>OX031009.1:215103467-216410967 GCA_943735925.1 Pollenia amentaria | reverse complement strand
ATCAACACCACCATGTAATTTGAGGATTGGTCAGAAAGCCAAAGAGCCCATTGATGATATTCATTTTGACGGATTCAACCATAACCCAACAATGCTGGGAAACAGTGAAAAAAGGTTTTGCAAGTTATGCAAAACGTCCAGAACACAATTTTTTTGTGAAAAGTGTCACTTGCATCTCTGCATAACTGTTGCAAAAAATTGTTTCGGCGCCTATCACCGTCGTGTATAATCTTTTTATTACTTATTAAGCCTTGTTATTGTTTATTTTCAACTTTTTTCTTCTTATTTTCTAATAAAAACCACTCTTGAATATATAGTTACATAGTTCTTACCTATCTATATTTTTTACGCTTAAACTGGTAAGCGACCCTATAGGAGCGCGACATAAAAATCTATCTGGCGGCTAAACGGCTGATTTGATTTACTTGAAACTTTGAAAATCGTCATTTTTGACCATTGTTTACCCTTAGTAAAATTCCCGATAAAAAAATTAACGGATTAAATTTTGCCTGTTAGAGGGTTAAAATGATTTTTTAATAACTTACAATTGAATAAAAAAACAGTAACTACTGTAACAATAAACCTTTGTTTTATTTAGTTTTATATGATATTAGCTGCGTTCTAGAACACAAAAGTTTTTACTATTTTTTACTGAACTTTACTGCATTCTACTAAATTGCGTTCGCGTACAAGTTAAGTAGTCAGAAGTGTAAACATTTTTAAACACTTCAATTATTTGCCATCAGCTGTTGCCTGTATTTTACGAATTTTTACAAATTTTGCGTTCGCGTACTTTTTTGGACAACAGCTTTTTGTGAGAGCAAATTTTTAAGTTTACTCATTTACTGCATTTTACTGTAAAAGTACTCAAACTCTCTATGAATTTAAGGAATGTTAACAAGAGATTCGTCTATGTCACTTACATACAGTGGCACAGAAAACTATGCATACTCCACCAAACAATGTGTTTTAAGTAAAAATTTATATTCAGCCATGTCACAGAGTACAATTGAAGAAAACATATTTGTTTATTGATAGAAAGTATATTTTGATGGTTTTTTGGTCTTTGACATACAGAAAACTCCCATACCGTTCATGAAAACAAAAATGGTTTCATTCCGCAAAGTTTTTTCGTAATTTTCTGAAGCACCAAAATACGGAATGAATTCCGTTTCCGAACGGAATTGTACTCTGTGACATGGCTGATTATTTTTCGACAAAAACTATATTCTATCATTCCTTGTAAAAAAATAAATAAATTTAAAATACAAAAATTTTAAGAAAACAAGATATTTATTAAAAAAAAATTAATAAAATCAGTTTTTATTAAATAGAAATGTATACATACTAGGGTATTCATTCGGTGAACCGCTAATCGGTTAACCAATTAATTACAACCCGATTAACTGATAGGTTAACTTAAAATTGGTTATTTTCTATTAAACCGGTTAATTTCAGTCGATTGACCGATTAACCGACGCAACAAAATTTTTAATTTTTTTGTAGAATTATAACATATTTTTCAAGTTTTTAATTATTTTTATCGTCTCATATACACAAGGTATGTGTTTAGAAAATATTTTTTCATACAAACAAAGGAGTTCTATCAATCTTTTAACAGAATCAACCGAAACAATTAGGAGCGTTTAAATTAAAAAATTAAAACAGGACTCTATACGTTTAGAGAAATCCAGGAAATGGACTGAGAAATTAGATATTCAGTATTATGGGTTGCTTTCGATTTCTCCAACATCTACGTTGAGTGAAAGAATTTTTTCTAAGTCAAGATTTATCAAAAATAAAGGACTTAAATCCTAACCCCCTAATTCATAAAAAATAAAACAGGTTAATTGAAGGTTTATTAAACAAAGTTTCATAGAAAATTCGTTTCATAAACCTTTTGTTAACCTGTTTTATTTTTTATGAATAAGGCCGTAAACATTTAAACCAAATTATTTTTCTAAAAGATTATTTTTTAAGGTCTCCTTAAACTACATTATCTCACAGTTTATTTTTTAATTACTACATAATATATATGTATTAATTAAAAAATATGTATTACATATTAATGAATTATTCTCTTGTTTGCTCGTTTTAGTTCAAGAATTGTTATGTTTGTAATGTTATTGTTTTTTTTACTAATAAACTCTAACTAATAAATTATTTATACATTTTTATTTATTGAAATTACTTAATTTATAAAAAAAAAGGTTTATTAATCGGTTAACCGATCAATTACAAAATTAACCGATTAAACCAAAACATCGGCTTATTAATCGATTAAAGCAAAAGCCCGATTAAATGAATACCCTAATACAAACCCCTTCTCTTGGTCAAAGGTATTTTCCAAATTTCAAAGAATTTACACAAATTTTGCCTCTTCGTTATAATGCTTCATGTCTATCAGTAAAAATTAATAGGAAATTTGACGGGGCTAAACTCTTATAAAATAAAAATATATTTTATGAAAATATACGGGCCTGTTCTGAAAATCACGTGATTTCAAATCACATGTGCTGTTAAAATAACACTTGTGATTTTGTGGTGTTCTGTAAATCACACCCTTTTTGTGTTTTTCGGTGTGATTTTCAATTGTCAACAGCACAAGCAAACACAAGTTTTTAACACCCGCTTGTTCTACAAAAGCGTATCTCATTTTTTAACGCTTTTTATGTTATTTTCCGATTTGTTTTTTGAACCGATTTGGCGATCTCAAGTTGGTTTTAGGGCTTGTTTCAAATTTTGCAATTTTTCGCGAATTTTAGCCAAGTTCGCGATAGAAGCGATTTGTTCCTGTAAGTTTTTCGATTCTTTAGAGCTTTAAAGATTTATAATAAATAGAAGACTCTGCTATCTTGCCGCTGGTAGCAAATTTTTGCGAATTTCCATAAATTTATCAATTTTTACCGAATTTTTGCCATTCCTTATAGTTTTAGGGACTTTTATTTAATCAATTTTATGGCTTGTTTGTAATATTAAAAATTTTCGCGAATTTTAGCTATTTTTGCAAAAATATATTGTTATTTTCCGATATTTTGTTTTTTTTTTAGCCCATTTAGCGATTTCACATGAGTTTTAGGGTTTGTTACAAGTTTGCAATTTTTCGTTAATTCTAGCCATGTTCATGGATAGAAGCGACTTTTTCCGGCGATTCTTCACAGCGTTTACGATTTTTAATAAATATTGGACTTTGCTATCATGCCGCTGTTAGCAAATTAGCGATCTTTTATTCAACTAAAAAAAACAAGCCTGAAATTACAACAGAAGTCACAAAAGCAAATTTTATCTTTGTACTGTCGTCGAATTTTCTTAATTTTAAATGATTTGTTGTAAATAAAATAGCGTATTGCATAAAAAAATTAATAAACAACACATTGAATAATTATTAAGTAATTTATTATGACAGTCATCTTACAATAGTCGCAAAAATATCAAAGCGATTTTAAAAAGTTGTGTACGTAGCTAAACGTTTTGAAATCACAAAATAATGTGCCCAGTGTGGTTTCAAATCACTTTGATAAAATGTGATTTTCAGAACAGGCCTGATATAAGAACTTTTAACTTAATTTTTTCGTAATGTTTTTTAAAATGTACAAGTATTACTTTTCTTGCCTTATTTTCTTGTCTTGTAATTAATATTTTCTTATTAAGAGCAAGTAGCCTTTGTTTTACAATATAACTTAAAGTAAACTTTAAGGTTTTTCTGATTTAACAAAAGGCATTTCAAATTTGGTTATAGGATACGTTCGTAAATGCATCACTGCTCTGCATCAGAAAAGCAAACTTTGGCAAAAGTGGAATAAAAAAAGAAAAAAACCAAAATTAAAATTTAAGGGGGCTGAGGCCCCTGGGACCCCATGGATCAAAAAAAGCGGCCCGCCCGCTTAGTGGTATGTGTGGGTACTCAAATTAAAGGTAATTGTGTAAAAAATACGAAATTAATAAAATTTAGGTCGAGCGGTACTTTTGGGTCCCTCTGGGGGTAAAAGAATTGCCCCTCCCACCCTTATAACTATGTGTGGGTACTCGAATGAAAGGTATTTTGCTTACGATTGTAAATATTTTGTTTTTATTTTGCTTTTTTAATGTTATACCTATGCGCTAAAATTTTTAAATGAGTTTTATTATATTTTAAGACCCATTGGGTCAAATCACAAGATGTAATTAAAGCTTTTCTGTATAGCCATTTTCTCCTCTATGGTATAACAAAGACCGGCTTCGCTAACTAAAGCTTCCCTGCATAGCCGGCCTTCGGCCGGGCAAAAGGATTTTCTCCTCTGTGGTATAACAAAGACCGGCTTCGCTAACTAAAACTTCTCTGCATACCTATAAATGATACATAAATTAACCTAGAGAGGAAAATATTAAACGAATACAAAAACAAAATACATATTTGCAATCGTGAGCAAATTACCTTTAATTTGAGTACACACACAGATATACATAAGTGTTATGGGGGGGACTTTTTTTGCCCCAGAGGGCCCTAGAAGTGCCGCCCACCAAAAATTTTATTATTTTCGTTTTTGTTGCACAATTACCTTTAATTTGAGTAACCACACATACCATTCAGTGGGCGGGGCGGTTTTTTGGACCCAGGGGTACCCATGGGCCTCAGCCCCCTTAAATATTAATTTTGGTATTTTTTTTTTTTAATTCTGGATCGGGTGGCATATTTTTTTTTCGTACGCCCCGTAAAGTGCACTTCAGCCCAAACTTTTTTAAATGCCGATAAAAAAGTAATTTTAATTTTTTTTTATTGTATGTCTATTATTTTTGTGGAGTATTTGACAATTTTTTAGACCGCATCTACTTCACTGATAGATATATAAACATATGAAATCACTGATGCAGCGCAGTGATGCATTTACGAACGTACCCATATTTTTGCACTTTTGGTAACTTTTCCAAAAATGTTGGTTGTAAAAATCTTATTAGACGTGGCAGCACTAGTTGTGATTGATCACAAAATTTTCTTTTCTCTGTGTTTATTGTCATCTATCTATCTATCTATCTATTCTATATATATAAAAATGAATTATGTATGTTTGTATGTTTGTTTGTCGCTTTATAGACTCCGAAACTACTGAACCGATTTTCCTGAAATTTTTACAGTAACATCACGTGAGCCCTAAAAATAAAATAGGCTACTTATTTTTTCGATAGGGGCAGGGGAATTGGTACCCCCCATAGGATGCCAATATTCGATTTTCCTGAAATTTTTACAGTAACATCACGTGAGCCCTAAAAATAAAATAGGCTACTTATTTTTTCGATAGGGGCAGGGGAATTGGTACCCCCCATAGGATGCCAATATTAATTATCGCATATCTTAAGAGCCGCTGCACGCATTTTGCTGAACTTTATGTAGTAGGATCTTCTGAGCCCCGGAATTGAAATAAAATAGCAGCGGGGGTATAGGAATACCCCATAGGACGCCAATGTTTAACATCGCATATCTTAAGAACTGTAATAGTGAGAATGTTCAAACTTTCTAAAAGTCACTCTTATGGTATACTACACTTTTGAAAATAAAAATAAAGCGGGTAGGCGCAGGGGGGGAAATACCTCCCATAGGATGCATACATTAAATATCGCTCAACTGAAGAACTATTAAAGGGAGAGTCTTCAAACGTGGTTAAAGCTACTATTATAGTAAACTATAAATTTCAATATAAAAATGTGCGGGGTAGACAGAGTAGGAGCAGTACCCCTCATAGAAGACATATTAAATACCATATATCTGAACACAAGAGCTATCAACCTTTACAGGACAAATTTTAAAACAAAAATAAATGGGGTAGGTGCAGGGGTAGCGAAGCGCACCGGGTTAAGCTAGTGTCATATAAATATTTTTTTTACAAAATACATTGTTGATTGCAGTGTTTGTGACATAACAATTTAAAATCGCTTAGAAAAGTTAATAGTTCGAAAAAGTAAACAACCCTTTGGTCATTTCGGTTAACTTTTTCGCGATTCTACTGTACTATAACTATCTATTTGTAGTAATACTTAAACTAGAAACGCAAGATTTCTTTTATCCAAATGTATGTATCTTAAAGATCAAAGTAAAAGAATTTTTTATTATTTCTTAAACATTTTTAATTTTTATTTCAATTTATTTAATTTTTTGTTTTATCAGTCTCTGGGTGTGTTTTAAGAATTAAATTTACATCTTTAGAAATTTTCTAATGAAAATAATAATGCCTTTAAAAGCCATTTTAAGATGTAGTTTGTTAAAAGTTACGATTATAGATAAAAATGTTTAATCTAAAATTTCTTCATTCTTAAAATGACTTTCGGTCTGATTTACTGAATTTATAACAATGTTCAATTTGCAATCTTGTTTTCTCTTCTAATGAAATTGTTTTCTTCCATATTTCATTTTTTATCAATTAACTTAAATTCTAAAAAAAAAGCCAAATATACACTAAAAACATATTTATGTAAATAAATAATTGCAAAAATTTAATTTGGTTTCAAACCAAAAAAAAAAAAAAAAAATTAAAACAATAAAAAAAATCCTGTTCTTGAAATGTTTATTTTAATCTTTAAAACGATTGTTTTTTATATGGAATGACAAACTAAAGAACAGACTGTAAACAACTGAATTTGGAAAAATATTAAAGAAAATGGACAAAACAATTCAATTAAAGTTTCCTAAAAATTTTTTCTATTCACATTTCCAGATCTGTTTTTTTCTTCTTTTTAACGCAGTATCGTTAATTAATTGCTAAGTATTAAGAGTAATGTTAGACCTAACATTTTTTCTTAAGATATAAATAACTACTAATAATAAAATAGTATAATATATTATATATTACATAATATATCCCGCCCATCAGTTAAACCACTATAATAAGCGGTTCCCCTTATTTTCACTAGCCTACAAAATCTATTATTTAGTTGGGTAATATCTCACTAAGCAGTTCCTTGGTACCCGGCTGTATTGAATCTGGGAATTTGATGTCAAACGATACCAGCAGGTCACCTCGTCGTGAGGGCTCTTTGGGGAAAGGCAACCCCCGTCCATTAATACGTTTTACTGTGGTTGGCTTGACTATTTCTCCCTGGGTATTGACTGTGATTCGATCACCTTGTAGAGTAGGTACAGAGACTGATGTGCCGCACAATGCCTGTTTTAAACTTACTTTGGCGTTGTAACGTAAATCACTGCCTTCTCTCTTAAACACCGAATGTGGTTTGTCGCGTATGATGAAAATAATATCTGCAGGAATTTTGCCGGGAGTTTGATCACCTTCCTTTTGGAATGTGATTTTAGTGCCAGCCTTCCAGCCTGGCTTAACAGTTATATTTAAAACCTTCTCCTCTTTGTGGGCATTCCCAGTGGCCATCGACATGCGTGATATTTTCATTTTTTTTTGACAGCCCTTATCAACTTCTTCCAGAGACACGTACAAATCGTGTTCTATGGGGGGATCTTGGGTTTGGCGTTTACGTGAGGGCTGTGCATTGAATGATTGTGAACGGAATGCACCCCCTGGACCCCCTCCGCCAGCCATTTGGGAATAAATATCGTCATTGTCACCCATAAAAATGGTTTGATGCTCAAAAATACGTGAAGGATCGCCACCACCAAAAAATATGCCAAATGGATCTGCATTGCCAAAGAATTGGGCAAATGTGGCTCTTGGGTCACCATGGTAGGTGTAAGAAGTGCCTCCACCTTCTTGTCCTGCACTACCGGGAATGCCGCCTTTTAGACCCTCTTCACCATATTGGTCATAAATATCGCGTTTCTTTTTGTCTGACAGCACCTCATAAGCCTCTGCTATTTCTTTAAAACGTTCTTCTGCCTGAGGTGTCTTATTCTTGTCGGGATGGTATTTTAAAGCCAATTTTCTATACGCCTTCTTTATTTCATCATCGTTGGCATTTTTGTTAATGCCAAGTATTTTATAAAAATCTTTACCCATTGTTTCACCTTAATTCCAAATGTTCTGTAGAGATTTTGACTAGGCCTCTTAGAATATTTAAAAAACTGAAAGAAAAATAAAAAAGATTTTAAGTAAAAGATGTTTAACAAGGCCGGTTAACATTTACTGAACAATTTACAAATTAAAAACATCAACAAATTTTTAAATAAAAATCCAAGCTTTATTTAAATGTTTTGAAGTGTA
Organism: Pollenia amentaria; assembly: GCA_943735925.1. NCBI lineage: Eukaryota > Metazoa > Arthropoda > Insecta > Diptera > Polleniidae > Pollenia > Pollenia amentaria. The sequence continues at coordinate 216,402,829 of OX031009.1, read as the reverse complement.
AATTGTAATTATTATACAAAATATACTCGAATTTTTTTATTCTATTTCAAAGAACTTTCGAGAAACGTATTACGTTTTTTTGCCAACAGTTGTTTCGCATTGAAACGGGTGGAAATGAAAACAATAAATGGCTTTTGAATGAATTTGCGGCACAATATCGGTCTCATTTCCACTTATCACAAGGAAAACATATTTTTTTTTGCCATAAAAGCAAGAAATAAAAAGTGCTGGTTCTTTCTTTCTTTTATTACAATTATAAGGGTAATGATTTCATCGAAAATTCAAGAAAATTTTTGTAACACGACCAATAAAATACATAACATTATTATATTAAATCTATTTTATTATATTATTTTTTAATCTTTTTGTTACTGCATAAACTTTATTTAGTAATAAACTTTGTTTTATAACACTAAGCTTTGGTTTTCTCTTTTTGTTGGTGCTATTCTTTTAATGTAACGATAATTGTCATGTTTTAAATATTTACCTTTTTATAAAGTTGTGTAAGCAATTAATTACGATTTCGCAACACGTATAATTTAATAGATTAACTTGTATGCAATTTTTTTTAATATGTATATAACAAGCACTTTAAATTTAGAATTGTTTTATTTTTTCTGTTCTTTTTTTGTAGTTCGTTTTTCTACTTTTGCAAAGCCAACTTAATTAATAATTAGGCACTGTTATTGCTGTTATTAAGCAGTTTGTATGTTCAAAATGTACAACTTGATAACTTTTTCAAAATATATTAAAATTATTTTCTTTTTTATTACTTTTTTCTTGCTTATTTGTTTTGTTAATAAAACGTTCCTTGGTATCACACTTGTATTTATAGCAAATATGTTCATTTTCTAGAATGTTCCAGATAAATTTGACATTTTATATAAGCAGTGTTGTATTTTTCCATCAAATCTATAAAATTGCTTAACACTGGCAATGCTTTTTTTACCATTTAGCTTTTGTATATGTTTCAGTGATATAACTGTGTCAAGCACAAATGTTCATTGTCTATGGTGTCAAGTTGAATTCAACTACAGGTGGTAACGGAACTACAACAATCCAAGAATAACAGAAACAACATGGAGTTTTTTGCATCGCATTGTTAATGTGTACGGTTCCAAATGTCAGCCATTGATAACAAACACTAACAAATCAAGACAAATTGGCTCGAACTGTCAAAATCAGGCGGCATTTCGTCACCACCTGTACTGGAATTCACTTTGAACTATACATCAGCGATTTGAAGCAAATCAAGCGTTTAAACTACGCCAAATGCGCTTAACGACAGTGCGTTTGATTAAAATTGGCGCGTTTAAAAATTATTTTGTTTAAAACCGTTGATATGCCCGAAGGTGTATTGCTTTATTTTTCTTCTATTGTTAAATACTCATAGCAGCCATATATGTATGTAGGTATGCCAAGTGATGTACAATGGCACTTTGAACTTTTATGCACAAATAAAGTCAGAACATTTAAATGAATTTGACAATTTACCATTAATTTAATAAATATTATATATTTTCATTTACGACGTAGTAATAGGATTTAATTAATTTATTTTTAACATTTTCGTTAGGCGCCTTGAAAGACATAAATAATTGACATTTGATTCATAATTTGTTTTACTTTTATTGACACGTTAAATATGCACAACTTTACCTTTCCATTTTTCCTTTTTGCAATAAAAAATCGGAGCTGAATGACCTTAATATTTATTAAAGAAAAATGAGCTTATCAGCAGTTGGCCAGATCTAAGAAATTTTTATTGCTAAATCTGGCATTAGACAGGGCCAAAAAATGCTAAAAATAATTTTTAAAAAATGCTAACATAATGCTCAAGTTTTTTAAAGATTTTTGTTAAAAATGTATTGCCAGGTAGTTGAGATTTAAATTTTAAATTAAGGTGGCCTGAAAACCTCTGATATATGCAAAACTTAAACGATTTATTTCTATGATATACATAATTTTTGAGATTATTTTATTTTTTATAGTTTAAGAAAAGTTGAATCTTTAAAATAAATTTTTTTTCAAGTTCAAAGCAAACAATTTTTTCAAACATTTACTCCATTGAATTTTTAGCTATATACAAAGTGAAATTTCCTTGAACTTTTATATGGTAATATCAAAGGGCAAATAATATTTACAATCGACATGATAAGGACATTTCTAATATTCCCTGAATATTCTATTTTTTTTACAATACAGTTTTCTTAACATAAGAATTATCTAGTCATTATTTATAAAAACTTTTAAGTAAAATCAATAAAACTATTCGTCCAAATTTTTAAAATAAATAATGCTAAAAATGCTAAAAAAAAAATGCAAAGTGCTAGATGAAAATTTGGCAGCTAAATAGAAATTTTTAATGCTAAATTTGGCTGCAAAAATGCCAAAATGGCCACACTGCTTATCAAATTAACACAGCGTTTACATTTGTCAGTACTGGCAAGACAGTAAGAAAAAAAGTGATCCATTTCGTGGTTCCCTACTTTTTTTAAAGAAAAAAAAAAATTTCAAATTTAATGGGGAATGTTTATTATCATTTGAAAGAACATTCTTTGCCATTTATTTTTTGAAGATTCTGTCTATCAAATGTTGCCCGTTGCTACGTCGCAGATGGTCCATCCGTTGAGTCCAATTTTCGATGACTCGTTCGAGCATTTCGGCTGGTAACTGGCGAATGACACGCGTGATGTTTTCCTCCAAGGCCTGAATCGACGCGGGTTTGTTCGCATAAACTTTAGACTTTACACACGCTTTATTTTTTATAAATTAGGCCTTAAATCTTTAAAAAATAATTTTAATTTTATTCTGATTCAAGGCAATAGATTAATTTATTAATAATGTATGTATTTCTTTGGAACTGAATTTTCTTGAAGGCCATAATAAACCACAAACATGCACTCTGTTTTTCTTCTGTTTGCCAATATACATCACAATCATATTTTCAAACATACATTTTTGTTTTGTTTTCAATGAATGCAGACGACGATTGTGTGCGGCAATTTGGCTCGCTAGTTGTTTAAACAGAGAAGAAATATAAAAGAAAATTAAAGAATTTGGTGCAAAGAGTGCTCCAAACAACGAGCTGTTTTGGGGAAAACCATTGCTAAAAAAATTAGAATTTTCGGCTGAAAATGATTTTATTGCTTCTTCTTCTACGTCTTTACTCTGCAAAGTTTTCGCTGAAATGATTACTTTTAGCAGTAGACACCACAAAAAGTTTGACAAATATCCAACATATCTGCCAAATATTAAAAATTTTTAATATTTCTACAAACATTGCTGCAAATGTTTGTCCAAATAACAAACACCCCAATTAACAACACAAAATATTTGTACAATCGTTAAATTTTGACATGTTTGCCAAGCTATTTGTGTGGTTTATTATGCCCTTAAGTGACCAATAGTGCGAAATTAATGCAGCCTCTTCCATTGTTGTGCGGAAATGATGTTATAATACAAATTAAACTTAAAGTTGTGTGGCTCGATTTGTTTAGATTTTTGGTGTTTCTCTGCATCGGCATTTGCATTGGGTAAAGCAAAAAAAATTAGTACCAGTTTCGATAAATTTGAAAATACAACCTCGTCATTATAGTTGTCCTTTTTAATATTTTTATCCAAAACTGCTACAAATCCATGTTTCAAAACATATTAATTTCACAATTGCACATATTAATTTCACAATTTCAGAAAAATTAATTGTATGCGATTGTTTTCCACTCATACATGAGATCATTGAGGCCTAAGTTAAATTGTTAACAGAAAAGTTCAAATTTGTACTCAACTTTTTTTTCAAAAACATGTTCTGGACTTAATAATTCCATCTCTTTAAATATTGAGTCATTATTAAAAATAAAATTTTTAGTATTTATTTCGTATATACATACATATATAATGCTATATGAGAAAAAATAGCTACATTTTGGGAAATATAAAGATCAATCCTATTTTCCCTACGCTCCTCTTTTAGTATCAAAAAAACCTACATGTATGAATTTTTCTCTAGTTTTGGCAACACAGCCTTTACCACAGAGTGCTATGTGATTTTAAGGATCTGTACACGGTCAAAATCAAGGCGAATTCAACAAGGTAAGTACAACTCGTCAGCCGTTCATCAGCTGTGTCCACGGCGAATTTTCAAAACGTCAAAAAATACTTTTGTTGTCATGTTTTGCGCCAAAATAACCGAAAAATTTTCTATGAAGAAGCTATTTGAAAAGTGTTAAAATATTATTTTTATAATAAAGCAAAGAAAAAGCAGCGAATAAATAAAGTGAAAATATTAATTTATTTTTAAAAAAAGTAAAAGTTCTAATTTTGAATAAAAAAATGCGACGGTGTGCAGTTTGTAAGAAACCTTACAATAAAGGTGAAGGAAACTTGTTCCGAGTTCCCAGTGAAGCAGCCGCTAGAAAAAAATGGGAGAAGAATTGTGGCAGACCTTTTAAAAAAGAATCCATAGTGTGTTCTGACCACTTCTTACCTTCCGATATTTTGCATATTGGTGCAAGAGTTAGTCTCTTGCCAAATGCGGAGCCTTTTTTTTGCAGATGGACAAGCCTGAAGTAATAATGGAAAATGATAAAGAACCAGGTATGAACGATGTTTCTTTCAAGCTAAATGAAAAGGACCAAGAAACTCATGCGGGGTAAGTGAAGTAAATTTTAATAATTAAAAGTTTTTCATTATTCCAACTTAGTTTTAACCTAAAGTGAGATATAAGTAAAAGTGTCGCAGTAATATACAAAAGCATTTGGATCTAAATTCCAGGTGTCAAGGCACGGAACAGTTGTATATTTAGAAAATGTTGGTAAAAACAAATTATCTTTACCATAATGGGCAGATTCCTTGGCCGCCTTAGAAGACGAAGCACCAGTTACGACATAATGTTGAATTTGCCTTGGTCAAAATGCTTGTCATGCCGGCGAATTCACTCGTGTACGTGTACATGGCCCAATTAGTAGGTCCGAGCAGAACTACGACAATGCAAAAACAGAAAAAACATCACGTATGGGCAACATGCCAAACACAATTACTACAAAAACAATTGCACGTAAAAACACAACTCTGCAAAATATCAGCAGGCGTTTCGAGTAGACCTAACACAGGGTCTCCACCTAAGATAATATGTTATATAATATCTGAGAGAACGTCGGCAGAATGAGAGAAAACATTTCTTCATGTTAATCTTAATATTAAACAAGGGGAACACGTATCTTATGAGATTTCATAATCGACTGATTCTCGTACAGTAAACTTGTATCGTTTTTATTCTTTTTTTTCGTTTTTTGATTTTTAATTTAAAATATTGTTTTTTAAAACAATTTTCACAAAGATTGGCACTATTTGCAATAATAAATTACTAATTTTAATAATGGTGGCTTATTATTTTTTTATATGTGTGTATGCATGCGTATTTTTGACAGCTTATCTTATAATATAGTTGTTAGTATTAATATTATAATAAATGTTATGAGACAGTTGTTATGAGATATCTTATAACAACTATCTTATAAGATGAGCTGTCAAAAATACACACATGTACATACATATAAATTAATATTAAAACGCTATCATTAAAATGTTTAATTTTTTTTAGTGCAAATAGTATAAATCTTGTAAAAAGTGCTTAAAAACAATATTAAATACTAAAAACAAAGAAAATAACTAAAAAATAATAAAAAACGACACAAGTTTACTGTACGAAAATCAGTAAATAATGAAATCTTAATAGATACATGTTCCCCTTGTTTAAGATTAACATGAAGAAATGGGCTCTCTCATTCTGCCGACGTTCGATCACATATTATATCAGATATTATCTCAGGTGGAGACCCTGTGTAATAATTGGGCCATATACGTGTGCTGGATTTTCCATCCAGCATCGTCCGTGTAACACAAGGCGAATTAAAAAAGGTAAGTGCAACTCATCAGCTGTGTACACGGCGAATTCAAAATAAAATTCCTAAACGTCAAAAAAGTCTTGTTTACGTTTTGCGCCAAAGTAACCGAAAAATGTTCTGAGAAAAATGTCTACCTTGGTCAGCTGTTAAATTGCACACACAAAAAACATGTGGCTTTTAACTTTTTAAATTCGCCTTGGTGTCACACATACGACCCCAATTTAGTAATAATACCATAGCGTTTGATGAGAAACGCCTGCTGATTTTTGAAGAGATGTGCTTTTATTGTGCAATTGTTTTTGTAGCAATTATTTTTGACATCTTGTCCATTTTTTAGACAAACAACTGCATTAAGTTTTGACATCTTTAACATAATTTACACAAATAAAATGCGTGTTGTTTTTTCTATTGTTGGGCTAACCTACTAATTCGGCCATGTGTACACCTGTAAACAAAAAACAAATCGTTTTTAAAACGCTTTTCTACATTTAGGCGCTTTTTTTAATTTAAAAGTTGTCAACTCAGCAATTTGATGTTTATTTGTGTGTTTTTTTCGTTTCGGTAGATTGTTGGTTTGTCCCCAAACTCAATTTTTACAAAAAAAAAAGTAATTCAACAAATTTAAAAAATGATTTAATTAATAACTTACTGATTCGAATAATACATTTCTGTATACAAACTGACAAACGTGTGTGCCTGGCTTATTATTAAAATAAAAAACAGAACCCTGCGAAAATATATGTAAGCACAATTTGTGGGAATAAATTGCAATATACTAAAACCGACAGTCCTGCTAACTAAAAACACAAACTAAAAGCACATAATTATTTTACAAAATACATTTTTGAACTCAATATGGGTAAGTATTGTAAATTCATATTATTTCATTACATTAGTAAAATATTTTCTAAGGAAATCAAGAGTTTGTGGAATTGCTATACGTTAATCAACAAAATTTCTTAAAAACTTAAGATCCTTGAACTAATTCAAAGCTCTTAACAAAATCATTTTATTCGTAGATGACATAATAGGAGGAAAAGAAGATATTAAACGAAATGCATATCCAACTATCCATTTTAATAAATGGAAAAATATTGCTTAATTATTATAAAGAATTCTCGGAGTAGGTAGGTGTTTTCTTACATATGTATGTATGTACATATTGGTCGACAATTAGATAAACGAAGACTATTTTTCTATATAACCTAACTTAATTTCATTAGATGTGTTGTTGCCTTTTGTAAATGAAACTGCAGTTTCTTTTACAAAAGGAACGTACCGTATTCGAACCATCGTCACACAGTTGGGAAACAATTTATATAATTTGTATTTTTTAAACGGTTAGTCCGATTCAAATGGCAATTAAGGACTAATATATACGAGTTTAAGTTTTTGAGTTAAGGTCTATAGACTTATCAAGAGGGGCCGCTAAAAGGTTTAAAAATTAGCCAAAAAACGATCAAGAATTCTTAATTGTTGTCAAATCTTAAAAAATGTTGCCAATGAAATGTTCTAGACGGCGGGTGAAATGAAGCCCTAATATATTTTTTGGGAGATTATTTAATTTTTAAATTTATAACGCATACGTTTTTGGGAGCAAGGATTTTCTCCTCTATGTAATAACTAACACCGGCACTGCATAGACGGCCTTCGGCCGGGCGTAAGGATCTTATCCTCTAGGGTTTACCAAACACCGGCTTCGTTGAGTAAAGCTGTTCTGCACAGCCGGCCTTCGGTCGGTCGCAAGAGATTTCTCCTCCATGATATAACAAACACCGTCTTCGCTAACTAAAGTTTCTCTGCGTAGCCGGACTTTGGTCTGACAAACCGCAGTAGATCGACCGGAATACATCAAACGATACAGCCATTTATGCCTGAGACCCTACATCCTAGGACACTAGCACAGTACTTCCTCATTCGTGTCTAGCTCCTCAGTATCGTCGTATAACCTGCAGAAGTCCGGTATGGTGTTGTCCCATTTGTTCGTAAAACCCCTAACAGAACAATGACCCGTCAAGAACCCTATAAGTGTCGCAGTCCCAGTAGAACTCAGGTTGCCCTAAATGGGCCATAATGCCCTAAACAACCTGCAATCCGTTCAATCCCACCAGGACCGGTTAAAGTCATCACGGAATTTTTCCCGTATCACAATAAAAGTAATCAAAATAAAATAAAACTGCATTTACAGATTTAAAATTTATTGAGAACTAAACATTTTATGAAATTTTTCTACCTTGTGTAAAATTTTGTAGATTGGACTTAGGTATTTTATTACTGAAGGTACATATGTACATATTAAATATTATTGATCACAAAAATTTCATTTAAACTTTTCGAAATTTAAAATGTAACTTCTCTTAGGAATGAACAAACAAGTTCACAATTAAACCAATGTAAGGAAATATAAAGATGTTTATAAAGTGTAGATTTATGTTGATCATTTCACAGTATTTTCCACTTTTTTCAATCAGTTTTTTTGTCAATGCAATATCTAAATTTGGAAAACTTACAGCTGCACCGAACCAAGTCATAAAATAAAGGGTGTTAATTGTAAATAAAACAAAGAGTTTTAAGAGAATTATATTAACATTTTTTTTATGAAAAAAGGATTATGTGTGAAAAAAGTATCGGCCAAATGCTCGGTGGCATACCCCTATCCGATGGTCCATATTTTCAATGACTCTGAAACATAATTGATGTTCAATGTCGTTAATGTGCCGAATTATCTCATCCTTTAGCTCTTGAATTGTTCTTGGCTTATTGGAGTACACTTTTTCATTTAAATATCCCCTAGAAAGAAGTCCAACGGTGTCAAGTCACATGATTGTGGCAGCCATTTAACTTCGCTACGACGGAAGATAACACAGCCATTGAATTTCGTTGGCCGTGTGGCAAGTGGCACCATGCTGTTGGAACAACATATCGTCCAGGTACATATCCTCAGTTTCTAGCCACAAGAAGTCCGTTATCATCCCGCAATAGCGAACACCATTCCCGGTAACTGCTTGGCCGACCTCATTTCCGAAGAAGTACGGCCCGGCCCGATGACGCTGCCAGCCCAAGAACCTCACCAAACTGTCACTATTTGTGGATGCATCGGCTTTTCAACAATCACTCGTAGATTCTCCATTGCCCAAATTTTTTTAAAAGCTTCAACACTTGTATCGTGTACCACTTCATGGTTGAACAAAGAAATATTGAATTATGTTGGGCAAAAAATTTGACGTTATGGTGTGACTTTTATAAGAAATTTTAAAACTAGTGCGAAATTCTTCGCAAAGTTTATCTCTATTCAGTTCTGTAACAGACTAAGTCAAAAAGAGTTTCGTTCCAAACGTAGATAACGGAAAACCCCCTAGTCTATGGCTCTCATTTTCGATTAAATTAATGCCGGTTCATTTAGTCAAAAAGTGTTTCGTTCCAAAGATGGATAACGGTAAAAACCCCAAGTCTATGGCACTCATTTTCGATTAAGTTAATGACGGTTCATTTACTCCATCTCAAAATGTCTTCGAATTTTCTTTTTCTGACTTGTTTCGCTTCAGCTGTGAGCCCACCATTTGCAATAGATGTTTTAAAAATTATTTTGCCAACTTTATAATATGTACAACGAACAACCATAAAAAACATAGCACTTTTTGTAAGAGATGTGCAAAGTTTTTAATACATGTTAAACATTTTGTTTTGAAATACAAAATTTTGATATTTGCTAAAAATCATGAGTGTATCTTAAATTCTCAGTGCTCGCAAACAATATGTAGAAAATAAAATTGAAAAAGTTAAGAAAAAGAAAATCTCACAAGCACCGACACTCTGAATCGCATTCAAAACTGAAACGGACGTGGTGTGCGCGTGAATGAATTCGTTTAAGAAGTGTACATAAAGAACATATATATGTGTGTTTATGTGTATATATTTCGAAAAATACCTCAAGAATAAATAGGTTAGAAAACGTTTGAAACTAACGAAAAAAATCATACAATTCAAGAAAATATTGAAAAAAAAAAGAAATTAAATTAAATCCTTTTAAAAAGAAAAGTGTATGTAATGGAATGGAATTTTATATACAATTGATTCATATTTTAAAAATGTATTAAAAATAAAATCTTTTTTCCTTATATTCATATATGGTATGGTCAATATACATAGTATATCTATGTGTGGACATATATGCATGTGTTTGTATGTATAATATCACGTTTTATATATTAGATAAAAAGACGCCCCACTTTCGTAATCGTTAATGGAATATACCATATATTTTCAAGAATATTAATGTTATTATTACAAACTTGTTTACCTTTATCTACAATATCTGGTGTATTATTTTAAAACATTGATACATTTGTGTAAATGCAAATTTTATTTTATAGATAAATAGTTAAAAATAAAAGTGCTTTTGGATAAATTAAACAAGCAAATCAATATAAATTTTCAATTTATTGAAAATACATACATCCATACATATAAAAAAAATCTAAAAAGATTAAAACATTTTCATGTGTAATTTAGTTGAAAAATTTAAAAATAAATTCAAATTCAAATTTAATTTATTCAAACGAAAACAAAATGGATAAAAATAGATAGACGATGGGCAACACTCAGAGTATACATATGTACAGATTTTAAAATCTTAAATCTATGATCTGAAACACACAAGCACGTAAAAGTGCACAAATTTGATCGAAATGTGTTTTATCCTAAAATCTAAATTCATAAATTGATTTAATATGTTTTTTTTTTTAAATGTTTATTAATAGAGACAAACATTAATGACAAAGCAAATATTTATTGATTTATTGATTTAAAAAAAATTGCTTACATTTTTAAAATAAGAAAAGTTCTATTCAAAATATTAGAGTCAAAATAGAGACAAAATTATTATTAGAGAGCATACAATTATTCTGACATCACGTCCTCTCGACCACAAATGCAATTTCTTTTAAGGCTGCCTGTTCTCATTTGTATGTGAAAGTCAGTGCTTTAAAACTCAATGCAAATTTCATTTATAAGAAAATAATAAGGAAATTGCGAAAAATATTTTTAGCTTTAAATTTTTTTGATTTTAAGCAATTACTTTTCATTTTTTGCTTCTAACCATCTACATACATGCATATACATACATATATAAAACTTACACATTTGCATGCAAAAGTAATGCATACATACTTACATATACACACATACGTAAATTAAAAATATTTGTATGTATTTAATAGTTAATCTATCATCACTTTTCTTTATTTTGGGTTCATTGTATGTAATGATGTAAATATTTTTGTTAAAGAAGTACATACATTACATACATATGTTTTAAAAAAATTACTCGTATCTTATAAAAAAAAATGTTGTTGAATGCTTTACGGCTTAATTGCTTTAATTTGGTTCGTAGTGAAACCTTTTATCTGTTTTCAAAGTTTTGTTTCTGACTTCTCCAATCATTACTTGCTGGACGGGAAACTCATTTGAAATAAATAGATAAAATCGCTTGGAAAATCTGCGTAGTGCGTAAAAAGATTTTCTCTGACGTTGTACTTCCTTTGGGATAAAGTTTCTTGTCTTCAGCTTAAAATTGGTAATGTGATTAAAGGTCTCATAGAATTAGCACCAGTATTATGAGAATCAGTTCTGGACTGGTTATTAATAAAGTCTTTGCAGATTACCCGATATTAATACCACCGCGAAAGGCCGTATTGTCACGTACTTACGTTAAATTTTTAAAACGAAGGTTTTTAGTCAATTGTACCAACGTATCCTTTGGGGCTTCTGCCAGTTTCCAGGCGATTTAAGAAAATCTTGGGCTGGATATCCAATTTATTATAATTTAAAATGGAACACATACTTAATTACACAGGCCTGGGAAATTATAGTTCTTGAAATTTTTCTCAAACTTTTACTATTTCAAGGCTGCCAGATACATGTTTTTTCATCCTCCCCAAAAAAAAAAAATGTTTCAAATTATTCCCTCTAAAAGAAAAAAAAAACCTAAACTAAATATTTTAAACAAAATAATAATTTCACAGATTATTTATTAATTATATAATTTTGTACTATGTATCATATACATATATAAGTATGAATCATTTTTATCTTACAAAGATGCATTTTTATATTATCATAATATAGCAATTTCTGTCTGTAAAATTTATTGGTACTGAAAGCATTTTAAATACTGCCTAAGTCACTTTTGGGCCAAATTCATCTTGAATGTTATAAACATTGGCCCAGAAATTGCATTTATTTAAGCTGAGCCTAATTTTTTCAAATAATTCCAATTGGTGAAGGGAAATTTTTTTCTCTAAACCTCAAAAACATCAGCTGGTATATTAATTTATTTATTTATGCAAAAATTTTGTTTTACCACAGTAAAATTTAATGGCGTCAATGGGTTTCAGACATTAATTACTACGTACAAAAATGTTTTGAAATACTACAAACAGATGTCTTTGAATTAAAAAATCTTTTCACGTACGAAAATAAAATTTGATTCTACGTTTTTTAGGGAAAGAACGAAGTTTTGATCTTCAAGTAAATCCAAAATATTGTTAATGTGTGAATACCAACTAGTGCACATGTTGTCCTTAAAACTCTCAGTGCCAGTGGTGTCACACTGAAAACCCAAGTTTCAATAATTTATAACGTCTTAATGATTGGAATAAAAAAAATTATAAATAATTTGCTGTAGTTATAATTGAGGCCATAAAAACCAGAATGGCCTAACCGCAAGTTTTTCAATACAGATTTTAATTAAAAAAAAACTGCTCTTAACGGTAAGCCATACAATCTTAGTCTATTAGAAATTTAAAAATTTTGGTAGCGCTAGGGTTTCTATTTTTTCCTTACTACTAAAAACTACTGTTTAATATTAATTTATTCATTTATTAATGACGTGCTAAACTCCCAATCTTTATTTATGATTAAAAAACTGAAATTTATTGTTGTGGGAAAGCTAGTTTCTATGTGCATTTCGCTGGTTGCTTAGGCCAGCTCGTCAGGAAACTTTTTCCAAAGACTTTAAAAAAGCTAAAAATATTATCCAAATAAGACCATAAAGTGAATAAGAATTTTAAACACTCAGGTCTTACTTGTAAGAATATCAAAGCTTCAACAAAGCCACAACAATAAACAGTGAATTTTTTCTTTCTTACATTCCCCTGTTTAATTAGTTAGGCCACTGTGGCTCTAATAGCTTTAATTTATCCCTGCATTGATCGCTTTTGCAGTATGATCGTTTTCAACAGTTGCAATAATTAAAAATTGATATGTTAATTTAATTCATTGCTGAGGAATGCCTTTACCAATCAATGTGTTTTCGAAATTAGTGTTAATTTTTTTTTATTTGATTCTATCAACTCCAATATTTATAAAGTCAAAATTCCTTTTAAAGTTAATTCTGCGAAATGGGTTGTTGCAGAAATAATAGTAAAGCTTCTTTATTATAATCTGAGCTCTGTAAGGAATATATTTTGAAGCATGTGAGCAACACGAAAGTAGGGAATGACAAATGCATGTGACTAGGACTACAATAAGGATCATATCGCTCATTTGCTCCAACAACGTTATAAGTCAAAAATCGCAAATTTTGTCTTAAATATCACTAATGCATAGTTAGTTATTCTTATGACGATATTGGTAATATTTTTTATGAAGATATTGTAAACTCGACTCCTGAGAGTAGAATAAACTTTTTTTTTATTATGTTGTGTGTAAACTTAAATCTTTAAAATAGTTTTATGTAAAACAAATATTTTATTAAGTGTAACGGAATGGACGATCAAAATTGTGATTTGAAAATCTCGCTCCAAGGCGAATTTATGTATACGGTGGTGTCGATACTACAACAAGTAACAACACCAAAAACACAACAATGTATTTTTTTGCTGCTTTCGTTGATCGATATGTCAAAAACACAAGCAACTTTTGACATTTCTCTCTCTAAGTAAGAAAAAAAAGTAGCACAGCTGTGCTTTCACCGCCACATGATTAATGAATTCGCCTTGTCTCACTCCTTTGAAATAGTACAAGTGATAGTGTTGGATTTTGAACGAGGGGAGAGGAAGATATATACGATAAAAAAAACAACAAAACATAATGAACCACAATGAAGATATTGACAACATTAGCGCTAGTTATAGAACCGCAATATAATTAATTCTGTGGTAATAATTTTAAGTTGTGCTTAACTGTCTTTTGTTAAATGTTTTTGTGCAATTTAATTTTATAAAAAATCTGATGTTTTTTATGTAATCTATATATATAAAAATGGATTATGTATGTTTGTTTGTTTGTTTGTTTGTTTGTTTGTCGCTTTATAGACTCCGAAACTACTGAACCGATTTTCCTGAAATTTTTACAGTAACATCACGTGAGCCCTAAAAATAAAATAGGCTACTTATTTTTTCGATAGGGGCAGGGGAATTGGTACCCCCCATAGGATGCCAATGTTAATTATCGCACGCTTTTCCTGAAATTTTTACAGTAACATCACGTGAGCCCTAAAAATAAAATAGGCTACTTATTTTTTTGATAGGGGCAGGGGAATTGGTACCCCCCATAGGATGCCAATATTAATTATCGCACGATTTTCCTGAAATTTTTACAGTAACATCACGTGAGCCCTAAAAATAAAATAGGCTACTTATTTTTTCGATAGGGGCAGGGGAATTGGTACCCCCCATAGGATGCCAATATTAATTATCGCACGATTTTCCTAAATTTTTACAGTAACATCACGTGAGTCCTAAAAATAAAATAGGCTACTTATTTTTTCGATAGGGGCAGGGGAATTGGTACCCCCCATAGGATGCCAATATTAATTATCGCACGATTTTCCTGAAATTTTTACAGTAACATCACGTGAGCCCTAAAAATAAAATAGGCTACTTATTTTTTCGATAGGGGCATTGGAATTGGTACCCCCCATAGGATGCCAATATTAATTATCGCATATCTTAAGAGCCGCTGCACGCATTTTGCTGAACTTTTTGTAGTAGGATCTTCTGAGCCCCGGAATTGAAATAAAATAGCAGCGGGGGTATAGGAATACCCCATAGGACGCCAATGTTTAACATCGGATATCTTAAGAACTGTAATAGTGAGAATGTTCAAACTTTCTAAAAGTCACTCTTATGGTATACTACACTTTTGAAAATAAAAATAAAGCGGGTAGGCGCAGGGGGGGAAATACCTCCCATAGGATGCATACATTAAATATCGCTCAACTGAAGAACTATTAAAGGGAGAGTCTTCAAACGTGGTTAAAGCTACTATTATAGTAAACTATAAATTTCAATATAAAAATGTGCGGGGTCAGTGTAGCGAAGCGCACCGGGTTAAGCTAGTATAATATATAATTTAAATAAGTTGTGTTTGCTTGTTGTGAAAAATATTTTGAATTAATGTTGTCCTTTTATTATTTTTATTTAAATAGACGACTCTTGAAAAAGTCCCCAAAAAAGTGACGAAACTTCGGGTGAAATGTAATAAATTTGTTTTTATTTACATCAATATCATTAGGTCTTATTAGCTTAAAAAGAAAAATAAACTGAAAACAAATATTTTTGAGTTCTGACGATGTTGCAACAAATGGGCGATATGTATAAACCTCTCTTTTTCTCTTTTATTGCGTACGTGTGCACACACATTGAAGAGAATTAAAAACATATGTAAAATGCATATAGCGCATACAATCGCAAAATGTAATAATTAGGGAGATCGAACGGTTATTATTCGACCGGTTTTAACCGGTTATTTTAGCTTTGCCCAAGTCGGTTATTTTATAATAACCCGGTTATTTTAGTACTGTGTAATTTATATACATTTTCCTTCCTCTTGTTGTAGATGTACCCATAATTTAAGTATTTTCTAATTGAATATTGGCCAAACTTGAACTTTTTATGAAGAATGTTAAAACAAAATTTAACAAAATTCAAAAAACATTATGAACACTGTAAATACAAATAAATCGCTTATAAAAGCGTGTGGTCTTGTAGAAAAAAACCAAAAACTATTCAAAATACTACAAACACGTGTGCAGATAAAAAGTAAATAGTAATTTGTACAAGGGTATTCTGAATATTAAATATATTTTTATATGAAGGTTATCTCTAGATATTTTTCGAATGCGATTAAAAATACAAAGAAGGTGCTTGAAGTGCCCTAAAATGATAAGTTACAAAGGTTCTTCCATGTCACGACTTATTAATCACCTTTAATTAGTCTACATGCTTGACATTAATGTGATCCACATAAAACTTAACTCAGTTCGAAGTAGTTCTGAACAGACGACAAAGAATACTTTACTAAAATACGCGGCCAAAAATGAATCATTGGTGAAATATTAGCCCGTTGTGTTGCCGAGGACAAAATGCCCGTTAAGGCACTAAAAACTCTTAAGTAGTTCTAGCATCTCTTCATGCTGAAAAATACAGCATTACGGCGGAATCAACGATATGGGAAAAATTTCTACCAGTTTCATTTATTAAAACACCAAGAACTAAAAAACAAAATTGAAGAAACCAAACAATGTCATGCAATGTTTTAAATTGTAGTCGATGAATTGACAAATATTTTACACAAAAAGAATGTTCTGTTCATTATTCGTTTCTATAATGCTGAAACAAAATAATTTTAAATAGATAATCCTGGCTAAGAGGTTTTGTTTGCAACTTTTGAAAAATATGGTTGATTTAACCACCAACAAATTAAAACTCATTCCAATAAATTTGAGAGAATATTTCAAATAATAACTTTATAAAATTCCTATTATTTATTTGCTTTTTCAAAAGGTTTGTCTAGATCAAATATCATTCAACAGTTTCTAAATTACATTATACAAATATCTTCTTACAAATAAAGTTTAGTAAATCAACAAAAAACTGTTGAAAATTTAGCTTAAGTTTGATTAATTTACTGGTCCTACTTTTCTTGGATTTTATCGTAAAATATTTGTCAGGTCTGATCTAAGTCATATCTATGTATATTGTTGGTTCCTTACCTTTGCAAATTGTTTCATTTTTATTCAAATTAACGTTTTATTTTAAACACTTATTTGATTTTTGTGTTTTTAAGTATTCGAATTAAAACCGGTTAACCGGTTATTTAAAAATTGCTTAACCGAAAACTGGTTTTTTAAAATAGCAACTATTCGTAATATTCGAAAACCGGCTATTGAAAAAAGTCCGTTGTGTTTATGGACATCAGTTTAAAAGTTATTTTATTTAAAAATATGAAAGGTAAAACTAGAAATTGTAAAAAATTTCTCAAAAAAACATTTTTTTTGTTTAATATCTCCAACAGCAGACTCCAACAAAATTGTTATACTTTTCCACAATTAAAGTTCCACTTATTTGGGGTTAGAACCCCAAATCTGGAAGCCCGAGCTATTGTCTTAAATGTAACCGTAAGCGATATTAATATGATTCATACATATTACGTCACATTTGCGATTAAACGATACATTTGTGTTTTTCGATGTATAATTCTCTTTCAGGCGCCATTTTTTAGTTATTATCAGATTTCACCCATTGTAAGCAATTTCAGTATTTTCAGCATTTGAGACCAAAGAAAATCGATATTTTTAATTAGATGAAAAATATTAAGGGTAAGCACGATGGTCATTGTGAAAATTTGCAATTTGTAAATTTGCAGTGCATATTATGAGTAATCGTGAGTATACTACTTTTATTTTTTGTGCAAATGTGCTATTTAAAAAAAAAAAAAAAAAATTCTGGAATCATATGTTTCAAAAGTTAAACAAGCAAAAAAAAGTAAACAGACAAATAGCATACATATGTATTGTGAAATATTCGTTTAATAAAAGAAAAGTTGAAATAAAACTGAAACAAAAACCAAAATAGAATAAATATTAATACGTGAAATTAAACTTTTATATGGCTAAATACAAACTTTTTTGTTATGTTAATTTATAGCGTTGTAAAAGTGTGAAGTATTTTGGTACTTAGAAGTGCACTTGTTTTTTAAGTAATCAAGAAAAAAAATTATTCATGTCCTTTTGAATAAATTACCCCAGACACAAATTAGCAAAATCAAATAAAATATAAAAAAACAAATATGAAAGATTACATAAAATAATTTGTTTGTATTTTCCTAAACTCTTCGTGTTATAAAAAGTATTTTATCATGTACCGATAAGAAAACGAGTTAAGTAGTCAATGGTGTGAAAATGTTTCAATGCTACATTTGTTTGCTATCAGCTGTTCCCAATATTTTACGAATTTTTACAATATTCCCGTTCGCGTACTTTTTTTGGCAAAGGCTTTTTTCAAGACTAATTTTTCAGTTTACTCAGTAATTAATCATTAACTGCCTTTTACTGTAAAAGTACTCGAACGCGCCTATTTATTTTTGCGCTAAAGCGATCACAAACAATTTTAAATAAAATTTTCTTTTTTTTTTTTAAATAAAAAATATAGCGGTCCGTATGTCAAAAGTTGTTTTTTGCGCTTTTTGCAACTGAGCAAATATGCACTACTATTTTTCTCAAGGTTTTTTTAATTGCAAACGAAGTAAAATGAAGTAAATTGCAAATACGACAATTTTGTTGTTGTGTTGTGCGAATGTGTGTATTTTTGCACACTGTGTACAACCCATCGTGATTACTCTTATTATTTGATTGATAAATGACTAAATCTCTCAGTGAATTTTTGATAATTAAACATTGAAATTTATTGTTTTCATTAAAATCGGCCTACGTATTTATAATGTTATGCCTATCACTCACATATTACCCCCGGATTTTAATTCCATACTCCTCCCAGCTAGCATTTTCAATCGTCTAGGAGTCTACTGGGAATCTCATGACGAGGGTTTTTGATCGTCGACGAGCTCATTTTTTAATTGTAGACGATTCCTCGCACGGGAGAAACTGTTACACGTGCTGATTCGTATAAGAGATTCTTCCATAACACATCAAACGACTCTTATATTAATCCTAATGGGAATCGTTTACGCTGTATGTAGAGATTATCTAACGAGTCTTTCAAAAATCATGCCAAGAGTCGTCTGAGACTCATAAAGAGATTATTTTACAACTCGTGAAATGCTCAGCCGTATAACTGAGCTACCTGAGACTCATAAAGAGATTATTTTACAACTCGTGAAATGCTCAGCCGTATAACTGAGCTACCTAAATAAGGGCATTAAGCGTGTTTTTCATGTCAAAACTTATAATTTTCATACAATTTATATCAAACAAACCTTAAGGTCGGGAAATCAACACCATCCTGCCGGAAAATCTTATTTTACAGATCCTTAGGTCGGTTTGTTTTATTGAAATTGTATTGGCAATAGAATTTTCATATTTCAAAAACGCTCTTATTTAGGTAGCTCAGTAATTCTTATATGACTCTTACAGAGAGTCTCAAAAGGCTCATTCAAAGATTAAAAGACGAGCGTGTCAAAAATTTAAAAAAAAAAATTAAAAATAAAAAAAAAATTAGATGTTTTTGTTTTTGTAACTCGTCAGATAATCATCAGAAGACTCTTTTAGGAGTTGTATATTGAACATAATCGTCTAACAGACAGCCTATGCTAGCTGGGTTACCAATTCTGAAAATTATTTTCGATTTTACCAATGCAACCAAATAATTGACCCCTTAGCAATGATCGTATCATATCGCAGCTTTAGTCGAAAATTACAGATTTTGACATAATATGAAAGGGTTGGCTTCTTTTCTCTTGCTTCCAATGATACTTCTTTTTGAATATTTTTATTTTGGTTGGATAAAAGCCAAAAATTTGTTTGCAAAGTCTCAGAGGAATTTATATTTTCCTGTTAAATACGTACCAGTTTCTGGGCATACATACATACATATGTACAAATTTATTTGTGTATATTATGTATATCTACAATAAATAATATTGCATACATGTAGACATTTTTTATAAATACGTGCATATACATACATATCAAAATAAAAAGACCGGTAAACAATTAAGAATCTTATAGTAAATTTGTAATTTTATTTTGTGTAGGATTTGATCGTTTAATAATATTATGTATATTTAAAAAAAAAATTAAATGTTTTTCAAAATAATCAAAAAATAATTAAATATTTATTATGACACAGAAAAAATTAGTATGTAATTCCTAAATGGAATAAATACTTTAATAAATGGTATGACTCAGGCTGTTTTTAAAATTTGTTTCCCTTATACATACATATGTATGAAGTTTGTTTTAACTATTCGTTAGTTAAGATTTTGTTTGAATTTATTTATTTATTTATTTATTTATTTATTTATTAATTCATATTGTAATACAAAGCCATTAAGGCCAAAAAAGTATAAACATTTTCTTACAATTAAAAAAATAATTTTTAAATATTATGAGTTAAATCAATCTCGTGATAGGTGCCACAAAAAGTTTAAAATAATTCTATATGTATTTTCTTTAGAACAAAAAAAATACTAAACTTTCCAATTTATGTGGATTTACATTTACAAAAGAATCACGTATGTGATGAAAATCGATTTTAAAAATGAAACGATTTTAAGCCGAAAATTTCGTTTTTAGAATGGTAGAATAAGTACAAGGTATATTCATTAGAAATGTTGTTCTCAATTTTAAAACCCATATAACGTCAAACAAAATAAAATAACGAAAAAATTAAAACAAGTGTCAAAAATTAAATAAATTTATTTGACATTACATGGCTAAATAATGAAAACTCTCCCTAATGCACCTATTATACTATGGTTTTTAGTAACTTTAACTTTAAAAATTGATTTCACTACCACCTAGCTCACTACCACCTAGCCTACCGGGGCTAGGTGGTAGTGAGCTATTCTATCAGCACCGGGGTTGTGGGTTCGATTCTCGCAGGGCTCTGGTTTTTTTCCTGCAGACAAGCATAGAGATTCGCAGGATTAGTATAGATAGGAAGAAAAAAAAATTTTGTTGCCGGTGAGGGAATTGTATATGGTAGCCCGATCAAAATGCCCTTGGGCTGTCGACATCTCTGGGCCAAGAAAAATTTTTGCGTGGGGATTCCATAGAACTCGATAATGGGTGGATAAGTCCTATGACCGCAATTCTCTTAATAACAAAAAAATAAAAGTGGGAAGTGTGCCCAGCCCGAGTCCCAGGAATGAAAATGTTTATTTCTGTTTGTTTTTTATATTTATAGTTTGCTTAATTTAATTTTGTTGTAGTTGTTGTGCGCCGAGTTAATTTTGTTTGTTTGGAGAATTTGTTTTATTCATATTAGGCTGAAATAGAATAATGATGAAAATTAGTAGAATACAATTATATTCATATTTACTAGGGTGTTTAATTAATCGATGTTTTGTATTAATCGATTAATCGCGCGAATAATAATAATAATCAAACAATTTAAAATTATTCGGTTAATCGAATAATTTAAATTTTTTCTAGTTTATCAATTTCAAAATAAGACCAAAAATTGTATTTTTTACATGATAATTTTATTAAAAAAGTAACAACAATATAACAAAAGGTACTTCATGTAATAAAAGAAAACTTTTTTAATAAAAAATAGCATCAAAATTTAAGCTAATCTTCTAAAATAATCTTTAAAAAAAGAGTACACAGTTTAAATGTTTATGTTTCAAGCGACTTCTTTCTTTTGTTTTGATGAAACTTAATTTCGAAAAGATTCTTTCACTCATTGTTGACGTTGTAGAGATTGAAAGTAAAGAGTAATTAAGCATATCCAATTTCTCTGTTCTTTTTCTTGTCTTTTCTAAAAATTATATTATTCCATTATACCATTTGAATCCCTTCTAGATTTCTTAAGAATTTTAAACTTTTAATAGTCTTGTTGAGGTCTGGTAGAAGGTTGTTTTCATTCGTCTCGAAAAGTAATCTTCTTGAAGAAAGTGTTCCTGAGTTAAGAAACAATAAAAAGGTATTTAAGACGTACCGGCATGTTTTTTTACATAAAAGAAAAAAATAATACATATGTACTGTGTAAAAACAAATTTTTGATTAATCGACAAATTATTCGAATTATTCTTTAATCGAAAATAAGCAATTTTAAATTATTCGAACTGTTATGGCTAATAAATCAGTGAGTGTTTAAACGCTGGTTTAGTTGAACTAAACTTAAATTTATATGTAGTTTAAACTCAACAGTTGTAAATCAGTGTCCCATGTATTATATGTAGTGTAAAAAGTAACATGTGGCAGCACTACGATAAATGTAGACAAATTCATATGGTTTGTATTGGTAGTTTAAACGCCCAATTTTATGCGTTTAAACATGGTTTATATGTTTTCTGATTTATAGATTTGTTGGCTTAAACACATTTTAAACCAAAAATAGAGTTTAACTTGCTCTGATTTATTAGCCCTTAATCTACCAAAATTAACCCATTATTCGAACAACGATTAATCGTTTGAATACCCTAATATTTGGTGGAGTGCAATAATGCCTTACGAAATAAGGCCTTTAAGGCTTTATTGCACTTTGAAAGCAAATAAAGGCCTTATTTCTCAATTGAAAGTGAAATAAAGCCTTAAAGGCCTTATTGCACTTAAATTTTTTTTTTTAATAAAGCAATAACATTTTTTATTTTTCTTATATTTTATTGAAAAATTATAAAAAAATTTCATTTTAACAAAAATTAATAGAACATTAATAATTAATCCAACTTCTGGAAACGAAATGAATCCCACCAAAATGAGAAAAAAAGAAAAAAAAGCATACACAAATATTAATTTAACCGCAACAATATTGAAAATCTTCACTTAATAAAGTTTTTCTGCGTGGCGGCCTGCGGCCGATCTTAGGGATTTTCTCCTCCATAGGACGCGGCAGGTGGCTTCGCTGAATAAAGTTTCCTTGCGCGCGTCACACTAGGGAAGATAATGAGACGCGCGCAGGAAAACTGTGTTCAGCGAAGCCACCTGCCGCGTCCTATGGAGGAGAAAACCCCTAAGATCGGCCGCAGGCCGCCACGCAGAAAAACTTTAATAAGTGAAGATTTAGGTGGCAAGAGAATCAAAAAATATAAAATAAAGGCTTTATTGCACAATTGGCTAAATTTAAATAAAGGCCTTATTTCACTTTCAAAGTGCAATAAAGCCTTTTTGCAAATAAAGGCCTTATTTCTCAATTGAAAGTGAAATAAAGCCTTAAAGGCCTTATTTCGTAAGGCATTATTGCACTCCACCTAATATTTACCCAGAGGAAAAACTAACCATAATTTTGACCTGAAAAAAGAGAAAATAATGAAATTAGTAGAAAAATTAATTCTACTTACTCATGATGGCGTCAGAGAATAGAACAGATGTGTCTAGGTTTGTGGGTAACAAATGATAGAAAGGTAAGTGGTAGTATACGGTCGGGTATTTAAAGGGTCGTAGTGTTGCAATGTTGGTGGACTACCACTATGACTCGGTTGGGGGCATAATGGGAGACCAACACCTATCTCCGGATGATATTCTAATATTGTGTGTTTGTGAAAAGTGTCCTCTATAGTATTTTCTTACCTTTTTTTGTGCTTGTGTCAAGATCCTAATGAGAGTGTTGGAACCTCCTGAGAGTTGAACAAGCGAGCCGGAATCCTCATTAGGCAAACTGACCGTAATATCTTCTTAAACATTTTATATTAATTGAACTCTATTTTGAACAAAAAATTAAGACCTAAACTTAGAAACGAATTTTAAAATCCTTCGAAATTAATCACACATTTTTAAAATTATCGTTTTGAAATCCACCGAATTTAATCACATACCTAATTTGTTTTTATTTTATGATTTTATAGAATTTTTGGAATATAACGATATGGTCCAATTTGGTGGCCATGATAAAACGACACAATGTGTCGTCTATGACCAAACACCTAATTCAGAGCAAAAAAAAAATAATTTTGTAGTTCGTCCAGCTTATACAGTGGCTAAAGTAATTGGTGACATAAAAACACAATATCACTACGATAAATTTGAACTGCTAATGCAGCCCATATCTGGCGGAGATTTGGTGTATTTGAATGATCATCAAAATGAATTAATCTACAAAGTTAATGGTTTTGAGCCGCAAACAAAAAATGTTTTAGTTATTTTACCATTTGGCAAATGGGATGGTAATACAAAGAAGCGTTATGAATTTCCAGCAAAATCATCACTTAAACTTATAACAAATGGTAGTATAGCTGGCACGGCCGTACCATCTGCTGCACCAATACCAACACAAATACCAAAACCACCGCCTCCGCCCCTAAACAATTTTCTTTTTAATAACAATAAGAAAACAACAACCATCACAACGACAACCGCGGGAACAACAGATAACAATAATATTGCCACTTGCGTTAAGGCAATGAATGGCAGACCTTTAACAAACAGTCATTGTCAAAGTGTTACAAACAGCAATAGTTATCATGGCCCAATAAATGATGAAGGACAATTAAGTACAAACACTTTATCGTCTCCATCATCTGTGACCACTGTTACGAATGCAACAAATTCGGATTCATTGAATTTAAGCCCCATGTCAGATCCAGATCCTTTATCGGATGATGATTTGGCTCTGGGTGCCTCTGCCAGTCCCACTGAAACCGAGCCCATGCAATGTGGAGGTCCTTTATCTCTTACTCATGGCTCATCATCTACGTCGTCTGTGAATTTTGGACACCATTTGAACCAAAATACTGGTAGACGATGCCGCGACAATTCGGGTGTTCTGTTAGAAGCCGAAAAAATGTACCCATTGTCCCCATTGCCCGCACCGACATCGGCTATAATGCCCGTCCCAATCAACAATGGATATGTCGGTCTTGTTAACCAAGCCATGACCTGCTATTTAAACAGTCTTTTACAAGCTCTATACATGACACCCGAATTTCGCAATGCATTATATAGATGGGAATTTGACAATGACAACGAAGCAAAAAATATACCCTACCAATTGCAAAAGCTTTTCCTGAATTTGCAAGTAAGAGATCAATTTTAACTATATTTGGCAAAGTTAACTAAACATTTTTTTTATGTTTCAAGACCTCCAAAAAGTCCGCAGTAGAAACGACCGATCTGACTCGCAGTTTTGGTTGGAATTCTTCAGAAGCCTGGCAGCAACATGACATTCAAGAATTATGTCGCGTTATGTTCGATGCCTTGGAACACAAATTCAAAAACACTAAACAGGCCAATCTCATTGCCAATCTCTACGAAGGCAAAATGATTGATTATGTCAAGTGTTTAGAATGTAATACGGAAAAAACCCGCGCCGATACCTTTTTAGATATACCGCTACCGGTTCGTCCTTTTGGAAGTCAATCTGCCTATGGTAGTATTGAAGAAGCTTTGAGGGCCTTTGTACAGCCGGAGACTTTGGATGGAAATAATCAATACTTTTGCGAAAAATGTAATAAGAAATGTGATGCCCATAAAGGTCTTAAGTTCAAGAATTTTCCTTATGTATTGACATTACATCTTAAGAGGTTCGACTTTGATTATACTACCATGCATCGTATTAAATTGAATGATAAGTAAGTTGTTAGTAACTAAAAAATATTTATATATTTTTTTTTATCTAATGGTTTTTAATTTTTTCTAAAAGAGTAACTTTCCCTCAAACGCTCAATCTTAACACTTTTGTTAACTCTAAAGAATCCGATTCAAATGCAACAAGTAGCAATGGTGGGGCACCGACAGATGATTGTAGTACTACAGACAGTGGTTCAGCCATGGAGGAAGACAATTGGAGTAGTGGTGTGGTTACTACAGCCAGTACGACTACCCAAAATGATGCAGATGCTAATGACGAAGAGCACGATGAAGGCATTGACATGAGCTCCAGTACAGATCACCGTAATCGCGTAAACAGCGAACAGCTAACGAAACACGAGTTGGGTCCATTTACCTATGAACTATTTGCCATTATGATACACTCGGGCAGCGCCTCGGGTGGTCACTACTATGCTTACATCAAGGAATTCGATAACAACGAATGGTATTGCTTCAACGATCAAACTGTGTCGCCTGTAAGTATGAAAAGTAAGTCCCCTTTTACAATATGGCAAGTGGAAGGCAGACAGACGAAGTTTGTTGGCGAGGGGTTGTAGAGGTAGAGTGTGTAATACATGGCTGTCTGTACTAGCTTTTTTTTTGTCTTTCTCTTTCATTGTTCGCAATTTTCATGTTGTTGCTTCATATAATTTTTCTCACACCAATGAAATTTAAGTATCAATGCCTGTAAAATGTTTATCTCCGTCAACAGCAAAAAAGAACGAAGAGCGATTGTGAAAGGTTTAGGTATGTATGTTCAAAAGAGAATAAGAAAAATGTCTGCCTTTCAATTTTAACATTGTAAATTGGGACTAAAATAAGTTTTATAAATTGTTACTTACATATTTAAAACTGAATAAAAAATTAATATATCTCTGATGTTGTTATTCCGTCTGTAACCCTTAACAAATTCGTATGGGACATTATAAAGCCTTAAAATTCTAATACGACTTACAATGTGTTCTAATAAAAGCATGATATTAAATACATTGTTAGGGATTAAAAGCAGTTAAAATCAGTTAAAAAAAAAATAAATAACATTAAAGGTATTCACGTTAAAAGTGGCAATCTTGCGTAAAAGCATAATTGCAAAAACATAACAACAACCACACAGACAATTATTTCGCCCAAACCATGCAAAATTGTCAGGGTCTAAGTAAGTGCAAGATTATCAGAGTAAAAGCATAAAAATGTTGCAACTTTTATTGCAAAATTGAAAAAATGTTTAAAAAGTACTCATAAAATCAATTCTACACTTATCAACAACAACGCAGGAATTCCATTTTGACGTACATTTTTTTCTTTGAAATTAAAATATTTTAAATTTAAGTGTTTAAAGATGAACTTTGTAAAATATAAAGCAATTGAAAAAATGAAAAGCATTAAAAAATTGAAGAAATAATAAAAATACTGAAATACTTATCTAAAAAAATTTTGAGATAGATAAGTTATAAATTCGACTTATAAATTAAAAAAAAATTAATCCTTGTATGTTTTTTTTAAGAAATTACGGTTCAAATTTCTTAAAAAATTTATATTGCCATATGTTAAAATATTGTTAATGAAAAGCTGAAAATTTAAGGAGCAAAAAAAGTGGGTTGCAACTATGCTATTTTGCACAGTTGCAAGGGTAACAAAAATTGACGTGAATACCTTTATTGTTTTCTGGAATAAGAGTTTTGCACTTAAGTGATTGCAGAGATAAAACTGCGTAAACGTATGTTCTAAATAAAACAAGCAAGTGTGCTATATTCGGCTATGGCTTCACCTTGTTACGAAAAGAATAGAAAGTTATATAAATACCGTTCTTTAGATATAAATCAATCGTTTTTGTGCCACCCTCACTTCTCTAATCCCAACCACATTTTATTGATGTTGTGTATTGATTACCAAGATTCTTGTACATAATTTGGAAGCTTTGGCTCTTGCCGTTCTCCAGATAAACAAAAAACTATGTCTTTTTAAGAGTAGTGCCACGCCCACTTCTCCAATCCCGCCCACATTTTGTCGGATTTTTTGTATCTATAATCCAGATGCGTGTACCTAATTTGGATACTTTGGGTCTTGCAGTTCTCCAGATTTATAGAAATCTATGATGTCTTTGCACTGGAGTTGCCACGCCAACTTCTTCAATCCCGCCCATATTTTTAGAGGTTGTGTATTAAAAACCCAGATATAGGCAATATTTCTCTGACCGTTGTTTAGATTAAATAATAACTATTGTGCCACGCCCACTTTATGTGGGATCTTGGGTGTTGATAACCGAGATGTTTGTACCTAATTTTTGCTTTCTTCATTTACAAAGAAATTTATAATGTGCTTGTATCGGAATTGCCACCCCCACTTCTCTAAGCCCGCTCTTTTAAAGACGTTTTGTATTGACATCTTAGATGCTTGTAACTAATTTAGAAACTTTGACTGTTGCAGTTCTCCAGATATTCAGAAAAAAAAAAATAAAAAAACAACAAGGCAGTCGTGATTTTTTGATCATATCTCAGTAATTTATGAACCAATCTGGCTGAATTTCAATAGCAAACTTTAGCGGAGTATATATGATATATAAATAGAGCAACCTGTCCCCATCCTTTCTGTGGTCTTCGGAAAATCCATTTCAACATATACACAGACGGACGGACATCATTAAATCAACTTAGCTAATCATAAGGACCCAATTCAATATATGGTAGAAATTACAAGCGGATTGACAAACTTATATATTAAACATCTGCATAAAACTAAATAATGATGTTCATGAAACCTTCATTCCAATTTTGTATTCGCCTCGTTTGTATTCAGTAAGATGGATAACTATGAAACGAAAGCAATAAACACTCGCCGCCGTATTCATAACAAAAAGTTAGCCACATCATCGCGTATTTCGTTTTTCGATGGAGATTTGCAATGAATTTTTTTTTAAATAAGAGTAGTTTTTCCTGATTTTAATCGTATTAAAGATAAGTTTTACTTAAAGTAGAAAGTACATAATATTACGCGGAATCGATTTCAGAACATGACTGAAAAAGTACACAAAAGTAGTTTTAATTTTCTAAAAACTTGAATAATGTTCTAAAATTGTCTAAATTTACATTATTTCCAGTAGTATATTTAAGTATATTGAAATACACAAAGGAATTTGAAAGATTTTTCAAAAATAAATTTATATATAATCTATAATATTAGAATTTATGGAATTCACTGTAAAAAATGGCGTGAATTTAAGAAATTTAAAATTTTACTTTTTATATTTATTTCGTGTTTTTTAGATAATGATTTGGCAATATTTTTAAATTCTAAAAAATCTTTGACTGTCAGTCATATACTTTTTGCCCATTGAATGTACTCTCTGAAATACGAATATGTAATAATATTAAACAATGGTTCACAAAATATTTCAAATAAAACAATTTTGAAGCAGTTATAATAACAATTATACAGGGTTGACACAGAAATCAATTCCGATCGAAAGTGGAAGTGATTTTGTATCTTGCTTCTCCATCACCGATTGGAATTGATTTCTGTGCTAGGCCTGATAAATTTAAAATACAATTAACAAACAAGAGAAACAAGTTTTACCCATTTTTATAGTATTTTAAATATACGTATATTAGAAAATATTCACAAAAAATGGAGTCCGCATATCGCAAGCAATTTCTAACTTCGCCAAAATAATCGCCATATCGCAAAACGTAAATTTCGATCTCCAAAAGAATTAAAAAATCGACGTATTTTAAAGCCTGATAGTTAAAAAACTTAAAACAATTTAATTTTTCCTTTTTTGTAATTTTTTTTCTCTCAAATACATAAAAACTTTTATTTTAAGATTCTTGTTAATTTCTTTGATATATATTAAGTGTACTATAATACTGAATTTTATTGGAATACGAACTTCATTGGATAAACATTTCAGTATGTTTATGAATGAAGTTGTTCATGCAGCTCTTTATCATATATACATTTATACCCTGATACCTTCGGTGAAGGGTAAAAAACATAAATATTATTTTTGCATACAAAACAAATGCAAAAAAATAATATAAAAATATAATTAGTATTGTGGTTATTTTGTTGAACTATTCATGGTTTTTAATCCAAATTTTTACTATTTTTAATTAGGCTTAAGTTCATTAAATTTAATTTTCATTAAATTATTTTTATGAAGAAAGGAAGCCTGGCTTCGAATCCCAGGTCAGTCAAGAATGAAAATTATCAATAACAATTTTAATTAATTTTCCATGTTGTAAAATTCCTTTCTTCATAAAAATAATTTAATGAAAATTAAATTTAATGAACTTAAGCCTAATTAAAAATAGTATAAAAATATAATTTTAGGAAAAAAATTAAGAATTCACTCTTGTTGTTTAAATTTTTCTAGATCACACAAGAAGACATTCAAAAGTCATTTGGTGGTGGATCAAGTAAAAGTTACTATTCCAGCGTCTACAGTTCAAGTACAAACGCATACATGTTAATGTATAGACAAATTGACGTCAAGAGAAACGAAAAGTCGGTCAAGGCTGACGAATTCCCGGAACACATCAAATCACTAACGGAGAAATTGAAAGGAGAAGAGGAAACACGTGTCAGCCGTGGCAGCGTTCGCCATCGTCCCATAACTGACTTAACCTTGCCGGAGCAAATCAAACCTCGAGTCTATTTTTACAATCCCAAAATAAAAAAATTGGTAATGACCCGTGTTTATGTTTCGCAAAAGTTCGACATTAATGTTGTACTAGAATCAGCCTTTCAAATGTTATCTGTGGAACAATTTGCTCCTCTGTCTCACTGCCGTCTTGTTGTCTATGATCCACCAGCTGAGCGTATTATTCGTTCGTTCGAAAACATAAAAGATCCCTCATTAGAGGAAATAGTCGCCAATAGCGAGGATCCCGTTGAATTTTTATTGGAATACAGAGTAGGTGGCCAAGAATTTGAAATTTATGAACCAGGTGGTGCCACTTGGTATGTGTTTATGGTTAATTTGTCAACAATGGAAATGGATGGACCATTCTTTGTGTATTCCATGACCTTTGAAAATAATGAGACTCTTCGACACTCTATTGCGGTGCGTTTACATGTGAAGGAAGAGCAACTGTTGGTAGCAACAACACAACGCTATAGAAAGGCATTTGTGGCCTATGATCCAGTACCAACTAAAGAAGCCCAACTGCAATTACAAGAAATGGCCAGATCTCGGTTCAAGGATATCACCTATTTGTACTTATTTGTGCCCAATACAGATCCCACTAATTTAGAAATCATTGGTATACCAGCAAACGAAACTTATGAACAACTGTCGCCCATCAGTGTGGCAGTTCAGGAACCTACAGTTGGTAGTAGTACTGCTGCACCTTTGCCTTCGCTAAACAACACAAATTGTTCATATTTAACAAACGGGTTTAATGAATCTGTTACCTCCACAGCCAGCGCAACTTTAGCTGTCGGCCATGAGTCGAATTCTGAGGATAGCAGTCTTAGTGATGGTGATCGGACCCTAGTAGAAAATATCCAACACCGTGGCGATGGCGATAGCCAAATCTCTAGTACTAGTCATTCGCCACAGCTGTCAAGTCCGGAAGAGGAAAACCGTCAGGACTCGATTAACCGCATCAATGCCTTTTATAATGGCTATTCGCACGGAGAGCCTGAATTACCACCCATTGTATTACAACCACCACATTTTTTCCATGCCATTAAACTAGAAGGAGTTGACATGTCAACAGCCACCTCAAGCAGACAGCACTACATAGATTCCGATAGTTCAGAGGAAACAGCCAAAAAACCAGTGGTTTGCTATAAAATTTTTGTAGATTCCCATATGAAGCTGAGCATGTTAAAAAACCATGTTCAGCGTCTAATACAAGTGCCCGATAACTACTTCCAATTAAATCGTAAACACGACAAATGTCTGAAGAGTCTGATGTCTCATACACTTGTCTACTTTAGCGAAGGTGAAACCTTAATTGTTGAACTGGGCAAGGAACTACAGCCGGACGAACATAAGGCCAAAATATTCTTTATGCGTTTGTCTGAGTTAAACAATGAGTCTGGCAGATTGCCGTGCGTGTGTGAATGGATATATATGGATTCCATGACTGTAGCAGCAGCTAAATCAAGTTTGGTTGCCAAACTGCACCGTATTGATCTCGCCAATTACAAGAGCCTGAATACACAAAATTGTCGTCTGTGGCTAAAAGGCGGCCGCAGTCCCATCAAAATATTCAGAGATGATGAAACAATTGGTTGTGATATTCGTTCATCGACATCAATGGAGGTAGGATGAATCTTTTTTTAAATTTCGATTTTACCAGATATTTACATTCCTTTTTTTAGTTAATTGTCCAAGAGTGTGAAGATGGCGTTAATGCAAATACCGATGAGGACAGTTTAACAATATTTGTGCGCCGCTGGCATCCGGAAACTATGCAACTTGACAAATTTCAGGAAATCACATTGAACAGTAAGTTAATAAAAAAGATTTTTTTTCGTACGAAAATGATTGTTTTTATCCGTTTAAGCTGTATCAAACGTTTTCATTACATTTTTATTTTAAATGACGATACACTCGATATTCTCAATGCTATATTTCTTTCAATTGATTTATTTATTTCAATAAGTAATACAGTAAGCTTATTCAGGCCAATAAATTTACTCGCAACTCGTCACATTTTCAACACATACATATAATCGGTCTCATCTTTTAAGTTTTTTTAGTTGAGTTTTTTAGTGATTCCAATACATATCACACAAATTCACCTCGTCACTTAAATTTATTTCAATAGTAACGGTTTTATACAGGGTTCTCCAAATTCAATGTCAAAAATCGACCCGAAATCGCCAAAGCATTTTTTATTATTAGATTTTGATATTTAAATATGGTCATTTCCTCCGAATGGTCAACCAGGCTGGAAAAATGAAATGTTGATAATCTTCGTGTTTTATTCTTTATAATTAATTGGAAAATTTAATATTTTCATTTTAAACTACTTCTAAAGACATTTTTATTTTTAATTATTTTACATGCAAACAAATTTGTTATGTTTGCACTCTTTCTTTAAAATATCTCTATAACAATCAGTTAAGAAGAGAAAAGTATAATGCATTAAACACATTCGAGACAGCAGGCAACACGAAGGCACGACTACAAATGCTGCAGGTTGCAATTTTAGTCGCGTAATCAGCTACTGAATTATTTTGAAGACGTCAGCTACAATTGAAAAAATATAAACAGCTGTGTTTTTTATTATGTATTTACATTTCAGTGGTGCCACTATCATTTTTAATTTTAATTAATTTAACAACATGCATAATTGCAGACTCGTACACAAACTTAATTTAAGCCTACAAAAATATTAATACTTATTTATGATAAATTATTTAACGTAAAAACAAATGAATTTATTAAAAAAGATTTAAAATATTTTAATTTTATTGTTTTTGAAACTCAAAAAGAATATCATCTTCATGGCAGGTTGAATAAAAAAATCCTAATATACAGTATAATCGCGAAAAAGTAAACTGAAATGTCCTAAGGGTTGTTAAATTTTTCGTCTTATTTATTAACTTTTCTAAATTGTAAAAAAATGCAATAATAAACATATGTACCTATATTTTTTTCAATGACTTAGTTTTCATCTGTACAAAAAAGAAACTTAGATATAATTTGTACCGGCTACAATTTATAATTAATAATTATACAATCAGTCATGTATTATGTGTTAGGTGTTACATATGACGTTTGTCAGAAAATTAGTTCTTCAAAAAGTTTCAGATAGCGAATTCTGGGTATTTTCTAAACATTTGCCAGCCATCCATTATTGTCTTATCAGGTTGCAGTTACACGAACTCGCGCTTAGCTATTGATATTGAAATTAGAACAGTGATTGCGCAATTACGTTTTCGATGGTTCAAGAAAACATTTGTACAAACTTGCTTTAAGATCGGCATATTTTGGTCTATGTAATGTTTTCCTGTATGCTTTTTCCTATGTATTCTTCAAAGCCTCGAAAATTTTGTGACGTTTCGTTTTTATTTTTGAGATGGCAACTTCAGATATACAATAATCCAACGCCGATATTTTTTCTTTAATGTATTTCTTAATTTTGTTTAAACTTTCAGCTTAAAATGTAATCTAATTTGTTATCGTTTGTACAAATCAGTACTTTTACTAATACGATCTGAAAAGTTAACTTAGAGTTAACGTTTAGAGCGGCACAGATGCGCTAAAATTTGGTTAACTTGACCGCAAGATTACTGTATCGCGATTCTACTGTAATTTTTTGGTTCAACGCACTAAGTTTATGAATTATAGGTCGTAAAGGTTTCAGAGCACTTTATTAATAGTATAGGAAGAAAAATATAATCTGAATCTTTAAAGTATTGGTATCATAATAGAGTCTTTCGAAACACATTTCATATGATGTATTAAATATATCGATTTATTAACCCCTTAAGAGGATTTATCTTAAAATTTTGTCGATATGTATAATAATATTTATTTATTTATTTATTTTCAACCAGTAATATAACAAGCCTAATTAGGCCAATAAATTTACATTACAATGCAGAAAAAAAACCTGAATAATATGAAAAATAAAACTTATACAAACACTACTATATTCAAAAAGATAAGTATAATAAGTTCAGTAATTTTAGTAATTGGCTCCCCAGCCCAAGGAATGAAAGTAACAAAACAAAAACAAAATTAGTCCAATGTTACAATAGCATCACAAAAGGCCAAAAATGAAAGAACATATCTGAAAATTGCCGGAAAGTTAAATATAATAAGAAACCAAGAAAATATCCACATATATATACATATATATATAGAAATATATATATATATATATATATAACATATGTATATATATATAAAGAAAACTTCACCATAACGCATACCAACTATATACAAAAAAAATCCAAAAGAATTAATGAACAGAAGAAAAGTGTATCAGCAGTTTCAAACGAAATGCATTGTTAGAATGTGAAAAAATACGAAGCTCGACGGGCAAAAAGTTCCAGCTTCTTGCCACCCTAACAATAAACGATCTCTCAAACCAACTACATCTTATTCTCGGAATAATAATTTGAGGATTCCTGGTTGATCGTGAAAAAGAAAATTCAGAGCAAAGACGGCGCGGAACACCCAACCTAATCGTTCTATGGAAAAGCAATAAACAACGAAACTTTATGAATTCCCTGAAACTACAGCCAAGAAATGTCCTAACGTACTCCGATATGTGCACTCGCCGATGGACATTATAAACGTAACGCACTATAATATTTACCAAGCGATTCAATTTAGCAGAAATATAAGCTAACGTACCAGAGACAACTTCAAGTCCATAAAAAATAAACGGCATCAACAACGCATAGGCCAGTCTATATCTAACCCTACAAGGCAAATGCACATTATTAGAGTAAATCCTCCGTAGTATCCCTAAAACTCTACTATAAGAATAGTTAACATGACTCTCAAACGTAAGGCTTCTATCAAGAAATATGCCTAAGCATTTAAGGCTATTCACAAATTCAACCCTTCGATTATCAATTAAAATATTCAACTCAGAGTCCGTATTTCCGAAGATTATCGCCTTAGTTTTAGAATAATTAAGAAAAAATGAATTTCTAGATGACCATCGAGAAAAGAGCGACAAGCTGTCATTTACGTTCGATTCCAAAACGTCAGTATTATCTCTATGAGAGCTAAATAATAAGAAAACGTCATCCGCAAAAAGGAAACTCCTACATACTCCTGAGTCAATACTAAAAGGAAGATCATTAACATACATTATGAAGAGCAAGGGTCCCAAAACCGAACCTTGTGGTACACCCGATAACAAAGGAAGCATATCAGAAAATGTTCCATCACAGTCCACAAACTTATATCTCCCACACAGATAAGAGTAAATTAACATACAAGCAGTCTTAGAAAAATTAAAACTATGTCTCAACTTCCTAATCATAGTGTTGAAATTTATAGAACTGAACGCTTTGGTCAGATCAAGTGAAACTAGTAACGACAGGTAGTCCTTATTAAAGTTACTACGAATATCATCCGTTAAACTCAATAACAATGAGGTAGTATTATAGCCGCAACGGAAAGCATACTGTGAAGAAGCAAGATTACTACGAACAAAAGAGAGAATTTGATTCTTAATAATATGTTCAACCACCTTAGATATGGCAGGTAAAATCGAAATTGGTCTCAGGTCATCTATGTTACGCACCACTCTAGCTTTTGGAATCGGAACCACGCGAGCCTTCTTCCAATCCATTGGAAAAACCGATGACATCAAAATTGAGTTAATAAGAAACATTAAAAGATGGGATATATAAGGGTAAATTAATTTCAGAAAGGTTATAGGGATGCCGTCAGTACCAACAGATCTAGCTCTAACTTTACACAAAGCCAAAAAGAGTTCATCCTCAGTAATACATCTAAATGAAAATAACCCGTCATCCACAAACATCCCAAAATCCAAGTCATCAGAGTTGGCAAAAGAAGAATTGACAAAGTGGGTGTTAATGTCTTCAGCATTCAATTGAAGTGTAAGTTCATTATCACTGGTAAACCCACTACCCCTAAGAACTTTCCACATGGCACTAGAATCAATACCAGAAAACAATTTTGCAAAATATTTTCTCCTAACCTTCCGAATCACGTTTTTAGCACGATTACGATACCGGCAATATACCCTCCAGTCCTCATCAGAATTGGAACCCCTAAAGGCAGAGTAAGCCAAATCCCTTAACGACTTAGCCATAATTATAGCACTAGAATTCATCCAAGAATCAGTGCCCCTTGAAATCCTCCTGCGAACTAAAGGAACAAAGTTAAACAAAGATTCCATGAGGAAAGACAAAGACCTACATAGATGATCAATATCATTGGAATGAAAAAATGTCAAGGTGTCAAATTGCGATAGAAATAACAACATACCATCCCAATCAATCTGATTATAATCTCTGTACTCAATATATTGCACATGATTACCCGAATCCAAACCAAACACAGCAAAAATTAAAGCATGGTGTGAAATGCCAGGGCATTGAACCTGATTAGAAAACTTCATAGTGGATGAATCACTCAGTAACCAGAAATCCAATAAAGACGTAGAACGGTTAGAAACATTAAAATGAGTTGGTTTAGAATTATGAAAAACCGTCAAGTTACATCTAGCACAGAGAGATCTCACATCATTAGCTCTATCAGTATTAAAAAGATTACAGTTGAAATCACCAACAATAATAATATTAGAGTATCTCAGAAGCAGGTCCGTACAGGAGTTCTCAAAGGATGTAAGGTCACCACTAGGCAAATAAACACAGCCAAATAAGGTTTTGGAATTCTCATGAAAGACTTCAATAAATACAGATTCACAAGAATCAGTCTCAGAAATACCCCAAATAACTTTATGTTTAATAGCATTAGATACGTAAATACATACACCACCACCACGCCTATGTACTCTATCATTCCTAATCAGGGAATAACCAGATATCCTGAGAGAACGATTCGTAACGTTTGGTTTTAGCCAGGTTTCAGAAATTGCAATCAAATCAAAGCTCCCACCAACGATATCCTTGAACTCATCAAATTTAGAGGTTTTAGTGCATGGTTTAATACTTTGACAATTCATATGAGCCACCTTCAACATACCAGAATACTTAGATAGAGATGATCTAATAGAAGAACCACTATTTATAACAGGACCAATGTTGTCATTATTCAACGACATAACTAAAAATTGCAAAAACTGGGTTGGGGAACCAATGAACACTAAAAATAAAATAAAACAAAATCAATAAAAACATTAAATAATTCATTAAATAAATCAGCTATCAAAGCCCAAGTTTTTATATGCCATATTTTTAGAAACTCCATTATATAAAATTGTAAAGATATTAGGGTTAAAAAAATTTTATTTTAGAAAACTTCACAATTTATTTATAAGTTTGAGTTAAAATATATAGTGGTAATAGTTTATGCACTTGTAACATATTGAAATATGTAAATTTTTGAAAAGTGTGCCGGAAGGCTAAAAACCTGCAATACAGAAAAACTTTATTAATCAAAGTTCTAATAACTTTGGTAACATGTGTATATTATTGTTAAATAATTATTATTATATCGACATAATTTAAAGATAAAGCAAATTTAGTAAAAAAGTCAGTCAAGAAGTATGAGCATTTGAAATGGGCTCTTAATGGGTTAATAAATCGGTGTGCTTTAAACACCATGTGAAAAGCACTTTAAATTTTTCAATGATACCCATACTGCTAAAACTAAGAGCGTTGGCGTGACAAACATCTTCCTATATAACTTCTTTTAAGGATACCAAAAAGTAATAATAATATAGATTTGGTGGTGAGCCGCGCTTATATTCTTGTTTCAATCCGGTTCTTTGTTGTTTAACCAACAAATTATTATTATATATTATAAGCACTAATTCTTCTAATTTTTGATTATATTAGCAGCACTTTTTCTGTTTTGTAGCGTACAAAAATAGAAATTAGTTTAATTTGACTACAACGACAACATTAGCATAGACAACAACCTGCAGCCATTTAGCCGCGTCGTCGTTAAAATAATCATTTCCATATACACACATGTACTCTATTGTTGACATATTGAAGTCGGTAGTCTGCTGTCTCGAATGTGTTTAAAGCATAAGGAGAACAAAAATAGGTCGATATTTACCACAACCGAATTTGAAAAAAAGATTTAGTTTATTATTTTTGCATTGTTTTGTAACATTTGTTTATAATGGTATGAAAAAGTTCGGCATTCGGCAAAAATCGGCCAAATTAATGTCGAACACCGATTACTGGCCGATTAGCAATTTTTTGCCGATACGGATGCCGATCCGACCGATTGAACACTATCAGTTTCAAATGCTTACCATACATATGAATGCCTGAAGTTTAATACATAAAAATACCAGAATAAATAAATATTATTTTTTCAAAACAAATTCATGGTTTATCAAAAATAGCCAACAAAATCGCCAACTATTTTATAAGTCGCCATGTCGCCAAAGCAAGTGTTAAATTCGCCACCTTTGGCGAGAAATCGCCACATCTGACAACCATGGTTTACAACCAATTTTACATTTTGATACAAACAGTTTCAATTGTTTTAACCTTTTCCTGTAAAGTTGAAATTATGTGAGTTCGGGCTACTCTTCAAGAGACCAATCTTTATAAATTTTTTTCTATTGCAGAATGCAGTGAAATGCTTAACGTTTTATCCGAACTATCGGGTATACCTGAAGATAACGTAGCCTACACAAAGGTATGTGTATGATTGTTTCTTTATTTTTCAAAAATTTAAGTAATTTTTTCCCTTCAATCAGGTAAATGGATACTTTCCTTACACCAATATCTCCTTGCTGACAATAAACAGTGCAATGAGCTGGTTTTCTATACCAGCTACTTTAGACAAGTACTCCCTTAGTAGCGCGGTCAGCGGTAACCTTTTCTTTTACAAGTAAGTCTACTTTTGTGTTCTGCAAATATATTATTATTTATATTTTGTGTTACAATCTTTTAAGGGATACAACGGCCGAATTAAAAGAATTAACAACCGATGAAAGGCGAGAAATGAGTGCCAAAGAAAAAGCTCGTTTAGATCGTTTGGGTTGCATGTCATCATCACGGTTTTCGCCGCGTCGCGAACGTGCTCTTAAAATTTATCTAGATAGCCCTGCCACAACAGCGTCTCCTCCAGTGGATGCCAATAGTTCTATGGCTAATGAATAAAGAAATGACGCTGAAATTTAACAAGCAGTTACAAAGAGAAATAAACAATATCAAAGTGTTACTTTACTACCACAAACAATACGTTATGTTACTTTATATTAAAATAAGTATTTTTCTTTTTCTTCCCGTTTTTTTTTTTTTTTTTTCTTTTCAAGAGAGCAATGAATGAAATTTTATTTTATTTTTTTCTTAATGAAACAACAATTATAAAATTACAAGGTATCCATCTATTTAATAGAAGAACAACAATTTCAACTTTTACTAACACAAACGCCCGTCCGCCAATTAAATTTTTTGCAAAAGCTTTATCCGACGGCGAACGAAAAATAATAATTTCTCCTCTTGGTGCGAACTTCAACTTTTTCATACACACACAAACAATCATACTCACACACACACACACGCTAATAACACATACACTGAGACACTTAGTTTTCTATACCTTAAATGAGACTGCTTCTTAAAAAATAAGTAAAACAAAACAACTAAACTGTAATAAAACATAAAATTAAAAAAAAAAAAAATTTAATTTTAATTTTCACTTCAAAAAAAAGAGAGGGAAGAAATAACCACGTGTTATATGCATATACATATATCGTCATATAATTTCAAAAAAGCCCTAAGTTACATTGGAAAAATTTTAAAGGAGAAGCAAAAAAACTTTAAATTAAAAACTTACAAAAATTAAAAGATATGTTTCTTTTTTTTTCTAAAATTAAAAGATATGTTTCTTTTTTTTCTAAAAAAAAACATATCTTTTAATTTTTGTAAGTTTTTAATTTAAAGAGTTTTTTTGCTTCTCCTTTAAAATGTTTCCAATGTAACTTAGGGCTTTTTTGAAATTATATGACGATATGTACATATACTCCATTATACGAAATATGCAAATCTTACTCTGCTGTAAATAAAACGTTTTGCCAGGAATCGTCTGGCTTTTTATAAATTACTTGGCAAAAGCAATTCAATTCTGACGATTAACAAGTGACACCAGAGGCTTTCTACGTGCCAAGGAGTTTGGATCTCTTTACTTCTAAAATGGATACTAAAGTATATATTGATATATTCAAGGGTGTCCAAACCAAACCAAACTTATTGGAGTTGGATTTGAACCCGACAAAAAAAATACATTGGTGTCATGTTGGAAATAAATAAATATATATATGGGCAAGGCCACGAAGAATGAAACCATATAGCTTTTTTTTTGTGTCACAAAGCCCAAATTTTTTTTTTTCGTTTGAAATGTCAAATAAGTATAGAATATTGCAGCACTATATGCCAGTGCAAAACTTTTGTCTGCTTAGACATTTTACATTCTTTTCACAACAGGCACGTGCAAGGCGTAGTTGAAAAATTAAGCAATGTCGGCGAAAAAGGTAAATTTTGTTGTTATTTTTTTGTACTTTAGGCAGATGATTACTTTTTTTGGATAGAATATAAATCAAACTATTGATTAGCAAGCAAATTTGTGTACAAAGATTGGCTTTTGGATGATCTGATTTTTTTTGAGTATTTTTGAAGTACTTTCATAATCAATGCTTAAATGAAGCATTATTTGCATATAGCACGGTATTTTTGCAAAAAAAGATTGCGCGACGTTACTGACGGTTTTTTAAAATTTTTTTTTCGACTTTTTTGCTTAATAATTTGGTATTTAATTGCTAGACTCCGATTCCTGGTGCACAAAGAGACAAGCGTTATGTTGAAAAGCTAAAAGAAAGCAACAAATATGACGAGTACAAAAGAAAAAGGCCGAAGCAATGAAAAAATTGAGGGGTAACAGAAAAAAGGAAGAAAAACTAATGCCAATAAGTGAATTGGGAAAGGCGATTTCTATGCGCCGTGCTGCTGGCCGCGAAAGAAGCAAAAAATATCGAAAGCAATTAAAACAATCAGCTAAAGAAAGCCAAATTGAGACGAATCCCAGCTGCAGCCTTAGCGAAATCGTTCAGAAAAGCTACAGGTGCTCTCAAACATTAGGAAAAGCTGTGAAAAAGGTGTCGCGTGCTTTTCCGGCTTCACCACGCAAGAAAACAGCGGTATTG
This sequence comes from Pollenia amentaria, assembly GCA_943735925.1. Lineage (NCBI taxonomy): Eukaryota > Metazoa > Arthropoda > Insecta > Diptera > Polleniidae > Pollenia > Pollenia amentaria. The sequence continues at coordinate 216,361,628 of OX031009.1, read as the reverse complement.
ACGCTCATTGTTGCGAATTTGGACGAAGTTGAAAAACAAAATTTAGGCGGTGTTGTAACAAAAGCTAAGCCCAACAAACAGCCAGTCACCAGCCAGCTTCCAAAGGAATTTGGAAATTTTTTCGAACGCGACGATATCTCCCAAGTTTCGATGCAAATCATATGAAACTATTTCGCAACGTCGCACGGAAAAGGGTGCGTAGACGGAATCGGAGCCACAGTAAAGTGTGTTGTACGGAATCAAATAAAAGCTCGTCACTGCATAGTAAACAGTGCACGGTAATTCGTTGAGGCGTTCCAACATACACAATCGCAAATATTAGTTGCGGAAGTTGCTGAAGAAGAGTTTAACAAAATTAACACCATTTTGGATACGGCCACACTTTTCGCAAACGCAAAAAACATTCGTGACATTTCGTCTTCGCACCAAATCCGTACCATTGGGGACGAATTGGTAGCTTTTACTACTTCTCAGCAAGGATACAATTAAATTTTTTTTTTTATGATATTTTATGTTTAATTATGTTAAAAAAAAGCTACAACTGAAGTAATGCTTTAAGTTTTCAACAATTAAAAAGACTGGAATTAATAAAGACTTTTATTTTCCGATAATAATGTGTTTTTATTTTACAGAGTGTCCTGGCTTTAATTCAAAATGCTGACACAAAGTTTTTATCACCATTTATGAAGAAATTTCACAAATATTTCGCAAAAAACAGAAGTCAATTCGACATTTTTCGTTACTCTATCATACAAAAATCAGCTCTAAAGGGCAAGCCCGATTTACTACAATTTTTTTATGAGATTAGTGCGAAAAGTGGTTTTATCTTAATACCTCCCCAGGGTTGCATCTTATAACTCCTCTACTATGATTTTTGGCCCTTTAGGGTCCCTCTATAAAACCACAAAAAAAAACCCGAAAATCCTAACGAAATTCGTACGTGTGACGTTACTGACATTTTGCGTCACGTTACTGACACTGCTTTTATGTCATTTACATGATTAAAATATAAATTATTAAGCCCACCTTTTGGATAAAAATCATCTTTCATCCTTCCTTTTTAACATTCTGGGCAATAATAAACATGACCTCTTTTCAATTCGCTCATTTTTACACAAACGTTTAGTAACCTCCAAACACACTTCCAAAATTCGGTGACGTTACTGACGGCTTAAAATGGTCATAACTTTACAACAAAACGAGATACAGTAAAATTGTCTGCGTATGAAACAACAGTTATGACGAGAACTTTCATATGACGCTCTCACCTTGGAAGAAATAATTGTATTTTTTAAAGATATTGACCAAAATATGTATGCGAGCGTAACGTTACTGACGGTGGCCTTGTCCATATATATAAATAAATATAGTTCGTCAAAGTTTAATTTTTTATTTTATTTCATATGTTTAGTGTGTTACCATTCTTATTTTCTTTTCTATAATTTTTCCTTTTATTACAAACACAGTTTTAACAATATTTTAGCGCAAAAATCATAATTTAGAAAACTATCAAAGAAAAATTACATTTAAAGCTGTAAACACATGAGCCAAAACATAAAACATTATTTGTATTCGAAAATAACAAAACCGACTTGTTTTTATGACACCAAATGAAATAAATATTGGTTTGAAAAACCGACTTGGATTCTATGACACCCCTGATTAATAGACAATTTGCAGCCCTGCGTAGACAAATTGAACCTGGGTAACGATTACATGTTTTAACAATTTAACGACCCAAAGCATACGGCTCATAATACGAAGATTTGGCTACTCTACAATGTTCCACACCAGCTTAAAACCCCACCGCAGTCTCCATACAAAGGTCCCATAGAACATTTATAGGATTTATTGGATCCTCGTATTCTACAGCACAAAATTTATTCCAAACAAAAATTACATAATTGAATAACACAGTACAACACATGATTTCGGGACTCAATTCTGAAATTTGTTTATAAAAGTATACCCTAAAAGAACTTCTGCATCATTAGTTTGGTCAAGGTACATCAAATGATAATTAAAAAATTAATTTGAAGTTAGTAAGTATCGCATAGGGGAATTTGTCACGTTTTAGGCTCTGTTCTTTGTCATAACTCGTGAACCACTAGTCCGAATAAGCTGAAACAAATTTAAAAAGAATTACAATTCCTTTAATCTGTTCATACAACGCTACATAAGCAACAGTTTCGCAGTTATAAATAAATGTTTGAAGAAAAAAAATATTTTTTGCCCAAAAAATTTAAATTTTTTATTTTAATTCATAAAAAATCCAAAACGGTAAAAAAGTGTCAAGTCCTATTACTTTCACGTAAAGTCGCATAACCTATGAAAAAAATAAATCATGAAAATCGATGAGCGCGTTTCGCTTTTATTCACAATTAAGTAAAAATATTTAAATAAATATTTCAAAAATTTGCTCGAGATATCCACAAAATTCTTTGGAAAAAACATTGATGACTTTTTTTATGATTCTCAGAATTAAAAAAAAAGGAATAAACAAAAGGTTATTTGATTTTTGTTCAAATATCCATTTAAGTAACATATTCCAAGCATCACTTGGTTCATCATCTTTACACTAACAGCACCAAATCAGTCGACCTATAATATGACCTAGCGCCCATACAATTGTTCTTAACAATATCAATTTTTTAATCCAAATTTCGATATTTTAATCAGGCGTAAGTTCATTGAATTTAATTTTCATTAAGGCCCTAATCATGTACAACGCAGCGTAACGCCACAAAACTAACGCAACGCCAAAGAATAACATTGAAAGCACAAACCATGTCATAAATATTTTGTATTTTGTTGTTGCTTTCTACAGAAATTCACATTGCGTTTTAAAATTTCAAACGCTCCATTGCTTGTGTCGTTAAAAATTTTAAAACGGTACATGAATTTCTGTTGAAAGCAACAACAAAATTACAAAATATTTATGACATTGTTTGTGCTTTCAATGTTATTGTTTGGCGTTGCGCTGCGTTGTACATAATTAGGGCCTAAATTATTTTTATGAGGAAAGGAATTTTACATGAAATGAATTAAAATTTATTGATAATTTTCATTCTTGACTGAGCTGGGAATTGAACCCAGGTTTTCACGGACAGGTTGCCCTGACTAGTTTCGATTGTAACCACACAATCTCTTCACAGGGGTTTGCCGTTTTACACTACCGGCCATTGACGACGGATGACGTCAATAGTCAAACATCAATCTTTAAACCATACATGTTAAATTCCAATTAGAATTAGCAATTGATGCAATTGGTTTATATTCTCTAATTCATCAAACAATTAGAATTAGTTCAACTAATTCCCATTAGATAATTGAAATTTTTATTCCAATGTTAAAACTAATTGGAATTAGTGGCCATTAGCAAAACAAATTGGTTTACCTTTACAATTATAAATCTAATTGACTTCTGATAATGCAATTAGATATTCAATTAGCTCGAATTAGAATCAATTATTTTGATATTTTCAAAAAACAAAAAAAAAATTAAATATTCATAATATGAATTTCACACATATATATATTACTTATGTACATATATTACATACATGCACACATATTTAACGTACGCACTAACTGTTTAATAACTACAATGACCGGGTATATTCGCTTTCAGCAATACGAGCTTTTCAAAAGAAAAGTCCGTCAAGCGACCCCGCCTTGGACTCTTAATAATGCCCGCAAAGGAAAATAGTCACTCCACAGGGCCTGAAGACGTAAGTGGTGTGTTGCAAAATAGTGCTATTTCCTTTAATGTAGGATATTTGGACCATATATTGAAAGTTTTATCAGGATCATTCAAATATTGATGCATCATATTCGAAATAAAATGCAGGCTTTCAGCCCCCTCTGTCAATTTTGACAATGAAGCAGTACTTTCTTCTGCAAAAATGTAATCTGATTTACTAAAAATACCATATATGTATATGTGTCACTTATGCAGAACTTACCACCATCACTGAAATCATGTTTGCACATACAGTGACTTACATCATTATTCGTCCACTTCAATAATTCTTTGGAAAACATTAATTTTTATCAAAATAATTGATTCTAATTAGAGCTAATTGAATATCTAATTGCATTAGCAGAAGTCAATTAGATTTCTAATTGTAAAGGTAAACCAATTTTTTTTGCTAATGGCAACTAATTGCAATTAGTTTTACCATTGGAATAAAAATTTCAATTATCTAATGTGAATTAGTTGAACTAATTCTAATTGTTTGATGAATTAGAGAATTCCACAAAAGAAGGTTAATTAGCAATCATTAGCATTATCTAATCATTACTTAACATCTTTGCTTTAAACCAAATGGTATTTTACCTTGGTAGATCGAAATTTGCTTTGAATGAATGATTACCCTTTTTAATTGATTTACATGTTCTTCGTTACTTCTGTTTTTCGTACTTTGTGTCAAGTATTCTTCTTGAAATCCAAAGTATATTTTTTTTTTGTTTTTCGTGTTTTTGCCTTCATTTTTCCTGTTGACCTTTTTCAACACAACTTGAAGGACAAATGTAAACATATAGTTCGTGCCTTAGCTGTTAAAAATAATTAGCATTGTGGTTTTTTAATAAGTCGAGGAGTTCCTATTTTATATTCGAGTAGGATAGTTTTTTTTTTTCTAAAATCCGTCCAAAAATTGCCGAGTTATAAAAAAAATCTATTTTTTGAAGCTTATGCATATGGGCATTTCCTGGGTTCACGAACGTACTTACGATACGTTAGAAAACAACACATTTCCTAGCATTTTTTTTGCGATATAGCAAAAAATAGCATTTTGGTAGCTCTATGTTTAGTGCAAAATATGGATTTCATAGAGTTTAAGGTTTCATAGTGATACAAGGGTGTGCTGGAAATCGAAAACGCAAAGCGCAAGAATTTTAAAATTGTGACATAACATCTGTTTTGAAAAAATCCATTTTTTAAAAGGGGGCTACTCTGTTGTGATGCGAATGCAATTTCTATACGAAAACTAAATGCTACTCTTTCGCTTTCGTAAAACTTTGGAAAATAAAGCAAAATTTGAAAATTTAAATAAATTACGACTCCACAGTCCTGGTAACCAATCACTTGATTTGGTAACATTTTCTTTCGTATCGCAGTAGCGAGTAGCCCCCTGATCTTTTGGAACCCAAAATAAAAATCTAAAATATATAACTTTTAATACTCTTAATTGTTTTTTTTTTTATTATTAAATGAAGGACATTGACATTGGCTCAAAGAAACACACAACTCTTAAATATTTATTGTTTTTAAAAGACGCATGTCGTATACTATTTGTATATTACCATCATTTTGTTAATTCCAATCTTTTGTTTATCTAACCGTAAAATAAGAAAAATTGCTTTTAAAGCTCTTTACAAAAATGTCCACTTTTCTTAGTTTTAATTGTTTTATTTCTAATAAAATTTTTAAGTTTTTAAAAAAAAGTATTTTCAATAATTTTTTAAAACAATAAAAAACGAATTCAAATTTTAGATAATTTTGAAAATTATCTAAAAATAAAAGAAATATCCTTTTGGGATATTACAATAATGCTGAAACATTTTTTGTATTTGTTTTACTTCCTTCCTCATGTTTTAGTTTTTCTGTACATACGTAATTAATTGATTTGATTTATTCTGAAGAATTATGTAAAAAATGTTTAGAATTTGTTAGCACTGGCGGCGCATTATGCAGAAGTTTTTCTTTGGTTTTATACCACTAATCTTCTGCCACATAAGTGTTGTTGGTTAAAAGGAAGATGAATTTTGTTTATAGAAGAGAGAGATGAATGTTAAATGAGTTCAATATGTTTGTTAGGGTTTTCTTTTGCGGAGTTTCCAAACGTTATTTGTATTGCTTAAGTTGCTCTAATATTTTTGTATATAGCAAAAGGCGTAACAATATTGGTGCTCTCAAGCCTTGGTCTCCACAGGAGCCGGAGTGGCAGTTTCTGTACCAGATGCTGCAGCCTTTTTCTTAGCATGTCCCTTACCTTTTTTGGGTGGCTGCAGAGGAGTGTTAACAAGTTCCTAAATAATTATAAAATAATAATTTTAAATGTCTGTTTGAATTTGTATAGCAATTTGCCAATTACCTTCAACGTTGGTTGAGCTATGCTGTATTCACTTACATAGTTCTCAACATTAAAGGGAATTCCAGTTACTAAATTGACGCCATTAGGCATTAATAAAACAGTATGTTTGAATTGAGCCACATATTCACCTGAAAACATAATAAATCATATTTAAAAAAAAAGTTTATATTTAGATTTTAATGAAAACTTTATAATTGTTACCCTATTACCAAGGCACATGCATAAGGTATATGCAGCAGAGAGTTATACGTTATACTGGCTGTCAATCGGCCTTGTGTAAGGCGTTGTCGTTTACGCCCCAGCCAGTAACGCACAAGCTGTGTTCTTTAATATATTACAAAAATTACTTAGGCGTTTACAACAACGGCTTACACAATAAGGCCGATTGTTTTCGTATGAAGTTTTTTTAACTTATTTATTCTAAAGGCCAAGCCACATAGAATCCTTTGTACTTTAAGCTTCGATTTTTTCAACTGACAACTAAGTTGATACACTTCATCGTACGTCTCCGTTAACGCAAAGTACTAAAGTTTGGCAACTTTTAATGTACGTTGAGTTATTGAAAGTTATCAGTTTGTTTTATGTTAATTTAATTTTTTGTGTCATCAAGAATTTGAATAAATATCCGCCATCAAAGTATTCAGTATGTGCCACTCCTACGTTGTTACGTTTGTGTCACAACGGATTCTATGTGACACGGGCATTCATGTTAAACTCCATACAAAAAAATGTACATACAATATACCTTATGAATGGCCTTACAAAGCCACAATGGCCATTGTGTATCTTATGATGCCATCAAAATTAAAGCCATAATAAGCGCATTACGCTTTTCGTAATACACAGTGAGGAAACAAATGTCATTAATAATTTCATTGAAAGATATATTGCAAATGTAACTTTTTTTAAATTCGAGTGGTAAGTTTCTTTTAAAATCTTTTTTTAAAAACTCCGACCGGTTTCGAATAACAGTTTTTGACTTGGATTAATTTAAGGTTCGATGCATGATCACCCAAGTGGTACGTATTTTGAGGAAGTTTTTATTATTTTTTTTAACATTCTCAAACAATAATTATAGGTCGATTACGGATGGCAACTGAACTCAAGTTGTGTTGCCAGCAGCGAAATTAGGCAACGCCACTCACGTTAAAATACTATGATCCTATGATAACACAACGTTAAAAACGATAGTTTAATATATAATAAATCCAAAGTGCAACTAGCTTAAAGTAAAATTTCTAGCTTAATACTAGTTAATTTGTCTTCAGGGATTGTTTGGGTAAAAGTTTGCAAATGTATTTGTTGTAATAGCGGGGACACGTTAAGTAAATATACCAGGCATATTTATATTTTAATTTTTGGTTCCCTATTGTGAATTATTACGCAAGGGAACAAAATTTAACTTTTTTTGTGTTGATTGAAAGGTTGATGTAATTTTTTTTTTTTTACTAATTTGAGGTCACTAATTTTAAATCGTATCTCCGTTTTTTTCCATCAGCTCGCATTTTTAAGTTACATGTACTAATCTTATTTTTGACTGCTTTCGAAAAATTAAAAGTTCAAAAAAATCATAACTTTACGTCTTCACTAAGCGATTATCTTTTTTTTTTCATTTGAAAGATGTTATAGTAAAAAAAAAATCTTGTATTTTTAAAAATCATGAGATTGATGTTTGACTAATGCCGTTCTCCGTCGTCAATGGCGGTAAGAGCTAAACGACAAACCCCACTGAAGGGATTGTGTGGTTACAACCGAAACTATTCTGGGCAACCTGTCCGTGAAAACCTGGGTTCAATTCCCAGCTCAGTCAAGAATGAAAAATTATCAACAAATTTTAATTCATTTCATGTTGTAAAATTCCGTTCATAAAAATAATTTAATGCAAATTAAATTCAATGAACTTAAGCCTGATTAAAATATCAAAATTTGGATTAAAAATCATGAAAAATTCAAAACGGGAAAAAGTTAAAAGTGAACAAACTGAGACAACTATCATAAAAATCGATGAACGCGTTTGGCTTTTATTCTTAATTAAGTGAAAAATACCGTTGTAAACCTAAGTAATTCCAAAATATATATCGAAAGTGCCTTAATTTTGACCATTTGAACGGTATATCGCGAAAAGTCGAACTGATAGAAAAACTAAGTGCAGATTTGAATTCAGCGTCCCAAATAACCTTTATCAACAAAACCTTGTTAGCTTGTGTTAGTTTTTATCTAGCGGCTGTCTTTTATTAATGTAGATTCTACATTGTAGAAGCATGGCCCAATTAGTAGGTCTGAGCACAACTACAACAATGCAACAATAGAAAAAACAACACGCGTTTTGTTTGTGTATACAATTGGTTAGAAAAATGTTGAGAAAAATGTGTTTTGTATTTATCATGTACATATTTATTTTGTTTAATGAAAAATTTTCAATCAGAATTTTGGTAAAATAAGTTTTTAAAAGTAAAAAGGTTTAAGAACTAATTGGGCGATTAAGAAAATGTAAACGAAAGGGCAATGGGAAGATTGTTCCTATATTTTATGTATAGAAACAAAATAAATACATTTTGCAAAATACTTAAAGCATTTGCTGTTTGTGTTTTAAAATTTTATAAAAAATATAAATAATGAATAAAAACTAAAAGGCGGCGGACCCAATGGAGAACATTTATTTATCGGAGTCTGTTATTTCATAAGAAAAACAATTTCTCGAAACCAAAAATCATGTTAAAAAAGTAAACAATTTACAAATAAACATGCAAAAAACTTTTGAAATTTTTGCCTATGTATTATGATTAAAAACACAACTCTGCAAAAAATCAGCAGGCGTTTCGCGCAGGCCTACTAATTGGGCCATGTGTAGAAGTTTAAAAAAAAGTCGAATTCCTCTTATTGATTGTTCTATTAATATTTTTTATAAAATTCAAATAAATGATATGAATTAAAAAAAAGTTTTAAGAATAAAATTTGTTCTTGCAAGGTGTCTGGCCGCAAAAGCTATTTTGCAACAAATACGGAATTAATCCTTGCATATTTAAATTTAAAAATGTTAGCTTTGTTTTACAAGATTCTTTGTATTCTGCATAGGTTACATACTTACATCAGAATCCTATGGCTTAGCATATGGTTTAATTTTTAATATTTTTTTAGATTAACCTTTTTGAATAAAATTATTATTCAATTAATCCGAATTTTGATTAATCATCATAAATAGATAATTCAATTAATTGAAAAATCAGCATTTTAGTTAATCAAAACTTTGATGAACCGATTTGTCACATTCCTAATTTAAACGGTTTATTTTAATTTAAAAATTTCTCAAATTCGAATAAATGACACAAACTTGAAAATTTTCAAAATAAATTTTATTCTAGCAAAGTGTCTGGCCGCACAAGCTATTTTGCAACATATACGGAATTAGTCTTTGCAGATTTATATATCGTAACCTTAAATTAATATGAACGCAACTATAGTTGTATACATACACAAAAATTTGAAAACGTGATTTTAATGGATTGTCGTTATAGTTTTATCGAAATATATTTCACGCAAAAATTTAAACTCCATCAATGAGCATTAAACTCAATATAACAATATATTCTTCATTTAAAGTGCGGAAAAAGAATCTTTATCAAAAACCAAATTATGATCAAGGCGTATTTAACTACAGGTGGGGTCGGAACGCCATCTGATTTTGACAGTTCGAACCAATTTTTTTTAGATTTGTTAGTGTTTTGTTAGGAATGGTTGACATTTTGAAAGGTAAACACTAACAATGCAGTGCACAAACCCCTATGTTGTTTTCGTTGTTTTTGGATTGTTGTAGTTCTGACACCACCTGTAGTTGAAATCGCCTTGATTATGACATTGTATAAATAGTATTCTCGAGAGCTTGTTTTTGGGACTTTGTATATACTAGTGATATGTTGCGAATATCAATTTTTAATATTTGCGAATACGAATATCTGCGTCAATATTCGACGAACACGAATATCCAATCCGAACTTAAGAGCACTTGATATTTCAAATTTAATTGAAAAAAAAAAAAAAAAAAATTCAAATTAACCTTTTGCGTTGATAACAATAACTTGTAACAAAAATAAGTAGGAAAGTATAGTCGGTCAAGCCCGACAATACAATACTCTACACCACAGTATATAAGAACAAATTTTTGTATATGAATAGGGATCTATCTATATATTTTTTAAATATCATTAAAATCTGTTTCTGAGAGGCAGAAATTGCCCTCCATCTCCCTCGTGGTCCTATTTTTTAAAAAATGCATTGATTATGTGTCCATATAAATATTTATCTATCTATGTTTTCAATTTCATTCAACCCTATCGTGAATAGTTTTTCCCTCGTACATTTTCCCTTTTCAAGTATTTTTGCCCCTATTATGAGTTAAATTCGATAAACAATTTTCTCTGGCTATCGAACATCGACTATCGAATGTTAATTTGGTATTATGAGTTGGCAGCACTATCGAAAATTTCGTTGTGCATCGAATTTTTCAACGAAAACAAATTTGCTTTCGACGGTGTAAATAATTTAAAAAAAAAAATGGTTGAAAATGTAAGTTTTTGTTAATTTATTAGTTTTGGTGTGCAAATTCCACATTCTTAATTATTTTTTGTTATTTTATGCAGGTCTAAAGTCGACAGTAGTAAGCATCAGTTGGAAAAGCTTGTTTCCCTTATGGTACAAAATCCTTTGTTAACAAAAGGAATTTTTATAAAAGGTCAGGCTACAGGTACAGACCAGTTCCAGTAAGCGTTCATCTTCATCAGATGAATCATCGTACCATAATTCCGTCGTAGTCATGATTTATATTAGTTTTTTTTTTAAATTTGTTAAAAAAATTTTTTTATTTAAAGTGACAGCTGATAGATAATGTACTACTGTGAATAAACTAAATCACAATAGTACTTTTTTTATCGAATGTGTTTCATAATACCAAATGAAAATTCGTTCGATCAACTTATTCGACTGCTGTCGAAAATCAAATTAAGTTCATAATAGGCACCTTTGTTGTTTAGCTGTAAGTTTTTTTTAACATCAGCGGCATTGCCTGTTTTCGCTGCTGGCAACTCAACATCAGTTGTGTTGCCGTCTGTAATAGGGGCATTTATTAAGTGATCTGGATTAATTATCCAAGTAATATTATGTCCAATTTACATTGGACACACAATTTCTTTACCAGTTTTTATATTTTTTATATTTTTTATATATATATTTTTAGCTAATTAATTAATTAAAATAAATTGTGAATTGATAGAATTATTGAATTATGTATAATAATATACAAGTTATAAAGTAATTATTGGATTTCAATTTCTTTCAGTGTAGGTACTTTTAGTATATACCAACAATGTGACTGTGAACAGAAAATTAAATAATTAAGTGGCAATAACCTTCGAAAACAACCAAAAGGTAATTGTGGTACATGGCATGCCCATACCCAGAAGAAATTAAATTAACCCTAATTTTCTTTAATTGTCTTTCAACTTCCCATCAGCATTTGCAAAAGCTTCTCAATTTATTTTTCCTATAAGAAAGATACTTAAGGCAAATTTAAAAATTTAGGCCAATCATCACGCCAAAATATTCAATTAACTTCATAAACATATTATGCCATAGTTATAGCAACAGATAAATATATTACTAAACTTACTTGGCTTTTCGTACAACACCTGAAAGGGCTCAATCATTTTATGTGACACACATTCAACAACACCCATGCGTGCTTTGGTCTCTTCATCGAAGCCGCGAATGTTGAAAGGCATATTTCCGTACTTTGTTTTTACCTAAGATAAGTGACACAACGTATTTTGGTCAATTACCAGAAAAAGAAGAAACAAACATAAAAAAAGGCTCTTCAGTTAATAATTTTCAAAACATTTTTTTCTTAATTAACAAAATTTGTCCTAGAAATGTCTCAGATCTCATAATCTTACAATCTTCGGGTTTCAGTCAACGCCACACCAAAAATACGCCGTTTATGCTCCGAATAGTAAAAGCATAAAGGAAACAGTTACGCAAACAGAACTGTTGCACTTCCAGCACATTATCAACCTCTTACCCTCAAGCGCAGTTTTTTAATCATTGACATTTTCTATGGTTTTAATAAAATAAAATAATCATATTTATTGTCCATACACATACCTCGGCCAAAAGAGCTCTGGATGTTTTTAATTTCAACATATAGTTTTCATCGGTCTTTTTGTAAATTGACACTTTTGTATCCTTCTCACGACCAATACCCTCACCAGTGCTTACAATGACATCGATGGCATAAACTTCATGTGTCTCAAAGTTACATTTCTCGTGCTCTTTACGTTGAGCCTCACTAGGATTCTGAATGATTGTTTTCTCACCATCAATCTTAAATTGTTTCAGCTCATGACTGAGCATACCCTCAATAGGTTTGCACTTATAGGACTCACTTATTTGTTGAACAGCATCGGTAATGGCATAATTCTAAAAAGAGAAGGTAAACATTTGCTGTAATTAATTTTAATAATATGTTCTCTGCAAGTTTCTAGCCTATAAATAACTTTGAGACAATAAAATTGGTAAATCTCAGGCGTTTTTGCAAACTAAAGGTGCATGTACACGACATGTTTTCTACATCTGACTTGTCAACTTTTCAAGTCACATGTAATTGTGCATGTCTGCCAAAATTGCTGTTTTACATAAGGTTTATAATATTTGGTCACACACGTAGATGTAATTTGCTTGACATTGTCTGTTTTTTCGCATAGTTATTGCAGAAACCAAAGTAGTTCTCGGTGACAAAAATTTTTATTTGCGCAGTAAAGAGTTAAGCCATCTTGACATTTTTTTCTTTAAATTCGAAGAAACCTAATTATAATACAACGTTTTTCTTTATATGTATGAACATAATTTATATTCAATGGTGAAATTATCATATTTACATACATCGGAATTGTTAAATATTAACTTCAGCCGGCTAATGATTCCGACAATAGTGCACCGCCGCTGCCGGTTTTTTTTTTGGCATGGATTTCTGACACAGCTGATGTCAGATGAAATTTTGTTAGATCACTTTGCGTCTGACTTTTACAGATTCAATGCTTTAAAGGTAACACACGACATGTATGTATTTTACAGAGGGAAATTTGGTGTCAGATGTAAAAAACATGTCGTCTAAGGGCACCTTAATTTAATAAAGCAAATATTTTAAGTAAGGAAAACATTTTTCGTAATTTATTTCCTATACGGTTTTTTTTTTTTAAAGTGTGGCGATGTTTTCATTAAAAAAAAAAAAGATTGAAACATATCCGTTGCTTAAAGAAAACTGGTTTATTTTCTAAAATAGATATTGATAACCTTTTTTTAAGAAAATTTTGCAGCAAATTTTGATATTTAGAAATGAGAAAATTTAAATAAAAACAATCCCGTGCTTGCAGGACGCTTGTTAGATTATTACTTACGTCGCTTCCGGCTTTTAGTAGTCTAAGCGCAGCTTGTGCAGCCCAGTAGGCAGCAAGAATTACATCAGCTTGACGACCATTCACTTTTTTATCGGTAGTGGATCCTACAATAACTGTATGTGCAGCTACGGCAATAAAGCCATCAATGTGTGCACCCATGTCACTAAGATATAAACAAGAAATCTTTAAACCGTGAAACAGATCAATTTAAATTTCATTTTATATTTTAATTTCAAAGCAAAATAAGCAGTTTTTTTTTTATTAAATTTTTAAAATTTAACTTACATTTTAACAAGATCTCCATCCTTCAACTCATAATCAGGATCGTTCTTGGACGGCGAAAAGTGACAAACGCAATTGTTGACAGATAGGCAGGTGGGGAATGCAATACCTTTTTTCAATTCCTTTTCTTTTTTGTAGACCTGTTAAATAGTATTAAAAATATTTTTTTCCCCTTATCTGTAGTTGTGAACTTACTTTGTTTGTTTCTTCGGTGATGAGAGCATCAGATTGTGTGCAAATATCTCTCACAGAGCCACCAACCACACAGAGATCAATAACAGCCTTTAAAGTTCCTATCAAAAGAATAATAAAAAAATTAAACTCGAAATCTTTTGAAGCAATTAATAGAAATGTGTACAATTTTAAAACAAAGAAATAAAATACACAGCGCTGCAGCGTGGCAAATTTTTTCACAAATACACCCATAACATTTTCGGGAATACCGGTTACACATCATTCGAAATGGAAAAACGCAAATTATGCCAAACGATAAGAAAGCAACTATTAAAAACCATCTATGGAATTTATATAAAATCTATCGGTATAAAATCTATAGGAAATTTTATGCATGTAATAAATATAGGTTATGTACACCCAGTTAACGGCAGAAGCGCCGCGTGGCTTTCGCTTTTATATACAACAATAATGCTGCATATGTATTTCTTTTGTTTAAAACGAAATTTCCACAACACATTTTATAGAATTCTAATTAATTATATAAATTAAATTTTTTTCACTTACTGTTAACTATTTCACCCGCCAATTTATATTTGGTTACAACCAAATCTTCTGCGATTGTTTTCTCCTCCTTTTCAACAACGTCTGCCATTTTTGTTAACTCTACACTTCTTCGTCACACCGACGTCAATCACTAAATACAAAAAAAAAAAAAATATGTATAAGTAGAATGAAAACGTATGTTTGTAATCGGTAGCGCAGGTATGTTTGATTTGCTGTGTGCGTTAAAATAAAAATTAGCACGGGCTGCTGATAATCTTTCCTTTAATTATATCAAAAATGTTTTATACAATATATTAAATACTTTAATAATTAACAAGTTTTTAAAACCAACTGATTTATCGAGTTTATTTTATAATCTACCTTTAAATAAAAAAAATTATATGTTGTGCGTCCAACTAGTACACAAATGTTAATAACATTTGACGCTGATGTTTGTTATCGATTCGAAGGAAATAGGGACATCAAAATGTTAGCTATCGATTGCTTGGCAACTCTAAAGCACAGAGTTGCATTGGTGAATGTCAGCAAGGCTACAAAATGGAAACATAAAGTTACCTTTTTGGTTTCTCAAATAGCACATATTTTTGATATTTTATGTTTCCAAACACAGGGTGCGTTCGTAAATGCATCACTGCGCTGCATCAGAAACGCAAACTTTTTTTATTGCAGATAAAAAAGTAATTATAATGTTTTTACTGTGTGACTATTATATTTGTGGAGTATTTGACAAATTTTTGGTCCACATCTACTTCATTGAAATATATATAAACATTTGAAATCACTGATGCAGCGCAGTGATGCATTTACGAACGTACCCACAATGTTTCATCGTGTGTGGCGATGTTGACTGTTTTTTATTTTTCATTCTGTTGAGAGCAGTTGTTGAGTTAGGTGCTTTTGCAACTCTCGGACAAAAAAATATGAAGAAAGAAATCGGAAAATGGCAACAATTGCAAATTGTGAGAGTTGGAAAACAATTATAATTGAATATAAAATTTTTCCAAATTTATGGGACATAAAATATGATAGGTATACAAAGAAAATAAATGAATTTTTTTTATTGTGTTTTGTAGTTGTATATTAAAAAAACACGCAATACTGATGTTTCGTTTTTAGTGTAATCGTCTGTGGTAAAAACTGAAACATAAATAGCAACACGTGTTATCACAAATGTTGCATCGTCGGTGGGTACCATCAAGAATGATATCTATCATTCTTGGGTACCATTACATAATTGCAACCAAGGCCTTCCCAATTGGTTGCGCAAGGAGACAGATGTTTATTTTGTTTTTTCCCTAAGGTTGTCAAAAGTTGTTTACATTTTGCTTATACATGTATATTTTTTTTTACGTTTTTGTTGTTGGTCACACATACATGCAAACAAAACACGTTTTTCCTTTTGATTTCCCTATTTAGTAGTGAGATTTTGACATGCGTGAGGAATTTTACACAAACAAAATGCCTGTGGTTTTTAGTATTTTTGTATTGTAGCGGTAAGCAGACCTATCGGAAAGGCCTTGCTTGCAACAATTTTACATTGAATTAATAAGTTAGATAGAGAGAGAGACATAATGAGTTAGAGAGAGAGGCTAAATCACATGTACACAAAGTTTTGGCCAGTTCTTTCTTAAAGGGAATTTAAAAGAAGTTAAGCATCAAAAGATGAAACGTGTAAATTGAGACTAATTTTGCTCTTATTCGCAATTTACACTATGGACATTTTTTGCCGGATAGACCATGGTGAAATAATAAATTATATTAAACTAAAATCAAATTTTGCCGGCGAATGCAATGAAATAAATTAATTTTTAGCCAATTTTCATTTCACTATGGTTACTATCTTATTTAATTTTATTTTAAATAATCAAAAACTTTAATACAATACAATAATAACAGCATAAAACGTGAACTTTTTGTACACATAAACAAAACTTTGACATAAGACTAGACAAACAATACAAGAGCAAAAAATCGTCATCTGGCGTAGTAATGCCACCTGTTTATTTCATCATGGGACTGGCGAAGTTTTTTGGCAAGGGGGCGACGATGTATGCTTGCTATTTTCCTCTCTCATCAACGAACTTCGTCTGTCCGGCATGAAATGTCCATAGCAAGGCGAATTCATTTATCAGGTGGCGTTGAAAGCACAGCTTTGCAACTTTTTTTCCTTACTTAGAGATAAATTTCAAAAGTTGCTTGTGTTTTTGACATATCGATCAACGAAAGCAACAAAAAAATACATTTCTGTGTTTTTAGTGTTGTTACTTGTTGTAGTATCGACACCACCGTATCGTTGCGTTTATTGTCGTTTCTTCTTTCAACAAACTTATGTTTACATTGTAACTGCCGTATTCATAAAAAATAAAATACATTTTAAACGTATTTTAAAAACAAATTTCCACACAAATTTTTCTTAAAGCAGATTTCATATCCATTTTAGTTTTTTATGAATACGGCAGTAAGATTTTTGTCGTTACAACTTCGTGTGTATACACATATTTTGATACTACGAATCAATGAACAAAACGAATCGTGAATAAAGTAAGAATCGCAACGACAAAAATCGTATAATGTAAATTGGGATTAATAAAAACTTAAGCCAATATATCGGTGAGCACTACTGGTCATTTAACATGTACAGTACGAAAAATTGAACAATTATATTGCAAGAGTACGGGCCGCTTAAAGCTTATTGAAATCACTTATATAACCATATATCTCATTTTGCGCCACCCTTTACATACAGTACGTTTGCAAAATTTAGTGTAACACTGCAGCCACACGATCAAGTTGTTCTTGATAGTCTTTTACATATACAGTTTGTCAAAATTTCCAAAAACTGGAAGCTGTGACGTAGGCTGCACGCAATTTTGAAGCAATTTACTTTCAAGATGTCATCAAGAGAACAATTTATAAAGACAAACGAAAAAATTTCTCACCAAACTTGTAATCAGCTGTTTTCTTGAACGTAAATTGATACACTCACTTGTAACTTGGAGGCCACACGATCAATTTTTGTATCTCATTTTTTTCACTAACACACTCACACTTTTTAAATTGATCACGAGATTGCTCTCAATTTTAACTATCCATTTGTTTGGCAATTTTACGCTCAATTTAACAGCTGATTAGAAGTTTAGTAAGCTAATTTTTCGTTTGTCAGTATAAATTGTTTTCTTGATGACATCTTGAAAGTAAATTGCTTAAAAATTGCGTGCAGCCTACGTCACAGCTTTCAATTAATGTAAATTTTGACAAACAGTATATGTAAAAGACTATCAACAAAAAGTTGATCGTGTGGCCGCAGTGTAAGAGAATTTTAAAGGCAAGTTCGCTTCAATAATTAAAACGCCCGGGAGACTATCAAATAAATACATCAATCACATAGTTGTGTGCGTGCAGTCGTTCTTTTTCGGGTACACATACGCGTTGTCGGCAATGCTTGATGAAAATCAAAAAGTTTTGATTTTTTTATTTGATGGCTGATTATTTGATAGTCTCCTGTTGTGATTGACAAAAAAAAATTATTTTCTTTGTGTTTGTTGTCATGAAAAATATAAATATTTTGGTTTTTTACAAAATACAATTGTTGATTGCCGTGTTTATTTGTACGTCTCCGAAAAAGCCTCAAATAAACGACACTAACACATATGCACTGATTGACGGGTTTATTTGAAAGTCTCCAGAGCCCTTAAAAGTATGAGTGTATTGGTAAAAAAGTGAGTGTATTAAAACTTGATAGACAAAACTTGATCGTGTAACCCTCAAGTAAATGCGGATCAAATAGTTGATAAATCTGTTTACAAAATACAACTCTGATTTTAAGTATGCTTGCGCAAGAAGCAGCGGTAATTAAAAAGTTTAAAATTGTCAAGTGAATATTCAAAACTATTGTTAGTTTATTAATAATTATTAAAAAAATGTAGGTAAATAAGTTTGCACTTTTGCGTAAAATTACTACTAAAATTAAATACATTGATTAAAAATGTTTATTTCCAATTTGTACCGACAAGTTTAAATTGACTCAATTTTACCAGTGAGCATTTAAATTAATAATGACTTTTTCCAGGATATCAATATGATTGGCATGTAGTTTAAGATATTTATCTAAATCTAACCATCTGACAGCAGCAGCATCATCACCAGCGGTAAGTTCTATTTTTCCTACCTGTGTACCAGTATCATCATGAAAATTGTAGGCAACTGTTTCCATCCAAGCATTATCCGTATTGCGAAAATCATCAACATAACCCTTATACACTTCTATACCATTGGCAAAGAACTGCTCAATCTTTTCCTGTTCGCCTACAAACAAATTGTGAACAGACTTGCACTAATTTAATTGAATTTTTTGAGAACTTACCTGAGCAATCCAAAGCTTCTTCTATAAATTCTCTTTTAAGCGTTGTCGTTATTTTTTCTCCAGGATCCACCATACCACCAGGTATAGCCCACATTTTGTTGTCATACCTTTGAATGGCCACCATCTGTAGAATATTTCTTGACAAGTAAATCCATTTAGTTGTATATTGCTTTTTTATGTTATATTGATTAGAAATACTTTTCTGTTTGTCGACTTTTTACTATAGTTCCATTTGAATCACGTTTCCATCGTGTTACAATTGGATCAGCCGCATGATTGGGCCCCCATCGTCCGAGTAAACCTCGGCCTCTAAGACCTGTGCGTCCTATTGGATTAATGGGACAATTTTTTTCGTCAATTTCGTAGCCATTAAAAGAAACACGATTAACTTTCCCATCTATTTTTCCCCATTTTGGCTTAAATTGTGGTGAATTTATATCTGGGTCAGCCCAAACTTGGGATGAAATATGTGGTGCCGTGTAAGTCGGCGGTAAGTAATCAAGAAAAGTCACAGTCCATTGCACTAACTCATCGGGCACTGGAAAACGTTTTATCTCACTTTTAGGGTAAACATTGTTACGGCAAGTTTTATTAAAGATTGTTCCAACTACTTTTGACATTATTGTTTTTTGTTGCGTTCGTTTTTAATTTATAATAAATCTTTGGTGTTTTTGTTTGCTTGCTTTCTAAAATTGTCAGCTTTCGCGTTTTTTTATTTGTGTGAAGTCAACAATAGAAATTAGCAAAGAAATAAATAAAACAGAGTTGGTTCGTTAAGTACAACCCATATTGAAATAAATTTAGATTACTCGAGCTGACACTATGGGCATTTATTGCTGGACAGACGAAGTTTGTGGGCAAGAGAGAAAAAAGTAACGCTCCGTCTCCACGTAGCACTTTTTGCTAAGCACTTGCAAAAACGTCAGAACAATGGCGCAATAATTGCTGGAGAACACGTGAAATTTCTTTGCCGTAAACAAATCTACAGAGAAATTAAATCTCAGATAAATTACATGATTTGACAGCAGATTGATAAGCAAAAATTGCTCAAGCAATCAGTGGAACAATCAAATTTGACGTTTGCCGCAATAAACATTGCTACGTGGATACCCGGGGTAAAGTGGGCCGGCTTATTAATACGAATTCATAATGATGACGTAGGATAACGAGGCCATCTAGTATACAATACGCCTTGCTAGATGGTCTCTTTAATTTACGTTATCATCAGCGTGTAAAGGCGAACTGGCTATTTAAACTCCAAGTGTCAAAAATTGCTTATGTTTTTATATTGGCTTTCGAAATGAAGTAGAATTGAAATCGATCGAGGTTTTGATTTCAATTATTTACAAAAAGACTCCAGTTTTCCTGCGTTTAAGAGTTGCTCTTGTAAAGATAATTGGTACTCAATATATGAAGTATACCAAAGTGAATATTTTTATGAGCTTTCTTTACAGGCTCGTTTTCAAAATTTGTTCGATTTAAAATTCACTTCATTTCGATTTATACAACATTTTATTTATGTTTTGATGGGATAATATTGATATTATAGAAAAGCCTATTAAAAATTCCAAATCTCTACAAATAAATTAACATTTTATGAGTAGTTCATATCGAGGATTTATAAAAATCACAATTTTACAGAAGAGCGAAGAAACTGAGTTTTTCGATAACACTGAGGCTGGGCTTTTAAGATATCAGTTAAACTAGGTTTAGTTAATCTGATAACCGATTTGTGCCACCATTACTAAGTTTGTATACAAAAAAATTTTAGCTTCAGGCTACGTTAAACTAAGTTTAAACTTAATCCCCATCTTTATTTTACAATGTTATTTAAAAACAACGTCTAAATCATACATCATTTAATGTCAAGTGACCCAACTTTTGAAATCGATGTCTTCCGATTTGGAAGAAATTTACACCAAGGTTAGTCCTATTGGATAGTATGTAGTTTAGAAACAAATTTTCAACAAAATCGGTCTAAAAGTTCTGAGGTAGACGGGGTCAAAATTTGACATTTTGGCCAAACAGGTGTTCTTTCTCATCCATGTAACTTATTATCTATTGGTGTTAGCAAAACTTGTCCCAAACAAATTAGATAGCTATTTCTTCAATCTTTCGAAAAAATTTTTGTTTTTTTTAAATTTAAAAAAAAAATTTTTTAAATTAAAAATTTTTTTTTATTGTTTTTTAAGCAAGGACTTTTTTTCTCTTTTGCTCAAAAGAAAGCTTAGGTCTTTTCCTTTAATGTAGTTCTGGTAGCTTTTTGGGCCGCGAGTGGGTTATGTATAAAAAAAATATTTCTAAGTCAAAACGAGGCTTTTTAAATTTTTAGCTATTTTGAATTTTTTCCTATTTGTGTGTGTTTCTAAAATCTTAAAAATAAAAATTATGCTGAGAAACTAGACAAATTAACCTTTCCGAAGGTATATAACATACCTAACTAGCATTTCATACCCTCGATACTGTAATACCCAAAATATGTTTCTTCTGCATTTCATTTGACATTTCTCAATTTCAGACTAACTCAATTTGAACCATGGAAAGATACGCAATCGAGCACCACGTTAAAGTTATTCAGACTTATTATGAAAATGGGCGTTAAAATCAAAATGGATATCGTGAAAATCATCTTCAGTGATGAGGCACATTTTCACCTCAGTGGATTCGTCAATAAGCAGAATTGCCGCATTTTGGCTAATGATAATCAAAGAGTGATTGTCGGAAAAGCAATGCACCCACAAAGAGTGACTCTTTGGTGCGGTTTATGGTCTGGCGGCATCATCGGGCCGTTTTTTTCCAAAATGAGGCCGGTCAGGCCGTTTCTGTGAATGGTGTTCGCTATCGTGAGATGATAACGAACTTTTTATGGCCCGAATTGGAAGACATGGATGTGGACGATATGCGGTTTCTACAGGACGGGCCACGTACCACACAGCTACTGAAACAATGGCTCTTTTGTGCGACAAATTCAATGGCCGTGTTATCTCACGTGGTGGCGATTTCAATTTGCCGCCAAGATCATGTGATTTGACACCGTTGGATTTCTTACTTTGGGGTTATTTGAAAGAAAAGGTGTACGTCGATACAACAATTCAAGAGTTAAAGGATGAGATAATTCGGCAGATTAACGGCATAGAACCTCAATTATCCTCAGCGTCATCGAAAATTTGGACCATCGGATGGAGGCGAGGTCACGGCGGCCATTTGGACGATATTTTGTACCATGCCTAATTGAACCATACCAATATTATCATAATAAAAAGAAATGACAATAATTTCCTAAATAATTGGTGTTTTATTCAAAATCAACATCGGCCCTTAACATTTAACCACCCTTTAAAGGAAAAGACTTAACTTATCTTTTGAGCAAAAAAAAGTACCCGCTTAAAAAAAAAATTTTAAAAATTTTTTTTAAAAATTTAAAAATAAACAAAAAACAAATTTTTTTCGAAAGATTGAAGAAATAGGTATAATTTCATCCAAATCGGAAGACATCGATTTCAAAAGTTGGGTCACTTGACATGAAATCCCCCATATGTTAATATTTTTTAATCCCAGATATTCGCGCTTATATGTCTGATAGCACTATTTACAAATTAAAATTTCTATCGATTTGAACATTGAAATAAGCAGATAATCATTATTTGAACAAAAATAAAAACGAGCTGTAATGAAAACTATTTGAGACTTTAGCTTAAGTAAAACAAATTTTAATGTTAAAAGAACTCGAAAATAAGTAAAATTTTACACTCACTTATATTGAAAAGCAATAAATAATAAAGCTTTATCCGCATATATAAAATTATCATAAAAATAATGATATTATTGCGAAATAACATGCTTCCATGCTTTTAAATGTTTCCATTTGCTTATTTGAATAGGACGTGGGCCAGATTGTCAGAGATTCGCTTCTATTTATGTCACCGCTGAACAGTGTGGGAAATTTAGAACAAAATGGAAATAATTCTATATATTGTAAACGGTTTGTCCGATTTGGATGCAATTTAAGGTGACGATTGAAGAGTTGGAATCGAGTTTAAGTTTTTGATTTGAGTTCTATAGATTTATCAGTTATATGTTCCCAAAGTAGGACTCCTCGGGCATTACAAAAACTAAAAACGATCCTTAAATCTTCATTTTAGCTCGATGTTAAAAATTATTTTTTATTGAAATGCGTTTGTCAAGTTTTATATTTTTGGTAGTTATTGTAGAAGATATACAAATTTGTAATTTATTATTTCAAAATTATATAACAGACTAAGATGGAGTTTACACGGTGTCTTTTCAGACATGTCTAACAAACACGTTTGTTTTGTTTGTAGGCGATCGGATTAGAGAAGAAAGAGGGATTGTGAAACACACAAAACAAGTTTTCATGTTTGTTTTTATGAATTTTCATATTTTTTAATTTTTATGTTATGGATATTAGACAATTAGATATGAAAACAGACATGTTTGGAAAGACCTAATGAAAAGACAACAGGTTTTTGGAAGCAGGTTTAAAAGAGAATAAATCTTCACAATTTATCTCTTAAAGTTTAGGAAATATTCGACTTTGAAAATTAAAACTTGCTTTTTTTTGACCTACCTTGGTCTAGTATTTTGCAAATATAAAACTTAAATTTATCATTATTTTTTTGAAATATTTTTTTGTGAATTACCAGCAAATCAATTAATATTTCGCATTTTGCAAAAAGTAAAAAATCTTTTTTAATTAAGAAGTTGTATGCATTTGAAATTAAAATTCTTTTTTATTTAAAGAAATAAAAAAAAAATGGTTAAGCGACATTATTATATTCCTATGCAAACAATTTTAATCTGTGCGGACGCAAGCCCGAAATAGACCTATTTTTTTTTAAAAAATTTCCACTTTATGAAACATTTTCTCCAATCGCAAAGCAAAAATTGAAAATTTTAAGCACAGTTTGTATGACCCAATGTGTCTATAATAATTGTTCAATAGGAATCCTGAGACCCGTGCTTGGTAGCTATTATTTTTCAAAAAAAAAAAAAAAAAATTATTTTTAGAGATTTTCGGCTGTTTTTTTTGGGAATTATGGGATTCTTTTTGCAAGTTTAAAAATAATTTTATCTGGTTTCTATTAAGCATTAAAAAATTCCAAGCTAACAAATATTTTATTGCATAAATAAAAATTTATATTATTGACAAAAACTCAAACAATTTTTTTCAACTTTTTTGCCAAAATGTCTTCAAGGAATTTTAAAATGATATTGGTTTTTAAAATTTAGGCACAATTCCCAACTCTTTGATGTATAATGTGTCTACTCTCCAATAACAATTTTTATAATTTAAACAGCACCTTTAAAAAAAAAAAAAAAAAAAACAAACAAACGTGTGTTTTAGATAGCACAATACAATATTTATAAAAAAAAACGTTTTGGGAATTTTTTCAAATTTAAATGGCAGATGACACTTTATTCAGTGAACTCGTTTCTATAAAAAACACATTTTCGAAAAATTGAAGATACCACTATTTGAATATAACCCCACGATATATAATTTTTAACGTTCGCTTCGTTAATTTTTAGTTTTCATATAAACTTTCATTTATTTATATACAGGAAAAAAATTATTAATTGGGTGTTTGTCTCATAAAATTAAACAAAAAGTATTATACTGTGAAAAATTTCGAACAGAAAAATTTTATAATTTGTTTGGTTTTTAGGTGTGTTGAATTCACACAGAATCTATCGGGCATATTCCGACAATCACAAAACGCTTAAACTTTGCGATTCTTAATTGAATTAGCAAAATATGTGTTCTGTAAATCGCAATCGCAAGAAGTTTGGCGACTTCAAATTGCAAGGAAACTAAAATTTTTTTAAAAAGAAACTAGGGCAAGTCCGACGCAAAACGCAGGAGTTTCAGAACACAATAAAATAAATCTGGCGTTTTGCGATTTCAAATCGTGCAAATGTCAGAACATGGCCGCATATATGTGTGAATGGCAGTGTTGCCAATTTAGCATTTTAATGCCAGATCTAGCATTTTTTAAACTAATTTAGCATGAAAAAAAAGCTTCTGGCATATGGGCATTTCCATGTCATCGTACGTGACGTTTGTACGCCTTCGGAGCGATAGAGATTTTGAACAATATTGATGTTAAACACTTTCTTGTTCCCCTAAGCAGTCTGGGATTGGAATCTGTCTATAATCGGCTTAGAAGAAAATGAGTTTTGAACCCAAATGTGGAACAACCTTCCTTAAAAATGTATATTTTTGTTACAAAAATTAAAAGTGGAATGTACCGATTCTCATTAAATTTTGGACAAATTCGTTTTATATGACTGGAAATCGCACTAAATTTTTATGAAGATCGGTCCATAATTTATCATAGGCCCCATGTAAAGCGTCCCTCCTAAAATCATTCAAAAAACATTAAATTCTAGTAAAATTGTAATACTGTGCCCACGTTCTGTAACTCTCGCTTCGAGAAAATTTCGATTGAAATGTGAGAAATGAAACAAAATGCCATGAATTGAAACAAACAACTGTTTTTCTCACTTAACTGCGTCTGTAACATTTGTAGCGAGTAATAACTCTCCCGTAAGGAAATTACTCGCCAATTTACAGAAAAAGTGTGTCTGTAAAGTTTTTGTGAGAAAGCTGCCGCTTTGAACTGTCAAATAAACTCACGCATAAAAACGGGGTAAGAAAATTGTATTACCACTAAAAAATATTTTAAACATGCAAAATGCAATGAATGGAAGAGGTAAGTATTTTGTTTTTTTTCATTGTTTAATTATTTTGCTTTTAACATTTTTGAAAAATATATGAATGTTTTCAAAGCTATTTTTTAAACAACAATAATTAAAGTCGCACTCTACATTATTTGCAAGCCGACGGATGTATTTTCGCCGCCGTCATTGAACATTTTTCAATTTTATTAAATTTTGGCCGCCGTCAACGATATGTGTGACTGGCGTTCTCAACGTCTGCAATTTTACATCGGCTTCGAGTGGAATATTACGACATTAATTACGTAACGACGTAATCTCTTTTGATAGTTTTAGACATGAGCTACAGACACACTTTTTTTCTCACTTTTTGAGAAACGATGGAATATTTTCTTTCACATCTTTCGATGCGAGAAATTCTCACCAAAGTTACAGAACATGGTTACCGTATTCAGATTCGGTTTAATTTAAGTTTTTTTTTTTTAATATTTTTGATGAGCGATCTATAATTTACGTCCGGTTCAACATAAAATCAGCTCCTGTTTTACAACTTTTTAAAACACTTTTTTTGGCATTTAAAAAAATTTTTTTTTCACAAAAATCTTGAATTTTTTTCTTCATTAAGTTTTGGCAACACTGGTAAAGGGTGATATCATAAATTGAGAACCAGTGTTACCAACAGCAAAATTCAAAACTCCACTTGAGATGACGAAAAATTACCCAATTTAATTAAAATTACACCTGATATCAAATTAACGTTTAATTATAAAAAAACTTACAAAAAAGAACATATTAGAAGGTATTTCCAGAAAATTTTTTAAGGATGTTCCCTTGTTAGGTCCCATATGCAACTATGGGCCTATTTAAACAAAATTATGTTATGTTGTTAAGACTAATAATAAAAAAAACGTCGAATATTTATTATCTCGGTTACTACATCTATTTGAGATTTTTTCGTCTTAAAGTGATTTAAGGGAGGTGGCTTATATAATGGGTGATTCAAGTAGAGATACTTTTTTCAATATCTCTTTTTTGACAGATCACGTGTGAGTCGTGTCATGCTGTCATGTTATTTTTGTTTAGTATTGTTTGGCATTTTATAATGGAAAGACTTACGCCTGAACAACGTTTACAAATCGTTCAACTTTATTACGAAATTCACGTTCTGTGAGGACTCCCAACTCATGGTCAACATAATCGGCCTACTGAGCGTACTATTCGCAACACCCATTTTGAGACCCAGCATTAATAATTGGATAATATTCGACCGAATAGACTACGTCCAGCACGCTGTGAAGAAAATATAGCGACCGTAGCTGAAAGTGTACACGAAGACCGTGGAGAGTCAATAAGGCGCCGTTCGCAGCAACTCGGACTGAAGTATGGAACGACTTGGCGCATTTTACGGCGAGATCTTAAATTGAAAGCGTAGAAAATACAGCTTGTGCAACAGCTGAAGCCGCTCGACCTTCTCAAGCGACATCGCTTCGCTCTATGGGCTCTTGAAAAGATCCAAGAACATCCGACGTTTTCGAGGCAAATTTTGTTCAGCGATGAGGCCCATTTCTGGCTCAATAAATAAACAAAATTGCCGCATTTGGGACGAAGAGCAACCTGAAGAGATTCAAGAACTGCCACTTCATCCAGAAAAAACAACGGTTTTGTGTGGTTTGTGGGCTGGTGGAATTATCGGTCCATATTAACCGTCAATGGCAACCGTTATCGTGCCATGATAACCGACTATTTGATGCCTGAAATTGAAGCTTGTGATCTCGGCGACATTTGCAACACGACGCCACTTCCCACACATCGCATCAATCAATGCATTTATTGAGAGAACACTTCGGTGAGCACATAATTTCACGTTTTGGGCCGGTCGATTGGCCACCAAGATGGTGTGATATCACACCGTTAGACTATTTCCTGTGGGGATATGTAAAATCTAAAGTTTATGCGGACAAATCGGCTTCGATTCAGGCCTTGGAGGAAAACATCACGCGTGTCATTCGCCACTTACCAGTCGATATGCTCGAACGAGTCATCGAAAATTGGACCCAACGGATGGACCATCTGCGACGTAGCAACGGCCAACATTTGATAGACATAATCTTTAAAAAAATAAATGTCAAAGAATGTTCTTTTAAATGATAATAAACATGCGCCATTAAATTTGAATTTTCTGTGTTTTTTTCCTTTAAAAAAGTAGGGAGCCTCGAAATGGATTACGCTTTATGACCTACAATCCTAAACCTAAATACACAACATTTTGCCATAACAAAGTATCTATATTATGGCATTACAAGCTATTTTCGCGAGTGGTATTTGGTCAAATATGGACTGATTCCAAAATTAATTTCATAAAATAATTTAGTCTGAAATAAAATATATTTGGGCCAAATGTTGCCCAAATATCAACACAATAAGATGGTTTATGGGCACAAAGACTATTAGGAAAAAAGTTCGTATGAGGGCTATGTGAAATTATGAATCGATTCTCATTAAATTATCTTAACAATTGCGAACTGTACTTTGCGCAGAAGGTCTACATGGACAGACAAACATTCAGCAGGACGGACGACATAGATACTGGTTCTAAGTCGATCGGTATACTACAAAAAATATTTGTTGTAGTATGTTGTAGTAACTCATAATACCATTTTCACTTAAATATGATAAATATTAGTCATACTATTAAGCTTCATATGGTAGTTCAAAATAATTTAACAAAAATAACATTTAAAACTTCAAATAAATTAATAAAAATTATATAAAAACTTAAAATAATAAGTTCTACTTCCATTTATCTTGGGAAGGGGCAAAATGTTCATGTTCATCATTTGTATACTTTATTGAGTAAATAAAATTTAATGGTTTCAGATGATAGTCTACTCTCAAATCAGTGTTAAAGGCGCTAAACACAAAATTTATTACCTTTTTATACCCTTCACCGAAGGTAAAAGGGTATATATAACTTTGTCCGTACGTTTGTAATTTCTACAATATTGATCTAAGCCCATATAAAGTATATATATTCTGGCTTCTTATGAGAAGGGAAGTTCAAATCCGGTTGTCCGTCTGTCCGTCTGTCCGTCCGTTGAAATGGGTTTTCCGAAGACCCCAGATATGATGAAGGCTAGGTTGTTATACATTTATGTCACATATAGTCCGGATTTGTTTGCTATTGAAATTCAGGAAGATCGGTCCATAAATGGCTGAGATATGAGCAAAAAACCACGACTACCTCTAATTTTTCCCATAAATCCCATGTTGTTGTTGTTTTTTCCCATAAATCCCATGTTGTTGTTGTTTTTTAAATTCTTTTTTCTGCATATCGGCAAGAGCTACGGCTTTGAAATTTGGTACAAACATCTTGCTTGCCAATACACAAACTCTCTAAAAAAATGGGCGGGATTGGATAAGTGGGTGTGGCACTTCCTATACAAAGACGTTATGTATTTCTGTATATCTGGAGAACGAAACGAGCTAAAGTTCCCAAATTAGGTACAAACATATCGGTTATCAATACACAGTATCCCACAAAATATGGGCGCGATTGGAAAAGTGGGCGTGGTACCTCCCGTACAAAGACATTATTGAAAATACTCAAAATTTTAAATTTTAGGGCTCTAGTATGACATATGAACACGTTTTATATACCAAAATGTCAGAAATTTTTTAATTGGTGAAGTTTGTTGTGTAGTATTTTTTTTATGAATATAAAATTAATGCTTATTTATACTTTGACAGTTAACAAATATCTGCTTTATAGAAATGTATTCATATGTGTAGATAAATATGAGATTTACATATAATTTTCGGAATTGTTCGTTTTGGGATTTTTCATAGCTAGTATTCTTATATTATTATTAAGCTATCTTACCTTTTTGTAATTATGCACACTTTAATTTTTATATACACATACATAGGTTCATATATTAATTTATTTATAATTATTAGTAGAAATTTGTAACCGATTATGGCCTTTAAAGGCTAGGTTATAGTATTGTGAAAAATAAAAAAAAAAAAAAAAAAAAAAAAAAAAAAAATTTTTAGCAGCATATATTTCCCGAAAACCCTGAAACCTTTCTCCCAAAAATGGAAGAGTAATGCCCAAAAAAAAATTTTTTTTTTTAAACATACCCATTTTCGGGAACAATAGGTCTTCCCGAGTCCAAGTTTTATAATCTAAGTAAATGGTTTTTTCTTCCTTAAAACGTGGGTATATAAATCTGCCAAATCGGTTAAGAAATGGTTAAGTTATTAGCAAAATACGCCAAAAATGGGCTAAAAAGCATCAAAATTTCTATAAAAACTAAAATTTTAAAGCTGTTATATGACCTATGAATACATCTATTATATCAAAAGATCGGAAATTTTTAGTAGAACATATTTGCTGAAACACTCGGAAAAATCGGTTCAGATACAAAAAAGTTATTACCAAAATAATTTTTTTTTTAATAAAATTACCTATTTTCGGGAACCGTTGATCTTTCCGAGTCCAAGTTTTATTACCAATGTAAATGGTAAATTTCTTCCCAAAGACGTCGGTATATAAATCTATCAAATCGATTGGAAAATGCCCGAGTTATGACCAAATTACTGAAATACCAATATTTACTTTTTTTTTTTATATAATTAAGTTGTTTTATTTGTGGGTGCTCTTTGGTGAAGCGACATAGAGTAGTTTTGGGGGTACCCCAATGTAATGCATAGCTGGGTTACGTGGTCCAGCCGTAGGACATCGCAATGTAAATTGGAGTATGTTTTTACCTACATTTAGGTTAGGTATTGGAGTAGTCCTCCTCCCTTATAGAGTAGTCCATAAACTCATGTATAGAGTAGTCTCGTTGTTTGTAGGGTACTGCAAACTTTTTAGATCAACAATATTTTAATTGGTATAAATTTTATCACTAAAATCAAACCCTTATATTATTTGCTTTAAAATAAAGAAATAATTTTAAATTACACCTGATCTACACCTCAAAAAAATTACTCACGTTCTACCCACGAGTAAACATTACACCAAATTCGGGTAATAACCCACAAAGTGGCAACACTGTTGAGAACGCTCTCTCGAGCATAGATGGGATTAGAAAATTTTCATTCATTAAGTATTAGCTTCGTTCACATGAAAATTAGAGCAAGAAATTACAGAAATTTTGCGTAGTTTTCTACATCTTTACTTATTTGGGGGATTCACAAGGTGTGCTATCAAGTCATATCGTCATAATGTCCTAAATAATATTTTACAATTGTTTAAAAAAAAATATTGTTCTGTTTCAAACAACATAAAAAAATATTTTTTTTTTAAACAATTGTAAAATATTATTTAGGACATTATGACGATATGACTTGATAGCACACCTTGTGAATCCCCCCATTGTATGTTAAAATATTTCAGTAAACTACATTATGGGAAACAAAGAAAACAAGATAGCGCATTGCGCAGGTCCGTTAACTTTTTATTCTCATTTTGACGTAATTTTTACTTCACTGTAGTAAAGAGATTTAAATGTAAACAAACATTTAGCATACCACATACACGTGTTTGTGTGATTATGTTTGTTTTCATTTACTACTATGACGTAAATGCGCACCAAAATAATAGCGTTATTCACCCTTTGTATAAAGTGTACAACTCTGTTAAATTTAACACGATTTTATACTTCAAAGCATGAGTGTCTTTTTCGTATGCATTGTAAATTAATGAATTTGCTGAGTGAGAGAAAGAGACAGATAAAGTTTCTTCAACTGTTTTATTCTGGTAAATTCACACACTCTGTTTACTACTGCTTTTTGTGGGATTTTTCAACTACAGCGTAGTATATTTTAGTCTAATACATTTTATTGTTGCAGTTTTGTAAATGTTAGTATTTTTACTAAAATTATAAGATTAACAAGGTCTACAAGGGACTTTACTATCAAGGGTGAATTCCGCTAATGTGTTATTAATTTAAATGCACTATCTTCTTTTCTTTGTTTCATGGTTGTATACTATGTTATAAAACTACTGTTTTTGTCAATTTTGACAGACATGCATTGCATACAGTGTGACCAGATCTAAAAAAAAATTACAGCTAAATCTGGCATCAGGCATGGCCAAAAAATGCTAAAAATTATTTTAAAAAATGCTAAAAATAATGCTAAAATTTTTTTAAATATTTTTGTTAAAAATTTATTACCAGTATGAAATTTTATTCGAAGCAAAATACATTTTAGTGACTTATTTTTAACGAAATTGAAATAAATGGTTATATTTAATCAAGTGGATATATTTTAGTAAAGCATTTGGTACATACAAGTAGTAGCACTGGCAGTTGAGACTAAATTTTAAATTTAGGAGCCCACAAACCCGTGATACATGCTAAATTTAAACGATTGTATTTCTATGATATACAAATTTTTTTAGATCATTTTATTTTATAGTTTAAAAAAAGTTGAAGCTTTAGAATAATTATTTTTACAGCAGTTTAGAGCAAACAATTTTTTCACACATTTACACTATTGAATTTTTATCTTTATACAAAGTGAAATTTCCTTGTACTTTTGTATCGTAATATCAAAGGGGCAGTTAATATTTACAGGTAAGATGTTTCTTAACATAAGAATTATCCCCTTTCATACGAAATTGTTATAGGTACAACTATTTTAAGTCAAAAATGTAGTAAAATCAATAGATCTATTCGTCCAAATTTTTAAAATAAATAATGCTAAAAAAAGATAAAAACATTTTCTAAAAATGCTAATAAATGAAATGCCAAGTGCTAAATAAAAATTTTGCAGCTAAATAAAAAAATGTTAATGCTAAATTTAGCTGCAAAAATGCCAAAATGCCCACACTGATTGCATATCGACGCGTTTCTTACTTAACCACGTAAGCGCCATTCTTTCGAAATTTAATTTTTTGTTTTTTATGGTAGAAAAAAACCTTGCACCTGATTGCATTCTCATATTGAAAATTTTGTATGAAATAAAAATAGAGCCATTTTGAAAACCTCGTAAGCGCCATACAAAATGACATTTGCATGCAAAATAGAATTGTTTTTTTTTAATTTAAAGTTGCAAATGTTATAGTGTCACCCACCAATTTTTTTGTTTTTGAGATTAAAAAAATGTGGAGTGTCAGAATTTTTGGTGAGGCCCTTAAAATCTGCAACTTCGGTAAACACGTTGAGTAACTCAAAAAATATATATTCTGCACGGCTCAAATGTTTCTCGAGCGCCCTTTATTTTAATAAATTGCAACTTTTTTCCTATATGCCAAAGTTCTATCCCGATATCTAAACATGGCTTCCCTACAAAAAACCGTTCTGGGCCGAAATTTGTTTTCAGACCCTAAGAGCTTAACGCGCGTCCATAGGGGTTTAACTTCTAAGACCGACCCTAAATATTTTTAAATAACCAACATTTCTTTTATAGCACTTAAAGCTGTGTCGCTGCTCCTAATTTTAGCTCCCAAACAAACTGTAAAATGTACGGAAAAAACATGGAATTTGTCGAATATGAGTTATTTTTGAAATTTTTCGAAAAATATAATTTTCACGGTACGATGCATACAACATATTTTTTTTGAAGTTAAGAGTCATAGGCCCCTGTTACTGTTCACAAGTCAACTCAGTTGAGTTGTAATTAAAACGACTGGTTGTGATGAGTTGTAATTTTTTTAAGTTTTTGTTCACCGAAATATAGCAAGGCGAATTCAACTACAGGTGGTGTCGAAACGCCATCTGATTTTGACAGTTCGAGCCAATTTGTTTTGGTTTGTTAGTGTTTTGTTAATAATGGTTGACGTTTTAGACCGTAAACACTAACAATGCAATGCAAAAAACCCTGTGTTGTTTCTGTTGTTTTTGGATTGTTGTAGTTCCGACACCACCTGTAGTTGAATTCGCCTTGGAAATATAGCAAAGCAGCCAGAGTTGCCGAACTTGGTATTTTCCGACCAAATTTGGTCGGATATTTTTCGTTTGTTCGGATGATAGGCCAAACCTAATTTTGTTCGGTTTGAGAAAAGGTTCTATATGTATATAAATAAATTTAGAACACTGGTCGCATAAAATACAAGTGTAAATCTAATATCTCTTTCAAATACACAAAATTGTTTTTGATTGTTGAAACAGTGAAATTAAATGTATTACGTTAGTATCAGGTTTCTTTGACGGTGTTAGTGTCAATAATGATAGATATGTCACCTTATTTTAGCTTACCAAGTCAGATGCCGTTTCAATTTTTCTTCTTAATTTGTATCAACAAACAATATTCCTTTAAAAAATCGGATTGGCAACAAATGCCGCTAACGTCATGACTGGTAATTTTGGTAAGCTTCAATCTTGTTTATAAGATTTTTTAAAGTTTTTTTTTTTGCAAAGTCCTAAAAGAATAACTTTAATAAAAGAATTTGAGGAATACTGTTTTGTACCACGCTAAAAGATAGGCTTCTTTGAACATATATTGTAAGAATTATAGAACAGTGGGATGTTTTGATAAAGTCAATGTTATGTAAAGTCTGTATCATGTTTTTATAAAGTCAATAGTATAAGAGCCGCAGAACTTGCAGAAAGTAGGGATGAGTTCCAACACGTCAGTTGCAGAGCAACTCGTTTTTTACGCATTCTACAGGGTAAAAACAATAAGCAAACTATGCATTGTTTAACTCTTCGATACATTTCTTACGTTGTCTGCAAATTTTTAGGATGTATTGGAGCTCAGCATATGTCTTGTAAAATTAAATAATGTTTTTGAAAAATTGTACAAGCTTAAGTTAACAAATTGCGATTTATCTTTTATTATGGGTTTTTTATATGTATTATTGCATATGTTCAATGAATAAATCTAGTTTATAAGCGTTATTAAATGAATTGTTATATATCTCTTGTTTTTGTATTGTTTTTGTATTTATTATTAATTGCATATTACAAAAATATAGATTAATAGCTTTATTCAATAAAAATTATACTTTACATCAAAAGCACATATACAGCCATGTCACAGAGTTCAATTCCGTTCGGAAACGGAATTTATTCCATATTTTTGTGCTTCATAAAATTACGAAAAAACTTTGCAAATAAAACCATTTTATGAACGGATTGGGAGTTTTCTGTAGCTTAAAGGCCAAAAAGCTATCAAAATATACTTTCTATCCAAAAACACATATGTTTTCTTCGGTACCGAACGAAATCATTCCGAACGGAATTGTACTCTGTGACATGGCTGATAGTACATACATATCGTCATATAAAATGCAGAAGGGCCTTTCATCATTTTAACAAAATTTTCGGGAGAGAAAAAAAACTTAGTAAAAAGGTAATCTATTTAATTATAAATAAGATTTTTTCTGGTTAATATAAGAAACTATGAATTAACAAACTATGAATTAATGCACTCACAATATTCTGTACGTAAAATTAACTGAAATTGTAATATACAATCTACTTATTTTTCATTTATTTTTAACGAAAAGTTCATTTAATTTTTACTGTCAAAAATTCAACTGCGAATTCCGAAAAAAATGCATTTTTAGTTAATTTATTAAAATTAACTATCTAAAAAAACTCCTGTCCGCTTGTTATTCTAATGAGGGAGAGAGAATATTTATTTTTATTTACTTACCCCGTTATACATGTTTGTTTTACTTTTGTTGTACTCTCCACTTTGTTTACAGAAGAACTTTCAATTATAAGACACCAGGCAGCATGCCCGATATTGCATTCGCAATTATTTTACCTTAGCAATTTGATGTATTTAACTAAATAATTTTAACAAATAGAATATGGGAATTTTCTACACAAAACAACCAAATCGTTTTTTACTTTTACTTATTGCCACAGATTTATAAATAGATTTATATTTTGGTAGTTAAATTATATAAAATAACTGAAAATTCATTTGTTTTTACGGAATTTGTGGGTTATTTTTTTGATAGTTAAATTATATAAAATAACTGAAAATTCATTTATTTTTACGGAATTTGTGGTTAATTTTTTTTGGAATTCGCGGTTGAACTTTTGACAGTAAAAATTAAATTAACTTTTCGTTAAAATAAATGCAAAATAAGTAGATCGGTTTTTAAGTAAATTTGCAGTTGTTCTAAATTTCATTTTCATTTAATTTTACATACAGAATACTTTTACATAATCAACTGACAATATTAAATGCAACCGAAAATTCGTATTAATGTGCTCTTTGTTTTTTTAATAAATGTTAGAATCAGTTAAAAATTAATTTGCTTGGAATTTTAAATGTTTATTTATTTAAAAATGACTGAACGGAATAGTTCTTGAATAACCTACAGTCCGTTACTGTAAAATTACACTATGCTAGTTGAAAAAACAGACAAGCCGGGCACCTGGCGTTTTAACATAATTCGGGTACGCTGAATCCAGTGGTGCCCGCGGTTTTTTAAGATTGGCTCTGGTTTTCGAGATATAACGTTATTTCGAAAATGGAGGAGGTTGCACAACTCAAAAACGCTTTAGCTTATTCAAAAAACTTAAAAAACCGAATTTTCCAATTTTTTATGAATTTTTAAAAACAAAAATTTCGAAATTTTGTTAAAAAAATTATTTTTTTTTCCAAAAAAAAAAAAAATTATGTTTCTTAAACGACTAAGGATATTAAAAAGAAGTTTTATTGCAAAATTTCGGTTTTTTAAGTTTGTTGAATAAGCTAAAGCGTTTTTGAGTTACGCGAATATATGTTGTGCAACCTCCTCCATTTTCGAAATAACGGTATATCTCGAAAACCAGAGCCAATCTTAAAAAACCGCGGGCACCACTGGATTCAGCGTGCCCAGCTTGTCACGAAAAAAAAGTGTCAATTTCTTGCACAGTGTTATTGTGAGTGTTTTTGAAATCACAACAGTTTGCTTTTTTTAAATTTCTCATCATTCCTGAAAATTTTAAAAATTATGATATCCCCTTTTGCATTTTATACGACGAGATATTTGTTTTTAAATATTTTAAAAATTTGGTCGGTTTCTAAGGATAATGATAGGTTTTGCAGACAATTGTGGTCGGATAACAATTTTTTAAACGGCAACACTGACCATAATACAAAAATTAAGAAATTACAACTCAACTGAGTTAAGTTGTGAACCGTAATATGGGCCATAATCATAAGGATAATGAAATTAACGTACCTGATTTAATTTTTTTTTTAGCAAAAATAATAAAAAATAAAATTAAAAATGTTTCTACATATTTCAGGGAGTTGCAAAGCCATGTTTTTTAAAATTTTTGTTTTGTTTTAAAACCCATATTTTAAAAGTTAAGTTTTTTTTCGTTTTCTGAAAAATGAGTTGTTGGCGCTTACGTGGTTAAACAGAAACGCGACGATATGCATTATACATCTGACGAGCTACAGCAAAATGCATCTCGTCTAAAAGTACCTTTAGATCATAATTATAGAAAACATCTATTTATTTACCCTTATGTGCCGAGTTTAATGGTAATTTAAAGTAATTATTCAAATTTCTTTTTCTAATTTAGCATTTTAAAAGCTCATGGTGGTATAAAAAGCGCAAAAACGGTATAATGAATTAAATTTATATTTTACTTACTTAAATAGCATGCGAAAAATTACTTTCAAAAAATTGCCTGATTGAAATAATTTTAAAATCTTATGGGAATATGATTAAAATGTAAAATATTTCGAAAATAAAGATTTTGTAATGCACGATGTTAATTGTAGGAAACACCATAACGTCAAATTTTTTTGCCCAACTAAATTTGACATTTCTTTGTTTCAGTGTTTGACAAATTCAACAATGGAGAGGTACACAATTGTTGAAACCTTTCACGAAAATGCGCGTTCAGATTGAAATGCATTTCGTGCACTTCGTGATTTTTTTGTTCAGCATAATCGACTTCAGTGCATTCGTTAACAAGCAGAATTGGCGCATTTGGGCAAATTAGAATCCAAGAGTGATTGTTGAAAAGCCGATGCATCCACAAGGAGTGGCTGTTTGGTGCGGTGTATGGGCTGGCGGCGTCATCGGGCCGTACTTTTTCGAAAATGAGGTCAGAGCAGTTACCCTAAATGGTGTTCGCTATCGCGAGATGATAACGGACTTCTTGTGGCCAGAAATTGAGGATACAGACCTGGGCGATATGTGGTTCCAACAGGATGGTTCTTTTGCGCGGGAAATTTAATGGCTGTGTCGTCTCACGTCGTGGCGATGTTAATTGGCCGCCATTATCATGTGAGTTGAGACCGTTGGACTTCTTTCTTTTGGGATATAAGAAAAAGTGTACGTCAATAAGCAAAGAACAATTCAAAAGCTAAAGGATGAGATAATTAGACACATTAACGACATGGAACCTCAACTAAGAGTCATTGAAAATATGGACCCTCGGATAGAGATATGCCACCGAAGCCGTGGCGAGCATTTGGCCGATATTTTGTTTCACACATAATTGTCATAGATCCTTCTATTATTATAAAAAATACTAAGATAAATTCCTGAACAATTTTCGTTTTATTACGAATTACCATCGTGCCTTATGGTTGGACCACCCTTTTATTTTTGATCTGAAATGTTTTTTAAAACTGTTATTAAGTAGTGTTCTAAAATCGACATTATATAAAATATTTACTAACAGCCATTAAGCGTGTTCTTTCTAATTGAAATAAAGCTTTTTTACGTAGATAAATATTGGTGGTCAGTACAATGGGTACGTCTGCTAGCAACTGCCAGGAGAGCGAAGAAGAGTCCTTATATTTCTTTGTAAAATCATACTCTAAAATGAATTGTAAGGAATATTAACACAATTTACTTCTACGAATCTGTTTGTTTATATTTATGTAGGAATCCATGTACATGTGTTTGTGTGTGTAAGTGGGGCCACTATATTTGCGTAGGCATTAAAATTTAATTGTCTGCAGCATTTTCACTTTGCGTGAGATCTTAACACATAAATAACTAGTCGTAACACAGAACGACGTCGACGACAATACGACTACGATAACGACCAACTACTTATCAGGTTGGCAACAAACAACAG
This sequence comes from Pollenia amentaria, assembly GCA_943735925.1. Taxonomy (NCBI): domain Eukaryota; kingdom Metazoa; phylum Arthropoda; class Insecta; order Diptera; family Polleniidae; genus Pollenia; species Pollenia amentaria. Next base: position 216,322,999 of record OX031009.1, on the reverse strand, counting down.
ACTAGATGTAGTTTCTAAAACTAGTTTCACCATGCCAAAAGACATACACACTTACTCCTCGTAATCAGTTGTAAGATAATTTTGGTCGCTGCACATCTTAAAATATTGAATGAATGAAATTTTTGTTCAATCCATTCATACAAATATTCACACAGACTCGCTTATGTAAAATAAACTTGAATATTAAATTTGAATACCTGCCTGCTCATACCAATTCAATCGCATACAAAATAATAGACTTTGGATATTTAATGCAGCTTATTTGTTAAACGCTTTTATTAACTTATCTCTTAACCAAAGACGAATATCGTCAAATTCAGGCCAGTCGACCAAGTTGATTTCTTCGGCGGCATCCAATCGATGGTCATACATCTCTTCTCCGTATATATTCGAAAAATCTGTTAATAAAGATCATGTTATGCTTTATACATAATTTTTTTTTTTCCCAAACTTACCACGTGTAAAATTTTGGGCGTAAAATCGTACCCACAGTGTGTAGCGATAATGATTTGTGCGTAGAGAGTAACCCATTATTTTAATGTTCTTCAGCTTCGGTTTGTCACTATTGGGATATTTTGTGGGTTGTATTCCAGGTCTGGGATACTGACTCAGAGCAAAATACTCTTGTCCTAAGCCAATGCCGCTTAAAAGGGGGTACAGACTTTTGCCTTCAGTGCACAACAATTGTTCTGGCATTGGTTTATTGTAACTACATGTCGGAATGCTGGGTAAATGAGCCAGATCAACTAGTGTGGGAAAAATGTCCACCAATTCAGTAATAACATTCATAACTCTTCCATCCTGAGGTAGAGGAAACTCTGGACTACGTATAATAAGTGGTACACGTAATGCAACTTCAAAATTACTATATTTTGCCCATTCTGCATGCTCTCCCAAAGACCAGCCATGATCACTGGTCACCAAAACAATAGTGCGATTGAGGTCAATGTGCGATATGAATTTGCCGAAAAGATCATCAACATAAGCCACGGAAGCATAATATGCCTGACGTATTTGGGCACTTTGTAGTCTAGAGATGGGTCCATAAGGAAATGATATATTCATGTATTTAAAATCATCTCGCGACCGAACATCCGTGTAAGGGTTCCAGGCAACATCAGGCATATCGTAGGGCTTGTAGGTATCCGAAGTGTAGTTGTAAAATCGTTTTAGAGGAAAACGATCCAGAAATTGGCGAGGAAAACGAAAATTTATGTGTGGCTTGTGAAATCCTAAAGCGAAAAAATATGGCTTACGACTTTTCTTGCGGATTTCCACAAATCTAATGGCCTCTGCTACTGACTCAATATCCGGCAAGGTTTTATAAGGCTGTGTTTGTAATTGGACTGGACATATGAGATTTTTGCGCAAAATTCCTTGCTTGTCAGGACAAACAGGAGAGTTCATGAACTTCTCGGTTTTAGGGCGAAATGGCTTTTCGGACCAGCTGAGTGGATAATCATCACTATTATTGGATGATATACCGGGATGAAAAACCTTACCCGCAGCGTATGTGTAATAACCCTGACTTTTAAAATATTGTGGTAATGTAGTAAAATTGCCGCTAAAAACCCGCCAATAGTTGTAAAAATCGTATAAATGTAAAGTGTCTGGTCGCCGACTAGTTAGCAATGAATTTCGACTAGGAGCACAAAGAGCTTGCTGTAAGAATAAATTAAAAGTGTCAATATTTTATGACCCTATAAACGCTAATGCATATTTAAATTTATTTTACCTGGCTATAGGCTCGTGTAAAGAAATGACTGCCATTCATGAAGGCATCTATGTAAGGTGTTTTTGCTAATCTATCACCATAAGCTCCTACTGTCGGTCTTAAATCATCAAACACTACAACAACGACATTATATTTTGAATTGTTTCGACCAGCTTGTGATTTCATTATTAGAACCAAACAAAACAGATAAATGATTTTAATAAAACTATAGAAATACATTTTTAAAGACACTATTTTTACTTGAAGACAAACTGCGCTTTAACTCTATACGGGAATGCAAAAGCAACTAAATTTTATTATCCAGACATACTGAATTGACGGATACACGACTACTTATGCTTCATACTTAAGTAATTTGTTTTTAGTGGCTACGTCATTTGGTTTTTATTGTATTATTTTAAATTTTTTGCTCGATTATCCATTCGGAAGTACTTTAACTACACAAAAGGTTTTATTATTAATTTATTAAGTATATAACACTGTTTGCAGTAATTTAAAAAATCTTCTTATATCTTACAGTTTGCGGATGTGTAGTGTCTGTACTTTTTCAGTTAAAATAATAATGTTTGTAAAACACTCTTTATTCATCTGGATACAATTTATTGTGGCGAATGGAAATGGTGTAGTTTTAAATGACCTACAACTAGAGTTTTTTTTATTCCCGCACTTCTTGGATTCCCGGGAAAGCGGAGAATAAAAGTCAAATTCCCGGGATCCCGGGACTCCTACCCAATTTGTTGTATTTTTTATTTACTTATTTCTCCAATGAAACTAATATTTCTTACTGGCTATAAGGCTTAAAATAATTAAATCTAGTAACAGAAACGTAAAAAATTTAAGATTAAAATTATTTTAAGACGCTTAAGATGTTATTTTGATGCCCATAGGATCATAGAAATCAATATATGTATATTAGGGCGGGCTACATTTTTTTTGTCGATTAGAGCCGCCCTTTAGAATGATTCTATGGACAATTCTAAGCAACTTTGGTGAAGGAACCATAGGTCTATCTTGATTTTCGATTCTCCCACTTTTCAAAAAATGATTTTTTCAAGTCAATTAAAAACATTTTTTTAAGAAAAATACCTATTTTCGGGAACCGTAGATCTTTCCGAGTCCAAGTTTTATTACCAAAGTAAATGGTAAATTTCTTCCTAAAGACGTCGGTGTATAAATTTGTCAAATCGATTGAAAAATGCCCGAGTTATGTCCAAATTACTGAAATACCAATATTTCATTTTTTATACCCTTCACCGAAGGTAAAAGGGTATATATAACTTTGTCATTCCGTTTGTAATTTCTACAATATTGATCTAAGACCATATAAAGTATATATATTCTGGCTTCTTATGAGAGGGGAAGTTCAAATCCGGTTGTCCGTCCGTTGAAACGGGTTTTCCGAAGGACCCAGATATGATGAAGGCTAGGTTGTAATACATTTATGTCACAAATTGTTTGCTATTGAAATTCAGGAAGATCGGTCCATAAATGGCTGAGATATGAGCAAAAAACCACGACTACCTCCAATTTTTTCCATAAATCCCATGTTGTTGTTGCTTTTAAATTCTTTTTTTCTGCATATCTCGAGAAATAGACGAAAAATAGTTAAAATATGCATGAAACGCCCTCTGGTGGTGGTCATAGGTAAAAATAAAGATCAAAAATGAATTTCTCGACCCCAAAAACCCCCCATATACACATAAAAAAAGATATAAAAAGATAATATAACGATGAATAAAAAATCGAATTTTGAATTAAAATGATGTTATAGGGAAAAAATCATTTTTTGAAAAGTGGGAGACTAGAAAATAGAGATAGACCTATGGTTCCTTCACTAAAGTTTCTTAGAATTGTCCATAGAATCTTCCTAGGGGGCGGCTCTAATCGAATTTTTCGGCTCCATACAAATTGGCCTGCCCTAACGTATATATATTGTCAACTTGAGACCTCATTTTCATAATTAGAATGAAAGTATTAAAGTCTTACCGTAGGAACACAATTGCACCGTACAAACGACGTAGTAGCATAGCACGTAGATACGTTGTCGAATAAAAACTTGTGATATTTAATACAAAGGAACACAATAGTTGGCACAAACGTAAAAAGTATCTACAGCACTGTTGGCATCTGACAATTCTTAAATTGTACCCACTCAATGGCAAAATTGTCAAATTGAGACCCCATTAGCATAATTAGAATGAAAGTATTAACGTCTTACCGTAGGAACACAATTGCACCGTATGAATGTAGTAGCATAGGACGTAGATACGTTGTCAAATAAAAACTTGAACACAATAGTTGGCGCAAACGTAAAAAGTATCTACAGCACTGTTGGGATTTGACAATTCTTAAATTGTACCCACTCAATGGCTAAATTGTACCATGTAGACATAAATTGTACCAAAATTTCGCCATAAAATAAAAAAAGCATACATGGTAATTCATAACACTTTCTTATTAAATTAAAATAAAACAAGTAAAAAAGTATAGTCGGTCAAGCCCGATCATTTGATACACTACACAACAATATATAAGAATACATTTTTGCAAGTGTACCCTATTTGAGACCCATTGGCAATCATGGACCCGCCACAATAAAATTATGAAATTGAGTTTAAGATTCATATAAAAGTTCTTTGTGCCGAATATTATTTAGATATCTTCATATATATAAAATTAGTTAGCCTTTAAGTGATTTTAGAAAGGGGGTTTATATGGGACCTATGGTAAATTTAAATTCAAATTGTTTCTAGGTCTTCTAGGCTGTTTGGGATTAAATTCCTGCAGAATCGCACCCAAATGTGGAACTACCTCCCTAAAAACTCAACAAAAACCAACATAAATTTGTGGCGAAATGCACCTATCGTCATTAAATTTCAACAAATTCGTTTTATTAGGCACCAAATTTCAACTTTCTACTTTCATAAGACTTCTTCTTTCCTAATCACTTGAAATGCCGCATATAAAACACAAGTAAGGAAAACACTGCGACGTCCTTAACCGCAAAACATTCAGGGGTGTTCTGTGAATCGAAAACGCAAAACGCAAGAATTTTGAAGTTCTTTTTTATACTAAGAGTACCAAGAATACCAATTTTTTATCATTTTCTTATAGAATTCTGTTTAATAGAGAAATATATGTATTGTATTGTATTTGTATTTTTTTAACTACAAAAATCTTATTAAAAAATTGACTTTTAAATTCTTGCGTTTTCGATTTCCAAAACACCACTGATTATAATATTGTTGTAAAATTTACACTTCAGTTTGCTAGGACAAAAAAAATTTCGTGAAGATAGGTCTATAATATATCATAGACCCCATATAAAGACCATTTTCAAAAATTAGCTTAATAAGCCTTAATAACTGTAGCAAATTGAAATATTCTGGTAAAATTAAGTTGGATGAAACAACTAAAACAACGAGTCTGAAATAGATTTACTAAAGTTTTAAATAAATATTTTCTTCAAAATTTCGCAATTAATTCTCGGGAAAGCGGGAATTAAAAACAATTGAAAATCTTGGGAATTCCCGGGACGGGTAATCCCGGGAACAAACTCTACCTACAATATATAAATTTTCTTTTCAGTCATAGAGTATAAACACATTGGCATGTTCTCGTGTTATGATAGTTCGGAATGAATTTGATTTTATTTTTTAAGTTTTCCGTGTTTAGTCCGATGTACAAAAATAACTTCAGAAAGTTCTAAATTAAATCTTCATGCTGTTTTCATTGTGAGACAGAGATGTATCCTTCAATTGGTGTTTTTTTTTTCGATATTTATTTGGACTTTCAAAATAAGCTAATATTTTTCGTCTTGTGGAAAAGTGTGCATAAAGTGGTGATAAATTTATTTAATACTTATTTAAAAACACGCAGAAAAATAGAGTTTTAGATAACCACTATGCAAGAAATTTTGTCGTGACTAGGGCGTAGAATTATGTACATGCATGTTTTTCCTCGGTCGTTAAAATAAAAATGGCATAAAAAATGAAGCACGGATAATAGGGGTAAAACCACGGATAATAGAGGTTGTAAAAGAAAGCGAGCAGCATGCCGGTTAATAGAGGACCGGAAAACCGAGGTTCAACTGTATTATTTAAAAAAAATAGGAAAATAAAAAACGTTGCGTTCATTAACTACTCGTATGTATGCATGGATTAAATTTCTTTTCGTTTAAAAAAAAACAAGCTTTATATCGTCTTCTTACCAATCCATGAATCCAAAAAATATTTGAAATATTGGTATGTATTATAAGTTAATTTTCATTGTGACGAAATGATTTCGAACGGAGACTTCGTTCGAAAATAGATGAACAGGCTATAAAAAGTAGGCACCATAATTATAAAAGTAACACAATCAAAATTTTTTTCAAAAGTAAGAAAATTAAATAAAGCCGTGAGATATTGAAGACCTAGTTTACTGGTAAGAAATCCTGCTAAAGTGGGTGAAAAATTGATTTAATAAAATAGTACCAACTGTGCAAATTGAACTCCAACCAATATGCGTCACTCTAAAATAAAGCATATTTTGTATAATGAACAGCTAGGACAGGAAAATAACTGCCAATCAAATAAATGAAAGTACCTGTACTGAAATTCAGTAACTTATTAACGACAAAAATTTGTAGTTAAGTAGTCAAAAATCGTTAGTAAACGATAAATTACACTATGCTAGTTGAAAAAACAGACAAGCCGGGCACATAGCGTTTTAACATAATTCGGGTACGCTGAATCCAGTGGTGCCCGCGGTTTTTCAAAGATTGGCTCTGGTTTTCGAGATATACCGTTATTTCGAAAATGGAGGAGGTTGCACAACATATGTTCGCGTAACTCAAAAACGCTTTAGCTTATTGAAATAACAGTTTTAGGTTAAGATTGCCAGTAAGTGAATAAGCATAAATGTATGTTTAAAAATATTTTTCGGTTTTAGATTTAATCTACATATTATTATGATTAACATGATAATAATATGATTACTTCTTAACTTATTATGATTAACATGAAAATAGTATGATTACATTAAATTATAATATGATGTAATAAAAACAAATTAGGATTAAGGGAAAAATATTATGATGTAATATTACGAATACATTTGGTCATAATATGATTCAATAATAATCGTAATATGTTGACTACAATTATGAATCTTATCATAATATGTTGATCTTAGAATATGTTTACCACAACTATGTTTTTTCTTTGCGTGTAGTGACATTTTAACAATTTTTGTCGGTAAATAATTAATAAATAATTATTGAATCAGTTAATTTCCTGATGCATTAACTTTTGATATAAATGAAATCATTTTATTTTAATTTTTTGATGGTTTTTCTTGTTATTTATAAGAAAACTGTCCCATTTTGTTTCAATACTCGTATATTCAATAAAATTTGACAGCCAACAAGAGTATGTTGTGAGGTTAAGATTCACAAGAGATTTTTGTGACAAATATTATATAAGTATCTACTTCTATTACTATGATACTAAATACTTTGAGATAACGTAGATTCTATTATAAAGATTACTTTTTGTAATCGATTTTCGGGAGTGTCTTTGTATGACAGCTGTGGCCAAACATGGACCGATTCAAATAAAATTTGTTCTGCTGATTTAGGTTGCCACAAAATATTTTTGGACCTAATTAAACCTAAATACCTATAAAACAAGATGGTTAATGGGCACAAAAAGTCTATTCCGTAAAGAAGTTTGCATGTGGGCTATGCAAAATTAAGAACCGCTTTCGACCTTGTGATAATAAACACATACATTTGTTTCAAATTTTATAAAATTATTTTCAAAATTGCGACCTGTTCTTTGCGCACAGTGTTTGTGTTTACTTAGACATACCATTAGCCAGCCGGATGGAAGGACGGACCTCGTTAGATCGATTCTGAAATTGATTCTGAGTCAATATATTTAAATGTATTTGCACAAGCACATAATATCCTCTCCACATACAGTCGTGTGGGTATAAAAAGTAAAAGCTAAATGTTGTGCTAGTGTGGCACGGGCACCTCGAACTTTTGTTTATTTAAAATAGAGAAACCCAAATTCGTTACGAGATTTATCGTTACTTAACGATATCGGTAGGTAAATTCAAAAAGTTACAGAATTGCGGAACTGGGAAGCTAAAATAAAATGTGAAATTATATTAAAAATATTTGTAAATTAATTAGTATTGCGGTTATTTTATTGACCTGTTAATGGGTCTTAATCCAAATTTCGATATTTTAATCAGGCTTAAGTTCATTGAATTTAATTTTGAGTAAATTATTTTTATGAAGAAAGAAATTTTACAACTTGAAATGAATTAAAATTTATTGATAATTTTTCATTCTTGACTGAGCTGGGAATTGAACCCAGGTTTTCACGGACAGGTTGCCCAGGCTAGTTTCGATTGTAACCACACAATCTCTTCACAGGGGTTTGGTAAAATACCATTTGGTTTAAAGATTGATGTTTGACTATTGACGGCATCCGTCGTCAATGGCGGTGAGTGTTAAACGGCAAACCCATTAATCCGAGCAATGTATAAAACTCATTTTATTTTTTGGAGACGTAACGTGACTAAAAGTGTGCTTGCTTTTCTTTGAAAGTGCCTAACAAAAAATGCAAAAAATAAACATAAAAAACTTTATTATCAATGACGCTCCAATTTTTAACCACCTGAAATCACACAAATTAGATTTAATAAATACTTATTACTCAAAATTACAATATAATAATTTTATTTTAGGATTATTTTTTAAAGGTTGCGAAAGAAAAAAAAATCAAATCTTAAAAAAGAAAAAAAGAACACCCCTTCAAAGTTTCAGGATTTTTAAAGAACAGTTTGAGGAATTATATAAAAAAATCAGTCAAAAAAAAAAAATTAGGTTTTTGACTTTGTCCATTTTTAAAATTTAATATTTTGTAGATATTACATTTTTTTAAAAGAAAAAATATTTTTATAATATATTGTTTGTAGCCTCGAGTATTCTCTTTAAAATGACATACAAATCATCTTCGTTTATGAAGTAGTTTTAGAGATATTGAAAAAATAAACTCAACACATGCGGGGCGAAATTATGAGATTTTGAATATGGCGCAACTTTTGAAAAAAAAAAATTTTTTAATTTTTTTTCGTTAATATACAGAATGAAAGAAACCTTCACACCAAATTTAATTCAAATAAAAAGGGGTCGGGTCCCACTCTTGGTCGATTTTATATGGAATTGCCCATCTACCATTGACGCTTTGGAAGCCAGCATTTACATTATAACATTTCAAACAGTAAATGCCGTAAATGGTTATTTTAACTAATAATAAAAATTTTAAATCGACTTTAAAATTTATGTGTTGTATTTTACTCTATAAATCAAAACTCAAGATGAATCACCCGATAGATGTATGCATAACTTTGCTCTATTCACAAAACAAAACAAAAAAAAAAAAAAAAAAAACAAAACTCGACTACAAAATTATCTTTAAGTCGTGCAAATAGTTATTTTAAATCTGTGCACTAATTTCAGAGATATCGTAAAAATATTTGTAAGAATTTTTCTTTAAAGTTGGTGCATTACTTTTGCTTTAACGCACAATCTAGTGACACAACAAAACTACAACCACACAAACAAACATCAAACATTTTACAGTATGTACATATCTGTGGCAAAAAGGGGAAAAGTGCTTAAGTCGACTTAAGAGAAATTTGAGTTTATGGCACCTCTGTAATCTCCATGATCAGAACTTCCCATGGACAAAGTTTCAATTATTTTGTACGATTTTTGAGGAAGTTATTGCACTATGGACGAAATATATATTTTAAAAAAGGAGAGCAAAATTGTACCGATAGGATGGCGTTCATAAGGAGAAGTCGCGGAGACCATTTGCCATATGCCATATGACCACATGAACATTCCATTGAATTTGTTGTTTTTATTTTTAGACCAGAAGGAGAGCTTTTTATTAATCTGCATTTAAATTATCAAAAACTGTGTTCTTCATTTTGTTTCTTATTGTAGGATTGTAAAGATAAATCAAATTTTAAGGAATATTAAAAAAAAATTTAGTATTTCCAGATTTTCCGTTTTTTAAGTTAAAATTTTTTACAGTTGTTTACAAAATCAGCGATATTCTATATTTATATTTAAAACTATTTCAAATTATTGATGTTTTACTAAAATCTACAAAGCACATACTATTATCCAAAACCTTCTATATAGTTATTAATTTGCTAGAACTTTTTAAAACATTCGACTATGCTAATGTTAAATATTTGTAATTTGTAAAAGTGTAATTAATTTGTATAATCAATAATAAACATTTCTTTAAATAATTTATAAAAATAAGCCCGTTTTAATTGAATGTTAACGAGTAAGAAATTAGATTTCTTTTTAATTGCTAACAAGAAAAAGAAAAACCGAAACGAAACGAAAATTGTTATGATCTTGAAAGATGTTTCCTCAATAAATCTTTAAAAAAAATTCTTTTTTTTTATGAATAATTTCAATTGTATGCATACCTTCCATTCTATTTATGATTGTAATGTCCGTTTACTGATACATTAGACTGCAACAAATTTGATGTGTAGGAAAAAGTAATGAAAAGTTCTCTTTAAATCTCTAAGAAAATGCAAAATATTTCGAAGTTTCAAAAAGTTTCATTTTAGCAAAAGCTAAAAAAATGTTAATATCATTAATTACTCGTATTTCAAAAAGCGGAAATGGTCACTTGTTTTTGTAAAAGTCGACGCGAGAGCGTGTCAATAAGTCCGTGACTTTTCAAATGAGACATGATAAAAAATCATCATCCATCAAATCAACGTAAGTCTGTACAGAGTACAGAGCTCAAAGTCTCGGGTCTAATCACCGCATTTTTTATTTTGGTATCGTGACACTCGATATCGAATGAAATGTATCGCAATTTAAAATGATAGCATTTGATATCGAGTAACCAATGGCATTAAATCTCTAAAGTTTTCATTCGATACGTCAGTGTCTATCGTATGCCGAAAAATACGATAGTTTACTCGATACGATAGTTTACCAGATATCGAATGCGGTGATTAGACCCCTGTACACTTTGTCTAAAGGTTCTTTCAGACTAATGAAATATTTGACAAAAATATTTTTTCTGATATTTGCTTCAAACTGTGTGAAACAAAAAAATATTTGGTTTAATGTTCAAACTAAGCTCAAATATTTGACAATTTTTGTTTGTTAAAACAGTTGGCAAATAGTTTCAAATAAAATAAATTAAATCATGATTGCCATGCGTTCAGACTATAACAAATATTTGCATCAAATAATTAATTTATGAAAGTGTTCAAAAATAAAAATATATTTCACAAATAGTACAAATGAGCGCAAAAGCTTATTTATTTGTTTCATTCTGTGAAGCAGCATCTCTTTTTATAGTGTTAGAACAGGAGAATGTAAAAGAAAAAAAAAACTGGAAGACAATGGGTAACGGGAACATGGCCAAAATTTGCGAAAATTGCAAACTTGGAAACAAACACTAAAATATATTTGATGTCGCCAAATCGGTTAAAAAACAAACGTCGGGGAAAAACAAAAAAAAAAAAAATTTTGCAAAACTAGCGAAAATTTTCAATATTTCAAACAAGCCATAAAATTTATTAAAAGTGCCTAAAACTATAAGGAATGGCAGAAATTCTTTAAAGATTGCTAAATTAGCGGAAATGCGCAAAAATTTGCTAATAGCGGCATGTGTGCAAAGTCTGATAATTATAAAAAAATCTTTAAAATTGTAAAGAATTCCTAAACTTACAGGAAAAATTGCTTCCATCGGGAACATGGCTAAAATTATTTGTCGTTGTTTGCTCTTACAATTTTCAGTAATATCAAATAAATTTTTGCTCAAAAATTACCAAAATATCTGATTTTTTGTGTTCACACTATGTTCACATTGTACAAATATTTGTTTGCCAGCAAATACTTTTATTTGCTCAAAATCAGCCCAAGCCACACATGACATCGCTCCCGAATTGTTTGGATCGTATTTCGATGAAGGCCTGACAGTAGCAGAGGAACTGTCCGTCCAATTTGGTGTAGTTGTGCCAGTAGTCCTGCATTACCAGTCAGAATGCGCACCATCATACTAACTTCGGATTTACTCCCTTTGAGGAGGCTTCTTGTCCTCCTCTCGTCTGGGTTACCCCTGACTTAGTGGTCCTTCCCACAGTCCCACTGTTCCAACTGGCCGTGTGGGTTTCCCTAGCCCACGTCTTCAAATCTGCCTTCATTTATCCAAACGGCTTCGCATTCGCCAGGTTAACTGCTCCGAGTTCTCTTCCCCCGATACAAGTATATTTGCCCTTTTGTTTCCGATTATCCCCGACTGGCCCGGCACCCATATGATAAGGATCCCACCGCGCGAGGAGAATTCGCTAATGGCCTTCCTACAATCTAATAAAGTCCTGGACTTCACCCTATTATTTGATAACGCCCTTATTGCCATTTGGATGTCGGTAAATATGTTAGCGTCCACCCGCCCCATATTCGATTCAATCAGTCTCACGCATTCCGTAATAGCGCGGAGTTCCGCCTGGAAGCTTGTGATAGGGAAGACAATAGAATATCTCGGTTTCCGGCTTCTCAACATAGACCCCTTATGCCCGTTTTATTCCCCAGTTTAAAGCCGTCTGTGTAGCAACATACCCCCACAGGCGTTTGCCCTAAAGTTCCACTCGACCATGATCCCCGTCTCTGGTATTCGGTCGGGCATGTCCGGTGAACGTGTATATCCAATCAATGAATCCAATATACACTGATGACGTGTCCTATAGTCACCTATATATATTTCGCCGAGAGATAAGAGCCGTTCGGCCGCGATTGCCGCCTCGTACCTCACCTGCGTTTCGATCGGTGGTATATCTAGCAGTGTCTCCAGAGTCTTGGTTGATGTGGGGCACATTGCCCCACTTATGCCCAGGCAACATGTACGCTGGACCCCCCTGAAGTGGTCTTATATTACACGCCCTGTCCAACTAGGTCCACCAGATTACAGAAGCGTAAGTTAGAATCTATCTAATCACGCTTCTGTAAAGCCAGTGTGCTATAGTTTGACTAAGACCCCATTTCTGGCCTATGGCCCTCCTACATAGCGCCCAACAACGGCTCGCCCTGTTGGCTCTTTCCTCTATGTGGTATTTCTATTTTAGTTTCCGATCGAAGATCACGTCCAAGTACTTAACCCTGTCGGTCACTGGTATCGTGACCTGCCTGAGAAGCGAGGTTCAGTATAGCTAGGAATTTTTCTCCTTCTTGTGAACAGACATATTTCCGGCTTCGCTGGATTAACGTTAAGCCCCATGGTCGGGCCCCTTCGAAAGCCGTATCTATTGCCTCCTCAGCCCTTTTGCACAAGTATTTTAGATCCTTGCCACTTAGAAGTATTACGATTAATGTTAGTTTTTGTAAATATTTTAGGGAGTTTGTTATTAAATACGGTAAATTGAATTTCTCCTTCATGCCGAATTCGTTATTCCACTAAGCCTTCAATACTTTCAGTCTAATTAAGCAAATTTTGATCCGATCTGCAGAATAAGCTTTGAATTTAACAATGTTTATATGTATTTTTTTCTAAACCTACTGGCATCAACAATAACTTCGTAAGTGTCTTAAAATATTATTAATCTTGAAATTTTTGGTGTTATATACTTTTTTATTTAAAGCATTCTATCCAGAAAGAACTATTATTTTTATTGAAGAATTAAGAAAATAAATAAATAAAAAATTATGGGTGGGAATCCTGGGATCCCGGGAATATATTTTGGTTTCCCGCTCTCCCGGGAATCGAAAAAGGGCGGGAAAAAAGTAACTCAACATGGAATGCACACAAAATTCACTTTTTCTAATTTCTACTCAAAACACACGGTAGTCTGCTATCAATGGCTGTCAAACACAAATTCAATGACGCAACCTATTAGAATTCGACAGAAGGTGAAAGCTTGGTTGATATTCGGTAAATTTCAAAAGCAACGGACTAACTGACCCGCACTCGTAATTTCTAACATTAAAAGAATCTTCGATTTCTCGATTTTGAATTGCGTGTATTCAAGACAAATAGTTTGTTTTTTATACCCTCCACCAGTAGTGTGAAGTTTTTTTAATATTCATCATTTCTATCGCCTCAATTTTTTTTTGTTATGTTTTCACTAAATCCTTTCATGAAAAAAGTAAAGACTTGCTAGTCATTAACTTTTATTATAAAGATTGTTTTGTTGCTTAATAAAAAAATAGAATAAAAATACAATAAAGAAAATATGAAAAATCTTCAAAATTAAAAAAATTCCCAACAAACCCCCAAATTAAATTTTATTATTCCCGTTTTCAAAAAAATATCCCCAATTTGTTGATTAATCCCCTAATCTGAAATTATTGTACAAAATCATGTTTATTGTTATTATTATTATTATACAAAAAAATTTTGAATTTTTTGTTATTAAAAAAAATATTATTTCAATGCTTTTTTGAATTAAAGGAAAACCAGACAGCTTGCAATCATTTTTTTTTTCTAAAATATATCTTTTAGAACCACCCTAATGTACAATAAGCATACGTAAGTACATTTATGTGTTCATTCGTTTACTAATCCAGAGAATTGTGTAGAAACTACTATTAAATCGTAGTGAATTTTTCACAATGTCTGACGACGACATCGACTTTGAGCACGAAAGTACCCGTACAAGTTTGTATGATTTAAAATGTGTTTAAACTTTTTTTTCTTTTAAGCAAATTTCCACTTTTAAAACAAAAATATAATAAAAAAAAAGCAAATCACTTTTACAATTTATACTCGTATTGTGGTTTTAAATTTGTTACTCACTCATACGATTTCTGTGTAGAAGAGGAAGTGCTTCCGGTCGCGGTTAAATGAATGTAACAACGATTTCTCTATGTAGGTAATAGTATTTTATTATTTAGTTTTTGTGTTTGTGCGTCTGAACGAGTACATTTATGGATATTACATACATACATACTTATATACATATGTATATAAGTTTCTATTTACATATTTAGACATACATATGAATGATCGCGTATGTACGATCATAAATACATACTCACAGTATGTATGTAAGTACTTTGCTTATGTTTCGGAATATTTTGTGTTTTGCATTCAAATAAAGTGTATTTAACAAACAATCAAATAAAAAAAAAATAAAAAAAATACAATTTTTCACATTTACATAAATATGTACATAACTGTGTAAGTATGATGTATGAATGGCTTGCAGATATAGTAAACCCTCATGTGTGTAACTAAATATTTATGTAAATAAATACATATGTCTATGTACTATTTATACATACATTTCAGTATACATTGTATGTTTGTATGGAAGTAAACTTACAATATATTATTGCCACTTTATTTATCATTTACGGGGCAAGTTTTTCTTGCTATTTGCATGAAAAATTTGCTATTGCATATTTTGTAAGTTTTTCATAAAAATATAATTTTTCATATATTTTGCATAAATAAATGCATATTACTCATGTTGGCGGCCGTTTTTATTAAAAGCATTGCTTTTGATGTCTGTTCCAATTAAAAAATAAAAATATATCGGTCCTTTTCATTCACATGCATTTTCTTATATTGAAATTACATCGGGCTAAGTTTTCCTAAAAAAACGGGTACTAAATAAATGTGGATGCTTAATTTTGAAACTTAATAGAGAAGAGGATATAATGCGTTTGTGCAGATGTTTGTAACACCTTAAAATATTGATCTTAGACACACCTTTTAGTATACCGATGGACTCAGCATCACTTTTTCAATCAATCTACCGATGTCCGTCCGTCCGGCTGCCTGGCTGTCAATGTTATCCCTTTGCGCAAAGTTTCGAGATAATTTGATGAAATTTCGTTGAAATTGTCACAAGGACCAATTATCTTATTCGGCAATGTTATGGAAATCGAAATCACTTGAAATTAAAATCAAAAAAAATTTGAAATTAATCCTGTGTTTACAGTTTGTAAAAATATTTCCTTTCATATGCCTAATAATTTGAGGTCCACTAACCTTAACCACTACCTGTTTTAAAATCAGGAAATGATGCGTTCCATTTAAAAAAAAATTTAATTGAAAATATTCAACGATTTCGATTTCACGTGATTTCGATTACCAGAACATGGCCGATTTTGTTGGAATGTGGATTAAATTTTATCCAAAATTATTTTACTGCAATCTAAATCATCTTATCAAATTTTACTAAAATCGGTCCATATTTCACTATCGCTCCCATATAAATACCCGCAAAAAGCTTTTAATGCCATAACTTTGGCGACAACAACTTTTATGTTAGCTACTATGTCATGACAAAATATTGTGCTGGTAGTTAGAAAATTAACCATAGGTCCCCTTCCTAAAATCACTTAAAGCAAACAAATCTCATATAATTAAATATATCTGAATACACTTAAAGGCAAACAATCACTTAAAGGCAAACAAATGAATATATCTGAATAATCACCCCTATTGTGAAAAGGAAGTAGAATTTTTGTTCCAATGAAATGGGATCGCTTTTTCCCTCGAAGGGAAAAAGCAATCGCGAATCTCCCGGGAAAAAGAAGAAAGATAAAAAAATTAAAAATCAAAGAAATTTTTCAAAAGTTTTTTTCGGTGATGCAAAACTTATTATTAATAAGATTTCTTTATTTCGTGCTAAAGTCCCAATTTTTATTTTTGATAAAAACACTGATATTTATTGTTGAAGGAAAGCTAGTTTCTATGCGCATTTCGCTGGTTGCTTAGGCCAGCTCGTTAGGAAACTTTTTTCAAAGTCTGTAGAAAAGCCCAAAATATTATACAAATAAGACTACAAAGTGAATAAGAATTTTGAACACTCAGGTCTTACTTGTAACAATATCAAAGCTTCAACAAAGCCACAACAATAAACGGTGAATTCATCTTTTCTTTCATTCCCCTACAATTGGCTGGTTATTTCCAACTCGAATTGTAGTTGTAATAAGGTAAAACAAAGAAACAAAATTAAAAAACAAATTGCTTAATAAAGCAACTTGCCAGTTCAGTTTTTTTTGCCGGGCACATCAAAAGTTATTTTCGGGAATACAAAATTTATTACTTTATGACGTGCTAAATTCCCAATTTTTATTTTTGTTCAAAAATATACACATATAAATTTTAAAGAAAAGTTAAAAAAACAAAGCAAAATATTTAGTATTGGACGGATAGTTTGATTGCAACGTTAGTTTTTTGCACTTTTTAAATTTTATGTAGTAAAATATTTTCCAAAATTTTACCACCACGTCTTTCGAAAGCTTCACAAATCCGCTTACAATCGATCTGCTGTTATGCATTTTGTTGAGCAATATATCAGTTTGTGCCTTATTAACGGATCTTGCCCTTAGTATTCGAATTATAAGAAGACCTACTTACTTTCATGTTCCCCAGCAAAAATAAAGTGAGAAAATCAAAAGGTAAAGTGAAAAAATAACGAGGGAGAAAACTATTCACGGTAAGGGGAATTGAATATTTTTTCACGTTATTATTCTCCAATGAATTACTTCAAAAAAATTTTCATGGAAGTTGTTCATGATCTCAAATACCTGAAAAGGGGAAAAATTATGAGGAAAAAATTATTCACGACAGGGTTGAATATTCGGCACAAAGAACTTTTACCTGAATCTTAAACTCATAACATAAATTTTCTCTGGCTTGTCTTGAAAATTAGTTTTTAAATATTGGTGTGTAGGGTGTCATATGGTCGGGCTGGACCGACTATACTTTCTTACTTGTTTAATTATGCGTTTGTAACATCGACTTGGTGTTTAACGGTTTTGTGTGACAATCGAAAACCATTTCACTTTGAAAACTTGAAAAATATTATTATATTTTGTAATAAACATTTGTTTAAATAAAACAAATAAAAAAAATTTGTTTGTGTTTTTTCACGTGCATATTTTTGTGCATTTTCTTGAGTTTTTTTTTATTTTTTTTTTTTTGGAATATTTTAATGCATATTTTAAACATTTTTGTAAATATTTAAACTGGCCCTGATCATTTGTGTAGCTTTTATTTTTTTTTGTTTCAAAATTGTTGCTCTTGTTGAATCAATGAATAAATAAAATGTAAAAATGAATGAAAAAGCAAAAGATTCAAAGAATAAACAAACGAAAAAAATAATAGACGGATAAAGATGCTTTTAATACCGATCTAGCTGTTCGTCTGTAGTGGGTGCTTATGAAAAAATCTGTCGAATTGTATTAATTTTTTCGCCTACTGTGAGTATATAGTTTTTGTGTACTCCAGGGTTGGATAGTGCTATTCTAAATGAATTAATTTTTTTTCGGCATACGTTCTACCCGAGAACCCTAAATTTAGCCAAATAATACCCCTGTACGAAAATTTAAAGCCTTTATAAACATCTATTAAACATAATATTTAAAGTACAAAATAGAAATACAATTTGAAATTGACATTATTGTATTGAGGTAAAATCACGGAGATCAATCCAACTGAGTACCTTTTTGGACAGAATTGCTTTGGAAAAATCTTAACCTTTTGTACCGACCGAAACAATCGACTAAACTCATCTTTGAACCGACCCAATTTTTTGTACAGATGTATTGTTGCCCAACAAATACAGGGAATATATGGATGGGTCGTCTAAAATCAGTGTAGGTTTAGACGCATCCTGTTAACTAATGATACAAAGTTTTTTCGTCTATGCACTCGTCTTAATCTTAAAAATCCAGAAAATTTTTTGTTGGATTTGATATCAAAATTTTATTTTTTTAATATTTATCCAAACGTATCCCTGGTCGATCTAAAAATTTTAGTGTACTGTAATTTCATGGTGCACTTTTATTTAATAATTCTCTGAATTGCACCAACTCATAATTAGTGTATACCATGGAAGAACAGTACATGCACAGAAAAAATTAAAAATTGTCTCTAATCAACAAATTTATACCAAATTCATAATATCAAGCAAGCAAGTTGTTGATTTTGCACCTATTACCAAAATGATTATATTGATTACTAAAAATTTTAAAATTGTGAATATTTTTTTTTCAATTAATGAAATTTTTAATTTTAATTAAAAAAATTATCAAAAATGTTTGCCATTTCAAACAATGTGTTAATTTATTTAATTAAATATTGGCAATTCCCAACAACAATTCTACAAATTTAAATTATTTTATTTTAAACGAAAAAGTCAATTAATATTTATTGATATTTAATTAATATTTTAATTAAAAATTTATTTCAAAAATTAAAATTTTAATTTTCTTTAAACTAAAAAAATAATTGATTCAATTATAATATTAATTAAATTGAAATACTTTTTAAACCATTTTTTTAATTCATAAAAAATAAAAAAAAATGCATCCGGTCATAGACGATGGATTTAGTCAATTAGCTTTTTTTCGAATGTTATAAACAACGATTTTCCGTTGTTTCTTGCTTCGCGAACCCCTTGAGAACTATTTTTTTTTACGCGGAATCTTAATTTGGCTACAAAAGGAATGAACAAAAATCATCAAAGTAAAAGCACAGAGTAATTTCAGCCACTATTTTCATCTTCGGCATGACTTTTAAGAGATTTAACATAAAAACAGGGGCCTAATGTAGGCATACGATACCGTTCAAAATTAGAATACATTTTAATGGGCATTTCGATCGATTTCAAATGCCGTAATTAGGTTCCAGTTCTATATTTATGAAATATTCGAAATTTAAATAAACGAGTTCTTAAATGTTAAAAAGGAAATTTCTTAAATGTTAAAAAGGAAATTTTTGTGTATTCTCCTTAACAAAAGCGGAAAGCGTTTTTTAGCTCTCAAAAATTATCATGCCCATAAAATTTATATATAGCATACCGAAATATCGCGGCGGTAACCCTTTGCAATTGGAAAATCCGATTTTGACAGAGCGTTTAAAAGTGAAGTTGGCCGCTATTATTAATAAATAATGGAAATTTAGCTTTTTTGGGTCAATGTAGCGGGTTTATCTCCATTTTTTTCCTTATGTGAGTTTTTAACAATAATGTTAACTCTACTGTCCGTGACACAACGTTAACGTTCTTGTTTTCGTATAGCATACCAGCGTAAAAGATAAGCGAAAGAAAACGTTCCGATTTCATTCAGTTTTCGGTAATTGTCGAATTTGGTTATTCAAAATTTTTGCTTTCCCATCCCAGGGACCCACAATGTGATTGCGAAACATGAGAGAGACAGAACTGAATGAACTAACAAATGAATGAATGAATAAATTGTATGCCGGAGCTATTAAGTGTAACACATTTAAACTAAATCAAAACTATACTCACGGTTTTGTTATTTGGCGCATGAATGATTTTAATTTCTTTTAAAAAAATTTAGTTTGGTAAAAGTTAGTCAAAATAGGATATTCACAATAAAACATATGAAGAATCTAAAGCTACGGTCATACTTATTAAATATTTTACCAAATAAGCATAACCACCTACTTTTGTTAATAGTTAGTGAGATTCAACTTCGTCTTATTAATATCACAAAATAAAGCTAATTATACTGCTAGACAGAGCAAAAAACTGTGTTATGTAAGATGTGATATTATAAGCAAAATAAATATTGGAATTAAGGGAAATTATATTTTAGTTTGCCTGTTGGTCCCGATTTTTTCGTCAAATATTTGACAAGTGTGACCGTACCTTAAATATACTTTTACATACTTACAAACATATGTATATAAAAATCTTCGAACTTTTTTTTTTTGGAAAATTTCCATTTGGGCGGGTGCTATTTTGAAATATTATCTAATGGTACTGAAAGTTTTTTGATACTTCTATTTAGCTGACTTATACCGGATGTTTAGAATAAGAAACATGTTGGTTGAGTTATGAGATGTTGGTTTTGATGGAATATTGGTTTGATAGAATTGTAAAAGTTTTTTTTAATGTGAATTCAAATTAAAAACAATTCAGTATAAATAATTAAATAAATTAGTTAACTCAAGATAAATTCAAAATGTGGAGACATATTAAGATATTTCATGAACGCCTAATTTAGATTTTAAAACAGCCTACAGCATCATTTCTAATATTTTAAAGAGCTCGTTTTTATATAAGGAACTATGGAACACTTTTTATAAGGCCGATAAAATCCCACCTTTATCTGTCGGTATGTTGCGAAAACTAAACAAAAATACATTCATAAACTTTTAAATTTTCTTCCTGTTCACCACTGTTGCCAACTTGTATGGAACACTTTCCGCCAAATCGGACTTCAAGACCGTTCAATATTTAATTAAGCGGGAATTTTTTAAAAATACCTAAAAAGATTTTTCATTTAAAAAAGGTTAACAAAATCAATTTTCTATGAATAAACGTTTTTTAAATTTAATAATCGTTTATGAATACGGGGCTAAATATTTTTAAAAGTTTTACATAAAACTAGATATAGGCTGCTTTTTTTTAAAGTTGAGCGACTTTAAAGTTACGTTTCATACCAGGGTTTCTAACTTCCCTTACTATTTTGTTTCCCAGAAAAATTATTTTCTCTTTAAAGTTACGTTTCATACCAGGGTTTCTAACTTCCCTTACTATTTTGTTTCCCAGAAAAATTATTTTCTCTTATTAAAATGCGAAAAATATATAAAATTTTTGGCAATTTTTTGACGTTTTAAGTAATTAGATGCAATTAAGCGAATTGAAATGCTTGGGGTCTATCGGGATAATAGAGTTCGATACAAATGCCTTTTACTTGTTCCAAAATCTTTAGCAACATTGTCAAATTTTTTTAAACGCGCACTTTCGCGTATACCAAAATTTAGGAAAAAAATGCAAGGAAAAGGGGAAGACATGAAGAAAATTAATAACGAGAGTTATTTTATTGTAAACCTAGCACTTCGTGCTTTGTATCTAAAATATGGAAATATCGTTTAGAATCTTCTGAAAAATTTAAATTTAAAAAGTTTTTATTAATAATCATCTGATACATTTAGACCCAATGATTGTGATGATTTCGATACCATGGAGTTCCACTAAACAGAACCCCACCGCAGAACCCACCCGAACTTCTAACGAAGCTTAAGGCCCTAATCATATAAAACGCAGCGCAACGCCAAAGAATAACATTGAAAGCACAAACAATGTCATAAATATTTTGTAATTTTGTTGTTGCTTTCTACAGAAATTCACGTTGCGTTGTAAAATTTCAAACGCTTCATAGCTTGTGTCGTTGAAAATGTTAAAACGGTACATGAATTTCTGTTGAAAGCAACAACAAAAATAAAAAATATTTATGACATTGTTTGTGCTTTCAATGTTATTCTTTGGCGTTGCGCTGCGTTTTACATGATTAGGGCCTTAATGTATTCCAGTTCAACGCCAGCGATATCATACAATCCGTCAAAGGTGGCGGATCCCATTTTGGCCAGTCGTCTTCTCGCCAGCGTATGACAGTGACAAAATAGGTGTTCTACGTTCTCCTCCTCTTCTTCATCATCACAGCTGCGGCAGTAGTCATAGTGTCCGGTTCCCAGACGCTGTGCATGCCAACCTATAAGACAGTGTCCCGTGCAAAGTAATACCAAAAGAAGTGATACGTCCCTCTTGGTTATCGATATTAGAGTCATAGTTCGCCCGTCATCTATGCAGCGCCACAACGCTCGAGGCCCATCCTTCATTAGCAATATCGATAGTCGATCGCAAGGTATAATCATCTAGAAGGTACGCTCGAAGCTGTTTTTTTCTCTTTTTATTATTGTTTTTTGTTTATTGTTTACACACACACACACACACACTCTATTATAACATAAACACTATTTGACAGTTCCTATTACAAAACAACAATAAAAAGTGCTGTTGTTTTTTATTGTACATTTGTCGTAGATTCGAGCATACCTGGTAAATGCATTGTATACAATGGACGATCGCCGAAGTTCGAGTTTACAGGAGAGCAGAGGCACTCCAACGCCCCCCAAATCCAGTGGATGCCATAAGGTAGTGCCAAGTCTAGCATGCTCATCTGACCTAATGTTCATTAGTGTATCCCCGTGCACAGGGAACCATATTATCGTGATTTCAAGGTGCTCAGCCATCTCATTTAGAGACGAGTGCCAGTCAAGGCCTGTTCTCGTCCTCAGGAAGAGGCAATCCAAGGCCAAACGGCGGCACGGCTATGAATGTAAATATACACAGCAGTCGACACAGCAGATAGTCTGCACCAGTCTACAGCTTCCTTGATCGCGAGTATCTCCGGCTCGAAAACGCTACAGAAAAACGGCAGTCTTCGCGATAAATTGAGGTTGAGTTCCCTTGAGTGTACTCCGAAGCCCACTCCTTCTTGTGACGTAAGAGCCATCCGTGTAGAAGCTCACGCTTGGAATACCGTTTATCCCGCTATTCCGGCTTGGTATCAGCGTTCTGTAGCGACGATCATGAACTACAACTGTGGAGGTGTGATCAATTCTTCGGTTCGAGATTGTCACGTTCATAACCGTGCAGTGTCTACAGCTATTTCCACTCCACTGTTGGGTACAATTGAGGCGAATTACCAAGTTCGTGGCCATCTGTTTCCCAACCAGATCTAAGTGTGGTAGATAAAAGTTAATATCCAGCGCATCGGTAGGAATGGTGCGAAGAGCCCCTGTAACGCACAGCGAGGCCATTCTCTGCACCTTCTTCAGTCTTTAATATACATACTGCATTACGTTTATCATTTTTCAACGTTTGTTGGCCACACTGTGCTAGTTGAAAAAACAGACAAGCCGGGCCCTGGCGTTTCAACCTAATTTCGGAACGCTGAATCCAGTGGTGCTAACCGTTTTAAGGTTAGCTCTTGTTTTCGAGATATACCGTTATTTCGAAGATGGAGTAGGTTGCACAACATATATTCGCGTAACTCAAAACGGTTTAGTTTATTGAACAAACTAAAAAAATATTAGAAAAAAGTTTAACTTAACTTAAAGGAAATTTTATTGCGAAATTTCGGTTTTTCTAAATTGTTCAATAAACTAAACCGTTTTTGAGTTACGCGAATATATGTTGTGCAACCTACTCCATCTTCGAAATAACGGTATATCTCGGAAACAAGAGTTGACCTAAAAAAAAAAAAACGGTTAGCACCACTGGATTCAGCGTACCCGAATAAGGTTAAAACGCCAGGTCCCCTGCTTGTCTCAAAAAAAAAGTGTCAAATTCTAGCACAGTGCCATTATTGTGCACATTTTGTCAAATGTCATGCTT
Source organism: Pollenia amentaria (assembly GCA_943735925.1). Lineage (NCBI taxonomy): Eukaryota > Metazoa > Arthropoda > Insecta > Diptera > Polleniidae > Pollenia > Pollenia amentaria. The sequence goes on along the minus strand of OX031009.1, from coordinate 216,299,055 downwards.
GAAATCTATTAACCATTCTAACAAACAAAAATATGATTTTAAGTTAGCTCCTAAGATTTCGCATAGATAAATTATCATATTCTCCGCTATTATTGCTTTTTAGGCTTTTTTTAAATCGATAAACTAGAAATGATTGCCATGTCTTGGAAAACGTTGCATACTTATTTAATTTAACTTATATAAGCACAGGCATGGGTGTTCAATTTGGCGATCTAGATGTCATTAAAGTGTACTGACAACTATTTCTTGGCATTTCCGAATTACAAAACATTGTTTGGCGTTAAGTCTATCATTTTTGTTTCAGGAATAATTTAGGTTTGATTATGGAGAATCTTTCGATCGGTAGAAATTAAAAGATATCAGATGATGGCATTTATCGACATGTCACTGGCTCAATATTCAAGGTTGTAAGTGAAAGACCAAAAATATAAAGAAAATCAAGTTAATAATTTCTTATTTTTATTTTACTATTTCCAAATAAAGTTACGCAAAAAAATTTATTTAGTGAAGAACGTGTCTCTGTATTAAAACGAATGTGCGGTTTTCACAATACAAGTGATTGAACACTCAGTGCTTTTCATATACATTTTACTACACGTTCAATCACTTGGTTTATGAAAACAGCACAAAAAAGTAGTAAATTGTCATATAAAATATGTCGCTAAAAAATTACTAACCTTAAATCGAAAAAAAATTTCACTTACAACCTTGTAATATTAAGCCAGCGATATGTAAGCAGAATCAACCTTCAATTAATTAAAACTGCAAAAGTTTGTAAAACCGTGAATACAAACAAGAAGTAAATAATTTAACAGAAAAAAATTATAAGAAAACGTATAAAATCTGTAAAGAAAAAATTTGTAAAATTTTTTTATAGCGGAAATTGTCCGCTGAGAGATGTTTGAAAATCGCTATATTTCATGCTAACCGGTAAAACGTATTTTTGCCAGCGATTGACACTTCAAAAGCACTAGATTTAGCGGAAAATCTCCAAATTGGCAACAGTGCTGTTCGCTTTATTTCTTACAAAAATTACTAAAACATTATTCCCTGACTCCCCGCCTACAACAGACATGATTTCCTGTTATAACATGATGTTTCAAAAGCTATACTAGGGTATACAATTAATCGATGTAATCGCACGAATAATTATTCGAGGTAAAAATGTAATCGAATAATAATCGAACAATTTAAAATTATTCGGTTAATCGAATAATTTTAATTTTGTCTAGTTTACAAGTTTAAAAATAAGACCAAAAATAATATTTTTAACAACAATATAACAAAAGGTCTTCATGTAATAATTACTTAAATTATAACTTCATGTGTAATTAAAAATTTCAAAAAATTTAAGCTAATCTTCTAAAATAATCTTAAAAAAAGAATATACAGTTTAAATGCTTATTTTTCAAAAGATATCTTTCTTTTGTTTTGATGAAACTTGAGTTATACAGTAAATCGTTATAAAGCATATCCAATTTCTCTGTTATTTTTCTTGTCTTTGCTAAAAATTATATTATTCCATTATACTACTTGCATCTGTTTTTGATTTATTAACAGTTTTAATACTTTTAATAGTCTAGCTAGAAGGTTGTTTTCATTCTTCACACAAAAATAATCTTTATCTGAATCACTACTACAAGAAAATACAATATAATAGTCTGGTAGTGTATAAAGTCATTTCTAAAAAAATTTAAGGAATAGAGCTATTACAAAAAGCTTTATAAAATACATAACTTAAATTTAACTCATAGAATAAATTCGAAAAATGAAAAATGTTGAATATAATAAAGTTGCTTATGAAAGAGAAATAATTCCCAATATCTATTTGTTAAAATAGTTGAGTTAAATACATTCAATTTATAAAGTATCACTATCCAGTGTGACACAAAAGAATGCTGACGAAGGTCGTAGCGGGCCAGAAAATGCATTACATTCTGCAGGTGTCTAATAATTGTAAATTTTTCTGTACATAAATATACTTCATTGCTATCCAACGGATAGCTAAGGTAAAATGTAACAAGAAAATAAAATATAATAGTCTGGTAGTGTATAAAGTCATTTCTAAAAAAAATTTAAGGAATAGAGCTATTACAAAAAGCTTTATAAAATACATAACTGAAATTTAACTCATAGAATAAATTCGAAAAATGCAAAATGTTGAAAGAAAAAAAAAAATAATATATATGTACTGTGAAAAAACAAATTTTCGATTAATCGATTAATCGACATAAATTATAAGAATTATTCGTTGTTCGAAAATAAGCAATTTTAAATTATTCGAACAATTAATCGACCAAAATTAATCGATTAATCGAACAACGGTTAACCGTTTTAATATCCTAGTCTAAACTTAACACTAACATCATATTAGTGTTACAGTTAAGAGTTTCATGTCTGTTGTAGACTGGATGTAAGAACGTTATTTAGAAAATTAGGGTAAACATTTTCGAGATTTATTTTAATTTAATTGTCACTTCAGTAATTTATAATCACCCTTATTCCATTTAGCGTCATCAATATGAAACCATGTCGTTTCGTGTCGATTGTTGTAAATCGGTATGCCCATTGTCAAATTCAAGTTTTATCGATAAGCGTCGATGTATTTTTGGTATGCCGTACGCAACGTTGACGTTTGAATCGATATAAATTGACGCTGATTTTTCAATAATAATAATGTTGAATTAAAAAAAAAAATGGAAAAAGAGCAACAAAGCTACGCGAAAATTGCAAAAATAGCGAACATTTTTAATATTTCAAACAAATCAATAGCCGAGTGAGTAAGACGGCAAACCCCACTGAAGAGATTGTGTGGTAACAATCGAAACTAGTCTGGGCAACCTGTCCGTGAACGCCTGGGTTCAAATCTCAGCGCAGTCAAGAATGAAAAATTATCAATAAAAAAATTTTAATTAATTTCATGTTGTAAAATTCCTGTCTTCATAAAAATAATTTAATGCAAATTAAATTCAATGAACTTAAGCCTAATTAAAAATATCTAAAATTTGGATTAAAAACCATTAACAGTTCAATAAAATAACCACAATACTAATTAATAATTAAAATTTTTAAAGTTTGCAGTCTTAATGGGGTTAATTTAAAAGTACCAAACAATCCCAATTTTACCGTCTGAACGGCCGACTTTCAAAATGTACTTTTATTGAGACATGCCACCGAAGGTATAGAAATTCATACAAAAAAAGGAAATTATCTCTTTCTTTTCCACACATATACATAAATACCATGACATGTGGGTTGGGTTGCCCACAGCTGCTATTTACGACAACTTTCCACGGTGTTTTAATATTTCGTATATTTGATTTCATATTCGAACAAATCGAACTGTTAATTCAAATATACTCGTACCTACAAAAATACATACATAGATGCATATTTTTTAGTAATAAAATTATGCGTATGTAGTCTTAAACGTTTTAGTATGAATGTGTACTTAAATACGTAAACATACGTATGTCATCATATTCCAACGATTTGTATTCATTTCCATCAAAAAATAAAAATAAATACATAATAGGCAGGGCAAGTTTTTATGCACCAAAAATTTTAAAAATATGCAAACAAAATAGCTGAAGAAAACAGAGAAATATGCTGAAAAATGTTCCAAAAAATCCCGAATATGAAAACCCAAAACCCTTATAAAGGACATTTTTATACTCCTCAACACATTGAAGCGGATCGGCCCAATACAAAAAAAAAAAAAAAAAAAAAAAAAAAAAAATAGCCAGTCATCTCCCAGAATGAAAGATATGTCAATGAAGTTTCTAAAACAGGAACAAATTTATTTTGCCACGGCCCAAAATACGGCGTTTTTTGTTTTTTATATATAGCACTGCCATTAAAAGTCTTATGTCATCATATCGCATTTCGTTGTTCATGGATGGCTTGACTATAGCTTTGTTTTTAATAGTTTGGAATAGTCTCAGCCAGATCGGCTCACAAATGGCTGAGATATGCGCAAAAAAATTAGACTGCCTTTGATTTTTTTCCATAAATCGCTCATTTTTACCCCAAAATCTTAATTTTTTAAAGTCTTCTTATAATTTATAAATTGTATGTTTCAAATTTCTAGTAGAATACTAGGGAAAAATTACGGCATTCGATATCAATTAAAATTTTTAATTCGTTTTTTTTTTGATTTCGGTCGGTATCGAACGCGGTAATTTGCCACCTTGCACATTGGGGCCCCCCATATACGGTTTCTTGGCAACAATTCAATTTTAAAATTTGCGATTTTTTTAAATTTCTTTATATCATTTGCATTATATTTTTATGCACTTGAAAGTATATTTTTTTATATGAATATTCATTCAATTAAACGTTAATCGGTTAACCGATTAATTACTACCCGATTAACTGATCGGTTATTTTAAACTTGGCTATTTTCGATTAACGATTACACCGGTTAATTGCAGTCGATTAACCGATGTAACAAAATTTTGAATTTTTTGTAGTGTTATAACATATTTTTTTGTGTTTTTAATTACTTTTTTCGTATCATATACAAAAGGTATGGATGTGTTTAGAAAATATTTATTCATACAAACAAAGAAGATGTTAGTGAACTCCGTTTTAAATAAGTTTTTTGTTTCATGCACTTTTTATATGTATGTATTGCTTAGTTATTTGTTTCTTCTCATATATTCTCATATAAATTTTTTAAAAGAATTAACCGCAACAATTAGAAGTGTTAAAAATTTAAAAAGTTTAACAGGACTCTAATGGCATAATGAAAATTTTTATATGATTAGAGAAATCCAGGAAGAGGACTGAGAAATAAGATTTTCTGTATTATGGGTTGCTTTCGATTTTTCTCTAAATGAATGAATTTTTTCCAAGTCAAGTTTTATCAAAACTAATGAAAATAATCTCTTAAATCCTAAATATTTAAACCATTTTATTTGTCTAAAAGATTAGTTTATAAGATCTCCTTAAACTATTAAAATAATTAATAAAATGATCACACAGCCTTTTTTTAATAAATACATAATATTTATTAATTAAAAAAATATATATTACATATTTATGAATTTTTTTTTTGCATGCTCATTTTAGTTCAAGAATTGTTATGTTTGTTATGTTTTTGTTGTTTTTTTTTACTAAAAAACTCCAAATAATAAGTAATTTATACATTTTTATTTATTGAAATTAATTAATTTATAAAAAAACTTTATTAATCGGTTAACCGATCAATAACAAAATTAACCGATTAAACCAAAACCTCGGATAATTAATCGAGCGATTAACCGATTAAAGCCCGATTAAATGAATAAATACCCTAATGAATACTCACCTATTATTGACACAGTGTTAAACTTGGAAAAGAAAATATAAAAAAAATGTATAGTGTTAAGTTAAAAGCTTATAATAAAAGGTAAACAATTTTGAAAGTAATTTTACCAACAACTGTTATGGTGTTTTCTTTTCTACAAAAAATGTGACATTCTATTTAATAAATGCAATTTGGTGTTCGTTTCTTAAAAATGCTTCGCTCTCTAAAAGGGTGGCTTGTTTTATTCTAAAAATGTACCCTTACTAATGGCATAAGGCATTGGACTTAACGCCCCGCATAAATTGGCATTGTTGAGAATGCCCTGTAAAAATATGGCTTCTGTTTATATATAGGGTTACCAGACGAAGTTGGGAAAAAATCGCCTAAAATCAGTACAGTGAAAATTTAAAATTGTAATAGTTATATTTTCTATTATTTAATAGTAAAAACATTACATTGGTAACGATAGGTTGTCAGTGATATAAAATTTAAGTGGATTCGGTGTTATAAAATTGTTTAAAAAAAAAACGTCAAATCAAGAAATCTGAAAATCTTGGTGTTAATAAATCAGCAATCTGGCAAAGGTATTTTCTTGTTTACATATTTTATAAAAACCAAACTAAAGAAATTGGAATTTCGTGATTCATTTATTTATTTAATTAACAAATTTTGGTTTATGTATTTTTTTTTTTATATTTTGAAGAACAAACTTTTTGTCAGCTGTTAAAAACAGGGCGGTCCGGTCCAATTTTGTGTTTTGTTCTCGTCCAATAAAAAATTGCATTATTTTTTTTTGTAGAAAAGAAAACACCATTAGATTAACTCAAGTCAAATAAGCAGCTATTTTTGGCAAATGAAGAAAAGTGCAAATTCAATGGTCAAAAAGTTATAGTAGAGCCAGCCCCCCTGTGCACATAAAACAACTTCGCAGATTGGCATGCTGAAATGTTTTTAACTTGAACCAGTTTTAAAATCTTGCTTTTTTTTTGTGCAATTAACTGCACTATAAATATCTTTCACTGATTTTAATACACTATATAAAATATTTTCTAGGATATTTTTTGTGTAACTATTTCCCTTCTTATATTTTCTTTAACTTGAAATATTGCTTTGATGTTTGTTTACTATTAAGTCACTTAAGTCATTAAAACTAATTATTTATTCTTAATTTAAATACTAACTATCGTTTACACTTAAAAATGATTTTCAAAAATTTGTAATTTGTTATTTAAAACACTTTTTAATTTTTTGATTTTTCATCCATAATTTCTTTATTTATTAGAAAATATATAATTCTAAAACTATACTTATATTGGTGGTGCCCGTAATGAATAACTGTTATAAATTATCCCATCTCAATATTATAAATTTTATAAATATTTTTTTTTGTTTTTGTGCAATTTTTCTTAATTTTGCAAAGAAATTTTTGCATATTCTTAGATAATCTTAATTTAATAATTATGCTCTTTAAAATGATGTATATAATGTTCGCCATGTTCACCACAAAGTACATTCTCTTGCTCCAATGTGCTTTTAAATAACCGACTTTTAGCCAAATGATATTTATTGACAAACTTAACAAAGTTTTTAATAGAAATGTTGGTTTTCAAACGTTGTCTAAGTTAAAAAACAACATGTATTAAATTAAACGCAAAACTGATGAATATATCGACACACTATCTTTATGGGAACTAATATTATTGAAGTATGCGCTAGTAACTTCGACTTGATGTTGAACGTATATTTTCAATATCTTCACGTTTCTTCTTAAACCACGTAAGCGCCATTCTTTCGAAAAGTCTATATTTGTTTTTATGGTAGAAAATAACATTTGCCATCCGATTGCAATCTAAACTTGATAACTTTGTATGGAAAAAAATTAAAGCCATTGCAGAAACCTCGTAGTTCAAAATGACATTTGTATGCAAAATATAACAGTTTTTATATTTGAAGTGGGAAATGTTTAAGTCTTACCCACTACTTTTGTTTTGATTTTAGGATTAAAAAAAAATTTTGGAAAGTTTCAGGCCAATCGGAGCATTTTTGTTGCGGCACCAGGCCCTCAAAGTTATCCACTTCAGTAAAAACGACACTTTTCGTCGAATAACTCAAAAACTATATTTCCTATACAGCTCAAATGTTTCTCGAACCACCATTATTTTAATGAAATGCAATGTTTTTCCTGTATGTCAAAGCTCTTTCTCGATATATAAACATGGCTCCCGTATAAAAACCGTTCTGGGCCGAAATTAGTTTTCGGACCCTAAGGAGTTAACGCATTCCCTTAGGGGGTTAATTTCTAAGACCGACCCCAATCATTTTTCATTACCAACGTTTCTTTTATAGGATTTAAAGCTCTGCCTCTGTAAAATGTATGGAAAAAAGATTAACTGCATGTCCCACAATGTCGACAAGAACATTTCTTTCGTATATTTATATTGAAAACCAAAACCAATTTTATTATTGTTTTCAATATAAATATGCGAAAGAAATGTTCCTGTCGACATTGTGGGCCTGGCAGTAAGTAACCTTGTCGAATAGGAATTATTTTGGAAAATTTTTGAAAACGAACATTTTTACAGTGGTTGTGTATAAAGTAATTCATAAAAAAATTAAGGAATAGAACTATTACAAAAAGTTTTATAAAATACATAACTGAAATTTAACTCATAGAATAAATTCGAAAAATAAAAAATGTTCACAGAAAAAAATTAAAAATTGTCTCTAATCACCAAATTCATAGAATCAAGCAAACAATTGGTTGATTTTGCAACTATTACCTAAATGATTATATTGATTACTAAAAATTGTAAAAATTTAATATTTTTAATACATATTTTTTTTTTCAATAAATGTTATTTTTAATTTTAATTAAAAAATGATAAAAAAACTGCCGTTTCAAAAAATGTGTTAATTGATTTCATTAAATATAGCTCAGGTTTTGACAATTCCCAACAACAATTCTACAATTGCTTAAAAAGTATTTAAATTTAATTAATGTGATAATTGAATAAATATTTTTTTAGCTGAAAGAAAATTAAATATATAATTTAATTAACAATTTAGTTGTTTTCAAATACATTTTTAATTAAAATATTAATTAAATAACAACAAATCTTAATTGATTTTTGCATTTAAAATACCATAATTGTAACTTGTAGAGTTGTTGTTGAGATTTGTCAAAACCAGAGCTATATTTAGTTAAATTTTTTTGATAATATTTTTAATTAAAATTAAAAATATTATTTATTGGAGAAAAAAAATATTCACAATTTTCCAATATTCCAATTTTTAGTAATCTATATAATCATTTTGGTAATGGGTGCAAAATCAACAAATTGTTTGCTTGAATCTATGAGTTTAGTGATTAGAGACAACTTTTAATTTTTTCTGTGTACACGTTTAAATTAAGTCAATTAAGATTTTTTGTTATTTAATTAAAATTTTAATTAAAAATTTATTACAAAACAACTAAAATGTTAATTAAATTCAAAATAATTAAATCAAAATTAAATAAATCATTTTTTTCAACTAAAAAAATAATTGATTCAATTATCACATTGAACAATTTTTTTAATTGATAAAAAAACTACTGCTAATATTTTCTGTGTTTTAAGTAACAAATGTTAAAACCCATATTAAAACAATTATTAAGGCCCTAATCATGTAAAACGCAACGCAATGCCAAAGAATTATATTGAAAGCAAAAATAAAGTTATAAATATCTTGTAATTTTGATGTTACTTTCTACTTAAATTCATATTCAATTCTTAAATTTCAAACGCTGCATAGCCTGTGGCGTTGAAAATTTTAAAACGGTACATTAATTTCTGTAGAAAGCAACAACAAAATTACAAATTATTTATTAAATTGTTTTTGCTTTCAATGTAATTCTTTGGCGCTGCGTTGCATTTTACATGATTAGGGCCTAAATGTTTTTTGAGTTTAAAAAGAAACGCGGCGTTATATTCTACGAGTTTTTGTGACAATCGAACATAATTCAAAAGTATTCGTTTGTGTTTTTCGAGTGCATATTTAAAGCTTTTTTTTTGGAATATTTGCATGCATATTTTAAAAATTTTTGTGTATATTTAAACTTGCCCTGATAATAACTAATAAAAAATAAGCTACATACATATAAATATATTATTCAATTCAATTATGGTTAATACTTTAATATTATATTCGCGATACATCGCTCAGTACCTGATATGAATTTTGATTGGGGTCTCTTGCATTTGTCGTTGATGATTTATTTGTTACTTTTGTTTAGCAAATACGGTAATCGGTAACTTATGCATCAGCCATAATCAAAAGATCTATTGATCGTTAATGGCAAAAATATAAAGGAACTTATTAATTATTTTAACTGATTTAGTCAGATTTGTAATTTAAAGTTTTATTTTGTTTTTAATATTTAATAAAAAAAAAAAAAATTTATTTTAAACAAATAATGACCTCCATAAGTATAAAAGCTTATTTTTAGTTCCGAAGATCAATCGTTTCATAGATTTAGTAAACGATCTGCAAACATGTGCAGACATGCGCAGTCTAATTTTAACTGTTTACTTTTATGAATGAAAGATATCTTGCTAAAAGAACGAGTTCTTTAATGTACATAAGTACAATATCTTTAATATGTAGTTCTTCGTATACATGTGTTACGACCTCCACTACATACGAACATACGCTTTGGCAAAAATACTCTTACATTCACGTTTAATGTTGTAAATTTTTGTAAAAAGGAAAGAATAAATATAAAAAAAACCAAACAAATCTTACAAAACTGTGCAGTTTGCATATTTTGAATTTCATTAACGGCACCGTTTTATGATTTAAGAACTCTGATTTCATTTCCGGGTCATTGGCTTTCTTTCATTTCTCTATAATCGAACTGAGTTGCGTTGAATGTGTAAACATGGTTTGTTACTAAAGCAGCACAGAGCAGGCAAAACTGAATATAAAAAAACACATATTCACTCTTACATACGAGTAAGTGTACAGCAGACAGTGCGACAGCAGAGACAAGATGTTAACGATTCGAAAGCCTACAGAGCAAAAATAAATAAAAATTTAAAAAATAGTTTTTATACGTATAGAAAAAAAATAAAATACAAAACGACCACGGCAAATTGAAATGCGAAACACGCAACATACTTAATGAAAGCAGAGAAAAAGAAAGAGAGTGAGAAAAATAGAAATTGTTGTAGAATATTGTACACATTTTATAAAATTATGGATGTTAACGATCCGTAGAAAACTATATTAATCAGTCATGGAAAATTGTGTACTATTGCACTTTTTTCAGTACTTTTTAAGACAGAAAAAACTGCAGTACCCGCGCAGTATAAAGTAACACACTTTTTAACAATTACTAGCCCAATAATTTTATATCCAACACCACAGCAAATAAAACCATATTTTCGAGATTGTACCCTATTTGGGATTCATGTCCAAGATTCGGCAAAACAAAATGATGTTATGAGGTTCAGATTCATATAAGAGTTCTTTGTGCCAAATATTCATTTAACCCTAGATGGTTACTGTTCGTCGAATCGACGAAGCTCATTTACACCTTATCATAAAACTTTTTTATGTGTATTCAAGTTACGTTCTTTTTTCAATCACGTTAGCTGATGACGAAAGCTTTAAAAAAAATAATAAATTTTAAAACACAAAAATGAGTAAAAATTCCTATCGAATTTTTAAAGAGAAGAAAAACTTTTATAGCTTATGCTTTATTTAATTTAATTTTTTAATAAATTGCTTAACTAAAAAAATTTTTGTTTTTTTTTTACTTCAAAAATCATTCCACTAGAATTTTTTTTTTAATTGTCGATTCGACGAAGAGTAACCTTTCCGGGTTAAATATCTACATCGATATGAGATTTGTACGTCTATAGCGATTTTGGAGAGGGGATTTATATGGGACCTATGGTAAATTTTAGACTTACCAGTACTAAATTTTGCCATGACATAGAAGCTGTTTTAAAATTTATAAATTTTTTTTATAACAACATTGATACGGAAGTTATAACACTTAGAGCTATTTTAGAGAGTGGTATTTGTATGGGTTAGGTTATGTTAGGTAGAAAGGCTGGTGAGAAGTAAACTTCACACTCTCATGGTCCATTGTGACGACTTATTTAGTGGTATAATTATAGTAAGAGAAAAAGGAGTGAAAAAAAAGGAAAAAGCGCAAGAATAGAGAAAGTAGTGGAAGACAAAAATCGGGCAACACAACCAAACAACTCTACTAAACAGAAAATTGCCCTAATATACACAGTCCCCAGTCTCCTCCTGCGAAGCCAGGTCATTCCCATTCCAAATTCCGTCAGATTATCAAGCGCGCATCCCGAGACATCCGCAATTCGCGCAGGAGTCTACTACCTAGCCATCTCAGCCTGCTGTTCTGCAGCATGGGACAGTGGCACAAAAGGTGCTCAACTGTCTCCAACTCCTCCGGGTCCTCACACAACCTTCATATATCCGACAAGATAGATCCCATTCTCACCGCCATCCTGCCTATCATGCAGTGGTCCATGATAATACCTATAATGGTCCTGACGCAGGCCCTACTCCCCTCCGAGCAGCGAATCTGACCGCCTCCATACAGTCAGGCTACTCCATTTTTGAGCTAAGTCTTGCCGGTGATGTTGCAGTGACCCGGTAGCCAGCATTGCCTCACAACACAATCCCCTAAGATTCCCCCTAGAGCTCTTCTACAATCATCCGCTAGCCTGTAGTTCACATAACAGCCCATTAAGGCTCTAAGAGCCGCCTGGCAATCCACATTGTAGTAACCTCCGAGCCCCTGGTAATTTTGTTCTTTATCAACTCTAACACCCTAAACATCCCCAGAACCTTCGCCTGAAATACACTGGAGTCGTCAGGAAGTCTATATGACCTTATAATCCAGATCCTCAATAGACCCCCGCACCCGTGCTTTCATCTTTGAGCCAACAGTGAAAAACGCACAATCTGCCCTGACGTGACTAGCTCTACCTGTCAATATTACCTCTGACAAACGCCCAAAATCTACTTTAGTGCCCACATAATCCGTTGAGCCGGTCAAGCACAGGTTATAACCACCAGCACCAATTTCACCCAAGATCCGCGAGTGACCCTCCGTGAAATTTCCCAACAGACCTAACTCCCTCAGTCTTAGAATGCTCCTGACTGCCATTCCCATTCCCATGAGAAGTACTTCTCATGGCCCTGTCATGCCGATCGAAGCACACCTCTTCCCTCCGACTATCCAGCCTCAATGCACCCCACCAAACACAGCATCCATACGAAGGAATGGGTCTTACCCCCGTTGATAGCCATACCACATATTCCCTTCTATGAGAAGGGAGAAGAGAAGGAGTACGATTTTTTTTTTTTGCCAAAGCAAAAGCCAAAGAATTCTGATCCCGTTAAAAAATCGCCATTCTATGGAAAGCCTTCTAAGAGCCTTTAAGAATTTCTTATGCGAAAGAAGCGAGAGGTGAAGGCCTTCCCCGCAATGATAACGTGTGTAAAAAAGATATGAGTATGAAATGGAGCTAGCAGGCCTTATACATTCAAAAGGAGCACAGAGGCCTTCTAGAAGGCATCCGTTCTCCTTTTTCCCGGTGGGATATTATGCGATTTGTAACATACATGGTGCGATTCCATCATGTATGTTACAAACGATGAATTGCTAAAAAAATTAAATGACCAAATCGCATAATTTCTGGCATGCAGTGAGTCCAATTTAGCCACTTAGTGGACTGGATTTTGAAATTCTTCATTGTTTTTAGTCATGAAATAAATATGTTTTGACCACAAAATGAGACAAATGCTTTATCTTTATTCAAATATTCCAGGGCTCTGGATTCGGAGTCGGAGTTGAAGGGTCGTAGTCGGTGTCCAAAATTTTTCGGCATAACAAACTGAACAAAATTTTCAAAATAAAAATTCTTTGAAATTGGCGATGCAATACTTAAAATTTCGATTCGAAATTTTTATTGAAAAATTTTCTTGCTTTATTTAACCATTTAAAAGGTACTGCTTTAAAAAAAGAGTTTAAAGTCAAATAAGGACCAGTTTCATATACATTTAGCAGCAATGTAAAAGTAGGAGTCAGAGTTGGAGCCAAAGTCGGAGTCTGACTTAAAAAATTTCAGCGGTTGGAGCCGGAGTTAGAAATATTTTTTGACGACTCCACAGCCCTGATATAATCAAATGAACAAAACGACCAAAACAATTCAATTCTATTGATAATTTGATTTTTATTGTTAAAAAAATTATTTTTTTTTTTAGTTAAGGTAATATTGATGCCGGTAACTGAAATGAACAATCCCCTATAATTTGTAAATAATGGCGGAACTATAAACTATCTAGTATCGAATAAAAACTCTCACTCTAAGGAAGGGTTTTTGAGATGTGGATTAAGTTTAAACTTAGTTTAATGTACTCTAACACTAGGATTTTTCCAACGAAATGTGATTTTGTTTTTATTACTTCATTAAAGGCCAACATTTTAAGCAACACTCAGCTGTTCCGTCAAAATGTTGTATACGAACTTGGTAATGGCGACAAAAACCTTTTTTCAGATTAACTAAATTTATTTTAACTGATATTTTAAAAACCCAGCCTAACGATCTCAGCGATCACAAGATAATAAAGGTTTAGTTCTTGTTATTCTCTTAAACCATGCGATTTAGCACAACATTATTATTTTCTTTTCCTACTTTATGAGGTCAAGCCCGAGACTTATATGGAAATAAAATAGTTTTCATAGATATCAGATATTAAAAACTATCAATTGGAAAACATCGATGCAAAACACGACAATAATTTTAAAGTTGAGATTGTTGAACTTAGTGATTTTATTTTCCTTTTCTAATTTTCGTCGAAAAGCGAAGACTATGTCGACATTAAGACGAATGGGACTGGATCAAAGCCCAAAGCGAAAAAATGTCGAATTATGGTCCCTAAAACCATTTTAATTTAATCATATCGATTTAAATAAAACAGCAATAACAATTCAATAAATGTTTTTTAATTTTATTATTTCTTTATTTATTTCATTATTAAATATATTTTATTTTATTTGTTAAAAAATAATAACAAAAATACATAATTATAACTTAACATTTGTTTGATGCTTCTGCTGTAGTTGTTATGGAAAAATAATTAAATGGAATTATGTAAAAATTCTAAAAATTACTTAAATCTGTTAAAAAATAATAATAATAATAAAAGAATGAAATAATAATTATAATAATAATTCATAGTAGTTATAATAATATAATAATAATTATAATAATAGTGATAATAAATTTATACATATGTATGTGTTATCAATATTTAGACCTATAACGTGTTACATTTTATTAACCATTTTTATTTTTTATTTTTTATTTTTATTTTTTTTATTTTAACTTGACTTAGATATTGAACAAAGAGAGAGTAGTGTGACAAATAAAGTGTTTGAAAGTAAAATAAAAACAAAGAAAAGTTCGGAGATTAATACACATTTTAATCAAATGAATAAGTGAGTGAAGAACTACTGAAATACATACATCAATTAACGTCAGTTGTGTGTCAACGCACGAACAGTGTGTGAGTAAAAAAGACTTAACTGTTTTTCTATTTTTTCTTATTAAATAGAAATTCTAAAGGGCCAGCGAATATTTGTAAGGCTTTGTCCAGACTTACAACTTTTGTTGCAGCAATTCTTGAGTTTATGAGTGAGAGAGACGAGAAGATGGGGAAGGTGTAGACAGTTTCATGTGCTCTGCAACTCTGTTTTGTTTTGTGGTTCTCTCTTTTTATCTTGAAGTTGGTTGTAGGTGTATTTTTATTTAAAACGGGTGATTTTTTTTTCTTTTTGGGTTTTCAGTAAAAATTCTTCAGTGTAAACACGATTCGTGACTTGTGGCAATGCCAAAAATGCTCAGTATGGTTTGCCATTTCACCATAATGAAGAGCGTAACTAACGAACGATTCTTGCAAATCATCAAGTTTTATTTTCAAAACTGTGTTTGCATTTGCATATTTGCATATCGAAAAATTGTCTTCAGTGAGGAAGCTACTTTTTAGCTCATTGGTTACGCCAACAAACATAATTGCCGAATTTGGTAAGAAGATCAACCAGATCAAGATCTGCCAATGCATCCTGAAAAATGGACTGTTTGGTGCGGTTTGTCGGCCGGGCCGGTGGCATCAATGAACCAACCGTACGATTAAAATATCAACGTAACAGTCGATGACGTAAGGTACCGTGCAATTTTATAGTGTACAAGCTAGGGACAAGCTAGCCACAGTTCCGGCCCTGAAAGACAACTTTACAGCTGCCATCGGTGAGATACCGGCCGATATGCTAGAAAAAGTATGCGAAAAATGGAGCTAACAGAAGGTCCACCTGCGGCGTATCCGCGGGTAACATTTACATGAAATAAGCTTTAGTAAGTAAATAGCTGACATCGCCCTAAATAAATATTTCATTCCATTTTGCAAATTGAATTTTTGAATGAATTTTTTTTCATTTCAAAACCCAAACTATTGAAAATCCCCCCGGTATATAATTTAGAATTTTAGAAAATTGCAAGTCCGGACGTTGATTGAATTTTCATTTCACAGTTTTTTTTTTGTTCTTGTCTTGAAATGGGAGAAAACAGCAAATCATGAAAACTGCAGTTGAGTCTTTTTGCAATGAACGAGAGATATTGTAGATGTTACTTTTGTAGTGCTATATTTTGTATTTAATTAAAATATGGCCGATGTTATTGTTAACATTTATCTAAAAGTTTTTATTTTATTTAAATTTTTTGTTTTAAATTAAGTAATTTACAGTATGTCACATTAAATATTTACATACAAAAAACAAATGCTTTTTAAAACATGAGATTATTACCCAAAAAACTCGAAGTCAAACCTTTGATATGAAATGACCTAATCATTTGACGTCAAACACAATTCTCAAAGCTTTTTCAATTGTTTCATTTAACATTTGAATTCAAATTGATAAAGATTCTAATATAAACATTTGATATACAATGTTTTATCAACTTGATATCAAATCTTGTTCTCAAATAAAAATAAACTTGGCAACACTAAAGCGAAAATAAATGTAATCATAAAAAAATGGCGATTAAAGAAAAATTACATGTTACGTAAAGTGAATTCGCCTTTAAAAACCGTTATTTCTTGTAAAAAAATATAAAATATTTGTGAGTGAAAAAAAAATTTATTGTAATATGTAAAAATGCGAATAAAAATAAAACGAGAAAGTGAAGAAAATATAAGTGTGTTGTACGATTGGGGTGCTACGCCAGGACAATCCTAAAAAAAACGCCAAGCATTTCGTCTTTCCAAAAATTTAAGGACGGAAAGATAATTATATTATCTCTTAGTTATGTTGCCGAATGTTTAGCGGATAGTTTATTTAAATAAACAATAAGTTTAAATTAAAAAAATATTTTTCAATTATGTTCCACATTGTCTTAAAATCCACATTTGAAAAAGATTTGAGAATACCGTTTGAAAGCAAGTTGAAAATAAATGCACTTCTCAATTTGAATATAATTTTCGCTTTTTGTTGAGAAGGCTATGGTTTTCAAATCATTATCAAACGTTTTTCGTTTGAGAAAAGGTTTGTTTTCAAATCATTATCAATTTGAAATCAAACCTCCGTTTTTGTTGGGTAGTTTCTAAATTACTTTTGGTTTCAATTAAAAAGTAAATCACGTATATATTTGAAAAATTTCAACTTTTATTACAGCAAGTCTAAGGGCATATTTCACCAATTCTATCTAAATATCAATTTATTAGCCTCATTGCGGTTGTCGTAAACGACTGTGCCGTTTTTTGTAGTAGATTAAAAAACACAGGTTGTGTCTTACTTTAATCTATTACAAAAAACGACAAAGTCGTATACGACATGGAAAACTGCATTAAGGCTGCATATTTAAATATAGTTTCTTCTATAATTTTATTTTTATTTGATACGAAAAACGAATTTTAAACATAAATAGATATTAATATAAAATTGATGAAAAAGGCCATAAATCAACAATAATTTCAAATTGAAAACTGTGTAAAGTAAGAAAACCTTTGTGACAAACTGTTTTTGTGTTTTGGTTGTATTTAAAACAATTTTAACTTGTTTAGAGTTAATCATTTTTGTAAAGAAAAGTTGTTCAAGAATAAGGCCACAAAAGTCAAATACGACTAAAAGGAGTAGTCGATAATGGACGCGGCACTGCAAAGACAAGTTTCATGTTTGAGGCAGCGGTCTTGAACTCTGACATTGTTTGCATCGGCAGCAATTACAGCGAGGGCAGCAAACTTGGGTGCACCCAAGTAACTGGTAGCAGTGACGCCAGATACCATGTCTTTAAGCCGTAAATATTCCAGTTGCAATGTAATCGTGTTGAAAAACAACAAAAACACAGACTTTTCTAACATACTGTATGTGTATCTCGATTGTACTCGTAATTAAATAAATATTTTTTGTTAATATGTGTAATTGTGTGTATGTTTTTTTTTTGTTTTTCAATTATACGAGAGTTAAGCCAAAAGTTAAATACAAATTATAACAATAACAACAAGAACATGAACCTAATTTTTTATTTAATTAAATTTTATAGTTTTCTATATTTTCTTTAAGATAATAATTGTTTTTATTTCATTTCATTCCATTTCACTTCAGTTCTTTAAAATGTTGTTTTTGTATTGATACGATAGAACGTGAGTGAATGTGAGTAGTGATTATTAATTTGTATCTATGTGTCGGTATCTATGTTAATTTTTGTTTATTTCCTCATTTACTATGTATAAGGTATGTGTGTATGTATGTATGTGTCTATGTATGTATGATTATATTTTTCAGTTTCTTTTTTTTAAACATTTCTAATTATTAATAATTATCTGTTTGCAGTCTTTGGTTATTATTTTTTAAAATTTATTTTATTTTACGTTTTTAATATTCATACATAAAATAGCTAGATAGTATGTATTAAAACATATTTAGTAGTACGTTATACTCGTAGTATGTAATATGTATAATAATTATAATAATATTAGTTTCAGTTTATTTTTTTTATTTTTAAATTTTTTTTTTTTTTTTTTTATATTAAATTTATTTTAGTTTTACATTAATTTCTCTTCCTAATTTCGTACTTTTAATATATCTTCATTTATTTATTAATTTTTAAAAATTTTTTTTCATATGTAATATTGTTTGAATCTTAATCGTTTTTTGTGGTAGTGTGTGAGTGTAAATGGGTATTAGTGTGTGTGTGTGTGTTTGTATGTTTGCATGTAAGTGTAGGTGGTGTTGAAGTTAAAAAAGAAAAAAAAAATAATAATTTTGGTATTTAAAATTGTTTGTATGTTTTCTTATTGGCCATTTTCAGTTGAAACACTTGTGAAAAATGTTAACAAAATGGCAAAACATCTATAAAATCTAAGCCAACAGAGTATCTTATAGATACGATCCGTTAGTTAGATACATGGATGTTTTAGTTAGTTTTTAAGTTGTTATATTTTATTTATTAATACATAGTTAAAAATAATTTATTTATTTATTAAATATGTATATTGTTGTTGGTTTTTAGACGCTTTAGTAATTTTGCTCATTATTATTTTTGAAATAATAATAATTCAAAGTGGTAGCGTTGGATTTTATCTAAATACATACATTATTTCAGTTAATTTAGTTTTGTCTTTAATTAAATTTATTAAATTATGCATATACATTATTTACATTATAAATGCTTTGAATTTTCATCGTGTTTTCTTGAAAAAAAAACTTTTTGTAGCACTTAAAAAGCTTCAGGACACCACCTTTCATGTTATAAATTTCTTCTGCAGCCACACATTTACATATTTATGTCATTCCATTAGCAGGACATTTTATTAGTGTTTTTTTTTACTTTTCTACAGTGTGTCTATTTTAAGAACTGATATTGTGAGAAATATGGAATCAATTGGTGCATGTTGTATTTACATATATTTCTAATACTCGGGACTGGAGTCTAGTAATCTTTTCTCGGGGGTTAGATCGCCTTTGCGTAGTATTCTACTGGTAGTACTGCAGTCATTGAGGTGAATATGATGATGAGTGCCGCTGTTTGCTGATGATGATTTGGATGTACCGTTAGTGTTGCTCTGCAAACCATTACCATTGCTTAGGACCACAATATTGCCACCATTGCTGGCGGATGTAATGGGAAACATGCTGGAAGTGGAGCCAATTTGTTGACAGCGACAACCTCTCCTCGCGAATTTGCCATAGCATTTTTCGCATAATGCCACACAGCCTCGCATGGGCCAATAACACCAAAGGCATGGTAATACAAGCGAAAGAGCGCCGAGCCAACCCCATCTTTGGGTTCTTTTGTAGGGGCCACAGGAGCAGGGGTTATCTACACAAGGCGTTCCGGAACTATCGTCACAATCCATGTCATTGTCGCGGGCACAGTGATAGAAAAGAGCTTTAGCACAGCATAAACAGGAGGCATAGTCGATAATAGACTCGGCACTGCAGAGACACGTTTTATTGCACACCCATGTTTGGGGCAGCGGTCTTGGACTCTGACACTGTTCACAACGGCAGCGATCACAACGAGGGCACGTGATTGGATTGAGTGACGAGGGGGCATCACTGCTACCGATAACAATGGGTGTACCCAAGGGACTGGTACCGTTGACGGCAGAGACCATGCCTTGAGGCGTGGATATTCCAGTTGCAATGTTGTGTATATCGAGCAAATCATCAAGCGCAGGTATTGCCTTTGCAAACTTGCAAGGGTTGTCGGTGTTTGATAAGGCGGGTTGTTTAGTGATCGGTTGATTTATTGGTTGTATACTGGGCGCTAGAAAACCCCTTGACTCTGGTTTCGGCGAAGATTTTTCCGTCACCGTTGCAGCTTTTGTTGTCGCTTTGGGATTGTGAAGCTGTAGGTGCATTTGCTGGCCATGGGTTTGGTGATTGTGGATGTGGTGCTGCGAATGTAAAAGGCCATCGGTGCCATCAACACCCATCGATGCGTTCGCTGAACCAGCAGTTCCGGCAATTCGATGTAAGTGTTGATGGCTTTGGCTCTGTTGTTGTTGCTGTTGACGTAACTCACGCTGCGGCAACAAAAGCAGGTGATGCGTCGTTGTCTGGCCGTTGTCATGTTGACCGGCCGGATGTTGCATTCGTGTCGCATTCTGCAGCTGTTGGGCCGTTCGCAATGGAGTGTCCACATACTCATTAGCGAGCCTTTCGGACTCGGGTCGCGGTTGCGCCAGTGTGACTGGTGATGTTGGTACCGGTTCTGCACTATGGAAATGATTAAGGAAATTATTATTGTTGCTGTTGCTGTTGCCACTTATCGTAAGTAGCGGTACTGCCGAACTGGCTCCCCCGGGTGTAGGCGGTGCAGGTCGACGTCTGGTAAAACTATTCGTAACTGTAACGGAAGATGAGGATGATGATGAGCTAACGTGACTGTTGTTTCGACTTAGATTACTAGAGGGTCTTTGTGGTAGGAAAGTTAAATGATGAATTTGATAATCGTCAAACTGTGTGGGCTGCTGTGTCACAACATCAATGTTACCAATATGATTATTGTTATAGCTAACCCTATTATATCTAATATTGTTGGAAACTGTGGTGACCGCTGCTGGACCCCTTATTGCCGCTGGAATTGTTGACGTTGTGTTGTTCGGCGTTGACGAGGACCACAACGATGACGATGTGTTATTAATACTACTTAAAAGTTGCGGCTGGTTTAAATTATTATTTCTACTTAAATCTGATTGGTTTGTACATTGAGGTGTGTTTACTACTGTCGCTGTTGCTGCTAATGCTGCTACTGATGCTGTTGCTACTGGTGTTGTCAAAGTTGTTTGAGGCGTTACGCTCATCATCTCCGGCTCAGGAGCTCTGGGACGATGGACTTTAGGTAACAGTTTAGGGGGCCGGGGAGGCGCCAAGGGATCGCCGCCATTACTGCGATCCATGTAGCGTTTAAGTAATTATTTTAGAAATCCTAATCCCCTCGATATCTTCTCCGGGGACCATCAGTTTTCCTCATCCTCTTATCGAGATAAATATCCTTTTCTTCAGTTATTTTAAGTAGTTATTTCTTACTGATTACTTTTTTTTTTGCCTCGTCCACAAATAGTTTGATCGCTTTCTATAATAAAAAAAAGAAAAAAAAGCAAACATTAGTTTAATTAATTAATTTATTAGAAAATATTTATGGATGACTTAAATATAATAATATGCAAAAATATTGTAAAGTGTACTTGTGATATTTTTAGGTTTTAATCAAATCCCAAAAATTTTTAGAAATCCAGAGTCATCTGGCAAAAAATATTTATAATCATATTGATAAGTTTAAAAGTATTTGCATATTAATAAGTTTTAATTTTTGTCAACTCTTTTGTTTAAAATTTATTACTAATTTATGCAAAATGTGTATGATCTCTTAAAACGTACGTGTTACGTTATTAATACGAGTATATGTAGAGATATATACATATATATATAAATATTTTCCAATAGATCTATAAAATCGAACAGTACAATTGGAAGTTAAAGAGTAGTTCAAAAAAGCGTTTGCGAAATACCAGTAACTTTAGGGTTTCTAAATATCCAAATATCCTGGTAACGTTTAAATTTTTTCTTTTCATCAAATTTTTTCAACATCGATAAAAAAACATTTGTGTATAGGCCATAGATCCCATAATCTTTTTAAGACGAAAAATCTCATGTAGGCAAATGTATTTATCTTGATAGTATTCATCACAAAG
The DNA here is from genome assembly GCA_943735925.1 of Pollenia amentaria. Classification (NCBI taxonomy): domain Eukaryota; kingdom Metazoa; phylum Arthropoda; class Insecta; order Diptera; family Polleniidae; genus Pollenia; species Pollenia amentaria. Next base: position 216,276,986 of record OX031009.1, on the reverse strand, counting down.
AACTCTTATATTAGGTTTAACCTACTAACACATTCTTCTTTTCTGGCGGGTCCATCGGTACTAAAATTTCTCTTTTCCCGGAAAAATGGGATTTATTTTTTAAATTTCCCGGGCATTCTTGAGAATTCCCGCTTAATATCAAACGGTGCAAAATATAATTTATTTTTTTCTTTTAACAAAAAACATATCGCACTTGATCATAAGTATTAACTCAAAATTCAAAAATGTTCAGTAGAAACAATATTAAACGTTCCCTTATGAAAAAACATATAATTTCGATAATTTGGCTCTAAATCGGTGGGGTGCTTTAAAACCATGGGAGATAAGGCCATGATGGCTTTATTGCTCAATTGAATGGGAGATGAAGCCATAATGGCCTTATTGCCCAATCATTGAGAGATAATGTCATATTTAAAATTTTGCGAAATAAGAGATATAGCCATATTTTTTTTCGCAAATGAGATAAAACCATATTTTCTCAGAATATTGTTATGCATGGTGTAAACATTCTATAAAAGGGAAAATCCCAGGAAAACTTTATTCAGCGAAGCCACCTGCCGTGTCCTACTGGAGGAAAAAACCCCTAAGCGCGGCCGCAGGCCGCCACGCAGAAAAACTTTAGTATGCGAAGCCAGATTTCAATACTTGACTTTAGTGTTTCCGGAAGTGAAAACTATTAATCAATGTAAAATTCAAAAGTTCTTCAAAACTGAAATTAGAGATAAAGCCATTTTCTAATATCGCTAATGTGAGATAAGGCCATGATGGCTTTATCTCCCATTCAAATGAACAAAAAAAATTAAAGACTTTATCTCCCTTTTGAATGAGAGATAAAGTCATCATGGCCTTATCTCCCATGGTTTTAAAGCACCCCACCTCTAAATCTTGACTGACCATACTTTTCTACTTGTTTTTTTTTCTTTTGATTGGAAATCAGGTTGATAGTAAGATCAACAGAAATTTATATATTTTTGAGCTCAATAGTCAGTGGATTTTTCCGTTGTAAAAAAATAAGATGAAAATACAGTCAAACCGCTATAGTTTGTACCCCGTTAATTCAAAACCCTCAACAATTCGAAATAAACGGCTTGTAAGATGTAAATACATTCAAACCGCTATAGCTTGTACCCCGTTAATTCAAAACCCTCAACAATTCGAAATAAACGGCTTGTCTCTTGAGAAAACCTCTGATTCGCCAAAATCTCATACATTTTGGTCCCCTCGTTAATTTTTTTTTATTTTTAATTTTAATGGCGAATAAATCAGTGAAGGTTTAATTGACCTAAACCTAAATTTATTTGTAGTTTTAACTCAACAGATGCAAACCAGTGTCCCATGTATTATATGTAGTTTAAAAAATAACATGTGGCAGCACTACAATAAATGTTGTCAGATTCATATGGTCTGTATTGGTAGTTTAAACGCCTAATTTTATGCGTTTAAAAATAGTTCATATGTTTACTGATACATCGATTTGCTGGTTTAAGCACATTTTAAACCAAAAAGAGAGTTTTACAGCTAAATCTGGCACTAGACATGCCAAAAAATGCTAAAAATTATTTTAAAAAATGCTAGAAATTATTTTAAAAAATGCTAAAATTTATTTTAGGATTTTTGTTAAAAATTTATTACAAGTATGAAATTTTATTCGAAACTCAATACATTTTACTGACTTATTTTTAAACGAAATTTAAATAAATTTTTATATTTAAACAAGTGGATAGATGTTGGTAAAGCATTTGATATGTAGCACTGGTAGTTGCGATTAATTTATAAATTCATGGGCCCGCAAACTCCTGATACATGCAAAATTTAAACGATTTATTTCTATGATATACAATTTTTTTTAAATCATTTTATTTTTTATAGTTTAACAAAAGTTGAAGCTTTAGAATTATTATTTTTTCAGCAGTTTAGAGCTGTACTTTTATATCGTAATATCAAAAGGCAATTAAAATTTACAGTCAACATAATAAGGGCATTTGTAATATTCCCTAAATATTCTATTTTTTTTTTATAAAGACAGGTAAGATGTTTCTTAACGTAAGAAAGAAAAGCGATAATTCATACGAAATTTAATTTTGGCTACAACTATTTTTCAATCAATAAAACTATTCGTTAAAATTTTTAAAGCAAATAATGCTAAAAAAGCTAAAAACATTTTCTAAAAATGATAAATAAATAAAGAAAATTTTGCAGCTAAATAAAAATTTTTAATGCTAAATTTAGCTGCAAAAATGCCAAAATGGCCACACTGGCCCTAAGTCTGAGAACAACCTTTTAAATCGTCTACGAGTAAGTAGAACACAATCTCTTATAATTCGTAATAAAAATCAATATGGTAAAAAAAAAATTAATACAAAGGCAATGTTTTTTTTTTTCAAATTTTCATTTATTTAAACTTCATTAATTCATACCCTTATAAGTGGTTTTTATTTAATTTTAGTTTCGTTAAATCGAAATCTCTTTATTTCGAAAACTCCGCCTCTAAATCTTAAAAAACAGTCGGTCCCTTCGATTACGAATTATCGGGACTCTACTGTAAGTTAGAGTCCTAAAGTATGTACCGTTTTTAAATTGTCAACGCCACAAGCTATGCAGCGTTTGCAAATTTTAAACGCAATGTGAATTTTTGTAGAAGCCAACAACAAAATTACAAAATATTTATGAATTTGTTTTTGTTTTCTATGTAATTCTTTGACGCTGCTTTGCGTTTTACATGATAAGGGCATATTTTTCTTTTCAGTAAATGTTCAATCAAATGCTAGTGCATATTTACTTAACTCTTCATTCAACCATAACTCGCGAATAGAACAGTTCATTAAGAGCCTGACCCTACCGCCTATCGCCTCTAAAATGACTTCAAGGCGCAGAGGCACATACATTGTAATGCATTTTTTGAAAATATATGAATATATCGCTCATTTCGTGCAAGACCGTCACAACTCAAAATTTGGCATTTTTGAGTTAGTAATGCAGAAATGTTCTTCTCTTAAATCTCTACAAATTGATCTAAGAACGTAGAGAATTATCGAAAAAATAACGGTAATACAGATGCTTGTGACGCTATGACCTCTCGTAACAAACTTGAGCAATTAGCATCAACAAGGTCACATTTCAGTTTGTGTTTGGCATTCCTCTTGTACATGTGGTTTTCTTTGTAGCAAAAAAAGAAACATTTGATTTTATAACTGTATTTTAGTGAAAAAGAAGGTGAGAAATAATAGGTTAGAATTTTAAAAAGGCTCTCCTGTAAAGTTTCAAATTTTGAGTTGTGACGGTCTTGCACGAAATGAGCGATATATACATATATAAAATAATAAGTTTACCAGAAAAATTATAACAAATATGTTTTAAAAAGTTCACAATAAGAAGCATATTTAAGAACCCCTTTTTTAATTTAAAAAAACTTGTTTTTTATCGGACTTTTCTATACCTGTAGTGTGGCTATATATACAATCATACATGCATACATACATATGTATGTATGTATATATTACGTAGGAATGTATCTGTTTAGCTGGTTGTATCGAACAAGTATTTTTTGAATGAATTTTTTGTTTTTTTCGCACAAAGTGCTAAATGAGAAGAGGCATTTATTAATGAAGAAGATATAAACATATAATTTGCCATCCACACTACAAATCGATGTACATTCATTCATTCATATATGTAAAAAAATATATACATAGATACGAGTTTTTTTTATATTTCATTTGTTTTAGATGTAGCTAATGTAAATCTATGTATGTACGTATGTATGTATAAGATATTTGTGGGGTTTTTGTGTTTTTAAAAAAGAAACTGTTTAAGATTATATCGTAAAAACAAAAAATAAACAAATAAATTTAAAAGAAATGAAATTAAAATTCGACAATGAGCCAGAACCACGCCAAGGTCAATAGTTTACGTACAAGTTTTCTTAATAAGCATTTACGAAATTTATTTTTAATTTTTTTATTTTTATAACAAATTAAACTTCAACAACAACGAAAACGTTTGAAAACCTTGTAAGTCATTGGGTTTGTTAGCAAATTTGGGAAACCTAAAGAAGGTTCTGAAAAGAGGGTCTTTAAAAGAAGGACCTTAAAATTTACAAACATATACCTACAATGGATTGGAAAAATATTTTCTTAAACCATAAGAGAGCCACAAGTGTTCCCGTTCCCCAGGTACAACTTCAGAAAACAGCCCTCTACTTTTTTTAATCGATTTTCAATGTAAATTTTCGTTTATTCATTCAATATTTTTAAATGTTTATTGTTGACCATGTTTTCAAATTACACTCTTATGGTGTTCTCTTGTGTGTGTGTGTGTTTTTCTCCTTCTCTTTTTTTGGGTTTCTATGTGTTGGTATGAGAGAGCGTGTTTGTGTATAATTCTTTTATTTTTATTTGATTTTGAGTGCCGGATATGACGTCAATAAGTGGGCGTATATTGTGTTAATTATTTATTTTTCTTAATGTTTTTCGATTATGATGTTGTAGTTTTTGTTATTTTAGCTAAAAATTCTAAGTATCTTTTATATTCATATTGTTGTTGTTGTTGTTTTTGTCTTAGATTATATACCTAAATACATATGTATGTAGGTATGTACAATATATTTACATATTTTGTTGTTTTACTTCATTATTAAATAAAACTTTTTTTTTTTTTTTAAATATGCACATGCCAGTTTTACATATACCCAACAAACACAAAGTCAAACCTTTGATATGAAATGACTTTATCATTTGATATCAAGCATAAATCTCAAACCATTTTCAATTGTTTGATTACGTTTACATTCAAATTGATAATGTTTGAAACAAAAACATTTGACATACACTTTTTCATCAATTTGAAATCAAATTGTTATCAAATAAAAAATAAACTTGGCAACACTAAAGCGAAAAAAAATGTTAATATTAAAAAATCGCGATTAAAATAAAATGTGTTTTAGTGAATTCGCCTTTAGAAAACCTTAACTTCAGAGGAAAATATTTAAATTTTTTGTAAGTAAAAAATTATTTGTTTTAAATTATTACATATTAATTTATTTACTACTTCATTTTCAAATATTTCTAGTAGTAAGATTAGTCCCGCGAAACCAAATAGATTTTCGGCAGGAGAATTACAAGGAGTAAGAATGCAAATAAAAAATTAAATGGGAAATTGAAAAAAACTATAAGTTTATACTACGGTCGCGCTGCACCTCAGAGCCATGAAAATTCACAAACTAAAAAGGAGCCAAGTATTTCGTCTTGCCACGAATTCGAGGACGGAAAAACTTTTTTCGTTTTTCAGCAGCATTTGAAAAACATTTGAGAACTGCGTTTGAAAGAAAGTGGAAAAAAATGCATTTCTCAATTTGAAAATAATTTTTCTCTTTTTTCTTTTGAGAATTCTCTGATTTTCAAATCAAACGTTTTTCGCTTGAGAAAAGGTATGACTTCAAATCATTTTGAATTTTAAATCAAACTTATGGGTTTGTTGGGTAGTTACATACATACATATGTATAAATGTATGTATTCACATCCCTACAAACAAATGGAAGATATCCCCTAAGGCAATAATTTAGCAATATCCCTTAATTGCCATATAGAAGAAAAAATAAATAAAATTATTCAAATTATTAAAACTAAAAAACTTATTCCCAAAATATTCTGCAAAAGGTAAATATTTAAAGTAAATAAAAATGTTAAAAATGAATCTGTTTCCTTTCAAATTATTCAAGATATTACTCAACCCTCATAATGGATGCAATTTTAAAGGAGTTGGATGTTTTAAAAAATATAGTGGAAAACCAAACAACAGCAATTGGAAGACTTGGGCAGGAATTGGTGACATAAAAAAATGAAGCCTGGATCACCAAAAAAAAACCACCAAGATAAGGGAATAACTGTCCCTGCCTTCTTTTCCACTCAATTCCGTGAATGAGTGCATTCAGTATGAAGGGAATTATGTATTATTTTGTAAGTACATGTTTCAATGTGTCAATTTTTAATATATTGGCAATTAAAAAAGGTATACATGACATGACTTCCCTTGTGAGAGCTGCCTTAAAAGGAGTCTTTATCGATGATTTGACAACATCGATGATTTGAAACCTGCAGTGCAAAATAGCAAAATCATCAAAACAATTAGATGTTATTTTCATATAAATTGTTTTTAATAATAAGCACTAAATCAAATTTATCAAAATCAAAATAAAATAAAATTTTTTAAAATGCAATATCTCCTTTTTATCTGCCTTAAAATATTTTATTTTCATCTAGCAATATCGCTTTCGCACTGCTTAGGAGTATTGCCATCGAGGTTCGTTTCTTCCCGAAGGAAGTATTTTCTGCAATACGTTATCGGTTATTGCCGCAATAATATATTTTATCCAAGTAATACGTTTGGTAATACATATGGTGTATTTCTGTGTTTGCTGGGATGCATACTATTTATATGGTATATTGGAAATATTTGAATCAACTTTAATATTTAAAAAATTATTATTGATTTTTAAAGATGTTTTGGTGTAATTCAAAGTTAAATGTATTATAAAAGGGTTTTAATAATAAACTTATGTTTCTTATTAGAAACAAATCGAAATAATAAACTTATAGGGTTATACACGTGCTAAAAAAAGCTGGTAACCAACTTTTACTTAAGGTTTGTTTGCTAATGTCTAAATTTAATTTAAATTTATGGCACTTGTTCAACAATAGTGTATTAATTCAAAATTTTTGTTTTTCAGTTTTTGGGAAAAATCGACACGTAATATTCTTATCTAACCACTGTAAAAATATCATGATATTTTGTCTACTTTTTGGTAATGAAACGGTTGGCTAAAAAATATTATTCATATGCCTTTAATGTAAAATTAAAAATGGTAGTGCTTCTACTGAAAATTTTTAAATTTTGGGTTAATACAGAAGTGCGATGAAAGTCTTTAAATTATTGTATGCCAGTAAAAAGACATTTAAGTCCCCGATTAATGGCTTAGAATGATTGAGGTATGCAGCTTTTGCTCATCCATAGTCCTATGTCGAGGAATTGATTCATTTTCTCTTTTTAATCTCATATGAAATCATGAATGTAATCGGTTAAATTTATATTATAATTCTATAAATTCTCTTTAAAATTTCAAAATTGTATTATAGTTAGCGGAAAATTTTGTATCCATGCTTTAGTTTTCTTGAGTTAATGTGTTATTTTTTTCAACCCTCTGCCACTTATTCATACACCTCTTATCGCCGAATACCGGAAGTTTAGTCAACAAATAAATAATTTGTTTTTTTTTTTTTAAATTAGAAAAGTATAACAACAATTAGGTATAATTTATTTTTAAATGTTTGCTGCTTTTTTATAATAAAAAAAAAACGCTTAAATTATAATTTTTTAAATTAAAATCGATTTGAAAGTTCGATGCTCCGCTGACAGAGGTCAGCACAAAAAACAATAAAGATTATTTTTAGATTTTAGATAATTTTTTACCTATAAAATGGTGAAGTTAAATTTCATCTAATTTAATAAACAAATAAAAAATATTTTTAATTAAAAAGTAGCCATAAACATAGACATCATCGTAGTTTTGAATAATTTTTTTCAAAAGCGAAGTCATTTATTTATCTGTATGTAACATTAAAGTAAAATTTTTGAAGTTAAAAACATATTGAAATAATCAAAATTATTCCGTTCGGAACAGATGAAAACATATTTGTTTATTGATAGAAAATATATTTTGATAGTTATTTGGGGTTTAAGATAGAGCAAACTCCTGTTCCGTTCATTAAAAAAAAAATGGTTTCATTCCGCAAAATTTTTTTTTGTAATTTTCTGAAGAACCAAAAAACGTTTCCGAACGTACTCTGTGACATGGCTGAATATCACAAGTTCAATACAAATTCTATAAAAAAAAAAAAAAAATTAAAAAAATGGCCAAAACTCAAAATGCAATTTTTAAAAAAAATTTCATATAGTAAAAAATTTCATTTATCTTTTTTTAAGCCACACAATGCTAGCAACAATTTCGTTTTTTCTTCTATCGTATTTCTTTCCAAAGTATTTAATAAATTTTCCTTTTCATTTTTCGAACAAAAATGTAACTAAAGTTTTTTCAAAAAGTTGAGTCTACTTCTACTTCAGCAATAGTTTGTATGAAATTGTGATGACGTTTATAAAAATTTTATTTAGTTTTGAATGAAAATTTTAACAAAATGTTTTAAAAAGTAATAATAAACACGTAATTTTGTTCTGGGAAAATTCGCAAACGGTGTCTTAACTGAAAATGTGTGTGGTTACGAAAAAAATGTTTGCTCTGAACACCAGTGAAACTGTTGCTGCCTATTGTGAACGAAGCTTTAATGTTAAAGTTTGTTAAACATATTCAGATAATTGTGGTATTATCTGAATATTTTTGAATAACAATTTTACAAAAAAAAAAAAAAATAGCCAAAACTCAAAATTTCAACTTTTTACAAAAATTTTGATTATCATAAAATACTGCTATTTTGCAATAATCGCGATAATCATTAAAATTAAAACTTTTTTTTAATTAATCCTCTTATTTATGCTTGAGGTCTTTTATTTTTTTATAATTTATATATAAATTTATTGAATCCAATATTTCGGCACTCCGTTGTGGGCCTTCTTCGGGGATTTTTTCTTGTATATTTTTTTTTTTATAAAATATAAAATATTTTTTTTTTTTTATAAAATATTCAAGAAAAAATCCCTGATCCCCCGGAGTGCCGAAATATTGGATTCAATAAATTTATATATAAATTATAAAAAAAAAAAAATAAAAGACCTCAAGCTTAAATAAGAGGATTAATTAAAAAGAAATTTTTGAAGGTCGAATAAGAGTCAATTTATAACAATTAAAAAATGTATATATTTTATAAAATTCGATTATGTCATAAAAGCTTACAATAATCTTAAGAAGCATTAAAAATCTGCTAATTTATAACTTTTGTATAAAAAAAAATATTGTTAAAATTCTTAGAATTTACATATATGTAATTAGTAATTTTGCAAAAATAGTGGGTGCCCTGGTAGTTAAGTTGGTAGTAAGCAAGTCTATTAGTGAAAGGATTGCAGGTTCGAGTCCCGACAAGGACTACAACGGACAAAAGGTCTAGGTTTATATTACTCGGTAAATAAGGTTAGAATATAATTTCGATTGTATTTGTAACATATTTGCCGTATTGATAAAACCCCTTGTATCGATGTATCGATTGTATGTTGTATTAAAGTGCTTAGTTCACTATGGTTCTTTTTTACAACATACAATCGATACAACGATACAATGGGGAACAAATCGCTAAATTTATAAATCGTATAAAACCCTATAAACCGAAGTTTTACAATAAATAGCTAAATTAAAAAAATTTTGCAAATAATACAAGGTGGGGCAAAAGTAATCACCCAATGTTCTTTTGCTGTAATATTTTTTTGTATAAAAAACTTTGGTTTTGCTTGTAAAATTTGTTTATTTAATCCATTAGAATTTATTTCATCAAGTTGAGAAAATGATATCGCACAATGGCCCCGCAAGAGCTGATGACTTACGGGCTCGTATTATGGCATTTTCCATCCCCTTTGCCAGAACTTCGGGTGACAATCCTGAATTCGAAGTCGCGGGCTAAGGACAACAACCCTGACTCTTAAGGCCCCTACGGTTCTCACGTTCCTGGCGGCAAATGGAATCAATTATTCCGCATTCTTGCGGAGAAACCCGATTCATTGCTTTTCGATTTGTATTCTGAAATTTGTGAAGTAAACAAAATTTCAAAACCGAATTGACATTTGGCGTCATTTGCAAAAGTTATAACGTTTCCCAGTAGGGCGATTCCTTTTGCCCTGCCTTAATTTAAAAATATGTAGTTGAATAATTGAAAAACTTATTTTAATCAAAAAAATTCGTAAATCTTTAAAACAACTGATTTAATAAAATATCGTAAATTTTGTTATAAAAAATTTCAAAATTATAAAAATCATTAAAGTAAATATAAAACAATATATCGCGATCTTCGGACAAAAAGTTTCTATTTTACATGTAGTTTAAGTGCAAAAAGAAGCTTTTAGTCCTAAGGTCGCGATATTTCGCTCATTTACTTTAATAAAAGCAGAAATGCGCGCAGTGCCATAATTGCTTGTGTGTAAACAGATTTACCGCTTTTTACAGATTCACGGTTTTTTTAAATTATAATATTATGTATAAACGCTTGTCATTCCGTTTATAATTTCTACAATATTGATCATAGGCCCTTTAAAGTATACTATATATTTTGGTACCTTATGAGTGGCGAAGTTGATTTAACGATGTCTGTCTGTCTGTTGAAATGGGGTTTCTGAAGACCCCAGATTTTATCTGATCTTGGTTGTTATCTATTTCAGTCCCATCTGGTCCGTTTTATTTTGCTATTGCAATTCAGCTAGATCGGTCCATAAATGGCTGAGATATGAGCAAAAAATCACGACTACCTCTAATTTTTCCCATACAATCCCTTGTTTTATTCTTATTTTTATATATCCGTGTGTATGTTTAAATGGGTTCTCCAAAGACCCAATCATTTCTCGGAGTTGGTTATATATTTATTTTACACATACTTCGTTAAAGTTTGCTTTTGAAATTCAGCCACTGCCTCTAATTAAACCCAAAAATCACTGGTTGTTTTTATATCTAAAGAATGTCAAGAGCCAAAGCTTCCAAATTAGGTTCAAGCATATTGGTTATCATAACACAACATCCGGTTAAATAAAATAGATTTATTGACATGTAATCCAAATCCAAATCAGGACAATTAGCTGGGTAATCAATACACAACTTCTCTAAAAAAATGGGCGTGATTGGATAGGTGGGCGGGGCATTTCCCATACATATACATTATATATTTCTGTATACCTTGGGAACGGCAAGAGAAAAGGTTTCGAAATTAATACAAGCATCTTGGTTATTATTGCACAACATCCGACAAAATGTGGGCGGCTTTAGAGAAGTGGGCGTGGTACAAAATAGGTTTATTTATATGATTTTCTTTATATCTAAAGAACTTATTTTTGACTCATTTACATCTAAAGAAAGGTATTTATATGACTATCTGTTCATATCGCACCATGGTGAAGGGTATATACAATTCGGCATAGGCGAATTCATGTACCAGGTGGCGGCGATACTACAACAAGTAAAACAATTAAAAAAACAACATTGTATTTTTTTATTATTGTTGCTTTAGTTGGTCGATACATCAAAAAACAGAAGCAACTTTTGACATTAGACGATTATCTTTTTTTCCAACGAAAAACTGCACATAAAAGAAATTTGGTTTTCTCAATATCTCATTTGCTTCTATTCTTTCGCAAAACCGCTTATTTGCTGAACAGGTTAATTCAATTAGCTGACTCCCAACTTTTACATGTAGTTTGAGAGGTGTTGCCAACTAAAGACAATCACCCTTGTCGTGGTTGGTGAATTTAAAATACGCCTGCGACTGTTTGGTACTAGATTAAAGAGAACGTAAGCTGATTTTCTTTATTCTATTACCGAACAGTCGCAAGTGTATTTTAAATTTGCCAACCACGATAAGGGTGAATGTTTTTGTCTGTATATTGAGAACACCAAAATCGTTAACGGACAGTTTATCGGTCTAATAAAGTTATGTCAACATTAACAAGTAACAGGCAGTTTGTCGCTACATTGAGAAAAAGGGACATTAATATTCTAAAAACAAACTTTCGTTACAGTTTTGTTAGAAAAATGAAAGGAAAATATATGAAATACTTTGAAAAAAAATAGAATTCTAAGGCTGGGATTTTGAGATCTTAGTTAAACTAGGTTTAGTTAACCCTGTAACAAATTTAAAACCAAGTTTGTATACAAAATGTTGACGGAACAGCTTAGTTTAGCTTAAAATATTGGTCTTTAATGAAATAATTAAAAGAGTACGTTAAACTAAGTTTGAACTTAACCCACATCTCAAAAACCCGGCCTTAAGTGGGACACAGAATAGTCGGTGTACTGTAGTACAACGTTATGAATAGCGCTGCAAGATGTGAAAAATTAGAAACGGCAGTTTGAAAGTAGTGTCAACAGAATACGTATGTAGTTGTCAAAAACCCGGCCTTAAGTGGGACACAGAATAGTCGGTGTACTGTAGTACAACGTTATGAATAGCGCTGCAAGATGTGAAAAATTAGAAACGGCAGTTTGAAAGTAGTGTCAACAGAATACGTATGTAGTTGTAGTAGTCGTTGCATTTGAAGTTGAAGCGCAAAGTTTGAAATTTTGAACTTTGTTGCGCTACAGAGCATTCGTCAGCTACTTCTACAACTACTTTATTCTGTTCCAGGCCTTCTAATAATTTTAATATAATTTTATATAGATCGAAAACTTTATTAAAAAATAAATAAAAATGTAAATCAATTAGTGCCTTCAGATGATAAAATGGAAAAAAAAGTTGACTAACTTTTTTAGATTAAACCCCCTGTACCTTTCAAATAATTTAAAAAAAAACAGTGACGTTCGCAAATTCGGTAAACAATTTGAAAAGTAAAGGGAATAGCGAAAAATCAAATTATAAAAAAAAGTCATAACAAACAAAATCATACTCGTATTACAGAAAATAAATAAAATAAAATATTAAGGGAATAGAAGAGGTATTACATGTACATTCATATGTAAGTATGCATGTGTATACATAAATACATACATACATATATTTATCTATTTGTATATTTATTTATTTATTTATAATGTACATAAGTACAAAATATTATATTGGCCTAAGTGTGTGTGTGTGTGTGTGTGTGTGTGTGCGAGTTGCTGACTAAATGTGTGGGTATTTTATTAAAGAAATGTTGAAAGAACAGATGGAATAATGTCTATTTATTTAAGCAGTGCATGTATGCACATACATATGTTTGCCTGTATGTTTGTACTTCCATGCTGCGCGTGTGTGTTACTTACAACACACACTATATTTAGTAGCACACTGTATATTTTAGAATTATTACGAGTATTTTACAAATTTTATGTATGTACATATAGTTGGCCAATATGCTCACAGAATTAAAGTCTGGTAAAAAAGTTTTAAATTTAGCTTTAAAACCGATTTAGTTGCAAAAACTATGAAATAAATCAAAAACTTGTGCAGTAATTGAATTTTTAATTTCATATTATTAATCCCGAATTTGGTCTATTTCTTCCAATACATATTCCTACAAAGTCACAATAGCTAAGTTTGCTCTAACCTTTTACTGTTCATCCAACGATATGTTCATAACATACGAACAAAAGTGATCGACCTTAAAAAAAGTGCTATAAGATATCTAGAACTATACACACACACACACAAACAAATATGAACATGTACTCGGCACACATAGATTCTTACAGCTGTTAGTCGTAATCGTAAACACACATGCCAGTCTGTGTACGACGAGCATGTACGATTATTTTTCTCCTCTTTGACTTGTATTTCTTTAGTTTTTCATCTTTTTTATATTAGTTGTTGTTGTTGTTGTCGTTTCTTCAGGTAGCTAAGTATAACTTATATAATAAACTTAAATTTATCATTGTAGTATAAATGCAAACGTAGGTAGAGTCAGGCAGAGGTTTAACATTGTGTGCTATAGTACAGATTTTTAAAGAATTTATTCTTTCCCGACCGACCCCATATCTTTTCAAAACATCTTTAGTGGATTCCATAAAAGTTACCTGCATAAAATAGGTTAGGACATACAGCAGTTGTTCAAATTTCGAGTTAAGCATAAAAATTGACGAAAATATGGATTAAAGCTTCTTGGCAAGGCGAATTCATGTAAACGGTGGCAGCAACACTACAACAATAAAAAAAACCACTGTATATTTTTGTTGCTTTCAACACAATAAGAAAAAAGCAGCTTAGCGGTGTTTTCACCGCCACCTGAAAAGTGAATTCGCCTTACTTCTTGGCATATATGATAAAATATGAATCCGCAAATAATTGCCTTCAAAATCTTACTGAAACAGGAATTTAAGAAAAAATGTGGATCCGCAAACAGTGGTCTTTAAAATCTTACTAAAAGAGATTTTCGAATTTCGATTCTAAATATCCTAAAACTATTTTGTCTTTGATACGCAGTCTCTGGAATCGACCCTAAGGGTCTGCACAGATGGTTCTTAGAGGGGCAGTAAGGTTGGCGAAGGTTTTTTAATCGAGGAACTGGGCCATTTTAGGCTACTGGATTACGGCTGTACCATGCAAGCGGAAAATTTCGTCATAAGGCGTGCGGCGAATTGATTGGGGTATTATCGTTGTCATTGCAGCTCTGGATGGTATCTTCACGACATCCAAGTTAACTGTGCAGTACCGGATATCTCTAAACGAGATGGCGAAACATTCAAATGTAATGCTAAACAGGGTTCTATCTTGGTCAAACTGGGTTCGCCTTTGGACGGCATGTTCGCTGGCTACCTAATAAGCATTTCGATGGCTCGCTGCAGAACTCTTATTAAACGTTAGTCGTACAGGAAGGTACAAACTAGATCGCAGGGTCAGAATACCTGCTTGTTGGCGAGGATTCTATGACCTGATTATGGCACGGTGAAAACCCTCGAACCCATGCTATGAAGATAATCTTAGATTATAATGGCTACTGCAGAAGTTGACAGGTAGAGGAAGAGGAAACGGTGTTTCCCTTGCTTTAATGTTCCATCTATGGTACGACTATAGTCGATCTTTCTGTTCTGCAGGGAATCGAAAAAGTGAGAGGCTACGGTGATGTCTGGAGAGTAACCAAGTGAACACTGGATTGACTCTTATTACCGGGTATAACAAAGGGATCGCTGTAGAATCTGACCTACTAGGTAAACATGTATGTATTTCACAAATTTTAAATCGACCTTATCACTGATGTAAACATTTTTATTGTAATTAAAGATTAAGAAAATCAGACAAATTTTATTGTAATTAAAAACTGCAGATGTATTTCTCCTTCTTTTTCTAACTCCCGTACCCACAATATGTGGCCCCTAAGACGAGGCATTCGATATCGAGCTAAATTTTTATTCAAGTTTTCAATTTATATCGAAGAGGGTGCCTCGGTAGGCTAGTTGGTAGTGAGCTTAGTCTATCAGCGCCGGGGTTGCGGGTTCGATTCCCCCGCCAGAGACTCTGGTATCTTTCCTGAATACAAGCGTAGAGCTTTGCGGGATTAGCATAGGAAGAAAAAAGATTTGAACAATTGGTAATTTAACAGATAATTGTAGTACAAAAGAAGGAACATACCAAAAGATGAGGAAAGATTCTAAGAAAATCTACAAAATTAAAAAGAGAGTTTAGTTTTCGTTAATTCATGAATTTTTTCGTCCTTTGGCATTTGTATGTCTTTGTGGAATAGAGATTTAACAATTTCTAAATAATAATATGGCCGTTTATTATATATAATTCAAAACTTTGTCAATTTTCTAAACTGATTTTGCAATTGTTTTTTTTTTCATTTCAAAGTTTATCATTATAATTGACAAATTTGACTTAAGAAATTACAGAAGACGACATTCCTTTCCACTCCTGTTGTTGCCAATGTACTCGTATGTATGTATGTATGTACGTACGTATATGGAATGTTTAAATGTATGAAAATGAATAGATTGTGCGTACAAACTGTCAGGTTTATTTTATTTTTTTTTTCTAAGGTAAAATGATTGTGCTAAAGTAAAGGATAAAATTTCTCGACAACAACACCAACTACAACTTTGTCTAAAGTAAAAGAATTAAACAAAAACAAAACGAAACGAAAAAAAGAGGAATCATCAAGCTGTCTTTTGTTCTTTGTGTGTATCTTCTGAGTGGTATCCTAAGTATGGCACTTTGTCATTTTCCTCTTTGGCCAATATTCTTAATGAACCTCTTAAGAGTGCATGATGTATACGTGAGTTTCGATTTTGTTAATGCTCTTCTTGTGAATTCTATTGCTGGTGTTGCTGTTGTTGTTGTAGTTGTTGCAGACAACAAACACTGCCTCAAACACAGAAAAAAACCCATGAAGAGACACTCTCCTAAATGCATAATTACACACATAAATATTTAAACAAACATCCTGCAGCAAATGGAAAAAAATAAAAGAATTGTGTCAAAAAGGAAGCAATTGAAGGTAAAGCAAAGTCATTAATTAAATTTTAGACATTCATATACACACACTCATATACATGCATCCACTGTGCAATAGAGGAGCAAATGTTAGAAGGAATTAAAACGAATTTTTTTTTTAATCTGAATTCAGTCAAATCTGAAATAATAATATATTCTTGGAAATTTTGAAGAGAATATACTTTTTGCTATTTAATTTCGAATAATTAAAGAATAGGGCGTTTCCCGTTTGACTTCAAATGTCAGTTAAAATTAGCATGTTATCTGCTTAACCCGATAACCTGCTTATTTGTCGCATTCATTTAGATAAAGAGTGTTTTGGAAATTCAGGAAGCGCTATTCCGGGGTCTGGAAATTACACCTAAAGAAAATCTCTTTAACTACACAAAAAATTAAAGATTGTCTCTAATCACCAAATGCATACCAAATTCATGGAATCAAGCAAACATTTTGTTGATTTGGCACCTTTTACCATAATGATTATATTGATTAAAAAAATTGTAAAATTGTTAAAATATAAAATTTTGAATATTTTTGTTACTGATATTTTTAATCTTAATTAAAAAAATTATTCCACATATTTTTTTTTTATTTTTCGAATTTATTCTATGAGCTTAATTTCAGTTATGTATTTTATAAAGCGTTTTTGTAATAGTTCTATTCCTTAAATTTTTAGAAATTACTTTATACACTACCAGACTATTATCAAACTATTACAAAAAAGCTTTATAAAATGCATAACTGAAATTTAGCTCATAGAATAAATTCGAAAAATAAAAAAAAACAAATGTTGAATATAATAAAATAACTTATGAAAAAGAAATAATTCCCAGGTTCTATTAAAAAAATTATCAAAAACCTTTTCCGTTTCAAACAATAAGTTAATTGCTTAAAATAAATATAGCTCAGGTCTTGAAAATTTTTAACAACAATTCTACAAGTTTAAATTATTTTATTTTAAACGAAAAAATCAATTAAGATTTTTTTGTTGAATTAATATTTTAATAAAAAAAAGGAATTTCAAAACAACTAAAATGTTAATTAAATCAAAATTATGTTTATAATTTTCTTTCAATTAAAAAAATAATTGATTCAATTATCACATTTATTAAATTGAAATACTTTTTGAACAACTTTTTTAATTAATAAAAAAATACTGATAATTTTTTCTATGCAGCTGCCCAGCCAGTAAAATACTCCGACGTTGTCTGAATCAGACATTTCTGACTTCATTCTTAGAGACTTCGCTCAGATTTCTGTCAGACATTGAATATAGTCTGGGTTCACACTATGAAAGTTTTCTTTCAGAAGGTCTGAGTTTATTGGTGAGAGGGGTGAGAATAATAGCAAGTTCTCTTCACCTTCTTCTGAAAAAAAAAAACTTTCATAGTGTGATCCCAGACTTACATACGTACTGTTTGGAAGCTTTCTGACCGATTTCGCATGAACATATAAATTTATGTACCGGTATGTCTTATAGCTTTCTGACTGAATTCATACAGATGTGTCTAACGAGACTTTTTTTTTTTTTTTTTTTTTTTTGTTTTTGCTTGAAAATAATGTTAACATTTACGCCAAATTTCATCAACTTCTGTTGTAATTAACTATCAGTTATAACTGCCAATAACATATTTGGTGATCCACAAGGTGTGCTATCAAGTCATATCGTCATAATGTCCCAAAAAAATATTTTACAATTGTTTAAAAAAATATTGTTGTGTTTCAAAAAAAAAAAAAAAAATACAAATTTTAATGCTGTTTTCATTGATTCGTCATAACTGTACAGTATAAATCTAAGTTATAAGCGGTTGTCCACAGCAGTCATATATATTTCTTGTTATTATTTGAAGACATATGACTTTACAACTTTCAGACTACCTTGTGAATCACCCAATTGTTAGCTGGAAGTCAAAGTAGTAGTTATTTTAAACTGAAATTGGTGAAACTGGCCGTTAAAGTTTAAAAAAAGATTAAAAGATTAAATTAATTTAAAAAAACTCTTAAGGACTTTTGTCAGAAAACAATAAGAATGTCGGCAAACACATCAGATTTTCTCAGGCCCTTTTCATTCGATTTCTATCACATATCCATCAGAAATGAAGGAAAAAACCCAGAATTTCCCACGACACCCCTGTCAGAATTCGTGTCAACCACTTCATACGTTGTTGGGACAGATATCTGACAGAATTTGTATACGATTCCGACTTTTTTAAACCACGTTTCTCTCAGATATCTGAAAGACGTCGGACTTTGCTGGCAGGGTAAAGACGAATTTGACAATGTATTTTTTTTTGCTGTTGTACATTTTTATTAGAAATAAAAGATATGCAATAATTTATACTTGATAATTTTCATTATTTACTGATAATGAGATAATCGAAATTGAAACAAAGTTGTATTCTAATCTGACTCCATTTTTGGGGATAATAATAAACAGACTTTAGCAAGTTTTTTTTGAAAATGTTAAGTTCTCTAGCTCTTGAGCACGAACATCCTCTTCACATCAAAAGTGGTATAGACGCGCCTTATAAAAACACCTACACACATTAACATTTTTACTGGATACATAGATATGTATGTACGTGTAATGTATGTGCATATATCTGTATAATTCTGTCTATGCAGATAATGTATACAATATAAAGTAGGAAGAAGGTTTGCTTAGTTATTTAAACATCTGTGTGGGTGTGTTTCTTTGTATGAGTACCTGTCATTGTGTGAGTATCGTCAGTTTTTTTTTCTTTTTTTTGCTTAACTTGCTAATAAAAATAACAAAATGCCGCGTGTGTAAAAAATACAATAGGGTGCTACAAAATATATGAATTAACAAAATTTGTAGCAACCTGTCCCCATAAGCAGACACTTAAACTGACTTTAAAATAAAATGTATTTATCGCTCATTTGCTGCAACGCCTTCAAAAGTCAAAAAATTAGATTTTTCAGGACCCGCATTTCTACCTCTAGTTCAAAAGTGACTCAACTCAAAATTTTCATTTCGCGGGCTTATATGCTTAAACAATGCACAATACATTTGTTTATCTACAATAAAAAAATATCAGTGTATTTAAAAAAACCGTTATGTCTTTCTTTATGTTTCAATTGGTAAAAAAATGCAATTCATAAAGTGACTTATTTTTCGTTGTGTTAGAAAATATAATGGTAATAGATCCCTACTGCTAAGTGCTAAATAGTCTTAATGCGAATTGTGACACTTTTGATAAAATAAATCTTTGTTGGAGTTTATATCAATTAGACTTGTGTCAGTTTAGCTTATTGAGCTAAGTACGATTCATTTCAATTATTCAGCTAAAGTGACATAACTTAAAATAATTTGCTAACTTGTGCAAATAAAACATCATCAAAAATGACACAACTAAAAATTGTTCATTATCTAGTGTATAAATATTTAAAAAAAAAACTTTTAGATCATAACCTGTATGGATTTTTTACTAAATGGTCCAAAGTTTTTGTTTTTAAATATTTTTATTCAGGGCAAAAACTGTTTTTTTTCTATTTCTGAAAAATGAAGTTTTTTGAGTTGAGTCACTTTTGAACTAGGTGTGCGATATTTATTTTTTTGTATTTAAAAAACACATAATAACATGAAACAAAATATGTCACTATTCTAAAGAATCAAACAATGTTGTCCACACAAGAGCCGACGCCCAACTGAAATAATACGTTGTTGCAAGTAAAACACAACATGTTATGTTATTATGACGAAATGCTTCTTTAACGATTCTTTGTGAAATCTTAAAAGCTCGCACACAAGACTTGATCACTTCATAAAACACCTGATTTATTATGCATTAGTGCTATTAAGTCAACATTTTGCGTTTTTTGACTTATGTCGTTGTTGCAGCAAATGAGCAATATAATTAAAATAGCGGCATGGTTTAAAGCTTGTTATGAATATGTATCGAGTATGCCTATATCGAGAATTAGGTTATGTTAAGTTAATGTTATTATTTACTATTCTTAGTTTGCCAATTATTTTAAAAACATATTGTTTAATTAATATTTGTCTCTAATATCTACAATGAAAGGAATTTTTATTATATATATTAAGATTTTTTAAAATGTCTACAATCAATTTTATTCTCAATAAAACCCGACCAAGAACAATTAAATTATTTAATGAAAAAAAAATTATGAAATATGCCTATTTCTGTCTTTGTATTTGTAAGTCAATTAATTAATTTTATTCTCAATGAGCTCTAGTTAAAATCGATGTCAAAGATCAACATTTTTTTTTTAATTTTGTATATTTTATTAGAAGAATTATAAAAATATCTATAACGAAAAAAAACTATCTAAAGAAGTAAAAAGTAATTTAATCTTTAATAAAAAATTTATGAAAAAAACTTTAAAATCAATTTTATTCTTAATTAAAACAATCAAAAAAAAAAAAAAAAAAAAAAAAACCGAAAGTTAAAAAATTTTAAAAAATTTTCTAATATTTTCTAAAATAAAAATTCTACAAAATTGGCGATGCAATATTTCAAATATCGATTTGAAATTTTTACAGACCCCTTTTTTTTTGCTATATTAATCCATTTAAAAGGTACTGCACTTACAACAAGTTAGAGTTTAAACCAATTGAACGACAATCAGACAGTGTTATGCTTTTATTTCTAGCAATTTGAAATAACTTGAATAAAATATCATGATTCGTAACAGTTTAAGCCGAACTTAAATGATTTTCAGGAGGGGAATTTATATTAGACCCATGGTAAATTATGGACTAATGATCACGTGATTTCTATTATTAAAAATGTAAAAGAAACAAATTTCAATACAGTAGTGAAATTTGTTTAATTGTTTAAGCTGCTTAATATGGACCGATCATCGGTAAATTTCATGATATTATTTCTAGCCATATGAACCAAAATTGGACCAAATTTTACCACAATATCTATATCTGCTATGGTTCTAGGCGTATTTAAATAATTTCCCAGTGTGAGCAAAATATTGGACATTACATGGTAAATTATGGGCCGAGCTTCAGGAAATTTTATAGAGTGATTTTTAGTTCTATAAAACTTTGACGTACCAAATTGTATTACAATAGCATTATTTGTAACGGTTTCAGGCGAACTTAACTATTTTCCAGGAGTAGGCTTTATATGGGACATATGCTAAATTGTGGAGACTGATCTTTTAAAAATTCGACAGTGTGATTTCTAGTCCTATACAACCATGACGTAGCACATTTTAATATGATAGCAATATTTATTACGGTTTTAGACGTACAGTATGATTTCTAGTCATAAAGAACAAGTATGTGCAAAATCTTATCATCAAAATTGTCAATTTTTTTGGGGGTTGGTTCTACTTTGGGACCAATGGACAGTAATGGATCCGCCAGAACAAAATTATGTTATGAGGTTAAGAATCATTTGAAAGTTCTTTGTGCAGAATATTATTTACAGATATTCATCAATATGAAATTTGTTTGCTTTCAGGAAGTGGGTTTATATGGGAGTAGTATGTGTATGGGAGCTATGGTCAAATATGGACCGATTCCAAAAAAAATTTGGTTGGATTGCAATAAAATAAGTTAAGACTAAATTTGATACAAATAGCAACATAATGTTGGCTATTCTTGAAAACGCGTCGAAGGGTGAACATTTACATGAAAGCAAAAACCAAATTTACGAAAATTGTTTTTGTTATCAATACACTTCTAAAATTAAATTAAGGTGATAATATATAATAAGATTATTTTTGGGCACACAGATTCCATTCCGTAAAAAAGAAGCTTGTATGGGAGCTATATGAAAATACGGAGGAATTCTTACCATTTTTATAGGCTTCGTCCTTATGACAATTGAAAAGTATGTATCAAATTTCATCAAATTATCTCCAAAATTGCGAACTGTACTTTGCTCACAGATTTGCATTGATAGTCTGCCAACCATCCGGACGTACGGACGGACATCGTTAGATAGATTCAAAAAGGTGGTTCAGCACAAACGCATAATTCCCTCCTCAATATTGTGGTGTGGTATAAAAAATAACGTACTCAATACAAGCGTAAGCAAATGCTTTTTATTTTATTTCGAAAAACAGAAAAGATTTTATTTTATTTAGCTACCAAATGGTTTTAAATAGATTTTTAGAAAACAACAAATAAAAATTTCATACAAGCACCGATGTACAAATATGGAACGGAAATGAATACAAACACCTGAACAATATGTCACTCAAACATGGATCAAATATGGAAACATTTATTTTTATGATCGTGAATTGACGGTCATAGAACGTGCACAGTGTTGTCAAATAGTAACAAAAAATAAAATAAACACGCAACAAATAAAAATAATAAAATATGATAGACGATTTTTTTTTCTTTTTTTTGTTGTTTAGAAATTATAAAATTGAGGGTTTGAAGAACAAACACATCTTTTATTCATTCTGTGTTTAAAAGTGGAAATGGAAATTATTCATAGAAAATTTTTTTATAACAACAACAATAATAAAAAATACATATTTATACTTGGATGGTTTCTAATAATGTTTGAATGAATATGAATTTGTATCCAAACACACACACGCACACACTCTCCCATACATGTTTATTTATTTAATAATTTTCTTTTATTTTTTTAAATTCAAGCGTTTGCAATGAGTGGTGGCTGGCAATGTTTGCTTTGATTTGCTAAACGTTGTTTATGACCGGATATCCGCAACTATTTTTGTGTACGATAATAAAAAGACAAAATACTGGTATGAACAGATGTGTTTGTATGTATATTTATTATTGCCTCTATATATATTTTATTGTTAAATACAGAAATTATTATTCATAAATATGTGAGTGTTTTTTTCTAACCTTAAATTTCTTTTTAATTATTAATTTTAGTGAATGCCTTACACACACACAAACAGTATATAACAAAAGTATTTTTCCTACTGATAAAATTTTAAGAAGACGTAGTTAAATGCTTTTGGGTAAAGTCAATGTTGTTGCTCTTTATATGTTAACATTTTTTTTTTTATAAAATATTTTTTATTTTTCATACAATTTTTTGTCATTTTGCTCAAATTCATAAAATTAAGGGGCCAATTCTGGCAATCATGATCGAAGAGTTTTTCGCCTCGAAAGCAATTTTATTTGTAATTCTTTTAGTCGATCGAAATTATTTTTTCAGTGTTGTGAAAACGCAAATAAATGCTTTACAACACTGAAAAATAATTTCGATTCGCTCTAAAAGAATTAGAATTAAAATTGCTTTCGAATCGAAAAAGTATTCGATCACGTCTGCCTGAATTACCTCCCAGAGTTTTTACTTTACTTTGCATATGGTAAAAGTTAAAATATATTTTAAACAATAAACCGTTCAAAATCTTGGTACTCAATTGAAATAATATAAATATGGCGTTTTTAACATTAACTTTTGGATTTTTTGCTGGATAAAGAAGCGATAAGCATAAGATAAAGCTAAACTTACTTATATTGTATTGCATTGTATTTTGAAAGTTATGGCTCCATCAATTATCGTTTAGAATGTTCATAATTCTCCTTATGTATTTATACCCCACACCACCACAGTAGAGGGGGTATTATCCGTTTGTGCAGATGTTTGAAACACCCACAAACATTAGTCCTAGACAAACGTTTTAGTATACCGATCGTAAGGAGTGAAAGGATATATGTATATATATAGACCCAGATTTGACCATACTCTTATATAAACGCCCTAACTTAAATAATTTTAAGACGAAATACTCTCATAGAGATGAACTCTTTTATCAATCTTAACCTCATATTACAATTGTTCGTTGCTTTTTCCGAAAGTATATGCAAATACTGTGGTGTGGGATATCAAATGGTCAAGCTTGATCGTCTTTACTTTTTTACTTCTTTCAATTGTGCTTTTTTCCACATGAGAACATTTTCTGATTCACTTGGAGTTTTAGGTACTTAAAAAGGGATTAGTTGGCATCACTGGGAGTAAAGGAAGAAGTACATGACGCGTACGCGGCAGAAAGTTGGTTAACTTTCAACTTTTTTACGCGTTATATATTTTTGACAAGTAATCAGCTGACAACAAGAAATAATAATTTAACAAATTTGTGAATCATGGAGAAAAACCTAATTGAAAAGCTTATAAAACATACAGTATCGTATAAAAACTGCTGAAGTTTGTAATTCTTTAAAAAAAAATGTTAAACAAATAAAAACAGCTGAAAGATAAGCATTTTGTAACGCGTGTAGTGGAACTTAACATTTTTCACGCGCTTAAGTTTGTAAACGCACGATACTCGTCGACGAATTAACGCGTGTTATGTACTTCTACCTTAACACTTGAATAAATTCCAGTTAGCTGACAGTAACGTTGCCAATCAGCTGCTTCATTTTGTTGCATGTAAAGCACTTAGAACGATTTTAGTTAGCAGTAAGATGTAACTAAACCGTAACGTCTAAATCTGTATAAAATAGGTTTAGAGATTTAGATTTTTTTTTGTCCAATGTTCGATACCCAGTCGACAACGGCACATCATTTTAAGAAAATACTAAATTTTCTCGAAGTGATCTAGACGTCGACTTGATATAACAACAACTTAAAATTGACGTCGACATCGACTTATATAATTGAGGTGAATATTATTGCCAAATTTTTTATTTCCTGGTATAAGGATTTTTTTTTTTGGAGTTAGTTTATTGAATATAAATCTATATACATACATAGATGAAAAATTTACACAAAGTACATAAAATCCTCATAGGATTGTTTTTATATAAAAACATACTTGCTTATGTGTGTGTGTGTGTCTATATATTTTACAAATATTTATTGTATCTATGTATGTATATATAAAATTTATTTTTGGATGCTTTCATTTTGGTAATTTGTTTTTGCTATGAATGTGGTTGTTTTTGCATTTTTATGTACTAGTGTCGCCTCTGTTTCTGCTTCTGCCTCTGCCTCATCGTGCATCTTTTACTACTGCTTCTAAAAATTTGTGTTAAGCTTAAAATAGATCTTAGGAAAATTTTAAAATTGACAACAATTTAAATATAGATTTAAATAAGATTTTGCAATTTTTATAAATTCAAATCACATGTTTGTGTTTGCTGATGCCAACAAAAATCGTCAGCGCATTCATAAAAATACTGCATATGCACGCGAATCCAAAACAAACAAAAAATATTGCCTACAACAGGCGAACAGCCAGACAAACCCACCAAAATAGATGACAGTCATTTAGTGAGACTTACAAGCCGATAGTACATACTTAGATATAGACACACACACACACACACACACATACACATACAAAGTATGTAAAAACAGCAAAATAATAATTTTTTTTTTTTTATTTTTATTTTGTTTTAATGACCGACTACAACCAATAAATAAATTTAGACTATTTTACTCTAGAAATATTAAAAGATCTATTCTCTAATACTTTTAATTACGGAGACGAAAAAAATGGAGCATTAAATAGAATGAATTTCAAAATTAATTCTGAAGTTAACAGATCTGAGAAGTTTCTCGGGATAAAGACATTTGCAAAATATTTTTGTTAAAAAATGGGGCAAATTACAGCATTCAAAACAGGGCACCAGACTTTGCATCCTGATTTGCAGACAACTATCAGCAGATTATTGATACATTGCAAAATATCTTACAAAGAATTTTTTGAATCTGATTTCAATCAAATAATTTATATTTTAGCGATATTTTAGCTATCCCTGCAAATTACATGACTAGTCCATACACGCATGTAAAATATAACCGATAAGGGACTAGGACTAGTCCAAAGGTAATCCAAATGTATTGAAAAAACATGGTCAACATATCGTCGTGCCAAAATTATCTTGGCACTTATCAAAAAAACTAAAAAATTTAATAAGTCCGTTTCCTTTGGTAAATTTAACAGATCTGTTGACCTGAGCAATCCGCAGACTCTCTCTCGCTTATGAAACTCCCTTCCTGACTTGTTTTCTAAAAGTTGATGTGTTGAATTCGTCTTCCCTTGAAGAAGTTTTATATTGTAAAGATTCAATTTTCAAAAAATTTTTATATACGTCTAGATAACTCCGGCACGACGATATACAAAATACTGTTTGGGGTTTCTTTCTCTTATCATTTCCAAATGATATACATACGTATGACTTATTTAGGCCACTGAAAATAAAACAGCTTATGTCAATACGGATGGTTTTCGTGGAGCAACAGATTGATAATTGAAACCCTTATTAACATTTAAAAAACTCTATAGTAATACATAATACGTTTATTCAACTAAAAACTTTAGAAAACTAATTCTTAAATGTCTTAAGAAATAACAACTTATGTGCTTTTTTTTAATTGTAATTTATCTGAAAGCCAAGTTTTGTTTAAGATACATTCGTACATATAAGTACGTACATATTTCAATATATTTATTCGTAAGCAGGCTGCATAATTTGTTTGTGCTGAGTACTATTAAAATTAATATAAAAACTAGGCTTTTTAATAGATACACTTGCGATATAATTGTTAAATTTTTCGTATTGTTCAATTATATCGAAAATATGTATTTGATATTCGAAAGTGGCACAATATATTGGCAACAATCAAAAGACTTTTGATTTTTATTGTATAACGAAGAGAAGTGCAATATACTTTGGAATGTGTCGGCAACATAGGACAATGTTCATTTTAGTTGTTTGAACTAAATTTTTAATTAAAATATTAATTAAATAAGAAAAAATCTTAATGGATTTTTTCGTTTAAAATAAAATAATTTAAACTTGTAGAATTTTTGTTGGGAATTGTCAAAACCTGAGCTATATTTAAGCAAAACAATAAGCACATTGTTTTAAACGGCAAAGATTTTGATAATTTTTTTAATTAAAATTAAAAATATATTTATTGAAATAAAAAAAAAAAAGAATATTCACAATTATTTATTAAAAGATTTTATTTGTTGTGCTTAATTTCCTATTTTTATTCTTGATAAAACAACTGAAAATTTATTGTTGGAGGATAAGCTGCTTCTATGCGCATTTCACTGGTTGCTTACACCAGATCATCAGGAAACGTTTTTCCCAAAAAATTTTAGAAAAGCCAAAAAACTCAGCAAATAAGACTACAGAGGGAATGAGAATTACAAACACTCAAAAAGTCTTGTTTGCAACGATGTCAAAGCTTAACTGAGCTACCTAAATTAGAGCGGCAAGCGTTTTTTGGTTGTCAAAACTTTTAATTTGCATAAAGTTTATACGAAAAAAAAACTTTAGAACGCGAATTCGACACCACCCGGCTGGAAAATCCTATTTGACAAATCGCTATGTCGGTTTGTCTTATTGAAAATGTATTTGAAATAGAATTTTCATGTTTAGGTAGCTCAGTAAACAAAATTCCAACAATAAAACAGTGTGCTTGTCTTTTCTTACATAAAAAATAAAAATAGGGATTTAAACACAACAAATAAAATCTTTTAATAAATAATTGCACTCCCAAAAACAACTTTGATAATAATATTCACTATTTTTGATTTTAACAATTTTTAGTAATCAATATAATCATTTTGGTAATAGGTGCAAAATCAAAAAATTGTTTGCTTGATTCTATGACTTTGGTGATGAGAGATTATAAGTTTATTTTTTTTTAATGGAATCATTAAAATAAGGCGTTTAATTGAAATTATTGTGCTACTTATTGCATAATATAGGGCAAAATATAAAAAATATGGCCAACAACATATACAATAATATTGTATAAAGGATGGGGCGCTTAAAATGTTACATGTTTTATAGATCTATGCAGACTTCCTTAAAAACGGGGAGCCATAAGTAAACAAAGAAAAAAAAATATAGTCGGTCAAGCCTGACCACAATATTTAAACAAAATTTTTCGAGAGTTACCCTATTTGGCACCCATGGCCAATCAAGATAAAATTATGTTATGAGGTGAAGATTCATATACGAGTTCTTTGTGACGAATAATTCTATATGAGATTTGTTTGCCTCGGCTCAGTTAATCTAAACACAGATTTTTGCCGCCTTTACCAAGTTTGAATAAAAAATTTCGTCAAAACAGCTTTTGCTTAAAATGTTGGTCTTTAATGAAATAATAAAAAAATCACATTTCGCCGGAAAAATCCTAGTTTCAGGGTACGTTAAACTAATTTTAAACATAATCCACATCTCAAAAACCCGCCCTAAGTGATTTTAGGAAGGGTTTTTCCATGGGACCTATGGTTAGTTTAGGACCTACCAGTAAAACATTTTGACACGACACAGTAGCTATCGTCAAATTTTGTTTTAATGTCAATACCAACATTTCTGAGGAAGTTTCGGCATTAAAATTTTTTTAGGGAGTAGTATTTGTGTGGAAGCCATGGTCAAATATGGACTAATTTCAAATAAATATTAACATAATAAGATGATTTATGGACACAAAATATTGTATTCCAAAAAGAAGCTTGTGAAAATATGGACCGATTCGTACCGTTTTAAATAAGCTCCGTCCTTATGACAATTGATACATATGTACCAAATTTTATCAATTTATCTCCAAAATTGCGACCTGTACTTTGCTCACAGGGTTTACATGCACAGTCGGCCGGACGGACGGACATCGTAAGATCAATTAAAAAGTGATTCTAATGGCAAATAAAGCACTGAATATTTAAGGGCTGGTTTAATAGAACTAGACTTAAATTTATATGTAGTATAAACTCAACAGCTCCAATTCAGTGTCCAATGTTTTATGTAGGTTAAAAGGATAAAGTGTGGCAGCACTACAATAAATGTCAAATTCATATTGTCTGTATTGATAGTTTAAACGCCCAATTTTATGCGCTTTAAGATGGATTATATGATAACTGATTTATAGATTTGTTGGTTTAAACACATTTGAACCTTAAAAGAGAGCTTAACTTCCTCTGATCAGTGTACTAGAAGGTTGTTATACGACCAATATTTTAAGGTGTCACAAACATCAGCACAAACTCATAATACCTTCTCCACTCTAAAAAATTTTAGAGGATCAAATCTATTTATCCAAAATAAATTTAATAGAAATAAGTAAAATTGAGAAATCAAAAAATAATGTTACTGTCGGTAGTTTTGACACCGATGCACTCAAGTCCATTTACAAATTATTTCGAAAAACTGATATTTTTATGGAAAATACAACTGTTCCAAATTAAGGAAAATGTTTATAATGGTCGCCATATTAGAATATTTCTTGTTCTATAATTTAGATATGATTTAAAATTGATAACAATTTGTCCAACTCCCCTTTCAAATTTTTTTTAGAAAATGCCCATATTTTATATTTATGAAACAAACATATAAATGTTTTTTTGTTTGTTTGTTCGTTTTTTAATACTCCATAGTAAGTGTGTTAGTTTGTACATATGTATACCTATACATACATTCTTACATATATATTTTTCTGTTTCTTAATGTTGTTTTGTTGTTGTTGTTGATGATTTTTTATTGTTGCTTAAATTACAAATCAAGTTGTTATTACACTTTTAGTGGTTTTTGTTGTATTTATTTTGTTTATTTTTTTTATTTCATTTCTTGATTTTGTTGTTGTCAATGGTGTAGTTAGTTGTCAAACCGGTTTATTGTAACAATGATTGTTTTACTACACACTCTATGTTCTACAACAACAACAATAAAATTTAAAAAAACAAAAGAGCAAACTTTCAATCCATCTTACAAGTTAAAAGGTGTGTTAAAAAGAAAAATAGAAACAAAAACAAACCAAAAAACCAACACGAAATCAAATCAAATCAACAAACTTGGTTCAAATGAGAAGTTTCTTTTATTCTTTTTTTTCATTTGTATTTTTTATTTATTTGTACAATTTAACTGAATTTGAACAAATGAATGATTGAAAATGTATTTGTGTGTCTGTATCTAGAACAAAATCTAAACATTATTATCTTATAAATTTTTTGTTTTTTTTTGGATTTAAAATGTTAAAAGTTTATTTAATTTACTACTGTAAGTCGTAAGAAGTTAAAGAAAATGTTTGAATATAGACATATCAGTGTGTGTACGTTCACAAATTTATGACGTATGGGAATGCAAACATACATATGTACGTTTTATATACCCTCAACGACTAGTTTAGAAAAGGGTATAGTTAGCTACTTAGTTTGTCATTCCGTGTGAAACTTTTTTAATATTCACCTAAGACCCCATAAAGTGTCTATATATTCTGGGTCCTTGAGTAATTCTAAGTCGATTGAGCCATTTCCGTCTGTTGAAATCACGATCACTTTCGAACGGCTCAAAAGAAAAGAAAATTGGTGTAAATATCTTTTTAGTTCCTTTAAGCAAATTGGGATTGTAACCCAGCATAATTACTTCAGTAGAAAAAGAGTTATGAATATGCTCAAATTCATTTTATATAACCATAAATCATATAAACTACTAACTTTCGCGATTATCGGTCCATTATTTACCATAATACCCATACTCTCATAGAAAAATGCGTATTCATATTGATGATGCCCTAACACAAGAATTGTGACATCAATGTTATTACAAATGGCATCAATAAGGCAAAAAGTGACATCAACCCAATGCCGAACGACATCATACAATTTTGTCATATTTTATGAGTCATCTATGCTATGACTACAGTGACATCAATTCGATGCCACATTTTTTGTACACTGATAGAAAAGGCGTCATAACGCTGATGTATTTTGACATCAGTATAGACAAACTGTAATCAGTGCGATGACAAACTGTCATCAGTGGATGACATAATATATCATGTTTTTCAGTGCGATGACAAACTGTCATCAGTGCGATGACAAACTGTCAGTGCGATGACTTAATATATCATGTCATCAGTGCGATGACAAACTGTCATTAGTGCGATGACAAACTGTCATCAGTGCGATGACATAATATATCATGTCATCAGTGCGATGACAAACTGTTATCAGTGCGATAACATAATATATCATGTCATAATAGAAATACATCAAATTTTTAAAGTATGTCTTATAATTAAGAGTTCTTCTGCTAACAAAGGGCGGAATACAACAAAAGTTAAACTAACATTAAACGGGTATGTAATTAATGTTATTCTGTCAATTTAACTTAAGGCCAATTACAATAACTCAACTTGATGACAGTTTGTCATCGCACTGATGACATGCTTCATTAAACCGACTGCTATTCGTGATTTCTGTGATGCCAAAGTGTCATCCCATTGATGACATAGCTTCAATTTTTGACCCTGATGACAATTTGGCCAATTTGGCTGACATCACACTGATGTAAAGTGTCATGTGCACAAAAACGAAGACACTTGTCATAGTACTGATGTCAAAATCCATCAGCGTTACGACGACTTTTCCATCAGTGTATAAAGCAGACGTTTATAAAAAATGCATCTTCATACTTCATACATTGTGACATAAATGTTATTATAAATATGATCAATGAAATAAAATAAATAAAATTCGTCATATTTTATGCGCCATCTATGCCATGACTACAGTGACATCAATTCGATTCAATTTTATTAACATTATTTTCTTGTTTAAAAAGTAAAATAAGAAAAAAATTGCCATATTCTAGTTTTTCAACTTATATAGTTAAATACATCAAATTTTCAAAGCAGAATTATTACGAACACCATATCGGGCATGCTGCTGGTGTCTTATGATGGAGAGTTCTTCTGTTAACAAAGGACGAAATACAACAAAAGTGAAACAAACATGTGTAACGGGTAAGTAAATAATGCTATCCTCTTACTTTACCTCAATTTAATGACAGCTTGTCATTTGACAGCTAAATTAGACAAGTGATGTTAAGGCTGACATCATAATGATGAAAAGTGTCATGGGGTCAAAAACGAAGGCACTTGTCATAGCCCTGATGTCAAAATACATCAGCGTTCGGGCATCTTTTCTATCAGTGCACTCTCGGAAAATACTTTAGTATGCTTTAAACTGTCACGAATAACGAAAGCTATTGTAGTAAAATTTGGTATGTGAGAGTGTCATAAGACTTGAAATCATACAATTAAATTTTGTGAAGATTGGTCTACACTTAACCATAGGCTCCATAATACGTCCACTTCTTAAATGTTCTAACTCTCGGTGGAGGGTATCAAATATTCGGCGTAGCCGAATTAAACTCTTTTACTTTTTTATATGTGTGTACATATACATATAAAAAATGTGTTTATTCTATCGACAAAAAAAAATCCCAATCGAAACTGAAGAAAAAATTTATCAGTTAATTTTTTACATTTATTTTTTTTTTTATTTACAATTTATTTATTTTAAGTATATTGTTACAAACACAATTACAAATTTAATTCTAACCTAATTTACCGAGCAATATTAAGGTAAAACTTTAGCCCGTTGTAGTGAAACCAAACAGTCTCCGACAGGATTTGAACCCGCAACCCTCACACTGAGTAGACTAGATCACTTCCAACTAGTCTACCGGGGCACAATTTTTTAATTAAATTTTACCATTTGCAATTGAACAATGATTAAATTGTTAGTCAAGTTTCTATAAGCAAATCCGACCGCCAAATTGTAGGTACATAAATATATTTATAATTTAACTAGCTGTATGGTCCAAGCGCTGCTCGCGATTTTCTAAATAAAAATAAAAAATTTAATACTGGAGAATTTTGTTAATAACTTGACTCCAGCGCTATCTACCAGGGAACTTATTTCTGTTTAATAAATATATTTTGTGAATTTCAGCCAAATCGTACCATGAATAAAAAGTTTGAATATCACGACAACAGCGCCACCTATCGGAATAAAACCGATATATGTCGCTCCCGACTAAGATAATTTATTGTCCAAGTTTGGTGTCAATCCGTGCAGCGGTTCTTGAGTTTAAGGAGCACATGCAAGGCACAAACGTTTATATTTGTATATAAAGATTGAAAAAACTGGATGACATTATTAGAAAAAACAAATCAACAAATCAATGAAAAGCTCCCCTTTTTTAGCAATAATTATCTAACCATTCTCTAACGTTTGAGAAAAGCTTTTATTTCAAACAATTTTTAATTTGATATTTAGCTTATCTGGGTAAAAACTATTCTTAAAGCTTAAGTTATGCTTAGATTAAAGAAATATTGATTAAAATAAACGTTATCAAATTAGGTCTAGAGACCTCCATGTGGTTTGTTTTTAAATTACAACAAATTTATTTTATACGAAAATTCAAATTTCTTTATCTATTATATGCCGAAAGTTCTAGGGAATGTTTATCAAAGAAAACTAAAATTTTTTTTAAATGTTCTTCTAGACGTACAATTGGGAAAATTGTTTTTATTCCTCCAAATAACATATCACACAATTGTTTTCTGGGCTATGCGCCCAGGAATTAATTAATATTCATTGAAATTAATATCAATGAATATTAATTCAAAATATCTGCACGTATAGCAAAAATTAGTTGTTATTTTGTTTAGTAAATTGTTGATTAATAGCCCATTTACAATTTTATTTTTTTTGACATTAGCGAAATTTTGTCTCCATAACAAAAACAGCTGACTAAAAGTTTTTTTTTTTTTAAATTTGAATAACCTTTTATTTATAATCAACTTTATTTAGTTAATTTATATTATTCATCTATTTTTTTTTTTACTATCTTTTTTAATTTTTGAGAATTTCGTTGCAGCGCTATAAAAAATATTTGACAAAAAAAAAAAAAAAAAAAAAAAAATCCAAAAAATAGCGTGACCCCTAAATTGATTAATTTTTAACTTTCTTTCAAACTATTTTTAATGATTTGCCAAATTTAATATCTTTAAAAAAATGGTAGTAGAATGGTTTTAATAAAATATCGAGGGCCAATTTCACCAAGTTAAGTTAAAACTAACTATTACTTCAACTTCCAGTTAACAATATGCTTTTGACAGATATAACTGATAGTTAATTATAACTACACTTGATGAAATTGGCCGTGAATGTTGTTTAATGTAAAACAAATGTTTAAAAAAACAAGTATGAAAGTGTAGTCGGTCAAGCCCGACCATATGAAACCATACACCGCAGTATATAAAAATAATTTTTGCTAGTGGAACGCATGGACAACTATGGACCCGCGTAAACAAAATTATGTTATGAGGTTAAGATTTAAGTAAAAGTTCCTTTTGCCGAATATTATTTAGAAGAGATTTTAGTATGGGGGTTTGTATGGGACCTATGGTTAATTTAAGACCTACCAGGACAACATTTTGTCATGACATAGTAGCTATAGTAGAAGTTATTATCGCCAATTTTTATTTTAATACCAACATTTATAAGGAAGTTGTGGCATTAAAAGCAATTTTCTTGAGTAGTATTTGTATGGGAGTTATGGTCAAATATGGACCGATTCCAATAAAATTTCGTATGATGATTTTGATTGCAATAAGTTTGGACCAAATTTAATCTAAATACCAACATAATAAGATGGTTTATGGGCACAAATACCCTATTCCGGAAAAAAGCTTGTATGCACGCTTGGTCATTGTGCCAATTAGAAAATATGTACCAAATTTCATTTAATTATCTTGCAGGTGATAGATCTAGCACCAATATTTTAAGGTGTTACAAACATCAGCACAAATGCATAATACTCTTTCCATTATTGTGCTGTGGGTATAAAAGAACTTAAAAATACATACAATTTAAAAAATTTTTATGTTTTTTATTTTTAATTTGTGATATTATATTTTTGTAAACATGCCTTAAAAAGATTTCAATTCCTTATTCCATTACTTCATCTTAAGGTCACTTAAATTTTTCCATTTTAATCAATCGATTAGATGAGTTCACCCACATTTCACTATATATTTTAAAAGTATTTCATATTTTAATTTTCGAAAACTATAAATTTTTATTATGAAAACTTTAATTAGAAACTATCACAAAATTCACTGTACCTAATCGTTATTTGATAACTAATTTAGAAATCGCAAGCAAAACAACTGGTAAATTTTGTTGAAAATTTTAAAAAAAATTTTAAAAGTTTTACTTGGTTATATTTTTTATTCTACGAGTATTTAAAAAAAAAAATTTAATTTGGACCAAGAAAGAGGCAAAATTTCCTATAGTGCATAGCATAAAAAATTAAAAATTTAATTTTTTTTTAATTAAAAAATTAAAAATTATAATTTTTTTTATTAAAATGATCCTCAGAGGAATGACGGGAACTTATATCTGTGGTTTTCATGGACAACCGTGTACACAGTAACAATTCTAGCCAATTTTTTTTTGCAATTAAACCATTAATCAAAAATAAAATAAGTTTAATTAAGAACTGAATCAAGTAAATTAAACGTTTACTTATATTACCAACATTACTGCAGAAAATGTTGCTAATATCAAAAAAAAAAAAAATGTAATTGATACTATAATTTTTGTTTACTGGTTCATATTTAATTAATATCACAAATTTTTTAAGGAATTAATAATCGGAATTGGTCCTTTTGCTTTCAGAAACTTTTATAACCATGTAAAGATCATCATTTAAAATTAAGCAATATGGCATCAACATCACGAAATCGAAAAAATGAAATAATATTTATCTGTAGTGCGATAATTATATATCGAAATAATCACTTAATGTTAGTAGTTAGATAAAATTTGGCAGAAGTATTTCGACTATTAGATTTTTTAGATTTTAAAATTTGTTTCTGTTTTAAATGTTATTTTCTATGCGAACTTTAACGTTTGAAATCGATGAACAGGCAGTTAAATTTTTGTACTCAATAAATTTACACACTTTTTGAAGAAATCTCTATAATAATGGTTTTTTCTTTTCTGAGTAATATTCTGCATTTATTATGCCTTTTAAATTTCTTTATGTTCTTTTCTAAAAAATATGTGTTATTTTAAAAAACAAACGCGTTCTTTTCTCATGATGTTCCCCCCTTAATAAGAAAAAAAAAAAAAAAAATGCTGCATGTTCAACACTCATTTTAATTTAAGGGGCATGAGTGCAGCACTGGATTAACAATTTTGTTATTATTTCTGAATAAATAAATATATATTTTTTTTCAGTTCGTCTCTTGTATTTTCTTCTATTTGCAGAGCTTCAAATTTTAAACGTTTATTGTACTTTATAGTTTTATGGCGAAACTTGTGTTCTTCTGGCAAACGTAAAATATGCATCATTTCTTTAAAATCAGGTTAGCATTTAAAAATGTTGCCAAATCACATGTAACAGTTATGAAACACTTTTTTTTTTTTTAGAAAAGAAAACGCCATAAGATTCAAGATAAAAAAAACTTTTTTTTATTTTTTTTTTCAAAGTATTAAATTAAAATGTCATAGCCTAATGACTTGCCCTTTTGGAATTAAATTTCCAGTTGAGCATAAATAAACGAATACATTTTTACTTAAGTGTGCATGTATGTATGTACATATGGACAGTGAAATGTCCCTAAATGGACACTTTCCTTAACCCTGAAAGGTTATTCTTCATTTTAGTACTTTAAGATTACGCTTCGTTGAATCGACGAAATTTTTAAAAAAATTCTAGCGGAACGATTTTTAAAGTAAAAAATCAACAGAATTTTTTTTAGTTAAGCATTTTATTAAAAAATTAAATAAAATAAAATAAATTCAAATAAAATAAAATAAAATAACAATCGTGATTTTTCATTGAACTGTTGGTTTTAAATTGTAGTTTTTGATATTTTATTTTATTTTTATTTTTAAAAATAATTTAATGAAAATTAAATTTGACGAACTTAAGCCTAATTAAAATATCAAAAACTTCAATTAAAATAAAATAATATAACAAATAAAAGTTTTTTTCCCTCTCAAAATTTTATAAGAATTTTAACTAATTTTTGTATTTAACATTTATTAATTTTTTAAAGCTTTCGTCATCAGCTAACGTTTTAAAAAAAAAGAGCGTAAAACAGTAACCATCCAGGGTTAAGGGGAAACACCCTTTTGACCAATACTGTTGTCTGCTGCGGCAGCGTTCTACATTGCAATCATTCAGTTTTTTTGAGAGGACATGCCTCTCGTCCCTGCCATATTTAAACGATACCTTTGGCTTTTAGTCATGCGAAATTCCACTGTATTGACACATACAAAAAAAATTATAGTATATTTTCTGTTTTTTGCACGAGTTTATGCATATTTATGTATCTACGTATAAATATGAAACTTAACAATAAAAAAAAAAAAATTAAGTGAAAACTGTCAATGTAAGCAAAAATTAAGTGGAATAATCAAAAAGACCAGTGAGCAAAATATTAACAAACAAATGATTTAAAATAAAGTCAAATAAAAATAAAAAGCAAAAAATAACAAAACAGAAAAAATGCAATTATCTCTAATTTACTGAATGAATTCAAAATAAAAATATACATAGAAACGAACCTTCATACATACAGACAGACAGACAGGCAGGCAGATAGAAGAAAATATTCGCACACACATGTTGATAATTAACATACAGACAAACAAATATTAACTTTTTAGAACAAAATTTTTTTAGACTAACAATAATGTTATTGTTGTTATTGCTGTTGTTGGTTTCAATACAATACAAATTCGAAAATATGCACTAAAATACCGACATACAAGCAAACAAACATACATATGAATGTATCTACTTATGTATGTACGTCTATCTGTCCGTCTGTCTGGCTATTCGTCTATCAAGAGCAAAAATATAAATTCAATGCGATTACAATTGCAAACTGCATGTGACACGTTATGAGTATTATTATTATTTTGTTATTTATTCGATTTTCTTTTCTATTATTATTAAATTTTTTCTTTTATTTTCTAATAAACTCTTAACGCAAAGGTGTTTTTTTATTTGTTTCATAGCAAATAAAATATGTATTGAGATGTTTGATTTGTGTTTTTTTTTCTCAATCAAATGAGTGCATATTTAATAACTATACCCCCAAAGATTTGCAACAATGGCAAAAACTTTAAAACAATGAAAATTAAAAATTATAATAAAACAAAAACTATGAAGTATTTCAACACTTCAAATGTAAGCAATTTTCTTGCTACTCGATAAAGTACGTTCATAATGAAAAAAAATCTCAAAACCAATCTGAAAACTTAAAAAAAAAAAAAAAAACAAAAGCACTAAAGCAAAACTATAAATGAAATAAAATTAAGAAGAATATCATAAAGAAAAAAAAAAAAAAAAACAAGAAAACAACAATAAACACATATTCGCATACAAGAAATAAAGAAAAAAAAAAACATAAAAACAAAACTATTTTTATCATTCTTATTGAAAATTTCAGCTATTTAAAGATTTTTGCGCGAAAAGTATTTTTTGTTTTTGCCACCAGAAAGATGTCATTTTACCGTCTCCACCTCCTCAAATTTATGCACAAATCTTAAAATGTAGCAGATATTTTAGACCGTAGTCACACAGGCACGCACACGAACAGCAAGACAGACATACAGACAGACAGACAGTCATGCAGCATGTACGAATACGAATGAGTATGAATACTGTTTTGCAGTACGAATAAATAAATAAATAATTTTTCATTAAATGTTATGAATGTGCATATTTTCAAAATAAAAGGAATATTGTAGACACAAAAAAACATACACATCAATTACAGAAATTCGACATTAATTCTGAAACAGAGCAAAAAATTCTCTAATTTATGAATTTGAAAGAAAAAAAAAACAAAGGACAAGAAACTTGAATAATAATTCGAGTTTTTTATAACTCTTCCAAACGGTGTCTCTAATCTCTAAATATTGCTCCAAAAATTATCAACAGTAATCAGGAACTTTTCTAAAGAAAAATATCTGTACAGTTTAAAATATCCGAAACAATTTTGAATCTTGTTCCAAAAAAAAGCTTTACAATTCGCGACTATTTTTTATTTGTCCCAACACCCCAGCAAAAACTTTGCTTACAAAATAAGCAGAATAATAATGAGAACTTGAGGAAAAGACTACTTATTTTTCTACTAGAAAAAGTAATTATTTTTGTTCGCGATGTCCCAAAAGTAATACTTTATAATTTGGCCAATTACAACCTAAAAAATAATACCTTTATTTTATACTTAAAAGTTTTATAAAAATATGTAGTTACCAAAAGAGACAAGAAATAAGTACTTTCAAAAAGGCTAAAACACACTAATTAAAATTGCTCTGGAATCTTATGGAATTTTTGTTGAAAAAGTGTACACAATAATAAATTTTTCGAAATGTAAGAAAACATTTAATAAAGAGTGTTTTGGCTGCACATATATATAGCTCTAACACTGTAATAACAGTGTGTTTATTAATATATGTAAATATACGGGCCGGGCCTGTCACAGAAATCAATTGCGATCGAAAGTTTTTTTAATTTCGAGACAGCTTCTTCATAAAACGAAAATCGATCAATTTTCTCGGAATGAAATCACTTTTAATTTTTCGATCAAAAAAAGTTTTTGTTTTGGTTTGCACAATATATAAAAATAAAAAAATTTTAATTTGTCGGAATTACGAAAGTCGATAAAAGTCTGAAGAAGGTAAAACAAAATCGATCGAAATGAAAATACGGATTCAAAACTATTCTGAACAATTTCTGTGATAGGCCTGATTATGCTCTTCAAAAAAACATCGTTTACATTAGATCGATATCACTGCTAGTATTCTTATAACAAAAATATATTGTGGGGGTAATTTTGGATTATATTTATGTACATATATATTTACATACATATTATTGATTTTTGGACTTCCCATGTATTTCACATCGAAATTATTCTTAAAATTTGATAATATTACCGTATATCTAACAAATATTAATGGAATATATTGCAAATTGATTCAAATAATTCTTTAAAATCATAAAATAATAACTTATTTAAATTATATGAATTATTATTTATGAAAGTATTATTTTGTTATGTATAATTATGACTTATTTAAGATATTATAAGAAAGTTATGTTTAACTATAGAACTTATAATGCAAAAAGTAGCTAATGCAGCTATTTTTTTTAATAAATGATAATTTTAACTTTAATTAAAAAAAAATTATCAAAAAACTTTGCCGTTTCAAACAATGTGTTAATCGATTTAATTAAATATAGCTCAGGCTTTGACAATTCCCAAAAATAATTCTACAAGTTTTAATTAATTTATTTTAAACGAAAAAATCCATTCAGATTTTTTGTTATTTAATAACCCCCATATTCATAAAAAGTATTTTAGGTTTATAGCAGGCTTATGAAACGAATTTTCTATGGAAATTTGTTTAATAAACCTTTTATTAATCAAAAATATTTTTTATGAATATGGGGGTTAATATATTAATTAAAAATATATTTCAAAGCCACTGAAATCTTAATTAAATTAAAATTATATTTTTAATTTTTTTTTCAACTAAAAAATATAATTGATTCAGTTATCATATTAATTAATTTGAAATACTTTTTAAACAATTCTTTTAATTCATAAAAAACAACTGACAATTTTTTTTTTACTTTTGAGTACTTTTCTGTGTACTTTTGTAGACCGTTTTTTATGAACTTGAAAACTGTTGTGGATAATTTGAGTTTAATCTGAACTAAAGTGGAACCTGTATTATCCGTGATTCGATTAATTGGAAACATCAATTAGCCGGGAAAGGAAAAGAACATTTCTTGCATCGATTAAAATTTTTGTGTATCGATAAACCGTGAGTTACTTTATTATCCGGGGCTATAACCATTACCAATAATCGAGGTTCCACTGTATTATTACCTTTTTAAAAATATCCAAGCTACCAGGGCGAATTCTTTTTTCAGGTGGTGTTGAAAGCACAGCTGTGCTACTCTTTTTTTCTTACTTAGAGAGAGAAATGTCAAAAGTTGCTTATGTTTTTGACATATCGATCAACGAAAGCAACAAAAAAATACATTGTTGTGTTTTTGGTGTTGTTACTTGTTGTAATATCGACAACACCGAATACATGAATTCGCCTTGCAAGCTACTTTATATGTTTTTCCACAAATTTAGTCTCAAACAAGTACGAAAATATAGTCGGCCAAGCCGGACCATAAGGACCCCTACACCACAGTATTACATTTATTTTTTCGAGAGTGTACTCTATTTGGGACTCAAGGGCAATCATGGAACCACCAGAAAAGAATTATGCTATAACGTTAAGTTTCATGTAAAAGTTCTTTTGATTTGTTTGACTTAAAGTGATTTTAGAATGGGGTTTATGAGGAACCTCTGGTTAATTTTGAACCTAGTCATGACATAGTATCTATCGTAAAAATAACTGTCGCCAATTATTAAATCAATACCAATATTTATAAGGAATTTATGGCATTAAATGCTTTTTTCGGGAGCATAATTTGTATGGTGAAATAGTTTGGTTGATTTAGATTGCAATCGAATAAGTTTGGACCAAATTAAAGCTAAATGACAACAAAATAAGTTTTCTTATGGGCACACAGACTACTCCGGAGAGAAGCTTGTACGGGGGCTATATAAAATAATGAGCCGAGTCTCAACATTTTCAATAGGCTTGGTCCTGGTGACAATTAAAATTAATATATCGAATTGCATTTAATTATCTCCAAAATTGCGACCTGTACTTTGCGCACAAGGTTTGGATGGACAGCCAGCCATCCTATCAGACGAACGGACAACGTTAAATCGACTGAGAAAGTACTTCTGAGGTGTTACAAACATCAGCATAAATACATAATACCCTCTCCACTATTGTATGGTGCCGTTATAAATATATTAGTGTATTTGGTTTACTAACGT
This sequence comes from Pollenia amentaria, assembly GCA_943735925.1. Lineage (NCBI taxonomy): Eukaryota > Metazoa > Arthropoda > Insecta > Diptera > Polleniidae > Pollenia > Pollenia amentaria. Next base: position 216,235,185 of record OX031009.1, on the reverse strand, counting down.
GAACTTTAACCTTTTTTTGCACAAGGCAGTATTATGTACTTGTGCTGATGTTTGTAACACCTGAGTAAAATGTATAGGCTTAGATTATTGGTTAGATCACGTGAACTTGAACTTTTTTTTGCATAAGGCAAATAATATTTTAAAGGCCCCAGCATTTTCCTACTACGAAGCAGGCTTGAAATGAAGAATATAAAAAAATAACTATAACAACAACAAATTCAGTTAGTAAAGCTGATCGCTACACTCACCAGTTTTTATATGCGTTGAATCATTTATTGGGAATGTTCTATTTGCAATTAAAGTTTCAACGTGGTTATATCTGTAAAATAATTAGAATTTCTTAGTTAACAAATTTATACCAGTCTGTTAGCACTTTGTTAACTTAACCGCAAACCAAAAACGCGTAGTTAGAACCTAATGATATTGAATATCTCAGAAACTGTAAGAGATAGACAACAATTGAGAGCGCCAATCGAAAGAGCGTTTGGAGTGATAGGATATAAAACTCATTTTTAATAAGTGATATGTCCTCCTTAGAACCTGGTTTGCCTAAGGTCGGGAAATAATTTTAATTCCTCTCATACCATTGGTTTATAACTTCTAATCCCTTATAATTCTGGCTTTATTCATAGATTTGTTAGGGAACTTTAAAATAATAGAATTTTAAAAATACGAGTATGTGTGGATTAATGTCATTCTAAATCTTTAAATTTTGATAAAAGCTAGAATTTTACTAAGACGATGTTGATATTTCTTACTCTTTTATTCGTTAATCAGAGGAGCTTTTTAGATGTATATTAAGGCAATGAAGCCGAAACCAACATCGAACGAAATCGACCGATCTTTTGTTAACAATCAGACAACAGTCTGCCCTTTAAGGGATACCGATACACGCAGAAAAAAACATGGTTGATGTTGGCTTAAAAATATTATTTTAAACTTACTATTGTCACGATTAATAAATTTTTTTTTATGTTCAACCATAAAATGTTTACGCCTTCCTTGAACACAATATTTATATATAAGAAAATTTAAGCTACAAACGTTATTATTATTATATATATACGTATTATGTTTTAAGTTAAAAAAAACTAAGCTTGTTTTGTTTTCTGCAGTTTTCGAATACTTTTTAATCACATGCCTTGCCTGGTTTGTTTAAAATTCTCGAATTATTTTTTTTTTTATTGTTGATTTAAATACATGAAAGTTGCACAAACCAGGAAAAAATATAGAATGTTGACTCGTTGCGTATTAGAAAATGAAAAACATACAATTTCCTTCAATTAAGGATAGCTTAAGCTTAAGATATAACCAGATAATAGGAATAAAAAAGAGCGAAATAAAATTACATTTGGATAAAATGGCTTCCTGAAAAACTCTTTTAATATAAACATTTGAAAATGTCTAAAATCAATAACTAAAATAATATGGTTAATATTGACTATATGATCTTTAATTTTGACCAAATTTGGTTTAGTTTTAAACACTGTATGGTTGATCGAAATTAACCATAATATGGTCACCTACAAAAATAGCATTGTTATAATTCTACCATAGTAGGTTACTTTTATATTATTGTTACCTCCAACTATATTTTTTTTCTGTGTGTATATAAAACATCTTTTTGTATCATAATTTGTTCTCTAATAAAACTGACCTTTGACTTCATTCTCGTCTTTATGTACATATGTGTCTTCATGTATGTGTGTATAAAATACAACTTTTCTCGGCACTTGTAAGAATAGCGTATCTAGTAAAAAAAAATTACAAAATGTACTCTCATAAAATCTTTTAGTGTGTTACTTTTATATTATGGTTACCTTCAACCATATTTTTTTCTGTGTGTATATAAATAAAATTCCAGTAAATTTTTTTTTATTTGTCTCATAATTTGTTCTCTGATAAAACTGACCTTTGACTTCACCCTCGTCTTTATGGATGTCTCTTTATGAATGTGTGTATAAAATAAAACTTTTCTCGGCACTTGTAAGAATAACGTAACTAGTAAAAAAAATTACAAAATTTACTCTAATAAAATCTTTTACTGTAAGTCATTAGTTTAACAATTTCCCCCAGTGATTACACAGAACACAGAATCTCTAGAACCTAAAACCTAAATACTATGAAAATCTATGACGGCAATGGTCGTCATAATATGCACTATTAACATCATTTATACCCGCTATAAACATAAGATTTATTATGAATTTTAAATATATTTTATTTATGTATGTAGTTGGCATTTTGTAAAAGTTTGTATTTTTTTTTATTCATTTGCATACGTAAAAGATTTGTTTAATAAAATTTCTTTATTATTTTCGCTATTAGATTCTTTTAGTGCCAATTTTGCAATTGGTTTTTTGCTTTATGACATTTTTACTTTCGTAACATATTTTTTTCTTGGTTTGCGTAGATGGTTAATGATTTCAATTTACTTTGTTGTAAAGGAAAAATGATTTGGCGTAAAATATGGCAACGTATTTTGTACTTTTTTTGGACATAGAGAAAAGTAATCTCTTAGTTTTTTTTTTTGGATTTGCTTAGATTACTGTTCAGTGCATTTTTTATTACACAAAAATCTAGTACAGAACAAGTATGAGTGCTATACTCGACTATGCCGAATCTATGATACCCTCCATCGGCAGTTAGTTATTTTTAGTCAAAAAAAATTTAATTTTACCTAATAAACTATCAGGGTTCGCAACAGTTTAAGCCGTACTAAAATGATTTTTAGGAGGAAAATTTAGACTGGACCCATTGTATGATCAATGATGTCAGTATCCGGTAAAGTGAATTCGGCTGTTAAAAAATCTAACTAAGATAAAAATTTCAATACAGTAGTGAACTTTTTTTTTAGCATTTTATGCGTTTCGAAGTGCTTTTTGGAAGGCTGCTTTATATGGAAACCGATAATCACAAAATTGCATGTTGTTATTTTGTCCACTTAAAGCTAAATTGGACCACATTTTACCACAACATCTATATTTGCTAAGATTTTAGGCGTTTTTAAATAATTTCCCAAAGTGGGCTTTATATGGGACCAATGGTAAATTATAGATCGATCTTCACGGAATTTTGTACTGTGATTGAAATTCTTTTAAAATTCTGAAAGACCAAATTTTACCGCAATAGCATTATTCGATACGGTTTGAAGCGTACTAAAGTGGTTTCCGAAAATGGGAGTTGTATGGGGCATAAGGTGAATTATAGTCATACAAAACGAACTTGTGTTTTCCGCCACCATTTATGTTAGTTTTTGTAGAAAAATTAATAATTTTTGTGAGGTGGTTGTTTCACATTAAGATACATAACTCCTATTCTACTTAACTTATGTTAATAGACTTCAATCCCAAACTGCTTAAAGCCGATTTATATTAAGGGCGATGTTGCTGCGACAATGCTTTCATTCTATTTTGGGGTCCCTTCGCGAATTTACATAGATTTTTTTGTCGCAAGAGTAAGGGGACTTTTTAACATTAAATTGAAAAATCCAAAAAAGCGTGACCAGTAAATGGATCAAACTTTAGGTTTATTTTTAACAATTTCTATTGATTTACTAAGCGTTTGCAAAAGCGATAGAGAGTTCCAAAATTTCTTCTTACCGCAATTAGCTTTCGCACGAAGTTGCATTCACAATAGAGAGAAGCTCCCCAGGAATTGTTAAAAATCGTAATCAGTTATTGCATATGATCGGCTGGCTTATATTTTCCTGGGCAAAAAATCTTATTAGATACCTTAAAAATTCAATTGTGTGTTTAATGGTTTTCGGTAATTATTTTCCCAGTAATCTGGAATTCAAAAGTGGAACTTGCGACAGCTTGAAAAGTTAGGAACTACACATGTACAAGGTCGGAAGATGTTATAATTTTTGCAAATGGCGTCGTACGTCATTCGTACTTGACATTTGTGAACTAGACAGCTGCAGTATACAATCATACAAGCCATGGAGCGCTATACTCCGCAAGAGCGTAAAATTATTGTGTCAACAACGAAGAGGAAGTTTTTGAATTGAAAATGATCATGAGCGACGAGGAGCACTTTTATTTTAGCAGTTATTTACGTCAATAAACAAAATCTTCGTTTCTGGGGCATTGAAAATCCGCGTGTGATGTACAAAAAGCCGTCACAACTACTCAAAGCCACTGTGGGATTCGGCGTTCAAGCGGGGAGACTATTGGCTGATTTGGCCTGGCCAGCAAGTTCGCCCGATTTAACCATCCCAGACTTCTTTCTTTGAGGCGATTTGAAGTCGCGGGCTTATGCCAACAAGCCCCAGACAATCGCAGCCCTTAAGGAGAAAATTCGGTAGGAATGCTAACATTTATCACCGGTAGGCTTGCGGAAAGTCATGGTAAATGCGATAAAACGGGCAGAGATGTATACCAATACTGGTGGCAGCCACTTAGCGAAGTCACCTTTTCGACTCTACAGAGAAAATTGTACAGGTCCAAATAAAGATTTCCATCACTCAAAATAATTTTTTTTATTTAGTAAAAAAGGTATTAAAAAAAAAAAAAAAAAAAAAATTGGTTGATGTAAATTGTACCGCCTTTATCTATCTTGTTTCGGAGTTTACCCAGGCTAGAATGCAATTCCTAATTTTTTTAAATGTTTCTAAGAAATTATCTAACGAAATATAGTATTTAACGTTTTTTTTCTTTTTGTATATCTTAGTATAAAAAATTATTGGAGAAAGTTGTAAAATATTTTTTCCCGTTCCAACTGGGACTAGTCTAATAAACATGTTTTTGTGTTTTAAAGAATTTATATGGTAAATAGTATCTGTTTACATATATACATACATACATATATAAACTTGTATGTATTTTAAATTTATGAAATAATTTACTGTATTTCCCCTAATTAGAAACTTCCCGTTTAACGTGACCCGTAAATTCGCCGTACAGCAAACGTTTTTTTCTTAAATTCAACCAAATTGTTGATAAAATAAAATTACACACGTAATAATTTAAAATTGTCTCCCTTCATAAAGGAATATTTTTGAATTTTTTTAAAATTGAATGAGAACAAATAAAATGATTTCATTAAGTTCAATAAAATTTAAACAAGTTTAACAAATTTGATAAAAAAAAAAAATATCTTACACACAGTTGCAATGTTCTAATGAAAATTTAAACAAAAAGAATTTTAAAGTATTTGAAATTTTGAAAAACTAAACTTAAAACTAAAGGTATGTATTTCGTTCACATTTAACAAATATTTGGCAAAAAAAATTAAAAAAAGCGTGAGCACTAAATTGATTTGCTTTTAACTTTCCTCTCAACCTTTTTTTTATAATTTAATAAACTTTATTTCTAAAAAATGCATATCTTAAACTGTCTGATCTGATTTAATAAAAGTAGTGGTTACGTTTTGGGCATAAAGTATTTGCTAATTTTTAAACCAAAGTTTCTAAAACTTAAAATATATTACTTATATTTATTTGAAACTTACATTGTTTTTAAAAAGCAATCCAAATGGAAAAAATTTGTTAATAATCCTTAATTGTTAGTTGTTATAAGATGGATGCGATTTGAACAGATTTCCCAATGATTTAAATCGAATCAAATCAAATTGAATCGTAGTCAAAAGTTGTAGAAAGAAAGAAGAAATTTAATGATGTTGGCTCATAGTAAAATCATTTAAATCTTATTCTGTATGTTTGGCTTGTAATAATTCACACACATACACATACACATTAATAAAAAATAAAAAAAAAAAAACAAATCCAAATCCAGACAGGAAATGACAGATGGTTGAATATGCCGCTGATCTTCTTGTTGTTGTTGTTGCTGTATTTAAGATACACATAAGTAAAAACTACATATATTTAAACATAGATACGACGAATATTAGTTGTTGTTGTTGTTTGTATGTATCATTTATAAATGTATGTTTTTATGCTGTTTATTTGTTGTTGCTTTCTATGAGTATCTTCAAAATATCTTTTTCTTTTATTTTTTCTCGCTGTAGTTACACTTTGTATGCACTTCAGATTCTTCCGTTTTTAGTATTTTTTTTTTGATTTCTTCAAATTTTTTTCTCAAAATATCTTAAATTTAATTGATATAATTGAAAAATTGCAAAATAGATTAAAATATTAATTATTTGTTATTTGAACATATATTTATGATAATGAGACGAGACGTAGTCGTTTAGTCGTTTTTTCCTCCTTTTTTTCTTCTTTCTTTAATTCATTCATAAATTATTTTCAATATGTACAATTTATATAAACAACGTCGCTGACGGTGACGACGACAACGTCGAAAAAACAGCGATTTTGAAGATTTTGTTTTAGACATACATTTACTAAAATGTACTCGTATTTGTTAAATTTTTATTCGTAGTGGTATTTGTTGTATACGTGTATACACTTAATTCACACAATTTTGTTTTATTTTTCTTTGAATTATTTTCTTCCTCTTCTCTTTTTTATTATTTCTTTTTGATAATACTTTAAAAAAAAAATTTTTTTTTTTTTTGTTTAAATTAATTTTATTTGTTTTTCTTTTTTTTTTTTTTGAAATTGTGGGACTCTTGAAGAATGATTTGATTGATTTTTTGTTGTTGTTAGGCTATTTTAGGCACTGAATGAACTTAATTTTAATAATAAAAAAAAAATTTTTTTTCAATATTTTATAATTTGAAATTTTCTTTAACAACAAACAAAAATATTTTGTAGTAAAACGAAACACTTTGTAAATTAAAATAAATTAATCGTATTGATAAGTTTTGAATTCGGATCGTGAGCAGGATATATGTATGTATCGTAGAAATAAGGCTTAACGTGGTGTGGTCAGTCACTGTGAAAAGAATCAAACGTTTTCGCTGCGTACATTAAGTGGCCGATATATACTCGAACATACGGACACGCACACTCATTCGATATTTTTCTTTTTGTATAAAATTTATTGAAAAGTTGTTGCTGTTTATTTCTTGTTAGTTTTTTCTTAAAACAGTCAGCTCCGCGACGGATCGATGGTACGAGACAGTATGTTAGAAACGCTTTCAAGCGAAATAAATCCAAGTGGTTGTGTATCGCGCACTGTCTACCTCGAACTAATGTCTGTCGAGATAGTTTGTTGCATGCGTGCCACTCTCACGCGAGTCTCACCGTGGCCTGAAGTTGAAACCAAGGCAAATTAATCCATTTGGTAAAGTGTTGTGAGTATTAGAGTCACATACAATAAGCCGGAGAGCCTCTTAGAGTGTAAAAAGAGATAGAGAGAGTAAGAGATCTTGTCTTTACAATTTCAAAGATAAATTCGCCTTTAATTTAAATGCTTTTGTATTTGAAATTTTTGTTAAAGTACTGGTGAGAGGCGATAAGGTAAAGATCACTAATTGTTAATGTATTTTTCTGCTTTATTTTCGGTTTTTTTTAAAGATATTCAATTATTTGTTTGGCTTGATTTTTTCTCATTTCGCCGTGTTTATCGATGACGTTGGTCTTTTCCCCGTTTTTAACTTTTGGTAATTTTTCAGTTAAATTATTATTGTAAACCATAAAATTTATTAGTTGAACTTTATTCTAACTAACAAATCGCTTGAGTGGTATTTATTAGTAAAACTTTTTTTTATAAATATTTCAATTGCCTAACTATTTAATAATTATTTAAGTCATTTTTATCTATTCATATTTCACATTTCTATTATTTAATAAAAAGAAAAATTGATTTACACTTCACAAATTCATTCAGAGTGTTTTTTTCAAATTCGTTTCTTTTCATTCTCTTTTTTCGTTTATTATTTTGCACGAATGCGGCGAGGCGAATACATCGACGACGAATGCGAAAATAACAAAGACAGCAAAACTACTAATTCATTTGCGAAAAAATTTCAATGAATGAATTTCAACGTTCTGCACAGTTCGATAAGGTCGTTCTTATGTACGTGTCTGCTGATTGTCAACTTTTTTTTTTGTTTCTTCTCTTCTTGCTTTTTGTTGTAACAATCTTAACGTAGTTTCTGTTTTGTTGTTGGTTTTCGATTTTTTCAATATTCCTTTTTTGTTTGTTTAATGAAATTTAAAGAGCACGAACCGTCATCACTTACAGGCTTTTGTGAAAATTTTAATAGGAAGTCCAAAAAAGTAAAGATGTGACCAAAGTATCTTTATGTCTGTCTATATAAATGTAAAAGTGTGCGTGCGTGTATCTGTGTGTAAAAGTGGAATAAGAAAAGTGAAGAAAAAAAATCGAATGCACGTTTGATACGCACTTTTTTACTCCATCCGCTTTGGAAGAAATATGAAAAACGACTGATTCGCACACATACTTGCTCTCCACAAACTATACCAGCAACATGAGTGAGTGAGTAAATGAGTAATTGTATGTTGATGTGTATGTTTGGCTGCGGATGTAAAGCAATCTGTAAAAAAATTAATACCCAACTAACAAAAGTGTATGTAAAACTACTTGCCTCAAATTGAACTAACTCAACTTTTGTAATTCATTTGATATGAATATATTTTTAAATTAGCTATTTGCTAGCTAATTCTATAGTTATTTAAACATTTACATATTTTAAATGCTAACAAACCTTTACACATAACCCCTCAATTTGCTGGGTACACTTTTTGTAAGAGAGTGCCCAAGTCAGTGTTGCCATTTGGAAAGAATTGCTCATGGATGATAATCTGGGTTTAACGCTACATCGAGAAACTTGTGAGATCTAAGTAAAGAAATGGTTGCTAAATTTTAAGCCCTTTAATTAAGAGCAAGTGCTTCCTTTAATAGCGGAATTTAAAGGACTGTGTTTGACAGCTATTTTGTTTAAACATCTATTGACGGCTCTTAATACGGACATCATTGGAATTCAAGACTGCCGGAATCTTTAATTAAATCCATATCATGAGCCATATAATTCCAAAAATTTTTGTTTGGACTTTTTCTATTCTCCCTTTCATAAAGTTTTTGTTTATTTATCGGATCTTCATATAAAAAATATGAACTAACAATAACACAGGCCAACAAATTTCTAACCACAGAACCGATGGATAAAACCTGATAAGTCGTCTAAAAATTCTACAAGCTAATTTTGAAAAATCCGATTTTCGCTATATTAATTGCATGTTCGCCACTATTTTGTGATTTTTTTTATAACATTGACTTTATTTCTGTATTTTTTTTAAAGACTTTTTTAACTTTTTCATCAATCACCAAAAAAAAAAAAACTGTAAAGCATCTTGAATAAAATACTAACTTAAGTCAAAATTATAAAAAAAAATTGTAATAAACATGGCGAAAATTCTATGAATATAGCGAAAATCGGATTTTTAAAATTTCAGGTTAAGATATCTCAGAGAATGAACAAGATACTATAACAAAAATTAAACATTTATTTTTAAGGATAATGGGTATGACATTCAAACGAAATATCAGATTTTATAAATAAGGATTGATTCGCGCAGTTATATCTCGAATATGACGAAAAACAGGGGTGTGTTAAACTTTAAGGAAAGATATATGAGATGATGGAAAAACTCTGAGACCAAATTCGGATTTAGCACAACTCCAACCTTTAGAAAAGTATACGTTAGTCCCACGGTTTCGACTTTTTTCAAATGTTCAGGCCTGTGTAATTAAGCAAATCTTAATCTAATTCTTGAGTTTACGTCCTGATAATGCCGGAATTCTCCCTAGGTGTTTACCGATATTCAAATCGGATACGATCTGCAGTATCTTTTCTACTTAAGCGAGTGCGTAGTTCAGGCAAGTCGATTTTTTTCTTCCTATGCTAATCCAGCGAAGCTCTACGGTTGTCTGCAGGAAAGAAACCAGAGTCTCTGGCGGGAATAGAACCCACAACTTCGGCGCTGATAGACTATCTCACTACCAATTGGCCTACCGGGGCATTTTTTGGATTTCCGATTTAAGCCTTTTTAGATATTAAATTTAATATTTGGTGATCATAGTTTTTACTGATGGCACATTGAGTTCTTTATGAATATTCGTGTTTTTTTACATACCCGATATGATTCGAAGCATTTAGTTGTGGTACTTTTGGATTTTCTCTTTATTGGAAGCCGAAGCAGTGCCCCAAAACTGACTGCCATATCACTAGATTGGCTTTAAGATAAGTTGTTAAGTAGAAGTTAATAATCCAGACTGAGGTATTATTTGATTATTGATTTTAAATAGGGGCATGATTCCCGACGCAAATTGAATGTTATGTGTACACTTTTTTCTCATTGACCTTTATCTTCCATTGTTTTAACCACATATCTAATTGAAATATATGATCTTGTAGGTAATGAGATCCTTCATGATGGGTTTCGTGTACGCAAATATGTATGAACAGCAAAAGTTGAAGTTTGGGTGTAGTTGTTGATTGGCATGTCCGAAGTACATATTAAGGTTAAAAAAGACGGACCAATATCCCTCCTTCTGCCAATACAGCATCAATTGGATGAAGAGACTACGTAGCTTTCTAATACCTTTTGTGTATTTACCGTTAAATTTATCTTTAATTTATTTTAAAAGCCTCAATGCCAGACTGTATCAAAAGCATGAGAAACATCGACATTAAAATTTATTTTTAATGGCTTAGAGATAACTGGTCTTTTAAGAATTTTAGTTGCAGTCCAAAACAAGTAGTCTGATTTTGGAGCTGTATCAAGTTCCTTGAACATTATTCCAAGGATTCTGTTTTCTAAAACTGCAGCAACTTGTTTTTCGCATGCGTTAAATATGCGTAATAGTGCTCTTCATACACAAATATGCATCTTATATATTTTTCGACGGCGCCTATTGCTTGTTTTTTTTTAATATAACAGCTTTTATTGAACAGAAACGGAACATCAGCAGACAGAATTTCGCACTTACACCTCCAACGGTCGGAAGCAATTCTTCTTAATCTTTATGGCGAATAAAAATGTACTTAAATAAAAATGTGGCTTAAATATCTCTTTTTAGTTAACTTTAAAGTAAATTATTGAAGTTTTTGTTGTATCAAAACAACCAGAGATTTAAACCTTATATAATTAACGTCCCTTACCCTAAAATATCGGGTGCTTCATCCTAATGCTTGATTTATAATGTAAAATAAAATACATAAATTTGAAAGTGAACTTTAAATTAAATTATCGGTTAAAAGAACAATTTATGGCATTTACTGTTTGAAAATGATATCATCTAAATGTTGGCCATGGCTTAGTCTAAGGTGGTCATTTCGGAAGGCCTAATTGTGGGTGACTCGTTTGAGCATAGTGACTGGTATACGCGAATAACTCGTCTAATGTTGGCTTTCAAAGCGTCAGTCGTAGGTGGCTTATTCCTGAAGGCCGCAGACTACATATACCCAGAGGTAATAGTAAAAAGGTGTGATATCGGACAATCTAGGTGGCCAATTTACCGTAGTAAAAGAAATTAGTTTTTCCAGAGCCCATTCACTGAAAATAAGATGCAAACTTAGGTCGCCTGGCTTCAGTTCTTGCACAAGTTAAACTTTGTACAATTAAGGCGTCACAATGGACCTAAACTTTGAACGCTTTTAGGCCGAGATCCTTATGTAAAATACGCCAAGTTGTCGAATACGACTAGCCAAGCTGCTATATTCACTTCACTACGTGCTGGATGTTGTATATCCGGTCGAGTATCATCCACTTATGTAAACTTGGATTCAAATTTGCGAATGGTGTTGGCAATAGTGGTTTTAGTAGGTCTAATTTGCGCACCGTAAGTTCTTCGGAACGCACGAAAAACATTTCTCACAGAACTTTTGGAGACGCTGTTGTGGTGTGAGCCTTTCCATGATGACTTGCCAAACGATACTGAAAAAATGACAAAGAATATTGAAAATCAAACCTCGCGATAAATCACCCTTTATAAGTATAACATGCAGACAGAAGTGTTTTTCATAAAGTCCGTAATATTAATGGGATTGGACTCAGTTAATTCAAGATCGATTAAAAATCTCTAAGTTTGAAGTATCCAGACAAGATTGAGGTATTTGGGGCGCCAACGGGGCATACTCACAAGCTTCGTTGGAAAATGAATGGCAAGTATGTATATTGGCTATTATTTGCAATGATAAAAAGTATTTTCTAAAGGCCTTATGACACTACATTTTTAATGCATTGTTCTAGTTTTGGTGAACAGTGCAAATATAATCTAATAGAAAAATTTACTAAGTGCAAAGAGTTCAGCTGTATTAAGATAAATAGCAAACTGTCAAAAATTTTACTAAAGTTATCGATAAAAAGTTATGTCAAAAACAATGTAAAATTGTTCAACTTAAAATTGACATTTCAAGCTTGAAATATTAAAAGTGTTGCTGAATCAGCGGTTAATGTGGAAATTCACCGATTAACCGCTTTTTGTTTGTTTTTTTTTGTTTCCTATAAACGAAAAGTTGACAACATTTAATAAAATGAATAAAATCAAAACAAAAGAAAAACTAAAAAAAAATTTCTGTTTACATTTTTTATAGTTTGCTCTTTCCAACATTTACTGTTTCTTTTCATCAATTCTATATCAATTCAATAAATAAAAAATGTAGTGTCATAAGGGCTTTAGTGTTACTGTTGCCGTTAAAGCTCTACAAAAGAGAAACGTTCTGAATTGTAAATTAAAGTCACAATATCTAAATGAAAAAGGTTTAGTCGATAATCATAGTCGGTTCTGTGCCGGAGTGAATTTTATTAGGTTCTTTTAATTTTATTAATATTAATTAGCCAAGAATTAAGACTTATTCTGACAAAAAATAACTGTGGCTCTTACGTAATGCAAACGTAATCTGCTAGGGATGGGCAAATTGAAAAAAATATATCGATATACATATATCGTATTGATATTTCTTAAAAGTATCGATATATATTAATTAAAATGATCGATATATCGATGTATCGAACGTATTAAGCTGAAATTATTACCAAATTTAAAAACTTAATATACCTATGTCAATACATATTTACACACATATTACATGTAATTCCATTCTAACTTTTTATGGTTTCTTTTAATTTCAAATTTACTGCCTGTCCCTCGATTTCGAACGAATTTTTTGATTCGCTTAACTTTTATTTAAAACAAAACCAAAAATTTTAAAAATTTTAAGGTACGTTATGCGAACGAAGTTTCGTTTGAAATCGAGGAACCCGCAGTTTATTCTACAATAAAAAAAATTTAAAAAAAAGTAAAGAATACAAAAAAATTTGTATTTATTCGCCATATAAATTATAAAAAAATTAATTGGGATTATATAATGCCGGATTATATACTGCCGGTAAACGAAACTTGTGGCACATACTATACTAGTAAACTGTGCAATATTTTATTTTTAATATATAAGAACATGCTCAAATAAAAATAAAAAACTAAATATTTTTTTTTATTATGAACACTCCAACTTTCATGAGTCTATTGCTGCTAATACGCCATAATTAAGGCGATTCCTTGCATGATTCCAGGAACCCTTTCCAGAACATTTTTTCGGCGCTTATTTTTTTGTTGTCATCTCTTAAGCCGAGACAAAACTGAACTGTGTAAACTATGAATTTGTACAATGGAAAAACGCCGTTAGTTAAAAAAACATATGATGCAATTCTTAAAAAACAACAGTATTGTAAAGCCTATAGTACACGGCATGTAAAAAGACACATGCGCATGTGGTTCTGACGTAATTTTGACGTCATCACACAACACGCAATGTTTATTGTGGCTTTGCATTGACGTCAAAATAACGTCAGAACCACATGCGCATGTGTCTTTTTACATGCCGTGTACTATAGGCTTAAGTAGTTGAGCAACAGTTAAAACGTTGAATTTTATCATAAAGAGATCTTAAAAATATCGAATTCGATAGTCGTAGATAAATATCGATGTATCAATATATCGGTATTTTTAATATCGGCGATATATGTATATCGATTATGGTTTTTTTAAATATCGATATTTTGATATATCGATATTTATTGCCCATCCCTATAATCTGCCACGTGCTAAAGAATTAACCCCCAGTAGGCTTTTTTATTTATTTATCCTCCAAAAATTAAGCAAACAATTTTTTAAGTCTTATTTGGAGAAAAGTGTAAAAACTTGTGAATAATCTTTGTAACCCCTGGTAACACTGGCACAAATGTTACTTCTTATAGGGAAAGAGAGATGAAACAAAAAAAGAGAGCAAAAACCCACCATTTCATTGATAACTCAGGCGAATTTAATTTAATTTGTATTCGGAAATGTTCGTTATTTCAATGTTATTTTATTGTTTTTGTTTTTATTTTGCAAAATTTAATCAATTGCAACCTTAAAAAAAGCGAGAAAAAATTTCATTGATAAATAACAAGGAAATTTCACATTACTGTTTTTTTATTATTCATTATTATTTTATTTTTTATTTTTGGTTATACGTGTATGTATGTATGTAAATATTTTGGTTGCTCATATTGTATGATTTATACAAATAAATGTATGAGTGTGTGCATCTTCATACAAGTCTATGTATGTATGAAAAGATGTAGGCCAGTGAGTCTTTACCCTTTTACCAGTGCATTTGCAATCACACGAACACATACACTGCACAAAAATAACACAAAGTTTGTATTGAATTGAATTGAATGTAAGTATGTATGATTTCCTCTTGCAAAGATTTTGAAACAACAACAACACCAACAACACGACAGTTACAACAACAGCAGCAAAAACGATCAAAGAAAAAAAAAAACACAAACGGAAATTGAAAATATGCCAACTTGTGGGCGCGCGCTCTCTCTCTCTCTCTCTGTATCAAACTATATGGTGAACAAGCAAACGACATGAAGAAGAAGGTGTACGAACCAACCAATTTTGTGTGCTCGGCAAGTGGCGAATTCATGCCAGTTTTGTGCTTCATTCATTTAATACACAAAAAATTAAAAAAAAAATCCACATAGAAAGAATCTGTTTCTCTATAGTCGGAGTGGAGTCTCTTATGGTTCAATGTATTTTTGATATTGAGACAGACAAACGCGGATGGACGGACAAAATAATTGAAACCACGTCGTATAGTTATACTCAAATATACATACATACTTACGTATATACAAACATCCATAAATATCTAAATATGTATTTAGATACCTTTTTGAAGTGAGACGTACATTTAACGTTACATTCATATGTGTAGTATTTTGTTTATTCATTTAAAAAGCACAAGTAACTCGTTAATTGTGGATATACGTGTTTATGTATGTTTGTATGTAAGTACTTTGTCTGTTAGTTTGCTTTCAATGATGCCAACTTCTTAATTAGAGTAAAACCCACATTCAAACAAAATACAATACAAATTCAAGTTTTCCTCAATGGATTAATGCTGGAGTCCCATAGGGAAGCAATTTAGGGTCTGTATTGTATTTTATATGTTCCTTAGATATGCCAAACAACAACTGTACACAAACATAAACTTTTGCTGATCATGCAGCTCTTCTAAGCATCCACGAAAAAAACCTATGAAGCATCTCGACACTTACAGGGCCATATATTTCAATTGGAAAAATTGTTAGAACAATCGAAAATAAAGGCCAATGAACAAAAATGCATACATATAACATTTACTTTGCGTAGAGAATCATGCCCTCCTATTAAAAATCAACAATCAAATAATACCTTAATATTCAAATGTAAATAATCTCGGTATACATCTAGATCGCCGTTAAACATGGAAAGGACATACAGAGGTAAAATTAATTTAAATGAAAGTAACAGCAATTTAAATAAATTGGCTAATTGAGAAAAAATCTGCCCTTAGTCTGGATCTTTAGTTAACAATCTTACTTTACTAGTCTAGCATAAAGCCAATCTAGTGCTATGGTATTCGGTTATGGGGCACTGCTTCGGCCGCCAATGTAGAGAAAATCGAAAGGCGCCAAAACTAAATTCTTCAAATCATATCATGCGCTCCCTGGTATGTAAAAAGCACGAATATTTACAACATTGTTGAAAATCCGGTTGTTAGTACACATATTCCCAGCGGGAAAAAGAAGGAGTACGGATGCCTTCTGGCCTCTTTTACCTTTGCTTTGGCAAAAAACAAAAAGAAATGCTACTCCTGCTCTTCTCCCTTCTCATAGAAGCGAGTGTGGAATGTGTATCTTATCTTCGAAAGAGCCGAGACCTTCTATAAGGCATTCTTTAGCAGTTAGATAAGAGTGGTAATTGAATAAAAAAAAAATTTTAAGCAGGCCTTTAATAATTTAAAAATTTTTGAGGAAATAATTTTTAGCATAAACTGCCAAATTTTATTGTCATTTCTTTAAAATTTGTTCCTTATGATTTATTCCAAAAAAAAAAAAAAAAAAAAAAAAAAAAAAAAAAAGTTGTTCAGTTTATTTTAAGACTGCTCAAATATTATATTGGCTTTAAATGTGTAGCTTAGAACGCAGTCATTGTAATTTCCGAATTCTTCATTGGCAACCCTGATTTACAAAGAACTTAATGGGCCATCAGTAAAAACATTCAATAAAATATCTAAAACGGCCACATTCGCTTAAGGAGAAGAGACACTGCAGCACTTATTCGATCAGAAGAGCGCAGAACAACTTAGAGAGCGGGAACCGCGATTAAGAGAATTTTTGTTCGGCATTGGCAGGACGTAAACTTAAGAACTAGAATAAGATTTGATTAATCTGTGTAAGTTCATATTTGTATATATAAAGATTCAATAAATAAAACTGGAAAAAAACTGCCAAACTTGTCACGTGACCGTTCAAAAGTGGTAGGCCCCGGTTCCATTTTTTGCACTTTATATGAAGCTGACTTGTCACTTTAACAGGGCGATGTCCTAGGAGGGGGTTAATTGGCACAATTGGATACCTTGTAACAGGTTACTGTTAATGCCTGTCGCATATATTGTCCCGAGTGAACTAAATTAATATGATAGATATCCTTATAAAAAGTAATATAACCAGATAGCATCAGCCCGCACAAAATTCAGTAACATGAGTAGTTTTGTAAGTCACAGTGATCACATGATCATGGGATAAGAGCTTTAAGAACAATTGACATAAATTTTCCGCAGGGTATATTTTTGTAATATCCCAAAAAAAAAACGCAAAATATTTCTTTAGAGGGTCTGAATTGCCTTTAGATTATTCATAAAATTCGGTATTTAAAGGCATTTGATTGTGTCTGTTTTCTTATCAAAATTTTATTTAACAACTCGAAAAATATTTTAAAGTGTATACAAAATTAAGCGTATAGTTGAATGAAGAAATGTTTAATAAATTATTAATGCAACAACTAAACTATTTCAAAGTAAATAAAGATACCTACATACATATGTATATCAAAACCTGCGAAGCTTACGAAATTTCATTATAATTTGTTTTTTAAAGAAAGGATCGATTAGAATATTTGAAAAGTTAACGCAGGTCCCTTTTAGATCTTTAACTTTAGGCTAAATAAATAGGAACTAATATTTATGCTTACTTTTGATCGAAGTTCGACTTTTCCGATTTATGATATTACTAATTAATTAATTCTATAAATAAGCACATTAACATCGGCCACACTTGGTGCTTATAATCATCTCAACCGCGGAGCTATAAAACTGACTGATTTTAAAGAAAAGAGAAAGCATTAACACTCAAAAAATGTTTTTTATTGAAACTAACGTATTTATAAAAAAGCACCTCTGTAGGAAATGTTAATGGTACTACTGCCAAACTGTAGACCAGACAATACTGTGCTATAGACATTTAGCATGTGTTTGTCATTGAAAATCCACTACTGAACTGATAACTATTGAGGATAAATTTCTTGTCGGACCATATGTAGACATTGGAACCAGCGAGTAAATCGCTAGTAAATTTATTTAGTTCTAGTAAACATTTTGGAATATTTTTACTAAAATCTTACACATAAACGGTTTCTATTATATGAGCTAAAATCTTAAATAAATTGAAATACTAATACACCAATACCCCGGTTTATATCGTTTCGCAGTTGCGTCTTTTTAAAATTTTTGTGATTTCAAAGCTGCGTCTTTTAAAAATGTTTGTGATTTCGATGTTGCGTCACTTCAGTTTGCGTTATGGCTTCAAAGTTGAGTCGTTAAGTGCTTTGATATGCTTTGTTTAAATAAAAATATTTATACAAGGATAAAACCGAAAAACGGGATTTTCTGTTTAAGTCTAATGCAAATATTTATGTGAAGGTTGTCTGCTGGTTACAAGTTGAAGGTCGTTCGTAGTTTTAAATTAATTTTGCTGAAGTGATGTTAAGTCCAAATATTTGGAAATAATGGGTAAAAAAGAAAGCAAATAAGCTTAGAACAAAAACTGGACATTTTGAAACGGCTGTTGATATTGGAAGAAACCTTGGACCAGCGCATTCTACAATAAAATCCATTTAGAACAAAAAACTAGACATTTTGAAACGGCTGTTGATATTGAATGAAAGCTTGGACTAGCCCCTTCTACAGTAAAATCCATTTGTCGTTCTAGACACGCTGATAAAATTAAAAAATTTGTTGAAACCGCAACATAGTTATAGCATATACAGGTAACTCAAATGAGAAGTCCTTTAAAGAATAAGATGGCGTTACTTTTTAGAATTTGGATTGAAGATCAATGCCCTTAAGTCAAATAGTAATTGAAAAGTAAGCTTCAACTTTATTTGAAGATCTAAAAGAATATTTTTTGTTATCAAGGCTATCAAGTCAACATTTATTTCTTCGGTTAAAATTATAAATTTCAGAACCAATTAAATGAAAATCAATACAAATTATGGACAATCGTGCTGTGGCTGGCATTTCTCCGGTCACAGTTAGCCACGCACACTGGGGTATTGGTGTATAATATAAAAAATTAATATCTATTTGGTAGTTCGATTTTTTAATAAGTTTTAAAGTATTTTACAAATGTTGCTGAGGACCACGTAATTTTTTAGTGGAACTTCTCACCATGCTCATCAGACACGACAAATCTAAGTGCGAATGCAGGAAGTTTATTCTTAATGACATATTGATGATGCCCTTACATCAAAATTGTGACATCAATGTTATTACAAATGGCATCAATGAGGCAAAGAGTCACATCAATCCAATGACAAACGTCAGTATCATATTTTGTCATACTATACATCTATACTATGACTACATTGCCATCAATCCTATTCATAATTTTTTGTATTATATTTTTTGTATTGACTTAAGTCAATTCCAATGACTCAATTTAATGACAGCCTAATGAGTCCTTTCGCCGATGTTACTGAGTCATTGCACTGATGACATGTCTTATTTAAACGACTCCGAGTCGTAATTTCTGTGATGGCAATGTGTCATCTCATTGATGACATAATTTCAATTTGTGATTCTAATGACAATTTCGGGAAAGTGATGTTAAGGCTGACATCACAATGATGCAAAGTGGCATGGGGTCAAAAACTAAGACACTTGTCATTTCACTGATGTCAAAATACATCAGCGCTATGACGCCTTTTCTGTCAATGTAATACTAGCTTTAAAACTGTCAAAAAATGTCTCTTCTTTTTCAAAGGCAGACACAAGCTTATACCAGCGATAGGCAGCCTATACAATTACATTTTGTTCAACATTTTTTATTTTTCGAATTTATTCTATGAGTTAAATTTCAGTTACATTTTGCGTATTAATTTTACATATGTTGTTGTTAATGTGGTCAACTTCTTTGCAATGTGCACACGTACCTAATAAAAGAGAAAACAGACCCTGAATTTGCCTAGCACTTTGCTGACTGTGACAAGACATCAAAATAATTGACAAAATTTTCGACTTAGAGACACTTCATCGTAGCTTTCCTGCAGGGTTATTACGATAATAAGACCTTCAAAAAGCACTCTATTAGCATCACTAGTTTCTTGCAAGTACACAAACCCATACGCTAAAGTACTTCGTTTATGTGTGGAAGCATTTGGCTGATGGTTAAATGAATACATACATACATGTTGTTTATCTTTAGTAACCGCATGTATATGTAAGTATATTCGTTCTTCATTGGTTGGTTTCTTAAAATGTTTGAATAAAATGGAACTACAATGAAAAATTGACGTCGAGGTTGTCTACGATTTATTTTTGTTGAACAGAGTTTCCAACTCGCTCCAAGGTAAATAATAGAAACAGGGTTCCTCTCTGCAAATCAAATATAATAAAGAAAGAGACTTTGAGAAGGTAGTGAATAAGAGAGAAAAGAAGAGTAAGAGAGTAGAGTTCTTGGTAGAGCTGACAGATAATTTTGATGAAACATTTTGTCGGGGAAATCGGAATTTTCGGCACTTTTATTTAAAAAAAAAAATGGTAAAAATTAAACTATTTAAGCAATTTTTAAAGTTTTCATTACCTTTTATTAAAAAAAAATAAAACAAAAACAATAATTATTCCTACTAATCTTATATGTTTTGTAAATATAGATACATAGATAAAATTAATATCTACAGTTTTTTAAATGTTTTATAAAAACAGTTTAATAAATTCAGATCTTCTAAATTTTATTCTTATCTACAAGATATATATTTATTCCATAACAGGCATTACAGGCATTAAATATTTAAATATTCGTTTGACATATGCGTGTAAATCTGGTAAAATTAAAATTTGTCTAACAAATTCTGTTTAAACTGGAAAAGTCTTTGCAAAATCGCCTCTCTTAATTTCGGAAATTTTCAAAGTTTTCTAATACAGGCTCATGTTTAAAAAGTTCAATATCGTGGTATTCTGAATCTAGCGTTTGATTTTCGTTTTCGTCTTTAAGATGTTCTGTATGAATTACGAATATATTTTATTGGGTATTTATATTATATATTCTCCTTAAGGCTCCAGGCTCGTTGATAAAGGATACTAAATATGTTATTTTTTGTTTTCTATTTATTGGTTCGAGTGATTCATCGTGAGGTTGGGTTTATAATGTTAAATATAACACATAAATTTGAAAGTGAACTTAAATTTTTTATTATCGGTTATTGTTTTTATTAAAATGATATCATGGAAATGTTGGCCACGACCTCGTTTGATGTGGTCCATTCGGAAGGTCCAATATCTCTGGTATCTCAGAAATGTTGGCTTCAAATCGTAAATCGTATCTGGCTTATTCTTAAAGACCTCAGACTTGACATATCCCCAGAGAACATTTACCGTATACTCATTGAAAAATGCATCTTCATAGCGATGAAGCCCTAACATCAAAGTTGTGACATCAATGTTATTACAAATGGGATCAATGAGGCAAAATCTGACATCAATCCAATGACGAACGTTATCCTAAAATTTGGTCATATATTATGCGTCATTGACGCTATGACTACAGTGACATCAATTCGATACCACATTTTGTGTACAAAGATTGAAAAGGCGTCATAACGCTGATGTACTGGCAAACTGTCATCAGTGCGATGAAAAACTCTCATCAGTGCGGTGACATAATATATCATGTCATAACATATTCTTAACATTATTTTCATGTTAAAAAACTAAAATTAGAAGCAAAAATTACCATATTATATTTTTTTAAATTATTTATTTAAATACATGAAATTTTTAAAGTAGAATTATTACGAAAACCATATCGGGCATGCTGCTGGTGTCTTATAATTGAGAGTTCTGCTGTAAAAAAGAGCGAAATACAACAAAAGTGAAACAAACTTGTGTACCGGGTAAGTAAATAATGATATTCTCTCAATTTGACCTAAGGTCAATTACAATGACTCAATTTCCCGACAATTTTCCATCGCACGGATGCCATGCTCTATAAAACTGACTCCTATTCGTCATTTCTGTGATGCCAATGTGTCATCCCATTGATGACATAATTTAAATTTTTGACCCTGATGACAATTTGGCCACGTGCTGTTAACGCTGACATCACAATGATAAAAAGTGTCATGGGGTCAAAAACGAAGTCACTTGTCATAGTACTAATGTCAAAATACATCAGCGTTATGATGCCATTTTTATCAGTATAGCAAAACGTGAAATAAAGTGCTCACTAAAACGATATCTTAACAAGGACATTGTTTCACGCGCTGTATGGCTCGTAGCGCCGTTTTGTTATAACCAGAGCCGTGTTGTTATAACCAGGAAGCACATAGTCCGCTTACATGGTGCGGTAACGGCTACCAATGAAGGTAACATTCAGAGTTTCCTCGGTTTTAAAGAAATTTGGACCAATGATTTCACCAGCCGATAAACTTCACCATACCGTTGTTTTTTATTGAATGTAATGGTAGCTCTTGCTACTCTTCGGGTTGCTCATCAGCCCAAATACGCAATTTTGTTTATAAACGTATCCATTGAGCCTTAAATGAGCTTAATCACTGAACGGAATTTCACGATAAAATACCGGATTTTCATTGAGAAACAGCAGAACCTTTTGGAGACGCTGTTGTGGTGTTGGTCTTTCCATGATGACTTGCCTAACGAAAATGACAAACCAGTTTGATATTGAGTCACGCGTGATCTAAGTTTTCTGCTTTTTCGCACTTTTACAATTGATTTTAAATAAAAAAGTAAGAGAATGGAAAACACTCCCCCCGGAAATTGTTGTTCATAATTGGGTTGATTATATGAGTTTACAACTGATCTTTATGTTTATATATCTCCTAGTAAAACATCGATAGAATATTAAATATTTTAATTATATCAAATTTATTAATATTAATATTTTTAAACGTTTAGCATATTATGATTATGGGCAAAAATAAATACATAAAATACCGAAATTGAAATAAAATCGGTATTTCGAATTAAAAAAAAAAAGTTCGAATATCGAAGTTTTCGGCAGTCTTGATTTCGGTATTGCACACCCTATGACGGCCATACACTACACAAGATCAGTTCTCAAGTTTGGCACTGCATAAACGAATCTTGTGAACAGTGTTGTCATATTTTTTTTTTCTAAAATCTTTGAATATCTCAAAAAAAAATTTTTTTTTTGGATCAAAAAACTTTTTTTTTACAAATCGTTAAAAAGAATCACTTACACTGCATGTGTTTTGATTCTATTTATTAAAAATCAGAATATAAAAATATACATATATATATGAACTTATAAATAGATATAAAATACATAAATAAAAATTATTTCATCTATTTGTTTTATATCACGTATTAAATGTTTATATTTTAAAATGAACTAATCTGAGTGAAGATTATATTATTTTTACAAATTACAACCAAATTTCTGTCAACTATTTCAATTTCAGAAAAACTTATTTTTTAGAAACAAATTTAAAAACTTTTATTGGGTCTCAAAAAATTTGCAAAACAAAAATAAATGTTACGATATGACAACACTGCTTGTGACACACACATTTTTTTTTTAAGTTTAAAAGCGAAGAAGATCAACATGTGCAAATAACAAAGAAGAAAGAAAACATTTTTGCCATTTTTAATTTTTTCATTAACACTTCCATTAATTTTTCGTAGGATTCGACTTTCATGAGTCTATTGCTGCTTTTAATGCGCCATAATTCAGGCGATTCTCTGCATAATTCCAGTAACTCTGTCTAGAATATTTTTTCAGCGCTCATTTTTTGTTGCCAACTCTTAAAAACCGCGACAGAACTGAACGTTTTTAACACTGTATTCCAATCATAGTAATTCGTAACATTTTCGAATCTCGTGCAGAAAAAAATCTTGGCTTCTGGTTTCCATAATAACGGTTAGAAGTTGAACCAGGTAAAATAAAAAAATAAACACACAACTTCACTGTCCGCGTAGTAAACCCAAACTGATCTTTTTATTGTGCATATTCTATCAAAAATATTTTCTGGGAGTACATATATGTATATACTTTTCAATTTATAAATGGCTTGTGTCTGAATCCTCGAGAACTTAAGAATCGTTATGATACAGTAATATGCTTTTTTGCAATACAATGCTATTGCTGTTATATAACAAATTTAACAAAGCGCGGGCTCTTACACTAAAAATAAATTAATAATAGTTTACAGAGGTCTAATGCAGACATATCATACAACATATTTACGCTATTAGAAGTTGTTACGAGAAAAAATTTTTTTTTTACCCACCCTACTGTACACTGTTAAACACCGTCACGCACTACACAAACGCACTGTACAGTGCCAGACTTGAACACGGAACTTAAGTAGTGTATGGCTGGCACAAGTTTGTCTAAGATGTAGCAGTTTTTTTATTTGCTTCAATTCTAACAAAACATGTAAATTGTATTTTTAATTTTTTTTTTATATAATTTATTTATATAGAGTAGCCTCAGCGGCACCAGGACATTAAAGAGGCGAGTAAATTCCAGTACATTATTGCCAAAAAAAAAAAAACAATATGCGGTTTGAAAGCGGAGTTTCTGTGTCGTCAGTGTTTAAAAAAAATCTTATGTAGATTTGAGATAAATTGCAATTGTAAAATCGGAATTTGGTAATTTCTTAGTATACATTTTTATATTAATTCGAATGTGTATTCTAAGTCAAATTCCAATTTAAAAAGCTTTCATACTTTAATAGTCTTACTCCTTAAATATTTTCCAGGAATATTTTAATTCCCAGATTCTATTTGTTATTTCTTAGTGGCAAAATTGGCACTTTTGGCATCCCTGTTTCTTTTGGGAGTGGGTTAGGTATTTTTTTTTAAAAAGAGATGTGAAGTTTTATATGTAAACTCGCAATGCAATATAAATATTATTTTTCTTTTGTTTGAGGCGAATTCGTTGAGTGAGTCAATCAAAATGACAGCCCAACTGACGTCTTGCATGCACTTTTCTTATTTTATTGTAGCGGATGTCGACAAGTATTCTACGAATGGGTGTGTATACCATATCCATATACACGAAGAACTCTATATACATACATAGTACGTACAAATATTTATGTACGATATTTTTGATTGTATGTTGTTGTTTTTATACCCTACATGTCATGGGTACGAACAGGATTTTAATCCAATTTCTTGGCTTATTTCCGATTTTAAGGAACTACAATTTGGAAGAAATCAAATCTACGAAACTCTACACAAATTTTAAGAAAATACTAGATTTATGTAATAAATTTCCAATAACATATACATATACAAAATTCTCAATAGATTTGTTTTGGGAAATCCATGTTGCAGCTGAATTTATATTAGTGTTTTTCTATCTAATCCAAAAATACTTAAGTCATCATTCAAGTGGTTGTATTTATTAAAGTTTGGCATTTTGGCAAACCGCCCAAAATTGTTGGTTGCTTTTATTTGTAAATTATGAGTTTTGCCATCTTTTTTTTTTAATGGGCAATAAAATTTTGTAATTGTTTGTCTGTGTGTTTATTTGATTGCATTGAGAAATTTTGTTGTTCATTTTAGAAAATTAGTGAAAACGTGATAAAATTAAAAAAGCAGCGCTTTATCAAGTTACGCTAAAGGTAATGAATGTAAGTTTACTTCTATATGTTTTTAACCAATTGCAGAAAATATCAAGAGAAGGTCTTGAAAAGCAAATGTAAAATCGGGTTGTACTTCTAACATATAACATTAAGTTAACAAAGAAAATCCTAGTTAGAATGCTCACTAATTAAAAAGTTCTTCAAAGAATGTATATTTTGATTTTCGGCGATTTAAGTAACAAAGCATTAATTTGGACTTGGCTTGAATCTCGTAATCACTCTAATGTGAGTATCCTCGGTACAATCGAAAATAGTTAGACTTATGGGAAGCCACAATTGATAAAAGGATTTTTTCCTAATGATTAGTACAGGGTGGCCAAAAATATCTTATAACTTTTTGAATTATTATATTTTCTTTGTTTTTTTTTTTTTTTGTAGCATTTTGTGAAGAAGACTCGGGAAACTTAAGGTGCATGTACACGACATGTTTTTTACATCTGACTTGTCAACTTTTCAAGTCACATGTAATTGTGCATATTTGTCAAAATTGCTGTTTTACATAAGGTTTATAATATTTGGTCACACATGTACATGTAATTTGTTTCTGTAATTGTCTCTGTTTTTTCGCAGAGATATTGCAGAAACCAAAGTAGTTATCGGTTTCAAAAATCGTGCTGCCGCCACAAAAACTTTTATTTGCGCCGTAAAAGAGTTCAGCCATCTTAACATTTTTTTCTTTAAATTCGAAGAAACTAATTTAGGATATTATAATAAAACGGTTTTTGTTATATATATGAACATAATTTATATTCAATGATGAAATTATCATACAACATCGGTATTGCAAAATATTAACTTCAGCCGGCTAATGATTCCGTCAATAGTGCACCGCCACTGCCGGTTTTTTCCGGGATAGATTTCTGACACAGCTAATGTCAGATGGTTTAAAGGTTTTAAAGGTAACATACAACATGTATGTATTTTAGAGTGGGAAATTTGACAAGTCAGATGTAAAAAACATGTCGTCTACGGGCACTTTTAGTAGGAAATTTTGAGAAAATTTATAGAAAATTTGTTAAAAAGAGCACGTATGGGCGAAGCAGAAAATGGCCAACACTTGCGAGATATTATTTATATTACTGTATTTAAAAAAAATTATAATTATATTTTAAATTAAAAGTTATATAGAATTTAAAAGCCTCCATCATTTTGGGCCGCCCTGTAGTTTGCTACTTAGGTTGGATTCAATAATGATCACCTTCGTTAATCACCTGATAAAATAAACAGTTTAAATGTTTACACTAAAGTCTGGGCAATCTGGTATTTTTTTTTTTAATTTTGATGGCAAATTCATTTATGACTTGAGAAGTCAGAGAGTTCAGAGAAGTCAGAGTTCTTACAGTGGGATATTGTGTCCAAAAAAAGATATCTGCATACACACAAATGACAAAATATGTTTTACTTACTTATATTGGGATATTAAATCCCACTCGATAATAAAATCTTATTGGGACAATCAGGCCTATCGCAAATAAAAAGTGAACGGTTTGTTCCCTCGTATTTTTTTTTCCTTCATACATTTTTAAGAGAAAAGGGAACGAGTTGCAAGGGAAATTTGTAATGTGTCCCATTACAACAAAAAAAAATTACTTCTAACATTTTAAATATTGAAAATTGTTAAAAAAAACACAAAACTAGCAGCTATATTTATAAAATTACTAGCTGTTTGGTCCCGGCGCTACTCGGGATTTTCTAAATAAAAATAAAAAATGAAATACTAGAGAATTTTGTTAATAACTTGACCCCAGCGCTATATATATCGGGTCAAAATTTAACAGGACACTTACTTTTTTTAATAAATATATTTTGTGAATTTCAGCCAAATCGTAACATAAATAAAAAAAAATTTAATATCACGACAACAGCGCCACCTATCGGGAGTAAACTTAAGAGAAACCTAGCTCCCGACTAATATAATTTATTGTCCAAGTTTGGTGTCAATTGGTTCAGCGGCTCTTGAATTTTAGGAGCACATATATGGCAAATACGTTTTTATATATATAGAGTTTACGATCAGCGAAAAAACTCGTGGTCTCATAAAAAATAACTGCACACAAATGACCTACCGTTATTATTTAGCTCTAATTTGTTTTATTACAGTACAGATAACACCTTAAGCTTTGGGGTGTTTTATTTATTACAGTATAAAGGGTAAGACAAAGTTATGGTTATAATTATATCTCGTGGACGTGATCAAAATTGTACGATTTAAGCCCATGTGATATTGTTGTTGTAGGGGTTTCTAAAGCCTCAAGTCTTTGACAATAACCTATAACAGCTCAATACCATTAAAATATAGCGAGCATAGGACCATAAAAAGATTATTTCAATATACAGTACTTTTCGCTTATAGTCCCATTCTTTAGTTGCAGCCAAATCGTGGACTATATCGGTAATGTGACTATAAGCAACAGAGTTTTGTACTGTATAAAAAAAATAGTAAAAATAATAAAAACATATTTAATGCCTGATACCAAAACAAAAACTAATTTTTTTCGAGTGAAGAGTTTATGTCAAAAATTAAACGGTTTAAGTATTAGTTCTTTTATATTTATGGATTTCTTTGCTAACACTGGATGTCTAGTGTTATTTCCGCTTTTTTGCTTCCATTTAATATGACTGCTGGTTCTACTTCCCCCCTCGGGGTTTATAGGGATCATCTTAAAGATATTTTGGTGTTACATCCTTCGGAGCACAATCTGGTGTAGCCAATACATGGGATCCGGTAAAAAAAATCAAAATTGACAGATCACGGGAGAGCTCTTGCGATCACGGCTGACCAGAGATCCTATCTGGTACCACGGAAGTCAGTAGTTCTCGGTGGCCCGTCACCGGACTGACTATTGGTTGAGGCCATTGGTTCTGTCTTTCAGCAAGGTTGTATTTTCAGAAGTTTCGCTTTTCCGCTTAAAGGATACTTTCAGGAATCACGTGGTGGTTGCGGTTTACTACCCACAGTCGAGGGAGAGGTTAGGGCCACTAAAGGGCTGATTTTTACCACTTGTAGGAGAGTTCAGCCTGAAGGGTCGGCATTTTTCTAAAAGCAGCGGAGTTTAGATAGCTCCAGCTGCCAAACATTGGGCAAGCTTAAAATCTTGCCGGACCATGCACTCAAATTGCAACCTGGGTGTTCTGGTTGCTCTCATACTCGCAGGCGGTTGCTATACATTGTTTAAGATCAACCATGAAATAGGCCCTAAGGGCAGGTATCCATGTAAATCTGGCATTTATGGACAAACATTTGAGGACACTTTATATAGCGGGGTGCCATATTCGATGTCTCGGATCGGTGCGAATTAAATAATTTACTTTTAGTGCACTTTGAAATATTGGTCGAATTCCGGACAGGGCTTTACTTGGCAATTGCGTTTCGGGCCTTGTTTATACGACCAACAGACTACATATTATAATTTTGAGATTCAAATAAACCTTATTTCTTCTACGGTTACATACCTAAAGCGCAGTGTATTATTCCATCAAACGAAAATTGAAAATATCTAGTGACTTTTAGTGCACTCGTCTTCGACGATGGCCAAACAATTTTAAAATGATTGAGTTGTCTTAAGGGTGAGTTAGAGCAGAGTTATACAGATTAACTAATAAAATAAAAAATACTATACAGAAGATAACTAACATTCAACGTCGTAACCTTGTCCAAGACAGCTGTTTTTGTTGTTGTTGCTGTGACTTTGCTGTTTTTAGCGTTTCGTTTCGTTTAAGTCGTGTAGACAAACAAAGCAACTGCTGACTGACGATGACAATGATGAAGAAAATCGGCAGTGTTTTTATGAATGAAATACGGTCAATATAATGAATGGATGGATGTCTGTTTGAGATGCCAAAAAGTGGTTTTTGCTTTGTTTTTAATTTCTCTTTTGTATCATTTTTACTTGACTCTTTTTTTATATTAAATTCTTTATTTGCGTGTTCTCTTTATCATCTGGTATTTTTTTTTCGTTTGTCGCTCTTGCCACTCATTAGTACTGCATTAGAGAGTAAGTAACATGTTGTTGTCTGGTTAGATTGTGGTAGTATAACTAGTTGGTGTTCAAGTGAATATATGTGCCTGTGTGTGTGTGGATCTGTGTGTAGTGTAATGTTATTACAAGCCGTGGCAGAATTCGTATGCACACGTATGTATGTTTGTTTGGTTGTTTAGTTGTTGACTATTAATACTGTATTATGAACTATCACCCACCCACTCTTCATCCTTCCACATTTGTGTGGGCATATTAATCAGTTGGTGTCTCAATCGTATGCATATTTAAGTATTTTACAAATACACTCAAATACATTTAGATACATACATACATACATACATACATACATACTTATGCATGCATGTATGTGTATTATTGAATGCAATATTTGAGTTTCTATGAAGGAAATACATAATAAAGCATTTTTAAACATATAAAAACACCGGCAGAATTGTCCAACCTGATAAATGTGCGTTACATTGCATGCATTTTATAAATGCCGGTTATGCTCATTAATTTATTACATACAGTTTGGCACCACCTACAAAATTTAGATGACAAATAATATGCTGTTTCTTATTTTAATAGAAAATATTAAATAACTTGTGTTACAAAATATTTTCATCTTGCATTTATGTATATTGGATACCAAATGATTTTCTATACCTTGTAGGCTTAATTGGCCATTTCTCTGGAAATGCCAATATTGGCCGAATATTAAAAAAGATAAATTTAAACAGTTAATACCGATCAAAACCTTGGAAATAGAAAAGTAATCGAATCATACAGCTTATGTCACAGAGTACAATTCCGTTCGGAACGGAAGAAAACATATTTGTTTATTGATAGAAAGTATATTTTGATAGATTTTTGGCCTTTAAAATAGAGAAAAACCCCATTCTGTTCATTTAAACAAAAATGGTTTCATTCCGCAAAGTGTTTTGGAATGAATTCCGTTTCCGAACGGAATGTACTCTGTGACATGGCTGATAGTATCCGAATGAAAACAGCCACCGCCGATGCTGTTATAGCCTTGAGCAGCCCATATCTAACGGCGTTACACTCTCGAGATATACATATCGTTACCTGAAACGCAAAAGGCGATAACTAACCAAAATTAAGAATCGACAATTTCATTGACTCTAATGTATTTCATCAATAAAAATGTCCGCAAAAAAAATTTTGGAGTCTTTTGACCAAAATTTAGCGATTTTATTAGCAAAAACACAAATACTCCTATCTACAAAAGATTATATGGTAAGCGCTCAAACACCAAACTAACAGCTTGCATAATATGCAACATTGTCAACTGACAAAATAAGAAAAATAAATTATAAGCACTTTAAAGCAATTTATCAGCTTAGCATTTTAAATAGTTTTTTGCTTCTCCTGTAAATTTTTCAAAATGTTAGATAGGGCCGTTTGCCTTTTAGGTGACGTTATGTATATGTAGATGCTGCAAAAACCTCAAGCTTGTCTGATTCAAATCACCCAGATCTCGGCTGGAGTTTTTACCGGAGGAGTTTTTTTCTGCTGTAGAGTTTACAGTTTTTTTTTAAGAGAAATATGACAAATAGACTTGAGGAGCATGACATTTATGTTGTATCGATATGTTCCTCGGGATCGATTAGATCGTCAAAAGAGGTTATGAGGTGGAGTGGAGAGAAGTTGTCTTGAATGAAGTGCGTTGGTGGTGAAGGTGGTGAACACGGTGATACCTGGATTTTGGGCTGAACGAAGCTTGAGGAACCCTTGAAGCGAGCTGGTAGTTCCTGATCGAATGAGATGATGAAATGCCGCAGTAAGTGGAGTACCGTAAGGAGAACAGATAAAACGTCTCGGTGAAGTTGTAGATTTTGTAAAGCGATGAAAAGTTGAGAGACTGGTGAGTGTTGGAGTGCGTTAATGGTGAAGGCTGGTAGTGATGTTAAATGAAATGCTGAACCGGCTTGTGCGTCCCAAATACAGCGATGGCCTGGTTGTTAAAGAGAACTAAAGTTGAGAAACCATTGAATACGAAGGGGTGAATGGTGTGGTCGATCGGCTGATGAGAAATGCAGAGAAGACCAAAATAGAGGATAGCTGAAACGCAGTAGTTGTGAATCGAGTGATGTAATGATGTACCGTGTTCCGAAGTACGTGGAGTACCGTATGAAAAACAGGGGAAAAGGATCGTAAAGTTGTGGATTTTGTAAACTGATCAACAGTTGAGAAACTTGCTTATTGGCGTTGTTAAGTACTCAGTAGCCTTTCTTAGTAGAGAGTAGGGGTCGAGACTGTTGCACCGCACCCCGACTGTGCCGACTAGAAATCGAAAAGTAGATGAATAGTTTGAGTTACCTGAAGTGTGTTGGATTTATGTTGGTGGAGCATTCTGGGCCGGATGTTGAGTAAGACTTAAATGTTGGAGTGAATAAAGAATCAACAACCTGGATGAAGATGAAGTTGACTATCTAATGAAATGCATATCTCACGGAATTATGTCTTTGGCGATTACGTAGTGGTTGTGATTTAAACCTAAAAACGTAGGAAGAGAGTTCTTGATCTACATAAGAGCTTTCACTTGTAAAAATTCGAATTGTGTGATTTTATCCAAATTATACACTCACACTCAGGGGAATTCAGTAAACGCATAGTTTGTCATCTAGTGGTTAAGATCCACCATGAGATTAAGCCAAAATTGCGATGCTTATGCAAATCGGTTTTAAAAATCTGACCTAAGAGTTAAAAAAAATTATAGAAAAATTTTGTACTTATTATTTTATGTGTTGTAAATAAATATAACTAACAAAACAAATCCATAAAAGTTTAATCTATTTGTGTTTCTGTGGAAAATATTGTTATCAAAAAGTGCTACAGACGTTGTATCTATTCTCGGTAAAGTTAGGAGGGAGCACGCACTCCTTCTGAAACCACTTCTATAGATTATTTTGAAACTTGACAGATAGTAATTTAAATTTTGCTTAAAAAAACATTCAGGAAGAAGTAGATAGACAAATAAGAATCGATGAAAATCGTTGATTTAAAATTTGTGTTTTTGTGTGCTACAAAAACATTTGGTGTAATAAATCTAAAAATATCCAAAAAAAAATTTTTTTTCGGCAAATTTAACGAATTATGCAAATTATTTAAAATCGTACACCTTTTATTGACATTTTTTAGCAAAAAGTGTTATATAGGAAAATATCTATAATTTTTTATTAATATTTAAATGTTTGGGAAATTCGTTTATAAGCATATAGATCCGCCCCCAAATTATGGCATATAAGTCATTTTTACAGAATTTCTTCTAGACACCAGAACTTTTTAGATATCTAGATGATTTTTTTTCTGTATGGGAGGCAGGGGACATGTAAAGTACGATTATGTATGTATATGCATATACAAAATTTTTGTTGTTCTAAAATTGTATCCTTTATTCGGAGCCGCCTGTTAGCTGTTGTTTAAATCCAAATCGAGAAAAGGAAGATCTCTAATGCCAGGTTAGGGGCTAATATGTAGTTCGTTCCGTTGGCAGATGCCCCTGTTTGCTGTTGGTATTCAACAAAAGCTGCTTGGCATTAAAGGTTGGTAAGCTTCAGCTCCTTAGCATGGGGGAATGCGCTTAAATAACCACCTGCGTGTTGGTGTCTACGGTGACGGTGTTTAAAATACCCTGATGTCACTCTCGTTAATTTTGAATTTTTCTGTTTAATACCAAATTCCAGTATCCATTTGCTAGGCGAATTAGGAATTTCATCGCCTCTCTTTCTTGTGAGCTGATAAGAAAACCTTAAATCACATTCTAGAGCAAATTTCCAGTCTCAGTCGCAAATCCCGAAGATTGTTGACATCTTTTCATTCGTTCATATCAAAAGTTATAACGAATTAATTACATTTATTTAATATTTTAATGTATTTCTAATCAACTTAAGTACTCAAATCAACATTTTTTTCCTCCACAAATGACAAATTTCACATTTTCAAGTTGTATTAACTGATCTGAATTTATTATTTTACTCGCTCGCTCACACACTTCCCGAGTCAGTCACTCATGTATGCATGTATGTACGTAGTCATGTAAGTGAGAAGTGAGTGTTTGTATAAATGTTTGTTTGTGTGAGTAGTGCTCAATTCTACATTCGTTCAGTAATTCAATCAGTCAGTCATTCATTCATTCATGGAGTATTTAATATGTTGTATGTTGTTGTTATTTTTGTTGATTTTATAGATGTTGCTGTTATTTTTGTTGTTGTTTAAAATACAAGTATGCAGAATACGTGCCTACGTATATCCGGTGGTCTCATATTTCGCAAGCAAACAGAATACCTCTTTTTTAAACGTGTCTGTTTACCGACGATTCGACAACGACGACAACGTACTTACACTCAAACAGTAATAAATTCAGCACATTAAGTCACTAACTCACTTGGAGACTCACACTAACACACACTCACACCAAACTCTTTCACTCACTTACACTCACTAAGTGATTCGTAAAGCATATGCTGCTTAGTTTTTGTCGTTAATAAATCATACCACATACAAAATTTTTGAATTTTTTGTTGTTAAGGTTTTTAACTTTTTGTACCCTACATCATATAATTTTAGCTAATTTTTTGTTTTTTTGTTGTAGAGAAATGTGCGACTTTTCCGTCCACTATTGTTCTTATATATATTAAAATTTTTTTTAGCACAGCCACGCAAAGTTATTGTGAAAAAGAACATATTTTGATCGCAAAATATTTTATTATATAATTATTAGTTTATGTGTCTTTTATTTTACGATTTGAATTTTCATGAAACAAAATGAGCATTTATAATGCACATAAAAATTGATTTACCTTTTATAAGGACTCTCCTAATAGTTTTCTTGTATGAATCAGTTATTTTAAATATTTCTACAGGGCTGAAGGATACAGAATTAATCTCCTATTTTTCTATATTATTCATTGTCTCGGGCGTATCTACCGTGTAAAATCACAGAAAAAATTATCAGTAGTTTTTTTTATCAATCAAAAAAATTGTTTAAAAAGTATTTTAATTAAATTAATGTGAAAACACACTTCCCGAGTCATAATTGAATCAATTATTTTTTTAGTTGAAAGAAAATTAAAAATTTAATTTTGATTTAAAAAACATTTTAGGTGTTTTTGGAATACATTTTTAAGTAAAATATTAATTAAATAACAAAAAATAATAATTGGTTTTTTTCTTTTAAAAAAAAATAATTTTAACTTGTAGAATTGTTGTTGGGAATTGGCAAAACCTGAGCTATATTTAATGAAATTAATTAACACATTGTTTGAAACGGCAAAGGTTTTTGATAATTTTTTTTAATTAAAATTAAATATATCATTTATTGAAAACAAAAAAATATTCACAATTTTAAATTTTTACAATTTTTAGTTATCAATATAATCATTTTGGTAATAGGTGCCTAATCAACAAATTGTTTGCTTGATTCTATGAATTTGGTGATTACAGACAATTTTTAATAAAATTATAATTTGCCTTCTGTTTCGTCAAATATTTGCCAAGTATTACACTAGCTTAAGATAAGGTTACGGGCGTAACTGACACACTAATGTCCATTTTCTCAATATATCGACAAACTGCATGTTACTAAATGTCGACAAGCTTTCCGTTAACGATTTTGGGTTTCTCAATATACCGACAAAAACATTAATGTGCTGTTTACGCAACACAAGAGATTGAACGTGTAGTAAAATTTATATAAAAAACACTAAAAAAACTGAGTGGTTTTCATGTAAATTTTACTACACGTTTAATCACTTGTGTTGTGAAAACAGTACATAAGCCTTATAACGGTTGTCTTTGTCGTAAACAGCTGTGTCGTTTTTTGTAATAGATTAAAGTAACACACATTAAAAAAACTTAGTCATTTACGACAACCGTAATAAGGCTGATAGTTTCGGTTGGCAACACCTCTCAAAATACATGTAAAAGTGCCAGTTAGCTTTGCGACAGAATAGAAGCAAATGAGACATCGAGAAAATCAAATTTCTATAATGTGCGGTTTTTTTTGTTGGGAAACAGATAATCGCCTAATGAGAAAACGGCCATAAGACGTGTTGACGGAATTTAGTTAAGACGAAATTCCTATTTTAAAACAAACCCGAACTTCATTCAAAGTTTAATAAATTAATTATAGAAACATCAGACAGTTTCTCGAAACAATTATGACTAGTCGTTGCCCAGTGAGTGCCCGACCGTTGCAGAAGAGGCGTACAACGTCAAGTGTCTAGCAACCTAAAATTCCCGGGAATTACATAATATTTTTTTTTTTGGAAATTTTTCCGCTTATAGAAACTAACGCATTTTCTTATACTTACGAGTTGGAAGGTTATTATGATAGTTCACTTCGCGCCCTCAGTCATGTAGAGTCGAAAAAACTCCGTTTTGGGAAGACCACACCACTCGTCAGATGAATTGCCATTTATATTATTTTACTAATGTGGTATCAGATCCAGCCTGTAGCCGTGAGATATCTCAGCAGGTCATTAAGTTGTGACCCAGATTTCTTACCACGGTTGGATAGTTTGTACTGGCCCAGGAATCTGTTTCTCCTGACAGCTAAGACCAGGCATTCGCAGAGAAAACGAAAGAAAGATTCTTCTTATTTTATGCCAACTAAGAAAGTGGTTGTTGCAGCGAATTTCGAGTCGACTTGCATGGTTGCTTAGCATCCGGTGTCCCTTTAATACTGCCACTTACCTTGACATATCCTTTCTATTCTATTGCGGATTATACTTATGGGTATGCTGAATTCGATTCTGAGAGGGAAACTATTTTCCAAGATGTTTATGTACTACATAGCTGCTTTTCACTATTTCCCAATAACTGGAAAAACCCATTGAAAAAGTTAAAAAAACAATCAAATGTGAAGAATATCGTCCAATAAATACGTTGAAAACTTTCGAAAAAATCATTGAAAAGATTGTTAAGAATCAATTAGAAAACTGTATGGAACAACACAAACTACTCTCAAAATATCAGTCAGGCTTCTGGAGAAAGTATTCATGTGAAACAGCAGTCAACTATGTGATACATAGGTGGAAATTCATGAAGAAAAATAATAAAATAATGGCGATATTCCTGGACTTCAAAAGAGCATTTGAAACAATAGACAGGGACATTCTATTACAAAAACTATAATTCATGAATTAAAATGGTTTGAGTCACATCTAACTAATCACAGGCAATTTACAAAGGTTAATGAAAAATTATCAAATGCTACTGAAAATAATTTTGGAGTACCACAGGGCTCAATACTAGGTGCGCTTTTATTTATAATGGGGGGATTCACAAGGTTTGCTATCAAGTCATATCGTCATAATGTCCTAAATAATATTTTACAATTGTTTAAAAAAAAAATATTTTTTTATGTTGTTTGAAACACAACAATATTTTTTTTTTAAAACAATTGTAAAATATTATTTAGGACATTATCACGATATGACTTGATAGCACACCTTGTGAATCCCCCCTATATATATTAATGATATGGGAAAAGTTTTGAAAAATTGCGAAATTGTTTTGAATGCAGACGATACGCTGATTTTTACAGAAGCGGCCACGGAAGAATTATGTTATACAAACTTAACGAACGATATGGACAATATAAATAAATGGTTAAAAATCAACAAATTAAAATTAAACGAAAATAATACTAAAATAATGGAAATAAATATGAACACTAACTTAACGTTTAAAATAAATGATGTAACAATAGAAAAAGTAAATAATATAAAATATCTGGGTTTTCTAATAGACAAAGACTTAAAATTAAAAGAACATATTGAATATATATGTAAAAAAATTGGAAAAAAATCGGGTTCTTCAAACGTATAAGAAACAAAATATCAACTATAACGGCAATAAACATTTATAATGTAATGATTAAAACGCATTTTGAATTTGGATCAACGGTGTTGTATACTTGCTGCACAGAACAGCAAATAACAAGACTACAAAAGCTGCAGAATAAAGCTATGCGCTCAATACTTAAATACAATCGATTTACATCAATAAAACATATGTTAGATACACTTAAATGGCTTAACATACAACAAAGATTAGAGCTAAACACAATTAATTTTATTCAAAAAATGAAAATTGGAGATGCGCCTGATTATTTAATTGAACAAATAAGGTACGTAGGAGAGGTTCAACCCTATAGCCTAAGGAACGCTCAGGATTTCAGATTACAACGAGCAAATAACAACACGATGAAAAGATCTCTGTTTTATAAGGGATTAAATCTCTACAACATGATGCCGAATAATATTAAAAATGAAATAAATCCAAATATATTTAGAAGAAAAACTGTAAATTTTATAAGAAACATTTAAATTAAACCAGAGTTTATAGCTTTAAATTGTAAACTGAACATGAAATGTTATATAAAAAGTATCTGAATACTACTAATAAATAAATAAAAAAAAAAAAAAAAAAAAAAAAATCACACAAGTCTTAAGTTTTTTTTTAAGAAACTACAACCCTGTCATGATAAGTTGTTATTAGTTTTTTAAAAATTTTCAAAAAATAATTACATCACACATTTTCAAGACTTGTGTGATGGTGTAAAACAGCCTTTAAGGCTAGATTACACTATTATACTTTGTATTAATACATGTCAAAAACTCAAGTAATATGACAAAGTGTGATAGTGTGAATGCAATGTGTCACAAGTATTACGAAAAAAGTTTGACATCCCATACGACTTAATCGTTTTTTGAAAAATTTCTAAACGCTAATACTTTTCATTGGATCAGGGTTGCATTTTAACAAAAGCATGTTCATGTGTGATAGTGTGACTACAAACTGTAATGTTACATTAGATTTTTTGACAGTCACAACAAAACTCATTAGATTTCCATCTCACAAAGTATTATGGAATACGTAAGGCTTGTGAGATAGTGTAATCTAGCCTTTAGCAGTATGATCCTTAGGGGGTACGACTTGTTCTACTTACGCAATACACACTAAATGATAAAACAGAATTGAGTCTTCAACTTCAGGCAAAAATTCTGAAGCCCATAATTAAAACGTCGACAGTAACTTCAAATTCTTTCTCATTTTTTTTCTTTTTCTTTTGTTCTTATTTTTCTTTGTTTACAAAATGTATGAAATTAAATGAAAGTATGGTAGCATTGGTAAGAGAAAAAGTGTCTATTAGTGAGAGGATTAGAAAAACGTTCTCAAAATAAAATAGATTTTATTTCACGACCGCATTTTCTGGCAAATTTTTATGTCAAACTGTATTGAAAACATCGTTCAATCCCACTTCTGTTTCATCATTAATTATGAATTATTAAACATAATGGAGAAGTTCTACAGAAAATATTAAGAGCAGAAATGGTCCTTGATTATAGAATATTTAAAATTCTCTGACTTTAGAGTTTTTATTGTCTGCACAAATGTATGAACGTATTTAATTTAAGAGAATATTTAATTTAATAGAATATAAAACTTTTAAAAGTTTTACTGACGGAATTCGTTAAGGGTATGAATTGGTTTATATTTTGTGTGGGTCTTACAATAAACGTGGACTCTTTCTAACATGAGGTAGTTTTTCGCGAATTTGTAGGCCCTAATCATGTAAAAAGCAACGCAACGCCAAAAATTACATTGAAAGCAAAAACAATGTCATAAATATTTTGTAATTTTGTTGTTGCTTTCTACAGAAATTCATGTACCGTTTTAAAATATTCAACGCCCCAAGCTATGCAGCGTTTAAAATTTTAAAACGCAATGTGAATTTCTGTAGAAAACCACAACAAAATTACAAAATATTTATGACATTATTTTTGCTTTCAATGTTATTATTTGGCGTTGCGTTGCGTTTTACATGATAAGGGCCGTAATGTTTGGAAAATATTTATGTATAAAAATATGGTATCTATTCGAAAAAGAATTTGCCAGGAACTTCTAGAAGTTCCTTATTGGTATTAGTTGGTTTTTATGGGAACACTATGGTTACCTAGAAAAATTTTTATATGCATTAAAATTGAAAATTATTTTTAGGTCTTGTGACTCAGAAAAAAGTTGGAAATAAAAACTAGTGAACCTCATATAAGTCCAAAAGTCTTCTTTTTGGGGTATTTTCCTATAGTTTATTGAAACTAGAAAACCTAAGAGATTATCAAACTATAATGAAATATAAAAAAGACGTTTTAGGAGGAGGATAAATCTATGGGCCTGCTCTTAAATGCCAAATAGGGCATTTTATATAAGAGACATATCCCAGTAATAGAAAAGTAGTAATTTTTACATATATTTTCAATCAACAAATTTTGCCTCAAGATATTGAAGTTCATTTCGGAATTTTAACGATGTCGATCGACAACAGGTCACTTATTATCGTTCTTTTGAGCGCCCCACTAACTATCGAGTTGTCGGTCGACAGGTTTTGCGTTTCTTCCGTAATTCATTTATTTATAGTCAAATGACTTTATTGCCACATCGACAAGTCTACAAATGAAACACTTGCTTGGAAATTACAATCACATGAAATGTAAATTAAGCCATACAAATACAACCCTGTGCTGCAAAGAAAGCAGTAAACAAAAACAAACAAAGCAGTAAGCAAAAAATATTGAATAGAATTTTGTGAAAAATATTTTACAAAACTTTTTTATTTTATAAAATTTTTTTAGTGTTGTTGTTTTAAAAAAATATATAATTATAAAGACATATTTAGTGTTAGTGTTTCAAGAACTAATTTCGTTTAATATTCCAACAAAATGCCTCTGACTACAACCGCAACACACATGACTGATTTTGGTATTTGTGGTCGCATAATATTTGTTACAGCTGTACCTAAACAAAAGCGGCACGCGTTTTCTATTGTCAAAAATTGTCATGTCCATACAATTTGTATGAAGCATTCCTTAATAGCGCGGAGTCAACGCTTTGCAATTAAAAATCCGATTTTGACAGCGCATTTACTATTGAAGTTGACCGCCATTGTGAATAAATAATGGCAATTTAGCTATTTTCCAGACAATCTAGTGGTTTTATCTCCATTTTTTATTTTATATTTATATTATTTGGGCTTTATTTAACTAACACTACTGTTCGTGACACAACGTTGACGCTCTTGCTTAGGTATGTCATATCAGCGTAACAGCTAAGCGGAAGAAAACGTTCCGCCTTGCGCTCTTGTTTACGTTTTTTTTTTATTTTTTTTTTATATTACCCATGCTCATCCCGCGAAGCTCTACGCTTGTCTGCAAGAGACCAGAGTCTCTGGCGGTAATGGAATCCGCAACCCCAGCGCTGATAGACTACCTCATTACTAACTAGCCTACCGGGACACCGTGACGGCTGTAGCCCAACTTTGTATGAAAACTAGTACGTTATCGTTCGCTTGCATTGTCGATTGACTTGTCATGCTGAAAATTATAAGTGGGGCGCAAATCAGCTCATTGCTGTTGAAAATTCAAGCGGACGAAAGCGGTCTATATCGTGGGCCAGGCTGTTAGTTAATTAGAAATTGTATTTCGTTTAATTTCAATTGGAGAAAATTATATAAAAAATATAAGTTAAAACAGTTTAAAAATACCGTTTGGTTCCTTAAGTTAAGCTGTTAGGAGAAATGTGTAACCGATTATTACCTACACAAGCTGGTTAATTGTACTTGATCCCTTCTGTTTGAAATTGATAATTTATCGAGGGAAATGGATTCATATTTTAATCTAAACTGCTTTGTGAATCAACCTTTCTATAAACTGCTTGTCTTAATAAATATGAGGCTGTAATGCTTAAACTGTTCGGATTTGTCCTTCTATAATTCTGTTATTAAATTTTCCTTTTTTTTTTTACAAATCTTTGGAATTGTTAAAGTATCAAACAAACATGTTTTATAAAAAGTATAAAAGAAAAAAATATATTGTATAGGGTTCCTATTCAGAGAAAAATAAATCCCGGGAAAAAATATTTGACCGAAATTTTGATATTTGTGCCATTAAAGGCCATTATACACTATCCCACAAAGTCCTAAATATTTTTCGAAAATCATTCCCTGATCTAATTGTTGTTTGAAAATTTTCAAAAAACAACAACAACTTATCATGGCAGGTTTTTCAAAATACGGAAGACTTGTGCGATAGTGTAAAGCAAGAATGATAGAAATAAAGATTACGCCTTGTGCATGTGATGATGTAGTATTTCCCTTATAAAGGTTACCAAGGCTTTTTTATATGTGAAATTTATAATTTCTTGGAAAAAATGTATGTATTGCGTGACAGTTGGCTACCCTACAATTAATTTACTCAGAGAGCTTTAAAAAAAATTGTATATTAATTGTCAAACAAACCAATAATCTTAATAAATATTTTTTATTTTAAAAATTGAATAGAGTAAAAAAAGAGTGCAAATATGAAGTGTGCAGTGGGCAAATGCAAATAAAGTAACAGCAAAAAAAAAAAAACAAGCGAGAAATGGTGTAAATAATAAAGTTTAGCGTGTTTTTAATAATATGCTAACATTTCTGGCTATATCTGTATCATTTTACAATTTTCCAAAAGATTCAGCCCAAACTAAGCTATGGGTAATATTTTGCAAACGAGTGAAATCAGTCATTTTGAATAAAGAAAAAAATTTGTGCTATACATATCACACAAGAAGATTTTGAAAGAAACTTGAAATTTGAAATGGGTAAGTTAACTAAAATTAAATTTTTGCAGTTTATTAATTAATTATATTGAATAAGATTAAGCAATCGTCGTGGACCAAAATAATAGATAACCTAAATTATTCATGGGTTAACCACCTAAGTGAAGGTGGGTTAATTAAGCCATCAAGTGCATTAATGGAAACGTTGAGATCATGTGATGCTATCTTCTTGCAATTTAATGGGAAAAATTGTTGCTTAAAAGCAAAATATTTGCAAAATCATTTGTTAGAAGGAAAGGAATATGAAGTAAGTTAAGACATGAAAAAACTTTTTTTTAGATGTAGGAAGTATTTTCGAATGAGGTTACTAAATGCCGAGATTGCTTAAAATTTCAACAAGCCAAACAGGAAACTAAATACAATTAGAAACAAAAATTCTTGATATAAAAGAATTTTCCCTTTTTCGCCTGCTTTAATTTATGTAGTAAAGATAAAGTAAATGTACATTATGTATGTATATATTTATGTAATAAATAAAACTATGAACAAATAACCTTAAAAAAATCTTTTATTTTAAATAATTTAAATAGAAAAATTATAAATTGTCCCACTGTTATGTTTACACATAAATATATCAGTTTGAGAGCTAAAAAATTTTAGCCAATAAGAACACAGGTTGTGTGACGTCAGAGTTACTGCATGCGCAGTAAAATCATTTTATGCCTGCCTAATGTCGTAATCTTTATTTCTATCATTCTTGGTGTAAAGCAGCTATAAATAGTATACACTGCCAGTTTATCAATGTCAAAAGAAAAATTTTTTTTTTTTGCCTGCAGCAAATAATAACGCAAACCTTATCACAATTAAGGGACCTAAATTCCTGACAAATTGTCCGTCAGAATCTTGATAATTTGTTTAATACAATGAAAAAGAAATGTCATATCTTCTGATTTCAAGCGTGTAAATTTCTTTCAAATCTGTTACGATTTG
Source organism: Pollenia amentaria (assembly GCA_943735925.1). NCBI lineage: Eukaryota > Metazoa > Arthropoda > Insecta > Diptera > Polleniidae > Pollenia > Pollenia amentaria. Next base: position 216,192,248 of record OX031009.1, on the reverse strand, counting down.
TTATCGGAAGTCAAACATCATGCAATAAACAAAAGGAAAACTGACCGACTTCTGTTTGACTTGAATGTCTGAAATTTAAACAAAACACGCTAAAAAAAATATGGTTGGAGGTCCACAATATTCTTAAAGCAAGGTACTATGGTTGGATTTTAACAATGTTTACCATAATATGGTTAAAATTAACAAAAATTTACCCGAAATCAGCCATAATATGTTCAAAATTAAACATCATTTGGTCAAAATTAACCATATTTTGGCCAGAATTAACAATAAAATAATATGGTAAAAGTTAATCATAGTATGGTTATTTACTTGACCCATTTTTTATTCCTGTTACTTTTGTTATTATGTAACTTTTTTCGAAGCTATCGTTTAATGAATTTTTCAGGCCGCAACGGCCTTTAGCAGGTTTGTACTACTACGCAAATTAATGTACAGTTGAACCTCGATTATCCGGCTCGCACGGGACCGGACTACACACGGATAATCGAAAAACACGGTTAATCGATATAGTATAAAGACACAAAAAATAATTTTTTTGTAACTTAAAATGTTAGTCTTCATTTTATAAAAGGTATTTTAAGTTAGTAAGTTCTTAAGAAGTGCATGCATAACAAAAAATGGAAATCACCGAATTTGCATTATGCTTATAATATTTGATTGGAAGAGAAAACACACTTATGGTTGTTGCACGGATAATAGAGGTTAAGCACGGTTAATAAAGGTGTAAAAAAGAAGCACGTATAAAAGGGTAAAATAACGTATAATAGAGGTTGTAAATGATAGCGAGCTGTATGCCTGTTAGTTGATTTAACCGGTTAATAGAGAGCCGAATAACCGAGGTTCAACTATATTTACATTAAAAAAAAAGAATTTGAGAATTTTTAGCAGGCCAAACAAGTAATTGAGAATCTTTCAACCCCTGTAGAGAGCAAAACTACCACAATTTTGTTACTTTTCAACATATTATTTATATTTTGAAAATAAACATACATTTGTCTTATTCACAAGCTTTCATTATCATCGTATATATTGTATAATCATATAATTATAAAATGTTTGTTGTTGCTAATTTTTATACAAAAATGTTTTCTCATTATACGATTGATTTTTATCAGCCGTATTCGAGGCGAATTCACTAGAAGGTGAGGTCAACTCTACAACAACACTGTTTCAGTGGTCCATCTGTCAAAAATATTGCTAGTAAAAAAAATGTTTGTTTACATAAAAAAAACTAGTTCGTATACAAACTTTGACAAATCGACCACCGAAAAAAATAACCATATGCTGACTTGACCCCACCTTCTAGTCAATTCGCCTTGGCCGTATTCATAACAAAAAGTTAGCCACAGTTTGTACACTAGGTACAACGAGCTGCTAACTAGAATGCCGATTAAGCTTAGCAGCATGTTTGCACAGAGTTTAGTCATTACGATTTTTATCCGTCTGCTAACTTTTAATAAATCAACTCTGAATATTAATGCAACACGTTTTGCTTTAATCATCGCTGGTTTTGTCATTTCATTTCATTTTTTTTTTATTTTCCCTCTTTATATAACAATTATAAATGTTTTTAAATTAAAATATATTTAAAAAAGGACTCTAAACTAAAAAAAACAGTGTATTAAAAAAAAACAAACAAAATTATTCAACATAAACAGCTGTTTATCACAAGTTGGCAAACGTTTGGCAGCTTGTTGACAAGAGTTTAGCAAATCGTTAGCCAGAGTTTGGTAAGTGTATTATGAATAAACTTTGTGCTAACTTCATGCCAAATTTTCGTTATGAATACGGCTGTATGTGTTTTTTTTAAAAATGTTCTAACGTTACCGTTCGAAATCGTTGAACAGGGAGGTTGTTTTTATGCCACACATGGAAAGGTTCGATTTGTTTGGTTTATTTGTAAAAATCCTTTTAGAACGTGAAAATAACACAACAAATTTATAGCCTATTTCCGATGTGCGAAAGAATTCTTTCTTTTACATAACTACATTGAACACAAAAACAAATTTTTAGACTTTGTGTTTGTTTTCAATGTAGTTATGCGAACCAAAGAATTCTTTCGCACATTGGAAATAGGCTATTAATTCTTCTTAATGATTAACACAGAAAAAATTATTAAATTTCTCCAATCGCCAAATTTATACCAAATTCATAATATCAAGCAAACAATTTGTTAATTTTGCACCTATTACTAAAATGATTATATTGATTATTAATAATTTCAAAATTTTGAATATTTTTTTCAATAAATTATATTTTTAATTTTAATTAAAAAAAATGATCAAAAAACTTTGCTATTTCAAATGTGTTATTTTATTTAAAGAAATATTGACAATTCACAACAACAATTCTACATGTTTAAATCATTTTTTTTTAACGTAAAAAGTCAAGTAAGATTTTTTGTTATTTAATTATAATTTTAATTGAAAATTTATTTCAAAACAACTAAAATGTTAATTAAATCAAAATTAAATTTTTAATTTTCTTTCAACTAAAAAAATAATTAATTCAATTATCACATTAATTAAATTTAAATATTTTTTAACCCATTTTTTTAATTGATAAAACACTTTTTTTCTGTGAATATATGTTTGATTCATTTCAGTTCATTTTTTACAGTTAATATCTATTACCATTTCATATGAAATTAAAACTCCCTTACCCGGTCTTATTTCATGGTATCGAACAATGTGAATGACAAATTTTATTAAAGAAGAAGAAATAAATAAAAACCAAGACTAAAGTAAAAAATTATAACTTAATTAATTAATTTGCTTTTCTTAGTTTTATTTTTCATTATTTTTTTTTTTTTATTATTTGCAAAAAAAAAGAGAAATTTGTTAATTCTCTTAAATAGTTAACACAAAGTGAATTGACTGTGTACATTGAATTGATATTTTTCATTTTTGACATTTAGAAATACGACAAAGTAACGATACAAGAAATTTGCCTATTTACAAGTGCATACTTGAAGAACTAAGTTTTAAGCCCCAGTAGAAAATTTTAAGGTTTCCGGTAGCAAGAAAAGTACGTTAGCGCTTATATATGCGCTGGCTATTACATACAACTTAGAAGCAGCAGAGAAGCGAAAACCATTGAAGGGAATTATAAATTTAAGTAAATAAAAGTAATTTATTAACTTGACATCCCTTATAAGTTAGCAGGTGGTAAGTAAATAATTAAAATGACGATTTTAAAGAAAAGCATGGAAACAGGTTGTATTGCAATGGTTTTAAAATGTGTTAACGTTTATTGCCGAAATTTTACCGAACACAATATATGTTTAACATTACAAATTTTTATTGCGGAATCAGTCATCAAATTGTTTATAAGCAGAGAAGAAGAAAGTAGTGCTTCTTAGTGGAAATTCACTATATAAATATCATGCTTCATGTAAGGAGGTTTGTAAGAGGGAATTATGCTTTTCTGCCTTACAAAACTGCTTAGCAGTAAGCTCCATTTTTTGCTGGAACACAACTTGTCAGCTATTTTGGAAAGGGTCCGCCATGTAACGTTTTTTTTCAACTAGTGCTTATTTCGTGAATGGTAACACTTAGCTCATGTCTGATTTGACAGATAATTAGTTTTATCCTTCCGCTGAATGAATATGGTTGTGTATACGCTTGAACAACGCTGGGAAATATTGCGACATTACTTTGAAAATCATGGTAATGTTGCAGAATGTGGGCGAAAATTGGGTACGGATTTTGGAAGAAGACAAGCACCGTCAGCTCCGTATGTTTGTTATCTTGTGATAAAAGTGAAAGAAACTGGCATCCTCATCGATTAACCAAAGCGTGAAAAGCCAAAAACAGTGCGTACACCCGAGAATATTGCTGCTGTGGCAGAAAGTCAATTCACCGTCGTTCTCAACAATTGAACTTTTCGGAAACATCATTGAGACGAATTTTGCATAAAGACCTTGCTATGACGCCATTTGAATGAAATTATTTTCCATTATTAACCGGAAGGATTTTACTTTCAAATAAAAAAAGAAATTTGAAAAAATATTCAGTAGTTTCTTTCATAGCATTTAAAAAAAAAATGTTATTTTGGCGGACCCTTTAGCTTGAATAACGACTTTCTCGTTTGAGTCTATTTTTAATTTAAATGAAAAGTCTTCAACGACCCTTTTTTAGTTTTATGTGAAACAAATTCATGACACTAAAAATCCTCTCAACTTCAACGTTTAAATACCGCTATATCCATATATAAATAGCAAAATTAAAAAGTTTACCAATTTCATTTTTACAATTATGAAACAAAACTTATTTCTTCTGTCAATGTGTTTCCATTCATAGATTTTTTAATTTTTAACAGTTTTTACCAACAGTAAGAACGGGCTAAATAGTAATAACAAAAAGCGCCATATATGCTCGTTTTGTAGTTTAGGACTAAAAAATTCACGTTTTGACTACTTAAAAAAGGTTAAAAAACCTCGTACTAAATTTAAATTTTTCTAATTACTTTAAGTGAGAGCCGTTTCTAACATTTTAAGTACGAATAACACTCAAAGCAGGGACCGCAACAGTTATTCCTTTTTTCATAAAAGTCAGATAATAACTGTTATTTTTTTATTTTTATTTTTTTAAGTTTATTTTATGACTTGTATTTTTTTGAACAATAATAATAGTTAATTTTTGATTTTGATTTTTTCAATCAAAAATAACAGTTATTTTATGATTTTTATTTTTTTGAACAAAAATAAAAATTATTTTTTGATTTTTATCTGTTCGACCAAAAATAAAAGTTATTCTTAACAGAAATGTACGTGTTCTAATTATTGAGTTTTCTTTAAATATTTATTTAAATCAGGGACCGTATTTTTGATCGAAAAAATAAAAAAAAACCTGTTATGTTTGTTCAAAAAAATAAAAATCAAAAAATAACTGTTACTTTTGTCCAAAAAAATATAAATCAAAAATAACTTTAATTTTTGATAGAAAAAATAAAAATCAAAACTTAAAAAATCATAATATTTTATCATGAAAATTTCTTGAATTAGTTTGCCAGTATTTACTTCTATATGCTATTATTTTCGGTTATTTTCGGTCCCTGCTCAAGAGTACTTAAAACAATTTAAAATAGGATAATTTACAACAACAATACTACAAAAGAAAAACGATTTGCTTGATTGTGTACAAACAACAACAACACAGTAAGAAGAAAATATTACATTACTTTCATTTTTGGAAAAGTATAATAAGAAGCTAAAATTCCCAAATTCTATTTGTTAAAGTAATTCAGTTAAAAACATCAAATTTTCATAGTTTAATGATTACGAAAATCATATCGGGCATACTGCTGTGTTATATTCATTTATTTAGTTATATATTTCTTAAAGTCTATTGGATTTACAAAACATCCTTAGAGACTATTCGGTTAAAAATATTATTTGACGTGCTTATATTAAGTTTTTTAAGTAAAATTTAAACTTTGTTTTAGAAAAACTAAAATATGGTTACCATTTAATTTATTATATAAATTTTGACATTGACCTAATGGCTCATTTTAAGAATAATTAGTTCTATGTAAGCCAATATAAAAATAATCATAACATCCCAATGACCTAGAAGGAACATTAATATTAATGCAGAACAGCTTTTCAGAGCAAATGATGTAATAACATACAAAAATATAATTGATTGCCTTGATCTTCTACTTTCAAGAGATTTAAGTCTAACATTCGCTTTAAATTATTATGAATTCTCTCAAATTTATAATTATTAATATAAATTTATTTATAATAATGAATCAATTAAATTAATTTTATGAACAGAATTTACATTTCCGGGTAAAAATACTGAATCATCTCCCAAAATACAAAATTCCGAATTATATTAATAAGTTTCATATAAATTTACAATATTAATTGGGATTTTTAATTGAACTGTTGGTTTTGAATTGAAGTTTTTGATATGTTGGTCTATAGACTGGCAGGTGCCGCAGTGGCGCAAACGGTAGAACGGCAAAGAGCTGAGAATGTGGTTATTCTCGAAACATATAAGTTCGACCCGAGCTCAATCCCGTGTTCAGTCAAAAATAAAGTTATCAAAAAAAATTTTAATTCATTTCATGTAAATTCCTTCCAACAATAAAAATAATTTAATGAAAATTAAATTTGATGAACTTAAACCCAATTAAAATATCAAAAACTTCAATTTACAATCACCCTTATTCCTTTTAGCGGCATCAATACGAAACGATGTCGTTTCGTGACGATTGTTGTTAATCGGTATGCCCATTGTCAATATCAAGTCTTATCGATAACCGTCGATGTATTTTTGGTATGTCGTACGCAACGTTAACGTCTGCATCGATATAAATTGACTTTGATTTTGTCGCCAGTCTCGACACCAATACGAAACAGTTTTATTCCTTTTTAATTTTTTAATAGTAACAATTTTGAATTAAAAAAATTGAAAAAGAGCAACAAAGCTACGCAAAAATTCGAAAAATTTACAAAGATAGGGAAAATTCGCGAAAATTTTTAATATTTCAAACAAGCCATAAAATAGATTACAAGTCCCTAAATCTATAAGGAATGGCGAAAATTCCAACATAATGGCTAAATTAGCGGAAATTCGCGAATTTTACCCATGTTCGCGATAGACGCATTTTTTCCTGTAAGTTTTCTGATTCTTTACAGCTTTTAACGATTTTTAGTAAATATTAAACTTTTCTATTTTTCAAAATTTCCGCTAATTAAGCAATTTTTTTTTTATCGAATTTTTGCCATTTCTTATAGTTTTCACGACTTTTAATCAGTTTTATGGCTTGTTGGAAATATTAAAAATGTTCGCGAGTTTTCGCTATTTTTGCAAATTTTTTTCGACAGTTTTTTTAACCGACTTAGCGAGTTTAAATAAATTTTAGGGTTTTTTTCCAAGTTTGCAATTTTTCGCGAATTTTAGCCATGTCCGAGATAAAAGCGATTTTTTCGTGTGATTCTTTACAGCTTTAACCATTTTTAATACATATTAAACTTTGCTATAAAGCCGCAATTGGCCATTTTTATGGTTTTAGTGACTTTTAAACAATTTTATGGCTTGTTTGAAATATTAATATTTTTCGCGAATTATAGCTATTTTTTTTTGTTTTTTTTTTTTTTGGAAATTTTTGCTGTTTACGCGTAGCTTTGTAGCTCTTTTCGGCATTCGTCGCCGTTATAAAGATTTAGGCAGGGCACTATTAACACTGTTGATTTAAATGATGTGAAAACCATTACGATTTGTAAGGGAATTTTGCAGAATAAATCAAGCTATCCTTTTTGAGAGTACAACATTTTTAAGAAACGAAAATCAAATTGCATTTTTTTATTAAAAACTGAAAACAAAACAAACCAACTGTCTAAATTATTAGAGATGTGCTTCAAAAAATGATAACAATCGACATCGTTACATTGCTGTTATACGTCGAAAAAAATTTATGTTGATATTAAATTGATGACGATGACGACGACGTTAAATGGAAAAAGGGTGAATATTTTAAACATATTTAAAGTATAATGAGTCATAACAACTGGGCGGTATAAAGGCAGCGGGGCATGTAAGAAAAGATAAACTCACTGTTGTATTGTTGGTATTTTGTTTAAGCTTTGATATCGTTGAAAATAAGACTTTTTGAGTGTATGTAATTCTCATTCCTTCTGTAGTCTTGTTTGCTGATAGCTTTGGCTTGTCTACAATTATTTAGGGGAACGTTTCCTGATGATCTGGCCTAAGCAACTAGTGAAATGCTCATAGGAACAGCTTATCATCCAACAATAAATTTCAGTATTTTTATCAATTATAAAAAAGGGAATGAAGCACAACAAACAAAATCTTTTAATAAATAATTGTATTCCCAAAAACAACTTTAATAAGGAAGCACAAATTAGTCTATTAACATAACCAGATACAGAAATACATAATTTACCAATAAGAGTATCATTATCCTCATTATAATTATAATTGAGAGTTCTTCTGTAAACAAAGGAAGCAATACAACAAAGTAAAACATACATGTGTAACGGGTAAGCCAATAATAATATTTTCTCTATCTCTGGTCCTCTGTGGTAAGTGGTTAGGTTAGAATCTTACTTTTGGGTCATTTCAAGTACTAATTTGGGGTTAAACAAGCTTAGAAATTCTTAAATCAATTACAGTTTGAGATTAACTTTTATTTCACTTTTACTTAAGCCTTTTTGGCTTATAATACGTATTGAATAATCTGTACTTGTATTAATAAAATCCGTACTATTGACACCGCTTAGTGTAGCACGAAAATGACTAAGTTGGTATCACTGCGTGGTACTACATAACAATACCATTGACTAACAATAATTGATTTTTAAATTATATATTGCCAAAAAAAAAAAAAATCCCGGAAATGAACGATAAAAGAAAAAGTAGGCGAAATTAGAAACCCTAGTCAAAGTACAATAAAAAGCGATTTCTGTAACTGTAGATTGAATTTGTTAATCTGCATTTTGATAAACACCTACAGACTGGTATGTTCCGGCGAATGAACACCTTCGTTGTAATTTGCATACATTTTTGTTCAAACGTTAATATGTTTATAAATAAATGAGTGGATGTAACTGTGTGTGTATTTGTTTTTATGCGTTTATTTGTTAACTTTATAGATATAATTACTTATATCTTTTTATATTTACACATTTACCATACACATATCGCTCACACTTATGGAAATTTAATATTAGTATAATTTAAAATTTATACATATTTAATGGAGAGAGATCAAATACCAAAAAAAAAAAAACAAAATTTTGTGTTACAAATTATTCATATTTCAAACAAGGGACGGACTACCCACCTTTTCAAGAATTGAGTCTTTTCAGAAAGTTTTTCTCACAGAAATAAATAAATGATTTATTTAAATATAGACATTATTTAAAACTAAAATACAACTATAGTTTCATTTGAATAATTGTTTCAGTTTGGATTTTTTTTTTTTTTTTAAAGAAATAGTATTAAAATTTTATCAGTTTTGGAATTACCCAGCAAAATTTTTATAGTTATGGTAATAGGTGATAGTTGTATAACTAGTTACAAAGTAATGTGGAGTAGATATATATACCTCAGTAAATGTTTATGCTAAAAAACGACTTGCGTGTAATACCATTAACGAACTCTTATTTTCGACACACATTTTAAAAGTCAATGAATAAACAAACAGTTCCAAAAAATCACTAATATCCTTTAAAAAAAACGACAATTATCAATAAATTTTTTTTAATTTCACTTTTATTGGCTCTAAAAAAATGAATGAGAAATTATTAAAAATTAACCCAATCTACCCGAAGAATGAGAAGTATGGGCTGTTTTGTGCACTCATTAATGCAACTTTTGTGTACTAGAACGCTTTTCGGAAACATTTGGATCCAGTGGGGTCCTAATCACAATTGTTATATTTTCCAATTATTTAATATTTCACTTTATCTATGTATTTATACCCGTATATATAAACTGACTGACTGATTGACTTACTGACTGACTGATTCATCATCGCACATCCTAAACGCCCGAAGCTAAAAACTTGAAATTTGGCTCGGAGGTTGGTCTGTCCCCAAATTCGAATGTTAAGGATGGTAAGAAAGTGTAAAAAAAACGGGTAAATTTGTTTACATCATATTTCCAAAATTAAGAGAAATAAAATAATTAACACTTATTATTGTTCATTAAACGGGTAATTCGCTAACCTCACATTTCCTAAACTACTAAAAATAAACTAAAAGAAAAAAAATTTGATATGTACTTATTATTGTACATTAAAAAAAAAATAAACGGACAGGTGTCTGGTACTTTTTTGAAATTCGGACAAAACAAATCGAAACAATCAATTTTAAAAAAATATTGGGTTATCTCTCAAGTCTTTTTTAGTTCTTTTTAGAATTTTTAAATAAATCACTATCAAAAAAAACATCGAAAATTAATCAGAAACCGCATATTTTAGGAACACTTACCCGATGTAATTTCTTTTAGTTTTTGTTAAAAATTTCGATATAAGAAAATGCATATGAAAGAAAAGGAGAGATATATTTTTATTTTGTAATTGCAACAGATTGACTCTAAAGCAATTCTTTTGTCAAAAATTATTTCAAGGCATATATTTGGGAAGAACTTGAAAAATGTGCAAATGCATACATATATTTTTTTTTTTCTTTCCAAAAGGCTCCATTTTTTTTTTTAATTTAAAAAACTTATAACACAATATTATTGATACTTTAGCACTGAAATTTTCTAAATACCAATATCACTTCTTTGCCATTTTTGTAAACGCAATAAAAGTCATTAAAAATTTTCGAATAATTGCAATACGTAAATAATTAGTTTATTTTCTTTAAAAAATTTGTAATAATTAGATTATCGTGTTTTAAGAATTTTTTAAATATTAAAGTGAAGCTTCGATATAACAAACCTGAAAGAATCAAGAAATACTTCGCTGCAGCTATGGATTTGTTGTACATATGTATGTATTGGTATAACAAAATTTGAACGATACGAAAAAATATTCGGTTTTTCCAAAGAAACCGGAAATATGTGATAAAAAAGCGTTTTATGCGCTTTAAATATACAGTAAAAACTTGAAAATATGTTCTTAAAATGTTTTTAAAAAGAAGGTAATTGAAAACAACAAAATCGATCAAAATATTTGCATTTAATAAACAAGTAAAAAAAATTAAAGGCGGTCAAGCCTGACCGTTCAACACTGTATTTACAGAGATATATTGTGTTCCCCATTTGGGACCTATCCGGAACAAATTTCTGTATTGAGCAAGGCCCGGAATTTTATGCAAATACATATTTGTTGTCGTCAGTCTTAGATTAACCATAACTTAATATCTTTGCGTATCATGAAATTTGTAGTAAAATAGCATCGATTTGTTAGTGCATATTTTTGCATATTTTGCTTTAAATGCATATTTTTTTTATATATTGCTGTTATTGCATATTTTTAAAAACAAAACTTGACTTAAAACAACAAAACAACCTCCTGGTTTATTTAATTTAAATTTTTACGAAAGCAGCGTAATGAAAATTAATAAACCACTATCGCGACTTCCGTCGCGTTGAACGGTAATTTTCCATGTTTAAAAGCTTTTTGAGGCCAAGCTGCCTTAACTTTACATTTGAAAATATTGAAAAAAATTAATGGATTTGTATAAACAAATTCATTTTATATCGATAGCTTAAATGCAAATCCACGTAACTTACATTTTTAATATTTTACACTAGAAACAAAATATGTTATATATGGAAAAATAAATAATATAATTTTGGTATTCAAATGTCGCAGATTAACTAAGTATAGAACGAATTTTTAATTTCTGGATTAATAATAATAATTTATTTATGTTTCAAAGAGTTATGTTAGTTACCTTCATTTGAACTCATATTTTCTTTAACAAAAATCCGTAACCTGAATAAACATTTTTTAAGTTTTAAAGAAAATTTGTTTTGTATTTGTAAAATTTTGAGTTATTAATAAAGCTTACGGTTTTTTTATTAAATACATATGGGCATTTCCATGAGAATGTCAACCACGACTCAAAAAATAAAAACATTTAAAGCTTTTTTTCAAATATGGAAGAAAGTAAAAAACACTCAAACTTCACTATGCAAAGGTTTTTATAGCTTATTATATTTTAAAGAGCAAAAATAAAAGTTAAAACTCACTATCTCTTTGATTAATTTTTAGTAACTGCAATCAACAATTTTCATTTTTCTGCCGATTAAATACAGATACTGGTAACATTGGAATTATACTTTAAAATTAATGTTACAACAACAATGAATAAGATCCACGAGAAAAGACCAAATATATAGTTCGATTAGCGGTATATTTTTTGGTTTTGTTTGGATGCTATTCTAATGTCACGTACGTGGTGCAAAAACATGATTTGTGTATGTCATTTGTATTTGACCAGTCGTAGGTGTTTCAAAATAAAAGTTCAAAACAAGATATTTGTTGCAAAAATATATTGTTCGGAATTTTTTTTTTTTTTTTTGATTGTATAATAAAAATTTTATAAGCTTTTAAAGGTCGTCACGTACGATATTGTAAGCACTGTTAATTCAACTTAATGTATCATCTTATTATGTTGGTATTAAGTTAAAATGTAGTCCAAACATATTTTATTTCAATCTAAATCATCTAACCAAATATTATTAGAATCGGTCCATATTTGACCATAGCATCCATACAAATACTACTTTTCGAAATAGCTTTTAATGTCAAAACTTCTTTATAAATGTTGGTATTGACATACAAATTGGCGACAATAACTTTTACGATACTTTTATGTACTATGTCATCACAACATGTTGCACTGGTAGGTCCAAAATAAACCATAGGTCCCATATAAACCCCTTTCCTAAAATCGGTGAGTGGCAAAAAAATCTCATATAGATGAAGATATCTGAATGATATTTGGCACTAATAACTCATATAATTCTTAACCTCATAGGATAATTCTGTTCTGGCGACCATCATTGGCCATGGGCCGAAAATAGGGTAAACTCTCAAAAATTTTTTTAAATATTATGGTGTAGGATATCATATGGCTGGGCTTGACTGACTATACTTTCTTACTTGTTTGTTTTAAGTTTTTGTATATATTTGTTTACAAAAAAAATATATTTCCTGCCTAGTATAAACACTATAAGAGAAAAATCTGTCACGAACGATATTACATTATGTTCATTAAAAGAAGGAAAAAAATATTCCACAGTTCGCAGATTTTCGCTTTTTTTACATTTAACCCAAAATCACTTCCGTTTTGTGTCACATACGATATGCACCTATTTTGCTAGAAGGTTCCTAAAGTAATAATTATTTTTTCATATTGTACCCTCTAAATGAAATATAATGATAAAAAAATTTTCCAGTTACTATCTCTGCAAAATCTCTATCGCTCTAACGGAGTACAAATGTCACGTACGGTGACATGGAAATGCCCATATATTATTTTTTTCTTTTAAAATATTTACATTATTTTTTTTTTAATGAAAAGTTCATAAAAAAACATCAATAGAAATAAAACACAAAGTGGAATTTCATTGTAAAAAGAATGATAATGCAGTGGAGGAAATTTGGTAAGGTCCTGCAGGTGTTGCTATTTCTTGCTTGATGCTTTCATTCCTTGTAAATGCAACTTTTTATGTTTAAAAGCTCTTAATATTTTCCAATTCTTTGAGGAAGTTCCTTATACTCATCTTTTATATTTTAAAATAAACTATTTTAAGAATCAAATTGGCTCTGGGATCTCCAACCTTTTTACCGATTGAAAAAAAAACGGGTTTTATGAGTCTTAACAATTACAAGGAACAATATAAATAATACCTTGTACACAAGTTTAAAAACGGAATGGTGGAATTGTTTACAAAGCTCAATGATAAAAATGCATTAAAAAAATTCAAAACATATTATGAATTATTAAGATTCAATGGAAATAAATAAAAATACGTGCTTTTGGTTAAATAATACTTGCACTTGTAGTTTAGTACTTTCGATTTTCGCTTATAAATGCTTAATTTTCATTATCTGATAGTTGAGAGGACATGGATGATGTTGCTATGCATCATAAACAATCAAAAAAAAGCAATTTTTGTAAGTTTCGCAGGGAGTCTGGTGGCAAATTTATATTTTTAAATACGATTATTTCAGAAAGTAATAAACGGTGCGGAGGGAGGGTGGCGCCGTTGAATTTATCGATTGTGCGGATTTGTCAGTCACGATGTCGCAGTGGTCGAGTGAACATCACGCGTTCGCTGTGGAGACATTTTTTAAGAGTAATGATACTTATGTAATTACTCGTAGACAATTTTGTTCAAAGTTCGGTATTCGGCGAATATGTGATGGACCGAGTGTAAATTTAATTCGTTCGTGGGTGCAGAGATTCCGTGCAACTGCTTCGGCTATGAATGTCCCACGGGCAGGGCCCAGTTGATCTTCAAGGAATCCAGAAAACATTGAACTGGTTGGAAGCGTGAAAATCGGCGACTTTCAATACGGAAAAGAGCAGCCTCACTGGGACTTCCAAGAGCGATTATTCATGAAATTTTAAAAAAGGATCTGAAGTTCCATCCTTTTAAAATTCAAATCGTTCAAAAACTGAAAGAAAGTGACCTTGATTTACGTAAACATTTTTGTGAAACGATGCTATTGCGTTTTCGCACCGTAAATCTCATTTTTTGGAGCGACGAGGCTCATTTTCACTTAAACGGCTACGTCAACAAGCAAAACTGCCGTTACTGGTCTCCAAGAACCCGCAACCCTCGCTTGAAACATCGAAAACCATTGCATTGCTCCAGGGTAACGCATGAGATAATTGGACCATTTTTTTTCGAAAATCCTCGAGGCTAGGCAACGAATGTCAACGGTGAAAATTATCGACAAATGATTACGGAATTCTTTTTGCCAAACCTTCGCACACGTGGGGCTACTGCACACACAGACAGAGCTTCGATGAATTTGCTTCGGGAAAATGTCACCCAAAACCTGATAAGTCGCATTGGGGACATCCCATGGCCACCGAGGTCGCCCGATCTAACTCCCATGGGCTTCCTCAAAGAGAGGGTTTATAATGCCAATACCCAATTTCTTGTGGCTTTAAAGGAAAATATTCGTCGAGAAATCAGCTCAATTGAACCAAGTTTACTGTAGCGTGTGGCGCAGAACACAAGGCTCCGTTTTGAACAGAGTTTTCAACTCGACGGAAGACATCTGGATGACATACTCTTTAAAAAATAAAATCCGCATTTGCATTCGATCGTTCACTGCTCTTAATAAAACTTTATGTCAATTTTTACGTTTTCATTCAAAAATATAAATCTGCAATATCAATAAAAAATGTGTTAAAAAAATGTAAGTGCATATTTTTTCAATTTTTAGCGCCTATATTTTTATTTTTAGTGCATGTTTTATGCGCATAAAACGCGATTTTAAATGCATAAAAGTCCGGGCCTTGGTTATGAGGTTAAAATTTATATAAGAGTTTTTTGTGTTTAATATTATCTATGTAAACATCAACAGGGGGTTATATATGTCCAGGATTGAAGCTTTAATTACAAAATTTCGCTATAGTAGCTTTTAAAAAAAGAATATTACAGCCAAATGTTATACTAATATTACCATTTACAAGGAAGTTATGAGATTGAGAGCTATTTTCAGGAGTCATGTTTGTATGGGATCTACGGTCAAGTTAATTTCAATAATAAATGGTAAGGTGATTTAGGTTGAACAATTTAGACTCTGTTCCGGGAAAAAATTTGTATGCGGACTGTGTAAACTAAATTATCGATTGCCATCACTTTAAATATGCTTCGTCTTCATGACAATTAACACTTGTGTACCAAATTACCTCCAAAATTGTTTACAAGGTTTACATGGACAGTTGTGAAAAGGATTAACATGAGTACCTGCCTTGCGGGCTCGCCCTATTGTGGATTCAATCCACATTGGTGATAAACTTTGCGTTTACCCAATGCCCCTGAGTGTGAGAACCGTGAGAACACACAGGTAGCAATTGTTTAAGGAGCTGAAGCTATCTAACTTCCGTTGCATTATAATGGTCGGCAGCAACTAACCAACAGCAACACGACCTAGGTCAGATCCGTCCCCACAAGCGAAGGCTGTCATGTAATTCAGGAACTTCCTCCCACCACGTAATCTCCGAGAGTACCTTTTTAACGAGTGCGTACTCCTACCAAAGCACACTATCTGAGTCAATATTTGCTATGCTATCAAAGGTGCATTCGATAATTAACACAACATTCACTCATCATTAGCTTCGGATAAGTTTTCATACAATATTCATACATCAAACGGGAACCGGGCAAGAGTTCACATTAATTTACATATTTATTCTAATTCAGTATTCAAACATCATTCAACATTAATACATGGACCGGGGTCTCATTTATACATGGTGGTGGTACTGCAATCACTCAATCATAATTTTCATTCAGCATACAAACTTCACAGATCATTCAATATTAAACATCATACATGGGCCGGACCAGAGTCTTCATTCATATATGGTGCTGGTATGAGCAATTGATGCTGATGCTGCTATTGTCTCATCATCATTAACCATTTGACCATCTTTCTTTTCCATCTTCCTCTTCTTCTTAATCATCTCATCATCATCATCATCACCCATTTGGCTTTCTCATCTAATGCAACTCCTGTTCAAAAGCAACAATGCATTATCCTGCTTCAGATGGGGAACTTCCGCAAAGAAAATCTACTTGGAAGACAGGCAGCATTTCCCACAGGAAGCATACTCACGGGGGCCTCAACCAATAGTCTGTCCGATACCGAAGTACCAGGGGCTTCTGACTCCCGTGGCACCAGATAGGATCTCTCGTCAGCCTCGAATTCCAAAGATCAAAATCCCAAATTTAGAACTGCTGCCGAGTCCCATGTTTTGGCTTCACCTGTTTTCTCCAGTGGACGAAAGCGGTTGAGATCTTCTACAACGCCCTTGAAAGACCTAGGAGAACCCCCGAGGGGACTTTACATGGACAGACATCCAGATAGACCAACATTTAAAACAATTTTTTCCTGTCAAAGCACTTGTATGTATTTAAAGAAATTCAACAAATAAATGCCGATTTCTGCTTCAAAAAGGTAAAATATGTACAATAAACTTGAAAAAATGCTCCTCTGACTAAAATATGCAAAAAGGTGCTGCAAAAGGGAAAATGTGCGCTAAAAATCGATGCCAAATTCTTTGGTTATCACTAAAGTTTAATTTTATGTTGCTTTATTCTGACTGCGTTATATAAGAGCTTTTTCATACAAACAAAGAAGGTGTTTAGTGATCTTCATTTAAAACTACAACAACAGATTTTTGCTTATGTGTTTAGTTATTTGTTTCTTCTCATATCAATCTTTTAACAGAATTAACCGAAACATTAAGACGTGTTAAAACTTTTAAAAAATTATATGCTTAGAGAAATTTAGGATATTCTGTATTATGGGTTGCTTTTAAATCCTAAACATTTAAACCAAATTATTTTAAAAAGATTATTTTATAAGATCTCCTTAAACTATTGAAATAACTAATTAAAATTATCTCCCTGTTTATTTTTTAATTAATACATAATATTTATGTATTAGTTAAAAAATATGTTTTACATATTTATGATTTTTTTTTTGTATTTGCTCGTTTTAGATTAAGAATTGTTATATTTTTGTTTTTTTTTTTCTAATAAACTCCAAATAATAAATAATTTATGCATATTAATTTATTGAAATTGCATAATTTATAAAAAAACACTATTAATCGGTTAACCGATCAATAACAAAATTAACCGATTATTAACCGATTTAACCAAAACCTCGGAAAGTCCGATTAAATGAGTATCCTAGTATTTACCCAACAATAGCAACCTCACAAGTTTGAAGTTATTATCATTATTTTATTAATTATCATATTATTTTGAAGTTTTACCTAAGCGCTTGCCCTAATTTTGCATTTGGATAAAACAAGATCGCCATATGACATATCGCGAGATTGAGTCACCCTTCAACATGACGAGTATTTGAGATTGATGTGAGTTTAACATATCAACTAATGACCCCAGTATAGTTACATTCAATAGTATCGTTAATTAGATATTCTGTATGTGACCAGACAATAATAAAGTTTCCACTTGCCTAAAATTAATTGAAAAGTAGCATTGTTTAAAATAAAGTGTGTAGCCTCAATGGTTCCCCTTACCGTCCGCGAAAAGTTTATTTGTTTGAACTTATTAAAGTTTTCTAAAATATTCAAAAAAGAACAAAAATTTATGAATTTTTAGTCTTGATTAAATAATATTTAAGCCAATTGTGTATTCCTCCGACAAACGTGATGAACTTTCAATGTTATAGTTTATTTGTAGCGCTCAAGCAATTCCGATATGCAAAATCGGCGTAAGACGGTTTTAAATAACTATCAATGTTTTTAAACGAAATTTTCAGATATGTTGCTCTAAATGGCTCTGCAAGTTCTTTTTGCTTTGAACATGAATGTTCATTAACTCTAAATATACAACTTCAACCTGCCAGATATAAAATATACAATACAATACAATTGCCTAGAGTAAATTGAAGCTACTTCCAGCAAAGCTTTGGCTAAAATATTTGTGGTTCATGTTCGGGAGATGGAGTTAGAAAGAAATATTCTCCTTTGTGGAGTTCCGAGCGCCCAAAACTACGTCAGAAAGTAAGGAAGGCTTTCAACGCATAAAAATAGCCGTAAAAAGAAACACATTGAAAAACCTCTGCGTGGATATAAACGACTTCTAGGATTCTGTATGACTCATTAAAGTTTTGGTCACCGGGCACTCGAACCCCACCTGTATATGTCGACTTGTAGCCTAAAGGCTCTGCTAAGCCCCAGAGGAAGTTGTTGGACATAACGGGAATAGACCCTTAATAGATGAGAGCATTCTTTCTTGATACATATTTTATCTTCCTATAAATCACTAGGGCCTGATGGAATCACGCCAAAGATGTTGCGGATAGCCAAGGATTACATCATACCCTGGTTACGAAGAATATTCACGATCTGCTTTGCTCTAAACCACGTGTTTAGAGGTTGGAGAAATGGTAGGGTCCTTTTTATTCCTAAAGTTAGAAAGCGTAGTCATGATAATTCATTGGTGAATCCTTCCAATACGTTTTTCATCTTTCCTTCTTCACACCCTGGAGAGACTCGTAGATTGGGACATCAGGAAACGTGATGAATGTACCTGGAGGATTTCAGGGAGTCAGCAGGCCTGCCTAAAGGGTCGATCTACAGAAACTGCTCTACACGAGGTGGTCGGAGTCATAGAGAGATCGATCAAGCATAAACAAAATACAATGGCAGCTTTCTTGGACATAGAAGACATCTTCAATAACAGGATTACTCTTGCTATTCAGCAGGCTTTTTCTGATATAGGGATCAACAATTGGGTGGCCTTGCACTAAGTCAAGGTATGTTAGACGAGGAACACCTTAGCGAAGGCGTTATCTTGCCATTACTCTGACTTACCGTTATTTACTCGATCCTAATGGACCTTGACAATAAGAGGATTAATATTATCATCAGGAGTGAACCCAAGCAAAACGGAACTAATACTTTCTACCAAGATTCACAGCTTTAGACTACCACGGTTAAGGAACTGTGAAATCCCTCTCTACAACAATGTAAAATATTAAGTGTCGAACCGGACCCAGAGCTGTCAAGAACACGTATCACAGAGTCAAGAAGCCACGGTAGCTTACTATATCTGTCGTAGGATATTTGGCTCAAAATGGAGCTAAGATACAAGGCTGGTGAAGTGAATGCGCGCCGTTATAATTCGTCCAATTCTTAACCAAAATGGGCTGTGGGCCAACTATATAAGATCCAACGGTCCGCGTATATAGGAATTTCAGGTGCTATAAGAACTAGTCCTTCAGTCGTCATCCCCATTTATTTATATATAATGGCAACGCGAAATACTTAGAATTGCTACCACAAATCTTGAAACAACAAACTGAATATTGGTCTCCCTTGCAAGGTCCTTGAAAAGGGTTTCAATGTTTTAATTTCATCCAGGCACGAATTGAGCAGGGAAACATAATGTTAAATATTTGCTTTAGAGTATATACGGATGGTTATAAGATGAAACGCGCGGTTGGATAAGGCGTTTTCTCTGAGGATTTCGATGTTTGAACCTTATATCATCTTCCGGATGAATGCAGTGTTTTGCAGGCTGAAATACTGTCAATAAGGGAAGCATGTACCCTTCTGTACGAAAGAAATATTCTGAGATATATGGGTTTTTTTTAATGGACAGCCAAGCAGGAGAGAACATCACCTTAATCTGGTTTCTTCGCGCAGGAACCACTATGATAATTAGCGGGCTGACGAACTAGTCAGCTTAAGCTAGTCTTTGGATCTATCCACGCCGATACCAATTGCCTACCGGAGCTAGCTGTTAGTTAGCTAATCTATCAGTGCCAGGGTCGCGGGTTCGATTCTCGTCAGAGACTATTGTCTCCTGGAGAAAAGCGTAGAGTTTCGCAGGATTAGCATAGGGGGAAAAATACAACTCAGAACGATTAAAAGCGGAATTTTTAGGCACTGCGAGTGCGAAGGTGGCACAATCTTGACACCTGTAGGATCACAAAGTTAGCGTGACCCTTCTATAATGTGAATAGTAGAAAGCAGCTTATGGAGACTAGCCGGAGGGGCATCTACAAGTTGCTGGCTGCTATTACGGGTCACTGTCTGATAGAAATTCATGCGAATAGACTGGATTTACCGTATAGTAAACTTTCTCTTTGAATGTTCGGCACCATTATCCAGCAAACAGAGGTTTTTGGGCTGTTACTTACTGACCAGTCTCTTCGAAATATCGGAGATAAGGGTAGTGAATCTACTGAAATCTTAGAGCAATGGACTGGGTCTTATACTTCGTACACTGACATTTCATCATGCTTTTGGCGACTAGTCGAAAATGGAGTTTCTTTCGAGACTACTGGATATCTCACTGTCTTTGAGAAACCACATTCAAAACCTACTCCCTATAATTTGTATGACCAAACAAACTTTGAGAACTATTTAATGAAACATTTGTTAAAAAGGAGATTGCATTTATATAACCAAATATATGTCTCCAAAAAATGTAGAATAATCGAAAACGATAAACGGTGAAAGTTGCTTAAATCGAAATGTTAATCGTACTCGCATATGCATAAGTTTCGTGAAGCTATAGTGCTGTATGAACCTACTACGACAGAAAATATTAATACTAATAAGTGCTATTCAGAATGCATGTTTGTATCGGGACTTCAAATGGAGGAAGGCTTCTGTTAAAAAAAATTGAAAATAACAATTCTTTAAAATATTCGATCAAGTCTAAAAGTTTATCACACACTGTCGGAAATATTGAAGGGGACGACTATCGATAGCTTTGCAGCTCTAGACTGAAGTTTTACGATACTATTGTTTGTTTAATTAGGTTCAAATACACAGTAGAACACGGCTATAACATACACAAGTTAAAACAAACAATGTCTTTAGTAAACACATTCACCGGCCCCAAAGAATTTGTGTTTTACGGATAAGAAGAACTACGTTTTTAATAAACTAAAATCTCTTTTTCTTTGAGCTCGTTATATTCATATATTACTGTAATATATAATCTTTACATTACATAAATACTTATAGTATAAACAATTTTTGATTATTCTGTTGGTTCAGTGACTTGCTAGAGAGTTTGAAAAAGCTTTTCTAGAATAAAAAAGTCTCTCAATTATTTTTGATTCCATTTGATTCTATTTAAATCTTATAATTTTAAAGAAAAAACTTATAGAGCCATTATAACAACTTGCCGTTAGTTAAAGATAGGATTTTGTCCCACGTATAAATTGCAAGTTCTTCGGAAAAATCAAGTTTAAGCCAAAATATTCATTAGGCCATAAAATCGGAATGGCGTCTAAACAAGCAAAACCCAAATAAGGCTTTATTGGTTTTGATTAGTACTTCGAGAAATTCCACACAAGAAATAGTTTGCGCTCGATGACTTAAAAAATTGAAGCTATTGACTAACAATGATGAAAAAGGTATAACAATTTAAAATTTTTCGACATTTTAGCAATTTTGATGCACTAAATGCAGTTTTTTCGGGTTAGTTTGTTTTCCACTTTCTTTCTCCCAGTTTATAGCTGAAATTGTAGCTAATACAAAAAACTAAATTCCCAATGGTTTCCGTGATAAAGACACGATATAGACATGACATGTTCTTTGGAGAAATCAAGTTTAAGCCAGAATGTTCATGAGGCAATAAAATCCGCACGGCAGATAAACTAGCAAAATCGAAATACGGCTTTGTGGGTTTCGATAAGTACTTCGAGAAATTCCACACGAGAAAGAGTTTGCACTTGATGACTGCAAAAATGTTGCACAGTGTAATATATTAAATTTTTGTTTGAGTGGTACAATTGTTTGATTTTGATAACACCAAAAATCATTTAAATTAAATCAAAAAATATGCATAAAATATGCCTTTTCAGCAAAACTGACATTATATGCCTTCTTAAATATTATATGACAAAATATGCATTAAATAAAATAAAATATGCACTAATAATGCGATGCCATTTTTCAGCAAAAGTTTTCATTCGGAAAAATAACTCATTCAATTAATATTTAAACCTTCGAGGAAAAACATGCATTTGCATGAATTTCCACGCCCTAGCCATTTGTTAATTATTTGAAAACTAAAATATATTTTGGTTGTCTTACACAAACAATCAAATAAACCATTTGTTTTTTAATTTTGTTTTCCTTTTTACCCGCTTACAACTACAATTCAAGTAGGAAAAAACCAGCCAATTGTAGGGGAATGTAAGAAAACATAACCTCGCTGTTTATTGTTGTTGTTTTGTTTAAGCTTTGATATTGTTACAAGTAAAACCTGAGTGTTTAAAATTCTTATTCGCTTTACAGTCTTATTTGTATTATACTTTTAGCTTTTCTAAAGTCTTTGGAAAAAGTTTCCTGACGAGCTGGCCTAAGCAACCAGTGAAATGCGCATAGAAACTAGCTTTCCCTCAACAATAAATTTCAGTGTATTTGTCATAAATAAAAATTAGGAACTTAGCACGTCATTAAAAAATCTTATAAAAATGATAACTATTGCTTAATACTACATTTACACCTACACAAAATCTAGTAGATTTTAGTTAAAATCTTAAAGAAATTTTTTGGCATTTACACCACTGCTTTTTGACATATTGTCGAATTTCATTTTCATAATAAAAACAGCTGATTGAAAAATGAAAGAAATATAAATATAGTTTGCAAACCCTTTATTTATTATTGGTTTATCCATTTTCACAAATGTTTATTTTTAATATTATTAATTTGCCGCAAATTTATTTTTCCCCGCTCTTTTTTTTTTTTTTTTTTTTTTTTTTTTTTTTTGTCAAACTGGCAGATTTTTCTTGTTCAGAGGTGTATTTTTTAGTACATAAGTATGAAATTCATAGTTGTATTGTTGAGTATTGCAAGATTTCGTGAGATTTGGTCAAAATCCAGTGCCGAACTAGATTTTGTTTTGTATGGGAAATCTAGTAGAAATGAACAAGATTTCGCTCAAAATCCCTTAAGTACTAGATTTTGTGTAGGTGTAAATGTAATATAACTAACATTTCATATTTACAATATATTAGTTAACTAAAAATTTAAATCAGAGAAAAAAATTGTCACTCTACCAAAATAAAAAAGTTCAATGTTGGAATAACTGTTGTCTAACTAGTAGTTAACCAATAACATGTGATCGTTAAACTAATGGTTAACAAAAAGGAAAAAATATTTTATTGGTTAAACTATTATTATTATTAGTTAACTAATGATGGTAAATTAAAGTCTTAGAATCACTTTATGAATCGATCTAACGATGTCCGTTCGGCTGGCTTGCTGTTTATGTAAACTTTGTGCGCAAAGTACAGGTCACATATTTGGACATAATTTAATGAAATTTGATACATAATGGGATTCAAATTGTCAGAAGGACCAATATTGATAATGGTTAGAGTCGATCTATAATTTCATATAGCCCCTATTAAAGCTTATTCTTCTTATCTTATTATGTTATTATTTAAATTTTAATTGTACTAAACTTATTGCAATCGAAATCATCCTACCAAATCTTATTGGAGTCAGTCTACATTTGACCATAAAAATACAAATACTACTCCCGAAAATGGCTTTTAATACCATAACGTCCTTATAAATGATGGAATTGCAATGAAAATTGGCGAAAATAACTTTAACGATAGCTACTATGTAATGACAACATGCTGTGCTGGTATGTCCAAAATAAACCATAGGTTCCATATAAACCCTCTTTGTAAAACTACTTAAAGGGAAACAAGTCTCATATAGATGAAGATAATATAAGGTAATAATATTCTAATTGAGTACAGAACGCAATGAAAACCCAAAATCAATGATGCGAAGATACCAGAAGCTAAACAAGAACGAGAAAAGCTGTAAAGTTTAACGAAGTGCAAGACAGGATAAACCAAAATGGGCTGATAATTTAGACAAAGATGCCCAAACAGCCAGTGAAATAGTCGATCAAAAGACCTATACCGAGAGATTTCTGGCCATATTCACCACAATATTAAACCACTCAGAAATAATAACGCAGAATTGATGTATGCCAAGGATCAACAAATGGTAACATGGCAGACTTATAACACGAAACTGCTGTCAGCCAATCCGACATAATCTGTAACAATGTGATTGCGATTCAATGCATCATATAAAGAATACAAGAGATGATAGAGGCACTTTTAAAAATCCTCCTAAAATTTTGAAAAAAATCATCACGCTCACAACGACGATATAAAAACTTATAATTGTAAATTTTTGATTAAATGGGACAGTTCCTAAAGGACTTTCTAGTTTAATCTTATAACATAATTTTGTTCTGTCGCCTCCATGATTGCCAATGGGTCCAAAAAAGGATACTCTCTCGAAAATTTGTTTTAAGTACTGTGATGTAGGGCATCATATAGTTGGGCTGGACCGATTTTACTTTCCAACTTGTTTATTCAATAAAATTTTATTGGAAAATTATAGTATATATTATGCGATTTACGGCCAATTTCACCAAGTTCAGTTAAAACTAACTATTACTTTAACTTCCAGTTAACAATTTGTTTTTGA
The DNA here is from genome assembly GCA_943735925.1 of Pollenia amentaria. Taxonomy (NCBI): domain Eukaryota; kingdom Metazoa; phylum Arthropoda; class Insecta; order Diptera; family Polleniidae; genus Pollenia; species Pollenia amentaria. Next base: position 216,167,536 of record OX031009.1, on the reverse strand, counting down.
CAGCAACAATTGATAGTTAATTATGACTGAACTTGGTGAAATTGGCCGTTAAAATCAATAGAAAAATGGTAAATTAACTATAATTTTCAAAATCATTTTAATGTAAAAGGGAGGTTATTATTAGATGTGTGTACGAGACGTGATTTTGTCGAGAGTGTGAGCGTAATTCAAAATAACGCACGGTTTCTCAAGTACTCCCTGACAAAATTCTTAAATTGTTTAATTTTGAATAACTGTTTAAAACGCTCACTTGTTAAAAGAACTAGGAGCGAAATAGATTTTAAATATTCATGCAAGTTCTGCAAATGTGCATTTTCTATGTCTGGGCCTGTTTGAGAAGAAATACGCAGTTGCCTTCTCAGTAAAATTTAGACGAAATTATATTTCTTTGCAAAAATATTAATAAGTGGACATATACAAATGAAGAAGTGGAAGGAATGGCAGTTTTTCAACTTTGACTACAGTGCGAACCAACGGCACGCAGTGGAAGATTTTGGAAAACAATTGAAATAATTCTGGATTTTCTAAACGATTAATCCGATTGGAATAAAATTTAAGGTCTTGTATTCGAGTTTAAGTTTTGGATTTGGGGTCTATAGACCTATCCAGCGGGACGCCATAGGTTTCCATATTAGGGTACATCGGGAAATACAAAAATTTAAAACGTTCAAGAATTCTTAGTCTTTGGCCCGAACTTGATAATTTTCATATCAATGAAATGCCCTAGACGAGTTCTGCATAGTTAAACTCTCACAGTTTAGGAAATATCCGACTTTGAAAATTAAAACTTGCATTTTTAGAGCTTTTATGGTCTACTATTTTAATTACAAAAGATTTTTAAAAATTTTCCGTAGAATATTTATCAGTTTGCTAGTAATTCAGAAAAAATATTAAAAAAAATTATTATAAATTTGAGTCTTTTATGTATTTTAAAAAGGTGGGTCAAAATTAAATGTATTCAATTTTACAGGAAAAAAATAATAATTACTTTCTTTAAAACATTTGACAAAAATGTTTCAAATACGATCTAGGTCGGGAAAATGGGAAAAATTCAATCTTTATTTGTATTAGAACAACCTATAGTTTAGACAAATACACCATTAATCTGTAATAACAACAAGTAATTATTTTGGACGATAACACAGGCCGACAAAATTCGAAAAAATAAAAAAAATCGTGGCTATTTTATTGAACTGTTTATGGTTTTAATCCAAATTTTTTATATTTTATTCAGGCTACAGTTCATTAAATTTAATTTTCATTAAATTATTTTTATGAAGAAAGGAATTTTACAACAAGAAATTAATTAAAATTTATTGATAATTCTTCATTTTTGAATGACCGGGGAATTGAACCCACGTTCACGAGCAGGTTGATTTGATATGTTTCAATAGTAACCACACTATCTCCTCAGAAATCTTTGCCGTTAAACACTCACCGCCATCGAAGGCGGCTGGCAGTCAATAGCCAAACATCAATCTTTAAACCAAATTGGTAAATCGAATTTTCTTCTTGAACGAATTCCCCGGTCAGTCAAGAATGAAAAATCATCAATAAATTTTAATTAATTTCATGTTGTAAAATTCTTTTCCTTCATAAAATAAATTAATGAAAACTAAATTTAATGAACTTTATTTAGCCTGAATAAAATATTAAAAATTTGGATTAAAAAATAATAAAAAAATCTTTATAAAAAAAGTACAAAAATTAAGTCAAAATTATAAAAAAAAAATATAAAATATACAAAACAATAGCGAAAATACCATGAATGAACGAAGGTTTTATAAATAAAGATGAATTCGCACAGTTGTAACGTTTTTTAACTTTAAGCTAAGAAAACCTGATGTGATGAAGAAATTCTGAGTACAGATTTGAAATCAGAGCAACTCAAATCCTTTGTTGACCTGTGTAATTATTCAAATGCTTATTAAACGGAATGTGTCTTAAACAATATGTAAAAATCTTATATAAATTCAGAAAAATCTTACCTTTAATTAATTAAGTAGACAATTCTTTTCTTAATATTTAAATTGAGGTTTTTTTTATTAATGTTATTTAATTATTATTAAACATTTAGATTTTTTTTTCTTTAATTATTGATTATTATTTTACACTTGCACATTTATTAAAGGATAAATCTGTAGATTTTTTTTAAACTTAATTTTCTATATTTTAATTAGTATTTATTTTTAATTATTATTATTTTTTTCTGTATATAAAAATTGCTAGGTATTTGTAAAATATTGCAAATTATTTACTGACATAGATACAATCAACTTGCTCAAGACTTATACTGCAACTAAATGTTGCAACCAAATTATACAAATGGCAATGCAAAAGATAAAAAACAAAAACAATTCCAGAAATACAATACCCCGAAAAACAAACGAATCTTGTGCTTCGTAAAGCTGTGTATCCTTTCGCCAACCACTCGTACAAGATGAGATAAAAAAACGAACCAACAATTGGTGTTCGTGTATCCCTGGCTGTTAACAAAATTCTTCGGCTAAACAGAACCTTTTTTTATTTTATGCTTATGCATATTTTTATCTGTGCTTTTCTTTAACTTTAACACAGACACACATGTAAGAAATATTAAATATTACAATATAAAAAAATAAAGGAAATAAAATGCTTTTCAAAAATGTTAATTTTGAAATCAGGAAATTAATTGAAAATAAAATTAGTTATTAATGTAGGGGTATTAAGAAGGCCCTTTTCATTTCCCTATTCAAAGCATTTTTGTAAAAAAATACAAATGAAGATGTGCAAAATGTTTTTAAAACATTTCAATCAGCTGAAACATTCATTTTACAAACTATTGCAACAAGAACATTTTTAAAACTAACTTGTTCTGCTATTTTCAGCTTTTAGTATGGCGAATAATAATATTCCTCGTTGCCTGGCTGACAGAAGGCCTGCGAGACGTATGGACGAACAGACATTTATGCATACTGGGTGAGGGTCTAAAGATACAAGGGGGGTTGTAATAAAATGTACTATAAATGGGTTAGATCAACTACACCTACTATCCTTGACAGTGAATGCAAAACGAAGGCCACCAATGAGATTTTCATGTTCAAGGTCATTTTATATTATTTCACATGTATGTTTTTCTGGGTGTATGTAGTTGTGGCGGCCATTTTTTGTAGTTTTTATAAAACAAAGTCATAGTATGCTCTTGAACATACACAAACAGACGTTCATACATACATATATATTTAACTGATGTTTGGGCTGGGCGGAAGACTTTTGAATCGAGTATTTAAGAGGCGTGCCCTAAAAATTGATAACGAAATTTCCGCCATATTTATAAAATAAAACAAAAAAAAATCCAAATAAAACTAACAACAATTTTTGTTTATATTCTTTATAGTTGAATACGAATATGTTTTCTATTCTATTTTATACTATAAAATTTATTGTTTATTAACAATACATACATCTCAGTTTTGTAATTATGTTTATTAGAGCCTGCATAAAAATTACCAATAAGTCATCGTCCAGACTTGCAATTTTTGTTGCTACAATTTTTAAAAATTCTGCTTTGAAAGTGCATTTGTGTCCAGATTATGAAATAATAGTTTTGCAATATTTGTCTTGTCTTTCCTCTTCTCCCTTTTATATTTAATATATAAATACAAATACACCTACAACCAACTTCAGGTTGAAAAGTGTGAGATTGAAGAAACAAACCGGAATTGCAGAGTACATGAAACTGAGTACCCCTCCCCAATCTTCTCACCTCATTCACCACTAAACTCAAGAATTGCTGCAACAAAAATTGCAAGTCTGGATCAGAGTGGCCAGGTTAGGGGGTTTCCCCCCAAATTTAGGGGTTTTCATTTCATTTGTTGGCAAATTAATGGTGTACAAATTCTAAGGGGTAAAATTTAGGGGGCATAAATTTATATATAGGGTGTTTTTAGGGGGTTTTGCAATTTATTCGTTTGTACAAAACAATAACTATGTAGTATGTACTACATTTTACAGCTGGTCTTTGGTTGAGCAAAAATCGCTGAATTCCCGTTATACTCGTTTGAAAACCGCTTGATTTCACGGGAAAAGACCTAAATTACCATTTTTGAATAAAATAACTAAAAGTACCTCGAGACTATCCTCCATGTAGATAATTAAGTATCAACATTTTAAAATTTACAAAGTAAAACTTTTTGAAAAGACATTTAAAGAAAGCGTTTTAAGGGCGAAGTATTCATTAAATAATACGACACACAACTTAAATTCAACACCAGAAATGCTCAAACCTTAAAATTCCGGTAATATATACAAAGTTAACGAAAATACTTTGGCAACACTCGATATTTTTAAAGAAACTTAATTCCAATGCTTATAAAAAACTTATTTCTTCTAGCTCTATTTTGATTAGATACATAATTTAAAAATGTACTAATGGATGTGTCAGAAACTTTAAGGCCTAACTCCACTTATCGAAAAGTTTTCAGTTCTGTTTTTCGAGTATTACTATCTAATTAGTTGTGACCTCTTTGAAAGTTATTTTGTTCTTCTATTATTTAAAAAATTTTCCTTAGAAAATATGAAAAATCGGTATAGGGATTGCATCTATTTGATTTTTTTCAGAAGCTACTAGCCAGATAATAGGAAAACATGCATAACAAAATTTGGTATTTATATATTCCTTAATCTTGGAAATCAAATTTTCAAGCATAACTAATTAACTCAACTTTTTGAAGTTTTAAGTTATATTATTAAAAAATATTCAAGAACATTTGAGAAAAATATTTTTGGGGGAATTTCAGTAAAATTTTAAAAATTGGTCGATTTTTGCTTTATTTAGGCAAAGATATTAGTACGTTAATTTAAAATAAGTCAAGTTAAATTAATTGAAATTAAAGTATTATCTAAACTTTTACATTTAGGGGGTTTTTTTTTTTAAAATACATTAAATTTGGGGGGCTTTGAAATTTTTTGGGGGGAAGAAAAAAAATTACCTGGCCACACTGTTCTGGATGATGACTTAGTATATTAAACTAATTGCATACATGCATACATATTTAACAAATTCTATTTACAAATGCCTGAAAAAAGTTCATTAATTTTTTTAAGTTTATTGAAGTTTCAACACAAAAATATTTATATAAAAATAATAGTTGTGTTCATTTACTTCACCAGCAGAAACTTGCAACGAGAGAGTTAATTTAAAATTTACAAAATTTTTCTTCCAATTATTAAAAAAACATAAAAAAGTAAATGAACGCTTTACAACAGTGTTACCACTTTGTGGGTAAATAGCCAAATTTGGTGTAATTGTTACTCTCGCGGGTAGAACGCGAGTAATTTCTTTGAGGTGTAGATCAGGTGTAATTTGAAATTCTTTCATTTTTAAACAAATAATACAAGATTTTGATTTTCGTGATAAAATTTATACCATTTAAGATATTGTTGATATAAAGAATTTACAGTATATTCAACAAAAGTCAGTCTTTATTTAAAAAAAAAATATTTTCATAGCTTATCAACCAAAAGATTGATAGTGATTGATAGCCTGATGGACAATTAGATTTCGAAAAATATGTGCTTCAAAGCGATTCAAAACCCGAAGCTTATTGGAAAAAAGTATGTATTTATACTAAAAACATCCCCTGGAGAAAAATATGTTTCCAATATTACAAAAAGTACACGCAGAGAAAAAATATGTTTAAATATGGTCACCTCCAACAAAACTATTTTTAAATAAAATTGTAAACATACTATGGTTAGTTTAACCATATTATTGTCATCGACAACCATATTATGGTTAAATTAGCCATCCATCAAGAAGGCACAACCATATTATGGTTGCCTCTAAACATGTTATGGTTAAATAATGACAATAATTTGTTTTTCAATTAACAATAGTATTTTCCCCTTTTCTAAGAGCAACATTCTATGGTTGAAACTCAACCATGCTATTATTAAGGTTAAACATATTTTAGTTATTATTAACCAAAACATGTTCGGAGGCAACCATAATATGGTTGTGCCTTCTTGATGGATGGCTAATTTAACCATAATATGGTTGTCGATGACAATAATATGGTTAAACTAACCATAGTATGTTTACAATTTTATTTAAAAATAGTTTTGTTGGAGGTGACCATATTTAAACATATTTTTTCTCTGGGTGTACAAAGGATTAACATGAACATATTGCACCTTCGCTAGATACGAGTAAATGGAAGTAGAACTTATTATTTAAAACTTTTATTAATTTAATTTTATTTGAGGCTTTTAATATTATGTTTGTTAAATTATTTTGAATTACTATATGAATCTTAATAGTATGACTAATGTTGATCTTATTTTAGTGAAAAGGGTATTATGGGTTTATGGTGATTCGTGAAACACATATGTACGAATATTTGTTGTAGTATCCCTATCGACTTAGAATCAGTATCTGAGTCGTCTGTCCTGCTGGCTGGTTGTCCGTCCATGTAGACCTTCTGCACAAAGTACAGGTCGCAATTGTTAAGATAATTTAATGAAATTTGGTTCATATGTTTTTTTATTTTGAGAATCTGTCCACAATTTTACAAAGCCCACATAAGAGCTTTTTAATAGAACCGTTCCATTTTTTTAAGAAAATTTGGTACAAATATATTTTATTTTAACCTAAATTATCTTACGAAAATAATTTTGGAATCAGTCCATATTTCTCCATGACTCCCTAACAAATACCACTCACGAAAATACCATGCAATGCCATAACTGCCTTATAAATATTGGTATATACGATCTCCCTAATCGATTATTCGATTTAATTCCGCCGGATTGTTGTAGTTTAAGGCATGAAGATATGCTAGAACTACTTAAGATTTTTTAGTGTCGGGCATTCCTTCCGGGCATTTCGTAGCGGGCATTCCGTCCTCGGTCACACAACTGGCTAAAATTTCACCCAATGATTAATTTTTGACAGCGTATTTAAGTAATATATTTTTTGCCGTCTTGTAATAACTACTTGAAACGGAGTCAAGCTTTTGGCGAACATTTATGTCAAACTTGTGGACTAATTAAAGGTGATTTACAAGTTGTGGCGTCGAAGAACCTTTGCAACTTATCATTTTAGGGCACTTCAAGAACCTTTATTTTTAAAATCGAAATATCTCTAGTGATGACATATCTATAAAAATATATTAAATATTTAGAATACTCTCACACAAATTGCTATTTACCTTTTTAACTGAACATTTTTTTTTAGTATTTTGAATTGTTTTTAGTTTTTTTTATAAGAACACACGCTTTTAAAAGCGATTTGTATTTACGTTAATAATGTTTTTTGACGCTTTTTACATTTTGCTTTGACATTCTTCATAAAAAGTTTAGGTTTGCCGAATATAACAATTAAAAAAATCGGTCGACTAATAACCGTTCGATTTTCCTAGTATGTGTTGATAAAAAAAATGTCATGGCAAAATTTTTAATTTCATAACAATATTTTATTTTAATAGGTCCATAATTCCATATGGGACCTAACAAGGGAACACTCTTAAAAATTTGTTTGTAAATACTTTCTAAATTGTGCTTTTTTGTAAGTTTTTTTATAATTAAACGTTTATTTAATATCAGGTGTAATTTCATTTAAATTTGGTAATTTTGCGTCATCTCAAGTGTAGTTTTCAATTTTTCTGGTGGTAACACTGCTTTATAAGCAAAAACTAGCAAGTGAGGCATATGGACACCAGTGTTGCCAATGAAATTTCGAGAAAAATACATTTTAGTTTCCAAAAAGATATACTTTTTCCTAAAAAGATACATTTTGCAAAAAAAAATTGAAAAATCAATTTTTAACGTTTAACATTTATTAACATAACATTTTTATTTTATATTTCATGAATATTGTAAAAAAAAAATTATATCATATAAATTCATTTTTATATTTATTTAAGTCGTAAATATTAGGTATGTAATTTTTAAAAATAAAGTAACCAAACGTTAAAATTAATTATATGATGTAACTATCTTTGGATGTTATCAAAACAAATTCATTTTTGTAAAAATTAATATACGAGTTAAGGCGTTAATATTAAGGCGATTATATAAAAAAGTTCACATAAATTTTTCTTCTAAAATTTCATATTAACACACATACACAAGAATAGAAAACCTAACATCAAAATACATGTAATTATTGTATAGCTTCGGACAGACGGTGGTCAGATCATATAATATTGTAAGCAGGCGTTGCCAATAGAAATATTTTTCTGACAATGGTGCCATTGTCAGATGCATTAATTTTACACGTCTGCCAAATACAAATGAGCTTACAATGTTCACACAGTAGCAAGACATTTTTAATCAATTTTAATGCAATTTAAGCAACGCTGTTTACCAATATTGTAAGATCTGCCGACCGTCTGTACGAAGCTTATTTAGTTGTCGAAATGATAGCTTTAAAAAACTTTTTCAGAGACGGAAGGTCTGATATTTTATTTCTGTACATTTTGCGTACAGATTCAAAAGATAAGAAAAATGTCAGGATTATACATGATACATGTAGTCATCAAAAGATATAAAAAATGTATATTTCGTATCCTAATGGCATCACTGATCGACACTATTCAGCTGAAAGATACGAGATTATTTTTTAATAAACTCAATTGTTTTGAACTATTTGCGCAAGAATATTAGTCTTAAATTTTAGAAAAATTAATATTTTATTATATTGAAAAACTTTTAGTATAAGAATATTGAAAATTATTTTTGTTTTGTTAACAAAAATATGAAACAGGTGTTTGAATAGTTCTTGATAGGGAACATTTTACTATCAGAAATTTTCAAAAAATTTTTTGTATTCCAAATTCTTATGCTCTCTCTAGTTGCAAATTTTTCGAGTACGTGAACACTTTCTAGTAAGAAATTTTGAAAATAAGCAATAAATTTCTGTAAATGAACCAGGGATGGCGAAATTGGTACAATTGTACTTTTTAGTACAATTATAGTATTTTCACAGTTTTAGTAATTTCATATGGCAAATCATAATTTCAGCCATATTTAGAAATTTTGCAGACATTGAAAGATTAAAATACAGCAAAGATTTAAGTATCAATGCTTTCTGGGCAACAGTTTCGGAAATAAAAATTAGGCAAATGAGCTAATGTTTCCAGAAATTTCGAAAATAGTGAGATGGGTATTATAAATTCTTCATTCATCTGTTAATGTGTAAAGAATCTTTTCTTACTAAAATATTATCAACCCAAAGAGAGAGACAGACTAGAAACCGCAAATCTTTGCGGCTTATTCCAAATAAAGGACTTACTGAACTTTCAAAATTGCAATTGTTATGATTGTAATTCTACTATCGATAAATTTGGTATGAAGATTGCATATGGTCCAGACCAGAGATCAGCAATGAATCGCTTTTTCGCTACTCATACTGACTCATGAAATTTTAAGTATAAGTGAGTAGAACTCATTTAAACTCAACTACTCTGATTCACTCATACTCACACATTTAAAAATTACCTCAATTTGATTTGTAATTTCAGGAAAATACTTATAATACTCACATTGATTCAGCTCATTTAACTCATCCAAGTATATTTACAAGTTTAGTCATTTAACAGTTTCTAACTAGTATAAAATGTATAAAAATATAAAAAAGCATAAAATTGTAAGTTTATACAGAAACATTTTGGGGAAATTACATTTTCTTATTATTATTGATATTTATGCACATTGAGTTCTGTTGAATCTAAATCAACCACTACATAAATGTTCTAAGTATGAGTACGATGAGTAAAATCAAACTTCTGAGTGAATATGAGTTTCGATCGAATTACAATAAGTATGAGTGCGTATAAGTACAAGAAATTATGAGTCATGATTCGGCTCTACTCACTTTTTCACTACTCATTGCTGATCTCTGGTCCAGACTAATATATAGGGTACTTTTTAAGGGAGAAAATTGGTACGTTTTAAGGGATAAAAATGGGATAAAAGGTACTTTTTCTTTTTCAATGAATTTGTTATACATACAGATTATAGCCTACATGAACATACAGAAAACGCTGATACTCTTCTACATTTGGTACTTATTCTACTTTCGAAAAATTTGGTATAGAGTTAGCATATGGCCCAGGTTAAAATATGTGTACTTCTTATAAAGTAAAAAAAGAAAAAAATTGGTACTATTCCATTTTTCGATTAATTTGGTATATATGGTCCAGTGACCGGCATATGCATATTTAGAGCTTTTTATATGTACAGTTCAATGCCGGTTGCTAAAGAGTATCGAATGCTCAAAACTTGTATGCATGTGTTGGCGAAAAATACTAATTGTTATAATGTTTTTTATTGAAGTATTTTAACATAAAATAAGTATGGATGTAAAAAACTTCATAAAATTATAAATCTTGCTCTAATTTTCACTCGAACGATGTCACGGCTTAAATCTAACAGTTTATATACAAAATTTAATTTTTTTTATAGTATATACAAATAAGACTTATAATAAATTTTTGTGTTGGTTTTTATAAACATGAATAAAGTTATTTTAACTAAAATCTTTTAGTACAATTAAGGTCAAAAAGTACAATTTCTAAAGGTTGTTGGTACTTTTATGAAATTCTGAATGCCATCCCTGAAATGAACACACCTAATTTAACATTTTTTTTCTGCGTTTTGAGTAAATGTCGAAAATAATTTTGTTAATTTTTACAAATTTTATTAAGGCATGTTTATATATATACTATATAAACGAACAAAATCTCATCATGTAAAATCAAAATGTATTAAGTAGGACAGAACACGATACAAAATTTGGCAAGCGGTCGGTAAATATTTATTTTCTAACCCATTTTAGAAACTTATGTACTCTCATTACACCTGAGGTGTATTTTAAAGTTAAAATTGTCAGCATTAAAAAGTATACATATATGTTAAAATTTTTATACAATTACAAAAACAACCAAAATCAACTCAGGAAATATTGTAGAACTGTAACCATCAGCTTGTTTTGCTAAGCGTAGTTTACACTATCACACAATTCTAACGTATTCCATAATACTTTGTTAGATATTAATCTTATGAGTTTTGTTGCGTCTGTTAGAAAATCATATTTAACATTCCAGCTTGTGTTAACACTATCACACATGCACATGCTTTTGTTAAAATGCAACTCGTGATTAAATAAAAAGTATTATTGTTTTGCAATATGTCAAAAAACAATGAAGTCGTATGGGATGTCAAAGTTTTTTAAGTAATACTTGTGATTTTTTAACACATTGTATTCACACTATCACACTTTTACATATTAAGTACTTAAGTTTTTGATATGTGTTAATACAAAGTACATATGATAGTGTAACGTAGCCTTCATTTAGTCAGTTTTTATTATATTTGCTTTTATTTTTCTAATACATACCATCCGTGAAAACATGAAAAATACTTACAACAGAATTTTGTTTTCTTTTCTTAAACACGAAGAGGATTTCATAATATTTTGATTATACAGAGTCGTATTACTTTTTATTACCATGTAAACATGCCCTTAGTAACATACAAGCACGTTCTGGAGGCACGAACGATTTTGAAATCACTGGAGTGATATTTTGTTTTAAATCACATTGTTTTAAATCACGACCTAACGACGCGCTTCTTTGCCACATTAATTAAGTACTTATCGTTGTCATTTTCAGTTATTTTTTCCCTTGTTTATTAAAATTTAACCAATCAAACTTAATAATTATTGACTGTTTTTAGTTTTTTTTTTAACAAATGTATTAAATTCTTTATTTTTAATAATTTTTTTTTAATTCCTACGGTAATCCCGCAAAGCTCTTCGCTTGTCTGCAGGAGACCAGAGTCTATGGCGGGAATCGAACCCGCAACCCCGGTACTGTTAGACTAGCTCACTTCCAGCTAGCCTATCGGGGCACCCAAAACTTAAAAACTTTGTTGCTCTGGCAACCGCAGACTTCTTATTGATGAACAACATCAGCCTTAAAAGGAAAAGTAAATCCCAAGAAATGTAGACAAAACTAATACAGCCTAACTTTGTAAATTTTGGGATTTTTATTAAATATTTCAAAGAAAAATGTTTAAAAAAACTTCAAGTGATTTTAAAACGTCATGCTGTAAGCTTATCGGTTTTAAATCCCGAGATTTCAAAAATTTTTGTGCGCAGAATACCCTTTTATTGATTTAAAATCACTTTACGAAGAAGGATTTACAGTTTAATAGATACCCGCGTGGAAAGTATCACTTCGTCATAAAAAGCAGCCCTTTGTTGCACCCATCCTGGGAGTGCATGCCTTGGAAAGCAACTTTCTTTCAGAAAGTAAAGCTTAGCAAAGACAATCATCCTGAAAGACAGGAAGAATTTCCCTCAAGAAGAATACTAATGGGGCCTCAACCAATAGTCAGACCGAACCCTTGCACCCACCGGGGGCTACTGACTCCCGTGACGCTAGATGACAAGGTACTCTGGTGAGTACCTCCGTCTGAAGTAATCACGAAGTGTTCAGGAGGCCTGTCATTATGAATCTTTGTCGGATCATAGGTATGCGTTCATCTGATTTTCCCAGGAGGATGTAACACCAAAAGTTTAAATATCCTTGAGATGATCCCTACACCCCCAGGGGAATTTAATATACATATACAGTATAGTTTCTATTCGGAAAGAAATTTCCGAGAAAAATATTTATTAAATTTCCGGAATTTTTTATACGAGAAATTATATAGTTTTCGAATTCGATGTACAGCCTGACCCACGATATATACCGCAATCGCACACTTGAATTTCCAACGACAAACAGCTTATTTGCGCCCCACTTATAATTTTCAGCACTACAAGTCGATCGAAAATACAAGCGAACAATTACGTAATAGTTTTCATACAAATTTGAGATCCACTAAGAAATGAGGAGGTTCTTTTCAAAACTTGACTATTCCACTTTTTGTGTTTTTGCACAATTTGAGAAAAAAAATTTTAGAAATGTATTGTATTTAACCCGAACTTCTGTTGGATTATTATAGACGACAAGATTAGTTATTGGTTTGTACAAGAATTAAAAATTTAGCAATAATATATTTTGAATAAATCCAAAATTTAAATTCGAAAAAACTAGTTTCGACGCGGCTCTAGAGGAATAGTCATTTTTTGATTCAAACAACTGTGGATTAATCTTGTCTTGCTGAAAATAATTAATTATCAGAAATCTTATTTTGAATTAAAATAACAAGAGGCTTGAAATAATCTGGATTGATCATATTTTGTTCCAAAACTGTATATTTGAAATGGGTAATGCGATTTAAAAGTGAAATAATCTACTTTTGACGAAATCCTGCTTCATTCCTTTTTTTTAGGGTGTAAATATAAAGTGTTTTTCCAAATTTTTTTTTCGCAGAATTTTCATTTCAATGTTTTCAAAAAATTAAAACACCATCATATTTAAGTTTTGAAAAGAGCCTCCTCAAATATTATGCCACCAAAACTGTCAAAATCAGTCTCTTGCGATGTGGATTATATAACGAAATTTTTTCTTGAAATACCAACACCAAATTTTTTTTTTTACAATTTTGTTTTTTAACAAATAGAATGTAAGCATTATTTATTTTTATAATCCTTCCTATTCCTTCAATATTTAACATACTTTTTTCTTAAGCCATGTACATTTAATAAGGAATGATTCTTTAGACTGCCAGGAAGAATATATTCATGTATTTTCATGTTACATGTTTTACTTAAGCAATCCTTTGGTTTAGGGATGGGCAATAAATATCGATATATCAAAATATCGATATTTAAAAAAATTATAATCGATATATATCGCCGATATTAAAAATACGCATATATCGATACATCGATATTTATCTACGACTATCGAATTCAATATTTTTAAGATCTATCAAAATATCGATATTTAAAAAAATTATAATCGATATATATCGCCTATATTAAAAATACGCATATATCAATACATCGATATTTATCTACGACTATCGAATTCAATATTTTTAAGATCTCTTTATAATAAAATTCAACATTTTAACCGTTCCTCAACTGCTTACAATATTGTTGATTTTTAAGAATTGCATCATATGTTTGTTGTTTAACTAATATTAGGAAAATAACGGCGCTTTTCAATTGTATATTTTCATACATTACACAGTTCAGTTTTGTCTCGGTTTTTTAAGAGATGGCAATAAAAAAATAAGCTCAAAAAAATATTCTGGAAAGGGTTCCTATAATTATGCAAAGAATCGCCTTCATTATGGCGTATTAGCAACAATAGACTCATGAAAGTGGTAACGTTAATAAAAAAAATATGTATAGCGGAATTCACCCTTGATAGTAAAGTCCCTTGTAGACCTTGTTAATCTTATAATTTTAGTAAAAATACTAACATTTACAACACTGCAGCAACAAAATGTATTAGAATAAAATATACTACGCTGTGGTTGAAAAATCGCACAAAAATCAGTAGTAAACAAAGTGTGTGAATTTACCAGAACAAAACAGTTGAAGAAATTTTTTCTGTCTCTTTCTCTCACTCAGCAAATTCATTTATTTACAATGCATACGAAAAAGACTCTCAAGCTTTGAAGTATAAAATCGTATTAAATATAACAGAGTCGTGCACTTAATACAAAGGGTGAATACCGCTTATGTATTTATTTTTTTTTATTTGAGCATGTTTATATATTAAAAATAAAATATTGCACAGTTTACTTGTATAGTATGTGTCACAAGTTTCGTTTACCGGCAGTACATAATCCGGCATTATATAATCCCAATAAAATCTTTTTTTTTATTTCATATAGCGAATAAATAAAATTTTTGTTGTATTCTTTACTTTTTTTATTGTAGAATTAACTGCCGGTCTCTAGATTTCAAACGAAAACTTCGTTCGCATAACTTACCTTAAAAACTAAATTTTAAAATTGGTTTTTGTTTTAAATAAAAGTAAAGCGAATGAAAGTTTCGTTCGAAATCGAGGGACAGGCAGTAAATTTGAAATTAAAAGAAACAATAAAAAGTTAGAATGGAATTACATGTAATATGTTTGTTCATATGTACATATGTATTGACATAGGTATATAAGGTTTTTAAATTTGGTAATAATTTCACCATAATACATTCGATACATCGATATATCGATATTTTTAAATAATAAACATTGATACACTTTAAAAATTTTTTGGAGTTGATTTCTAAGTATCTTATCGTACACCGATTTTAATGAAACATATATCATCTTAAAGGTATTTGTGTGTAGATATGCACAATATAAATTTATTTTCTAAATTTTTCAAATTAAAGTGGCTAAAAGCGTTTTAATTTATATTGCAAACACTCGTACACACATGTAGTAACGTAGTTGAAAAATACAATGCTTTTTGTTTTTTTATTTTTTTTTTATTGTACTTAAAATGTATACGTTTTGGTTGTATAACGCACTGGTTCTCTCTTAAGTAAATGTCAAGTGGTCGAATTTCGGCCACCGGGCGAAAATAGTTACGATAATTCTCTGAAACTCTTTGTTTTATTTACAATTAACATCGTGCGTTTAGGTTGGACCACCCTTAATATGAAAGCGACATAAAAGCTTAAAAATTAATATTTCTTGTAAATTAGCAACAAAAAGAACTCCCTGCCCACAAATCCTCAAAAATTTTAATTGTAATGGTATAAAGGCGTGAGAATTCCATTTCTTTTAATATTTACATTATGTTTGCAAATATTATTGTATGTAACCTCCCACAAAAAAGGGCGCAGCGAAAATGGCATTTTACGATCTGCAGGGTCCAATTTTTTTTTAACTTTTGCCGAAGCCCAAAGGTGCATTTGCTAAACAAAAGTATGGGAAAACTTAAAAAAAAATTGCATTTTTAGATTAAGAATTAGTTCTTCTACGGCGAATTTTGTTATTAATTTTTGAGCATTACCAGCATATGGATAAGCTAAAAAAAAAAGTAGTGTCCGGCTAGATTGGCAAAATACCCTTTTGTGCGTGCTCATGTCGGCTACCCAAATGAACCTAACAGCCATACCTAAACAAGAGCGGAACGCGTTTTCTTGCTGTCAAAAATCCTCATGCCCATACAATTTGTATGTAGCATACCGAAACAACGCGACAGCAACGCAACGGTAGCGCTTTGAAATTGGAAAATCCGATTTTGACAGCGCGTTAAAATAAACAGGGCTGCTATATTTGTTGTTTTGACAACCCTGTTTTTATTGTTTGATAATAAATAATGGCAAATTAGCTATTTTTAGGTCAAACTAGCGGTTTTAATTCAATTTCTTATGTCTTTTATGAGGGTTTTAGTCGGCACGAAAGTTGACACTACTGTTTATGGCACAACGCTGACGCTCTTACACAGGGTCTCCACCTGAGATAAGATATAAAGCTGGAGGTCCACACCACGCGTTACACGCCTTTTCGCAGTCTACGCAGCTGTCAAAAAAGTAGAATCTGTGTAGTTGTATGTAACAAGTTACATGCACAAAAGCGTAGGATGCATTGAGGCGTTGAACGCGAAAAGTAGGTTTACTTTCTACTTTTGCAAGCGTCACAAGCAGCGTTCGAATAAAGCAGCTGATTTTGACAAATGAAATTTTATTTTTACTTGTGGTGATGCCGCATCAGAAGCGTTGCATGTAACTTGAAACGTAGAACGCAAGTAAGGTATAAAACGCATGCAATGCGTGGAGGCTAAAACGCGTGGTGTGGACCTCCAGCTTAAGATTTTTATATCAGCAAACGTCAAATTCAATCGCAGAGAGTATTATCTTACGTGTGGACTCTCAAATAGTGTTAGTATTAATATTATAATAAATGTTATGAGACAGTTGTTATGAGAAATCTTATAACAATTATCTTATAAGATGAGCTGTCAAAAATACACATGCATACACACATATAAAACAATAATAAGCCACCATTATTAAAATCTGTAATTTATTAATGCAAATAGTGCCAATCTTGTAAAAAGTGCTTAAAAAATCAATATTTTAAACTAAAAAATCAAATAACAACATAAAAAGAATAAAAAATAATAAAAACGATGCAAGTTTACTGTACGAGAATCAGTCGATTATGAAATCTTATAAGATACTTGTTCCCCTTGTTTAATATTAAGATTAACATGAAGAAATGTGCTCTCTCATTCTGCCGACGTTTTCTCACATATTATATCAGATATTATCTCAGGTGGAGACCCTGTGTTATTTAGGTATGGCATATCAGCGTAATAGCTACGCTGAAGAAAACGTTCCGCCTTCCGCTCTTGTTTAGGTACGGCTGTAACATAACACAAAGATCAAAAACCCGTATTTAAACTGCCGTACACAGGGTCTCTACCTGCGATAATATCTGAGAGAACGCCGACAGAATGAGAGAACACATTTCTTTATGTTTATCTTGATATTAAACAAGGGGAACACTTATCTTATAAGATTTCATAATCGACTGACTCTCGTACAGTAAACTTGTATCGTTTTTATTCATTTTTTTAGTTTTTTGATTTTTTAATTTAAAATATGGTTTTTTTAAACACTTTTCACAAGATTCGCACTATTTGCATTAATAAATTACACATTTTAATAATGTTGGCTTGTTATTGTTTTATATGTGTGTATGCATGTGTATTTTTGACAGCTCATCTTAAAAGATTTCTTATAACAACTATCTCATAACATTTATTATAATATTAATATTAACACTATTTGAGAGTCCACACGTAAGATAATACTTTCTGCGATTGAATTTGACGTTTGCTAATATACAAATCTTATATCTTATCTCAGGTGGAGACCCTGTGTTAACTGGAATATTGGTTGAGCTAACACTTTACACAGTATCTCTTACATTGTAAATTGGCCAAATTTGGAACATTTTTTTTTTGTTTCTCAAAATTATTAAAATGAACTTTTAACAACAATACATATAAACATTTACGGCGGGAAAAAAGCTTAGCAGGTTTTCAGTAGTTGGAAAAATTATTTTACATATTTTAAATTTTAGAACGAAGTTTTCGTTCGGAAATAGATGAATAGTAGGGAGATCGAACGGTTATTATTCGACCGGTTTTAACCGGTTATTTAAGCTTTGCCCAAGTCGGTTATTTTAAAATGTCCATTTTTCGAATATCGAATAAACCGGTTATTTTAGTATAATTAACCGGTTATTTTAGTAATGTGTCATTTATATACATTTTCCTTACTCTTGTTGTAGATGTACCCGTAATTTAATTGAATATTGGCTAAACTTAAACTTTTTATGAAGAATGTCAAAACAAAATGTAACAAAGGTCAAAAAACATTATGAACACTGTAAAAACAAATCGCTTATAAAAGCGTGAGTTCTTGTAGAAAAAAACTATCCAAAATACTACAAAAACGTGTGCAGTTAAAAAGTAAATAGTAATTTGTGTAAGAGTATTCTAAATATTAAATATATTTTTATATAAATGATATCTCTAGATATTTTTCGAATGCGATTAAAAAGACAAAGTTAAGTGCTTGAAGTGCCCAATAATGATAAGTTACAAAGGTTCTTCCATGTCACGACTTATTAATCATCACATTAATGTGATCCAGATGAAACTTAACGCCGTTCGAAGTTGTTCTAAGAAGATCACAAATAATACTTTACTAAAATAAGCTGCAAAAAATGAATTATTGGGTCAACTATTAGCCCGTTGTGTTGCCGAGGACGAAATGCCCGATAAGGCACTTAAAACTCTTAAGTAGTTCTAGCATCTCGTCATGCTGAAAACTACAACATTACGGCGGAATCAACGATATGGGAAAAATTTCTACCAGTTTTATTTATTAAAACACCAAGAACCAAAAAACAAAATTGAAGAAATCAAACAATGTCATGGAATGTTTTAAATTGTAGTCGACGAATTGACAAATATTTTAGACAAAAAGAATGTTCAGTTCACTATTCGTTTCTATAATGCTGAAACAAAATAATTTGAAATAGATAATCCTGGCTAAGAGGTTTTGTTTGCAACTTTTGAAAAATATAGTTGATTTTTATAGATAGCTTAACCACCAACAAATTAATACTCATTCAAAATAAATTGAGAGAATATTTCAAATAATAACTTTATAAAATTCCTATAATTTACTTGCTTTTGCAAAACGTATGTCTAGATCAAATATCATTTAACAGTTTCTAAATTACATTATACAAATATCTTCTTACAAATAAAGTTTTGTAAATCAATAAAAATTTTTGTAAAATTTAGCTAAAGTTTGACCAATTTACTGGTCCCACTTTTGTTTGATTTTATCGTAAAATATTTGTTAGGTCTGATCTTAGTCATATTTATATATTTTGTTGGTTCCCTGCCTTTGCAAATTGTTTTGTTTTTATTAAAATTAACGTTTTATTTTAAAAACTTATTTGATTTTTGTGTTTTTAAGTACTCGAATTAAAACCGGTTAACCGGTTATTTAAAAATTGCTTAACCGAAACCCGGGTTTTTTAAAATAGCAACTATTCGTAATATTCGAAAACCGGTTATTGAAAAAAGTCGAATAATCGATCTCCCTAATGAATAGGCAGTTACTTTGCGCTTTATATCCGCATTAAATTTAAAACCCGATATCCAAAATTTAATTAAAAAATTATATTCTTTTTTTCGACGCAATTTGCATTGTATAATTTGACTATTTCCACAGGTTTACAAATTTGGAAAGAAAAAAAATTATTTTGCTAGAAATAAAAATTGTTTCTTTAGTTATTTGGAATGCTGAACGCGAAACTACACTCTGTTTTTTCAGCTCTAGTTTTCGCGATATAGCGTTTTGTAAAAAATAAAGGCACTTTCACCACATATAGTAGCATAACTTGAGAAGGGGTTTCCTTATTAAGTAAAAAAGAAAATCCGAAATTCGACATCAAAATTATGGTTAGGTAGTGCAAACATTTTTAAATTTGCTTATTAGTTTCAGAGATATCATTAAAGTTTGAAAACAAAAAATTAAAATTTTTATATTTGCGGGCTTCATAATTTAGGCCAATAATAATTGGGAATTCATAAAAAAATTAAAATACAAAAACGAGCTGATTTTTCGTCCAGTACGTTTTTATCTAAATTGGAAATAAAACAATTTCCTTATGATATTTTCTTTGTTCCGAAAACACTCAAAGAGATAGATATTCGTACAAATAAATCAAAATGAAGGTACATAAAAGCTTTTTTTTATAGAAATACACTGAAGAGCATTAACATTTGGTTGATAAAGATATTCGAATTTATTTGACTGAACCTTTAAGTTCTATAAACTAAAATATACATGAATACTGGACTTCTAGTACATTTATAAACCTTATTCCGACCGAAGAATAAATTTTTAAGGCAACTTTTCCGTCATTATAATATTCAAATATTAAATAATATCGTTTACCTTTTCCAAGAAAAGTACGAAGTTTTTTTATTTGACTTAATATCACATCAAAAATACAAATACTTTTAATATCATGAATGTTTTAATACATTTTGTTTTTATACCCTCCACCACCAGTAGTGGTGAATGAGGGTATACAAATTTTGTCATTCCGTGTGAAACTTTTTTATTATACATCTAAGACCCCTTAAAGTATATATATTCCGGCTCCTTGAGTAATTCTAATTAGATTTAGCCACGTCCGTCTGTCTGTCCGTCTATCCGTCTGTTGAAAACACGCTCACTTTCGAAAACCGTAAAAGAAAAGAACAAACTTGGTCTCAAATTGCTTGTAGTTATTCTAAGCAGTTTGGGATTGAAATCCAGCAACATCGGCTCAGTAGGATCAGAACTATGAATCAAAATGTGGAACCACCACCCTAAAAAATTGATAATTTTGACACAAAAACTAACATAAATGTTGGAATAATGCTGGAATGTTGGAATGATATACTGTTAAATTTCGTGAAGATCGGTCCATAATTGACCATATGCCCCCATATAAACCCTACTCGTGGAAAACAGTTTAGTACGCCTAAAACCGTAATCAATAATGCTATCATAATAAAATTTGGTATATCACAGTTTTATAAGATTACAAATCGCAGTGTAAAATTTCGTGAAGATCGGTCCATAATTTACCCTAGGCCCCATATAAACCCAACTCTTGGAAAACAGCTTATTGCGCCTAAAACTAAATAAAGCCCACCTTGGAAAAATAATTTAATTCGCATAAAACCATAACAGATATATTAATTGCGGTAAAATTTCTTCCAACTTAGATTCATATGGCCAGAAAAAATAGCATGCAATTTTGTGAAACTCACTGTTAACGCTAAAACTAATTACACTGCTGTATTGAATTTTATTCTAATATATTTCTAGAATAAATTTTAGGTCCAATACAAATTACCGCAACCAAGTTTAATGCTGAAGTTCGCTTTTGTGAAGCTTAGTTAATAATATATATATATATATATATATATGTAAATATAGAGCCCACACCTGTCGTTGGAGGGTATCAAAGATTCGGCACAGCCGAATATAGCACTCGAAGTTTTTACTAACTTAATATATCAAAAGTTAAAACTCTTCTATTTAATAATAAAAGTTTGGTTAAAGTTCGTGTTTGGTCTTAAAATGTTTACAAAGTTCGGTCTAAAGAAGTGCACTCGGTCCGGCACTTATAATCTTATTTATAAATTGGCAAAGGCAAAACAGTTAAGAACACTTCCCTCCTCTGTTTGCCCCATGACTAGAAGGTATTTACTTACAGAAGTGCATAATATATATTTTATTAAAATCCGTTCCGTGTTTTCGGAGTTTATACCCAGCGGTAAAAAGAACGAGTAAAGAGGCCTTATTTAGCAGACACAATCCCTCTTCGCCGCATTCCATACTTATTTATATTTTGCACAGGTTGTCATTGGGAGCAAGCACTTCTACACTCCCTATAATAACAAATTCATTCCCTTCCCAAAGAAAGGAGCAAGGAAGGTTACTTTATTATTTATTTAGCGTATGGATTTTAAATACAGATATTTGTTTTTCTTTAAATTGGAAAATAAATGTATTCTACAGGTTTAAAGAATTTAGCCTGGATATGACTTCGGGTGTTAGGTTCATGTTTTCTTCAGTGTTCCCTGGGAATGACAGGGTTGGGCAGTTATATATTATGTGGTCAACCGTTTGTAAATGATGGCCGCATACACATCTGGCGTTATTAGCATGCCCCACTTGGTTAGGGAATCCAAAGTTCTGGCAGTAGATGTGCGTAAGTGGTTTAAATTATACCAGGTTTTGCGTGGAAGATCAGAATCAGTGGTCCTATCGTCTGGGTTGAATAAGGGACTGCAATGTCCATGCAGAGTGCAAATCAAAATTATCATCGCGTAGTTTTTTAGCCAAGGGCAGGGGCGGACTTCTAGATATTAATCTTGCATTGTATTGAATGGAAAGATCAGCGTTATGTGGGATGTGCGGGCTTGTGCTGATCCTAATGAGGTTTGAGAGGTTTACTAACATTGGCAGCCATGCGACAAGTATAACTTTTAATGTACCAGAAATTATTGGAATCGTGGTGCTTAACTGCGTGTCGATTCTGTTCACGTGGTGGCTGTTCAACCTTATTGGAGCGCCGTATTCGGCAGTCGAGTAGACTAATGCTATTGCAGAAGCACGAAAACAGTTTGCGGACCCCATCTTGTTCCTGCGAGTTTCTGTATGCTGTTATTTCTCGACTTTGTTTTCTGAGCGGTTTTATCTAGGTGACTTCTATACGATAGCGTTCTGTCTAGGGTTATACCAAGATTTTTCGGGTGAAAATTGTGTGTGAGAGTTTTGACTTGTTTGTCAAGCCGATTGTATAGTTTTTTTTTGCCCTTTAGTCTTTTGTTGTCACTCAATTATATATTTTAAAATTTCGTACCTGTATTTATAAAAATGTTTTAAATTAAATAAAGGTTTACAAAATAAATTTTCTAGGAAAAACTTTCCTTAATAAACGTTTGTTAAATTTATGCCTGGCCCACAATGTCGACAACAACATTTCTTTCGTATATTTATATAGAAAACAATAATAAAAAACTAAAATTTTTTTCAATGTTAAATTAAAATGTTTTTTTTTTGTTTTTTTTTTATTCCCTAAATATACGAAATAAATTTTCTTTCGACATTGTGGGCCAAGCAGTTAATAATCGTTTATTAATACGAGGGTTAATATTTAAATGTAGTTGGTAAATTTTAGAACACCATTGAGTGGACTTAGAAATACAATAATATCTTTTTTTATTGAGGTATATTAATTTTTCACTTTTTATTTGTATTTTCATACAAAAGTGTTGCTTAACACTTTCAGTGGTAAACTTTTTAATTATAAATGAATAAAAAAAAAACGTAACATTGAACTGAAGGACGAAGAAATTCATTGATAATTGTTTTGCTCTGTATTTATCAATGGAAATTTAAATAAAAAAAATTGCCGATTGCTTTTGTTAAATTTTTTCTTGTACTTCGCACATTCATATTTGCTTTTCGTGACTCTACAAAACTTTTGCTCGCTCTCTCTCTCTTTATTCTTTGAAATCTCATTTAAACCCACCCCATTTCCATTCAAAGGACATCTTTTAAACTTACCTTGTATTCAGGATTACCAGATTTTCATTTTCAAGCTTCGTTACCAAATTGTGAACCAAAAATCGCCAAATTATAATTTTTTTTATTTATATTAAAAAAAAAAAATTGCCAACTTTTAAAAGAATTTTAAATAACAAACTTATAGTTTTGAAAGCTTTCAACTTTAAGATTAATGTTATATAGTATATCACAAAAGCGAAATGATCGTATTTTTATTATCTAAAAGTATCGCTTTAGTATTGCAACTAATACATTTATGTTAAAGTTCGCATTCATTTATCTACACAATAGTAGGATTGGAGTATCCACTCGAATAATCGTTGTTCGATTAATCGAAGAAATTTTTCGCCATTAATTGATCGAATAATTATAAAAGCCATTTTCAAATAGCCAATAGCTCGAACAATTTATGTCAATTAAGCGATTAAAATTAATTTCTGAGAACATTCTTCCTTTTTAATATAAAAATATTTATTTTTTAGATTTCTAACTGATTAACTGCCAATTTCACCAAGTTTAGTTAAACTCACCTATACTTTAACTTCCAGTTAACAATGTGTTTTTGACAGTTCCACACACAGAAAAAAATCAGTGTAAAATCATCAAAAACAAGGTCGATTTTAAATTTTAGTGATTTTGCTTCATAGTTACTTCATGTTAATTTAACATGATTTTACAATAACCTGCGAACAAAAATTTTTTTTAAATAACTATAATTTTTGTTAATTTAACCTTCCAATGAATTAAGAGCAAAATGACATCGATATAGAAATAACACTACGAATCACGTTGAATGGAAGTTTTTTTAAGTTGAAACAACGTGAATTTCGTCTAGAAACAATTTAATTTGAGTGTAAAATAACAGTGACAACATATCGAGCCTTTGCTGCAATAGAGTCATAACTCAACTTTAAATTTTCTAGCACCTTTAAATTTAATTCTTCTCTCTAGAGTTGAGTATATAGGATATTTGTATGAAATTTTTTACACAATATGAAGAAACGATTAACTCCACATTTTAAGCTTGTAATTAAAGAATTATATTCATTAGCTCAAAAATCAGTTTTTTTGAGTTATGACTCTATTGCAGCAAATGCTCGATATCTTTTTCATTTAAAATAATTATAAACACTTACTTCCGGAACCAGAGAGAGGAGAGGGAAGATTATTATTTATTTGCTTCTTACACATGTTTCCCTTTTGTTCTATTCCCCTTTGTTTACAGAGGCATTCACATTTAAAAGACACCAGCAGAATGATCCGATATGTTTCGCCATCATTCTACTTCGAAAATTTGATGTATTTAATTAACAAAATAATTATAACAGAAAGAATACGGGAATTTTCCTCTTTTAATAATATTATATGAAACATGAAAAACAGTGCATGTTGTTGTTGTTGTTTCCATAAATTGAACAATGTTTTTCTAACATTTTTTCATTTCAAATTAATATGAAACAATGACAATTTTAAATAACGTTCGTACTTTTGCAGAAATTGACCATTATTCTTAATCAACATTGCGCCATGTTAATTTGACATTGGTATTTTTTTCTGTGTGTAGCTGATAGTTATTTATAACTGAACTTGGTGAAATCACAATAAACGCCAAATTCCATACGTTAGAATCTTCGCTTATACAGCGAATTTTTCATATTTAGTTTGACGTTTATTGTGTAAAATGTGTAAGCCATGCACTGTCAGATTATGGGTTACCTGTTTTTACCCGACTGTCAGTTTCTACATTACCTCGTATCTTCTTATCGGCTAAAACTCAGCATTTGAGGTATTGTTAAATTATCAGCCATGTTCTGTAAATCGAATACATACACGGAAAGAAGTTTTTTTCTAATGTAATCAATTTGGTTTAGAATAAGTAATTTTTGACTTGATCGAGATCATGCAAATATTTTCTTGGTTCAAACCGAATTTTCTGGCGATTAAGTAAATAATTCTTTCCGCGTACGAGTGAAATCGAGCAGATTTGAAACCGTCCATTTTATATACATCATAATTTGAGTTTTTACCAGTAAAAACCACACATTATTTTCATTTTGCTCCATGATACATCTACTTTTTGAAGTTCGTTCTCGATCAGGCGTCTCCAGGTGTTGATAGGTATTCTTGATCTTCTGGTTTTTTTTTTTTTTTTTTTTTCATTATTTATTTATTGAATCTTCATATATTAAATATGAACTAACAATAATTAATCAAATCTTATACTAATACTTTAATTTTGTCCTGCCAATGCTAGACGAAAATTTTTCTCTTCACGGTTTCTGTTCACATATGTAGATGTTTAGCGCTCTTCTTGTCTGATGAGTCCTGCTGTATCTCTTCTCCTTAATCTAGAGTGGCCGCTGTAATTTAAAATATTTCGAGCTAGTGGATTTGGGTGCGACTCAAGTCTTTTTAAATATTTTACTGCATAGTTCGTAATAATAGTTTTTACTAACGGCACATTGAGATCCTTGTGAATATTTGAGTTTTTAACATACCAGGGAGCGGCTGTGATTATTCGAAGAAGTTTATTTTGTCGCCTTTGAATTTTTTCGATATTAGAAGCCGAGGCAGTGCCCCATAACTGAATACCGTAGCACCAAATTGGTTTTAAGATAGAGTTGTAAAGTAGAAGTTTACAATCGAGACTAAGAACAGAGTTTCTTCCAATAAGCCAATTAAGTTGAATTGCTTTTAGTTTCATTTGTGTTAGTTTTGCTTCTATATGGCATTTCCATGTTAAACGCCGATCTAGATGAATTCCGAGATATTTTACATGCGATTGTTGGGGCACTAATTGATTATTGATTTTAATAGGGGAACATGACTCCCGACGCAAGGTGAATGTTATATGTACGCATTTTTGCTCATTAACCTTTATTCTCCATTGTTTTAACCACTTTTCCAGTTCAAATATATGATCCTGCAAGTAGCGAGAAGCTTCATGACAGTTTTCGTGCACGCTTAAAAAAGCTGTATCATCAGCAAATGTTGAAGTTAGGGTGTGGTTGTTTGTTGGCATGTCTGAGGTATATATTAGGTATAACAGTGGGCCCATGATGCTTCCCTGAGGGACTCCAGCGTCAATTGGCTGAGGAGAACTTATAAAAGCACCTTCTTTAATAATAAACTTTCGACCGACTAAGTAGCTTTCTAACAGCTTGTGTGTGTTTACTGGTAAATTTAGCTTCAATTTATGTAATAAGCCTTCATGCCAGACTTTATCAAAAGCTTGAGAAACATCGATGAAGAGGGCGGAACAATATTTTTTTTCTTCAAAGGTTTTTCTTATGGCGTTTACTATACGATGGGTTTGTTCAATTGTGCTATGTTCTCTTCTAAAGCCGAATTGATGGTTTGGAATACATCTATTTACATTTAAAATTGGGGTTAATTTTGACACTAACAGCTTCTCAAACAGCTTTGATATATTAGACAATAAGCTTATAGGTCTATATGACTCAACTTTTGTAGGATCCTTTCCTGATTTAGGTATCATGGTAACTAATGATACTTTCCATTCCTGAGGGTAGTATTCAAGGCGTAAAATAGCATTAAAAATAAAGAGAATAATTTTCTTTGCTATGCTGGGTAGCTCCAAAAGCATTTTGTTACTGATCTTATCAAAACCAGGGGCTTTCTTCGGGTTTAAATCATGAATAGCCTTTTCGATTTCTCTTATCTCAAATCTTAGTGGAACAGCTGCTCTAACAGCAACAGGTGGTAACTCGACCGCCATATCGAGAGATGTGTGAGCGGTAAATACGGTTTTCAAATGATTAACAAAAAGATTTCCTTTTTCTATATCATTTCTTGCCCAACTTCCGTTTAAGTTTCTTAATGGTGGTTTAGTGATAACTGGTCTTTTAAGATTTCTAGCTGCACGCCATAATGAGTAGTCTGATTGTGGAGTTGCATCAAGTTCCTTAAGATATTTTTCAAAGGATGCAGTTTTTTGGGACTGCAGTAACTTTCTTAGCCTTTTTGTGCAGTCTTTTAATAAAGTCTTAAGTTGGGGGGATCTGTGCAATTGCCACTCTCTTCGAACTCTCCTTTTTTCAGTCAATAGACGCTCGACATCTACAGAATATATGATATTGTTTTTGGTTTTTTTGAGGGTTGTGCTGGAATGTTGAACAGCTAGTTTGAGATAACTGTCAAAATTAACAATAGCGAGATCCACGCTCTCCGGTGTGCTAAGCGGAATATTTTCTGTGCAATGGGCACTAAGATATTTTTTATATTTTAACCAATTTATTTGTGAGGGTGATTTGGATAAGTACCCAGACGGCGATACGATTCTATTTGGAATCATTATAGTAACAATTGTAGGTGTGTGGTCGGAAGATAATTCTAAGGAAGCCTCAACATAAATCGTTTCTGCGGGGATGTTTTTAACCACTCCAAAATCTATGACATCTGGAACTTTTTGCTGATCAGTAGGCCAATATGTTGGTTCACCGCTCGCGATCACATTTAGATCCATTTTACGAATTGTGTTAAACAAAACACGACCCTTAGGCGTAATAAGTCGTGACCCCCAGAAAGTATGTTTAGCGTTATAATCGCCAGCAGCCAGGAAGCAGGGTCCTAATGCTTTGAAGTATTTATTATATTGGCTTTCTGATATTGAAAATCTAGGTGGTGAATATATTGATGAAATAACTAGGTTTCGATTTAATTCCTCGACGCAAATGGTCGTTGCTTGGAGATAATCTTCACGATGATCACACATTAAGTAGTGTTTTACTCGGTTTTTTATCAAAATGGCAGAACCTCCACAAGCTCTACCTCGAGGGTCCTTGGTATCATATAATATATAACCATTGATTTTAAACGTATTTCTCGAGGTCAGATGAGTTTCAGAAACCATCATAACATCGATTTGTTTATTTTTAAGGAAGTATTCTAGTTCATTTTTATGTTGGCGGATGCCGTTTGCGTTCCAAAAGCAAATTTTTAGACAGTTCATGGCTTATTTAGTACAGCTTGCAATAACATCGATTGCATTCTTAACATTTCTTGCATCATGTTACCCATTGTGTTGGTAAAATTGTTAACGGTTTGCACTAATGTTTCCATGGTTTTTTCTAGCCGAGTTAAATTAGAAGTGGGAATTTCGTCATTATTTGGTAAATCACCTTGCAATGGCATATGATTAGATTTTAAGACATTAGCGTACGAGGTTCTGTTATTATTTGGCTGCGGTATTTGAACGCCGTTAGTGTTTTCTTGATAAGTTGCCTGCGTTTGAGGGGGATTAAGTTTCTGTCCAACAGAACGCTTGACAATAGAATATACCGGACATCCTCTATAGTTGGCAGTGTGATTACCACCACAGTTGCTACATTTTTTTACATTAGGGTCATTTTTTGACTTATCACACTGAACGGTACCATGTAGTTCTCCACATACGACACAAACAGGGGGTAAATAGCAGTATGCCCTAGTATGACCAAATTCTTGGCAGTTTAAACACTGAACAGGCCCATTTCTTTTGTGCGGCTCTTCTATCGTTATTTTCCTGTACAGGATGTATTTTAAGCTGTAAATGGGATGCGTTTCATTTTTTTTTAGCTTAACGTCGCCGGGCTCTAACTCCACTCGAAATAGTGGTTGGGGATTTTTTTCCCTATTTTTAATATTTGTAACATTTTTAATTTTGAAACCCTTTTCTTCTAAAAATGTTTTTATTTCGTCTGGGTCCACGCATGAGTCAATGCCCTTTATCACAACCTGCAGACCTTTGCTGCTTTTCAGCTGGTAAGTATAGAAGCTTTTTTTAAGTGCTTCAAACTTATTAATTAATTTACGAAAATCATTCTCATTATTAATCTGTATTTTTGTTTCGTTAATATTACCACGCTTGATTGCAGCTACGTAAAACGAATTTTCACCTATCACCGATATTAAACTTTTTATTAGCTCACTTGAGTTTTGCTCTCTAAGATATATCGGGGGTGGCTTCGACGATTTTATGACGTTGGGTGTTTCAGAAGATTCATCCTCCAGAATTGCAAAACGATTTTGCGAGTTTATTCTATCAAAAGATGGAACTTTCGAGGCAGAGGCAACAGCTGAAGAGGCAGGGCTGCGACCACGTTTAAGCACTGTTATATATCTATCCATACCAACTTGCACTTGTGGTTTTTGACAACTTTTTTCTTGTTTGTTTAACATTGCGTCTATGTTTGGGATTATGGTAACAGTGGTAACGCTTGTATTGTTTTCTGTTGTTGTGTTTATTTCCACATTGCTTTCACTAGCATGAATATCATTTACTTTTGTTGTTGTTTCATTGTTATTACTCATATAGAGTTGTTTTTGTTTTTTTCACCGTTTTTTTATTTTTTTTATTTTTTTGTTTTTATTTTTTTTGTTGACTGTGCTCTTTTTATTATGTATAATGTTGTTACGCCGAGATAATAAAAGAAAAAAAGAATAAATATTTTTTTGCACAGATTATTTGCAAGTATGTATGTGCGTACGTACATACATACATATGTAAGTATATTTTTTTTTACTTGTATTTTTTTTTTTCTTAATTTTTTTATAATTATTCTTTTGTTCACTTTTATATTGAGCGTCCAAATTCGCTTGTTACACTGATCTTCTTGATCTTCTGGTGCCTTGCGGATTGTATTCGATGGACTATCTGGTGATATCGTTTGCAGGTTTTCTCATTGTGTGCCAACTATTTAAAATTGCGGGAGCGTATATCGAGCTCTAATGGAGTTTGGAAAGTTAGGACATTGGAGATTGTTGTAAGCCAGAATGTTACTAGTATTCGCCAGAGGCAGCGGTTTACAAACGCTTGTAGAATTTAAATTTCGCATTTTGACACCATTCACGTCTTGCAACCATAGAGAAGCACAGATCTGACATGTTAAATACTTGTTAAAACTTTGATTTAAGTGCTAGCGGAAATGCTTTTTGACCTCCTAAATTTATTTAGCGTAACATAGGCTTGTTTAGCTTTGTAGTCTGTTCTTGATATCTTCTTTACAGCCTCCGCTCACGGATATCAAACTTGCCAGGAACAAAAACATTCAAAGTCTTCGATGGCCTGCGCCTTAAGGTGAAACAACGAAGTGCTCAAGGAGTTTATACGGGCTGTGGGAAAAATCGCCCAAAGAAAAATGGCCCAAAAAAAGAAATGAAAAATCGCCCAAAAAAATTCCATGTAAAATTTGGCCTAAATTCATATGAAAAGTGACCTAAAATTTTTGGGCTATTTTTCGTTATTGTTGGGTGATTTTTCGTTTTTAAAATGTTGTATGAAAAATGGCCCATTTTTTGATTTTCTCCTCTATGGTATAACAAACACCGGCTTCGCCTACTAAAACTTCTCTGCACAGCCGGCCTTCGGTCGGGCGCAAGGATTTTCTCCTCTATGGTATAACAAATACCGGCTTCGCTAACTAAAGCTTCTCTGCACAGCCGGCCTTTGGCCGGGCGCAAGGATTTTCTCCTCTATGGTATAACAAACACCGGCTTCGCTAAGTAAAGCTTCTAAAATCTGCCTTGTTTCCAAATGAAAGCCGACTATGCAGAGAAGCTTTAGTTAGCGAAGCCGGTGTTTGTTATACCATAGAGGAGAAAATCCTTGCGCCCGGCCGAAGGCCGGCTGTGCAGAGAAGCTTTAGTTAGCGCAGTGTCCATGGACACTATGACACTTTTTGGAGTGTCATAACGTCCATGGACACTATGACACTGGACGTTATAACATGCCACCGGGAAAAAATTCGTTTTTGCTTTTTGGGTCATTTTTCATTTTTTTTTTGGGCCCTTTTTCGTTTCTTTTGGGCAAAATTTCATATATTACTTTTTGGGTCATTTTTCATGTTCTGTTGGGCGATTCTTTATTTGGGCGATTTTTCATTTCTTTTTTTGGGCCATTTTTCTTTGGGCGATTTTTCCCACAGCCGTTTATACGCATTGATTTTGTCTTATTGATGTTTTACTTGTAAACCCGCTTTAGCCGCATGTTGAGAGAAAAGTAATAATTTAATTACTATAATAACTATAATTAATCCTTTAATAAAAAATCTTGGATTAAAAACAAAACTGTGTTATTTATCTCGGAATCAACTCAAACAATACAAAATCCTAATTCGATTAATTCAAAAGCAGCAATGTCCATTTGATTAGAGCAAATACAGCAATCTCCAATTTTTTTATTACAATTTCCAGCAAACCGCTATATCGATTTGGTTGAAACTTGCGTCATATCTTCATCATATTCTTATTTACTGAATAGCATTACATACAATAAATAAATATGAATATACTTTGAGCTAGAGGTTTTTACTATTTATTACGAAAACCATAAATGTGGAGACTGCAGCCTTTGCATCTATACCCCTCATTTATTTATTAACATCTAAATAAAATTTAAAAAAAACTGCTTAATTAGCGGAAATGCCCAAAAACTAGCTAAAGCAAGTTCTTAGATTTTTTTGTTTTTATACCCACACCACAATAGTTTAGAGGGTATTATACATTTGTGCTGATGTTTGTAACATGTTAAAATATTGGTCCTAGAAACACCTGTAAGTATATCGCTCAACTCAGAATCAGAATCTGCGTCGATCTAACGATGTCCGTTCGGCTGGCTGACTGGCCATGTAAACATTGTGCGCAAATTAGGGCTTCCAATCGGGACTGGTTTTTCTGAATAGCGGGATACGGGATTGAAGAAAACGGGATTCCGGGATTTTTGGGATATTTTGAATACCGAGATTCACGGGATTTTTAAAATTTTTTCGGGATTTTTTTTATATTAAAATTGTCCAAATAATATTTTTAATTTTCAAATACAATTTAAATTTCCATATGTCCATATTTATTTCAAAATTATATAAATGTGTTTCAAAATTTACAAATGTACCTCAAAATTTTCGAAATGTTTTTTAAAATTGTCCAAATGCATTTTAAAAATACAAGTCTGCAATTTGAACAAAAAAAAATTGAAAGTTTTTAGACGCTGTAGTTGTATTTGCATAGAGATACATTTTTTGGGGGGAAAGATTCTGGTATTCGGATAGTAATTGTTGTTTGTTTTTTTTTTTTTTTTTTTTGAATTAAGCAGTAAAGGAGAGTGAATTTTAAACAGAACAACGAGTATTTATAGATTCCGGTATTATTAATAGATATAGAATTTTTCATAGCATTATTAAAATATTTTAATATAATATTTAATAAGAATTCTGTCAACTTGTATTAACTGCAGCTATTTATATTTATAAAAAAAAAAAAAAAAATACATTGGAAAATTTTGAAAAAACATATGAAATTTTTTTTAAAACATTTGGAAACTTTTAAAACACAATTGGAAATTATGTATTTCAAAGTTTTTAAAGGCGCGTACTTAATACTAAGTTCAAATAGTTTCTTAAGAATATTAAAGCATCCAATGTTGTTTCTGCTATCCCGGGATCGAGATTTTCCGATTGGAAGACCTAGCGCAAATACATACAATCGGAAGTTAAAATTGAAACGAGACAAAACGGAATGGAACGCAGAATACAAATGTTGGTTGCCAAAAGGAGAAACTTTTGATCGGAAACAAAACGCAGAATAATGCTAGACACACAACTGGGACGAAAAACGAATTTCGCCCAACACGACGAATTTTTCAGTAAAAATTCGCTGAGTAAATTTGTCGTATGAAGCACAATAAGCAGCTTTTATAATTGAGAAAGTGGATTGCTGTTTGTGCAAAGAGAGAGAGAAGTAGTGTGACCATATTAAAAACAATATTGCTTAAAGTGGGGAACAGAATAGACGCTGTAGTACAACGTTACGAATAGCGTTGCAAGCTGTAAAAAATTAAAAACGGCAGTTTCAAAGTAGTGTCAACAGAATACGTAGTTGTAGTAATCGTTGCAGTTGAAGTTGAAGCGCAAAGTTCGAAATTTTGAACTTTGTTGCGCTACAGAGCATTTGTTAGCTTCAGCTACTACTACAACTACTTTATTCTGTTCCAGGCCTAAAAATTAAAACATAATCTAAAACTCTACTAAAAACTATTTTTATAGCTAAATACTTTGTATATTTATTTGAAATGTTATACAATAAATATAAAAACTATTCTTTAAGTACAAAGTAACTTTATTTACCAAAATACTTGTAAACTAACACAAAACATGGTCACCTGGTACTGATTTGTTCGTCGGTGTATGAAATAGAAATAAATCTATTGCAAAGTCGCCGCGTATGACGAATCTCGGCTGACGTTATTATTGTGTGTATTTCCATATACACCAATATGTTTTATTTTTTAGCGACGAATATTCGCGGCTAAAAAGTCGTCGTTCTTCCCAGTTGTGTTCCTAGCATAAGGATGATTGTAGAAGATGGTTTGATTCATATACGTATGCAGAATATTTGCATAAATCTTTGATTCTCATGTGCAATTGTCTGCTTGGTTAACAGCAGGTATTGGGTATAGGCCGTCGGCATGTTTCGCTTAAGTTATTCACAGCAACATATGTTTTTTTTTAGATAATCGGCCTTATTGTGTAAGGCGTTGTCGTTAACAAGTGGGGCGTTTTTTGTAATTGATTAAAAAACACTGGTTGAGTATAACTTTAATCTTTTACAAAAAATGACTCACTCATTAAATAAAGAAAAGCTATTTTTTAAATCGCCAGGGCATTAGAAAATATTTGAGAGACAAAATTAACAAAACCAAAAAACAATTTTTAAATTTTATATATTTTATAAAAATGATAAAAACAAGTTTTGATGCAAATAAAACGAAAATATATTTAATTTAATTGGTTTATCAATTTATTGTTTCTTTGATGTTTAGTTTAGTTTAAGTTCATCAGATTCATTCGGTTACTGCTGCGATTGTAAATTTCTAAGAGTCATGCGATTTCGTTTTACAAAACACCTTTTTTGTGAGTTCATGTCACAATAGCATATGTAATGCGAGATGTTTGTACTAACCCGTATACCCGTTTTTATAAATTTTTGCATATTTGTACATAAGTTAGAAAGAAGATTTCTTTTTTATATCGCTAAAATAGTCGTGAACGTCAATCTATACCGCCACGTTTGGCGAGAAAACGCAGCATCTGACAACCCTGCCTGTATTTACTCTTTATAAGAAATTCCGATAGATGTTTTTATTGTTTGTATGCATGTGCTTGTGTGTAAAGTAAATGTGTGAATGGAATCTACACGACATCATCATATTGCGCTACGTAACCTAGTTCCACACAAAAGTTTTTGTGAATGAATCGCTTTAGAAAGAAATTTTGTTTCTATGTGGAGGATATTTTTTTATTTTTATGAATGACGTCATTACAAATATTTCCACATATGTATGTATATAAATGTGTGTGTATGAACATAATTACACTTGTGAACATACAAACATACATGCAAAAAACATTAAAGTTTTTCTTAACAAAGTTTCTTTTAAATGTTAAAACTGTAACGAGTCTAAAATAATTTTCTATTTTTAAATGTCCTCTAAATGTTTTACACAATAAGTTGGAGATTTATTTTAAAACTTAAAGTTGATGGTCCTTTAAAATTGTCTTTCATCAAAATTAAAGAAAAACAAGTTAGAGTGCTATATTCGGCTGTGCCGAATCTTTGATACCCTCCACTGACAGTTAGAACATATGAGAGGTATAAATGATTATGCAATTAATCTTTATAAAAACGAACGTCACTTTAAAAATTAGTTCCGGTTTAAACCAATTGGACGACGATCAGACAGTGTTATGCTTTTATTTCTAGCAATTTGAACAAACTTGAATTTATATTAGACCCATGGTCTAATGACCTCACGAAATCCTGTAAAGTGAATTCTGTTATTAAAAATCTAAATGGAACAAATTTCAATACAGTAGTGAAATTAGTTTTAGCGTTTAAAATGCTTTTCAGAAGACTGCTTAATATGGGCTCTAAGGTAAATATGGGCCGATAATCAAAAAAATCCTTGATATTATTTCTGGCCATATGAACCAAAATTTGCTAAGATTTTGGGGGTATTTAAATAATTGTACAGAGTGAGCATAATATTGGATTAGAAATTATGGACCGAGCTTCAGGAAATTTTATACCGTGATTTTTAGTCCTATAATCCTATAAATCTTTTACGTACCAATTTATATTACAATAGCATTATTTATTACGTTTTTTAACATACTAATCTGTTTTCCGAGAGTAGGTTTTATATGCGGCCTAGGGTAAATTATGCACCAATATTCACGAAAACTTACAGTATGATTTTTAGTCCTATAAAACTGTCACGTACCAAAGTTGGTTATCATAGCATTATTTGTTACGGTTTTAGACGTACTAAACTGTTGACCGATCTTCACCAAATTTTGCAGTCTGATTAATAGTCTTATAAAACGGTGACGTAGCACATTTTAATATTATAGAAAAAAACATGTGAGATCAATTAAAATGGATAATCATTCAATAAGCAAATTTCGATCTACCAAAGGTTAAAATACAATTTGGTTTAAGGATTGATGTTTGACTACTGACGTCAGCAGTCATCGATGGCTGCGAGTGTAAGTCGGCAAATCCCTTTGAGAAGACCTAGTGGTTGAGGTCGAAACATGTCAGGGTAACCAGCCGCCTGGGTTCGAATCACACGCCAGCCAGCCTGGCTTCGAATCCCAGGTCAGTCAAGAATGAAAATTATCAATAACAATTTTAATTAATCTTCCATGTTGTAAAAATTCCTTTCTTCATAAAAAAAAAATAATTTAATGAAAATTAAATTTAATGAACTTAAGCCTAATTAAATAGTAAAAAATTTGGATTAAAAACCATGAATAGTTCAACAAAATAACCACAATACTAATTATTATAGCAATATTTATTTAGATTTTAGACGTGGCCAGATAGGCTAGTTGGTAATGAGCTCCGAGGTTGCGGGTTCTATTCCCGCCAGAGACTCTGGCTTCTTTCCGGCAGACAAGCGTAGAGTTTCGCGGACTAGTACAGGAAGAAAAAAAATACCAAATAGTCATATAGAACGAGTTTCTTCAAAATCTTTTAGCATGCGCATTATGCCACCATTTATGTTAGTTTTTGTAACAAAATTGTCCATTTTTTAGGGTGGTGGTTCTACATTTTGATTTATTACTGTGATCCTACTGACCGGATTTTGCTGGATTTCAATCCCAAACTTCTTTCGAAAGACTCAAAAGGGCGTATTTTCAACAAACGGACAGACATGGCTAAATCGACTTAGAATTACTTTAGAAAACAGAATATATATTTATGGAGTCTTAGATGCATAATAAAAAAGTTTCACATGGAATGACAAACTTAGTACACCCTCATTCACCACATGTGGTGGAGGGAACAATAATTTTTTCTTACTTTTTTGTATAATTGCAGGGCCTAGAGAAATGAGTTTTTGTCAGTAATTTATTTTAAAACACTATACAGATTCGTTTAGTATCAAAAATAGGAAACATTTTTCAATCATTTTGCTGTATCTTGAATAAAAAATCCTTTCAAAATTATTTTAGCGTAGGAATGGCAGAAGTCTGAACCCTTCGACTAAGACACTTATAATACAAATCACAAACGAACGTACAACAAATCCTTCCTTATATATTCCAAGAACTTATCATATAAAAATTAACCTTAACAAATTTTTATTTTTATACACCATATATTTCCAAATTAAGTCCAAGAAATAAGCAATAGATAAAAAACTTAACATGTATATAATAAGAGATTCATTCCGGCTGGTTTTTTGAGATCTCAGTTAAACTAGGTTTAGTTAAACTCAAAACAGATTTGCCCCGCACTACCAAGTTTGAATACAAAATTTTTACGGAACAGCTTAGTTTTGCTAAAAGTGTTGGTCTTTAATGAAATAATAAAAAAATCACATTTCGCCGGAAAAATCCGATCTTCAGACTATGTTTAACTAAGTTTGAACTTAATCCACATCTCAAAAATCTGGCCTTAAACTTAAACTTAACTTTATTGAAATCGATTGGTTGAATGACGTTTTCTGCTCATTACAAAAATCATATCAAAAAAACAGAATTTAAGAGCGGACCAGGACACCAGGACAATTTGTCTAAAACCAGGACAAATCCTAGAAAATCCGGACGTATGGCAGTCCCTTTTTAGCGTTATACAACCCGCACAAATAAGGAAAGAGTAACAATTGTAATACAAGTTTTTATCGAGTTTATTATATCATTTACCACAGGTCTAAGGTTGAACGGGATTTTCCGAGGACCCCAGTTATGATGAATTCTAGGTTGTTATTAGGCTTTTTCTTTTCCCGAACTTGCTCATTACCCAGGAAAACGAGATTAATTTTTAAATTTCCATACAAAAAAAATCGATGCATAATATTCGGTCTAATTACGAGAGTCATTGTGGTGGGCGAAGTTGTACACAGAAACAATTATTAATTTTCTTTCAACTAAAAAAAAAAATTGATTCAATTATCACTTTAATTAAATTTAAATATTTTTAAACCATTTTTTTAATTGATAAAACACTTTTCTCTGTGTAGTAGTGTGAAATTTTTGTCCATATGAATTAAAATTTCCGACAATGACTATGTTAAAAACATACGAGAGCACGATATTTTTTCAGCGGTTAAGCCTGGTACTGAAATGCTGTCAAAACTCATATGAAAAAAACTTGTGGGGAATTTCTATGAAACAATTTTGATAGAGTTGTACTCTGTTCACTTTGCCAAAAAGTTACGAAATGTTTCAGGCAACATTTTTTACAACTGCGAAATAATATAAGCTGCACTATTTCAAGTGGAATTTTAAGCAAATGAAAAAAAGTTTAAACTTAACATTAAATTAGAACTGAAAAATGTTAAAATAACACTGCCAGTTTTGCATCCATATTTAGTTTAATTTCTATTAAATTTTTATATAAAAAAATACTTTTTAGTAAAATACATGTTGGTCTTGTTTACATTCGCAAAACAATGTCGCATACTTTGAAAGATTAAAAACGTCAAATTTTTCAAACTCGCGAGATAGGTAACATTGATACATGTAAAACTTTTCGTATGAAATAATAGATGTTGCTGAACATTTTTCATGTTCCCTTGTGTTATGAGTATCGTAGTCGAAAACCAGTCGATTTAAGAAATTGGCATTATGATTATCGAAAACGTCATAAATATGACAAACTTTCTCGATCTATAATTTCACCTAGTGCCCATACAAATAAGCCTGCGGAATAAAGATTTTGGCACTATATCGCCCATAATATATCAACTAGTAGGACGATATTTGTCTCAGCTACAAAAAGAATATGTATTATTGAAAATAATCCAAAGCGGTTCGTTATTTCACCCGACCCTCTTACAATTGTGACTTTTAATAGTATTTTCAAAATATTCTTAACCGCTTTTATTATATTAAATGAAAGCTTAATTTCTCAAGATGTGAAATATGTATATAAAAATAAATTACTACAGTAGACTCGGGGTAAAGGGAACCAATTCATGCAATTGCTGTTCCCTCAACCCAATCAAGTACCGGTCAAACGAGATTGAAAAAAAAACAATACATAAGATTAAAACAAGTAAGAAAGTATAGTCGGTCTAGCCTGACCATATGATACCCTACACCACAGTATATAAGAAAACATTTTTGTAAGTGTACCTATTTGGGACCTACTTTTGAAAAATGCTACATGAATGGGAAAATATCTACGTTTTAAATTTCATTTAAATCGGTTTAATAGTTTCTGAGAGACAGAAATTGCCTCCTATCTACCCTTGTCTATCTTTATTTAAAATTTCTTTAAAATTGGTTTGACAGTGGGCACAAAGACCCTATTCCGGAAAGCAGTTTGTATGAGGGCTATATGAAATAAGCCACATTTGCTAATAAGAACCTATTATGTACCAAATTTCATCAAATTTACATGGACAGTCAGCCAGCCAATGGATATCATTAGATCGACTCAGAAAGTGATTTTGAGTCGATCGGTATACTTTAGGGTGGGTCTAGGACAAAAACTTCAAGGTGTTACACACATCAGCACAAATCCATAATATCTTCTTCACTATTGTGTTTGTATATATAAAAAGGGTTTATTATATATAGTTATGGCCAATTTCACCAGTTCTATTTAAATGTCAATTTATGTTTAAAATTCGTTTTTCATGTCAAATAAAAATAAAATTAAATGAAAAACTATATAATCAAACTATAACTATATTTAAATTTGAATTGATATATATGTAAATAAATTGGTGCAAATGGCCATTTATCCCTTATGATACTACATTTAAATTGTTTAAGTTTTGGTGAACGTTGCAAATACAATGTAATAGAAAAATTTACCAAGTGCAAAGAGTTCAGCTGTATTAAGATAAATAGCAAATTGTCAAAAATTTTACTAAAGTTATCGATAAAAAGTTAAGTAATGTCAAAAAAAAAATGTAAAATTGTTCAACTTAAAATTGACATTTATAAGTGTTGCTGAATCAGCGGTTTATGGGCAAATTCAGCGACTTACCGCTTTTTGTTTTTATATTTCTCATAAACAAAAAGTTGACAATATTTTATAAAATAAACGTTTGTTTACATTTTTTATAGTTTGCTCTTTCTAACATTTTCAGTTATCTTTCTATCAATTCAATGAATAAAAAATGTAGTGTCATAAGGGCCTTAGCGTATTTATGTTCATGCGTAACGGGTACGGGTCAATTGAAGCAAAGCCGCGAATAACGTTGTAAAAGCCACTTTTTGCAAAAACTGTTTTTTTGCAGATTACCGTTAACAATACTCTCTTACACTGTTTAAACATCAAATCATCCAAATTTATACGCCTTAACGCCGTCAAAATGCGATACAAAGAGTCAGCCAGTGGAAGAACGTTGTAAGTTACTAACAAAATGATACAAACGAACTGGTTTTGCAAAGTGGAATAACATTGTAAAAGCCGCTTGTGCATTGGAAAAACGTTTTAAATGACATCACGATTGTGGATATGAAACGTTTTTCCACTAAAAAAAAATTTTAAACTGTAAATTTACGTGTAAATTTAAAATTAAAATTTCTTGATATTTTCCATAAAAGTTTTTATTATCATTATTTTTGATAATCTAAAAAAAAAATGTAAAAATAAATAATCCTGCCTGTTAAAAACGTTTTTTTACTCTTATGAAAAATAATAATTTTGTAACTTACAACGTTATTCGCGGCTGGGCTTCAATTGAATAATCCGTTCTTGAATCAAGCATTCTGTTAATTTAAGGAAATCCGTCCTTAAGACTAGTACTCTGTTCCAATTTGTGAAAAATGTTCAGGAACATATTTTATTTCAGACGAAAAATATGACATGTATCAATGTTATCTATCTCGCGAATTTGCACAATTTGACGTATTTAATATATTCAAGTATGCGACATTGTTTTGCGTATGTAAACAAAACCCACATGTATTTTAAAAGTTAAATAAAAATTTAAGTAAATATCAAGGCGTATTCATACAAGGTGGTCGTATTTTGAAAATGGATACAGCAGTGTAAAATACTTTAACGTTGTGTCAATATAATACAACACTGTAGTAAACAAAATAGCTGTGTGCCAAACAAATATTCTGGAGTTTTTAATTTTAAATCATGTGTTGTGGAATTTAATAATTTAAAAACGTTTAAAAATTCATAATTCTAAGTGAAAATTATCAAAAAAAAAACCACCAGCGCCATAACAAACACCAGAAAACCCCTGTGAAGATTTGGAAGACTGAAGTTTGATTCCCAAACGGCCAAAACTTTGCCAGTATTTTGAAGAGAAAAAAATGTTTGTCATATTTTATGCTCCTTGTAAGTAATATTAATTTTCTTTTTGTTTTGGGGTGTGACCAAAGTAAAGGTACAAAACCAGATTTCTGTATGCAACACGAAGTACGTAGCCATATGGAAAAGTAGGTTAAGTCTACATAAGCGCAAATTGAGTTCATGCGAGCTTTACAGAAGTCAAGCCGCTTAAATTTATTCAATCCGTGTTTAATAACTTTCCTTTAACCAATTTTATGGAACAAATTTCCTTCTCTTGTGTTGAATTTTTTGCACACTATATAATTATATAAATTATACAAAAAAAAAATAAATCTTGAAATTAAATTTGTATTTAAATAGAAATGTCAAAAAAAAAAACAACGGTATATCATTTTGACATATGGTTAGTTATCAGCTGTTGCTTACGTAGCAAGCCAAGGTCACCTTGAATGAATTCGCCTTGGTAAATATGAAAGATAAACTGTTACCGGCTCTGTTATTTATGTTTTGCCGTTCTAATTTAAGATTAAATTTAAAGTTTATTTTTTAATTTGCTTAAAACTCTACGTGAAATAAGTACAGCTTTTATTATTTCGCAGTTGTAAAAAAATGACCGCTAGAAACATTTCGTTACTTTTTCACAAACTGAACAGAGTACAACCCTATCAACATATTTTCATAGAAATTCCTCGCAAATTTTTTTCATATGAGTTTTGACAGCATTTCACGTGAAATGTTGGAACAGAGAACCAGGCTTTACCATACAATTGACACCGCTTCGGTTTGATTTAAGTAGGGATGTCTTATTCTGTCTTTTCAGTGTGTGTTACTTTTGTTTACTTTTGAATTGACTTATTCTTCTTCTTCGTTCAATGTTATTCAAGTAAACAAAACGCGCGTGCCTCAGCACACGCAAAAATGAAATTGGCGATTTTGAACTCACAAGTGATTTTACAATCGTGCATTTTTCAGCATATGGTTGAATATGTTTTCAATCGATTTAGTGTTGTTTTCAGTCCCATCAAATGCTTTATCGAAAATTTAAATGGTTTCAGCTGCATTAATTATACATTTTTGGATATTTGTTTGGTCATGCTCGCCCTCATCCGAATTCAAAACAACCTCTAGTGCGATTCACTAACTTTTGGCGAACCGACAATCGTAATATTTGTCGACATATTATTCGCTAGCACTACCGATAGAGTGATTCTGTAATTTCTTTGTAACGAATACAGCGAAAGAATACAGCGTTATATTTGTATTCCTTTAATTCAGGGTTGTGGAGTCGGAGTTGAACAGTCAGAGTTGAGGTTTTTGTACCGGAGTCGTAGTACCTACAAAAACTCGCGACTCAGACTCAAAAATTTAAAAAAATTTCTAATATTTTCCAAAATAAAAATTTTTCGAAATTGGCGATATAATA
Organism: Pollenia amentaria; assembly: GCA_943735925.1. Taxonomy (NCBI): domain Eukaryota; kingdom Metazoa; phylum Arthropoda; class Insecta; order Diptera; family Polleniidae; genus Pollenia; species Pollenia amentaria. Next base: position 216,124,784 of record OX031009.1, on the reverse strand, counting down.
TTTCAAATATCGATTTAAAATTTTTACAGAATCATTTTCTTTCTAAATTTAACCATTTAAAAGGTACTGCCTTAAAACCAAGTTAGAGTGCTATATTCAGCTGTGTCGAATCTTTAATACCCTACACTGACAGTTAGAATATATGAGAGCTATAAATTATTAATAAATCTTTATAAAAACGGACGTCAGTATAAAAATTAGTTCCGGTTTAAGCCAATTGGACGACAATCAGAGAGTGTTATGCATTTATTTCTAGCAATTTGAAATAACTTGAATAAAATATCATGATTCGTAACAGTTTGTGCCGAACTAAAATGATTCTCAGGAGGCTGCATTGATTGTGGCGTTGAAAATTTTAAAACGGCACATAAATTTCTGTATGAAAGCAACAACAAAATTACAAAATATTTATGACATTGTTTTTGCTTTCAATATTATTCTTTGGCTTAGTTTTTTTAAAAAAAAATGGTAAATTTTTTAGGGTGGTGGTTCTACATTTTGATTCATAACTCTGATCCTACCGATCGGATTTTGCTTGATTTCAATACCAAACTGCTTAGGATAATAAGAAGCAATTTGGCACCAACATTGTTTTTATCTTTTGAGTATTTCGAAAGTGAGCGTGTTTTCAACTGACGGACAGATAAACGGACATAGCTAAATCGACTTAGAGTTACTCAAGAAGCCGTATACATAATAATAGATAAAATATTTTCGCACAGGCTGACAAACTTAGTATTCCCTCATTCATCAGGAGGTGGAGGATATAAAAAGAGTTTAAAGTCAAATAAGGACCAGTCTCATATACATTTAGTATCAAGGTTAGAGAAGGAGTTGGAGTCGGAGTCGCATTTAAAAAATTTCACCATTTGGAGTCGAAGTCCGAGTAAGTACTTTTTTCTAAGGAGTCCACAGCCCTGCTTTAATTGCATATCATGTATTAAATATCATATTTAATACCGTATGCCATATACTCAAAAGCCATTTTAAACACAAAATTCTCTTTATCGATCTAATAAACACTACATAAATTACACTGTGCTAGAATTTTACACTTTTTTCTGTCAAGCAGGGTACCTGGCGTTTTTAAGTTGATTAAACAACAGGATGTCTTGAAAACAAGAGCTAGCCTAACAAACGATTAGTACCACTGGATTCAGCGCAGTAAAATTCGGTTTCAACTAGCACAGTGTTATTATCGCTTTAATAACGAAAATAGACTACTTTGAGAAATAGTTGACTTTAACCGATAGCGAATATCGTTAAAAATTTTACTGAATAACAAATTCGATAAATTTTCGTTATATTTATTTAAACGATACGATTATCGTAATAAAAGTTGGTGGGTGCATCGCGCTACTGATCAGCCTAATCGAAAACTCACTCTACTTCATAGTCTTTCGTTTTATACTACACGCTGGCGCAAAGTATTTTTTTCAACATTTTTAATGTGTGATATGGTTGATTTGTTCACGCCGCGTTAAGCCTTTAATTTTTTTAGTGTAATAAACTTCCCGTATTGTGAATAAAGAAATGAAAAACAAACGGATTTACACACATATTTTTTGCAGAACAACTGAAGCATTAATCTGCAATTGACTTTTGCTTTTTGCTGCGAAGTTCCCTCTTCATAGTACTAATCAGGTCGAATTTTCCCTATATGTGCAGTTCCAGCGAACTTTTTGTAACTTAACGCCAGAAGTGATTTAAAATGGTTCTCAAAAAATTGCATATGTATAATTTTCTTTTTTATATTTTGGTGTAAAGCGCAATTAGCTCTCCAGTACCATACAAAAGGGATAACATTTAAACAACATGACCCTAAAATACAAGTTTATTTGCTTTCTGGCGTTAGATTACTTTTCGCTAGAAATTCCCATATGTACTTTAAACGAGCAAAGATTTTTTTATTATTCCTACCCTAAATCCCGCGAAGCTTTTTGCTTGTCTGCAGGAGACCAGAGTCTCTGGCGGGAATCGAACCCGCAACCCTGGTTCTGAAAGACTAGCTCACTACCAGCTGCGCACCCAGACATATGCAATTTTGTAATGCAAGTCAAAATTCACCTCTGTTTTTTTGTAACATCACGCCAGCGCATATTTTTGCTTATATCTTCAAATCCTTCGGATTGATTGTTGTAAATATTTTTCTGAATATAGTGCTTCTTCATTACTTTGCAAATATAAAAAAATCTTTTTACAAATGTGACTTCTTCATTAAATTTAATATACATTTGGTCGTACAAATATCACGTCACGCCGCAATGGAAATGCTCTTATAGAGTATTCAATGAAAGAATTTTCTCCATCCCCTCTATCGAGTAGTTCCATAAATCCTCAGTTCCTTCTACCCCGAGTCTAATGTATTTGTTGTCTGATTTTCTGCAGTTAAGACAAAATTCTTAAGCCGAGGGGTGTTCAGTGAAAACTTTTTTAAATGTTTTATAAATTTGTGTTCAGTGTTCTTAACTTTTTTAAAATAGTAATATTGCCGGAGAAGGTCTTTTCAAAAATGTAAAACTATTTGGATGGGGTTTTTTTTCTTTCTTTAATTCAAAGAATGACTTCCAGCTATTAAAAGCAATGATATTAAAAGAATTTGTTCCCCACACATGATCCAAAAACTAAAGACATACTAGTTCTATTCAAACTTAATACTGCTAATAAGTTGAAGGTGTCAAAGGATTTTTTGATGAACAAAATTTGCGTCATATACTTCAAGGATTTTATACGACAACATATTTATACACACCTAGTACGTATAAGAGGAAAGTTTAAATGCTTGCAACAAGCCAGCAGCAGCTTCATTGAAAACAATCCCAACCGAGTTCAAAATAAAAATATAAAAAAACTATTCTATGCGTTTTTTTTTCGTTAATGTTTCGGGGTTCATACGTAAATGCAGTCCTTTTAGTGGTGATGCTTATCGAAGCGCCAAGGTTCATAGCCTTTTCTTGTCAATGATTGACCCACATACGAAGACAGACAGACATACAGACGGACAACTGTTGGTTGGTTTGTTTGCTAAATGTATTCGTTTGGCCTTTAGCAACTTATCGAGCTATCAAAATTTTCATTTATTCAACCATTCATTCGTTCACTCATTCAATAATTCAAGTTTTCATATACGACATTCATTGAGATGGTGGTCTAAAATATTTATTTACACTACTTTATGTGTGCGAGTGTGAGTTTATTGATGCTTTATGCAAGAATACAATGAAATAAAGATTCACTTACCCATTCATTCACTTAGTTAGTCATTCGTTTGGTGGCACGCTTGTTATTGTTGTATAAAGTTCTTTCTATACATATTTATGTATGTAAGTATGTGTATGCATGTTTAAATGTATCTAGATACATAAGTGTATATATACTTTCCATTCATTTTTATTTTTTATTTTTTCATTGATTTATGCATTTTTACATACACACATTCATACGTACTACGTGAAACATTCGTGGCAAGGTTGGTGCAGCTGAGTTCATTCACATTTTAACATAGTTTTTCTTTAATTTTTTTCTTTCTTTATTTTATGAATGAAAGCATGCGCATGTTGTTCTCAACTTTTATAGTCAGCCTTGTTAAATGAATAACAAAAAACAAAGAAAAAAGCAACAAACTTAAACACTCATTCATACAAACCATCATTTACAGAATTGTGTTTAGCATGTGTGTGTGTGTGTGTGTGTGTGTGTGTGTGTGTGTGTGCCATTGCAGAGATACCAACGTAACTATACAACATCCACTGTAATGTAGGTCAATATCCTTTGGTTGCCGGTTAAGGAACTTAGACCATTCATTCACTATTGCATTGAATAACTTTATTTCTTTTTTCTCATAATGTCAAGCCAATGACGTCATTGCTTGTTGAAAATACCGTTAATTTAATAGTTCTCTTAATGAATATTTTCATACAAACCTTTGCCAATAAAAAAATAGAAATTCTAATAAAAAAAATTTAATAGTAAATAAGTTGGGACTGTACAAAAAAACTATTGGAATACATAATCTTCTTCATACATTAAACATCCTTTTTTTTTATTGTGACAACATTTTACTTGAAAAATATATGCAATTTTGAAATAATTATTCAAAGAAAAGAAAAAAATTAAAAGTACGAAAAACAATTTAAATAAATTAATTAATAATTTGATTTTTTTCCTTTTGTGAATTTTTTTTTTTTATTTTTGTTTTTATCGGGCACAGGCTTAAATTAATATGCAGTTAGCAGTTATTCATCAAAATGTTTATGAGTCTCTGGATAATTTCAATTAAATTACAAAATTTGAAACAGTTTCTTTAATTCAACCATTAGAGCCCAATCAGCCTTGATTAAGTCATCACGGAAATAGTCTTTGCATGCATCAATACTCTGGCGAGAAATCTTAAAATAGAAATTGAAAAAAAAAAAAACAAAAATTTTATGTATAAACGAAGGAAGGATTTTTTAATTGTAATTTTTTTTTTTTTTTTTTTTTTTTTTTTTTTTTAATGTTCACAAATATTTCAACTGTAAACCAAGGACGCCTTTTATTCAAATTCAAAAATTAAGAAAGAAAAAATGGAGCGGTAATCTCAAAATGCATTTAACAAATTATGACGCATTTGCAATTGTTGTTAGTTCGTAGTGTTGAACGAAATAAGGACATTTTTTATTTTTGTTTTTTGTAGTTAGTTTCAGTTCTTTCTGTTCATTCAGCGGTATACAATTACGACGTCAGTCGGTAGTTAGTAGTTACTTTTGTAGGTCATAAATGCTAAAAATAGAATCTGTACTTTTTTGATATATAGAAAAATGCATACAGATATAAAATAACTGGGTCAATGTGTCATTCTCTTAAGCGCTTATTCTTATATTTGATTTTTTTGTTTGTTCTACAACATTACATACATACATTATGTACATAAATATATACAAAAATCATCGCACATAGTTGCAGAAGGTAAATAATGACGTCAATACTACGACGAAAATATTATCTATCATACACAAATAATTTATTTAACAACACTTTAACATTTAAAAATAGTTTAAATTATTATTGATATATTCGTATTTATGATGCAATTCCAATTAGATAAAAGTTTACCATCGTTATACCCTCCACCACCACTAGCGGTGAATGAGGGTACACTTAGTTTGTTATTCCGTGTGAAACTTTTTTATTATACATCTAAGACCCCATAAAGTATATATATTCTGGCTCCTTGAGTAATTCTAATGGCTAATAAATCAGTGAGTGTTTAAACGCTGGTTTAGTTGAACTAAACTTAAATTTATATGTAGTTTAAACTCAACAGTGGTAAATCAGTGTCCCATGTATTATATGTAGTGTAAAAAGTAACATGTGGCAGCACTACGATAAATGTAGACAAATTCATATGGTTTGTATTGGTAGTTTAAACGCCCAATTTTATGCGTTTAAACATGGTTTATATGTTTTCTGATTTATAGATTTGTTGGCTTAAACACATTTTAAACCAAAAATAGAGTTTAACTTGCTCTGATTTATTAGCCCTAAGTCGATTTAGACATGTCCGTCTGTCTAGAAAAGAAAAAACTTGGCGTCAAATTGCTTGTAGTTATTCTAAGCAGTTTGGGATTGAAATCCAGCAACATCAGTTTAGTAGGATCAGAACTATGAATCAAAATGTGGAACCACTACCCAAAAAAAATTGGTAATTTTGATACAAAAACTAACATAAATGGTGGAATAGTGCACGAAATGACATAAAATTTTGCACGAATTTGCTTTATATAACTGTTTGTTGTTACGACCTTTTGCATTTTAGGTGACAATATATATCAAAAATACTGTTATTTGCACTTCAGTCAAAAAATATATTATATAAGTAGGAATAAAAGACATCTAAACCTCTGGATCGATTTTTATAAAATGTTGACAGTATTTTACTGATGGTCTGGAAGGTACAACAGGCTTTATAATTTTTCGAAATTTTTAGTGGAATTGGCACCTCCCAAACAAAGCTTAAGCTCCGGTCACACTTGGCAAATATTTAACGAAAAAAACGTGACCAACAAGAAAACTAAAATATACTTTCCTTAAATTTTAATATTTATTTTTATAATGAAAACACATCTTACAAAAATAATTTAAATAGTTTCTTGCAGTATACTTAGTTTTGTTTTATGATATTAAGACCACATTAAATCACACCAGCTATTGACAAATAAAGTATTTGGCAAGTGTGACCATAGCTTTACACTTATTTTCGTCTATTTGCAAAACTGTATAAGTAAGAGCTTTCAAACTTTTGAAGAATCGACAGACTAAAAATCTTGTACATTACCACGATTCATATTGTCTCGGTAGGAGAACAGAAAAGAAAACCCTAGATAGTGGTTATTTACACTTCAAAGTATATTTAGCTTCTATGACTTAATTAATAATCGGTTACATAAGAAATTGTTATAAAGTGAATGAAACAGAGTATAAATGTTGAATGCATCAATACCATACACAATTATATATTTCCAGAAAAGCGGAGCGAATAATGGTAGAACTAACCCAGCAGCCACACGTTTAAGTGTTGCGTTAAAGTTTTTACACATACTATTGACTGCACTCAATTTTAAAGTAATTTATTTTGAAGATGTCATCAAGAAGACAACTGATAAAGACAATCGAAAAAGATGATCATTTAAATTGTAATTAGCTGTTTTCCGAGTATGAGTGAATTGGTAAAAAAGTTTGTGGATATTAAAACTAGCAGTGCAAAACTTGATCGTCTAACCCGCAAGTCAAATAAAAAAAATTGGTTTTTTTTCAGTTAAAAAAAGTAAGCAAAATGGAAAAAAGTACACAAGTACACATTGATAAAAAAAGTAACCAATTTTGGCTAAAAAGTAACCAAAACGGCAACGCTGAACACAAGCAACTTTTGCCATTTGTCTCTCTAATTGAAAAAAAAAATTAGCTCAGCTGTGTTTTCAACGCCACCTTTAGAGTAGAATGATTTTTCAATAATTTCGATCGTTAACGGTCGAATAGAAATTTTATATGACAAATACTCAGTTGTAAAAGTATTTTCCATATTAAATTCTATACGATCGTTTACATTTGAACAGGCAGAGAATTCATCTTGGTTTCAATGTAAATATTTGTGAAATAAAAGTTAGTGATATAAATAAATACAGATAATTTAAATTTTCTGTATATTAAAAAACTTACCTTGCTCACAAGCATGTCGTCAGCTTCAAAATGTCTGCCAAACATTTTGGGAGATTCACCAGGTACGGGCTCAATTTTAATACAAATTTCTTGACCCTTTCGTGCGCTTTCGATTTGTTTATGATTTGATTCGATAGATGTTACAACACCGATGTCGACGAACTAAAAGAAAGTTAAAAATAATGCATTTTTATTAAAACCATTATTTTACTGATTATTTTACTTTATAAACTTTTTCTAAATTATAAATATTTATTAAGGCCTCATTAGTTTTTACTTTCTGTTGCCGTTCGGTTTCGTTCCATTCTGTAACAAATATTTTGTAATTACTTTTTCTGTGAAAGGAATCAGCTGCATTTAAAAAGAAAAACATTAAAATTGTAAAAAAAAAAACTTTTCGTAAAAAAATTTATATTTTGTGTCAAAAGTATGTACGTCAATTTTTAAAAAATCATTAATTACACAAATTTTTCTAGTTTTACACAAAAAATTACAATTTGTTCATATCACAACAAACTAATACATACACACTTTGGCCGTAACTTACACTGCATTTACACATGAAAGTACTTTCATGAAAATTCTGTATACGTATTATCACCACAAATTTCACAGAAAAATAATAAACTTTCATGAAAATTTACATGAAAGTGAAAATTCATTTTCAAAATGTCGTCAAAGGGCAAACTTCTATCAAAAATTTATCTTCTTCTTCTTTTATTGTTTTGCTTATTTCAAGTTTTACGAGTTGCTGAGCCAAATTATTTACAACAAACTTCAGGTATTTGTTCAAAATATTTATTTTTATTAGTTTTTATGATATTTATAAATTTTAATTGGAATCATTTAGTTGAAAAAATATATTAAAATTCTTTATATATACGAAAAAAAAATAAATTTAAATTGGCAACACTGCTTAGGTATTGTCATTTACTTTCATGAAATCGCTTTCTTGAAATTTTCATTGAAAGCTAGAAAAATGTAAATGTGTTAGTGAAAAAATGTGATTGTATTGCGACTAACAAGAAACTACTTTCATGTGTAAATGCCCAGTTAACGTTGAATTCTATTTTCAACAGATTTGTATGCAACAAAACAAAAGGAAAAAAAAACCACACATACAGACTTTGAATTGAAAAGAAACAAAACAGCTGATTCGGAACAGAACGGAACAATGCGATTTCATATACCTATACGGTGGTGTCGATACTACAACAATTAACAACACCAAAAAAGCACAACAATGTATTTTTTTGTTGCTATCGTTGATCGATATGTCAAAAACATAAGCAACTTTTGACATTTTTGAGGGAAAAAAGTTACATATACGAGGGTTCGCAATTCTGCTTTGTTTGACTCCATAGATTCTTCTTAAATTTTTTGTAAAATAATGGCAATCCTTCTTTCTTTGTTCAAAGCATAAGCATCCCTATCGTGAATAAGAAGTGAACATTACTCCCCACGAAATTTTGGTGTTCCAAGGAAAAGGGAACACATTTCGACGGAAATTTTATTCACGATAGGGGTGCCCTCAATGGGTAAACATTTTTGTATCGCATGAAAAGTGACTGTTGTTACGGTCGCTTAAGAAAAAAAAATTTCATTTGTTTTAATAAATTTTAATGTTGTTTTTATATTTTTGAAAAAGTTACCTTTTTAAGCTTTCCAAAAGACCAAATTATGTAAAATAATATAAATCTTAGACCCTATAAAGTATAAATATTCTGGGTAATTATGAGAAGCGAAGTTGATTTAATGATGTCCGTCTGTCTGTTGAAATGGGTTTTCTGAAGACCCCAGAAATTATGCAGACTGGGTTGTTATATATATATAACATATGCTCCGTTAAATTTTGCTTTTGAAATTCACCCTGATCCGTCCACAAATGGCTGAGGTAATAAAACATGCCCTTTAAATAAAAATAGGAAAATCTTATATACCCTTCACCATGGTGCGATAAAGGCAGAAAGTTAAATAAACAACGTTCTTTAGATATAAACATATATAGTTTATGCCACACCCACTTCTTCAATCTCACCCACATTTTGTCGAATGTTGTGTATTGATAACCAAAATACTTGTACCTAATTGGGAAACTCCAGATAAGAGCATTTCCAGCGATAAGAACTCTTTTTTGTAACCTAACGTCAGCAAGCAATTAAAATTGTTACTCAAAAAAATTTTATATGTATGTATAAAGAGGTGTAAAGAGTCACTAGCTCTACATTTAGTAAAAAAGAGGATAACATTTGAACAATATGGACCTAAAATACAAGCTTATTTGCTTGCTGGCGTTACGTTACAAAAAGTAGACTTTTCGCTAGAAACTTACATATTCAGAAATATGTAATGTCTTTGTATTGGAAGTGCCACGCCAATTTCCCCTATCTCGCCCACATTTTGTCGGTGTATTGATAACCAAGATGCTTGTACCTAATTTATAAACTTTGAGTTTTGCCGTTCTCCAAGTATAAATAAAAAATTACCAACAACAAGGGATTTAGGGTTAAAATAATAATTTTTGCTCATGAACTATTTGTTAACGGATCAGGGTGAATTTCAATTTAAATAGCAAATAATTCTGGACTTTATGTGACATACATGTCCCCATACTGGTCCCCATCATATTTGGGGTCTTCGGAAACTCCATTTCAACTGACACACGGACAGATGGACATCGTGCTTTGAACTCCCCTTCTCATACGGATCCAGAATATATATAATTTACGGGGTCTAGGATAAATATTGTAGAAAATACAAACGGAATAATAAAGTTATATACATCCTTTTATCTTCGGTGAAGGGTATCAAAAGAAATATGATTAATACCGTTTATTCATTTTTTCGAAGAGCATGAAGAGGTCACTCTTTGTGGCATCTGTTGCGCGACACTTGAGAGGCAGAATCCGGTAGAATCACCGTATGTACTAGTAAACAAATTTTTCTTTTTTATGGCGTATTTTCGTCGTCTCAAAACTGCTGTGATTTACAGCCTGTTTTTAGAAAATGAAAATATTTGTTCGTTCGTAAAAAAAACGAACGAAAACTGATTTAGGTTTTCATAAAATTAAAACACATTTTAAGTGAGTGACTGAAAAAGCTTTCATTTTTTCCACACACGTTTGGTTCTTATAAAATGAACATCTTCGTAATAAACGAGCACAAATGCCAAAACAAGACGATAAGTAAAAGGCATTCGTTTAAAAAAATAAATAGAAAAAAAGGATATTTTACTGAAAGAACTCTTAATTATTTACAATATTATTAAAGGTTTGTGTATCTATATATATGTATATGTATATAGAATTGTAACATTATTGACTGATTGATTTATGATCGCACAGCCTAAACGCCTGAAGCTAAAAACTTGAAATTTGTACCGGTGGCTGGACTCTTCCCAAATAGATCCACTAAAACGGTATTTTTGGAAAGTCGAATGTTTAGGGGGTAACAAGGGTAAATTCGGTAACCTTTTATTTCCAAAACTTAGAGAGATACAATGAAATGTATCTCTTTAAAAAAAATAAGTGGACGAGTGTCTGGTACTTTTTTGAAATTCTCCTCTTTCAGGGAGTATTTTGGTACTTTTTTTTTGTCATCCCCCTATCTTTTAAGCCAATAAACATAGAAATAAAAGTAATATCACATTCGAAACTTATCTAAAAAATGCAAAATCAGATTTGGTACTTTAAGGGGCGAAAATCGTAATTTATTTTTTTGTACTTTTTTTAAAAAAACATTTTTCTCCATTCCCAATACAATATTGAAATCAAAAAGGATATATACGAGAAATTAAATGTCTTTCTTTTACTCTTGTGTTCTGCGTATGGTACTTTTTGAATTTGTTATAATATTGAAGAGACTCAAAATTAAGCTGCAAGGTCCTGAGTGATTATCACAAATATTTGGTACACAAATATGATCATAAAAAAGGACCGGACAGAGTAGCGGGTTAAATGCATAAAAATATGCTTAAGAAAGAAAATGAGACGTTAATGAAGTAGCGGGTTAAATACTACTAATTACATAAATATGTATTCACAGGTTCAAAAAATTCTAGAAACAAGTATGTACATAAGTAAGTATGTATGTGTGTATGTAAGTTCTTCCGTATGTTTTAAAAAATTAGTGCTTTCACGCAAATACCTTCACCATTTCTATATGTTGATGTGTAGCAAAAAATCGTTTTCATATATTGCGTTTATTTATTGCAATTTTTGTAAACATTTTAATTCAACATTTTTAGTTTTTAACAATTTACTACCATTTTTAATAGTATTTTTGTTTTTTAAATTTATAATATATTTTTGTAAACAAAAGCCAGGGTTAACCTTGAACACAAAATCTTTATATGCAAGAAGCATGAAAAGGTACGAAAATAAACGCATTGGCAATAATGTTGTTTAACGATAGAAAAAAGCTCTATTTATGTCAAACATGAATAGACGAAAGCTTTTAAATGTTTTTTAAAAACCAATTTTAAAACGTTTTCGTTTTAATACGAAAACTTCAAGTGAGAACACTTGTGTTTTACAAAAACAGGCTGTTAGTAGAGACTATAACAGCTGAACAAACATTAGCCCTCGATAGCAATTACGTTGAACTTTTAAATATGACGCCATTATAGAAATCATATAACAAAACATAATTGAAGTAACTTTTCGGTACAAGCGAGTTTGTACCCCTCTTCTTTCTTCTTTTCTCGCTCTCTGCCATAAACTCAGACTTGCATCAGGTAAAATTGATATGTCCAAAAGTAGACTTTCTGATCTTTTGAAATTATCAAGTCTAAATTTGTTATTTTTATTACATGAAATATTTTTTTTTATATTATTAGTTTCAAAAAAAATTTTGAAAATTCAATTTTATATGAAATCAAACGATTGTAATATTAACTCAAAAAAAAACACAAAAAAAAACTCTGAAAATCTAAAAAAAAAACTACAGAGCTTAATTTGTCTGAGTTCACACTCTGAAAGTTTTGTTACAGGAAGTCAGAGTTTATTGATGAGAGGAGAGAGTAGAATAACATCCCAGCAGGACAATGTCATCACTAGGAATCGGGAATGTAATATTTGATTCCAGAACTCATTACTCCTAACACAGAACATGTCGTAGGATTGTAATTATTATTTTAATGTATACTGTGAATTAATTAAGTAATTCATTACGGGTTTGATTAAGAAAATATGTAAAAAAAAAACGAATAATTGTCACAACTAGAAAAATAAATACGAATAATTATTGTGTCAATAAAATTATCTTCTTGATTACAATGAATACATTATTATTCTTTGGAAAAAATACATTATTTTTTAATTTATTTTTGTAATCTATTCCTTATTTTCCCGCTGGATGGTTCTCTTTCCCTCTCTCCAATAAACTCAGACTTTCTTAAAGAAAACGTTCATATTTTGAGTCGACTTTCAAATTTCTATAGCAAAATTTGTTGATGTTTTCTTGGTAATTATCTGGCAATATCATCTAAAATAATCGTATCTAAAACAATCGCATTCGTATTGCGATTTTAATAACAATCCAAAGAAAAATGTTTACCCGTTCTCATAATTTTTTTTCATACAAATAAGAAAAAAAAGAAGGTTAACTGTGTTTTACAAACACCAAATTTCATCAGCAAACAGGTTAAAAAATCGCCACATCTGACAGCCTTATTGTCATTACAAAATTTATTAAAAGTCATTTAGTTTTAAACTGAATTTTATTTATTCAGATGCGTTGGAAACCTGCTTATTATTTTTTTTATTTTGTTCCCTTCTGGAGAGTAAAACTTTAAATTACATTTTATTTATGTTTATTTGAATTTGTAACTAAAAACTAAACGAAGTAATCACAGAAAAAAGTGTTTTATCAATTAAAAAAATGGTTTAAAAAGTATTTAAATTTTATTAATGCGATCATTGAATTAATTTTATTTTTAGTTGAAAGAAAATGAAAAATATAATTTTGATTTAATTAACATTTTAGTTGTTTTGAAATAAATTTTCAATTAAAATTTTAATTAAATAACAAGAAATATTTATTGACTTTTTCGTTTGAAATAAAATAATTTAAACATGTAGAATTGTTGTTGGGAATTGTCAATATTTAATTAAATAAATTAACACATTGTTTGAAATGGCAAAGTTTTTTTGATCATTTTTTTTAATTAAAATTAATATGTAATATCATTTATTGAAAAAAAAATATTCACAATTTTACAACTTTTAGTAATCAATATAATCATTTTGGTAATAGGTGCAAAATCAATAAATTGTTTGCTTGATGAATAAAGTATAAATTTGGTGATTGGAGAAAATAATTCATTTTTCCGTGATCAAAAACAATTGTTGGTATTGCCGCAATTTTGGCCTCCAGCAAAACAAAATTGTACATGAGAACCCCTGCAATTGTTTTGTGTTGCACAGTGTTTTTATTTTAGAATTTCTATGTTGCATAAATTGTATAAAATTAACGGTTTGCTGAAGTTGGCTTATTATAACAGACGTAGTTACACTATTCATTAACTTTCCACCAGACGTTTTAATTTTTATTTTTGTATTAAAAAAAAAGGTTATTTTCTGACAAAATTTTATAAAGAAGAAATTAAAAAAAACGGAAAAAATTAAACCTTTTTAAGCATTTTTCTTTGTACATCAAGTCAACGGAATTTGTTTTCTTTTACAAATGTGCATACATATTTATGGACTTACGTATGTACTACACTTCTTATGACAGGAAATTAAAAGCATAGCATTTCCTGTGGGCGGCTGATATCTAGTGTGTAGATACCACAAACCAGAAAACAATTGAACAACCTAAAATACGTAATAAAAAATAACAACATTACGAAGTTAAAAAAAAAACAACAGCAACGAAAAAAAATCATAAACAATATCTAAAATGTAAAAAAAAAACAACAAAAAGAAGTTACGTTTTATACAGTAGAGGCCTTGACTACAATTTGAGTTTTAATATTTTTTTTTTTAACCCTGTTTACATTAGAAAACTTTTTTAGACGCTGTCTAATTTGGAGGTAAACTCACTGGTAAACTCTTATTTATAACCCTGCCTTTACACATGCGAGTAATTACTTGCAAGTGGTGTATTTATAGTTTTAAATATTTTTAAAAAAAAAGTTAAAACTATTATTATTGTTTCCGCAAACAAGTAAATTTGGCAACTCTGTTTATATTTTTGACATTAACTTGCATGCGAGTGTATTGTGTTTTTCGAACTTGCACTTGCATGTGTAAATGCTGGGTAAGTTCAAGACGATAAAAAAAAGTTCGAAAGGAATCCCTGCTTAATGTAAATAGAGATTATTTTATCTCTTTTAGGTGATTATCTACATACACACAGACATATGTATCTTAAATTTTAAGTAGGCATTTTCCAAAATGTTTTAGTTTTCTTTTATTCTTTTTATTTCGAATGGTATTCGGTTAAAAAAAATAATGTAGCTTAATATGCACCGTTTGTAAAAGCCAGCAATTGTGGGCTGACGACAAGCAGCAGCAGGTCTGCTGCCCTGTCTTTAATGTATGCAATTCATTTAGTCGTACGTTCATTTAAATTGTTGTCTATTTACAGTTAGTGCCATTAATATTCGGTTTTATTCAAGTACAGATTTAATTTTTTTTTTTAATTTTTTTGAAAATTATTCCTTGCCCATTATTGGGTTATGTAATGCATACTAATTAATTTTCCTACACCTTTAGCACCCATTCAACCCGCACACGTAAAACAGTTGGTCTTTCAGTTAACGGTTCTAATTGTTGGTTTGGTTTTTTCTATTAGATATAAAGTTTTTGTTATATTTTTAACTGCAAGAGAACACCATCCCAACAAGAATCA
Source organism: Pollenia amentaria (assembly GCA_943735925.1). NCBI lineage: Eukaryota > Metazoa > Arthropoda > Insecta > Diptera > Polleniidae > Pollenia > Pollenia amentaria. The sequence goes on along the minus strand of OX031009.1, from coordinate 216,109,733 downwards.
AGCTAATTGAGGAACTATGTACCATGCAAAATTTAAACAGGCTCCTAGGCTGCTTCTAGGACTTACGTCATGCTATTTGATCGAAAAACCTGTTGCAATTCTTCTACATTGCATGATAGGATGGATGGAATTTAGCAGACTTGGCCCAATATTGATAAATTCATCAATTATTTGATGGCTCCAAGATTAATGAAATTTAAGATTACGCCATGCGCATTGTTTCACGTTAGATGGCGTAGTTTGTTGCTGACAAGGGTTGTCAAGTATAAAAGGCCCTAAAGCTATGTACAGATGGTTGTTAGATCTAACAATATTGTCTGTAAAGTTGCCTAAAAATTGCTTACAACTGTGTGAACTGCCAATTTTTAATTTACAACGTTGTTAAAAAAATTATTTTCAATTAATTTTAAGACAATAATACATAATAATAACCGTGTAAACACCCTCACCAACATGGAAAGGTAATTGCCAGAGATTGTTAGCTCATTTTTATTGGCGGATGTGTAATATTAAAGCCCCTGACAATAATACCGTTGTCAGAAAAATATTTCTATTGGCAACGCTGCAAATACATATGTATCAGGGTGAAAAAATTGTTCACCTTCCCAAAATTAAAAAAAAATTCCCAAAATATCCCCTCTAAAAAACACCCCCAAAAACCACTTTTATTAAAGCCTGGTACTCTGTTCAAAATTTCACTTTGCTGCAATAGAGTCATAACATAATTTTAAATTTTTTAGCACCTTAAAATTTAATTCTTCTCTAGAGTTGAGTATATAAGATATCTGCGATGTGACTATTAACTCCACATTATTAGCTCGTAGGCGACCCTATATTTCACTGGGAATTAAAGAATTAAATAAATTAGCTTAAAAATCAGATTTTTTGAGTTATGATTCTATTGCAGCAAAGGCTCGATATAAAAAAAACTTTTGCGGAATTTCTATGAAATAATGTTAATAGAGTTATACTCTGTTCAATTTGTGAAAAAGTTTCTAGCAACAAAAAATTTGTGAAAAAGTTACTTCAAACAAAAAAATGTGACTAAAACGTAAACAAAAAAATTTTTATTGATTATTTTTATATTTAAATTTGTGTTTTTGGAGATGTTAAAGAAGTATTTTAATTGGATAAATAAAATAAAAGCTGTTGGAAAAGAAGTGAGCATACTTTTTAATCAATTTGTATAAAAGTTTCACACAAAATTGGTTGTTTCCAGCAAATGAACTATAAACCAGTTTTGGAATATTAAGAAGCTGGAGTGGTATATTCGACCGTGCGAAATCTTTAATACACTCCACCAACAGTAAGAATATATCTGGAGTGGGCTCTGTATGGGATCAATAAATTCAATAAGCAATATTTATAAAAATTTACGTCAGCATTATAATAATTGGATTTGTAGTCATATAAAGCGTAATTTCACTTAAAATAATATAATATCATGATTGGTAACAGCTTTAGCCGCACTATAATAATTTTCAAGAAGGGATTTTATATTGGGCAAATAATAAATTAAGAATCAATAGTCACCACAAAATTATGTTGAGTGATTACTGATTTAAAAAATCTTAAATTAGACGAAATTTCAATATAAAGGGCTTTTCAGAAGGCTGCTTTATATTGGAGAAATAGTATGGACCGATTATCAGAAAATTGCACGTGTTATTTCTAGTCGTATAAAGTTGGAACAAATTTTACAACATATCTATATTTGTAACGGACTTAATCGTATTTAAATGATTATCCAGAGTGGGCTTAATATAATTATTCATAGATCTTTACGAAATTAAGCGGAGTGGTTTCGAATCTTACGAAACTATTTCGGACTAAATTTGACTCCAATACCATTGTTCGTTACAGTGTTAGGCTTACTAAAAAAAAATTAAAAAAATTAAAAAATTTGGAAATGAAAATAAGTTTTGACAAATTGGATTTAACAGCTGACGAACAGGTGCTCCAAAGAGTTTACCTTGTTGAATTCGCCTTGAAAGCTACTAAATAATAAGTGAAAGAAGTTATTCATTTTGAAAAAGTAAGCGAAGTTTTTACTGTTTATGAAAAAACATAAACAAACATTGAATTCTTTAACTGCTAATACGTAAAAACAGAGAAAAGCATGCTGAACAATAAGACTTGTATCGTATGAATTGGAACTTAAACGGTGTTTTCATTTGCCACTACTGGCCATGATGAAATAAACAGGCGGCATTACTACGCCAGATGACGATTTTTTGCTCTTGAATTGTTTGTCTAGTCTTATGTCAAAGTTTTGCTTATGTTTACAAAATGTCCACGTTTTGTGCTGTGATTAATGTATTGTATTGAAGTTTTTTATTATTTGAATTAAAATTAAATAAGATCCCTGTCGGAAATTCAGTTAACTTTAAATTAACTGAAAGCTAACTATTTCTCAAGTAGTGGTGGTTGACACTTGCATTGCTTTTATATGAAATTAACTAACTATTTTAACATTGCGATGTCCTAGGAAGTAGTCAATTGTCCGACTCTGCACTACTTACAGTTAACTTAAAAGTTAACTTTTTGTAGCTACCCAGCAAAAACTTTATAAAAATATATAGTTACACAAAAGTCAATAAAGTAAATTTTTTTTAATTTTTTTTTTATTATTTTTTTAATTATTTTTTTTTTATTTTTTCTTATTTTATTTTACTTTATTTTATTTTTTATTTTTTTTTCTGTCTCTGGTGGGATTCGATCCCGCAACCTCGGTGCTGATAGAATAGCTCGCTACCAGCTAGTCTACCGGGCAGTGTAGTTTTTGTATTAAAAAACTATGTTTTTTGACTATAATGACTATAATGACGTTTGTTTGTTAATCGACTTGGCTCCCTCTACTTAAAATTTTAAGTATTAATATACAGTGTTTGTATACACTTTGGTTAATGTAAATTTTGCATTGCTTAGTAGTTGGCTTTAAGTTAGTCCATACAAGCTAACTTAATGTTGGCTTTTTTTGTAGTTAGCTACTCATTTGACGGCAGGGATGGTAATCATAGGGAAATAAAAATTGGCTAAAAATTAATTTATTATTTCATCGCGTTCGGTGGCAAAATTTGATTTTAGTTTAAAATAATTTTTGACGTATACGGAGACTTATTTTTAATTTTTGTTGGTACTGGCAAGACAGTTGCAATACATGCAAACTTTTTCACTAATACATGTACACTTTTTCAGCTATCTTGTCTACTGTCTTGCAAATTTTACAGACAGTAAAATTGGACAGTGATTTGATATTTGTTGACAGTAATGTGAAGTTAAAAGAAAATTAATAAACTATGCTTTGGTTCTGTATGTTTTACTGAAGTGTTATCAATGTTCACACGAAATAGTTGTCAAATGCTATTTTTAATTTGTTTAGTTCATATAAAACTGGTTTAGCTGTGACATTCACGTTAGACATTTTTTTAAAAGCGAACTGTCTTAACTACTGTCCGGACGCCTACGCTACGAAGACAGTAAGTAGCGAATTTGGTAACTAATATGTATCTTCTTACTGTCTTGCCAGTACTGTCAAATGTAAACACTGTGTTATAGAAAAAACAAATATTAATGGCGTGAAATTAATAGGGTCGCTATACTTTATTACATTTATAAAAACTGCACGATTGTTACAACTCCATTTTTTTATACATATGCATAAATATTTTTAAATGCTAACACTTAAAATTTAAGACGTTTACCTTTTTTCGATACTTATATTCTCTCCACTAATACCAGATTATTCATATCGGTAAAGTAAAAAAAACCGACTATTTATGACACTAACTGTCTTCCTCAAACAAACATATATACATATTTATAAACCTTTGTAAAATATATTTATATGTACAGAAATAAAAACAACAAGCATTTAGTCTGCAAATGCACATGTGTCGCTACTTCCTGTTGATTGTTGTTGGTGCTGATTGTTTTGATCACATTTGTTATTGTTGATACAGTGGCAACATTTTAGCGGTAACACTTAATTTAGCCATTATTTTACAATTAAACATTTAATTTAATTTTACCAACAACAATAATTTTAACTCAAACTTAAACATGACACTTTAATTTAAAAAAATTTTATGTCAGCTTTTTTTCTCACTGTGACCGTTAAAGTGCCATATGACGTCTGTAAAATAAAAAAAAAATATAAAAATATAAATAAAAGAGTTGAGGTCTACAAATTGGGCCATTAAATGGTCGTATTGGGACATTTAGCTTTTGAAAATGTAGTATTTAAACTTGTGTATTTAAATACATGTGTATGGGTTATACATATGTACATATATGTATGTACCTATATATTTGTTGTTTGTATGTGAGTGGTTGTGTGTGTGTGTTTAAAAATGCATTTGCCTAAAGAAAGATGCATCATCAACATCTGATGCTTGTACATATTTATAAGCATATCTGTCGATATATATACATATTTCTTTCTTTATTTTAATATAGAAATGTAGGTATATGTTTTTATGGATTTTACTAATAAACATAAATATTTAAATTCTTGATACAGACCGGATGTCGTCTATTTTTGTATTAATGAAAACTGATTAGTTTTGATAAAATTTACAGTAGAAAATAAAACTTACTAATAATAATTTATTACTAATATGAAAATTAGACTTTCTTTATTGAGTTAAACGAGACCTTTATTGCAGGTGAATATTGTTTTTTTTTTTAATTTCTAGAATTTTGTAGGACCCCTTAAAGTTTACTTACACAGAAAAAATTATCAGTAGTTTTTTATCAATTAAATAAATTGTTTAATAAGTATTTCAATTTTATTAATGTGATAATTATTTTTTTAATAATAATTAGTATTGTGGTTATTTTATTGAACTGTTAATGGTTTTTAATCCAAATTTAGATATTTTTAATTAGGCTTAAGTTCATTGAATTTAATTTTCATTAAATTATTTTTATGAAGATAGGAATTTTACAACATGAAATTAATTAAAATTTTTTATTGATAATTTTTCATTCTTGACTGCGCTAAGATTTGAACCCAGGCGTTCACGGACAGGTTGCCCAGACTAGTTTCGATTGTTACCACACAATCTCGTCAGTGGGGTTTGCCGTTTTACTCACTCGGCTATTGAGGCCGGGCGACGTCAATAGTCAAACATCAATCCTTAAACCAAAATGGTATTTCACTTTGGTAGATCGGAATTTGCTTTTTTGAATGAATGATTATCTATTTTAATTGATTTACATGTTCTTCCTAACTTCTGTTTTTTCGTACTTTTTGTCAAGAATTCTTCTTGAAGTCCAAAGTACATTTTTTTTTATTTTATTTTTGATGTTTTTGTCTTTCTTTTTTCTTGTTGACTTTGTACTTCAAGAAGAATTCTTGACAAAAAGTACGAAAAAACAGAAGTTAGGAAGAACATGTAAATCAATTAAAATAGATAATCATCATTCATTCAAAAAAGCAAATTTCGATCTACCAAAGTGAAATACCATTTTGGTTTAAGGATTGATGTTTGACTATTGACGTCGCCCGGCCTCAATAGCCGAGTGAGTAAAACGGCAAACCCCACCGACGAGATTGTGTGGTTACAATCGAAACTAGTCTGGGCAACCTGTCCATGAACGCCTGGGTTCAAATCTCAGCGCAGTCAAGAATGAAAAATTATCAATAAAAATTTTTAATTAATTTCATGTTGTAAAATTCCTGTCTTCATAAAAATAATTTAATGAAAATTAAATTCAATGAACTTAAGCCTAATTAAAAATATCTAAATTTGGATTAAAAACCATTAACAGTTCAATAAAATAACCACAATACTAATTATGGTTAACAGCTTAGGCACGAGCTATGTTTACATTTGTCCTTCAAGTTGTGCTGAAAAAGGTCAACAAGAAAAAAGAAAGACAAAAACAGCAAAAATAAAATTAAAAAAAATGTACTTTGGACTTCAAGAAGAATTCTTGACAAAAAGTACGAAAAAACAGAAGTTAGGAAGAACATGTAAATCAATTAAAATAGATAATCATTCATTCAAAAAAGCAAATTTCTATCTACCAAAGTGAAATTCCATTTTGGTTTAAGGATTGATGTTTGACTATTGACGTCGCCCGGCCTCAATAGCCGAGTGAGTAAAACGGCAAACCCCACCGACGAGATTGTGTGGTTACAATCGAAACTAGTCTGGGCAACCTGTCCGTGAACGCCTGGGTTCAAATCTCAGCGCAGTCAAGAATGAAAAATTATCAATAAAAAATTTTAATTAATTTCATGTTGTAAAATTCCTGTCTTCATAAAAATAATTTAATGAAAATTAAATTCAATGAACTTAAGCCTAATTAAAAATATCTAAATTTGGATTAAAAATTATTTTTTTAGTTGAAAGAAAATTAAAAATTAAAGTTTTAACAAATAGATATTGGGAATTATTTCTTTTCATAAGCAACTTTATTATATTCAAAATTTTTTATTTTTCGAATTTATTCTATGAGTTAAATTTCAGTTATGTATTTTTATAAAGCTTTTTTGTAATAGTTCTATTCCTTAAAAAAAATTTATAAAAAAAAAAACTGAAATTTAACTCATAGAATAAATTTAAAAATAAAAAATGTTGAATTAAATTTTTATTTAATTAACAGTTTATTTGTTTTGAAATTAATTTTTAATTAAAATTTTTTTTTTAATAATAAAAAATCTTAATTGATTTTTTCGTTTAAAATAAAATAACGTAAACTTGTAGAATTTTTGTTGGGAATTATCAAAACCTGAGCTTTATTTAATGAAATCAATTAACACATTATTTGAAATGGCAAAGTTTTTTAATCAATTTTTTAATTAAAATTAAAAATATCATTTATTGAAAAAAAATGTTCGCAATTTTACAATTTTGAAAATTTTTAGTAATCAATATTATCATTTTGGTAAAATCAACAAATTGTTTGCTTGATTCTTTGAATTTGGTGATTAGAGACAATTTTTAATTTTTTCTGTGAACAAAGTCCTTTGGGTACCAAATAAAAAATGTTCTTGTTTTGCGAAGCAACAATAGTAAATTTTACAAAGTAAGCGCACGTACTACGAAGCAGGTTTGTAAGGGAGCATAATAAAGAGTAACTGTAACAACGAAAAATTCAGGGTGTAAAGCTGATCGTTACATTCACCAATTTTAATATACACTGAATAAAGCGCTTTCTGTGTCAAAAATGTATTGCTTCCAAGTGGGAACTCGCCATATAAAATGCATGTCTTCCATAAGCGATATGTTAAGCGAAACTTTAACGTTTCTCCCTTTCAAACCTGCTTCGTTAAAAGCTCCGTTTTTTATTGGGTGGAAACTCTTTTGAAGATATTCATCTGTTGGTTAAAATCAATGTTCCTAAAGCTTGCATATTCCCCAAAAATTCAAATTCACACTACACACCAGTGCACCCACTAATTTCTTACTTCAGATGATAGTATTAAAGCGTTAAAATTTCGATGCCCTACCTGAATTAGTAAAGAAGGCGGAAAAACTAATAAGTAGGTATATTTTTTTAAAGTGTTTGTGGTTTATAGTTTATGTATATATTTCTTTAATTTTAGATTTAAAAACGGTAAAAATAACAACTCGAAAACAGTTTGAACTTTAAGTCCATGAAATAATAGTCAAATTGCTCGTGTTGTTTGGTATTTTAGGGAAACAAAAGCTAGGACTGAAGCTACATGGAAGCGTATCGCAGAAAAATTTACGATTTTGGCAACGAGTGTGGGTACATAAAAAGGCAAAATTAAAGAAAAAAATGTCGCACAATAAAAAATGTATACACTACCGGCTGAGAACCGTCGGAGGAATAAGTTTGGCCCCGATGGAACAGGCTACATATGTAGCTGAAATTAAATCCTAAAGGACATGTCTTTTGGATAAACTTAGCTGAAGTTTTGGAAGAAGAGACTGAGCTTCAAAATACTTACGAACGGCAACAACAAGTGGTAGATGATTTGATATATGGGCAAATCCCAGAAACTGCCCACCAACCAAAAATTTTTAATATTAATCTAATAAAAAATTTTTTTTAATGTAATATTGGACTAGATGTATAATTTCAGAAATATAAAAAAAAATGTTTTTCGATGATCATAAATACAAAAATTATAACCAAATCTTACCCTACATCAGATCTTTTAATGTTATGCGAGAAATTGAAATTTTTTTAGGTGTTCATAAAAATACTTTAGTGTTAATATAGATGGTCCGATTGTAAGCTATGTTTTTATTCACTCAATTGTCTTGGCACTTTAAATCAATCGAGGATATCACATAGTGTTGTCATTCGAAAAAAAAGAATTATTCGAACAATTTTTATTGATTTTTATTCGAACGAACAAAATGTAATCAGTAGAAAAGAAACCAATATAAATTTAATTGTGATAATGAGCACTCACACCGCTAAAATAACAAGTGAAAAATTTTACAGCCCCAAAAAATCTAGCTATACCATCGATATCAGGTGCTGATCATTGACTAACATTGAGCAAAATAACTGTAGATCCTGCCTACCGACTTTCATCAAAATCTTCATATGTTCAACTGACAAAAAATGGCTTGACTAGAAAAAGAAATATATACACAACATCTCCAAATTTTGAACTTATTTGTACAATTTGGTCAACGTATTTTTTTTTTTTGAGAGACTATACTAGCCCAAAGGTCACAAGTCTTACTTACATTAGTGCTTTATCATTCAAATTTCCCCTGTGTGTTACGGTAATAATATCGAATCAAATAATATATTTTTAAATCATTTGTGAGATTTTTCAAAAATATTAAATTTTAAACCGCGAGAGATAAAAAACATAAAACCTAAATATCTCAAAACTACTTAAATGGAGATGTGACTTTCTTTCTTAGAAGGGCAGAAAAGTATGAATTGTTTTTAATTTTAATTCAAACTTAAATTTCTTAATTTAATTTGGAATATCTTAAATTTCAATGAAAAACGGTGCAAATACATATTCTTTTGTTCCTTTCTCCATATTGAGCTAAACCCGTATTTCTGAAAAAAAAAAAGTTTGGCAAATTTTATAACCCCAGCTCTGCTATTGTTGATCCTTATTCCGAAATAATACCTAAATATGTATAATTATATTAAAATTTCTTTGAATGTGCTTTATAAATTGAAATACAACTCATTGAAGCACATTCGAAAAAATTGTTAATAAAATTTAAAATAATTTATGAAAAAGAAAAAATTCCCATATGGGTAAATCCCAGAAACTGTCCACCAACCGAAAACTTTTCATATTAATCTAATTCAATTTTTTTTTTAATGTAATATTGGACTAGATGTATAATTACAGAAATATAAAAAAAAAATGTATTTCGATGATCATATATACAAAAATTATAACCAAATCTTACCATCAGAGCTCTAAATGTTATGCTAGAAATTAAAATTTGTTTAGGTGTTCATAAAAATACTTTAGTGTTAATATAGATGGTCCGATTGTAAGCTATATTTTTATTCACTCAATTGTCTTAAATGTGGGTATAAAATTATTTTGTTTACAAGTTTGGAAAGATTGATATAAGGTATGAAATATCAGGTCCGAGGGTTGTAGTGTGTGCCACGAAAAATAAGGTTTTTTTTTAGATTGTGAATAGAATCAATTTTTTTCAAGTCGTCTATAATTTTATTTCAATTTCATTACCTCCTTTTAAGCAATTAAAAAAATTTAAATTCGACAACAAGAAAATAAAAAAAAATTTGCGTATTAAATTCTGTAGCGTGCCTTACGATTTGAGTTCTTCCAAAAATTGTATTAAAACCCGATTTAATAGTAATTTTCTTTTCTTATATATTCGCTTCTTATTACTTTTCTTTTGAGTTAGAGTTGTTGTGAAGCGAAATATTTGGCAGGTTTTTGGCAACATTTTATATAAAAAGCCTTTATATTTTAAATGTAAGCATATAGATATATTAGCCAGTAAGAAAGTATAGTATGACACCATATGGGCAATTATTGACCCGCTACAACAAAATTATGTTTTTAGCAAAAGGTTCATATAAGAGTCCGTTGTATTATATTATTTAGATAAATAAATGTATCAGTATGCATTTTTTCGACTTTTATGGCTAATAAATCAGTGAATGTTTAAACACAGCTTAAACTCAACAGTTGTAAACAGTGCCCCATATATAATTTGTAGTTTAAAAAATAATAATGCGGAAGCCCAACGATAATTGTTGTCAAATTCATACGGTCTGTATTAGGAGTTTAAACACCAGTTTCGTGCGCATAGAGATGGTTTATATTTTTTACTGATTTAAAGATTTGCAAGCTTAAACACATTTTAAACCAAAAAGAGAGCTTAACTTGACTGATTTATAAGCCCTAAGAGATTTTAGGGAGGGGGTTTATCTGACATCTTTGGTAAATTCTAGACCCACCAGCACAACATATTGGAATAACATAGTGGCTATCGTAAAAGTGTTGTCGCCATATTTTTATTACCAACAGTTATAAGGAAATTAGGGTATTGAAATACTCTTTTCCGAAAAGCAGCTGGTATGGAGTCTATATGAAATTATCGAGTGATTGTCACCATTTTCAATAGGCATGGTTCTTATGACAATGTAAACGCACATACCAAATTTCATTAAGTTATATCCAAAATTGCAACTTGTACTTTGCGCACAAGGTTTACATGCACATCCAACCATCAAAATATAAAATTCTTTAATAAACAAATTTTCATTCATTGATAAGTGCATTTATAAATAAAAAATTTGTATTTAAAAATTTTAATAAAACCAAATATAAATTTTTATTTGTTAAACTAAATACAATTGTTATTAATTTGTTTAGAAAATTCTAAATCGGGCTTATTAAGGTCATGTATTCCATGCAAATAAAAGATTATTTCATAATTTTTTCCGACATTTCGTTGGAGATTCCCAACATCATCAGGGATATTTTATTAGATCTGGCAACATCAAAATAAATACACAATTGAAAAATAATAGTTTAATAACAACAACGATAACTTAGTTCTACAGGAATAATATTACTCACATATAATCTTTCGTCAATAGTTTTGCATTTTAAATATTTCACACACATTCTGTTTTACATAAACACAACATAAAACATAAATTTAATTAAACAAAACTAATCCAAAAATATAAATAGAAATAAAAATTGTGTTTCTTTATGTTACTGGAAAAAATGTAGCGTGCTTTGCGTAAAGTGCGTCACAATGGGTTCACGGTAGGGATGGGCAAATTGGAAAAATATATCGATATATATCGTATCGATATATAGGTATATTTAAAAACTTAATATACCTATGTTAATACAAATTTACATATGTACAAAACATATTAAATTTAATTCCATTCTAACTTATTATTGTTTCTTTTAATTTAAAATTTACTGCCTGTCCCTCGATTTTGAACGAAACTTTCATTCGATTAACTTTTATTTAAAACAAAAACCAATTTTAACATTTAGTTTTTATTTTTTTTTTTAAATCGAGGGACCAGCAGTTTATTCCACAATAAAAAAAAATTTTAAAAAAAGTAAAGAATACAAAAAAATTTTTATTTATTCGCCATATGAAATCTAAAAAAAAAAAATTCATTGGAAATATATATTACCGGATTATATACTGCCGGTAAACGAAACTTGTGGCACATACTATACATTGGAGAATCGCCATTATTTTCTTAATATTAGTTAAAAAACAACAGTATTGTGAGCAATTCTTAAAAAACAACAGTATTGGGAGCAGTTGAGCAACAGTTAAAATGTTGAATTTTATTATACAGTCTTAAAAATATCGAATTCGATAGTCGTAGAAAAATATCGATGTATCGATGTATGGGTATTTTTAATATCGGCGATATATATCGATTATAATTTTTTTATATATCGATATTTTGATATATCGATATTTATTGCCCATCCCTAGTTCACGGCATTTGATAAAAAAAAAAAAAAAAACGGCAACATTTTTTTACTACAAATAATTAATTTTTTAATTCTCTTATGTTCATTGTTCTTTTAGGGATGAGATTTTGTGTATTTTATTATGCGAAATTCGCTAAAACAAAAATACGCAAAAACAGTTCAACTTTTAAAGGTACTTCTACTTTTTGTAGCGTGCGTCACAAAACTCTATGATCAATTATTTCGCAACAAATACCTGCTAAGAAATTAAAATATATGCCATTCGATAGTCACTTAGCACTATGTATAAGATGAAGCTTTCTCTTTTTAAATATCAAAATTGTTTATATATTAATCAGAAAACGCATACGAATGCAGCATTCGTCACGCAGGATTTGCCCATATCTTTTATATATCGTCTAATAGATGCCACGTTCGCCACCGCAATTTGTTATATTTATGTATTTCAAGTTGCCAAACTGTCAAAATAACATTATCGATTACTTTTTGACAACTAAACAATGTTGCCGTACCTATTACCAATTTTAATGTCAGTTGCGTTGCTTTTTAACAACGCAACTAAAGTTGTGTTGCCATCCGTTATCAACCCATAAGCGTTTTTTTTTTTTTTTTTTATTTAAGCGAGTTTTTATCGGTGCATTTCTCGCTTTAAAGCACTAAAAGACCAGCAAATTATAAAAGACATATAAGCGATTAATATTTTTTTCCATATTTACAAAACTATTTTTAAAAAGAAACCCGATAGTGAAAGAACATTTATAATTCTTATGATTAGTTCTATAATAAGCAGCTTCCGGGAAATGACGTTAAAAAAAGGAAACAAGCTTAATTTGCAAAGAACAATTTTTTTAACATTTATCATCTTTAATACTATGTATTGTATTTTCAAAAAAAAAATATTTACAAATATATATGTACATATGTATGTATGTATACATAGGTATGTATATGTTTGTATTTGAATTAAAAGCAAATCACACTTTAGTTTTATCTTCACTAATATATAGTTTTTTACACACAATTCATTCATTCATTGTCAATATAATATGCGGCAGCAGGAAGTATTAAATTCGACTTTAGAAACGGACACGCATTTTAACACAAACATTTAAAAAAAAACATTTTAAAACGTGCTACCACATATCTAAATGCTTATCTACTCAAATAATAAGTAAATAAATAATAAAAATACAAAACAATTGCAATAAGAACTTCTACAATTACCTGATTCAAAAAACGAAACAAAATCGCAACATCCGCATTTTTGTTAAAAAAAAAAAATCGAGTCATAAAATTTTATCATTTCTGTATTATGAATGAATGGGATGGGCTTGCAGACACAAATAAAAATTAACAGTAACAAACAGAACTATCGAACAATCAGTTTGTACTGGAGAAAATATAATTAAATTAAAAATAACTGATACATGATGCTGAACACGATCATGTGCTAAGCAAATCTTCAATTTTTCATAAGTAAATAAAAACAAAGTCTTTGCCTTGTTTTTCCCCTAAATTTGGTTTGTTCCCCTACATAAAATTCAAATTTTTTTTCTTTATCTTCGAGTAGTTTGGGTAAATTGTCAAACAATCAGCTGTCGAAAAAATAAACCAAACACAAAAATATAAAATAAAAAGGGTAATCACTATGGGTAGTGAAAAGTGTGCAAATGATGCAAATGTGTGTATTTTGCACACAACACAACAATAAAATGTACGTATTTGCTATTTGCTTCATTTCAATTCGTTTGCATTAAAAAAAAAACCTTAAGCAAAACTAGTAGTGCATATTTGTTCAGTTGCAAATAAAAGCAAACATCAACTTTTGACATACGGAGCGCCATATTTTTTATTTGTAAAAGAGAAAATTAATTTTTACGGGTTCTAGGCATTCTTATTTGTTAAAAATTTATGTAGGGGGTTTCACTTTTGTTGACCTGTGTTATAAAAAATTTATTTTAATATCAACGCTTGTGCATAATTGTAAACAAATGAAGACTTTTTGACAACTTATGACAGTGCTGCCAGAAGTTTTTTGTGTTGCCAGAATAATTTTTTAGAAAAATAGCACATTTGCACCAAAAATAAAAGTGGTATGCTCACGGTCAATCATAATATGCACTGAAAATTTACAAAGTGCATATTTACACAATGACCATCGTGATTACGCTTAACGTCTAAAGGTGCTGTCGCTGCGACAAGGCTTTCGTTCTATTTTGGAGTCCTTTCTTAAATCCACGCGAATTTAAATATCGAGGGTTATTATTCAAATAGTGCTATCAGCAATATCACAATTTTACAGGAGTGCGAAAAAACTGAATTTTTCTATAACACTAATGGCTAATAAATCAGTGAGTGTTAAAATGCTGGTTTAGTTGAACTAAACTTAAATTTATATGTAGTTTAAACTTAACAGTTGTAAATCAGTATCCCATGTATTATATGTAATTAAAAAAAGTAACATGTGGCAGCACTACAATAAATGTTGTTAAATTCATATGGTCTGCATTGGTAGTTTAAACGCCCAATTAAATGCGTTTAAAGATGGTTTAAATGTTTACTGATTTATAGTTATTTTGGTTTAAACACATTTTAAACCAAAAACAGAGTTTAACTTGCTTTGATTTATTAGGCCTAAGGCCGGGTTTTTGAGATGCGGATTAAATTTAAACTTAGTTTAACGTACTCTGAAACTCTGATTTATGCAGCGAAATGTGAATTATTTTTTATTACTTCATAAAATACCAACATTTAAAGCAAAACTTAGCTGTTCCGTCAAAATTTTGTATACAAATTTGGTAATGGCGGCACAAATCTGTTTTCAGATTAACTAAACTTAGTTTAACTGAAATCTCAAAAAACCCAGCCTAAGAGTATTAACTAAACATTGTTTTACAATGTTATTAAAAAATAATCGAGTTAATCATACATATATTAATTTTTTTTAATTCCGGATATTCGCGCTTATATGTCTGATAGCACTACTAACAAATTTTATCGATTTGAACATTGAAATAAGCAGATAGCACTATTTGAACAAAAATAAAATGAGCTGGTATGAATACTATTTGAGACTTTAATTCAAGTAACACGAACTTTTATTAAAATAATTAGTTTTAAGTTAAATATTAAGAAACGCGTTATCATATTAATATAACTCGAAATTATGTTTATTAATTTTACATACACCTATATTCGAAAGCAATAAAAAATAAATTTTTATTCGCATGTTTTAAATTATCATAAAAAGAATGATATTCTTGCGGAATAACAGGCTTCAGTGCTTGGAAGTGCTTCCATTTGCTTAGTTGAATAGGACGTGGGCCAGATTGTAAGGGATTCGCTCTATATGACCGCTGTATGGTTTAATTGTAGTCGGAAAGTTATTGTATTCGTCATAAAAACTAACTTTCAGTCAGTGAACACGTTGATATAAAAAACTCTATAAATAAATAAAAATGTATACTATTGACAAAAAGTCATTCAGAAATTTTTGCAGTTTTTTTTTTTTGCAAAATGTCTTCAACGAATTTTAAAATAATATTAGTTTTTGATATGAAGACACAATTCCCAACCTTTTGATTATAATTTGTCTACCTTGTAATAACAATTTTTTTTTTTTTATTATATACAGTACTATTTTTTATGTAGAGAGCACTTTTTTTTACCAAAAAACAAACTTGTGTGTTAGATGGCACAATACAATATTTATGAAAAAAAACCTTTCCGGAATTTTTTTTTTTTTTTTAATTTAAATGACAGATAAAAAACACATTTTCTAAAAATTGCACGTAGCACTATTTGAATAATAACCCTCGATATAGACTTTTTTGTCGCTACAGTCAGGGGACTTTTTGACATTAAATTGATCAATGCTTCTTAAGGTAGACAGACCTAACAAATATTTGACTAAAAAAATTTAAAAAAAAACGTGGATTGGCGGCGAATTCTAACAGTCGTGATCAAATACTTTTTCGATTCGAAAGCAATTTTATTTCTAATTCTTTCAGTCGATACTAAACAAATAGACTTTATTTCTTCAGTATTTTAAAGCATTTATTTGAGTTTTTAAAACACTGAAAAAATAATTTTCATTTGTTTTAATGTTAGTACATACAATTTGTTCTAAAGTAGATTCAATTTTAAAAAAAAAACTTAAATAAGAATTTTATTCGAAAAATGAAAGGCAAATATATGAAATACTTTGGGAAGATAGAAGAAAAAACAAAATTGTTTCTTGTGTACGAGGCTTTAAAACTAGCAGATTATAATAAAAATAATTTGAAATATTTGAATATTTTTAAAAGATTTTAGTTAACTTGCAATATATCGTTACCTAAAACGCAAAAGGCCCTATCTAACATTTTGAAAATTTAACAGGAGAAGCAAAAAACTATTTTAAATGGTAAATTGATAAATTGCCTTTAACTGTTTATAATTAATTTTTCTTCTATTTTCCATGTAAAACCTACCAGTGCTTTTGACAAATAACAATGTTGCATATAATGCAAACTGTTAGTTATGTCTATTAGCGTTTATCGTGCAATATTTTGTAGATAGGGCTTTTTGTTTTTTTGTTAATAAAATCGTTAATTTGTTGTGTTGGACATTTGTTTTGACGCAATACATCAGAATCAATGAAAAAATCGATTTTTAATTTTTGGTTAGTTAGGGCCTTTTGCGTTTTAGGTAACGATATGTACGTACGTATGTTTGTTCGGGTGAAATCTCGCAACTAAATTTTGAAGCAGATATCTTGAAACGATTGGGCTATAATTTTGTTTACACGTTCAGCTTAGATGACAACCTGTGTGATGTCATTCTAAATCCAACATGACGGCAAGCCTAAGACGATGGACTTGATATTTTTAATGCACTTCTACAATATGGATATCAAAAGAATGAGGTCGCCACTCTAAATCGAAAAATAAAGCCACTCTAAATCGAATATAGCGGACTTATAAAGCTTTAAACTCAATTTTGAAGCAGATATCTTCAACCGATTGAGCTTAATCCAACATGGTGAAACTCCTAAGATGGTGGACAAATTATTTTAAATGCAATTCTATGGCTTGCTGAGAATACTTCGTAAATAAAGTGACGTCACTCTAAATCCCATATGAGGGACTAAGTGTTTAATGCTTGCCTACAATATGGGTATCAAATGAAAGGACTTACTAAGAATACGAATGCGAGTTTTAAATAAATTAAGAGTAGAAAACCTTTTTAAAAAACAAACTTTTATTGATAAATTAATAAATTAAAAGTTAAAATCCTTTTTAAAAAACAAGCTTTTATTTAAATGCGCTTAAGCGACAAAAATAAACTTTTACTTTAAAACCTTTACTATCAACTTATAACGTCATTACACAATTTATATGATATAAATAAAAGCTTGTCGCAAGATTTAAGTACATACTCGTATTAACTTAGTTTGCAAATTTTAATAGTTAAAATCGATCACATCAAGTTATTAAATTGACTTGTTTATCTACACACAGTGTTGTCATATCCTAAGATTTATCTTATTTTGCAGGTTTTTGAAATTCAAAAAAGTTTTTAAGTTTTTTTTTCTAAAAAAAATTGTTTCTGAAACTAAATTTTAAAAAAAATTTCACTCAGTTTAACTCTACTTTATGTTTATATTTTTTAGATATTTATAAGTTCATAAATATGTATGTATATATATATTATTTATGCTGTTTTTTAATAAATAGAAATAAACACTTGCGGTTCTAGTGATTTTTTTTAACGATTGGAAAAAAAGTTTTTTGGTCGGAAAAAAGTTTTTTTTCATAAATAAAAAGACAAGGATTGTGGTAATTTTATTGAACTGTTATGGTTTTTAATCTAAATTTATTTTTTAATATTTTTTCAGGCTAAAATTCATACATGTCAGGCCAAGCTGCCCGTGAAAACCTGGGTTCAATTCCCAGCTCAGTCAAGAATGAAAAATTATCAATAAATTTTAATTAATTTCATGTTGTAAATGAATAAAATATTAAACAAAAAAATTGGATTAAAACCCATAAACAGTTCAATAAAATAACCACAATAATAATTGGTAAAACAGCTGCTAAGGCACAAGCTCTATGGTAACATTTGTCCTTCAAGTTGTGCTGATAAAAAGGTCAAAAGCCTATAGTACACGGCATGTAAAAAGCCACATGCGCATGTGGTTCTGACGTAATTTTGACGTCATCTCACAACACGCAATGTTTATTGTGGCTTTGCATTGACGTCAAAATTACGTCAGAACCACATGCGCATGTGGCTTTTTACATTCCGTGTGCTAGAGGCTAAAGTGAACAAGAAAGATAAAAACATGAAAAAAAGAAAAATGTACTTTGGGCTTCAAGAAGAATTCTTGACAAAAAATATAAACAACAGAAGTTAGGAAGAACATGTAAATCATTTAAAATTGATAATCATTCAAAACCTAATTTCGATCTACCAATTTGGTTTAAAGATTAATGTTTGGCTATTAACTGCTAGCCGCCTTCGATGGAGGTGAGTGTTAAAACGGCAAACCGCTTTCAGGAGAATGTGTGGTTACAATCGAAACATGTCAGGGCCACCTGTCCGTGAAAACCTGAGTTCAATTCCCAGCTCAGTCAAGAATGAAAAATTATAAATAAATGTAAATTAATTTCAAATTGTAAAGTTCATTTCTTCATAAAAATAGTTTAATGAAAATTAAATTTAATGAACTTTAGCCTGAATAAAATATTAAAAAATTAAAAGATTAAAAAAGAATGACAACATTGTCTACACAAGTAAATTTCGCGACAAGCTTTTATATCATATAAATTGTGTAATGACGTTATAAGTTGATAGTAAAAGTTTATTGTTTTCTTTTTAGTGCATTAAAAGCTTGATTTTTGAAAAGGGTTTTTACTTTTAATTTATTTCAAACTCAAGACTAAACGTTTTTTTTTTTTATGAAAAAAATAATTATTTAAACAAACGACGTCGTTAAATATTTTTTTTTTAAAGAACACAACCGTTTTTTTTTAATTTACAATTTTTAAACCCGGCTTTAAAAAAAATCGAATAATCAAATTTTTAAGAATCTAATTTACACTGTATCTTACAAACGGCAGATATCATTAGGTATTTATTATTTCGAATTATATTTAAACATACAACTTATATCTATGGTTTTCATGGGTAACCGCGTTTTCATGGGTAACTTTTTGAAATTGG
Organism: Pollenia amentaria; assembly: GCA_943735925.1. Taxonomy (NCBI): domain Eukaryota; kingdom Metazoa; phylum Arthropoda; class Insecta; order Diptera; family Polleniidae; genus Pollenia; species Pollenia amentaria. The sequence goes on along the minus strand of OX031009.1, from coordinate 216,090,601 downwards.
ACATTACGTAAAAAAATCGGAATTGGTCCATATTTTTTCAGAAATTTTAAGAACCATATAAAGAGCGTTTAAAATTAGGCAGTTTGGCATCAACATCTCAAAACCGAAAAAAATAAACATACGCGGTTACCCATGAAAACTACGGATATTTGCTTTTTTAATATTCTGTTAATTTGCTTCATTATGATATCGTACTCTATATTTTTGGTTAATTTTTTTAAACCTAGCACTATTTCTCCCCAAAAATTCGCCATTTTGTTGTCGTTTTGAAGATACTAGGTTATAACGAAATTTACATATGTAGGTATGTATGTATGTAAATATGCACAAGGTACGCGCAAGAAACGTAACCCTTCCTTAACAGTCGAGCATGGCCAACTTAATTTTTCTACGATTATAAAGTAATTGTCGCTTGGTCAAATACCCCTTTATGCAGTCGCTTAGCATTATGACAATTCAAAACTCCTCTAGATTTTAAACCCTCATTGTATACTCGACATATATGCACTAAATTCCCTATTAATTTTATTAAAATGTGCTCACAGCTACTTACCATATGTACGTGAAAAACACAATGTGAAACGTATTTGTATTCACTCGAATGTTTATACAGACAAATAATATTTTAACAACAACAAAAAATAAAAATACGAAAAGAGTATATAAAACATTTCCATTACTTAATCTTATGTATTTAGGTATACGCATGTAAGCAACCGGAAGTAACCGGAAGAAACAATTAAATTAAGCCCTTTCGGATGTATGACTCAATATGTGTAAATGTTTATCATCATCATCATTACTTCAATTGAATGTATAAGTGGAATTATTTTTACACAATAGAAACGGAAGTAAGGTACTGTCTTTGACTAAATACCAGTAATGAATAAAGAACTAAAGAAAATAAAATAAAAAAAGGAAAGGAACTAAGGGATTAAGGAACTAAGAAGGCACTACCGACATTAAAAAATAAACGACAACAACAAAAACTGCTTTTAAAAAATTATCTGTATACATTTTTTTTAGTTTTGCATTTAAACAAAAACAAGTTAATTACCCAAAAAAAAAACTCTTTTTCGAAAATAAAGAAACTTGAAAGAAAAGCAAACACTTTTATTGTAGTTTTTTTTTTAACTTAACGTAAATAAAAAATATTGTTTTTTGTTTCTTTAAGGATTTTGGTTAACATATTGGGAATATGTGAGACTAAAAAGGATTAAAAAGGTAATTGCGGTTTTATATGTCAACCTTGAAAAACAACCGACTTTTTATTAATAAAATTTCTGCAAAATTGGATTCTGCAAGTGGGTTTGTTTCAACAATTCCAGCTTTTTGTTCTGGCCTCCACATATGTATCTATATATTTATTTTTTAAGGCTGGGTTATTGAGATCTCAGTTAAACTAGGTTTAGTTAATCTAAAAATAGATTTGTCGCCATTACGAAGTTTGTTTAAACATTTTTTTACGGAACAGCTTAGTTTTACTTAAATGTTGGTCTTTAATGAAATAATGAAAAAAAACACATTTCGTTTGAAAAATCCGAGTTTCAGAGTACTTTAATCTAAGTTTAAACCTTATCCAAATCTCAAAAACCCGGCCTAAGAGTTACAAATATAATTACAAATTCTAATCTTACTTAGTTAACAGATTGGTGGCCAGGACTTTATGGACTTTATGGCCTGGCTATGACGCAGCGAGAACTCGCGTGCTACTTGACCTCGGTAGGGACCGGATAAGGACGGTGACATCGGTCATAACGGGTCACTGGTGCGATAGGGACTCATGCGCGGAGAATGGCTCTTGATTATAATGATTACTGTAGAAGTTGTCATGATGAGGAGGAGGAGGAGACGGTGCTTCACTTACTCTGCCAATGCCCCGGTCTCGGGGATATTAGGCTTAGGCATTTCGCGAGACCGGAATTGCCATGTCTGGACGATATGTCCAATGTGGGAGTGAAATCGATGTCTCTGTTCTGCAGGGAGTCGGGGTGCGTCGAGACTGCGGTGACTTCTGGAGAATAGTCTGGTGAATACCGGTTGACTCTTGTCGCTGGCTAAGGGTATCAAAGGGATCGCTATAAGGACCCAAGTGAGCCGACCTCGTGTCGGCTGCTCATTACACCTAACCTAACCTAGTTAACCGAGCAATTGTAACTTAAACCTTTAGCCCGTTGCAGAGTCTCTGGCGGGAATCGAATCGACCACCCCCGCACTTATACCAACTAGCCTACCGGAGCACCCACTTTTTATATAGAGTTATATTAGTTATATGCAGTATTTAACATGCTACAATTGCTAACAACTTTATTGCTATAACTATAACTACTGCTTCTAGAAATATTCTATAGCAGTAGTAATATCAATCAAATGTTTTATAGTTACATATTTATTATTAATACTATTGCTGAACGTTGACATTATACTCAAAATAATAAAAAAAAAACAATAGAGCAATAGTTGAAAAATTAAATAGTTTTCTACTTTTTATTTGTAATTTATTTTTTGATTTATACATTTACAACTTTGCTTTAAAATAGAAAAAAGTTTTTGTTCTGGTAGCCATAAACGTAGTTTTTTAAGTAGCAATGAAAGTAGCTTTTGTAATAGCAATAAAATAGTTTAAAAAAAAGTCTTCTTTAGTGCTGTTATGTGTTGTTGTTTTAAAATGATCACATTTTTTTAAATGATTGCGATTAAAATATTTTTTATTTTTTTTTTGGGTTGTTTTTTATACAAATGCTTCTTTATTGCCTTATCGTATGCTACTTTATTGCTTCATCATTGCCGCCTCACATGCTACTGTATTGATGCATCATATTATTTTTGCTACTGCTGTTAAAATTCTTTATTGTAAACACAGAAATATTAAATGAAATTTAAAAACTCTGCTACTCTTTGGTTTTCTTTTTCTGCTACGAATGTAACTATTGTTAGAAAATATAACGAAAAAAGTAGCAGTAGCGAAAATATGGCCTAAGTTCGCTACCCTTTTTAACTAGAATATTGTATATTTTCTACGAACAGCTACTGCTATTCGTAGTCTAGTTGTTTAAAAAATACTAGTACTAATAGCAACGATAATATAATTCACGCCTATCGTCATTACACAGCGAACAGATTTTCCCTCGATTTCTTACTTTTCTTATACATTTGTTAGGAAAATATGTTTCGAGTGAAATTTTATTCACAATAGGGGTGATTATAAGATCCAATATCTTTCATAAATAACACATTTTTAATTTTATACATTTTTAAATTTAAATGATTGTTAAGTTACATAAAACGCGTTAGAATTGTACGGCAAGCCCAACCATAGGATACTCTACACCAGTTGTGACTATTAGTTTGTCTAGAATTGAAACATGTGGGCAAATTTTCCACTACAAGCACAAAAAAGTAAATTTGGTATCACAAATTTTTGCCTTGACATACTAACTTTAATTAAAGTTATTTATGCCAAATTTTGTTTTAATACCAACCTTAAGAATAGATTATTCATAGCAGTGAAAGCGATTTTCGAGAATGTTATTGGTATGGGTTAACTATTGCCCGATCCCCATAAAATCTTGTGACAATAAAATATTTTTTAATTTTTTTTTTTAAATTATCATTAACAGCCTGGCCCTCGATGTCGACCGCTATCGTTCGCTTTCATTTTCAACGACAAACAGCAGATTTGCGGCCCACTAACAATTTTAAGCCCGACAAGTCGATCGACAATGCAAGCGACCGAAAACGTAACAGTTTTCATACAAATTTGCGGCCCACTAAGAAATATTATACGACTACAAAAGTCATAATCAGTCACTTGTGTTGTAGTTGTTAAAATATTTTAAATATTGATATATATTAAATATAGATATATTTAACAAATTTTTCTTTACACTAAAACACTAAATATATTTTTTTAATACATATGTATATCCCAGCTAGCATTTTCAATCGTCTAGGAGTCTACTGGGAATGTCATAAAGAGTGTTTTTGATCGTCGACGAGCTCATTTCTTAATTGTAGACGACTCCTCACGCGGGAGAAACTGTTACATGTGCTGATTCGTATGAGAGATTCTTCCATAACACAGCGAACGGCGCTTAAATTAATCATAAAAGGAATCGTTTATGATGTATGTAGAGATTATCTAACGAGTCTTTCTAAGAGCATTCCAAGAGTCGTATGAGACTCATGAATGCATTATTTTACAACTCGTGAAATGCTTAGCCGCATGACTGAGCTACATAAATAAGGCCATCAAGCGTTTTTCTCATGTCAAAACTTATAATTATCTAAAAATCTATATGAAACAAACCTTAAGGTCGCGAAATTTACATCATCCTGTCGGAAAATCTTTTTTTGCAGATCCTCGGTCGGTTTGTTTTATTGAAATTGTATTGGCAATAGAATTTTCATATTTCAAAAAGGCTTATATTTAGGTAGCTCAGTAATTCGTATATGACTCTTACAGAGAGTCGCAAAAGGTTCATTCCAAGATTAAAAAAACGATCGTGTCAAAAATATATAAAAAAAGTAAAAAATAAAAAAAAATGTAGATGTTTTTGTTTTTGTAACTCGTCAGATAACCATCAGAAGACTCTTTTAGGAGTTGTATATTGAACATAATCGTCTAACAAACAGCCTATGCTAGCTGGGTACATATTTAACAAAATGTTCTTTACACTCAAACACTAAATATTTTTTTTATACATATCCCAGCTAGCATAGGCTGTTTGTTAGACGATTATGTTCAATATACAACTCCTAAAAGAGTCTTCTGATGATTATCTGACGAGTTACAAAAACAAAAACATCTTCATTTTTTTTATTTATTACTTTTTTATATATTTTTGACACGCTCATTTTTTAATCTTGGAATGAACCTTTTGCGACTCTCTGTAAGAGTCATATAAGAATTACTGAGCTACCTAAATAAGAGCGTTTTTGAAATAAGAAATTTTTCCGGCAGGATGGTGTTGATTTCCCGACCTTAAGGATTGTTTGATATAAATTGTATGAAAATTATAAGTTTTGACATGAAAAACACGCTTGATGCCCTTATTTAGGTAGCTCAGTTATACGGCTGAGCATTTCACGAGTTGTAAAATAATCCCTTTATGAGTCTCATACGACTCTTGGCATGATTTTAGAAAGACTCGTTAGATAATCTCTACATACATCGTAAACGATTCCCTTTAGGATTAATATAAGAGTCGTTTGCATTTTCAATCGTCTGGGAGTCTACTGGGAATCTCATGAAGAGTGTTTTTGATTGTCGACGAGCTCATTTTTTAATTGTAGACGACTCCTCGCACGGGAGAAACTGTTACATGTGCTGATTCGTATGAGAGATTCTTCCAAAACACAGCGAACGGCGCTTAAATTAATCATAAAAGGAATCGTTAATGATGTATGTAGAGATTATCTAACGAGTCTTTCAAAGAGCATTCCAAGAGTCGTATGAGACTCATGAAGGCATTATTTTACAACTCGTGAAATGCTTAGCCACATAACTGAGCTACATAAATAAGGGCATCAAGCGTTTTTCTCATGTCAAAACTTATAATTTTCTAAGAATCTATATGAAACAAACCTTAAGGTCGCGAAATCGACACCATCCTTTCAAATAATCTTATTTTACTGGACCTTAGTTCGGTTTGTTTTATTGAAATTGTATTGGCAATAGAACTTTCATATTTCAAAAACGCTCTTATTTAGGTAGCTCAGTAATTGTTATATCAATCATACAGAGAGTCGCAAACGGTTCATTCCAAGATTAAAAGACGAGCGAGTCAGAAAATGTATAAATAAGTTATAAATATAAAAAAAATTAGATGTTTTTGTTATTGTAACTCGTCAGATAATCATCAGAAGATTCTTTTAGGAGTTGTATATTAAACATAATCGTCTAACAAACAGCCTTTGCTAGCTGGAATTTTTTTTAAAAGACCCCCACTTATAAAATTATATAGGTTTTTAAAATTTTTTTTTTATAAAATTATATTCTATATTTTTTTGTTTACGGCTTTGTTTGTTTTTTGTTTACTCCTTTGTTCTCTATTCTGATTTGGTTGTAGACAGAGTTTTATTTTTTGGCTTAATTTATATGTTTTGTCGATTTTCATTTCTAAACTAGCGTTTTATTTATGGAATAGATGATGTGGCAATACAGTCATTTGACAATAAATAAATGAATTACGTAAGACACGTAAAACCTATCGACCGACAAGTCGATAGTTCGTGGGCCTCTTAAGAGAACGACAATGAGTGACTTGTTGTCGGTGGCCTGGCTGTAATTTTGCGCCCAGAACTTTGTACACAATGATTGCAAGGACACACAAACAGCAAACCAGACAGAGGGATGGTCATGCTGAGACACACTCAGAAAGTGTTTCCAAGTTGAACAGCATTACCATAGCTATTAAATTTCGTATATCGTTACCTTAAACGCAAACGTACCTATTTAACATTTTGAAAATTTCACACGAAAAGCAAAAAACTTTTTAAAATGATAAATTGATAAATCGCCTTAAACTGTTTATAATTTATTTTTCTTCTACTTTTCTTGTGAAACCTACCAGTTGCTTGAAAATTTACAATGTCGCATATGATGCAAACTGTATGTTAGGTATTTTAGCGTTTATCAAATAATCTTTTGTAGATAGGGCCTTTTGTTTTTTATTAATACTGTAATATATTGAAGTTTGAAATCTATTTAATTAAAAATGCTTAAGTTGCAACACTTTATTATAATATGTAATCATCTGAAGTTGTGTTTGTGAATATTAAGAAGAAGAATTAAATAAAGTTTACTCTGTATTTTGAAATCAACCAAGTTGCATGTGATTTTTATTTTCGAAGTTCCCTGCTACAAATACAATCGCTAAGTTTGCTCGAAAGATGCCAAAAAATTTTTGTGGACATTTGTATTGATCAATGAAAAATTCGATTTTTAATTTTTTTTGTTATTTAGGGCATTTTGTGTTTTAGGGTACGATAAATCGAAAAATGATTCAATAAACACAAATTTCTGTACGACTATATAAACATTTTTTATCGGCTTAAAATACATAAATAATGTTGAGCGCTATTTCAGAAACGATTTTACAGATGATTTTTTTTATTGTTTTCATTTAACTTAATTTAATATATTCTATCATATTTCATTCTTTCAAATATTTAAAAGTTTCCAGGCAATTATCAATTTAAAGCAGTAAATGTAAAAATCAGGATCATCATAAATAAAATTGACTCATTTTTAACGTATTTCTTCAAACACTTAAATTCATTCACACAATTAAAAACGCCACAAACTACCAAGTTTCAATGACAGGAAGAGCAAAGAAAAAAAATTGAAGCGAATTAGGATGATGTAGTAGTTGCTACTGAAAAGGAAATTAAAACACACTTGCATGTTATAAGAACGAGAGCTTAAAATAAAATTTCAAATTAAAAGAACAAAACATGCCCAACGGGTTTAATAGTTTATTGCCTGTTTGCTTAAGGAAACAACATTTCAGGCCATGCCGGCACAAGCAAACAACTGGTTCTCTAAAGACAAATTTTAGATCAATGACAAACCAATTTATGTTTTTTTTTTTTTGCTCTCAACAACAGGCGCAATTACTTGTTTTTTTTTTAAAAAAAAAGATTTACAGAGAGTCGGAAAACGATCTTAATGAGAGTGTGAGCGCAAGTAAAAATAAACTTTTTGTTTAAAATTTTTAAACTTTAAATTCATTTAAACTTTAAATTCAAACTGAAAACTTAAATACTGCTTTATTGAAGAATCAACCACAGAAATGTACTCATAATTTCTTAGAGAAGAGAAAGAGAGAAAGCTTAAAGAAAAAAAAGCGAATTGTTAAATTTAAAAGGAATATAAAAATTTAGAATAAGACTGACTTTTACAGGAACAAGAAACAAATATGTGTTTTATATAAAATGAACTTTGGAATATATTGAACTTAGTTATTTGAAAGTCAAGTAGACTTTAGATCTTACAATTTGTCAAAACTAACAGCTGTCACTAAACGAACTCTCTACCTATATAAATTTTTTTAACTCTTAACAATGACACTAACCAGATTTGCCTGTTTTGGTATTTCTTTTTTTAAGTAAAAGGGACGGGAAATAATATGCTCTTGGGTAATTGAGGAAGTCATAATTACCAACGAATGATTTTTGCCGGATGATAATAACGAAAGGCAACGAACAATAAGCGTAGCAAATAAATAAAGAAAAAATGTCGATGGCGATTTTCAAGAGGAATGTTCAAACCCAATTAGGAATTTTTGTGAGAGTGTGTGTTTCTTTGCGAAAAGGTAAAAAACAAAATAATTTTCAATCTTCAAGGGTTGCAGCAGTAAAACAAGTTTAAGATTTTTAAACGATAATTCAGGATGTTGAATACAGATTTGACACATGCTGGTACGAGTATGAATGAATCAATTTTATTTCATTCAAGAAAACACGCGGGCACAGTAAAATCTTGCATAATAAAAAAAAGCCTAGTCACCATTCATACAAGTGCAACGTTTTTTTTTCCAATTCACCCCAAAATGTCTTCTGAAAAAATAAATGAGAACTGAAATTGATTACGAAGGAACTGGAGTCTTTATTTATTGAAAATTAAAAAATTTATGAAATAAAATGCTGTTGAAGGTACCACCATCATCTATCACACCTGAGTCAACAAAGTCTTAACAACAATACACAAGTATTTAATCATATCAAAGAAGTTTTATAAATTATCATTAAAGGGACAGACATAAAGATTAAAATGGACTAAAAAAAATTTATTGCGCAATAATAAAGGGTCTTGGTTGGTTCAATTGTCTACTACATGTCTATTTACATTTACTACGCAATTGATTTATATTTGCACCACAAAGACTTTCATTCATTTATTTTAAACAACTGTCAACAATTGTTTTTTTTTTTTATTTTTTTTTTTTAATAGACAAAAACAAACAACACTTACCTCCTTGCTTGGCACACAAATCGGTGTTCCAACTTTAACAATACCATTTTCCACTATTACGCCCATAACAATAGGATCACGACTGTTGAATATAAATTGTGGCAGTATCTGTAATAAAAAATAAAAGTACAAGAAGGTAATTTAAAATTTTCATTTTTTCTAGTCTTAAATAATCCCACTGTATTACAGGTGAAGTTACTTTCATGACTATCTTATGGCCACATCTCTTATTAAGCATTTAAATCTAGCCATACACAGTTTATCATGTTAATTGCAACTCAATTTCCGTTTGTCGTCTACAAATTCTTGTTTTAAACTACCCACCACTGATACATTAATATTTATGCTTTATATATAATAGGGTGGTTCCAAATTTGTGTTAACATCGATACTAATTAATGATGTCCAAAACTATAGAATGTTTTTTTTTTTTTCTTATCTTCTTATTTCACTTTTGGTTTATTGCAAGCACGAGTTCGGGATTAAATAAACTTTATAATACTTGAATCATGCGCATTTTGAGATTGATTCAAACTCAGTTTTACTTAATTCAATCTCATTTTCGTATTATTTCAAGTACGAATTCGGGATTGAGTATGGATAGGTCGAGTATTTCGCGATTGAATAATCCGCACTTGAATCAATCTTTCTGTACTTGATTCGTAAAATCCGTACTCAACGTACTATTGATACCGCTTCGGATTGATTTGAGTACGGATGGATTTATTTTTCTTTTGAGTACAAGAATACGGATAAAAAGCAAAATAAAAAAAGAGAGATTTTTACATCGTAGTTACGGAAAAAGAAATCGTGGAGTTCACATTAGCTGAGGTAAGTTATGCATATCTACTAGAAAGCTGCTGTAAATGTTTTAAAAGTTATGTGTTCTATTTCACACTACTTGCAATCAGTGTATTTCAGTGTAAACGTAAATAACAAAACAAAACTAACAAAATAAATCAAGTATTATTCGGAAGTTGCTTTATGCCGCTTTGTAAGTGCTAGTGTTTTTAAAACTAGTAGAATATCAACTTAAAATCCGACAATAAAATAAAGAAACGGTTAATCATAGCACAAGCATCGAGTACAATAAAAAAAAAGTACAAAAAACGTAAAAATATTAAACAGAAGTGAAATTAAATAATTGCATTAAGAGCAGTTTGAAGAGAAACACTTTTTGATGAGCAGCAATCTTCGGTAATAATTGCACTGTGCTAGTTGAAAAAATGACAAGCGGGGCAGCCGGTGGGAAACCTAATTCGAGTACGCTAAATTCAGTGATGCTAACCGTTTTTAGGTTAGCTCTTGTTTTTGAGATATACCGTTATTTCGAAAATGGAGCAGGTTGCACAACATATATTCGTGTAATAACTCAAAAAACGGCTTATTTTATTGAATAAATTAAAAAAAAAAACGAAATTCCGCAATAAAATAACCTTAAACATGTTTTTAATCTGCGCAGTCGTTTTAAAACTATAATTTTCTTTTAACAAAAAAAATAAAAAAATAATATTTAAGCAAAATTTCGAAAACAAAGTTCCAAACAAAACAAGCTGTAAATGATTAAAATCTGTCTACAACTTTTAATTTTATTCACAAAAGATGAACAAATTTAGACGAAACTTCAAAAATTAAACACATTTCTTTTTGTTGGTTATTAAAGTTTCAAGTTTTAATTAAAAAAACGTTTTCTTCTTCCTCCTGCAGATTCCAACAAATATCCACCAAAAGCCTACCACTATTCGAGCCTGGCTGTTACTTTGTGAAATCTCTCGCCATGTTTTTTATATACTAGGTGTGTTCCACAAGATCTCGGGCAAGTTCGGGCTAGTGAGATTAAAATGAAAATTATTCTCTAAATTTGTCAAAACAACCCAAAATTGCTGGAACGCAAAAAACCATATTTGACCTTCTTCAACTACCAATGCTACGTACTTTTCAAATTAAGATCTATTTAAGTGATTTTAGACGCTAAAAAGTCATAACATTATTAAATCAAAACATTTGCATCATTGTCATTTTTTATATTTTTTTTTTTTTTTTTTTTTTTTTTTAAATACAGATTAAGGGAAATATGAATGCAATAATGTATTTACCACTTTAATTTTTTCATTAAACCAAATTTGTACAGGGAATAAAAAAAAGTTACTCTCTTAATTGCACAAAAATTGTTATGTGGAACGCTTTGGGTAACTTTGTGCAAGTTCGGACTGTTTCGTTATGCATGTGGAACAGAGCTATTCTTAATGCCATTTTGACGTTTAATTTTTTTTAAATAAAAAAATAAAAAACACCAAATTTGTCTCTCAATGCAAATTGTTCTTTGGGGTATGTCTACAAACAAAACATTCAAACATGTTCTGAATGTTCTATTTCAGTTTCATCTTTGTTCTGATTAAGCTTTATTTTGTTTCAACATTGGTCTATTGCAGTTTTGTTCTATTCTTCAATATTTTCACCTTCGCCTTACCAAAGATTTTTATGTTCATCGTTTACCAATACCCACAAGGGCAGGGCTGCCAGATAAAATTGTGAAAAAATCGTCAATTTCCTGAGAAAAAATAAAAAAATCGTCTTTTTCTGTTTAAGAAATCGTCAAAAATATCTTACAATTGAAATTTAGATTTTAAACAAAGTTTGTTTGATTTTTAAATATTTAAAAACAAGCAAACAAACACGAATTATATACATAGATATACATACATATTTATACCCCCGTATGTTTATGAGATTTTTTGTTAAATTTAACAAACGTTTGTTAAGGAAATTTTTCACAAAAAAATTTGTTTTGTAAACCTCTAATTACTATATTATAATAATCTATGGGTTTTTTCAAAGTCTTAAGAATAAAAGATACTTTATTTCGGCCAATTTTCTAAAAAATTTAAAATTTGTATACCGTTCACCACAGAGGGTGATGTATATTCTGAGTCCATATGAATAGCAAAGTTGGTTTAACGATGTCAATCTAACCATGTGCTTGTTGAAACGGGATTTCCGAAGACTCGTATAACTATAAACATTGCTATATATTTATATTAGATATTGTACGGAATAGTGTGCTATTCTATTTCAGCCAGATCGGTCTACAAATGGCTAAGATATGAACAAAAAACCACGACTGCCTGTAATTTATACCCATAAATCTCTAATTTTGACCTGTAGCTCGTTTCTGTATTTTTCGCATTGCAAATTTTCTCATATTAAGTGTGAAACAAAAAATTTCATCGTTTCTCGAATTGTGAGAAAAAAGTGTTTCTGTATTTAAATGCGAGAACAGACAACACAGATTCTGTTTTAACTGGAATACTTCCAGTAATTAAGTGACAAATGCAAGCGAAACGTCAACAAAAGAAATATATATAATAAAAATAAGGCTGCCAGACTTAAAGATTTATCGACATTTTGACGATTTTTTTTGTTCCAAAATTGGCAAAGTGAAAATTTGCTGATTTTTTTCTAGTGACGATACAGTCTTTGAAATACAACAATTTTAAATAGTTTTATATGTTTGTGTATTAGGCACAACAGAAAACCGATATCTTTAAAAACAAGGCAGATTAAAAAATGTATCGGCAAAAGCAAAATTTCGAACGGAAAATGTTTAATTTTTATTTGCTTGGATTATTTAATACATTTGTTTGTGTGATCAAAAGATTAAACTATTACCCCATTTTTCAGTCAATGCACTTAAGGAAATTTTTGCCTTTTACTTTGTCCAAAAGTGTTTATTTTATTTCAATATGATATTTTGTCACTCCTTTGTGTGATTTCTGCAGGGAAAAATAACAATCTGAAATTTTAAACTCTTATCGGATTAAGGAAAATAAATTAAATAATTTTAATTAGTATTGTGGTTATTTTATTGAACTGTTAATGGTTTTTAATCCAAATTTAGATATTTTTAATTAGGCTTAAGTTCATTGAATTTAATTTTCATTAAATTATTTTTATGAAGACAGGAATTTTTACAACATGAAATTAATTAAAATTATTTTATTGATAATTTTTCATTCTTGACTGCGCTGAGATTTGAACCCAGGCGTTCACGGACAGGTTGCCCAGACTAGTTTCGATTGTAACCACACAATCTCGTCAGTGGGGTTTGCCGTTTTACTCACTCGGCTATTGAGGCCGGGCGACGTCAATAGTCAAACATCAATCCTTAAACCAAATGGTATTTCACTTTGGTAGATCGAAATTTGCTTTTTGAATGAATGATTATCTATTTTAATTGATTTACATGTTCTTCCTAACTTTTGTTTTTTCGTACTTTTTGTCAAGAATTCTTCTTTAAGTCCAAAGTACATTTTTTGTTTTTTGATGTTTTTGTCTTTCTTTTTTCTTGCTTGACTATTGACGTCGCCCGGCCTCAATAGCCGAGTGAGGAAAACGGCAAACCCCACTGACGAGATTGTGTGGTTACAATCGAAACTAGTCTGGGCAAGCTGTCCGTGAACGCCTGGGTTCAAATCTCAGCGCATTCAAGAATGAAAAATTATCAATAAAATAATTTTAATTAATTTCATGTTGTAAAAATTCCTGTCTTCATAAAAATAATTTAATGAAAATTAAATTCAATGAAATTAAGCCTAATTAAAAATATTTAAATAAATAATTTTATTTAAATAGACCTCAAGCTTATGTATGTATAAAATATGTATTTTACCCATGAACTTAATGTTTTTTTTTTTTTTTTGATTATGTGTTTATATGATAAAAATTTGTGATTATATGATCAAAATCGAGCAAAATTCGTCAAAATTAATTTTAAATTGTCCGAAAAAAATAGACGATTTTTTTATTTTTTCTTAGGATATTGACGTTTTTTTCACAAATTTATCTGGCAGCCGTGCATAAAACAAACACAATGAAAGGCTAAACAAATTTTAATAACAAAATATAACAATTGTGTTTTATATACTTATTTTCATCTTTAAGTTCTTTCTTTTAAAATAAAATAAAATAATACACATTCTTGTGTACATACATACATAATTTGGGCTCCATTTTTTTAAATTTTTTTTTCTCGCATCAATTTCAAATATGACTTATTTTGACAGTTCTTGTGAGAAACTTTTTGCAAAATATTGTTACAGAACCACTTGTTCTCACATCCTTCCAATAATTGCTGGAAAATTATTTAAATGACAGATAATTCTCGCAAAGCAAAAGTACAGAAACACTTATGTGAGAAAAACCATTTTTTGTTTCATATTGCACTGTTTTTGTCATAATTCACTTGTTTCATGCGGGAAATTTTACGATGCGAGAAATACAGAAACGGGCTACTGTAAACCTTAACTTCTTTAAATCTTCTTAAAATTTATTATTCATTTTTCTTTTTTACCTGAAATAATCTTTCTTCACGAAATTATAATTTTGGCACCATGGCACCCATATAAGCTAGGAGAATAAAATTTGCTCCCCATACGAATAAACTCTCAATCTCAAAATCAAGGTTTTGCTACGAATGTTTTATGGAAAAGTGCAAAAATTTCTTGTATAGTTTCATTTACATTAGGGATGAATATAAGAATTTAAGATTTCTTATTTACAAAAAAGTTTTTTTTTTCTGTGCTGCCTAATAACAAACATCATAAAATTTTAAATTGTCTTATTTTGAAGGCTGAATAAAATCGCCACTTTTTAGAAAAAAATCAGCAAGTCAGCACTTTGCTAATTTCGGATCCAAAAATCGTCAAAATTACGATAAATCGTCAAATATGGCAGCCCTGCACAAGGGTGTTATAAGCGGTGAGAACAAGTTTTTGTCATACAATATTTATGGAAGTATGTATGTATGTGTTTAATATTGAGGCAGTAATGTACGCACACTATTTAAATTTAAAGAGATTGCTTGTAGTCCATTTTTCTTGTGCTTGTGCAGCTCTTTAATACCTACATTTACCAGTTGAAAAGATCCGTCAAGACTTATTTAGAAACATTTAATTGACATGTCCATTCCCTCCCTTCGTAACCACCGGGCAAGAATTCTTTCAATCATCTGAACTTTCATGATCTATCTGGACAAGCTGCAATAAGAGCCCAGATTTTTATTAAAAAAAATTATTATCATTTCTAATCCCCATATATGTAAGTGAATTGACCGAAATTTGTATGTATTTTTAATGCTTAAGACTAAAGCCCCAGTTAGTTAACAGTAACTGTAACGTTGCAAATCAGCTGCTACATTTTGTTGTATGTAAAGCAATTAGAACGATTATAGTTAGCAGTAAGAAAATAGATTTTCTTACTTTTTACTGTACGGTTACCAAGGAATCCAAAATATGTAGCAATCTGAATTATACTATCAATAACTTTATTGGGTGATACGACCAAATTTTCTTTGGACCATCCTAATGTTTACTGACTTTCATTCAAAATCGCTGTTGTTTGTCTTGCTACAAAAATTAAATACTTTAATAATTTTTTTAAAAACCTTGTCCAATTCAATCTTAAAAATTAAACAAGTCAAGTTGCATGTATACGACATGTTTTTTACATCTGGCTTGTCAAATTTCCCACTGCAAAATACATACATGTCGTGTGTTACCTTTAAAACCTTACTTCTGTAAAAGTCAGACGCAAAGTTATCTGACAAAATTTCAATTAGATCTATTTTCTCTATTTTCTTCTGACAAGCCATCTGACATCAGCTGTGTCAGAACTCTATGCCGGGAAGAAATCAGCAGCGGCGGTCCACTATTGACGGAATTATTAGCCGGCTGAAGTTCATATTTTACAATACCGATATATGTATGATCATTTCACCATTGAATAGAAATTTTGTACATATTTCTATATATAAAAATCGTTTCATTATAATATCCTAAATTGGTATCTTCAAATTTAAAGAAAAAAATGGTAAGATGGCTGAATATTTTTGCGGCGCAACTAAAAATTTTTGTGGCGGCAGCACGCTATTTTGATACCAAGAACTACTTTGGTTTCTGCAATAACTACAGAGAAAGAAAAAAACAGAGTCAAAAGCAAATTGTATATGTAATTTTGTGACCAAATATTATAAACCTTCTGTAAAACAGCAATTTTGACTGACATTCACAATTACTATTACTTGAAAAGTTGACAAGTCAGATGTCGTGTACCTTTAGAGTTCTACTTATATATTCGGATGTACCGTATCTTTCACACGCTGCAACGACAGTGAGAATATTTTAGGAGTATGTTGTTTTTTCTGGCCATATAAAGCTAAATTTGACCAAATTTTACCACAATATAAATATTTGCTAGGGTTTTAGCCGTACTTAAATGATTTTTCACAGTGGACTTTATATGGGGCCTATGATAAATTATGGACTAATATTCACGAAATTTAAAAGTGTGATTTCTAGTCTTCCACAACTTTAACAGACCATTTTTATACAATAGCATTTTTAGCTACAGTTTTAGGCGTGCTTAACTGTTTTTCGAGAGTAGGCATCTAGGGAACCTATGGTAAATTATAGACCGATATCCATGAAATTTAGAAGTATGATTTCTAGTAACATAAAATGAATTTGTGCAAAATGTTGTAGCAGTCCGTGCATTTTACCACCATTTATGTTAGTGTTTCCAGCAAAATTATAAATTTTTCGTAATGGTTGTTCCACATTTGGATTAAGAACTTTTATCCTACTGAACCAATTTTGCGGAGTTTCAATCCCAAATTGCTTAGGGGAACTAGAAACAATTTGGCTCTTTTGAAACGTTCGAAAGTGAGCGTGGTTTCAATGGACGGACAGACAGATTGACACAGCTAAATCAACTTGGAATGACTCAAGGACCCATAATATATATTCTTTATGTGGTTTCAAATGAACATTAATAAAGTTTCACGCGGAATGACAAATTTTGTATACCCTAATTCACCACCACCAGTGGTGGAGGGTATATGAAAAAATGTAACTAAATGTGTTAACAAATCAAATTAATATTTCAGTTTGTTCTTGAAAGCAAAGAAATGAAGAGTTTTATTCAAAATGTTGAACAGGCTTATTGTTGATAGGGGAACGATCTTTGTAGACTATAGAATCTAACGAAAGAAAATTGCAGCCAGTGTTGTCATATTTTATTTTACAAAAACTGTAAATTTCCAAAAAAATATCTTTTTATGGAAGAAACCTGCTCCTTGAAAATAGTTTAAAAAATTATAAATCGTTAAGTACAAAAGTACTGTTTTAGTCTAAATAGCACTGTTGTGAACATCCTGTTGCATCGGATTTTTAAACGGGTACTTCACAATTTTGAATTTTATTTGTGAACGCACTATTTCACTGATCATCTGACTGTTACTTTCCTTCTTTTCAGTAAACTCTACATTTTCATCATCACGTTTTCCGATTGGGCTCTGGAGTAGATGCGCCAAGATGATGAATTTCATCGAAAAATCATCTTCAGTGACGAAAATCATTTTTGGCCCAATGGGTTCGTCAATAAGCAAAATATGCGTTATTGGTTTGGTGAAAATCCACATGTGCTTCATGAATCACCACTTCGTCCACAAACAATAACTGTTTTGGTGCGGTTTGCGTCTCTGCGGTGTCATTGGGCCATATTTTTTGGTCGGAAATAACGATCGTCACGTTACTGTGAATGGCGATCGTTATCGCGCCATGATTACCGATGATTTTTGGCCCAAATTGGAAAACATGGACTTGGACAACATGTGGTTTCAACAGGACGGTGCCACACAGCACACCTTACAATCGATTTATTGAAGAGTAAGTTTGGTGAGCGTGTTATCTCAACAAATGGACCAGTCAATTGGCCGCCTTGTTCATGCGATTTAACGCCTCTAGACTTTTTTCTTTGGGGCTGAGTCAAATCATTGGCCTATGCCAACAAACCGACGACGTTGGAAGAACTCAAAGCCAACATTGACCGCGAAATAGCGGCCAATGCTATTGACACAGAAGAGTAATTATTTAATGCTTACCAAAAAATATTGATAATAAATATCACCAAAAAAATGTTGGCCATAAAAGGGTTAAATTATGGCATTATTTGATATCAAATGAAAGCATTTCCTAAACGAGATACACTTTTTGGGGATAAACAACTGGTTTTTAGTGATGACTTTTTAAATGTGCCTTAAATTTTTTCCACACTTTTTTTTAATGGCCTCTTATATTGGTCATGAAAGGGTTAATTTAGCCAAATTTATTAATAAAATGTGTTTTCTGCACAAATATATGTCTTCTGTGGTTATAAAATGCAATTTTAATGATGTCTAAATGAATCTTATAAAAAAAGTAATATAGTGAAGTAATGAGTTAATTTTTGACTAAAATTTTAAGCGGTGGTCAACACCTTTCTAACGACTTATAGGAAATGAAAATCGGACAAAAAATTTATGAGTTATTTAAATTTTCATAAAAATCGAATTGAAAGGCATCAAAAAACTGACATAAACATCTCGATATCTCGAGTCTGCGGTTAGATTTTATAAATGTTTTAATGCAGAATCAAGGAATCCCTAAATATATATTATATTTGTTCATTCATTGGACAAAAAAACATTTACCGAATTTTTTATTCATGAAAAATACCATTTTTTGACCCTTTTTGACGGGGTTTAGCACACGGGAGATAATCGCTAGAGCCAATATATTTTCGGAAAATAAGTCAAAGTTTATTTTAATGGGGGGTACAATTTTAACTTTTTTTTTTGCCCATATAAGGTGAGTCGGTCGAATGTACATAGATATCGAACCCTTCTTTCAAAAATAGCTTAAGCGACATCATTACCAATTTTGTTTTTTTTTTCTTTCTTTTTTTTTTTAATAAATATATGTATTGGCAACACTTGCATCATCTCCTAAAATGTCAATTTCACATAAGGTACCTTTACGATTTTATAGCAAAAACAATTTTAGCTTAAGCGCCAACCTTCATACGAAATTTTTATGAAATATAATAAAAAAAAAAACTTCCTGTGAAATTGTAATTTATTAATAATTACAGAATTGAGACAAAGTATTGAACTAATAAGTTGTTGCAGTAATAGAACACAAAAATATCAATCGTTTGACATGAAAAAGTCAAGACCGTATTTTTTTAAGATACGAGGTTGAGAAAGTAAGGCATCGATATCTTTCTTTCATTTTTCGAAAAAAGTTATGAACCTTAAGTTTTTTTTAAAAAGTTCAGTCTAATTCTACTTCAGCAACTATTTGTATGGAATTATAAACGACGTTTATAATAATTTTATTTAGTTTTGAATGAAAACTTTAACCAAATATTTTTTAAAAATAATAATAAATACGTAATATTGTTGTGGTCAAAAATTGCAAACGTTATCTTAATTGAAAATGTTTGTGGTTTATTGTGAACACCAAGTGAAAATGCTGCTGCCAATGTGCACGAAGCTTAAATGTGTTGCTTTTAAAAGAGAGTACAAGTTATAACATTGTTGCGTTAGAATAAATATACGTTAATCATATTATAACTAAATGCTTCTTTTTGTAATTCGAATAAAACTGAAAAACGGCAGTGATTTAAAAAAAAACTGTTTTTTGAAGTAAAAATCTGCAAGTATGTTTTGCACATAAAAAACTGCAAAAAACATATAAATATGCACATTTGGCAACTCTGTTTCCAGCTAATTTTTTACGAATACTTATATTATAAATATGCAAAAAACAAAACAATAATTTTCTTTTTTATAATTCTTCAACGTCTGTTAAATATTACTATTTCAAGAAAACTTTTGCAATTAATACCAAGTTTAAAAGTTCTCAATATTTGTCTTAAACTGAAATCCATGCCTGTTTTAATACAACTTTGCCGACACAATACCAATTATTCATGCAACATTAAAGTAACGTCAATAGAGTCAGCAAAGAAGAATAATTATCTTAATTGAAACTACTTATTTCATCCCATACTAATGCACCAACATCAGCTAATACAATTACTTCACACAATTTCTGACATGCTTCTAGGGTTATAAATGTATCTTCATCCGGTTGATTGCATTTTACACCTGTACGCTGCTTGCAACAACTAAAACAACAATGATAACTATAACAACGTCTACTATAAATGCTGACATCCGCCTGTATAACGCAATTACAGTGCGAGTATCCTTATTCTTCTTCAAAAGAATGAAATAACAAAAAAAAAATAAAAAAAAAAGATAAAACTTGATCGAAAACATGTTGCTTGCCAGCAACCACAAAAGAATGTTTCACATCTCAGTTGAAATAAAGCCAGCAGTTTTATTGAGATGCGTTTTTGTTTCTCATTTATACATAAAATACTAGTATTTTGCACTTTTTTTAGAACTTTTCAAAGTCATTGTTTGCATTAACAATAACTTGGTTTGTTGATATAATAGTGTCTTTAGGAAAATACTGCAAGTAACTCTTTTTATTCTCTTTACATAATAGTTTTTGAAAATATGCTGTCAAAATATTCTATTGATAAAGCTAAAAGGAAACTTCCATTACCAAAAATAAAGATTTATTTTGAAGTTGAAATACAAATAATTTTTTTTTTTTTTAGATTAATTTTAAACTCACCTTAAGTTTACATGGAAAGACTGCAATTGAACGGAATTCTTCACGTTTTTTCTGCTTCAATTCTTCACGATAAGCCGTAAATTTATCAAATAAATGATAAATAATGTCGGCCTGGAATATTTTAACGCCTAATGAATCTGCCATTTCTTGTGCTTCTCTCTCAATTTTTACATCAAATGCCAAAATAGTTGCATATCTAAAATGTTAAAAGATTCAAAGGTACAGTAAATATGATAAATTTACTTGTAAGTTTATTCTTAAAAAAAAAAAATAAAAAAAATCCATCCTGCTCTAGGAAAATATAATAAAGATTACGTAGGAATAAACGGGCATAATGTAGAAAAAAACCCTTCAAGGCATAATAGTGGTGTTCAAATGGTCTTGCAACATAGCAAGTGCAAAATGTCGTTGTGATTTTATTTCAAACCAACAACAAAATACACATATTCGCCTTTGATACACCATTGCATAGTATACAACTAGTATGCCGACTCTTTGACAGGTACATAACTCAATTGTCAGTGGTACCTAATTTATGTTTGTATTAGTAAGATTTTTTTTAAATGTATTGATGTATAAAACTATTTCCACCACTAAACATAGTTGCATAAAATCGTATAGAATGGGGCAAAAATGTTTTTTCCAAAATAAAATTAATAAAATTATGCACCATTGCGCATAGTATACATCTAGTATGCCGACTCTTTGACAGGTACATAACTCAAAAGTCAGTGGTACCTACATAACTCATGTTTGTATTAGTAAGATTTTTTCAAATGTATTGGTGTATAAAACTATTTTCACCACTAAACATAGTTGCATAAAATCGTTCAGAATGTGGTAAAAAAAAATTTTTTTTTTCTAAATTGAAATTTTCTTAGTTTTTCAATTTATTTAATGCTGGCTTCATTTAAAAACTTTTAAAAACAATGTTTGCAAAATTTTTATTCTGCAGTATCGGAAAATATTTAAATAATTTATGATTTCTAATATTATTTTCATACCACAAAATGCTACTAAAAAGGCTTTAATAATATTAATAACAGAAAAAAATTAGTGTCAAATAAATTTATTTAAAAATTTTTAGTTGGTGAAAAATAAAAACATTTTGCAAAAGCAAATGACCAAAATGTATTGGAAAAAAATTATTAATTATGTGTTTGTGTCGTGAAATTAAACAAAAAGTGGTATATTGCAAAAAAATTTAAATAGAAAAATTTCAAATTTTGTTTTTGTTGTTTTTATGTGTGTTGAATTTACACAAAACGTATATGTGTGAAGAGTGAACTAAATAATTGAGAACGCTCTCTCCAGTTGGCATACTAGTTGTGTACTATGCCATTGCGTTTGTGCTTGACTAAAAGTGGTATAGCGTTTTTCAAATTTTGTGTTGCAATGTCATAAACAGTGATGCCAATTTAAATTTATTAGTTTTTTCACTGATAAAATCGCTACATTGAAGAAAAAATATCAACATTGCCACCACTAACATTTAACAACTGTCATTCAGGAAAAAAAACAAAAATTGTAATAATTTACTTAAACACAAAAAAAAGAGAAAAAAACAAACAAGAAATGCACACCGGAGATCAAGGCAAATTCATACAAGGTAGTCTTATTATGAAAATGGTTACAGCCAAGGCGAATTCAACAAGGTAAGTGCAACTCGTCAGCCGTTCATCAGCTGTGTCCACGGCGAATTTTCAAAACGTCAAAAAATACTTTTGTTGTCATGTTTTGCGCCAAAATAACCGAAAAATTTTCTATGAAGAAGCTGTTTGAAAAGTGTTAAAATATTATTTTTATAATAAAGCAAAGAAAAAGCAGCAAATAAATAAAGTGAAAATATTAATTTATTTTTAAAAAAAGTAAAAGTTCTAATTTTGAATAAAAAAATGCGACGGTGTGCAGTTTGTAAGAAACCTTACAATAAAGGTGAAGGAAACTTGTTCCGAGTTCCCAGTGAAGCAGCCGCTACTAAGGACACATCGTTGAGAATTTCTTGCACAAAATCAAATTCTACGCCATCCACAGTTTCAGTGTCGCAGTAATTTACAAAAGCATTTGGATCTAAATTCCAGGTGTCAAGGCACGGAACAGTTGTATATTTAGCAAATGTTGGTAAAACCAAATTATCTTTACCATAATGGGCAGATTCCTTGGCCGCCTTAGAAGACGAAGCACCAGTTACGACATAATCAGCAGTGCCTGTGCGTCCAATAAGATTCATGCATACTGCTGCAAATTGACCTGTGCCACCTTCCTGCATTAACAATAATTTATATCTGCTGGTATATCTAACAGTTCCCTCAACGTTTTGATGGCTTCATTATTGCTATGTAATACGTTTTTTTGGCCTTAATGGCTTTGTATTACAATATGGATTAAAAAATAAATAAATTTTATCGTACGAAAATTTTCGCCTTGTTCATCTGTTTTTGACAACAAGAAAATTTATTGCAAAAACAAAATACATGTGGCTTCAAGGCGAATTGAGTTGCGCTTACCTTGTTGAATTTGCCTTGGTTACAGCACTGTAAAATACTTTAACGTTGTGTCAATATAATACAACACTGTAGTAAACAAAATAGCTGTGTGTCAAAAAAAATTCTGTAGTTTTTTGATTGTGTTTTTAATTTAAAATCGTGTGTTGTGGAATGTAATAATTTAAAAATGTTTAAAAAAATCATAATTCGAAATGAAAACTATCAAAAGAACCACCAGCTCCATAACAACCACCAGAAAACTCCTGGGAAGATTTGGAAGACTGAAGTTTTATTACCAAACGGCCATAACTTTGCCAGTACTTTGAAGAGAAAACAAATGTTTGTTATATTTTATGCTCCTTGTAAGTAATATTTTAATTTTCTTTTTGTTTAGGGCTGTGGTAACAAAACCAGATTTTAAAGCCTCTGCCAAGATTGTACCCGTGAAACTGCCATCTGCACGCAACACGAAGTACGTGATTATCCCATAATTAAATCTGTGCGCAAATTTAGTTCATCCGCTTAAATGTATTCAATCCATGTTTAATAACTTTCATTTCACTAATTGTATGAAACAAAGTTCCTTCCTTCCATTTTTAATTTATAATTTACAAAAAAAAAATCTTGAAATTTAATTTGTATTTGAAAAACATTTAAATAGAAATGTAAAAAAAAGTAACGGCATATAATTTTGACATATGGTTAGTTATCAGCTGTTGCTTACGTAGCAAGCCAAGGTCACCTTGTATGAATTCGCCTTGCCGGAGATATAACCAATTTTGAATTAAAAGTCCCACTGAGTTGTTGCTATTTTAATATTGGTAAGGGCCGTTCTTAATGAGAGAATGGGATTAGTGTTGCAAAAAAGCAGAAAAGGGGCGAACAGTTAATAACAAAAAAGTAGAAAATGCGAACAATTGCAATAAAAACCTATTTTTGAAAATACCTCTAAAGGGGTGTACACGGTCAAAATGCTTGTCATGCCGGCGAATTCACCCGTGTAAGTGTGCTGGACATAACATTCGCCGTCATATCTAAATTTTTTTGATTTTCCATCCAGCATCGTCGGTGTCACTCAAACTACTACATTTTCACTAATACTACCATAGCGCTTGAAATGCTGGAACGTGTACAGGCCCCTTAATAAGTCTTATTATAATGCCTTAACCCAGGACAAATTATTTTCCAGGTTTCTGAACTTCAGGCTTCTAAGAACTAAAAAGCTAGACAAAGCCTAAAAAAATAACCAAAAGTGTCCAACCGCACGTACTTTTTATACCGAAGCCGAACTAAGGACCGAATCCGACCTTAAGTCGAAACCGTTTTTTTTTTTTTTTTTTTTTTTTTTAATAGAAACAATTTCAACTATTGCGATGCGTTGCTTTTTGATAACGTTACTGAAGTTGTGTTGCCATCCGTAATCGACCCATAAATTAGACCAAATTTCCGAGAGTGGATTTTATATGGAGCATATAGAAAATTATGGAACGATTTTTACTAAATTTGGTGGTGAGTTTTAGTCTAATGAAATTAATTGAACCACATTTTACCACTATGAAAAATTATAGACCAATCTCTACTCGACTCGTCTGTGGCTTGAAAAAATAACAGCTGTTTTAATTGAGAAATTTGTTAACTGTTTGCAAAAAGAGTAAAAAAGTGCGACCATGTAAAAAATTAAACATTAACAAAATTATGACTTGAAACTATTATATTTTTATTTTTATTATATTTATATATTTATTATATTTATTTTAAAACAATTATTAAAGTTACTTTTTTACTTAACACTTGAAAACTTAAGCCAAACATGATCACCTGGTACAGATTTGTTCGTCGTTTACCGGCCTAAGAAATAAATAAAAATCTGTCCAGAGTTAAACGCGTATTGCGAATTTTGGACGATGCCATGATTGTATGTATTTTCATGAACATAAACACCTTTTATACGCATTTCTTATTTGTAAATAAAAGTGTAAGGCGTTACCGTATAACTTTTTTTGTAACTTAATAATTCATGAAAACAATTTGCAGATAAGGAGCTATTTGCAAATAAAACAAAATGAGTGTTACCATATGACATATTTTTTCTGCATGATTAATGTTTCTGAATGTTATCTACCTGCCACTTAGTCGATTTCGAACGTTAACGTTCGCATAGAAAATTACATTTAAAACAGCAACAACATTTTAAAATTGGTTTTTGTTTTAAATGATATTTTCTATGCGAACGTTAACGTTCGAAATCGACGAACTGGCAGTACATATAAACAGCGTCTTAAGTTTTTGCAATTAATTTTATTTGAAAATAAGAAATTCGTATAAGCGGGGTAACAAATACATATATTTTATAAATATTTGACAAAGAATATTCGCGACCAAAAATTCGCCGTTATTCCCAGTTGTGTTACACGCATAAAGCGTTGATCAATTTGCCTATGTGTGATATATATTGCGATATATATCGCAAACAACTACTCCCATGAAAATATTCCCACATTTTTTTTATTTCGTATTGTGAATGATTCTCATAACAAATTTTTTGGGAATGAATTCCCAAACTTGAAAAATTTGGCATCTCCAATGTTTACTCCCGCGAATTGTTTTACTAAATAAATTCACCACTCGTAAAACTGCTCTGAGTGGGGAAGTAGCTCGCGCTCGTTGTCATAATTTTTTAAGGACAATCAAATCGTTTTTGTTTGTCTACTTTTCGTGCGTTTTGCGTTGTCACCTCGTTGGCACTGTGCCGAGTTACAGTTTTTGCGGTTGTCTTGACTTGGTGCAGTCGTTTTTAACCTAAAATTTTTAACGTGTTTGTCTGGTGGAAAACCATATATAACTCAGACGTTTACTGGTGGAGACCAAAAATACTCTGGAGTGGATTCTGGAAGCTCTCGCCTACCTACACGATGGTTTAGGTCAAACGAGGACTTGTGGTTGATGCTCCAAAATTCGTGGGATACCCTGGCAATATGACTGTAATAGTCAGCCAAAAACTTTAGTTTTAGGAAAAATCAAAAAAAAAAAAAAAAATTCACAAGTGTTACTGGGAACGAGAAGGGAATATGTAAGTTTTAATTTGTGTTCTAAGGTAGGACTCAATTAAATTACTTTTTTCTTTTATTGAAGGAATCTTAATAAAGAAATTGAAGAAAAACACAATTCGTAATATATTTTATTATATTATTATTAGTTTTTTATTTTAGACAAGCACTAACAAGTTATTTACAATAGAGACTTTTGTTTATAAATCACTGACAAATAATGCACAATAGAAATTTTTACTCCCAAAATATTTGCGATACCGATTTGTTGGTGATGGAAATATAGGTTTTCTATAGGGTGAATATATTGTTTGCACAAATTAAAAAAACGTTTGTTTTTTAACACAAGAAGTAGCTGCATTTTAGACAAAAAAGACACGTTTTGGCATTAACATTTTACAGCGACAGTTACAGTTATAGCAATAACTACGATCTTTGAAAAAGCAGACCTCTTCCCATCATGATATTAAGTAATAAATTTTATTTGTTTAGAAACAAAGACCGTGATCTTCAAAACATAAAAATAAATACATTCATTATGACATTGGAAGTATTATTTGCATTAGTAATTTTATTTGCATTAGTAGTGTAACTTATTAATGTGGCAGTAAAAACTTTATTTATAAATATGTATATAAATAACATTATTCCTCTTACGGCTAACTCTAAATTAATGGACATAAAATTATGTTTGTTAGTGTAGCATTTCCCAAAAATAACAAACATCAGCAGAAGTACATTAATCCTAATAATCATTGAAAAACTATCTTCAATATTTTGAAAACCAAATTTGGAAACAAAAACACGGTTTCTCAAATAAGTATCATAGACACGTTTCTAACTAGTTGACAGCAGCTGTGTATGCCTGATGTATGTATGAGCATTTTTACTTACTTTTTACAAGTGAGTAATTCGTCCGATGATCGCATATTACACAGGAAACTATCCATTTAAAAAAGACAAAATAATAGCATAAGTAAATTCCAGAATCTTGCATGTAGAGTTAGTTGAGCATACAGTCGTCGCCGTCGTCGTCTGGCTGTCTATATCACAGTCGTTTTATAATGCGTCTTACATTTACGCAAGTACACAGTGGAGGACAAATGTAAACGCTCACATTTGATAAAAAAAACCATAACTACCTCAAACTTGATTAAAAAGTTAAAATTTTTTCCAAATATCACGACTCGAGTAATGTTTAACATTGTTACCTACTTATATAAAAAAAATATTAGTTGCGAGATATAAACATCTGTCGTTTTAATGACATATTGAATCAATTATGTGCCTCTTTTATATGATTACGAAGAACACCCACAAGAATGTATGGTATTCACTTTTTTTAAATATATTTTTTTGCTCACTGTACATTGTATTTTCCAGACTGCCCGATTTGAGATTGTCATTGATTCATTCATTCTAGGGTTTCTAGTATGTCTGACCTTTTCCATTCCCGAAAAAGCAAAAAAAAATTATTTTCTTTCTAGGAATTTCTGAAATTTTTTTGCAAAGCATAACATATTAAAGTATATCGTCATCTTAAATGCAAACGGACGTAACTATAGAAAAATTCTACATCGCACTTGATCAGTAGAAGCAAAACAATTTGTAATTTAGCATTAAAGGCATATGAAAAAAAATGTAAACCAACCGTTTCATTAACAAAAAGTAGACAAAATAGCACGATATTTTTACAATGGGTATTTATGAATATTTCCAAAAAGTGAAAAAATAAAAATTTCGAGCTAATACCCTCTTTATGATCAAGAACGATATATGTATCTACAAAAAACTTGCACCATTAGGGCGACTGGTCACAACATTAATGAGCTTTGCGGTATGGTAATTGGTTATCTCGACGAAACACACGATTTCTTCACAGCCTGACTACTTATAAAACGGTCGGTCAATGGTCAACTATGCTGCTCCAGTGTGGTCACCTTCTTGAGTGATACCCAGCAGAGAAATATTCAAAGCTGTCAAGACGCAGGCTTAAGGACCGTCACAGGTCGCATTCGAATAACCTCTGAACATCATCTTCAAGAGTAGACAAAGGTTCTACCGGCTAAGGAACACAACTTCATGCTGACGAAACAGTTCCTTCTGGGACGTCATCGAAAAAGTCAACCTCACTTTGACATTACACAGGTGGAGGCTGCACCGAGCAGGGATGGGCAAATTGAAAAAATATATCGATATATATCGTATCGATATTTTTTAAGAGTATCGATATTTATTAATTGAAAATATCGATATATCATTGTATCGAACGTATTAAGCTGAAATTATTACCAAATTTAAAAACT
Organism: Pollenia amentaria; assembly: GCA_943735925.1. Lineage (NCBI taxonomy): Eukaryota > Metazoa > Arthropoda > Insecta > Diptera > Polleniidae > Pollenia > Pollenia amentaria. The sequence goes on along the minus strand of OX031009.1, from coordinate 216,062,260 downwards.
TAATATACCTATGTCAATTAATATTTACATACATATGTACAAACATATTACATGTGATTCCATTCTAACTTTATATTGTTACTTTTAATTTCAAATTTACTGCCTGTCCCTCGATTTCGAACGAAACTTTCATTAGCTTAACTTTTATTAATTTTAAAATTTAGTTTTTAAGGTAAGTTATGCGAACGAAGTTTTCGTTTGAAATCGAGGGACCGGCAGTTAATTCTACAATAAAAAAAGAATTCGAAAAAAAAGTAAAGAATACAAATAAATTTTTATTTATTCGCCATATGAAATCTAAAAAAAAAAATTCATTGGGATTATATAATTCCGGATTATATACTGCCGGTAAACGAAACTTGTGACACATACTATACAAGTAAACTGTGCAATATTTTATTTTTAATATATAAGAACATGCTCAAATTAAAAAAAAAAACAAAATATTTTTTTTTATTATTAACATTCCAAAAATATCGAATTCGATAGTAGTAGATAAATATCGATGTATCGATATATGGGTATTTTTGGATATATGGATATATTTATTGCCCATCCCTACCACCGAGGCATGTCAGAGAGGACCTACGCATATACGAGAAGAGCATACAGAGGTACATGTGTGCAGTATTCATTTGATCGCAGCTCGTATATGACCGCGGAATTGGTAGCAGGATACCGCATGAATGTCATTCTTGGAGCGTATATAGCAGACGCGTAAAACCGAGTTAAGCAAGAGTTGTACTGGCACAACTAAGATCAGCGACAGGCTTAATGCCTTCTGGTCCCGAATAGACCATGCCGGCCTAAACTTATGCTTAGTATGTGGTCAGGGTCCTCGTTGCAACATATTTAATTGACTACCAAGGTCTACTCCGCTATGTACAAAAAGACTTTGGACCTACCTTGTAGAAGTAGCTCAATATCCTGGACTTGTTTGACAGAGCCCCCCGGTTAAATGTTGTATATTGTTTATGTTGTGACAACAACAACAACAACAGAAAAATTTTAAATCAAATATTTGAAAAGGGCGTAACAACAATTTTTTTTATATTTTTACAGAAGAAGCAAAAAACTTTACAAAATCAATTACAACACACGGTGTTCGTGTTTGAATTTCTCTAATAAAGAACCAATTTTTGATCGCAGTGATCTCAAACTTTTTGTGAAGAAGTAGTTTAATAAAGCAAACAAAAATCAACCAAAACTCTATTTCGAATTTTTTTGTTGTTACGCCTTTAAGCATTTTAGGTGACGATATGTAGTTCCTTTATTCAAACAACATTTTAACGCAAATTTTTTGACCCCTGCGATAAAAAATGTCGAACATTGTAAACCTTTTTGGTTCTCTTGCATTTAAGATGACGATATGTATAGGATGTAAAAAATGATTGACAATCAATTGTAATTTTATCGCTAAAAAACGTGTTTAATCAGAAAAAAATTAACCGTTTGTGTTGTTTGGAATATGTTTCAGGCCTAAGAGTCCAACAGAAGTCGGTTGGTTTGCCTGTGATAGGAACAACGAAATGTATTTTAAGAAATCGAGCTTTCGAGCTGATATCTTCCAGCATTGTATTTAAATCAAAAGATTTTACATCTATTTTGTTACGTCCACGTTCATAAATCGTTAATTTAAATTTTAAATTTTTGACAAACATGGATAAATTATGAAGTACTATTTAATGTGTCAAAAACTAAAATTAAAGTCGAAAACCGGCAATTTTAAAAATATTTGTCTCGGGAATTTTTGTATCGAATGGAAACCCTAATTCAATCTTTTGTTCATTCAAACAAGTTTTTTTATCGTTGTCGCTGGAATGGTGATGATCATGATATTTTCAAAAGGAAAAGCTGATGTTGATGATATTAATGATGGCTATTTATTTATTCAACATCGGATATCCAATATGATATAAATTGTTATTTACTACCATTGTTTAATTTTTATATTTTCGTGAATGAACGTTTGTGCGTGCATTCAATACAAATTTGTTTTAAGTTAAAAATATACCAAAAATGGATTAACTTTAATCACATTATACTATGGACATATCAACAACCATATGTGGATCGAATTAAATCTATCTTCAAAACAAATATTAAGCAATACATATCATTAAGAATTTGTGCGCTAATATCGAATTAAATATTACGGAACAGTGTTTCTTTTTGGGATTCTGTATGAAATTCAAATAAGTATATAAAAGGCCGAACAAACAATATTTCCGAAATTAGTAAGAAATGTAAATTATGTACACAATCCTCGCTATTAAAAAAGTCCTTGTCGCTGTTGACGACAATTTTAAGTTGTTGTCACATCAAGTCATCGTATATATCACTTCTACGTTTATTTGGTAAGAATGTTGTATTTATCGAAAATTTCGCAAAAAAAAAACTCTCGTCTAATAATTATTTTTTTTTTCTTCTGACGTTTAGTGATTGTTTCTTTTTATATTAAAAAAAACTAAGTTTAAATAAATTTAATGAAAAAGTTATCAAAGTTGTTTTTCGAACTACAATTATTTATTAAAACAATTTATTTCTTGTGCTTATTTCCTATTTTTATTCTTAATTTAACACTGAAAATTTATTGTTGGAAGATAATTGGATGTAAGAAAAGATAAACACACTGTTTTATTGTTGGAATTTTGTTTAAGCTTTGATAACGTTGCAAATTCAGTGTTTGTAATTCTCATTCACTTGTCTTATTTACTGATATTTTTGGCTTTTCTAAAATTTTTTGGGAAAAACGTTTCCTGATGATCTGGCCTAAGCAACTAATGAAAAAGATTATTTTTGGAAAACTAAAAGTAAAGTGTTCATACTGACGACTTTAGTTATTCCAGTATTACTCCATAGTGGGCATGTATTTAATGTAAAGGGTGTTTTTTTTAGAAGCTTATACCTTTTTTAAAATAAAACAACAAATTCAATGGAATGGCCGAATTTGTGGCTCACAAATTTCATAGAATTTGCTGTTTAATAATAATTTATGGTATATGGCTTTTTTAAGCATACTCGATCTTATTTGGTCAAGAGTGCGTTGAATGTTGGCTTCAATTGTTGCTGGTTTATCAGCATAGACCTACATCTCTGGTACCCCCACAAAAAGTAGTCCAAAGATGTTAAATCACACGAACGAGGTGACCAATTCACAGGTCCATTTCTTGAGATAAATGCGGTCACCAGTTGTTTGGCTTAACACAGTGATGGGGTCACGCGCTGTATAGCAAGTTGCAAGATGGAACCATTTCTCCTCCAAATTATTTGCAATGCCATAAAGATGGCACCGGTTTCGGATTTAAAGACAAATAGGCCGATGACGCCTTCGGCATTTAAACCCCACCAAAATGTGATTTTTTTCGGGATGTAATGGAGTCTCGTGAGAATTGTGATCTCCCAAAGACAATTCTGCTCGTTAAACCAGAAATGAACCTCTCCACAAACTGGACGAAGCACTCTAGTAGTTTGGCGAACAAAGCGCGAATTTTGAAAATTAATTTCCAGGATTTGTAAACGTTGTTCTGGTGTAAGTCTTTGCATACTTATTTGCCAAAGTATTTTGACAAAAAAGTCACACTTCATTGGTATGACAGCTAATTTTACACTTATCCCTATAGGAAGTTTTAAACGCCTAAAAAGTACCCTTAATTTAAAATACAGGTGTTTGGTAAACTTTTGGTGGACTAATTTAAACATAAAATTTGTTATTTTAAAACTATTTAATAAATCGCACTTAATCAACAAGAGGGTATTAACTCAAAATTTTTATTTTTAATTTTTTTGAAAAAAAATTCACACTTATGGTGTTTTCTTTTTTTTTCATTTGAGTTTGAGTCGTCGCAAAATTTTCTGTCGACTAAAACGGAGGCAATTCCATCGACATTGACTTTAAAGCGTCTTAGAAAATACCCAGTTACTGAAGAGAGTAATTTATTTTTGTCAATAGCGACTAAAATAATAAGCCCTATTACGGTTGTGGTTGTCACCAAGTGTCGTTTTTTGCAGAACATTAAAAACCCCAGGGTGTGTTTCACTTTAATCTATTACAAAAAAACTACACAGGCGTTGAAGACAACGACAACCGTAATAAGGCTGAATACAATTATTGTTCCGTTATTATTTTTAAAATTCTCGGAAATGTATGACAAGTTTTTTCTGGAAGCACAAGTTAAGAAATATCTGTTGAACTCTAATATTTGAAAAGATCCAAAACAACACAACCATTCATTTTTTCCTGATTAAGCACATTGTTTTACCTTAAGCCTGGTTCTCTGTTCCAACATTTCACGTGAAATGCTGTCAAAACTCATATGAAAAAAACTTGTGCTGAATTTCTATGAAATAATGTTGATAGACTTGTACTCTGTTCAATTTGTGAAAAAGTTGCGAAATGTTTCTGGAAACATTTTTTTTACAACTGCGAAATAATATAAGCTGCACTTATTTCACGTGGAATTTTACGCAAATGAAAAAAAGTTTACACAACCGGTAACAGTTTTTCATCCATTTTTATTTAATTTTTTATTTAAAAAAATACTTTTTAGTAAAAAACGCAAAACAGTGTCGCATACTTTGAAAGATTAAAACCATCAAACTGTACAAACTCTCCAGTGAGGTAACATTGATACATGTTAATTTTTTCGTATGAAATAATAGATGTGGCTAAACATTTTTCACAAATTGGAACAGAGTACTAGGCTTTAGAGAAAAGCAACATTAGTGAAATAATAGTTTTGCACCAATATTGTGCAGAATAAGCAACACGGAATTAAAGTATTTATATGACGTCATTTAAAAATGTGACGAAAATTGTCAATGATCTTAATCGGTTCTCGAGTTTACTTTGTCCGAAACTAACACTCACAGCAGCAGTGTATCTTTAACATCCTGACACACGTCAGGAAGGACCTTCGATTAAACAAGAACATACGCGTATCGAGATACAACACGATTACAATAACTTATGAAGAATCTAAAGCTGCATAATTTTTTAAAAGTGTAAATTTCGGGAATTTTTTAGAAAAGTTGGCTTTATACAGGATACAGTTCTGTTTTAAGTAAAATCTACATATTGCTGCGTTCAACGGCTCATAGCCAGTCTAAGCAGCAACAACGACTTAAGTGCAATTTTCCTAAATGTTGAGGATTCACGTTGAAAGTGCAAAATATATATGGGCATTTCCTCCGAATGGTCAACCAGGATAAACAAATTAAATGTTTATAATCATCGTGTTTTATTGTTTATAATTATAAAAAAAAATCTTTGTTTCTATAATGAAATGGTTTCATAGCATATATCAGCTGTTTTACTTAAGGAAATTGGGCTGGAAACTGGAACATTCTATTTTTTCTTTTTAAATATATTTAGAAGCATTTTAATATTTAATTATTTTACATGCAAAAAATATGTTATGTTTGCACTCTTTCTTCAAAATCTCTCAATTACAATTAATTAAGAATAGAAAAGTGTAAGGAGAACAAAAAAAGTTCGATTAACGGTTAAAATATATGGAAAAATCGTACGCTCGCGACCGGTACTTAATGGCGATTTCTGTTCTGAGAAATATGTTGCATAAATGGTACATGCTCTATCTCTTTTGTGTAGAGCATGTACCATTTATGCAACATTTTTCTCAGAAAAGAAATCGCCATAAGTCAATTAAACAAAAACCAATAGAGATATTTTATTATGTAAATACTGGATAGATACACACTTTTAAAATAAATTAATCACGTTTAAATATTCCGTTCCATTTCGCAGATTTTTACATTTCACTACTGACAGCCAAAGTTGACTTATATTTTGCGTACGTCCGTGACCACATGTTTATAACTATCATTATGAAAACTTAAATTCGATGAAATCCATATTTTGCACTAAACATAGATCTACCAAAATGCTATCGAATCGCAAAAAATGCTAGGAAAAGTTTTGTTTTCTTTATTATTTGTACATCAAAAGTGTACGAACGTAAGTTCGTGACCCAGGAAATGCCCATATATAATAACAATATTAATTCTCAGCCTTTTTAGGCCGTATTTTTTTTAAGCATGAAAACGTTGAACGTGATTGGTATTGGTATTTAATATTCGAATTCAATCTTCTTGTGTACCTGAAGTTGAAGATGGAAAAAAAGTTACCCTGAGTTATGGAGTATGAGTAAAAAATTAAAAACATATCAAGGTTAAAATAGTTACATATATGGTTTAGCTTGAAGTACAATTCCGATTGAAAAAAACATAAATTTACCGATTACCATTTAAAAAAAAAATATACATTTCTACTTACTGAGGTTCATGTTCCAACATAGTCGATGCTTTCATGACATCACGCTTTACAACTGGACCAATGCGAATGGCAGAGTACTAAAATAAAGAATAAAACAAAAAATGTTTAGTTGTTTTAAGAATTCTAAATACAGACTGTACAATAAACAATTAACTTAATTGACACAAATAGTATCAGCACCGGCGTCACCGTCGTCACACTATTATCCACTTGACAACAGTGGGGGTAGGAGGTAAACATGTGTTTACGCTTCTATACGTATTTAGACATATGGATTCATGTAGGCATGTACATACATATATTTTTAAATAAAATACCTATTGGGGGGCTGGAAATAATTTAACGTAATGTAAACTCCTAAAATTTTTTTTGTCACGGCTTTATGTTCATTGACATTTTTAAATTTCTTAAATACCACAAGCAAACTTTTTTAGGTTATTTATAATATAAAAAAAATGTTTCTTAAAAATAGCTGCACAAAAAAAAGACGTATAAAAAAAATTTACTAAAACCCTGACTTGGTTTGAAATTTATAAGCAATTGAAAATTAATTTTATCCCAATATTGTAAAACTGCGGATATCCGCAATACTTTCCAATTAAGCAGAAATAACAACAAAACAAAAAAAAAAACAGAAACAACATTTTGATGTATCAGAACAAATGGACAAGTTCGACTGCAAAATCGTTACCAGTTATTATTTTAAACACTTTCTCACTGAACCCATATGTGTATTTATGTATGATTTAACAAAAAGTAAAAAAAAAGAAATAAATAAATAAAAAAAAAATAAGCACGAGGGGAAAATATGCAAACATTCAAGAAGACAACATCGACGATCTTGATTTAGACCGAAAAAGCAACTTTAATGTACAAAACAACTTTTCGCAACGGAAGCAATTCTTCCTGTTGATTTTTTTTTTTTTTTTTTTACTTTTTTATTATTTTTAGTAATAGTACGTAGCGTACATTGATAGTACAAGTAAATAAAGCTTATGGGGAAATACCAGAGCACTTAATCTCGCATGCGGACACATAATTCTAAAATATTTGCCTTCCTGCAAATAATTGCAAGATGTTGCTATTTTAAGTTTAGATGAAAACAAAGAATATTTCGTATTTTTCAAAGGTTTATAATGGGCCTAACCTAAAAAAGTGAGTTTCAGGGGTATGTATAAAGTTAAAAAGGGTGTTTTAGACGAATAAAACTTGCGATAGGAACAGTCATACAAATGAAGGGGGGTTTTTATTTATTTTAAGAATATTTTGGCTAATCACCATGCAGACTTCACCAGAACAACGTTTACAAATCGAGTAAATTTGTGTTCAAAATTCGCGCTTTGCTCGCCAAATTTATAGAGCACTTCGTCCAGTTTACGTTGTGCATAATCGTCCATCTGAGAAACCAATACGCTATTCTATGGATCTATGCATGGCCATATTTACTCTTAAATCGAGCCCGTACCTTGCGTTCATTAGAAGCCATCACCGCTGTAGACGTGAGTGTGACAGAGGACTCGAATTTATCGATCCGACGCTGTTCTAAGCCACTCGGTCTCTGCCCGTCCACTTCTTGAAAAAGTTTGAGAAAAGATCTTTGCCTTCATGCATATAAGATCCAACTTGTGCAAGAATTAAAGCCAGCGAAACATCAACCGCGTCGTGAGTTCGGTAAATGGCCTGAGAATCAACTGGAAGTTAAACCAAGACGCTACTCTCTATTACGATGCGAAAATGGTTCAAAATCTAGTGATTGGTTAATTTTTAAGTGCGTATGCTCATTTGTCTTTTGTATCTTTTTTTGTTTCTTTTCGTAAATCATTACTATTTATTTTATTTATTTTTTTCAAATTTCAAATTTTTTATATTTTGACATTTCATTACGATCAATCTGCGCAATCTTAAATGTTTATTGCCAATATTGCTTAATGTTCAACAAATTTTAAGAAAGTGATAGAGAGTACCAAATTGGCATTTTGCTTTCGTATCGAAATTGAATTCGCATCGCAATAGTAGCAGCTCCACATATTTTGATCGTTAAACCATCTTCAGCGATGTAGCTCATTTCTGTCTTAACGAGTATGTAAATAAGCAGAATTTTCGTTTTTGGAGAGGGCACAATACTCATAAGACTCTTGAGCCTGCATTACATCCCGTAAAAATCACTGTGTGGTGCGCATAACATGCTGAAGGCGTCATCGGCCCATTTGTCTTTAAATCTGAAACCGGTGCCAACATCACCGTGAATGACAAACGATGCAAGCAAATGTTTCGTAATTTTGTATTTCTGCTGTCATTGAAAATCATTTGGAGGAGAAATGGTTCCAACAAGACCATCACCGTGCTGAGCCAAACAATTGGTGACCGATTTATCTAAAGAAATGAACCTGTGAATTGGCCACCTTGTTTGTGTGATTTGACACCTTTTAAATATTTTTTGTGGGTGAACGTCACATCTCTGGTCTATGCTGATAATCCAGCAACGATTGATCATTTAGAAGCCAACAGTAGAAGCACTATTGGCATACCCAGCATACTGTCACGGAGGTCCTATACTAGAAATTATTTTTAAACATTAAATACCATGAAATTTGTGGGCTAATAAAGCCATGTTAAAAAAGTCCTATGTCTCTTAAAAAAACACACCTTATGTCATTATCTCGATAATAAATTTTATATAAGATTTTTTTGGGTTACAAGGGCCTTTTTGGGAGTCATATATATTCCAAATTTCTTTTAATCCTTTCATGCACCAAACGTCGTTGAGGCAGCTGTATTTTTTTTAAGTTAAATATGAACCACAAAAAGGATTTAATTATGTGCAAGTTGAAAGCAAAGCTGATGTAAGGGACTACAAAAAAATTTTACGTTAGAACAAGTGCCACGAAAGGGTTAAATTGTCCACAAAGCCCTCAAATAGTGATTCTAAGTTAAGCACTACTGATCATAAAAAAGGGTTACACGAAACAACTTGGGGATTAAATGATTTTTTATTTCATTTTATTTTTATTCGATATAATAAGCCCGTATACCCGTTTGTATACAAGTCTACCATATGTACATGTTTGTATGTCAGTCACTATTGTATGAATAATGCATAAATTAATGGCAAGACCGACCGTCAACAGTGCTGAACACTTAATTTCATTCATAAATGTGTACGTTTTACTCATTCATTCATTCTTTCTCTGATTCATATACGAAAAACATTTGTGATTTTCTATATACAGCAATACATAAATACAAAGATATTGTTCTATGCATGTGAACACACTTACACATACAAAATGAATGGATGATGATCGAAAGATTGTTAAACACAAGCGGTTCGACCAAAATCTATATTTAACTTTTCAAAAGTTGTTTTGGTTATTTTAGGCTTTTTTTCTTTTCTTTAAAGTAAAAGGGTGGTCCAACCAAAACGCACGATGTTAATTGTAAATAAAACAAAAAGTTTTCAGAGAATTATCTCAATATTTTTTATTATGATAGCAGGATCTATGACAATTATGTGTGATACAAAATGTCGGCCTAATGCTCGCCACGGCTTCGGTGACATACCTCTATTTGATGGTCCACATTTTCATTGACTCTGAGACATAATTGAAGTTCAATGTCGTTAACGTGCCAATTTATCTCATCCTTAAGCTCTTGAATTGTTCTTGGCTTATTGGCGTACACTTTTTCTTTTAATTATCCTGAAAGAAAGAAGTCCAACGGTGTCAAATCACATGATCGTGGCGGCCAATTAACTTTGCTACGACTTGAAATAACACTTCAAATGAATTTCTCGCGCAAAAGAGCCATCGTTACGTTGGCGGTGTGGCTAGTAGCACCATCCTGTTGGTACAACATATCGTTCAGGTCCATATCCTGGCCACAAGAAGTTCGTTATAATCTCGTGATAGCGAACACCATTCACTGTAACTGCTTGGTCGACCTCATTTTCGAAGTACGAAGCGATGGCGCCGCCATCCATAAACCATAAGCATGCACAGGTGTTTTCACATTTCCTACAGACCCGGTTGCTGAAATTTGCGCACGATTCTCCCGATTGTAGACATATTTGGTCGATTATGCTGACCCAAAAAATCAGAAAGTGCACGAAATGCATTTTGATTTGAACTCCCATTTTCGTAAAAAGCTTCAACAACCTTTGTGTTGCCCAATTGTCAAACACTGAAACAAAATAATGTCAAATATAGTTGGGCAAAACTTGACGTTAAGGTGTGACTCACAATTAACATTCCTTTATTTAATTTTTAAACACATAAAAACTGTTTAGAATTTTTATCAATTTAATTGTAACGCAAAATAACTAATATTAAATGTTAGTGTATGATTTCAAATTAAATTAGTCGCCAAAATATATGCAACTGACAAAGTTTTCATTAAGACATGACAAGCTTTCTTTCGCATGTCTTTATTTTAAAAGGAAAGGAAAAGCGAAAATCAAAACCCTTTTCATTCCAGAAAATGCCTTCCATGTTCTAAATTAAAATTCAAACCAAATAGAATAAGTTATCATGGATCTTTAGAGTCCGTGAAGGGTATATGAGGTTCGGTACAGCCTAATATAGCACTGCCTCGGTAGGCTTGTTGGTAGTGAGCCAGTCTATCAGTGCCGGGGTTGCCGGTTCGATTCCCGCCAGTCTCTGGTTTCTTTCCTTCAGACAAGCGAGAGCTGCGCAAGATTAGCATAGGAAGAAAAAAAACTAGTTTTTTAATAAAACATTAAAAACTAACACCTTAACTTTTTGTAACAGATTAAAGTAACACAGAACCTGTGTTCTAGACAACGACTTACACAATAAGGCCGATTATTTCTTCAAAAAATTATTGAACAATTTTTTCGCAATATGCATGTATGTGTTTCTGTGGTCTTTATATGGACATATGGTGTTAGCAATGAAATTTTATAGTCGATTTCACGTGGAGACCACATGTAATATTTTTTATATATTTTGGTTGAAAAGTGAAAATATATGAAAAAAAGCAGTGTTCGAAGAGAAAAACTTGACTGTCAAAAATTAATGAAAAAATAGAACTTAAAGAAAAATTACACACAGATTACACATGAAACTAATTGCACATGCAATATTTGTGATAAAACAAAAAATATGAATAAAAAAAACAGTTACCGGTTGCTATATTTAAACTTTTATTTATTATATTCAAATTAAAGCTAAATTCTACAGATTTAAATTAAAAAAAAAATGTGTATTTGTTGCCTGGCTTGACGCAATTAAAACAAAAGTTTAAGCTCAGCCGTTTATGAACCGATCTGAGTGAATTTCAATAGCAAACAAATAAGGGGTATATGTGACATAAATAGATAACAACCTAGGCCCCGTCATATCTTCAGAAACCCCATTTCAACACACACGACAGACGGACAGATATCGTTATATCAAATTCGCTACTGATAAGTATCTAGAAAATATATACTTCATAGGGGGAACAACAATATTACATTTTCCCCCCTGGGTGTAAAGGGTATAACAAGTTATATTGCAAAGGGGGGACTTTTTAATATTTTAACTTTTTTTATAAATTTAATCGATATTAAAAACCAAGTTTCAGTATTTCATTGCGCATTTCATTTGTTTACGTATATGGACAGACACGAAATAAATTTACCTATTGATATCAGTGTGGCCAACAACTCCTTAAATATTGTGTAAAACTGCCAAAAAGAGGCCAACTGGATTGAAAAAAATTGATTAATGAGGAATTCAAAACAGCGTATTGTCATTATTTTGATGAAGCAGATTTAAGTAATGCAAAGTTTACGCCGAACACAGTGTGCAAATTTTGTTATAATACCCTTATAATGTGGATACATGGAAAAGGTGGATAGTTTTCTTTTATGAAGCCAGTAATTTGGGTGGAAGACCTAACTGGACATGACGAATCCAGTTGCTACGCATGCATAAATTCTCGTCATGGATTAAACAGAAAACAATTGAAAACAAAAGTATACATTGCTACTTTTACTGCTACACTTCCAGTTAAACGCCCTGCTGGTACCGATACACCTAAGCCTCCGAGTCTGGATACTGTGTCCCTGCAAGCCGAAACCATTTTCACCAATCCGACCAATTTGAATGATGCTGATTGGACACCCGATATTGAAAATATGGACCACAATCGCTAACACAAATCGAAATGGATTACATTTTGGCTAAGATGGGACTATCACAACAAAACTCCGAAATGTTGACATCATTTTTGAAAAGCAGAAAACTGACACAGCGAAATGCCAGCGGCAACATCATACCGACAACGCCAAGCTGATTTTCAGAAATGTTATTCCGTTTACGAAGCAAATAGGTTCACCTACTCCCATGATATCCCAGAATATGAACAACCTACGAAGAAAATAAGGTCATCAGAACCACAAGCGTCAACTTCACCGAGGATGGATTGGATTGGATGGATTTTGTTTCCATGCATAGATAACATATTTTCTGTGTAAGAATAGCTGTAATATGAATCGGAATGTTTATTTTCATGCAAAATAAAGAATCAATAAAAAAGTCATCAATGTTTTTTCCAAAGGATTTTTTATGAATTAAAAATAAAAAATTTCAATTTTTTGGGCAAAAAATATTTTTTTTTCTTCATACATTTATTTATAACTGCGAAACTGTTGCTTATGTAGCTAAACGTTGTATGAACAGACTAAAGGAACTGTAATTCCTAATTTTTTTAAATTTTTTTCAGCTTATTCGGACTAGTGGTTATCGAGTTATGACAAAGAAAAGAGCCTTAAACATGACAAATTCCCCTATACGATACTTAGTAACTTTAAATTAATTTTTAAATTATTATTTGATGTACCTTGACCAAACTAATGATGCAGAAGTTCTTCTTTTTGGGTCTACTTTCATAAACAATTATCAGAATTGAGTCCCGAAATCATGTGTTGTACTGTGTAATGGTAAAACGTTTTAAGAATTTTCTGATAATTTTTAATAATTTTTGTGAAAATAAAAATCATTTCGCTACAAATTTTGGGTACTTCAAAGAGAACATAAGCAAAACCACTGCTTCATTCGACGCTATTTTGATAGTTAACAGCCTTCGAACATTATAAGAAAATACGAGAAATGAATAAACTGAGATGCAGATTCCCAAAAATTGGCGATTTACGTAGCATTAGCTCTGAATGAAAGAATGTTTATCTACAATCCTCTATCTTCGATACAAAGCTAAAAAATTTCAAAGACAATAGATCGAAAAAACGTCTTATTGAGCTACCCAACATGACTCTGCGTAGATACACATAGTAAAAGTTCTTAAAAGTCTACAAGAACTGACCTTTTGAGCGTTTGTGAAAATCTTAAAAAAAAGTTGGAGAAGAATGATCCTCTGTCCATCCGGCGCTTTGGTTCAGCTAAATAAAAAGTCTAGATATACATTAGATCTTCTAATTTTTCTAGAGATGCGCAACCGGTTGTTTAATGGCGCTATTAAATATTACACTCAAAATTTAAGACCATGGCGCAGAAATACTTAAGTTGTCAAATGAGAGACGATTTTGTACTGCAGGTCTGCTTCAAACGGAAATGCGAAATTATCTCCGTAAACATTTAGAATACTTTGTTTTTTAAACAAAAATTTTATTAATATTAATTTTATATATTAATAATCTCTTTTTTTTTTTTTTTTTTGTTTAAAAATTTAATTAATTTAACCATGAATTTGTGTTCATTTCATTGTTTTAAAATCTTATTAAAACCAAGTTTTAATATTAACAATCTCTTACACTGTAATTTTGTATGATAAGGAAATTTCTCTACTTGAATTTTGTTAATTTTACCTTGAATTTAAATTTAATATTCGTAAGTCGTAAATGCAACTTTAATACCACAAATTAGCAAAAACTTAGAAGGCGGTTTCAGGGTTAATTATCTCTTTTTAATTTTAGTACGGCACTATTTTAACAAACGCAGCAGGTGGAGTCAGCATGCTCACCTAGGGGTAGCCCCCGCATGGGAATACCAAATTGCATTGAATTTCGTTGCCCTAAAGCAAAAATTTAAAAGTACATCTACCGTGTTAAGAAGTACATAAGAACAAAAATTGAATTACCTTTAAATCAAAGCATTAAGCCATTGTAACAATTTCGACTGCAATACTTAGGCATCTACAGTTCATCGGGAAAAACTTCCAATTCAAAATAAATTTTATAGATGTCTTCCACTTTGCTATTAAATACATTTAATCTATCTACAGGTAAAATAGTTTTGCCGCAGACGTAACAAAACAGGTCGTATTTTTCGCAACAATTAGACATTTTCTAAATCCTCACAAATTTTCTATGATTTTCTTTTTGGCAAAATTTTTATTTATTAAATTACTCAAATTTTACTTTGAAAGTAGACTAAGTTTTTAAAGCGTGAAAACAAGTGTACAGTATAATGGTAGAGTTTAGAGCAAAATAATATTTACTTTTGTTCACGGTTCACAACTCAACTCAGTTGAGTTGCAATTATACTCGTAACAACTGGTTGTGATTAGTTTTAACTTTTTTAATGTTTTTGTTCACCGTAATACAGCAAAGTTGTAAACCATAATTCAAAAATTAAGAAATTGCAACTCAACTGAGTTCAGTTGTGAACCGTAATAGGGGCCTTAGTGTTGGTTTTGTTGTAACATAATTTTTCTGCGATATTTCATCGCCATGTTGGCATAAGTACATAATTAACCCTTATATCACATTTTAATTTTTGCTTATTTCTGGTATTAAAGTTGAATTTTTGACTTAAGAGCGTTGGGAGGACCTATTTTTGACAAATATTTTCGCAGAATATTTCAACTACATGCATTCCTGTTTTAAGGGTGATTCTTGCTTCTTTTTTTCAAAAAATTGTAAAAATGACCCATTTTCAGAAGAGTTATAGGGTTAATGTATAGCAACAAAATGTTGCTTGTAATGGTTTGAAAAATCTTCTGAAGACACTATATACCTAAAACCTAAAGGTGCCCGTAGACTACATGTTTTTTACATCTGACTTGTCAAGTTTTCAAGTCACATGTAATTGTGAATGTCTGTCAAAATTGCTGTTTTACATAAGCTTTATAATATTTGGTCACATTGTCTATGTTTTTTCTCTGTAGTTATGGAGTAAACCAAAGTAGTTCTTGGTTTCAAAATAGCGTGGTACGGCCACAAAAAATTTTATTTGCGCCGTTAAAAAGTTCAGCCATCTAAACATTTTTTTTCTTTAAATTCCAATATACCAGTTTAGGATATTATAATGATACGTTTTTATTTATATATGTACATAATTTCTATTCAATGGTGAAATGATTATACATATATCGGTATTGTATAATATTAACTTAAGCCGGCTAATGATTCCGTCAACAATGCACCGCCGCTGCGGTTTTCTTCCCGGCATAGATTTCTGACACAGCTGATGTCAGATGATTTGTCAGAAGAAAATAGAGCACGCTCTAATTGAAATTTTGTCAGATGACTTTGCGTCTGACTTGTACAGATGCAATTTTTTAAAGGTAACACACGACATGTATGTATTTTGCAGTGGGAAATTTGACATGTCAGATGTAAAAAACATGTCGTGTACATGCAACTTAAGTATCATACGATTTTCTACGTTTTTTTACTACACAACGGTGCAACTTTAAATAGACCGTAATATGACTTTCAGATGTAAACTTTAAAAACGCCGATACACGTATATCTTTTTTTTGTCCCCTCTACAAGAATCAGTTGGCAGAACATTGTTATTTTTTTGTATGCTGGACAGTGTAATTATGTTTGTGTCGTTTATTTACAAACAGAAAGTGTATGATTGTCAAGCCGTTTGTATAGTCCATTTGCCTAGTTATTATTAAGGAAATATTCAACATTAAATTGCATTAATCAATTTTTGGAGGAAAATTGTTAAAAGCTAAAACTTATTTTCAATTGGCAACACTGATATACACTTATATTCAAATATACTTATTCAGCAGTTTGTGACGTAAATTTTGTATATTTATTAAGAATTAGTTGACGTTCACACTTTAATGGTAACTTGCTTTACAAAGATGGTATAACACTACCTACCGGTTAGTAGGAGTTTATTTTTTTATCATCAATATTTTTTGTGATACAAAGAATTTTATAATAGGTAGGAGGTGCAAATAGAAACTTGATCATAATTAAGCGATTTTTGTTTTTGTGGCCATCACCTTTGGTAGTCTATTTGTATTAGTGAATTTAGTATTGCTGATTATTCGCCTACTTTACGACATTCCTTTTCGCCAAATTCAAGCAAATTCAATTCAAAAGAGTAAAAAAAACACAAAATTAAACTTAAAATATTAGTTTTAAAAAATTTTTTATTTAAAAAAAAACCTTTGGATTAAACAAAGTATATCATCTATCGGCAATAGAATGAAAAATTTAGCCGAAAAGCATAAGACATTTAAAGAAACTCGGAAAGAGTGGGTTTGTTTTTTTTTTATATTCATTTAAACAAAGATGGTGTAATTTTACGTTTTATTTGATGAAAAATAAAAGAAAATGATTACAAAATGCATACAAAGTATTTATGTACCTATTGTGCTTATGTAGATTTAACATTAGTGGGCTTTTCTCTATTTATTAATTTAAACATATGTAGATAGTTTACTTTATACATACATATTTTTAACTTCAATTTTGGTCTTTTCCAAATAAAATGAAAATAATGGTTAATGGAAAAAACTCTTTAAAATTTCCAATGAGCTGGAGTAAGTGCGCTTTTCATTCGATTTTCAACAAAATCCCGTTTTGATAATATGCTTGATAATAATATGATAGGGTGATCCATTTCGAGATACTTTTTTCAATAGCCTTTTTTTGACAGATCACGTGTGAGTCGTGTCATGCTGTACTGTTATTTTTGTTTAGTATTGTTTGGCATTTCATAACTGAAACCGCTCGACCTTCCCAAGCGACATCGCTTCGCTCTATGGGCTCTTGAAAAGTTCCAAGAAGATCCGAGGTTTTCGGTGCGAATTTTGTTGAGCGATAAGGCCCATTTCTGGCTCAATGGATATGTAAACAACCAAAAATTGCCGCATTTGGGACGAAGAGCAACCTGAAGAGATTCAAGAACTGCCTCTTCATCCAGAAAAAAGCAACGGTTTGCTGTGGTTTGTGGGCCGGTGAAATCATCGGTCCATATTTCTTTAAAAATGATGCCGGTGCGAACGTAACGGTCAATGGCGACCGTTATCGTGCCATGATAACCGACTATTTGATGACTGAAATTGAAGCTCGTGATCTCGGCGACATTTGGTTTCACCAAGACGGCGCCACTTCCCACACATCGCATCAATCAATGGATTTATTGAGAGAACACTTCGGTGAGCACATAATTTCACGTTTTGGGCCGGTCGATTGGCCACCAAGATCGTGTGATATTACACCGTTAGACTTTTCCTGTGGTGATATGTAAAGTCTAAAGTTTATGCGGACAAACCCGCTTCGATTCAGACATTAAAGGAAAACATCACGCGTATCAATCTTCAGTTACCAGTCGAAATGCTCGAACGAGTCATCGAAAATTGGACTCAACGGATAGACCATCTGCGACGTAGCAACGGTCAACATTTGATAGACATAATCTTCAAAAAATAAATGCCGAAGAATGTTCTTTCAAATAATTATAAACATTCCCCATTAAATTTGAATTTTCTGTGTTTATATCATTGTAGCGGAGTCACTTTGTCAAGCATTTAGAATTTTTTAAACTTGGAGTAACATTTAAATATTTAAAAGCTTAATTATACAACAACTGGACGTTGTTTTAAATTCTATGAATGTCATTGTCAAAATCATTCGTATTAAAAAGGGTAATTTTTAGGGACGTCAATCCCTTAACCTCGAATACCGAAAAATACTAGGATTTTTTTATTTTTTGAAGTCTTGAATCCCGGGATTTGCGAAATCCAGGCTCGATTGGCATCCCTAGTAATTTTTATCATAAGAAACTTCTTACCTGTTTTATAGAAAAAAATTAACATTTAGGAAATCTTAGAAATGAACCGATAATGTGGATTGTAGAAATTATTTTCCATTAATTTATTGCGTATAAAAGTATGTATAACGAAATTTAACATTGTAAATGTTTGTACATTTCGTGTAAATCCAAAGAAATGTCTGAAATAAATTGTTGCTGTAAACTGCTAAAAAAAATTATTTTGAAATTCCAACTTTTGTTACCCTGAAAGAAATAAATTGGTCTAAAATATCTTTTTATAGGAACTTTCTAAATCAGAGCAAAGCATAGAAAAATAATAGTTTGCATATTGCTTATATCAGAGGTCCTGCGGCTGCTAAAATTACTAAAAAATTTTAAGTTTTTAATAAAATTCAACACTGTAATAAATTTTTAACAAAACTCTTGAAAAATGTTAATCATTTTTTAAAATCATTTTCTGGCCTTTTCTAATGAGCGATTTATTAAGCTGTAAAATAATTAAAGGTCTGGTCACTCTGTTAAGCACGCAAGCAGAATGAAGTTCCTTGGAGTTATCTTAATGACTTCAGGTGAAGTAAACAATCTCTCACCGCGAGAATAATTGGTTTTGTAGCCCTAATCTACTTCAGTGAACACTTGGGTTGCACAAAAGATCCTTGGACCGCGGTGCTTATGGCCTTTACATAATAATAATTATAATGAAAGTAACTAGTTTAAAAATATTTAGTCATCCGAATGTCATAATCATGTTAAAAACATTTAGTAGTGTAGCAGTTTTTTCCCAATTTATTGTTATCGACTTAAACGGGATATTTTTTCAATTAAATTTGAAATATCGTGTGGCGCTAAGTTTCCGATATTCGCGAATATTAAAAATTTATATTCGTAACATTACTACATATATCTACTATAAATCTAAACAAATTGTCAGGGAAACCGTAAATGTTCAATTGCAATGTTCAATTGCTCAATTGCATGTTTTTCCTTGTAAGAGTGTTGTAAGGAATTTGGTATCGATTTGTAAGTGCATGTTTTTGCATATTTTAGTCAAAAGAGCATTTTTTAGAGTATAGTGCAAATTCCACATTTTTTAAGCATATTTTCATACTTGTTGATTTTATTTTAATGCTTACAAGTGCTTTCGCAGCAGAAGAAAAAAAATTTTTTTAATTTTGGTAAAGAGATTTTTCTACACAACCAGGAGGGTTTTATGCGTTTGTGCTGATAAGCGTAATACATAAAAATACAGTAGTCCCTCGATTTACGTCGCAATTGATTCCGCAAAATGACGACGTACATCAAAACAACGTAAGTCGAATTTAAACATGTTCATATATGTTCTATTAAATGTACCTTTATTAATTATTATTAAAAACATTAAAAACATAACGAAAGGCTAATTTATAAACAAATTACAATTAACAAATTGAAAGTATATTTGAAAACAAACTTTCAAAAGTGCAACCTATTTGGTACCCATGGGCAATTATGGACCCGCAAGAAAAAATTATGTTATGAGGTTAAGATTCATGTAAAAGTTATTTATGCCGAATATTATTTAGATATTTTCATCTATATGAGATTTATATGGGACCTATAGTTCATTTTGGATCTACAAATACCACGTTCCGCCATGACATAGAATCTATCGTTAAATTGTGTTTTCGCTAAATTTTGTGTCAATATCAACTTTTATAAAAAAGATATTTTCGGGATACTATTTGTGTGCGAACTCTGGTAAAATATGGACCGATTCCAATTTTTCCAATTTTTAAGATGATTTCAATTGCAATAATATAAGTTTGGATCAAATTTAAACACCAACATAATAAGTGGGTTCATGGGCACAAACACTCAATTCCGAAAAAACCTTGTGTCGGTTCATGTGAAATTATGAACCGATACTCACCATTTTCAATTGGCATGTATGCCAAATTTAATGAAATGATCTCTTAATTGCGAAATGTAATTTGAGTACAATGTTTCCATTCACAGCCTGCAAGCCAGCCGAATGAACGTTTATCGTTAGATCGATAACGAAAGTGATTCTTAGTCGATCGGTATACCAAAAGTAGGGTCTATGAACAATATTTTGAGGTTTTACAAACATATGCACAAACGCATAATACCCTTTCCACTACAGATTTAGCCCAATTATAAATAAAAATTCCCCGGGAGTTTTTTCCTTTCTTCCATTTTTCCTATATAAATTATATTGTAAAAATGGGCAAAGGGAAAAAATCCCGGGGAATTTTTATTCATAACTGGGGTGATTGTGTTTTTTTTATCTCAATTCCGTTGTGTTTCACAATAAAAAAAAAATGTATATATATACATAGATAGGAATAGCTACACACGCATGAAAACCCCAAAAGAACATTTCAACTAAAAACTGTGATTCCCCGCTTTTTGCTTATAAAATATAAGCAAATGAGGCGACGTAAATCGAGTGGCGACGCAATTCGAGTAAATAAGGCACAAAAAACCTGAAGACGCAAATCGAATGGCGACGCAAATTAAATTTAGAAGTCACACAAAATTTGGCAACGCAAACCGAAACAACGTTAATCGAGGCGACGTAAATCAAGGGATTACTGTATTGAAAGGTAGGTCTTTTTAGTACACCGATCGTCTAATAATCACTTTCCGAAACAATCTTATGATGTCCGTCCTGCTGGCTGGTTGTCTGCCTATGTTAACCTTGTGTGCAAAGTACATGTCGCCGTTTCGAAAATAATTTGATGGAATTTGGTTCAAACATAAAACTGGTGAGAATCGGTCTATAATTTCACATAGTCCCTATGCAAATTTCTTTCCGGAATAATGGGCACATAAACCCATTGGCGCAAAAATATTCAACTTGTTTACGGTTGTCGTTGGCGTAAAATCCCTAAGTCGTTTTTGTACTAGATTAGAGAACGCAGGTTGCGTGTTAATTAAATATATTACAAAAAACGACACACAGGTGTTTACGTCAACCGTAATCAGGCTGATTTTATTTTAACCTAAATTACCTCACTAAATTTTATTAGAATCTGTCTACGTTGCACTATGTTATTGCAAAATTTATAAATGGCAGGTCCAGAATTGACCCATATAAACACCGTCCCCTCATATAGATGTCCATTGGATGTCCCGGTAGGCTAGTTGGTAGTGAGCTAGTCTATCAGTACCGGGGTTGCGGGTTCGATTCCCGCCAGAGACTCTGGTCTCCTGCAGACAAGCAAAAAGCTTCGCGGGATTTAGTGTAGGAATAATAAAAAAAAAATATATATATGGGCAAGGCCACCGTCAGTAACGTTACGCTCGTTTACATATTTTGGTCAATATCTTTAAAAAATACAATTATTTCTTCCAAGGTGAGAGCGGCATATGAAAGTTCTCGTCATAACTGTTCTTTCATACGCAGACAATTTTACTGTATCTCGTTTTGTTGTGAAGTTATGACCATTTTAAGCCGTCAGTAACGTCACCGGATTTTGGAAGTGTGTTTGGAGGTTACTGAACGTTTGTGTAAAAATGAGCGAATTGAAAATAGTTCATGTTTATTATTGCCCAGAATGTTAAAAAAAAAGGATGAAAGATGATTTTTATCCAAAAGGTGGGCTTAATAATTTATGTTTTAATCACGTAAATGGCATAAAAGCAGTGTCAGTAACGTGACGCAAAATGTCAGTAACGTCACACGTACGAATTTCGTTAAGATTTTCGGGGTTTTTTATTTTGTGGTTTTATAGAGGGACCCTAAACGGCCAAAAATCATAGTAGAGGAGTTTTAAGATGCAACCCTGGGGAGGTATTAAGACAAAACCACTTTTCGCACTAATCTCATAAAAAAATTGTAGTAAATCGGGCTTGCCCTTTAGAGCTGATTTTTGTATGAAAGAGTAACGAAAAATGTCGAATTGACTTCTGTTTTTCTTTTTTTTGCGAAATATTTGTGAAATTTCTTCATAAATGGTGATAAAAATTTTGTGTCAGCATTTTGAATTAAAGCCAGGACACTCTGTAAAATGAAAACACATTATTATTGGAAAACAAAAAAATCTTTCATAGCTTTTCCTAATGTTTGAGAGCACCTGTAGCTTTTCTGAACGATTTCGCTAAGGCTGCAGCTGGGATTCGTCTCAATTTGGCTTTCTTTATCTGATTGTTTTAATTGCTGTCGATATTTTTTGCTTCTTTCGCGGCCAGCAGCACGGCGCATAGAAATCGCCTTTCCCAATTCACTTATTGGCATTAGTTTTTCTTCCTCTTTTCTGTTACCCCTCAATTTTTTCATTGCTTCGGCCTTTTTCTTTTTGTACTCGTCATATTTGTTGCTTTCTTTTAGCTTTTCAACATAACGCTTGTCTCTTTGTGCACCAGGAATCGGAGTCTAGCAATTAAATACCAAATTATTAAGCAAAAAAGTAGAAAAAAAAATGTAAAAAAAACCGTCAGTAACGTCACGCAATCTTTTTTTGCAAAAATACCGTGCTATATGCAAATAATGCTTCATTTAAGCATTGATTATGAAAGTACTTCAAAAATACTCAAAAAAAATCAGATCATCCATCCTCTTTTATAATTAGTTAATGCATAAAAATACATTTTATAAAAATTTGTCAGTAACGTCACCATTTATTTGCGGCTGATTACTTAAAGCCCTAATTGGGCCAAAAGCCAATCTTTGTACACAAATTTGCTTGCTAATCAATAGTTTGATTTATATTCTATCCAAAAAAGTAATCATCTGCCTAAAGTACAAAAAAATAAAAATAAAATTTACCTTTTTCGCCGACATTGCTTTATTTTTCAACTACGCCTTGCACGTGCCTGTTGTGAAAAGAATGTTAAATGTCTAAGCAGACAAAAGTTTTGCACTGGCATATAGTGCTGCAATATTCTATACATATTTGACATTTCAAATGAAAAAAAAATTTGGGCTTTGTGACAAAAAAAAAGCTATATGGTTTCATTCTTCGTGGCCTTGCCCATATATATATAATATTTATCACAAGTAACTCTTATATGGTCGGTCGGTCCATTATTGCCCATTAGTCCCAAATAGGGAGGACTCTAAAACTTGTCCATGAATACTGTGACAATACTTTTTTACTGTTTAATTCAGTGTTCGAAAATAAACAGAACATTATTTAGCTGCACTCACACACCCATAAACGATATATATTTTCTTAGTGTTTATGTAGACGAACACAACTCTTAATACCGTTCGTAACCATTTTCTTGAAAGAGCCGAATATTATATAGTGTTCTGTTCTACGTTATAAAACAGAACAATTGAAGTGGTTCTGTAGACAAAAATATTTTAATGTTCTATTGTGTTTCTTTTTGACATTGTAAAAAAAATTTAGCAACGACCACAGCACGAATAGCTTGTATGTGTATTGTGTATATGTTTTTTTTTGTGTAAATTTTTTTGCCGCCTATTTTTTGTATTTTATATTTCGTATTTTTTTTAGCTAAGCACAACTGGAACGAACGAACATAAATGTGCTAAACCGAATACAGCGAAGTTTGTGGTTAAAAAAAACAGTACGCAATTAAATGTTCTCATCTTTTTGTTGAGTTGGATAAGTGCAGTAAGTGCTCGAAGATTACAAACAGGGAAACGTAATTTTTTTTAAATGATTTTCTGCATAAAACGTTTGTGTTTTCCAGAAATCTACCGAACCGAACGCTAAGGAGCGATATTTAATGTTTATTTTCGAACACTGATTTAAATACTAATTGTTGAATGTTTGCTATCAAATCAGCCATCTTTTGTGTATTTTGTGCATATTTTTAACAATTTTCAAGTTTTTACTGCATATTTAATGCACATGAAACATTAAACATTTTTTGGGAAATATTTCCGGTTTCCCTGCAAGTTATTTATATAGTAAGAACTTTTTTAATGAGACAAAAAATTACAATATCAGATTAAGAAAACACTTTTTTCTATTGCAGTTGCAAATTTTAATTAAAGAAATTTATTTAATTTAAAGCAGACGTGTGTTATCTATGCACTACGTAACATTCATCGTATCTTATTTCCTTACTAATGCAAAACCATGAATGATACTGAATTGAAATTATTGTTAAATAATATGGGGTAAGAATTTAAACGTTTGCAACACACTTCCCATTTTGTCCAGTTCCAGCTGTTATTTTTCGTCATTGAAATCGAAATATCTACTATAGTTATTATTTTGATCGCATCTGTTTATTTATGTGCACAGTGTGTTACCGATTTTGCATTAAAACAACCTTTGCTATCTACTAAAATAGGCAATCACCCACACACCCGTTACATATTTAGTGTCTCAAGCAAACAAAATACACAATATTTTTTTATTCATTTATTCGTTTGTTTAACAACAGCTGTAATTCATTAAACATTTTGTAAATTTTATGAATGAAATACTCGTAGAGACTTACAAACAAAAGTTTTTTAGTTTCCCTTGTGTTTGCAAATGTATAGAAATAAGAAAAAATTCATATTGCAAAATTAACACTGCAGACTTATAAATTACTTATTAGAATACAAATGATTGTTTACGTGAAATCCGTCGAACTTTGGAAGTTTTTTTTTACAAAATACACAGAGAATAAATATACCTACATATAATAAAATCTAATGGTGTTTTCTTTTCTGAGTAATTTTCTGCCTTTTAAAAAAATGCCCATTTAAAATATTTGTGTTATAGTGGGGGAACAGAATAGTCGCTGTACACTGATAGAAAAGGCGTCATAACGCTGATGTATTTTGACATTAGTACTATGACAAGTGTCTTCGTTTTTGACCTCATGACACTTTACATCACTGTGATTTCAGCCTTAACATCACTTGGTCAAATTGTCATCAGGGTCAAAAATTTAAATTATGTCATGAATGCGTTGATACACTGGCATCACAGAAATTATGAATCGGAGCATATCATCAGTGCGATAACAAACTGTCATCAATTTGAGTCATTATTAATGTACTTTAAGTCAAAATTGTGAGAATATCATTATTTACTTAACCGTTACACATGTTTGTTTCACTTTTGTTGTGTTCCGCCATTTGGCATGCCCGATATGGTTTTCGTAATAATTCTACTTGAAAAATTTGATGTATTTAAATAAATAATTAAAAAAAAATAGAATATGAAAATGTTTGCTTCTAATTTTACTTTTTAAACACGAAAATCTTGTTAATAATATATTATGACATGATATATTATGCCATCGCACTGATGACAGTTTTTCATCGAACTGATGACATGAATTATTATGTCATCGCACTGACAAACTGTCGTCATTGCACTGATGACAGTTGTTCATTGCACTGATGACAGTTTGTCATCACACCGATGGCATGGTATACTATGTCATGGCACTGATGACTGTTTGTCACCGCACTGTTGATAGTTTGTCTGTACTGATGTCAAAATACATCAGCGTTATGACGCCGTTTCCATCAGTGTACAAAATGTGGCGTCGAATTGATGTCACTCTACTCATAGCATAGGTGACGCATAAAATATGACAAAATTTTAGGATGGCGTTCGTCATTGGATCGATGTCACTTTTTGCCTCATTGATGTCATTTGTAAAAAAAAAAAATTTCCACTGTGCATAGTCATGAAATTGCAGAATCTTGTAGGTATTTGCACGTTTTAAAATTTTTTGCTTTTCATTAATTTTCCCTTAAGCAGAATTGAGAGATGCCTTAGATATCGTAATATGTTTACGGGCGCCATGACATGTCATACCCAAACATGAAGAAAATGGGGCAGAAAGATTCAAGTTTTCAAATGAGATCTGAGGCATCTGAGAGACTTTTTGCCACTGCATGTCTGGTTTAAACAGAATTGCGAAATCTTCTATTTCTGCAAAAGCTTTTATATAAGTTTTTCATTCTATTTTTCAACAATTCGAATCTTAATACACATATATATTCTTGTTCCTTATGAGCAACGGAGTTAATTCAACGACGTCAAAGAGTCTGTCGAAATCGGTTTTCCCCATATGATGGGGGCTAGGTTGTTATATATAAATATCACATATAGTTCCGAATAGTTTGATAGATCGGTCCAAAAACTAAGTCTACCCCCAATTTTTAACCATAAAATTTAACTTGTTTAAGTCTATAATCTATGAAATATCGCGATATAATGGTTTTGGCACAATAGCACCTAAACATATTGTAAACTATGAGAATTAAATTTGAGATATTTGTTGTATATAAAGAGCACTAAATATTAAAAATGGGCCAAATCGAAACTTTATTTCACCTGGCCACACTAGTATGAGGCTCCCATATATAAGATTTGAGATTTTGAATACTATGGTGAAGGGTAGGGAGATCGAACGGTTATTATTCGACCGGTTTTAACCGGTTATTTTAGCTTTGCCCAAGTCGGTTATTTTAAAATGACCATTTTTCGAATATCGAATAAACCGGTTATTTTGGTATAATAAACCGGTTATTTAAGTAATGTGTAATTTATATACATTTTCCTTACTCTTGTTATAGATGCACCCGTAATTTAAGTATTTTCTAATTGAATATTGGCCAAACTTAAACTTTTAATAAAGAAGGTCAAAACAAAGTGTAACAAAGGTGAAAAAACATTATGAACACTGAAAATACAAATCGCTTATAAAAGCGTGTGTTCCTGTATAAAAAAAAAACCAAAAACTATTCAAAATACTACAAAAACATGTGCAGTTAAAAAGTAAATAGTAATTTGTGCAAGAGCATTCTAAATATTAAATATATTTTTATATAAAGGTTATCTCTAGATATTTTTCGAACGCGATTTAAAAGACAAAAATAGTTGCCTGAAGTGCCCTAAAATGATAAGTTGCAAAGGTTCTTCTATGTCACGACTTATTGATCACCTTTAATTAGTATATATGCTTGACATTAATCCAAATGAAACTTAACTCCGAAGTAGATCTAAGGAGACGACAAATAATACTTTACTAAAATACGCTGCAAAAAATTAATCATTGAGTGAAATATTAGCCCGTTGTGTTGCCGAGGACAAAATGCCCGTTAAGGCAATAAAAACTCTTAAGTAGTTCTAATATTTTTCTGCTGAAAACTACAACATTACGGTGGAATCAACGATATGGGAAAAATTTCTACCAGTTTTCTATAATGCTGAAACAAATTAATTTGAAAAAATAATCCTGGCGTTTGCAATTTTTGAAAAATATGGTTGATTTATATAGATACCTTAACCACCAACAAATTAAAAGACATTTAAAATAAATTTGAGAGAATATTTCAAATAATAACTTTATAAAATTCCTAAAATTTATTTGCTTTTGCAAAACGTTTGTCTAGATCAAATATCATTCAACAGTTTCTAAATTACATTATACAAATATCTTCTTACAAATAAAGTAAATCAATAAAAAATTGTTGAAAATTTAGCAAAAGTTTGAGCAATTTACTGGTCCCACTTTTCCTGGATTTTATCGTAAAATATTTGTTACGTCTGATTTAAGTCATATTATGTATTTTGTTGGTCCCTTACCTTTGCAAATTGTTTTGTTTTTTGTATTTTTAAGTATTCGAATTAAAACCGTTTAACCGGTTATTTAAAAATTGCTTAACCGAAAACCGGGTTTTTTAAAATAGCAACTATTCGTAATATTCGAAAACCGGTTATTGAAAAAAGTCAAATAATCGATCTCCCTAGTGAAGGGTAAATATGATTCGGCACAGCCGAATATAACACGTTTACTTTTTTTTAACCTTATTAATATCAATTTAAAATATGATTATCTTATGGTGTTAGTTTGAATTATAAAAAAATTATTCTACTTGAATTTTGTCAATTTTACCTTGAATTCAAATTTAATATTCTTAATGCATTGGATCAACTGTATCGGTATCGGTATCGCCGATATTTGCTTTTGAATATCGGTATTGTATCGGCGAAAAGGCTTTTGGTTACATCACTAATCTTAACCTCATAACATAATTTTGTTCTGGCAGGTTCATGATTGGACATGGCTCCCAAATAGAGTACAATCTCGAAAATGTATATTTATATACTGTGGTGTAGGGTATCAAATGGCTGGACCGACTATACTTTTTTTTTTTTTTTTTTATAAATAATTGTATTTAGTAAAGCCTTAAATATAGGCAACAAGATGTTTTAAATATCGTTACCAATTCCCTAAAATTTTAAAATATTAGGATGTATGTACCTTAAGTCGTTAACCGTATGTATAATTGTTTTCAGTTTGGTAAAATTATTATATTATATAGAAATTTAAAATAAAATTTCTTTATTAAGTTGATTATACGACAACGGAGTTCCTCGGGACACTCTATTGCCCATGGATCAAACTATTCTTAATAATAATTTTCCCTTTGCTCACAACTATTTTTATCAATTCTGTTTGCTTTAAGCATGAAAATCCCCATTTCAACTATTAAAGCTAATGCAATTAACCAAATTAAACTAAAATGTTGCTAAATTTTCAATAAACACGCATTTGGCATGAGACTCACTCACTAAGTACGGAATAAAATTCCTTGAAAGAAACCAAATATTTAATAATTTGGACACAGCATTGATGGGCACATGTACATGACAGGCATATTTTACAAACAATTTTTTTAACACAAAATCGATTTTTTTTTTAATAATTCTTTTTTATAGTTTTGTTATGTTTAGTGAGCGTTTAGATATCAAAAAGTTTGTTTCCATAATTGATTTTATTTCAAACGACCAACGGAAATGACTAATAATTGGTTTTATTAGATATCGTTTTCATGTTTAAAAGCCAACCAAATATATAAAAATCAACACAAAAATCTTTGTTTATTTTGGCTGTCGACCGCATTTTGCAAAATACGTGCCGTCATTCGAAGACTATCACGCACGGCGTCGTTCGTTAGGTGTCTAACCCAGCAATTTTAACCACCCACATTGTTCGGTTTCTGGTGTGTGTGTACAAAATTTAAGAGCTCCTAAAGCACTACTTTCTATGATCAGTCAGTCTATGACATTCGTTCTGTTTTTCGCTTTTCTGTTTTTCTTTTACTTTTAGTTCAATTTTTTTACGACAATGACGAAACATTGTGTTTTCTATTCAAAGACAACATCGATGCCTATCTCTAGATAGTTTTTTTAAATTTAATTTGACTTTTTTTAAGGGGGAGTAAAGTAATTTTCACACACACACACACACAGGGTGGCGAGTAAATTTGTTTAATAGGTTATCATTTTCATTCTTTCTAATGTTTTAAAAATTTTTTAATTAAAGAGTATTTAACAAATGTGGAAATGGCTAATGGCTTTATTTAAAATATTTTTATTTAGCCAAAATGTAGGTGCGTTTTGAAATATATTGCTGTCTGTTTGTCTCAAATTATAGTGTTTTTACCTCTCTCGTGACTGAGTCTAGAGTATCCACTCAATTAATCGTTGTTCGATTAATCGAAGTAATTTTTCGCCATTATTTGATCGAATAATAAAAATAGCCAATTTCAAATAACGAATAACTCGAACAATGTATGTCAATTAATCGATTAAACTTAATTTATTTCTTAGAAAATTATACTTTATTAATATATGTAAAACTATTTTTTTAGTTTTCTAACTAATAAAATGCATAACAACTAAGTATATAACATGTTGTTATATTCTGTATCTATTCTAAACATATTTTAGTCCCGTTTTAGATGTGGGTGTGTGTGAGACAAATCATGTAATAAATAATTAACTACTAAATACATACAAACGTATGAGTTTTTGTACTAAAATAGCGCATTTTCATATTGAGTTTGACGTTCATTGTAAAAATATCATCAGCATTTAGAAATATGTAAACCATGCACTGTCAGAATATGGGTTCCCTGTTTTCATCAGACCTTCAACTTCTTTGTTACCTCGTACCATCCAAAAGGCTGGATGAATATTGACATTTTAGGTATTGTTAGATTCGTCTTAAATACCGAAGTTTCAATCGATAATCGATTTTTTGAAAACAAAATCACGGATTGCTGGCGCAAAATAATAATACGTTAAGGAAACAAAATACCCAAACCTATAGAGTAGAGCTTTTAAATGAAGCAAAATAAAGTTATGAGCCATGTTCGGTAAAATATGAGTGAAATATAAATCGAACAAACTTTGAAAACGATCTAGTGTAAAAAGTTTCTTCTTACGTTGAGTTCTTATCTTAACCATAACTTCTCTTAAAATCAGTAAAAAATATGGTGATTTAAAAAAAAATTAACTGCGAATCTCAATTGATTTAAATTTTAATTGATTTTTAATTCTACTTGAATTACAAATAATTAATGTTTAAAAAGGCTGGACCTCTCATAAAAATACCGCTACAAAAACGAATAAAATAAAATAAATAATTGAAAAATAGTTTATAAAAATATGAGAATATGGGTTGAATCCCCATATTAAGTTTAGCGGGCGGGACATAATGTCAAATTATGCACTGAAATAGAATTAATGGACCCCGATTGCTGCTGAACCTAATGCATGTATTAAACTTTGTTTTTCATATCATTTTAAAGTCTGTTCCACCGAAGAAGTGTTTACTTTGTTTATAGTTAATTTTTATTTTATTTCCTTAATCTTTTTACGGTATCTTTAGCGCCTTAAAAACTGTATTTTTTGCAGCAGGGTTTTTGTTTTTTTAATTATTTATTTAATTTAAAAGTTTTACAACTGTATACGTTGTATAAATATATTGTTATTTTATTGTTTATTGTTTAACTATATATTGTTTTTTTTTTCTCTTTATTAATATAATTAAAGTATTTATTTTGTTTTTGTTTTTTAAATTATTTATTTTATTTAAAAGTTTTACAACTGTATACGTGGTATAAATAAATTGTTATTTTATTGTTTATTGTTTAACTATATATTGTTTTTTTTTCTCTTTATTCATTTAATTAAAGTATTAAATCAAATAGACATGTATGTTTTTCCCATTTGAAAAATTATTTGAATTGTACGAGTTATTCGAACATAATAAAACCCTTATTCGATTAGTAGAGCAGGATTTAAATTTAAAAATCGATTAATTCCTTACTCGAACAAAACCAAAAGTCAATCAATTGGATACTCTAACTGAGTCACAACAGTTAGAATATTTCAGGAGTGGGCTCTATATAGGATATATAAATTATTTACCAATCTCTATAAAAACTGACGTAAGTTTAATAATTTATTGGTTGCGGTTAAGACATATGGGAAATTAGGGCCGACCATCAGAAAGTTTTACGCTTTTATTTGTAGTCATATAAAACCTAATTTGAATAAAATATCATGATTCGTAACAGTTTAAGCCGTACTAAAATGATTTTCAGGAGGGGAATTTATATTAAATCCATGGAAAATTATGGATCTGTTGGGTTATTCCAGTGCCAATGAAAAATTACACATCACTGGGTCCCAAATTACATATTTGAAGCAAAATTACACTCATAAAACCAAAAAAAGTATCTTTGATAGAATGAATTTGCCTTAAACCAAAGCTGAAAGAAAGGAATGGAAGCATATATATATTTCCGAACATAAGCAATATGTATCGTCAGCAGAAGAAAAGTAAAAAACCGGGCGGCATGAAATAACCCGCAAAATATAATCCCCAAAAAAATAATGAAAAAACCTCCAAAAGTGTGGGGCCTTATATTATATGCAATAATACCCGAATTTAGAAAATGAAATAAATCCCCAACGAAATGAATTAACGCCCCAAGCAGAAATGCAATAATATCCTAATTTTTGGGGGCTTATTTCATATTAAATAAGACCCTAATTTCTGAAATGAAATAAAATCCCAATACGTATAATACAATTAATTGTTCAGTTTTTGTTTCCAGAATCGCGCGATAGAAAGCGTGGCAGGGACTTCGACCGGGTGCAAGAATTTCTTCCGGCTTCGCTCACTAAAAATTCTCTGCATACCGAAGGCCGTCTATGCAGAGAAGTTTAGTTAGCAAAGCCGTTGTTTATTATACCACAGATTAGATAATCCTTGCGTCTAAAGACGTTTTCGATAGTCTTAAAATATACACAATTATTTTTTTTTTTTTTTTTAATAAAACATTAGGAACTTACCTTGTAAATTGTAAAATCTATGGAAACGTTTGTGTTTAAAAGTAAAATATAAAAAAGTCAGTGTTTAAAACACTTGTTTGGCAGTGACGGAAACTAAAAAAATTAGAATAAATAATTGTCCGATAAGAAAAACCTAGCGATCAAAAATTAATGAATAAATTGAACTTAAAGTGAAATTACAGATCAAACTATTTACACATGGGCTACACATGCATATAGAAATTTCACACAATATGTGAAATTGCACACAAATTGGCAACACTGAGCTATTTCATATTGCAATACGAAAGAAAAATGTAGCAAATCGAGTGATTGGTACTCTTTAATGCGTTTGCGCCTTTGTCTTTCCCATCTTTTTCTTTCTTTTCGGAAATCATCACCATTTATTTTATTTAAATTTTCAAACAAAAACCCGTTAAGCAGCTTAACTTTCCTTTTCTAATTTTTTTACATATGGAGGGCTCAGAGCTGAACCGAACCAAGTCATGAAGAGTAGTAATAATAAAGATTAGCCCCCCTGGCATTAAAAATCCTAAATAAGATCAATTTTCAATGCAGTAGTGAAAATTTGTTTCGGATTTTATAGCAGAAGGTTACTTTTTATGGGACATATGGTAAATTATGGACCGATTATCACAAAATTTCATGGTGTTATTTCTGGCCACATAAAGCTAAAATGGACCAAATTTACCACAATATCTATATTTTCTACGGATTAAGGCCTATTTAAATGATTTCCCAGAGTAAGCATTATATGGGACCTATGGTAAATTATGGGACGATCTTCTCAAAATATTACAATGTGATTTTTATTAGTGTGTTTTTTTGTGCCATTAAACCATAGCTTGGGAATAATGATTAGAAATCCTAATGATTAGCAATTGGATTAGAAATTTTAATTGTGCTGAAAAATTGATTAACTATGATTAGTTAGCCATTTTATACGATTACTAATTGATTAGATTAGAAATAATCAAAAATCTAATCACAATTAGTGACGATTAGCATTTCTAATCAAATCTAATCAAAACTAATCCAAAAAATAATTGATTAGATTTCTTGATTAGATTTGATTAGATCAACTATTTTTAACTATTTTTGTGAAAAGAAAATATTTATTTATCACGTTTGTTGCTATATTTACATAATGTAACAGTTTTTGAATATTGCATAAAATTGCATACGGTGCACCCTGTTCTTTAACTAAACACTTGACTCAGCTTGTTCACTTTGTTGTTGTGTTATTATTAATGTTAATTTTCAATATTCAATATTCAAAAACTGTTACATTATGTAAATATAGCAACAAACGTGATAAATAAATATTTTCTTTTCACAAAAATAGTTAAAAATAGTTGATCTAATCAAATCTAATCAAAAATAATCAAGAAATCTAATCAATTATTTTTTGGATTAGTTTTGATTAGATTTGATTAGAAATGCTAATCGTCTCTAATTGTGATTAGATTTTTGATTATTTCTAATCAAATCAATTAGTAATCTGAAATTTTTATCAAAATTAAATTCTAATGATTAGATTATTTTATTTCTCTAATCGTAATGATTTCTAATTCTAATCGAAATTCCCCAGCTATGCATGAAACTATGACAGAGCAAGTTTTACTACAACAACCATATTTGTCAAGGTTTTAGGCATACTAAAGTGTTTTCCGAGAGTGGGCTTTATATGGGTCCTATTGTATATTATGGACCGAACTGCACGAAATTTGGTAGTGTGTTTCATATAAATGAGTCGTATAAAACGCATTTGCGCGAAATTTTTTATCAATCCGTGCCTTCCGCCACCATTTATGTTAGTTTTTGTAACAAAATTACAAATTTGTAGGGTGGTTGTTTCAAATTTGTAACTGATTTTGCTGGATTTCAATTCCATCTACAAAATTAATATTAGAAAAGTTTCACACGGGATGAAAAACTTAATATACCCTTATTCACCACTATGTAGTAGTAGAGAGCATAAAAAAGCATTTATTTGTTTTTAAAATGAAATGTGTTACTAAAAATATCATCATTAATAATTGTATGTTCATTAGGGGTATAACTTTCGAACAATTTTTTAAATTATCAAAAAATACCTATCCATGCCATATAGACCATGAAAATTTATGATGAAAAGTGGAGTCACTTTTTCGCGGGCGTTAAAAAGTTCCCCCCCAAATCACTTTAAAGTTAAGTATTTGGATTTTTGTTGTTTATTAAAAATACAATATCCTTATTGTGAAAACACAAATCATTCATTTATATTTTTATGCTATTTCGCAAATAAGACTTATACCACCAATTATACTACATCCAAACTAGAGATGAGCGATCCCGTGATTTTTAAAGATCATCGTGATTTGTGAATGTGATTTAAAAATCACTGCTCCTTTAAACTGTGATTGTGATCACGGTTTATCAGTTTTCTGTTCTTTTAAAGCAATTGCTGCCAAGCTATATGTACAATGCGCGAGCTTTTGCAAGAAACAACAACAAATTGTAAGAGCTTTTAAATCTGTTTACTTTCATATACATACATACTTGATCAAATAAATTTTGGCATAAAAAAATTCTAATAAGATAGAAGAGAGAATGAAAGGAACAGCAATATCATTCGACATTTCATTCAAAAAAAGCTATTATCCACACAAACAGTGAAATATCATAAATTTGTATATGTAACAAAATACAAAAAGAACGACTTAGAAAGTACCTGTTACTTGACAAATTTGGTCACAACTGTGATTCGTGATTTTTCAGTAACAGTGATTAAATCACAGGTACAGAAATATCGCTCATCTCTAATCCAAACAGTTAAAAGTATGTTAAAATAACACGGAAACACTTTTTTTGAACAAAATGGAACCAACCTCACAATCCCAATTGTTTACTCTTATTTTCATTTGTTTGCATTTGTTTTGTTTTTATTTTGTTTCTTTGTGCAAAATATTTTTCAACATTGCAGAGCAACACGCACTTTGAACAAAGATAATTTTTAGTATCTGAAGTTAATATATAGTACATGACTGTAAGTAAAGTATTTAAAAAATAAAAATTCAAATATTATTATTTTTTGGAAGCTTTTAGAAAAAACGGTTTGGGGGGAGGTTTTTTATCCAAATTGATCTCAAAAAACTGTTTTCTTGATATATACATCAGTGGCAACCCCGTCGTGATAGGTATTTTTTTTGGTTATACCCCTAATGTTCATATTGTATGTACATATTTCAAATATTACTGAAACGTATGTGCGTATCATTTTATAAAACACATTTATACATTTTTATATGTAGACAGAATTGGCCAAAAACTAAAGCACGCTAATTTATGATTTTATGCATAACTTATAGAAACTTGTCATTTTTAATTTTGGGACAAATTCCAAAAAAAAAAAGAAAAATAAAGACAACATTTTCAATACACGTCGCTCGTTTACTTAAATACTGTCATAATTTTAATAAATACTAGTGGTTTCAAACTCTGTTTTTAATACTATTTTACACTACAAAGCGTGAGTTTCATTTTCGTGTTTTGAAAATAATGAATCTGCTTAGTGAGAGAAACAGAGAGATAGTTTCATCAACTGTTTTGTTCTAGGAAATTCAACACACGTATTTACTACAGCTTTTTGTG
This sequence comes from Pollenia amentaria, assembly GCA_943735925.1. NCBI lineage: Eukaryota > Metazoa > Arthropoda > Insecta > Diptera > Polleniidae > Pollenia > Pollenia amentaria. The sequence continues at coordinate 216,026,264 of OX031009.1, read as the reverse complement.
GGATTTTGCAGTGTTTTAAATGTTAATACTTTACCTACATTAATAAGATTAACAAGGTCCACAAGTGTTTTTAATGATTAAGGGTGAAAACCGCTACTATTTTTCACTAGATCCATGGTACAGTTAATAAGGTAACCCTAGTTCTACAACAAAAATAAACAACATGTATTTTGTTTGTAGAAAAACCTCATATGTAAATTGTCAAAAACTACGTGTATTTCTAGCAATAATAAATTCTCTTATTTGTAAACCAATTGTAGAATAATGTTAGGTTCGTAAAGAACATTCAGTTGGGCTACTGGGGTTACCTTATTAATTGTACAATGAGTAGAGCCTTATAAAGTTTTCGATAAAAAATATCGTTCTAACACAAAATCCAAAAAAACACACTTATCTTAACCTTATAACGACCCTTGGAAAATTGATTTGTGTCATTGTTGTAATAAAAAACAAGTAGGAAAGTACAGTCGGTCAAGCCCGACCATATGAAACCCTACACGACAGTATATAAGGAAAAAAATTTTCAAGCGTACCTATTTGGTACTTAGTTTTGAAAAATGTATAGCCCTCTGTCACCCCTCGTGGTCCTGTTTTTTTTTAATGTATAACTTATGTGTTCATATAAATAAGGATCAATCTATGTTTTATATTTTATTAAAATTGGTTTGATAGTGGACACAAAGGCCCTATTCCTGAAAGCAGCTTGTATGGGGCTATATGAAATTATGGACCGAGTTTCTCCATTTTTCTTGTGTCTATTAGAACCTATGTACCAAATTTCATTAAATTATCTTTCAAATTGCGACCAGGGGGCTAATTCTGAAATCGTGATCGAATTTTTTTTCGAAAGCAATTTCATTTCAAATTCTTTCAGTTGGTACTGAACGAATCGATATTATTTTTTCATTTATTTGAGTTTTCATAACACTGATTATTTCGATTAATTTAATATCGACTGAAAGAATTAGAAATTAAATTGCTTTCGAATCAAAAAAGTATTCGATCACGACTGCCAGAATTAGGCCCCTGTACTTTGCGCACAAGGTTACATTGACAGCTAGCCAGCCAGACTGCCAACCGGACGGACATCGTTAGATAGACAGAAAGTTATTCTGAGTTGATCGGTATTTAAAGTGGGTCTAGGACCAATATTTTAAGGAGTTACACACACATCAGCACAATGCATAATACCCTCTCCACTATTGTGGTGTGGGTATAAAAAAAAATCAAAAAACCGCTGTTATAGGAATAGTTTTTATAAGAATTTCCTTTTAATTTTGAAAAGTTATTCATTTTTAAATAATAGAAAATAACATATTACAAAAGTGGACATAAATCTGATTCAGAAATATACAAAATTTTAAGTGCCAAACATTTCGTTATAACCAGGGCCAAGTTTAAATATGCAAAAAGATGTTATAAATATGAACAATTACGGAAAAATCTTAAAAATACGCACAACAACATGCATGCGAAAAAATACAAATTAATAATTTTAAATTAATTTTATTTGTTTTTTCAAGTTTTCAAATTGAAATGATCTTCGATTTTCGCACAAAACCGTAGAATATATTGAAAATATACTTTCAACATCAGTCGATGTTTCTGGCGCTGTTACTCATGGAAATAGTGTGTCACAGGCGCGGATCCAGCTTGAGCCTTAGGGGTGGGAAATTTTTTATTGTACAAAACAAGTAAAAAATTTGTTTTTAAAAGTTTATTAAAAACGATATGTTTATATTATATTAAAAAAAAACTCAACAATAAGGTAAAATAGAATATAAGATCAGTTCGATATAAATTAAAATAAATTAATCTTTTTAAATAACGTTTTGGCTATAAAAATAATTTTATTTATTTTTAATGTTTTTTTTATTTGACTACATCATACTAAATTGTTTGACCAATTTTTCGACAAAAAAAGCATATGCAATTGTTAACAAAATTTTGGAAGAAGGAATATGCTTCACTAATTTTAAAATTAAGTAATGAATTTAATTCGAACTGTTTGGGTTTTAATCTAAAGATACATATATAATTATTCTGGTTTAAGTTGATTACAGCTAATTTTTTTATTTAAATTATTTTTATTTAGAAAGGAATTTTAAAGCTTATAACAATGGAAAGACAAAAATAATTTTGGCTGCACATACATACGTACATATGTACCTTCGGCCGTAAATGTGCTAATGCCACAATTTTTGAAAATTAAGTTTTTGATGCAGTTCAATAGAGTTAACGAAAATACATCGTTTGCAGAAAAATTACAAATATTTTTTTCTAGTTCTTGTTTTGCAACGATATGTATATCCAAATGCTAAAGATGTAATTCCAAAAATGCTAAAGAAAAAGCGCTAGGGCCCATTGAAATGTGAAAATTTAAAAAAAAAAATTTTTAATATTTTTTAATAGTCAACATTGAAATAAATAAAATAATTTTATAGTATATTTTATTTTTTGCAAATTGACATGCTATAATGTACATTAAAAGTATAAAATATATAATAGAAAAGGTGATAAGTCACAAAAAGCTATGCAAAACATAAATGTATTATTTTTAGTTGGTTTGCAAGCCAATAAAGAGTCATCAATGAAGCAAAACTGGATTTACAGACTTCAAATATATTCAGAACTAAAGACCTTAGAAAATTTTTTCCCTCTCCTATAAAATTTATACATTGGACTACATCCTTTTCGACTGAAGGTAATGATATACTTATACTTATAAGGTACATTATATTAAAAAAAAAATTACGGACTCACCATTGTTTCACTCATTTTTATGTATTTTTGTATATCAAAGAACTTTTCTTATTAATGCACTTGACATTTGACAGTTATATAATTCTTCTTTGGTGAACTTTTACTAGACCAATAGATATATTCATATGTATATATGGGAAGGTAGAATGGCAATGCATATAAAATTCCAATTCAAATCCTACTATTATGAAAATATGATACGAAAAACGGTTATATTAAAATGTATATATATAGTAAATAATTATCATAGCACAAATAAAAATTCAACCGCTCGCATTTTCAACCCAAACGTTTATTTTTCGGATATAGATGGCACTTGTTGGGATTGAATGTAGAATAATCAGCCCAATTATGAATAAAAATTCCCTGGGAGTTTTTTCCCTTTTCCCATTTCTACAATTGAATTAACATAGGAAAAATGGGAGAAGGGAGAAAACTCCCGGGGAGTTTTTCTTTCATAATTGGGCTGAATATGTTTTTAAATACAGTAAACTAGATGTTTCATTGGAAATATATAATAAATAACTATTAGGATAAATACTTGGATACTTATTGAAAATTTGATTAGAGATTCTATAAAAAACAAAAAAAAAACTTGATGTGATTTCCAAAAATTTTGTACATTCGGAAATTCGTGTATTATCGAAATAAGCAAAACATATTTTTATAATTTAGGGGGGGAAAAATCCTTTCCCCCCCCCCTGAATCCGCGCCTGGTGTGTCAATATATTCATCGGTTTCCCTTTTTTAAAATATTGGTTGTTTTCTAAACTGGTCAACGTTTAAAGACAAAAGGGCAAGCTTAATGTGAATGAGCTGGCTTAAGCAACTTTGCAAATACATGTAATTCATATGTGTGAAAACATATTGAACGTAAAGCAACTTTTCTGTCATTTGCTTAAGTAAAGTGCGAAATTAATCGCACATTCCTTTCGGAATAAGATGTAAAGCATAGAAAAAAATACAAATTTTTTTCAATAAACAAATGTGTGATATTAATTAAAAATGAAATTAAATTTAATATTAAAGCCTCGTACACAATGCAAGCAACAATTTTGTTTTTTCAGGCAGCAACATTTTCGCTGGTGTTCATAATCGAGTTAAGAAACCGTTTGCAATTTTAAGAATTTATTATTATTTTTTAAAACATTTTGTTGAAATTTTGATTCAAAACTAAATAAAATTATTATAAACGTCATATACATTTTCATACAAATTGTTGCTGAAGTAGAAGTAGACTTAACTATTTAAAAAAACTTTAGTTAAATATTTTTTCGAAAAATTAAAGGAAAATATATGAAGTACTTTGGAAAGAAATAAGATAGAAGAAAAAACAAAATTGTTGCTAGCATTGTGTACGAGGCTTTAAAGATTTTTTGAACAAAAATGTAACTAAAGTTTTTTTTAAAAAGTTGGGTCTACTTCTACTTCAGCAACAATTTGTATGAAATTGTTGACGAAGTTTATAAAAATTTTATTTAACCCCTTATTTTGTAAAACACTTCACCTCACTCAATCAATTATAAAAATATCAATTATATCAATCATTCAATTATAAAAATAGGGAATTAAGGACAACAAACAAAATTGTTGCTCTATTATGAACACCAGTGAAAATGTGGCTGCCTATTGTGAACGAAGCCTAATGTTGTTAATATAAGTAAGCGTTTAATTCACTTGATAAAATTTTTAATTAAAACTGATATTATTTTTGATTAATAGTTTAATTGAAAAAAAATTCCCGAGAAATTTTTCTGTGGAACGGAACAATACACTCATAAAGTTCTTCAATTATCTCTCACCGTATGAGCATTAACTTCTTGTTTAGATTTTTTTTGCATTTTTTCCATAAATAACTATCAAAAACAAAACATGCAAAATTGTTCAGTCCACTTTTATTTTAAAAAACTTAACCCGATGTAATTGAATCATGAATAACGGTACAAAAATAAAAAGTGTTCAGCAGACACAAAAAATTAAGGCGGTTATTTTCTAAAACACTTCATCTTACTTGAAAAATATTTTCATTCAAATTTTTAAAAATTCAAAAAATTTTATATGAAAAGTTTCTCAACGCACGGTGAAGTGATTTAGAAAATACGCCCTATAATATCTCTAAAACCATTTGAATTTTTAATAGTAAACAACAAAAAATTATTTTAAGTAATATTTGAAGGAAAAAATGGTCATAGCAGTTTCCGGAGAAGAGCTCTTTTCGCAAATTATTTTTGAATTTTCGTGGTTTTAGTAGTAAAATGGAATCTTTATTGTACGGAATTTATTTAAACACAAATATACAGATAATTTAGTTCTGCAAAAAACTGCTTAAACTCAATATGGAGTAATTTTTTGGGTAAAAAGGATATATCGTTTCAAGCTAAAACTCACCTGTATAATGCGGTTTGCCGTTCCATACAATCGTATGGAGCTCAAATATGGGGTCATTCTCATTTTGACGAGGTTGATCGCTTACAAAGATACTTTGTCAAACGTGTTATTAATCTACCGAAATTCACACCGAATTATACACTTTTTTTAGAATCAGGTATGGAAGATGGCCACTTATTTACCCTTGAGTTGCATATGCGTTACATTGCTCGAACCCTCTTTCAGTATACTAACGAACGGCTCCCAAATTTTTTAAGTTTAGTAGCTCTAACACATAACATATCGTGGGCGAACAGTTTAAATACATTGGGCCTAGAGTACTATGTCCGATTATCACCAAATATAACGCAACAGGAGTGGAACCAAAACCAAACACTTATTTTAAATTCATTAAGATTAAAAAACCATTTAAATCATCTACGTGGGTGGGAGCTAACGGAATCTTTTTATAATAAAACAAATCCAACGGTAGGACACTTATATTTCAATGGTAATCATACCCAAACTAACATAATGTGGATCTTCAAAGCTCGCTGCGATTTGATAGAACTGAATGGGTCTCGGCATTCGAGAAGAACTAACAAAATTTGCTCTTTGTGCAATTCAAAAGAAGTTGAAAACATCCAACATTTCATTGGAAGATGCCCAATTTTAAATTACTTTAGATTAAAATGGTTTAATAAGATAGCTCTATCTGATGAGGAAATGATTAGAAATTTAAATGGGGAAAACAATTGGCAGAATTTAGTACAATACATTATCAGTGCTTTAGCTTATCGTAAAACACTAATATTTGAATATAATGATTAAAAATCAATACATTGTACAATTAAATTATATTTTTTATGTGAAACTCTTTTTTTCCGGCTAACGACATAGTCACAGCCGTATATTCTTTAAGATATTTTTATAACGTTTTTAAAAAAAACAAAGAAAATACCAAATAAAGAATTACTACTACTACTACTACTACTACTACAGATAATTTATAACATTTAAGTATATATTTTGTATTATGGGATAAGAAAAAGATTCATGGATGAACTCGAAAATTTTAATAAAAGTAAACAAAAATTTTAGCGAAAGCTTTTTATAATAAAGAAACAATATGAATAGTTCCGTACATTTTTATCTGTTTATTAAGATTACAAATAAGAAAACACATACATTCTTAAATAACAAAAACCACATTTTTTCATCAATATAAACATATAAATTCTTCTTCTATATCTGCCTGTGAATGTCGGTTGCCATTGCAGAATGTCTTCATAAAAATTTTGTAAATCGGTAATCTGGATATAATTGTTGGGGGGAGTGCACTAAATATTGATTTAAATCAACATTGCACTCTCACTAAATATATGTGTAAAAATTGGTATTTTTTTAACTAGCGGTTAAAGAATTGAGTGGTATCGCAAATTTTTTCACTATCACTCACTGTGATTGAATGCATAAAATCTGCACTCAATTCAAATAGTGCAAAATTTTAACTTTCAGTCAAAAAAGCTGCATATTAACATATTCTCACTAAAATTTAAAATATGTTATTTTGTTTGTGCATGGTTTTTTATTTTTGTAATGATATGCATAAGCCAAGGAAATTAAACAAAATGAAATTTTGTCAGTAACGAAATAATTCTGGGCTTTAATCATGAAAAAACAAGTTTTTTATTTTAAATTTAGTGCAACATTTTTAGTTGGACTCAAATGAGCGAAGAAAAATAAAAGTTGCAATAATCTGATGATTGTTTTTTTTAAATCAAGCTATTTATTTTTAAGTGCAACATTTTTGAGCATCACTATCACTCATGTTTAGTGAGATTGCTAATTTTCAATTCATCACTCAACTTCAACAAATTGATTGCAATAATTTTGGGCTATCACTAAGTGTGAGTTGAAACTGCAAAATTTGTGCACTACCCCATCTATGGTGGATATCATTATCCTCCGGGCAGCTGGATTCACTCACATTCACTTCACTGAAGCACATTTCTGCCTCAATGGATACGTTAATAAACAAAATTGCCGTATTTCGGCTGATGAGCAACCCAAAGAGTACCAAGAGCTACCTATCATTACAACCATTAAAACAACGCAATGGTGTGGTTTATTGGCTTGTGGAATCATTGGGCAATATTTCTTCAAAAATTAGGAAAATCAAAATGTTGCCGTCCTGAAATTCAAGCCCATGGTCTCGGTAAGCTCTGGCGCATGAAACAATCATCTTGTTGAGAAATCATTTTGAAGATCACTTAATTTCACGTTTTGCTACGGTAAATTGGCCACCTAGATCGGGCGATATCACACCTTTGAACTATTTTCTATGAATCGCCCGATATAATATTCGTATCTGTTCATCGTAAGATTTCTTGTACTTTACGTAGAGTATACTCTACGAATATTTTCCTACCGTTTCGGGTTAAATGTAGGCTAACTCATGCTTTATTTATTTTATTTAATCAATGTTACACACAAACCGAGCCCAGAGGGCCATATATGGTTAAAATATACAACTCAAAAAATAAAAAGAAAATAACTTAAAAATATAACAATTAAATTTTTAATTTTTTTTTTTTTTTTGCCCTTTGTTTAATTTAGGTATGTGATGACAAGCTATCGATTTGCAAACGTACGTTTTTTTCCTTATTCTTTAAAATCCATTTCTGAATCACAGTTTCATGAAAACAACATTATGGATTTTTATCGTCCAGATTCCAAATCATTACAATCACATACCTGAGTATTCAAACAATAATTTTAAATCAAAAGAAATTAAATGGCAATTGAAATAATCTTAATATAAGATATAGCTTAAAATTAAAATTAGGGTACCGTAGAGAAATATAAACAATCTCAATAACATTAGTGGCCCAATCCATAATAAAAAGATTCATTGAAAAAGACTTACATCTCATTCCGCTGAACGTGCCTCAATAATTTACGTTTATAAGTAGAACTCAAACGACTTTAGAGTTCTTGGTAATTTATTGAAAATTCGTGCAACCTTTACATGAAATGATCTCTCCACTAGGGAAGTTAACTAAGGAACCAAAATTTGCCAATTGCGTCTAGAACGACTAAATGAAAAAAATGAAATCATATATTCAATAGTTCCCCTCTTAAACATATTGTAAAAGAAAAGCAAAAGCCTAACTTTCACATAATTATAAAATGAACAGCTCAAAAACTTCGAAACATAAATAGATACATGATTTCGAAGTCTTAAGCAAAATAGATATCGTACCCAAGTGTACCAGTATAAACTTCAATACAATATAAAAATATAGGCATAACCAATGAATGAATAATCATAACTTTGATAAGCATTGGCAAGCATAAGTTCACGTTATATAGCCTACGTAATGAGTAATTCACTCTACAAGTAACAAAATTAATATGTCTTTCAAAATTTAATTTATTATCTAACCACAGTCCAAGACAAGTATGTACATTTGGTTCATAAATTCAATTTTCGTACCATGAATATCAATATATAAGTTTGGAACAAAAGAGCGAAAAAACATAGGCTTTGTTTTAAGAGCATTCATATAAAGTCGATTACGCACCATCCAGTTTGATAAATTGGAAATGCAAAAATTTATCATTTCTTGCAAAACATCCTCAAACTGTCTCTCACCACTGAATAAAAACATTAAATCGTCTGCATAAGCAAATGGTATACATGACGTCATATTAAAATCCGCGAAAATATCATTGATATACATATTAAAAAGTAAAGGCCCAAGGACTGAGCCTTGAGGCACCCAACTTTTGACCGGTAATACACCCGAAAACCTCCTTCCAATAGAAACGTATTGAAATCTATCATTGAGATAAGACGAAATGAGTTTGCATGCCGTAGACGAAAGTCCAAATTTATGAATAAGCTTGGTCAATAAAATTTTATGATTCTACAGCAATAATTAATTCATTGAGGTCAACCGATCGAAATGAAAATCCTTCTACCCCATTGAGTGGAATATCATCTGTTAAATCATCCTCCTGATTAGATAAAAAATACTGGTATAAAGCCTCAACATCGGTTTCATCCACCAACGATATGTCATCACCAAATTCAAAATCCATTTAAACGTAATATATGGAAGTTTTCCCATCATTTTGCATTACGCATGACAGTTTTGGCATGATTTCTGAAACAACAAAACTTTCGCCAATTAGGACGAGTCTTATCAGTAAGGTAAAGCTTATATGCAGCATCACGAATTGCCAAAACACTCCTTACCTCATTTGAATTAATCCAAGAATTATCACTAACTTTTTTAACTTGTTTTTTCCTCAAAGGAACAGCATTGCGCATGTCACATAAAAAGGCAAATAAAGTTTTCGCTTGTTCATCAACACTAGCAAAATTTAGAACGCTATCAAAGCTTCAAGATGCCGTAATTCTTTCCAAACAAATCATATCGACGTTATTATAGTCATAATATTCAACAACTTCATTAACTTGATTTATTTGTATATTAAAAGATGCATAAATAAAGGAATGACGCGAAATTCCAGGAATTTGAATTTGACCAGATTGACGGACTGACATTGAGGGAGATATTAAAAAAAAATCAATTAATTAGGTTCTGCCAGATTCAACAAAAAGATGCGTTGGCAAGGAATTAGGATGACAAGTTACATTCAATCTATTGCACATTACTCTCAAACGATGGGCGCAGGAAGTGTTAAACATATTATTGTTGAAATCTCCAACAATAATTACATTACTATATTTAACAAAAATTTCCGAAACCTTCCTTTCAAACATTTTCAAATCGTTCTTAGCTCCACGAGGAAAATAAACCACTCCAATAAGAACCTTCGGTCGGAATGATTTATTTCAATAAAAAGAGATTCTACTAAACCATAGTCATCACCAATGTGCACAATTTTGGAATTCATCTTACTTGACACGTTAAAGCCAACACCGCCCCCTCGACGATTAGGGCGATCATTACGACATAAAACATAGCCCGGAATCCCAACAATATTTGAAGAAATATCTCTCTTTAACCAGGTTTCCGTTATCCCCACTACATCAAACAACTCATTACCAAGAACATTAATTAACTCCTCCAATTTGCTTGACGAACTGCCAAGTTTAAAGCTTTGAATATTTATATTTCCACATTTAAATTGTTGGCATAAAAGCGCAATTGAGATTCCAAATATGAACTATCACTAACCACGGTACCCAAATTACAATTAAAAATCATCTACAATATTATAAAAAAATTATGCCGCAGATCTTATATGGACTTGAGTTGGTATCTGGGACCATTGTCATTAACCTGAAGATATTGGAGCAGGTTGTTAATGCTGTGACTCGGTATGTGTTTAATTTTACGTAGACGTGAACGTATTTCTGAATTTTTGAAAAAAAAAATTTAGGGTGCACTTTGATAAATTCCTTAAGTACCGTAATATTCTTCTATTTCATCGCATTATTAAAAGTGGCATACCTGTTCAGTTATGTAACGAGTTTACTTTTTCGCGTTCTAACAGAAATAAGCAAATCCTAATAACTAGAATCAGGTGTTCTTTGTTTGAGAGGTTGCTCGCTGCTGGAATTGTTTACCGCATGAATTGCTTGTCTTTTCGCAATCCAATAATGTGTTTCGCCTAAAGCTTATGAAGCACTTCTCAAATTTCTTGCGATAATATTTTTTAATTTTTTACATTTGACCTCAAGAAATACGTTTAAAATCAATGGTTATATATTATATGATACCAAGGACCCTCGAGATAGAGCTTGTGGAGGTTCTGCTATTTTAATAAAAGCCCGAATTAAACACTACTTAATGTGTGATCATCGTGAAGATTATCTGCAAGCAACGAACATTTGTGTTGAAGAGCTAAATCGAAACTTAGTACTTTCATCTTTATACTCTCCACCTAGATTTTCCATATCAGAAAGCCAATATGATAAATATTTTAAGTCATTAGGACCCTGTTTCCTAGCCGCTGGCGATTACAACGCTAAACATACCTTCTGGGGGTCACGGCTCATAACACCAAAAGGTCGTGTTTTGTACAATACAATCTCTAAAATGGATTTAAATGTGGTCGCGATCGGACAACCAACTTATTGGCCTACTGATCAGCAAAAAATTCCAGATGTCATCGATTTTGGCGTGGTTAAAAACATCCCCGCAGAAACTATTCATGTTGAAGCTTCCTTAGAACTATCTTCCGATCACACACTTACAATTGTAACTTTAATGATCCCAAATAGAATTGTTTATACGTCTGGTTACATAGCGCCGTTAGCCACACAAATAAATAGGTTAAAATATAAAAAATATTATAGTGCCCATTGCACAGAAAATATTTCGCTTAGTACACTGGAGAACGTGGATCTCGCTATTGTTAATTTTGACAGTTATATCAAACTAGCTGTTCAACATTCCAGCATAACCCTCAAAAAAAACCAAAAATAATAACATATATTCTACAGATGTCGAGCGTCTCTTGACTGAAAAAAGGAGAGTTCGAAGAGAGTGGCAATTACACAGATCCCCCCAACTTAAGACTTTATTAAAAGAGTGCACAAAAAGGCTAAGAAAGTTACTGCAGTAAAACGGCTTTCCTGGAAAAATACTTAAGGAACTTGATGCAACTCCACAATCAGACTACTCATTATGGCGTGCAGGTAGAAATCTCAATAGACCAGTTATATCTAAGCCACCATTAAGAAAATTGAATGGAAGTTGGGCAAGAGATGACATTGAAGAAGGAAATTTGTTTGTTCATCATCTGAAAACTGTATTTACCCTTAATACATCTCACGATATAGCACTCGAGTTACCGCATGTAAATGTTAGAGCGGCTATTCCCCTAAGATTCGAGTTAAGAGAAATCGAAAAGGTTATTTGTGATTTAAACACCAAGAAGGCTCCCGGTGTTGATAAGATCAGTAATAAAATACTTTTGGAGCTACCAAGTATAGCATAGAAAATTATTCTTATTATATTTAATGCTATTTTACGCCTTCAATACTACCCACAAGAATGGAAGGTTTCCTTAGTAACCATGATACCAAAGCCAGGAAAGGATCACACAAAAGTTGAGTCATACAGACCTATTAGCTTATTATCTAATATTTCAAAGCTATTTGAAAAACTACTAGTGTCAAAATTAACGCCGATTTTAAATGAAAATAGATGTATTCCAAACCATCAATTCGGTTTTAGAAGAAAGCACAGCACAATTGAACAAACTCATCGAATAGTAAATGTCATAAGAAAAGCCTTTGGAGAAAAAAAAATATTGCTCAGCACTCTTCATCGATGTGTCTCAAGCTTTTGATAAAGTCTGGCATGAAGGTTTACTACTGAAATTGCAGCAAAACTTACCAGCAAGCATACACAAGCTGTTAGAAAGCTACTTAGTCGGTCGTCAATTTATTATTAAAGAAGGCGAATATTTAAATTCTCCACAGCCAGTTAACGCTGGAGTCCCACAAGGCAGCATCCTGGGCCCTCTATTATACTTAATTTATACTTCGGACTTGCCAACAAACAGCTACACCCATACCTCAACATTTGCCGACGACACAGCTTTTCTAAGCGTACACACAAACTGTCAAGAAGCATCTCGTTACTTACAGGATCATATATTTGAACTAGAAAGGTGGTTAAAAAAATGGAGGATAAAGATCAATGAGCAAAAATGCGCACATATAACATTCACATTGCGTCGGAAAACATGCCCCCTATTAAAATAAATAATCAAAAAATACCCCAACACTCGCATGTAAAATACCTCGGTTTACATCAAGATCGGAGTTTAACGTGAAAATGGCATATAGAAGCTAAATTAACTCAAATGAAACTAAAAGCAATTCAAATTAATTGGCTTATTGGAAGAAATTCTGTTCTTAGTCTCGATTGCAAACTTCTACTTTACAACTCTATCTTAAAGCCAATTTGGTGCTACGGTATTCAGTTATGGGGCACTGCCCCGGCTTCTAACATCGAAAAAATTCAAAGGCGCCAAAATAAACTTCTTCGAATAATCACAGCCGCCCCCTGGTACGTCAAAAACTCAAATATCCACAAGGATCTCAATGTGCCATTAGTAAAAACTATGATAACGAAATATGCAGTAAAATATTTAAAAAGGCTGGAACTGCACCCAAATCCATTAGCTCGAAATATTTTAAATTATGGCGGCCACACTCGCTTAAGAAGAAGAGACACTGCAGCACTCACCCAATCAGATGAGCGATAAACACCTACACATGTGAACAGAAACCGTGATGACTAAATCTTTTTTTTCTGGCACTGGCAGGACATAAAGCAAATATTAGGTTAAGATTTGATTAATTATTGAAAAAAAAAAAACAAAAAAAAAAAAAAAATTTACATTTTCTGTATATTAGCTTTTAAATTGTCTTGAGACATGCTTCTCTGTTTCATAATGTTCGATATGAGTTGTGACAAGTACCGAATTAAAATTGCTAGACTGTGGCTCACATTTACTCAAACTACTCAAACACTTTCTTGTTTAGTTTGCCTATTTAGTTGATCTAGATCTACAAAGAACCCGACACTAATTTTTTCTAGAATTACGAATTCAAAATTTGAAAGATCATTTTTAATAAGAGCGTGTACGCTGTGGAACACTTTACCTATACTCCAAACAAATACCTTAAAAAACATTTTCCTCAACTTTGCAGTTTGTATTTAGCAGGATATTAACAAAATAACATAACCTCTCATCAGAATTTAAACAAATCTTAAATTATTTTAAATAATTCTTAAATATTTTTAATATGTACAAAATTTTCATTAGTTTCGTTAAATAAAACAGCACATATGCGGTATTTTACGAAAGTTATTTTATAAAAAATAACAAATGTTGTAATATTTGCGAAAAATAGAACTACGAAAGAATTCGAAACTTTCGTAAAATTAAAAAATGCCAGAGCAAACTTTTTTTCGTATTATATACGAAACATTTGTAAATATTACAAAAAAAGTAGCTACGAAAGTTTCTTTCGTAAAATGTAGCATGGATTTTTTTTGTTAACTGTATGAAAGAAAAGAATCGGCATATTGTTATTTGTAATTGAAACAGATTGACTCAAAAGCAATTTTTTTGTCAAAAACGGCTTCCAACCTGCGTAATATGCAAATTTGTGTAAAATATATAAAAAATATTTGTTTGATAAACAGTTAAAAAATAAGTAAAAGCCTGTTTTCATGCAAATACATACATAGCATGAAAAACTTGCCCTGTTAATTAATAATAAAGATAAATTTTTTTTTTTTTGGTAAAATATGAATATGTAAAATAAAACAAAATTATCAAACTTACTGGAATTTTCGATGTACGCAAGAACTCCAAAAGAGCTTCTAATGATCCTAAAGTAGATGCTTGGACATAAACACCAGTCGAAGCTAACTTAATATGACTTAAAGCACTCTTTAATTCACGGGCTACTTCCTCTCTGACAAATAAAAAAAAATATTCGCGTTATAATACAGATGTCACATTTATTATGTAGTTAACAAGTACAACTTACTTGCATATTTCTACTTCATCTTGTTTGTTGGCAATTAAAAGATTGATACCAGCAATAGCTTTTTCTAAATCTTTTGCGGCGATTTTAACACCTTGTGCAGCTTTAACTTCCTTGTGTTCAACATATGCGTTTTTTACACGTAACTCTTTCATCGCCTGTGGCATTAAAAGGGAACGAATTTGTGTTACAATGGGTCCATCGGTACCAGCCAAAACCATTGTTTCACCTTCACGTAATTTACCATTGATGAGAATGGCATCGATAGTTGTGCCAAGACCAGGAATTGCTTTAACTTCTAATACAGTTGCCTGCAGTTCATCGGAATACATTAACCGTTTCGACAGCATTTTTTGACAGAATTCAATTATAAGAAATAGAAGATTTCCCATGCCCTCTCCAGTAATTGCACTAGTGGGCACAAGAGATATATAAGTCTTTGGGTCAGGATTTTCATAGAAAAGGGCTGCATTAAGACCTTGTTCAGCAAATTGTAAAATAACCTCTTTAGTTCGTTGATTAAACTCAACTTGAGTGTTTGCTTCCTGTTCCTTAAGAACGTCGCGAATATCACGACGAGCCATTAATTTCCAATCGTACAAACGATCGATTTTATTTAGGGCAACTATAAATGGACACTTTTTCTGTTTGAGCAAATTGATTGACTCAATAGTTTGGGGTTCCAGACCATGCATTATATCGACTACCAAAATTGCAATATCACAGAGCGATGAACCACGGTTACGTAAATTACTAAAGGACTCGTGACCGGGTGTATCAATAATTAATAAACCTGGTAATTTAAATTCCAAATCACTTGAGTTGCGTACGATTTTTGATTGCTCTATAATAGCATCAATTGGAACATTAGTGGCACCAATTTGTTGGGTGATACCGCCAGCTTCAGAATCCTGCACATGAGTTCTTCTAAGCTTATCTAAAATCTTGGTTTTGCCTGTATCGACATGACCTAGTACGCAAACAACGGCGGCACGAAGATTATCTGTTGTACGATTCTTCTCGGCATCGGCTTGTCGTTTCAATATACGACGTTCTGCACGAAGACGTCGTTCTTCAGGGTCGTTAGCATTAATGGTTTCTTCTTTATCATCGTCTTCCGATTCAGAATCTGAATCAGAATCACTGTCATCGTCGTCTGAATCGCTGTCGTTCTCATCGGACTCTTCAGCATTATCATCATCGGCAGGAACACCATTATCGTTCGATGATTTTTCATCATTGTTTGTTGTTGTAGCTTGCGAAGTGTCGTCGTTAGGTTCATCTTCATTATCCGAAACATCCCAAGATTCTTTTACAACTTCTTTTTTCCCTGCCTCTTGAGCAGCAACTGCTTCAGCTACCTTTTCAGCTTCTTCAGCAGCTTTAGCCTCAGCTTCAGTTAGTTGATTGGCTTGTGAACCCTTCTTTTTGGGGCGTATACGAGTGCCTAATATAAATTTAATTAAAGTCATTTAAAGTATTCAAATTTAAAAGAAATACCTGGCCTTAGTGGACGCTTCTCGTTTGGATCTGGTATTTCAACTCCTTGAGCTTTAAGAGCTTCCAACATAGCCTGCGCTCTAGCACGATCTTCCTTTTGTTTCTTCGTTAAAAGTTTTCCTTCTGCCTTTAGACGAGCTTTGCGTTCAGCTTCTTTTTGTTTTTTCTTTTCCTTACGCTCAGCTTCCAAACGTATGGCTTCTAACCGCTGAAGTTCCTTTTCTTCTTCCTGTCGTACGCGTTCCTCTTCAACTTGCCGCTGTCGTTCCTCTTCTTCTTTTATTTTTTTTAGTCGCTCCTGCATAGCAGCCACCATAGCTGCTGACATACCTTTCTTCTTTGAATCCTTTTTTTCTTCTTCTGCTTCCGCCTTTTTGTCCTTTTTACCCTTTTTTTTGTTTTTGTTAGATGCTTTTCCCGTTTCCTCTTCCTCAGTAGCTCCTTCAGTATCCGCAGGTGCTTGTTTAGTTTCTTCTACATTTGCAGTACCTTCTGGTACAATTTCCTCAGTTTTTGCGTCATCTTCAAATGCTTTTGTATGTTGTTGTGGCTCATGTGCAACCTTTTGTTTGCCTAAAGCAGCTTCACGTTTTTGACGTTCTTTCTTTTCTTTTTTCTTTTGTGCCGCAGTCTTTACCGTACCGCCTTCTTCTGGCTCAAGATCAACATTGTCCATTTCAGTTGTCTCAGTTTGAGCATTGGTTCTTTTGTTTTTCTTTTTTCCCTTTCCGAATTCCTCATCAGCCAAATCTTCAGGAGATATAACAGTTGCAGTAGCGGCTGGTGCCCCTTCAGAATATTCAGCTTGAAGTTCTGCTAAAAACTTGTCTAAATCTTCTTCATCACCATCTCCCTTTCCTTTACGTTTAGACTTCTTTCCTTTCTTCTCATTTTTTTTGGATGATTTAACTAATTCAATGTTTTCATCGTCACTTTCAGACTTAACAACATCTTGGACGTTGTCATCATCATCGTCATCTTCCATTAAAAATTCAAATGCAGACTTTTTAGCTTTCGATTTGATTTTAAGTTTTCCCACACCGGTTGTTACAGTTTCAACGGCATCCTGTCCGACCTCTTCTTCGTCATCGGAATCATTCTTCTTCTTATTTTTGCCTTTCTTTTGTTTATTCTTTTTGTTTTTGACATTAACATTTTTCTCTTCCTGACCATCGTTGGAGTCAATGACCGTTTGCTGAGTCTCCGTTTCGCTGTGGAAAAAAGTCGTGAAAAACAGAAAAATATTAGAGCATCTTAATGCAAATACAATGCATTCATACATACTCATTGTATGCAAAATCATAAAACATCAAACTAAAAATTCATATGTACATGTACACACGCTTGACAACGCAGCACTTTCACTCAAACCACTAAACAGCATGTTCCAAAAAATCTTTTTGCATGATTTGTGTATGTACAATATATTTTTTTACTTACATATCTTCTCCAGATGATGCTTCGACTCCACCTGAAACTATCTCTTTCTTGCCCTTTTTATTTTTAACCATTTTTCCACCAATAACTTCAACACGTTTATACGTTGGTTCACCACCACCTCAGACGGCTTCGAGAAATGCACAATACTTTGTGAATCACACAACTCGAAATAATTTGATTCCTATCAGGATGAAACATTATTTGGCGCTTTTCTTTACAAAACATAAAAACATTTACCCTTTTGCAACAGCAATTAATCTTAAACGTTACCAATTATTATTATTTTTTTTGGTTAAAGCACCCACAGCAGACGTCTTTTGCAAATTTGCTTTAACCCTTTTTTACATGCACCTTTTTTTGGTTATGTACAAATGTCAACATTGTTATTGTTGATGTCAGTGCTGCCATTATTTATTTTATGTATTCCTATCCATGTAACCATTTTGGCATTTTTTCATCTAAATTAAGATTTTAAGAATTTCAGTTTAGCTCAAAACTTTTCATTTGGCATTTCGTCGGAATGTTACTGTTTTGACGCACGGAATAAAAGTGTTTTTTTCTAGAAAATTGATAACTAATGTTTGGATTCATTTTAAATATGTATAAGCTGCACGATAGATGTTTTTGTTAAAAAATAATGCGGGTTGCGAGATATGTTTTCTGTTGAAACGTAAAGTTGATATAACTTGTTGCACAAAATAAAAAAAGTTATTAAGACTCAACTAAAAAACCGAAAACATATTTTGTGCCACATATACTACTTATTACACTAATATCTTTAAATGTCTTTCAAGTAGGTTAAAGTGTTTGTTAAAGCAAACACAAAATAGAAACCTCATTGCGTATCGGCGGTTACTGGTTTCCGCACGGAATACAAATTTTTTGATCTACATTCTTTGAATAGAACATGCAACATGACAATTACAAACAACAATATTTTTACTTTTACATTTAAAATTTGCTTCATAGCACAAAGTGATGAATGGAGCAAAACAATGTTTACAGAACTGAAAAATTGAGGATATGAGGCAATATTAGGGTCGATAGGTTAGAAAGGCTGCTGCAAAGTAAGCCTCACACCCTCACCCAGAAACCAATATGGTCATTGTGACGCCTTAATTGGTGAAAGAAATCTAGTATGAAAGAATGGGAGAAGTAAAGAATGAAAGCACAGAAAATTAAGGTAGTGGAAGATAGAAAATCGGTCAGCACTGCCCTACACTTTCCTAGTCCCCAGCCTGCTGCCGCGCAGCCAGGTCATTCCCATTACGCATCCCGTCAGATTATGGAGCCCGCAGCCCGAGACATCTAACGATTCGTGCAGAAATCTGCTACCCAGCCTGCTGTTCTGTAGCCTGGGACAGTGGCATAGAAAGTGCTCACCTGTCTCCAACTGATCTGGGTCCTCACACAACCTACATATATCCGACAAGCCAGACCCCATTCTCACCGCCCTTCTGCATATCATACAGTGGTCCGTGATAATACCTATCATGGTTCTGACACAGGCCCTACTTTTGCCCAGCAGCGCATCCGAATTTGACCTACTAATCATCTGACACAGCGTGCGCTATACTTGGCAGTCCAATCGGGGCTCCGCCAAACCCGATTAGTCCCGCTCAGAACCCATTCCCCTATTATTCCAAAGTAGAAGCCCATTGGAGGCCTGACCACCTGCAAACTGCCAGGATCCTCCATTTCCGAGCCTAGTCTCGCCAACTCATCAGCTATTTCGTTGCCGGTGATGTTGCAGTGACCCAGTACTCATACCTGGATATAAGTGGGCCCCAGAGGTCCCGCACGCCCATTATTTTTTTACTTTTATTTTTGAAAATGTATTTTTTTTATTTATTTCATTGATTTTCTAATACAACAAGACAAACATATCTTATAAATAACAGTATTAGAATTAAAAAAGCTACATATACAAAAGATAATATATTGACAAATTCTTTATACATGAAAAGAAAAGAAAACAAGAAAATAATAATAGTTGTAAAGAGAAAAAATTAATATATATAAAGAAATATAAAAACATTTGTTTAAAAAATCAAAAGTTTTTATTAAGGTACTCTATAAGTAATCTCCTAAATCTCATTGTGTTGTCGGTGTACTGCATATAATTAGATAGTTTATTCCAGAAACGTATGTTCGAAATAAATAATTGACATTTCGAAAAATGAGTGCGGTATCGCAATTGTATCTCGCCCTTCTCAATCTAGCAAATCTTAAACGTTCATACAGATACACTGGGTTTTTAGTTACAGTGATTTTGTGAAGAATTTGTATGAAAATCCGAAACGAAAATATGTATTTAGTTAAATATCTCAATATGTAGTTCGCAAGTGGGAAAGTTTTAGATACCATTGGATGCTGCTTCAAAAACCCTCTTCGATGATAACAAATTTTATTTATGTCGTCTTGGAGCAAAGTGCAAAAAAATTCGAAAAACTGAAAAAAAGACCTTTTTTAAAAATGGTCCATATCATCATAAAACATATCAACCTTTATTTTCAGAGGGGTAACAAAATCACTTTTTTTTTTTTGAGTCCCTCTAATATACATACATATATAAATGTTATTGTAAGTTGTGTTAAGTTTTCTTAAGGTGCTATTAAAGGTGCAATTTTTCATTGTTCTTGCATATGTACCTTAGATTTGTCACATACCATTAAGTGGGTTTTTTTTGGATCCAAGGGCCCATGGGCCTCAGCCCCCTCAACTTTTAATTTTGTTTTTTCTTATTCCAGATGGGATTCAGTTTGTTTCTGTCTTGTAAACTGCAGTTTTGCCCAATTTTATACTGTTAATAAATTTTCAACAAAAATCTTGAAAAGATTTATCATTTTTTAAAATCATATCCATTATTTTTGGCACTGTCTACTATCAGATTTAACTGAGAAAAATTTTAAAATCTGGTCACAATTAAAATCAGTGTGATATAACAAATAAAAAACGCTTATATGGGAAAATAATCTATGTGGTAATGTGTCTTTTGTACAACCGTGGGTAATACCGACAAGATTAAATGCCGCAATTTGTTTGCAAAGAAAATATTTTAATACATACATTTAAAAGATAGTTCTGTGATTTAAAATGACAACTGAATAATTAAATTAAACTTATCATAAATTTGTAATATAGATTCAAGAAAGATATAAAAGTGTTTTATTTTAATATACGTAAATAAGACTTCAGAGCTTGATTTGAAAGAATGTCCACTGAGTTGCCTAGCATATCTGAAGAGCCCAGTTCATCAAATTCCAGCGATGTGAGTATAAAGTGTGAATGTGTTGAAAATGCATGCTTATGTACACACAAATGAGCACAATTGTTTAAAACCCTTATTATGTATCACTTTTTTACTTAGCCACAAAAAGCCGAAGTTAAAAACGATAAAACTTTTTCACGTTATCGTTCATTAATAGTTACAGAGTGTGGCTTAAAAGTTACCACAACTGAGAATTATTTGAAACGTTTGCAAAACTTGCGTAAAGAATTGAGTTACATTAACGAAACCGACTGGATGTATGAGCCTTTAGATAGAAAAACGAACCCCTAATATCATACCGTGTATAAGTTTTTAAGACACATTTGGTAAGCAGCGGATGCAATAAGAAGACGGATAATGATAACAATTTTAAGAAATCTCTGGTATTCGAGAGAAGCCCGTAAAAATGAGCTCTCCGCCAAACTTGAAGAAGAACAACGAAAACTCGATTTGGAAATTGATAAGGAGAATATTAGGAATAACGCAGAACCCATATCGTGTATGAAAAATGTCATTCAAACATCAAATGTAGAAACGGAGAAGGAAACAAGTGAAAGCTCAAAATGTTTTAAGCGTACTGGTATGTATTAAATTATACAGAAAAAATAAAGAATATCGAAATAATTGTTTGCCTTAATTATGTTTACTTAATGGATTACGCGATTTTTTGAAAATAAGATGGTATTAAAAAAAAAATTTGTAGGTAATACTCATATCTACCCGCTTTTTATACTTTTCACCACAGGTGAAAAAGGGTTTACCTATATAAGTTTATCAATCCGTTTATAATTTCGACAATATTGATCTTGGACCTTATAAAGTACAAATATTATACGTTCTTATAAATAGGAAAGATAAATTAATATCCGTCTGTCCGACTGTCTTTTGAAATGGGTTTTCCAAAGACACCAGATATGATGACTTGATATATATTTCTGTCACATCTGCTCCTAATAATTTTGTAACCAGGTCAGAGATATGAGCAAAAAACCACGACTGCCTCTTAATTTTTTTCATAAAAGCCCATGCTGTGGTTTTTTATACCCATAAGCGAAGTAACCTTGTATAAGTAGGTACCTTGTATCAGTTTTTTTTTTTTCATTTCAACGCCATTTTTGCGTTTTGTACACATAACAAATACAGACATGTAGAGCGAAGATGATTTAATGATGTCCGCCTGTTTTTCTGTATATCTGGAGAACGGAAAGCGCAATTGGAAAAGTGGACATAGCACATCCCGTAAAAAGATATTCGGCCTTATTGCGTAAGGCGTTGTCGTTAATTAAATTACAAATTATGTACGTGCATCTTGGTTATCAATACACAACATACGACAAAAAGTGGGCGTGATTTGAAAAGTGGGCAAGGCACAAAATAGATTTATTTATAAATTAACAACGGTATTTAAATAACTTTCTGTTCTTATTGCACCATGGTAAAGGATAATAAAACCGGTTGGTTTAAAAAGTATTTTTCTTGTGACTTTAATATTATATTAAAAATTGTTTTGCTTCTATGCAAAAATTTTTAAATTTAAAGTTAATGCCCTCTTTATGATCAAGTGCGACCTGTTAAATCGTGAAATTTATCTGAAGATATATGAGTGGGCCGCTAACGAAAAACTGTTTTCAAAAAATACACAAAAACCCACAGCGGAATGTTTTCTTAGTTGTTGAATTTTGTCGCTAGTATCATAAGGTTGGATAAATTAGATTTAACCAAAAAAATCTTGTGTATAGACCTTACATGGGAGCAACTTTCAATAATATTGGTTGGTTTTTTAATGCCTAAAAAGTGTCATCCTTGCTTATTTTCAAAAACAATCTAAAAAAAATTTATAGAGTGATTGTTTTATAAAAACAAATACTTATGTGCATACATTTGTAATTGAAACTTTTACATAACGCTTAAGGTTAACATAACAGATACCTCCATATGTATATAACCAGACAGCCTTAGATTACCTCAGAAAGTGATTTCGATTCTGTATACTGGTTAATAAAAGATGTCAATCCCTTTAATGCAGGCATAATAACCGATTTAAAAAGTAATCATGGTACAATTGATCATGGAATATTCTTTGACATAAATGTGGCATTGGCGGTAGCTACCGAATTGAAAATAGGATGTCGTATTGAGTACTTGGCTTACAAGCATCAAGAGACTGATCATATAAAAGTGATTAAGATTGATCAAGTTATAGATCAGTATTGGGATGAGGAAACTCCCACAGAACAAAAGGTAAGTAATATTACGTTGTTGTTATGTTATAAATAATTCAATCTTCACTTTCAGATTGATTCAAAAATTAAAGAGTTAAAGACGGAACAGCCCACATTTTTTAACACGCACCAACGAAATATTTTGGGTTTAATTACTGAAAGAAAACCAGATTCTATAATTGTCGATACAGATTATAAAACGATGAACATTCATTTGGACAGTGTTGAAATTGATTTCGTTCCCAAAGAAGGAGATCGCGTGTACATCTGTTGCAATGTTCAAAGCGATGAAAACTTTGTTGACAGAAATGGTGAAGTTCTTGAGGAGGTGGGTGTTCATCCTTCCCGTTTAATGAAAAATGAGAAATGCACGGTAAAACGGCTTCATGCAGACTGGGGTGTTCTTAATCAGGATACATATTTTACGTTTGATGTTCTGCCCGCAGCTTGTAATTTAAATGTAGGTGATGTCGTGAATGCAGATATCATTGAGTGTGAAAGGGTAGGTGAATTATAAAAAATTGTTTATCAATAAATTACATATTATTACTTGACTTATTTTAATATCAAGGGCAAATATGTTTGGCGTTGCATAAAACTTACTGTTTTGGACAAAATTTATGATAATAGCCCACTTCAATCAGAAGCGCGTATAGAAAATCGGGCCATCACCGTTGATCCCGATAAAAATTGTGTCTTTAGCTCTATTCATCAAGAGAAAGTAGTTGAGTTCATTTGCAATAACAACTATGACAGAATTTTTCGCGCCCATATTGAAGTTGTTTCGCGCAATGGTAAGTCACAGATATGTTTGATTGATCTCGAGCCAGGTGTATGTTTTGAATTGGGATCTCACGAAAAGCGATCTTTACGTTTCAAAGTCGAATCGAAATATTACGGAGAAAGCAATGAACAGTTTGTAATTCAATTTGAGAATTTCCGAATTAAGCGTAGCATTTTAATAATTGTTTGTGAAACTGAGCGAGCTGCAGAAGCTATCCAGCGAAATTTGGCTATTAAAGAATCAGTAGATAATAATTTGAATACCCCTGTTTTAGGAAGCCGAAATCAAACTTATAGATCTCGTCATTATGCTAATCAGGTAAGTTAAAGCCTTGATATATAGATCATATGTAAAGCTCATAACATTTTTAGATTTGGTCTAATCGTAGAGAAGTTGTTCCTGGAGTAGCCGTTGGTCCTAAGCGCCGTTTTGTTGCCAACCGCATTGGTTACTTTGAGGTACCGGAACGTTTGCGAACAATGTATTTAACTAGTGAAAATAAACAGGATATGCATGAAAACATTGAACAAATGTTTCCAAGCATCAAAGAAGATTTAAACATGTTAAATTATACGGCTCGTTTTCAAACGCTGATCTATTTAGAAGAAATTGAATGTTTTGTTAACTTTCGAAACTTTGATCGTGAACGTGCGCACTTTACTAGGGATGGTGAATATCTGTCACTTACTATTGAAAATTTAAGTGAACGTCGTCCCTCATTGGTTCTGGGAGATATAGTTCGGGCTATAAACCCTTGGAGTGACATAGATTCTGATAAACGTTGTTACGATGGTGTAATTCATAAGGTTCTTTTTAATAGAGTGCTAATGAAATTCTATGCTGGATTTCAGCAAAAGTATAACGGGGAGGATTATCGCTTAGAATTTTATTTCTCTAGATTTGGATTTCGAAAACAGCATTTCGCCATTGCAAAAGTCGTCAAACACCTGGGAGAAAAGTTTCTTTTTCCATCCAATATTTATTTACGTGAGCAGCCTCAATTAGATATTCAGTTGGATGCCGAAAACAATATAATTTTCCAGAATACCACTTGCAAATGGTACAACAAAACATTAAACCCCATACAAAAAGTTGCTGTATTTAAAATTTTACGTGGTGAAACGGAAAATATGCCATATGTTATATTCGGACCACCAGGCACGGGTAAAACTATTACTCTTGTGGAAACAATACTCCAGTTGGTTAAACGTTTGCCTGGTTCAAGGCTTCTAGTTGGCACACCTTCGAACAGTTCTGCCGATTTAATAACAACTCGTTTAATAGAAAGCGGTGATTTGTGTCCAGGTGATTTTATAAGACTTGTATCGCAAAACCAAATTGAAAAAGAACTTGTACCAGAACACCTTATGCCATACTGTGCAACAGTTGACATAGCTGCCGATGGTACTTGTAACGATTCCATGATAGTCACCGAGTCGGGACTTAAACTAAAGTGTCAAATGAAATATTTAGGACGCCACCGGGTTACTATCAGTACCTGTTCTACTCTTGGGAATTTTCTACAAATGGATTTTCCTAGAGGGCACTTTACACATGTTCTAATTGATGAATCGGGTCAATGCTCAGAACCCGAAATAATGGTAGCAATTACCCAAGTTTCACGAAATCGTGGCCAAGTTATTCTAGCTGGTGATCCTAATCAATTGCAAGCAATTATTACAAATCGCTATGCCGACGAAAAAGGACTTGCCACTTCCTTCCTTGAGCGAATACTCAGTCGATCGCCGTATTTTAAGGATGTCATTAGATATCCGCAAACATGTGGCTATGATCCTCGCTTGCTCACAAAACTACTGTACAGTTATCGTGCACTGCCTTCCATACTTTATATGTACAATAAACTATTTTATGACTCAGAATTAAGAGCAATGATTGATGATAACAACTCGCGTGAGTCGCAGATGATAATTCAAATACGCGAATTACTTCCTGAATCTGAAAAGCGATCCAAAACACATGGAGTGTTCTTCTATGGCATGCTAAGTGAAAATATGCAAGAAAAGGATTCCCCATCATGGTACAACCCCCATGAAGCTAAAAATGTATTGAAACCATATTCTTAATAGTATTTTTTTTTATAAATCATTAAAATTTAAATTAACTTTTAGGTGTTCCTAATGACATTACAGCTTTACCGGAAAAATATAAAACCCGAAAATATAGGTATTATAACACCCTACACAAAACAAGTGAAGCATTTACGTACACTCTTCATTACTGCCGATATTGCGATGCCAAAAATTGGTTCGGTGGAGGAGTTTCAAGGTCAAGTAAGTACGATTTTTTTTTATATTCTATCACCTAATGTGATACAAGTTGTTAATTAAAACATTCGATCAAATAAAGAGAATCTTTACATTCTTAAACATAAAAATTCATAAAAAATATTTTAAGTATTTAAAAGGTTCATTTAACAAATGTTCCATGGCCCAATAAGTAGGTCTGCGCACAATTACAACAATGCAATAATAGAAAAAACAACACGGGTTTTGTTTGTGTATACAAATGGTAAAAATGTCAAAAACTTGTCACCTGTTTAGAAAAATGTGTTTTGTTTTTATCATGTATTTATTGTGTTTAATGAAAATTTTCAACAGAAATTTTGGCGTACAATGCTTGCTTCCGAAAAATGGTCTGCGCAAATTTCATGTGATGGGGCCAAATTCCTGCCACAAATTTCACCCCATTTTGCACTTTCCACAAGATCTTTTGGCACTTAAAATAACGTACCGCATCCACTTTTAAAATATTTTTTACACACTGCACAATAACGCATTTTAATTTTATTACAATTTTTACTATTATGGTTTTTTAAAATTTTGTTCACAATTTTTTTCACAATTATTATATTTTATTTTTATTTTCACAATAAGAAAAACGATTTCTTGAAATCAAAAAGAATTTAAAAAAAATATAATAAATAATGTAAACTACTTTTGACATTTTGCCCATTTATGACTATCATTAAAAACACAACTCTACAAAAAATCAGCAGGCGTTTCGAGCAGACCTACTAATTGGGTCATGAAATGTTCATATAAAATTTGTCTAATAAACCTTTTTGTAAACCTTAAATTTTGTTTATAAATAAGGCTTTTAGCAAGGCGAATTCATTCCAGGTAATCTCGGTAGTACAACAAGTACAACTCGTACAAAAACCACAAGCAATTTGTTTTTGTAAAATCATTGTACAATGTCAAAAACCGAAACAAATCAAAACAGAAACAAAGATAATAAACAAAATTTTGACATCCAACAATTATAAAGCTAAAGAAAAAAAGTTACCAGCAGGGCTTTTAGGATCACCTGTAATAAATTCGCCTTGGCTTTTAGTCTTCAAAATTCTGTGAAATATAAAATAAAATAATTGTATTTAAGATTTTAAAAAAAGTAAGTTCTTAAGTTTCGCACCATTTCAATAAGATTTCACTTGTTTTTTAGGAGCGTGACATTATATTAATATCCACTGTTCGATCTACACAGAAGTATGTAACAAACGATATACGACACTCATTAGGATTTATTCACTGTGCAAAACGTATCAATGTGGCTATATCACGGGCCCGTTATCTTTTATACATCTTTGGCAATCCATATTTGTTAGTTTTGGATCCTTGTTGGCGCTCTTTTATAAAATACTGTGTGGATAATGACGCATATTTAGGATGTGATTTGCCACCCGAAATGAATGAGCAACAGAATGCTTATAACTAAGAAGAGAACTAAAAATTAACTTTCCATAACAGTAAAGAAAAGCGCAGTTTAAAATATTATAAATTTAAAAATGTTTATTTTTTTTTTTCTAAAACAAATTACGTTTTTAAACATACATACAAAAAGACTTCAGTACTACACACAAAATTAAAATAAACTAATAAAAACATTAAATGAAAAAAATTAAAAAGCCCAATTGCGATTTTTTTTTAAAGTTATTTAATAATCTTAACTGGCACAGTAATCCGTTCATTCTCCATGTAAACCTATAAGAAATTTGTTAAATAAATGCCTATAGGCTTAACAATAAAAAACTTACCATTATGTAAACATTTTCTGTGGGAAAATTAAAATTTGGATGCATACCGACTTTAATATCCGTTTGTGCGCCATCTGGTGATAGGTAGCCATCACTAGGTGTAAAAGAAAGCACCTCCTTTAGATTAGAGACTACTTCAAAGAATTGGCGCGATTTAAATCCATTATGAACGGTGAGAGTTACTGGCATTTGTTTGTTCAAATCAATTTCAAGATTTCGAGGATTAACGGACCAGGTGCCCTGATTGGAGGATTTTTCTATACGCTCAGCATCATCTTCTTCATAGTTTTCGTCTACGGTGCCCAAAGTACAAGGAGGAGTTGGAGAATCAGCAGCAGCACATATTGTTCGGAACAGAATGGTCTCATCTACATCTGCCAAAAATAGAGAAGAAGCTTCTACCGTATCGTCCATATTATCGTGGTTAATTGTAAGTAGAATTTCATGTATGCGGAAAAATGATAACAGGTCCATAGAAACATTTGGATTTTCTTTGATGTCATGAAGATCAAACATTTCAGATTCCTGTGGAAATTTAGTCCACATCATATCTAAGGAGGTAGAAGACATCTTCAAACGCTCTTCTTCACTCATTTGAGACAATAATCGACGAATACGTTGACGATTTGCTTCGTCGCCACAGATGACACGCATATTAGCTAAAGTCAAAACATTTCCCATTTTCTTGATTATTTTTTTGATTTCCTCACGCTTAGGTCGGAAAACAATACGAACATGTACCAAATTCTTGGGTGGTATTAGAAATCTACAGGGATGTATTTCAAAGGCATCGCTTAGTCGGGGCATCATTAAACCAATTGAGTCGATGGACACGGCTGCAAAACCCAACAGTGGTCCTTTGTTGTAAAAACTAACAGTCCGTTCCAAAGGTTGTGCTAGCTCGCAGACATCTCCCATTGTAACGAAGGGTGAGCCTACAGGTCCAATCAATATATTTTGCGCTATAATACTAGCATTGCCACCATAACCATAGAGCGGTACCTCCAAAAACGAGTTACCAATTGTTGGAGCCCCAGTAGGAGCATAAAATGATAGCTTTCCAATGGCCACGCCTCGCACAGTGGGACAAAAACATATACTTATAGTACGACACTCCTGCGAATGCAGGCTAATAGTATTGCTGCGCTGAGAATTTACAATTTGAAACCCAGGTCCACTCACTTCGATGCGTATGACCAAACGTTTGGTAATAATATTCTTTATTTGCATTGATTTTCTCGAGTCGCTGCGCAGTTTTACACTGCCCCATGAAAGTTCAGTATTTGTTACTTTAAGAGGGATTTGTTTGCCATCACGGTGGCTAAATTCGCTTGAGCTGGAACAACGGGAAACACTACGCCCACTTGCTCCCGACATTGCACTGCGATAGGTTTGCATTGTGCCATAGCTACTAGTACTTGAGGATTCACTTCCAACTGGCGACGAAACAATTTTTCTAGCAGCACCTGCACTTAGTAACTGACGATCCGAATTGGTTGTTGCATCGAGATTTGGCGATTGGAATCCTAAAGTGCTTGGTGTAGGTGAAGATACCTGAGATAAGTGATAACTGCGTGGCGAAGACATTGGGGAGTTGCCTAAACGAGGACTTGCAGTTCTAGGAGAACCTCCTTGTGGCACACAGAGAGTATTACTTCGAACTACCAAAGAACTGGTAGAGTGATGATGATTTGAGATATTTGGGGATATTCCAAAATCACAACCCTTATTTGAGTTGCAATCTCCTTCATCGAGTCGTGTAGAACTCATTGATTTAGGTTCTTTTTCAGTCCTGCTTTTATTATTTAAGACATAAGCCTGAGAAGGTCTAGAATAAACTGGAGTTGTCGCATCAATTGAATCGTGCATAGCAACGTTAGTTGGCAAGGGACTTTTATCTCTTGGCGATTTCGTACGTCGTATACGTCTATTACTTGTTATTGGTGTACCGGGCCAATCATCATTGTCAGCTTCTTCACCACCATCAACTGCAACCTGAGTAATTCGTATATTTGGAGCATTAACATCAATAGGACTTAAAGGCGATCGAGGTTTGGCAATACTACGCTGCAAATTTTTCATGTCGCTTGAATTTAACAGTGATTCACTAAAACTCATGGTATCGCATAAAGTGGTTCCACCTGATGTACGTTTACTTTCAGGATCTAGATTTTCTTTATTTTCTAAAATCTTTTCATCAACTTCATTTGTCTTTTCATTGTTGTTAATTTTAAAATCAGTTCCTAAATATCTATCCGTTGAACGTAAAATTGCTGTGTTGTATTCGTTTTTGACTGATTCGTTATAAGGATTCATAAACGACTTTGAGTTTTTTACCTGCATCAGTAATTGTTCGGAAACTACGATGCCAGACGCATCCGATTGAATATCTAAATTGCCTAAATTAATAAAAAAAAATTATTTGCACTTTTCCAAAAATAGATTTTTATAAGTAATTTTTTTTAACCATTTAAAATATATTTTGCATTTACATGCACTTACACTTACATAAAGCCCTATCAATCGCTGAAATGCTGAGCAGATATGAATTATCCGTTGAGTTGCCAGAATCTTTGCTTTCGTGGTTTCCGTTTACACCAGAGACTTGTCGTGGTAAAGCTACATTAGCTTCTTTTGGTGTTGCTAACGTTTCTACACGTGTGTATGTTTTATTATCAATTTTCGGAGTAATCGAAATCTTAGAAGAACCTTCTACATCAAAAGATGTTGTTGTTGTGACAGTGTTATCGTCTTCGTCCACTAACGCTACAGGAGTACGACATTTTTCTGGACTTTTGGATTTAACAATATTCCATATATTGTCAGATCTCATATTAAAAAAGTTTCCTACTGAAAAATTCAAGTCACCCGCAATCATTGAACTACAAGTGTTGAAAAATTTTTATCAAAATTACAGTCAAACATAAAATATTATTTATACATTTTGAACGTACTTTGAAGTAGAGGGTGAATCAAAACCATTTGACATAACTCCAGAATTCCGTGAAGCTTTTACTTTAGCCTGCTTACTTAAAGTTGCAGCTGGTATAGCGGCATACTCTTGGGCCCAGGATATTTCATCGTTGATCAGTTTAGACTGCATGAGTTCTCCCGGTTCAAAATTTTCACTTTCATCCATGCCGATGCCAGCACCAGCTGAACTAAATGAAAATTTGCCAAAACCGCCATTAAATGACTCCTCAGTACATGTATTTTTCGACAGCGACATATCTGCCGTACGGGGTAAACTTCTAGATCCACTGAAACTGAAGGAACTGCAAGCACTTGAGTGACGTTCAATAGAATCTAACGTTGTATCAGCGCTTTGCAAAGTGTCACAAAGATTTCTTGCTTTTGGTGCGAAGGAAGATGCAAGTATATCACTGACCGAAAGAGGTTTGGTTTTGTAAAAATCACTACGTGCTGTTTCACTTCCACCTGCGACTAAATTTTTTTGATTTTTTACGTCCTTATTGTATAATGTAGATCGTCCCGTAATTTCTGTAGGTTCAAATGATACCTTAACATCTTTCGAAACTAAGGGGGGACAAGATGAACTGCTCTCAAGATTAATGGTTTCATCAGTAACAAGATCAGATATATTGATAGTATTAGGACGACGAAATGGCACATAATCTGTATGATCTAGTTCTAATGATAATGAATAATTTTATGTTTGAAATTAAAGAGTTGTTATAAATATTTTTTCTCTGTTAATAACAAGAAATATGTAATGTTTTAACTGTACTCAACAAATCTTAGGATTCTTTTTTATATCTTATTTCCGAACATCCGCCATGGATATTTAAAATAAAGTATTTTTATATAGAATTAAATTATAAAATTAAATTAAATTATAGATTTTAAACAAATAAATGACTTTAGGTAGTTTTCACTTTAGCATTGTTCAGGTATGTATATTCTTAAACCAGTTATTAAAATTTGTACTCGCTTATGTTTGATCGTAACTTACGCATTGATGGATTATTTGATGATACATTGATGGCGCTTTTAGAGTTTTCTTTGTTACTGACGGTATGCGGTCTCTTAAAAACTTCAACTTTTTGAGATTTCTGTATGGCCTCCAACGCTTTCATACGTTCATTCTTAAAATCAAATTTACAAATAAAATTTAAGAAAACTTCCTTATGTACCAAACTTACATTTAAGCGATCATTTATGCTACGACCACTTTCATTTGTTCCATTTTTGTGACTTAAATTTTTAAAGGAATCACTGGTTAAATCACCGAAAACTGTGAAATTTAAAATAAATTGAATATTTAATATTTTAATTGGCTAATAGTTTTCTATATTACATTTTCCTCTACCCTTTAAATTATCCATGTTTAAAATGCCTAGTGAATTATCCTCTCGGCAAAAGGAACTTATTTCTTTGAAAGCACTATGATTCATAATAATTCTACGCTAAATAATATTTGATTAAATTTCTCGCTAACATATTTTTTACAAAAACATTAAAACACGTTTATATATATTCTTTACAATGTGTGTATATAAATTATATTCTTCCAACTTTTTTTTGACAAACAATTCTCTGAAATTAAAACTTCAAGTTCAAAAATGGCGGTGTAAATATGTGTAAAGAAATTCGTCAACGAGGTTACCATACCAATAATAATCGACTTTTCATTTTCTTTATTCTTAACCCTAGAGCAGTACTGAATATATTTCAATTGTAGAAAATTGTTTTGAAAAGTTAAAAAAAATTAAAAAGACTAATTGTAATTTTTATATTAAATTAAACGAACTCCTCAAAGTCAATCCCATTTTCTGCGTTAAAATTTTTTTGTTTTTCAAAAAAAAAAAAAAAAACGCATAGGTAATATTATTTTTCGAATATACATACTAACGGCCTTAATCATAAAAAATAAAACAGGTTAATAAAAGGAATTTTCTTAAAAATTTGTACGATAAGCCTTCTATATACCTGTTTTATTTTTTATGAATAAGGGTATAAAACTATATATGAAATATAAATTCCAAGCAGATATTTTTATATTGCTACATACCGATGAAAAGTAACAGCTTTGATGCAAAATGTAACACCAAAATGTTAATGTGAGCATAATAATATTAACTAATCCAAAACTGACCAAAGGAAAATATTAATAATAAGTTTACTTAATTGTAACAACTAAAATTGAAATCTTGAAAAATTTCTACAAATTACAAAGCTTAAAAAACTACAATAAGTATATAATTTGAGATTTATTAAAATTTTTT
This sequence comes from Pollenia amentaria, assembly GCA_943735925.1. Classification (NCBI taxonomy): domain Eukaryota; kingdom Metazoa; phylum Arthropoda; class Insecta; order Diptera; family Polleniidae; genus Pollenia; species Pollenia amentaria. The sequence continues at coordinate 215,993,064 of OX031009.1, read as the reverse complement.
ATTTTCCTATAAAAAGCGAATATTTTTAAGTTTTCTATAATATGTATTTTCAATTAATACCTACATAGTTTTTGGATAATAAGTATATAAGGAGCAAATTTTTGAAAAATTGTCCATAAATGGCGAATTTCAAAAAAAAAAAAAAGAATAAAAAATGGTTAGTTGACAAAAGTCATGTACGAACGCATAAAACTCAATTTCATCGTCGGTGCAAGCATCTTTAATAATTAGATGCTTCCTGAATCTCAGTTTTACTCTAACTTCCCCGGATGGTTGCCCGGAACACAATTTTTTTTAGATTATTGCTAATAGCGGGTGTACATATATTCTAACAATCTTGTATTTTTTCTGGACCTTAATTTCTTCTCAGATCTGAGATTTAACGTTGTAAATAATTATTTTTTATACATATTTATTTATAATATAATATAATAAATTTTAAGTTTACGGCTATTTAAACATAAAAATATTAAATTTTTGTAACGAAAATAAATTTTAGATGATTTTCTAGTGATTTCTTAACATACTTGTATTGTTTCTTCTTTATTTTCACTAAAAATGAGCCCGTGGGAATTTTTTGATGGTTGTATATTTGAAGATACAGTGAGTATTTAATTGTTTATCCCGATAGGTGTCGCTGTTGCCTTGATATTAAAATTTTTTTATTTTATCTTACGACTAGCTGACCCGGTCCGCTTTGCTGGCCCTAAGCAAACATTAGTGTTGTATTACCAGACGATTTAAATTGATTTTTAAACGAAATTTACGGGATTTAAATGAAAATCCATGAAATACCTATCATAAAGTTTTTTTACAGAATAACTTACATATGGTGTAGATATGGGTTCAATAAAAAAAGAAAAACGTGTATTTAAGACAAATTGGAAATTATATTTATTGATTACTTCATCTTAAGGCTAGCGGAGCCGGGTCAGCTAATAATATTATAAATTAAAATGTTGTTCATATACAAATGTTTGATTTACATTTGATTTGAAAATACATATGGTTGTATGTATGTATATATATGCTGTGAATCTTACGAAAAAAGTGAGCGTAAATGTGGGCGGGGCAACATTTTCTTTCCGCAAAACCCAAGTTAGACCATGGCGATCATTTTGAAGAAAAAATCGTTCAAATCGGTCAAGCCGTTCTCAAGTTATGGATTTTGCCACGCCCCTCCGCCCCCAGACCTCACAGTGTCACCCGCCTGAATATTCTGAAGATTCCCTGAAAATTTCATCAAAATCGGCCCAGCCGTTTTGGAGTCCATACGTTACATACACACATCCTATTTTATATATACTTATATAGATTTGCTTGAAATTCGCAAACTATATTTATTAAACAAACATAAGCTTCCTGATTAAATTTTTACCCCGTAGATGGCGCTGGGGTCAAGTTATCAACAAAATTCTTCATTTTAGTCATATTTGACGGCACTTCAGAACTCTCGTATTTTTTTTTTTTTTTTTTGTGTATGCATGAGTGGACCCGATATGTAGCGCTATGGTGATGCTAAATAGACATTCATATTAGTGGAGTCATTTTTCCTCATGAAAATTTGTTTTATTGACATTCGACAAAATAAATTCTCAAAATATTAAAAATGTTCTTACAACAAATTGGGAAAACCATGAAAAACAAATCAGATTTAAATTCCGAAAAATTAAATTTCGCTAATAATCATTCCAAAATTTTTGCATTTTCGCCGAATTATTTAGAAACTACAAAACACCAAAATAAAAATCGTACAAATTGTAGACATGCAGAAAATATGATATAAAACAATATAAACAAATATTATCAATACTTCTTCTACTTTATGTGCGATTTTTACAATAAGTCTACATTCATACGTTTCATCTTTTGATCCTCAACTCTTGTGTTTTCAGGAGAGGGAAGCAAGAAGAAAAGGGGTTGGTATGGCAGTGATGCAAAATGTATCACAATTGTGCCATTTGTGGCACTTTCGAATGTTTGATGGCCCTGTGGAAACCTTTTTTGGCCCTTTCAGGTCAAAATTTTAATCACTACTTTAAATTGCTCAGAACATTTTTCAATGTTATTTTTTTACTGTTTCGAACACTTCTTTTATTAATGGAATTGTTTTGATTGTTCAGGGCCAAATAAACCACACAAGGGATTTGATCTTGATATAAAAAACATATAAATAATGTTGGTATAAAATCGACGTTTCTTGAAGATATCTTGAAGATGTCGCACTGTTTTTCTGGCTGAGTTAATATAAAACCAAAAAAAAGGACAAAAAGACTTGCAAACAATGTCAATTTTGATTTTGTTCTTAATTGAATAAAACACATATGTGACATCGCATAGAGAAAGGGACCTAAGGGTAAAAAAAATCAATTTTCACTTTTTTTTGATGTGGACAACATCTGACCGCGTTTTCAAGGTTGACCTGACGTCATGAGATATGTCGCTTTCAAATGAGACCAATACTAACACGCTCAGTGATGGTACACCAAAGATACACGTATTTAAATCAATAAAATGGTTTTAAATGGTTTTTACCCTTAGGTCCCTTTATCTATGCACTGTCACATATACTTTATTACTAATTTTATTGGTTTTAATTAGTATTGTGGTTATTTTGTTGAACTATTCATGGTTTTTAATCCAAATTTTTATTTTTTTAATTAGGCTTAAGTTCATTAAATTTAATTTTCATTAAATTATTTTTATGAAGAAAGGAATTTTACAACATGGAGAATTAATTAAAATTGTTATTGATAATTTTCATTCTTGACTGACCTGGGATTCGAAGCCAGGCTGGCTGGCGTGTGATTCGAACCCAGGCGGCTGGTTACCCTGACATGTTTCGACCTCAACCACTAGGTCTCCTCAGAGGGATTTGCCGTCTTACACTCGCAGCCATCGATGACTGCTGACGTCAGTAGTTTTATTTAAATACCCAGCCAGCAAAATAGTCCGACGTCTTCCAGATATCTGGAAGAATCTTTTACTGGCATAATATTCAAATAAATTAAAATTTTTTTTGGCACTATCAAAGTTATTTTGGCCCTTTTAAATCGTCAATTTGGCCCAAAACATAAAAACTCAAAATGGATCACTGTGGTATGGTGATGCCTGTATTTGGGCAGTACGCTTTGTGTTCTCATTCGTAGGTACATGCACAACAATGGCTGAATGTACATTTTTTCTTTTCTTTTTCTCTTTGGTTCGCTTTGAACAAAAGTGTTTTTGTTTTGAAGCAAAAAAAAGGTGAAACCGGTTGCTGCGTGTGAACATAATGGCATCTTCAAAAGTGCATCAAAAGATGAAATGTGAAAATTGAGACTAAAAGTGAGTAAACTTAAAACATGTAGTAAACTTAATATGAAAAGTACTCAGTTTTTTGAGTGCTTTTCAAATAAATTTTACAACACGTCCAATCACTTATATTGTGAAAACAGCACATTAAACTATAGCATAGTATACAGCTAGTATGTCGACTCTTTGACAGGTACATAACTCAAATATCAGTGGCACCTGACTCATGTTCGTATTAGTAAGATTTTTTCAAATAGATTGGTGCATGGTCCAATTAGTAGGTCTACGCAAAACTACAACATTGCAACTATAGAAAAAAACACAGGCATTTTGTTTGTGTAAATTATGTCAAAGATGTCAAAACCCAATGTACTTGTTTGTGTAAAAAATGGACAAGATGTCAAAAACAATTGCTACAAAAACAATTGCACGTTAAAAATACACGTGATCCAAAACCCAGATTTCTCGGCAACTGCCCAAGCAATTTTTTGCACGCATCGCTTAATCTGTCCAAAAAACTATTTACTTTCAGAAATTATACAGCTAATAGCGTGCAAAAGCCATTTCGTCGCCATTTCGTCGACGCTTTATTGGCACACAAAAGTACGCGTGTGAACAAATCAATACCGAAATCAACCGCAATCAACAACATTTTTTTTGTTTTGACCACGTGCTATTATTAATGTTTTGAAAACAACACCATGTGCGTGACAAACAATAACAAAACATGGAAAATTATATCCAAAAACATTACGAACACCATATTATTCATAAAAAATTAAAAAATTAATGAAAATATGAAAAAATCTTTAAATTTAGCAGTTTAAAATGTTTGAAAAATTATGCAAAAATGTTGTTATATGAAAAAAATCTACAAATTTGCCGGTTTATAAAATCCGATAACTGATTTTGAAAGCACGTTACTAGGGCTATTAAGGCCGCCAGTTGTCACTTTCGACAAATCAAAAGTTTAGGGGGTATTCCATATTAAATAAAAAAATTTCAAAAATTTACCAAAAAGTTGTTACATGAATAAAATCTACAAATTTGCCGGTTTATAAAATCCGATAACTGATTTTGAAAGCACGTTACTAGGGCTATTAAGGCCGCCAGTTGTCACTTTCGACAAATCAAAACTTTAGGGGGTATTCCATATTAAAGAAAAAAAATTCAAAAATTTACTAAAAAGTTGTTACATGAATAAAATCTACAAATTTGCCGTGTAATTGTTTGCACTTTGACTTGTTCGCTAATATTTCTTAAAGGCTATTTAAATTTAAAACAAATTCTGTTTAATTCGGAATTTTTAAGTTAAACAAATATTATAAATTAAACATGAGTTTTCTGGTTTTCACTACACAATTTTTCGTAAACAAACAAACATGGTATTGCCACACTTTTGTTTAGGATCCAGAGTTGCCGTCTTATGTTATTTCTATCGAAAATTCGTCATTTTTTTCAATGTTGAGATGCGACTATTTATTTTATTTTGGTTACTTTTTTTTCTTAAAATAATAAAACTTAAAAATATATTTTTATTTTTCTTGATAAACTTTTAAATCAGGTTTTTTTAATTCTTAACAAATTTATTAACCTGTTTTCATTACGTTTTTAGCATAACACAAATTGTATGCACTCTTAAAATCGCTGAAATTCGCCAAATTAAATTTTCTTAAGAATTTAGTTACGAAAAAATAGCAAGAAAAAACGACCATGTTCTCGAAATCGAAATCAGATAAAGTGAAAACCAATGGAGATTTTCTTTTAATTCTTTTTTGTTAATGAGCTTAGTTTTTTCCGATTTTCATAAAAATAATTTAATGAAAATTAAATTCAATGAACTTAAGCCTAATTAAAAAAATATCTAAATTTGGATTAAAAACTAACAGTTCAACAAAATAACCACAATACTAGTATAGAAAAAAGAAAGACAAAAAACATGAAAAACAAAAAAAAAATGTACTTTGGATTTCAAGAATAATTCTTGACAAAAGGTACGAAAAAACAGAAATTAGGAAGAACATGTAAATCAATTAAAATAGATAATAATTCATTCAAAAAAGCAAATTTCGATCTACCAAGGTGAAATACCATTTGGTTTAAGGATTGATGTTTGACTATTGACGTCGCCCGGCCTCAATAGCCGAGTGAGTAAAACGGCAAACCCCACTGACGAGATTGTGTGGTTACAATCGAAACTAGTATGGGCAAGCTGTCCGTGAAAGCCTGGGTTCAAATCTCAGCGCAGTCAAGAATGAAAAATTATCAATAAAAAAAAAAAATTTTAATTGATTTCATGTTGTAAAATTCCTGTCTTCATAAAAATAATTTAATGAAAATTAAATTCAATAAACTTAAGCCTTATTAAAAAAATATCTAAATTTGGATTAAAAACCATTAACAGTTCAACAAAATAACCACAATACTAGTATAGAAAAAAAGACAAAAAACATGAAAAACAAAAAAAAAAATGTACTTTGGATTTTAAGAATAATTCTTGACAAAAGGTACGAAAAAACAGAAGTTAGTAAGAACATGTAAATTAATTAAAATACATAGGTAATCATTCATTCAAAAAAGCAAATTTCGATCTACCAAGGTGAAATACCATTTGGTTTAAGGATTGATGTTTGGCTATTGACGTCGCCCGGCCTCAATAGCCGAGTGAGTAAAACGGCAAACCCCACTGACGAGATTGTGTGGTTACAATCGAAACTAGTATGGGCAACCTGTCCGTGAAAGCCTGGGTTCAAATCTCAGAGCAGTCAAGAATGAAAAATTATCAATAAAAAAAAAAAAAATTTAATTGATTTCATGTTGTAAAATTCCTGTCTTAATAAAAATAATTTAATGAAAGTTAAATTCAATGAACTTAAGCCTAATTAATAAAATATCTAAATTTGGATTAAGACCCATTAACAGTTCAACAAAATTACCACAATACTAGTATAGAAAAAAGAAAGACAAAAAACATGAAAAACAAAAAAAAATGTACTTTGGATTTCAAGAATAATTCTTGACAAAAGGTACAAAAAAACAGAAGTTGAGAAGAACATGTAAATCAATTAAAATAGATAATCATTCATTCAAAAAAGCAAATTTCGATCTACCAAGGTAAAATACCATTTGGTTTAAGGATTGATGTTTGACTATTGACGATGCCCGGCCTCAATAGCCGAGTGAGTAAAACGGCAAACCCCACTGACGAGATTGTGTGGTTACAATCGAAACTAGTATGGGCAACCTGTCCGTGAAAGCCTGGGTTCAAATCTCAGCGCAGTCAAGAATGAAAAATTATCAATAAAAAAAAATTTTTTAATTGATTTCATGTTGTAAAATTCCTGTCTTCATAAAAATAATTTAATGAAAATTAAATTAAATGAACTTAAGCCTAATTAAAAAGATATTGAGATATTTAAATATAATAGACATCAATATAATAGAGAAATATGGAACATTCAACATATATTTATAAATAACGACCTAAACAACAACGGCGACATTTTCGATAAATACCTAGAAGATGCAGTTAAAAAACTAACTAAAAAAAAACAATTAAAGAAAATTTTAAATGTAAATTGTTTGACGAAGAAATAAGACAATTAAAAAGGGAAAAAATAAATAAATACAAAATACAAGTGAAGCTTGGTCTAGCTATAAAACAACACGAAAATTGTACAAAGTAAAAATTTAAAACGAAAAAAATAATTATTTAATTGACAAAATTAATAATATTAATGACCAAAAATAAATGTGGAGGGAAACAAAAAAACAGTATTAAAACAATTAGAGATACGATAAATAATGTGCAATATGTCAATAATATACCTGTGATAACCTCTCAGTTTAAATTTCGTGCAATATCAATTGAGGAACTAAGAAAAGTATATAAAAATTTTAAAAATAAGCCGGACTATAATAAAATATCAGTTAAAATGATTTTAAATAGTTGGAATATCGTGGGAAAGAAAATGCTAGAGATAATAAACAAATCGTTAGAGACAGGAGTATTTCCTGAAAATTGGAAAACGTCAATGGTTACACCAATTGAAAAGATTGAAAAGGCAAGAAAATGTGAAAAATTTCGACCAATAAACACATTGAAGACATGTGAGAAAATAATAGAGAAAGTGGTGAAGGAACAACTAGAGCAATATATGGAAAATAAATCAATATTATCAAAGTACCAGTCTGGATTTAGAAGGAAGTATTCATGTGAAACTGCAGTGAACTATTTAATAAACCGATGGAAAAAACTCGAAAAAAACAAAAAATAGTGGGAATTTTCCTAGACTTCAAAAGGGCTTTCGAAACAATCGATAGAAATATACTACTGCAAAAACTACAAAAATACGGCATTAGAAATACGGAACTAAAATGGTTTAAATCATACATTACAAACAGAAAGCAAATTACAAAAGTAAATAACTCTAAATCCAACATAATAACGATTACGGAGTATCACAGGGTTCGATTTTGAGGGCACTGCTATTTATCATTTGTATAAATGATATGCCATACATATTGAATAAATGTGAAATAATTTTATATGCTGACGATACTCTAATTTTCACGGAAGAAGAATCAGAACACGATTGTTCTGAATTTTCATAGAAAATTCGTTTCATAAATCTGCTATAAACCTTAAATATTTTTTATTCATATGGGGGTTAAAATTTAAAAAATATATTGACTATATTTGTAAAAAAAATCGGTAAAAAAAAATTAGTTTTTTCAAACGAATTAGAAAACAAATTTCAATTATAACAACAATAAACCTATAATCAAACCTCATTTCGAATTCGGGTCAACCATATTATACACATGTTGCACAGCGAACCAGATTGAACGACTACAGAAATTACAGAATAGAGCAATGCGAACAATACTGAAATGCAACATATACACACATATTAATTTCATGCTAGAAACACTAAAATGGCTCAACATAGAACAAAGGCTCAAAATTAAGACACTATGCTTTATTCAAAAAATAAAAATCGATGAAGCCTCAAAATACTTAACGGAACAAATAACATATGTGAGAGACGCTCAACCGTAACAGTTAAGAAACATGGATCATTTTAGAATTGAAAGAGTATCAACAACTGCAATGTAACGGTCGCTATTTTATAACCGCTTACAACTGTACAACTCCCTGCCCAATAATGTAAAATTGGAACATAATATAAAGTTATTCAAAAAACATATAGTATGTAATTCTGAAAAAATTGATAGACAAACTTTAATGTAATAGATTTGAAAAGTATTTTTAATACTAATAAAGAAATTATAATATAATATAATAATATTAATTGATCGCCATCATGTGATTTGACACCGTTGGACATCTTTGGTTTGGTATAATTAAAAGAAAAAGTGCACGCCAATAAGCCAAGAGCAATTCAACAGCTAGAGGATGAGATAATTCGGCTTTTTAACGACATTGAAGCTCAATTATGTCTCAGAGTCATTAAAAATATGGACAATCGGATAGAGGTATACCACCAAAGCCGTGGCGAGCATTTGGCCGATATTTTGTTTCACACATAATTGTCATATATCTTTCTATCATAATAAAAAATATTGAGATAATTCTCTGAAAACTTTTTGTTTAATTTCCAATTAACATCGTGCGATTCGGTAGAACCACTCTTTAAATCTTTAAGATAACGGAACAATGTAAACAATACTATACCACAAAAAAAATAAAATGCATACATTCAAGGTATATTTATAGCAGGTAATCTCGGAAAGCTTGCTGATTATTTTATTATTTGCTTGTTTTTTGATAGGATCTGTCAAATATTGTTTATGTGTTTTTCAACACGTGTTAAATTTCTAGCGTAAAAAGTAAACAAGTTTTTTTAATCAAAGTAAAAAGTGATAAAATTAAGAAGAAAATCAGTGATTTATAATAAAAAACAATTTTGGGTAAAGACTTCAATATATAATTAGAAAAAAATAACAAACAAAGTAATCTATTTTCGTTTAACGGCGTTTTTTCTTGTTTGTTTTTCATTTGTCTTTTATCAACTCCTTCGCTGTTTGACAGTTCGTATCACATTACAACAATAAAAAGCCCTGTTGTTTGTTTTATTGTACAATTGTTGTAATCTCGCGGCTATCTGTTATAAATATACCTTGCATACATTTTTTCTTCGTGCTCTGACGCTTGGTGTCTTTTTTGTGCTTGTTAATATTTTTATAAGGGCATTTTGACATAAACCGTTGCAATTCTAGCAACATAATGCCAGTTGTTTTTTCTATTATTGCATTGTAATAGTAAGAGCACTTTTTAACCCAGGCTAGATAATCACCGTAAATTTTACGCATGTACTTTGGAAATATCGTGATATCTTTTTAACTGTCATAAATCCGTGGACTTGTACTTCAGACATTTTAGTCGTTACGTAGGCCTTCTCTGAGGCTCTGAGATATTGCCAATTTCAAAATATAACGAGTTTGTGAGTCAAAATGACGCAGATTAGTGAGACTTTTCAAAGGAATACGATTTTTACGTTGATTGAAGAAGTGTTTTGTTACTTTTCTTTATCATAATACATATATATATATATATATATACATATTTATAATTTCGTTATTTTTAGTTAATATATATTCGTTATAATATAAAATTTTAGTAACGTAAAGAAAAGGCTTTTTGAATGTAAATTCTTATGATCAATATAAATTTTTTTTCAACTCTTTAATTGACTTAGAATGTTATGATGAAATTACACATAAATATTTATGCATATGTATATAAATTAAATTTTGTTGCCTTAACTTTTAATTACTTAGGTATTAAGACTGTGTAATATATTTATAATGGCTCACAGGGGCTCTGTATTACCAAACTGATGAATAAATAAATAAATATAATCCACATTAGTTTGTTCTTAATAAATACAACAATATCAAAGGTTAAAACGTATGTAATGATCTGATTATCTTTCTAGGGTTAATACATTGTGGTATTTACAATTTTTTATACACCCGATAACGCTCAATGTAATTATCGATTATTGGCGCGTAAAAAAATTGTGAACGAAACATTGCAACTCTGTGTGTAAAAAAGAAAAAAAAAGCGAAAAATTTTGCCGAAGCGCGTTTGTCAGTTAAGATAATTTTTTTTATTCTTTCACAATCATCTTGGGCCGGAAGACGTGTGTTTGTTGGTGTGCTTTTAAAAGAAGTGAAAAAGTTGTATTTAAATTAAAAAAAATTGAGTTTGTAGAGAAAAGTATAGCGTATACTTTATTAATTTAACACAATACTGCTGTTGCAAGTTAAAAGCAATAAAAACGATTTTTGGAGTTCCAACATCTAAACTCAACAACAAAATGGAGCAAATTATTGCAAATTTGTTATGTGCTGATAATAATCTCATTAAGCAGGTAAGCTTTTGTTTTTCGGTATTTAAACTTGAAATATGTAGAATTAAAATGGAATAAATATAAAATATTCTACAAAACACGTGGAGGGGCTTTTTGCACAGATTCATGGCGAATTTTCAATCTGTCTTTTTATTGCTATTATTCTTTAATGTGTGTTTTCTCCCATCAAAGCGGCTATATGTATGCATGTGTGAGTTTTTTTTTTTTCATAAAAATGTGGGAAAAAGAATGAAACTTGGGTTACCAAATGCCGATTATATTGAAATGTGCATAAATGGGGATAAAGAAATGCAGGAGAGTAAAAGTATTTTTCAATATGTACTGTTATATTTCCACTAAATTTAACAATTATTCATTCAATAATTTTTAATTTGAATAACTACATTTTTCATCGCTTTAGATTGTTTAAAACAAAATGTTTTTCCTTTCCAATCGAAGTGCCGTTAAAATGCAGATCTTAACTATATATTCTATGTACTTTTAATTCAGTTATGTATGTACATACATATGTAGATATCTATTGATCATGTATCTTTATTCCATGTACCTATCAAAAGTTTTTTATTTGTAAACAAAATTCTTGATAGGTAAAAACATGCAATGTTTACAAAAACATGGTTATATCATCTCTCCTGTTTAAGTATGTAAATGTTCATTGTCTAGAACAATTATTAAATAATCTAATTGCATACGTATTATATTCTAAAGATCTTACAATAGCCAAGTGATATATACATATGTCAATTCACAACAAAATTCTTCGTTAGATACTAGAAGGTGGGGTGTGGTCGGCAACACAACTTTTATTAAATTTTTCAAACTTTTATTGCAAATAGTATATACAAATATGTATTACTATGTATTTGTGTCTTCTATTTGGAACCATGTGCTTCGCTTCCATGAAATGACTAATTGAAAACTATCTAGCGTACTATTTTAATACCTAATTATAAATTTTTTGTATATTCAATGTGTCCATATAAATATTTTTTTAATAAATTCTTATGTGCGAAAGTAATTTTTATTCACATGTACTACGTTCTTTTAGAATTTAAATTATAATCAAAATGTTTGCATTTGTCGTCTAATATTCTATAAATGAATGACCAATGTATTTGTGTTATGATATGTATTAATAATAAAAAAATAATGCAGGTAGCAAAAGAAAATGATTATGAACGCAGACATGAAAAGATAGCATATGGCATACATTCTTCTATAAAACAACAATACAATTTTCAAAGATTTATAAAACATTTATAAAACGATCTTGATATTGCCATGTGCTAATCAAAATGGTACAATGTATAAAGTAGGGAAGTAACGAAACGCCTTTTTTTGCCGATACGATAGCACTACGGATACTGAAAAAGATATTTCAGCGAGTAAAATTGACAAAACTTAACTAGAATAGTGTAAGCGATGATTCATATTTAAAATTGATATTAATATGATTTAAACGAATTTGCTTTTATGGTAATATTAACAAAAAATAAATACTATTTTATAGAAAAGAACGGGGCTGAAGGAGTTAAGGTTTTTGTACCGGAGTCGGAGTCGAAGTACCCACAACAACTCGCGACTCCGACTCCAAAATTGTTCTACTTTACATACCTATGTAAATAACTTTTTAAAGCTCAATGTTAGGCGCCTTGAAAGGCATAATTATTTAACATTTGGTTGGAAGTATGTTTTACTTTTTTTACGCATCAAATCAACTTTACGCTTTCCATTTCTCCTTTAAATTTTTTTTGTTTTTAATAAAAAAATCTTGGTAGGTATAAGCAAGAAGTGCTTATCAAATTAAATGAACAACAATAATTGAAATTTTCATGGAAATGCCCATATGTACTTAGTCTGTCATTAATTATAGATTATCTAGAGCAATCCAATGGGCATGCTCTAGATAAAGTAGGTATAATTAATAACCCAATAAAAAATGGTGCTTCCAATGAAGCAGGTTTGTAAGGGAGAAACGTAATGAAGCAATACATTTTTTTGCAAAAAAGCGCTTTTCAGCGCGTATAAAAATTGCTGAATGTAACGATCAGCCTTGCACACTGAATTTTTTGTTACCGTTATTCATTTATATGCTCCCTTACAAATATATCCCTTGAAATATATCTGTATTTCGAGGACTTAATTTCAACAACATTTTCAACAACATCCTGTTCTTCTTGAAGTTCTTACATGCGGTGCTATCGTGTTATTTTCATTAACAAGCTTGATAATGACTGTAATTTCATAAAAAAGTTCGGTGTTCGGTAAAGTTCGGTAAAAATTTCGCCGAACACCGTACCCTGGCCGAACGTAATTTTTTGCCGAACTACGTAACCAAAAAACGTTCCGTCGGACACTAAAAATTATTAATATGTATATATTCGAAGTTCTTCTCAGCTAGGTAGGTAGGTAGGTAGGTAGAAAGGCTGGTGTGAAGTCTCCTTCACACCCTCACCCAGAGACCATCTTCTCAGCTAATTGACGCTGGAATCCAAGAAGGCAGCATCCTGGGCCCTTTATTATACTTTATTTATACTTCGGACATGCCAACAAACAACTACATCCAAACTTCAACATTTGCGGATGATACCGCATTTCTAAGCGTACACGAAAACTGTCGTGAAACATCGCGTTATGTACAGGATCATATATTTGAACTGAAAAAGTGGTTAAAATAATGGAGGATAAAGGTCAATGAGCAAAAATTCGTACATATAGCATTCACTTTGCGTCGGGAAACATGCTCCCTATTAAAATCAATAATCAAATAATACCTCAAGACTCGCATGTAAAATACCTCGGTATATATTTAGATCGGCGTTTAACGTGGAAATGGCATATAGAAGCTAAATTAACTCAAATGAAACTAAAAGCAATTCAAATTAATTGGCTTATTGGAAGAAATTCTGTTCTTAGTCTCGATTTCAAACTTCTACTTTACAACTCTATCTTAAAGCCAATTTGGTGCTACGGTATTCAGTTATGGGGCACTGCCTCGGCTTCTAACATCGAAAAAATTCAAAGGGCCAAAAAAAACTTCTTCGAATAATCACAGCCGCCCCCTGGTACGTCAAAAACTCAAATATCCACAAGGATCTCAATGTGCCATTAGTAAAAACTATGATAACGAAATATGCAGTAAAATATTTAAAAAGGCTGGAAAAATAATGGAAGTTATTTTGTTTGATTTTGCTTTGTTAAACGTCTTTTGATACGGCCTTTAGCATGTAGAAAGTGTTGCTGCAAAGTTCTGTTAATAATAGTATCATCACAATGTGCGAATTTGGAATGACAAAGATCCATTAAAAACCAAAATTAATCAATCGAACTAGCTTGTTTTAAAAGTTGTTTATATACTTCTCATAATATAAACAACGATATATTGAATACTCTCTTTCTCGCTCGTTCCTCTCCAAGTATATTGAACTGCAATTTCGTCGCGCATCACTTTTTCACAGCACCTCTAAGAAAGGACGCTGGATCGACTGCTGTAATCTTTCCCAATACATATTGCTTAAATTGAAAAAAAGGTTTATTACTATGCATATATAAATTAAGGTATGTAGCAACTTACTAATTGCTTGTACATTTCATCGTTTTTCACATTTAATTTATAATACCTTTGATTCTTAAAAAAACACTTTACACAACCGGCACGAGTCTTAATCAAAACATTAATGCAAATATCAACGAACAAAGGATAAAAAATAAAAATCCTAACGGTTAATTGCATGAAAATAGAAACAATAACAAACATATTTTGGCAAAAAATCGTCGATTAAACATTGCAAGATTAAAAACCAATCGTTTCAAAGAAAGATGAAAGATAAATCTTCAAAAGATCATCAGAAATATCTTTAAAGAGTTGTATATTAAACATTGCAAGATTAAACGGCGAACGTGCCTAAAAACTTAAAATAAACAAAAAATAAATATCGTTTTGTTATTGTAACTCGTCAAATAATCATCAGGAGTTTCGTTTTGGGAATTGTATTTTAGTCACAATCGTCTATTAAACAGCTCTTGGCTAGCTGGGTATATGTGTGAGGGGTGAAGTAAAATATTGAGAACGCTCTCTCCAGTTGGCATACTAGTTGTATACTATGGCCTGAGTTTTATATTCGTCAAATGAAATGAAAGTGAAAATTCCACTCAGTTTGTGTTCTTAAATTCGTTGAAGTGTAATGAAAAATAAAATTTCATTTCCAGTTTGTTTCAAGAGGAATTTTTGTGTTCTACAAATCATTTTCACTACAAAAAAAAAGTAATTGCAAATCGAAAGCAAACAGCCGCGTGAAAGAAAATACTTTTTGGTAAAATATTATTTTTTCTATTTGTTCCGAAAATAATAAAATGTGAGTTAATTAATAAAATTTTGTACGTAAATTTCTTTATGGTGAGTTTATTTCTGTTTTAAGGGAGAAGCACAAAAATTCGAAACAAGAAGAAACCTTGTATTAGCTAAAGGATTTTATAAGGGTGATAGGGCGGTGCGTGATCTGAAATGAAATGAACTAACTTCAATAGATCCTTCAGAAAAATATCCTTCTGCTTGCTAAAAAGGTTTGGACTGATTGAGAAGCCTGAATTCGCAAAAAATTGTCGGAGAACAGAGCGGACACGTCAGTATCTGCTGGTAGTCCTAACAATTAGCAGTTCATTTCATTTAAAGATGATTCAGTTGCAAAGCTTTGCGGGCTTTATAGAGCTTTCGAGGGCTTAAAAGGTGTACGATTGCTCTCATTCGTAAAAAGAATATTTTCCCAAAATGCTAATGGCTGATTTTTAAAGCAAGTATGAAATAATTGGAGCCAAAAAAAACCGCCAAAAATATAGCGAAGTGCGAAGAAGCGTTTAACGACAAGAACGTGATTAAAACCGTAAAACAAGGTGGAGGCTTAGTAACGGTCTGGGGATGCATGGCGGCATCGGGAGCAGGAAACCTTGTATTTATAGAATCAACGATGAAGAAAGAAGATTACCTGCGCATTCTACAACACAATGTTGCCCTCAGTGTAGAGAAATTAGGCTTATCAAGGAATTGGATATTTTAAATCCTAATTAAGTCAAAAGGACGTCAAACAAAGTATTAAAAATAATGCTTTATATAACGTAAACATAAAGTATTGCAAACACTTTGTTTACTTTCATTTGACGCGTTAAACTGGAAAATGCAGTTTTTATTTATATTACACTTTATTTTAGTATTTTGTTTTAATGAATTTTATTTTATTTTTATTACTAATGAATCATGTTTAATTGTTTTTTTTTATATCATGGTTTGTTTAAATATATTACATATTTTTGTTAATCAACATGCGGTGTTTACTTTCATTTGACGCTCACAGTATGAATGTTAAAAAAGCAAAAAGGAATTTTCATTTCTTTAAATAGTTGGGTTGTAATTAAGACAACTGTGCCCATGTTCTGTTACTCTCGCTTCCAGAAACTTTTCGATTGAAATGCGAGAAATATAACAAAAATGCCATAAATTGAAACACAACTGTTATTCTCACTCAACTGCGTCTGTAATATTTGTAGTGAGTAATAGCTGTCACGTAAGGAAATTACTCGCCAATTAACAGAAAAAATGTGTAAAATTTTTGTGAGAAAGTTCCCGCTTTGAACTGTCAAATTAACTCACGCATAAAAACGGGGTGAGAAAAAATATTACCACTAAAATATATATTAAATATGCAAAATGCAATGAATAATAACATGAAAGAGGTAAGTATGTACTCGTTTTTTTGTTTTTGACTGATTTTTTCATTGTTAAATTATTTTGCTTTTAACATTAAAAAAAAGACACGAATGTTTTCAATGCTAGTTTTTACACAACAAAACTTAAAGTCGCACTCTACATTATTTGCTAAAGCCGACGGTTGTATGTTCGTCGCCGTACACGATAAGTGTGACTGGCGTTATCAACGTCTGCAATTTCAAATCGGCTTCGAATGGAAAATTATGACATTTAAAACGTAACGACCAAGGCGAATTCATGTATACGGTGGTGTCGATACTACAACAAGTAGTAACAACACCAAAAACATAATAATGTCTTTTTTGTTGCTTTCGTTGATCGATATGTCAAAAACACAAGGAACTTTTGACATTTCTCTCTCTAAGTAAGAAAAAAAAGTAGCACAGCTGTGCATTCAACGCCACCTGAAAAATGAATTCACCTTGGTAACGACGTAATCTCTTTCGATAGTTTTCGACATGAGTTACAGACACACTTTTTTCTCACTTCGAGAAACGATGGAATATTTTGCTTCACATCTTTTCAATGCGAGAAGTTCTAACCAAAGCATAGCTGGGAAATTTCGATTATAATTAGAAATCATTACGATTAGAGAAATAAAATAATCTAATCATTAGAATTGTATTTTGATAAAAATTTCAGATTAATAATTGATTTGATTAGAAATAATCAAAAATCTAATCACAATTAGTGACGATTAGCATTTCTAATCAAATCTAATCAAAACTAATCCAAAAAATAATTGATTAGATTTCTTGATTTTTTTTTGATTAGATTTGATTAGATCAACTATGTTTAACTATTTTTGTGAAAAGAAAATATTTATTTATCACATTTGTTGCTATATTTACACAATGTAACAGTTTTTGAATATTGAATATTGAAAATTAACATTAATAATAACACAACAACAAAGTGAACTAGCTGTGTCAAGTGTTTAGTTTAAGAACAGGGTCCACCGTATGCAATTTTATGCAATATTCAAAAACTGTTACATTATGTAAATATAGCAACAAATGTGATAAATAAATATTTTCTTTTCACAAAAATAGTTAAAAATAGTTGATCTAATCAAATCTAATCAAAAAAAATCAAGAAATCTAATCAATTATTTTTTGGATTAGTTTTGATTAGAAATGCTAATCGTCACTAATTGTGATTAGATTTTTGATTATTTCTAATCTAATCAATTAGTAATCGTCTAAAATGGCTAACTAATCATAATTAATCAATTTTTCAGCACAATTAAAATTTCTAATCCAATTGCTAATCATTAGGATTTCTAATCATTATTCCCAAGCTATGCACCAAAGTTACAGAACATGGATACTGGTTGTGATTAGTTGTAATTTTTTGATGTTTTTGTTTGCCCCAATCTAGCAAAGTTATAAACCATAATAAAAAACCAAGAAATTTCAACTCAACTGAGTTGTTGTGAACCGTAATAGGGGCCTTTTATGCTTTAAACACATTCGAGACAGCAGACTACCGACTTCAATATGTCAACAATAGAATACATGTGTGTATATGGAAATGATTATTTTAACGACGGCACGACTAAATGGCTGCAGGTTGTTGTCTATGCTAATTTTGTCGTTGTAGTCAACTTAAACTAATTTCTATTTTTGTACACTACAAAACAGAAAAAGTGCTGCTAATATAATCAAAAATTAGAAGAATTAGTGCTTATAATATATAATAATAAATTTTTGGTTAAACAGCAAAGAACCAGATTGAAACAAGAATATAAGCGCGGCTCACTACCAAATCTATATTATTATATTACTTTTTAGTATCCTTAAAAGATGTTTGACACGCCAACGCTCTTAGTTTTAGCAGTATGGGTATCATTGAAAAATTGAAAGTGCTTTTCACATGGTGTTTAAAGCACACCGATTTATAAACCCATTAAGAGCCCCTTTTCAAATGCTCATAGTTCTTGACGGACTTTTTTACTAAATTTGCTTTATCTTTAAGTTATGTCGATAAATTAATAATTATTTAACAATAATATACACATGTTACCAAAGTTATTAGAATTTTGATTAATAAAGTTTTTCTGTATTGCAGGTTTTCAGCCCTCCGGCACACTTTTCAAATATTTACATATTTCAATATGTTACAAGTGCATAAACTATTACCACTATATATTTTAGCTCAAACTTATGAATAAATTGTGAAGTTTTCCAAAATAAAATTTTTTTAACCCTAATAACTTTAAAATTTTATATGATGGAGTGTCTAAAAATATAGCATATAAAAACTTGGGGTGTTCTCTATAACATATTATATTTGAGGAAATATTATTATACATATCGACAAAATTTTAAGATAAATCCTCTGAAGGGGTTAATAAATCGGTATATTTTATACATCATATGAAATGTGTTTCGAAAGACTGTATTATGATACCAATACTTAAAAGATTCAGATTATATTTTTCTTCCTATACTATTGATAAAGTGCTCTGAAACCTTTACGACCTATAATTCATAAACTTAGTGTGTTAAACCAAAAAATTACATTAGAATCGCGATACAGTAATCTTGCGGTCAAGTTAACCAAATTTTAGCGCTTCTGTGCCGCTCTAAACGTTAGCTCTAAGTTAACTTTTCAGATCGTATTAGTAAAAGTACTGATTTGTACAAACGATAACAAATTAGATTAAATTTTAAGCTGAAAGTTGAGAGTTTAAACAAAACTGAGAAATACATTAAAGAAAAACTATCGGCGTTGTATTATTGTATATCTGAAGTTGCCATCTCAAAAATAAAAACGAAACGTCACAAAATTTTCGAGGCTTTGAAGAATACATAGGAAAAAGCATACAGGAAAACATTACATAGACCAAAATATGCCGATCTTAAAGCAAGTTTTTACAAATGTTTTCTTGAAGCTGTTCTAATTTCAATATCAATAGCTAAGCGCGAGTTCGTGTAACTGCAACCTGATAAGACAATAATGTCAGTAATGGATGGCTGGCAAATGTTTAAAAAATACCCAGAATTCGCTATCTGAAAATTTTTGAAGAACTAATTTTCTGACAAACGTCATATGTAGCACCTAACACATAATACATGACTGATTGTATAATTATTAATTATAAATTGTAGCCGGTACAAATTAGATCTAAGTTTCTTTTTTGTACAGATGAAAACTAAGTCATTGAAAAAAATATAGGTACATATGTTTATTATTGCATTTTTTTACAATTTAGAAAAGTTAATAAATAAGACGAAAAAGTTAACAACCCTTAGGACATTTCAGTTTACTTTTTCGCGATTATACTGTATATTAGGATTTTTTTATTCAACCTGCCATGAAGATGATATTCTTTATGAGTTCCAAAAACAATAAAATTAAAATATTTTAAATGTTTTTTAATAAATTCATTTGTTTTTACGTTAAAAAATTTATCATAAATAAGTATTTATATTTTTTTAGGCTTAAATTAAGTTTGTGTACGAGTCTGCAATTATGCATGTTGTTAAATTAATTAAAATTAAAAATGATAGTGGCACCACTGAAATGTAAATACATAATAAAAAACACAGCTGTTTATATTTTTTTCAATTGTAGCTGTCGTCTTCAAAATAATTCAGTAGTTGATTACGCGACTACAATTGCAACCTGCAGCATTTGTAGTCGTGCCTTCGTGTTGCCTGCTGTCTCGAATGTGTTTAATGCATTAGTAAATAAATAAATAAGTAGTACTTCATCCAGTTCTAAAACCAAAGTGAGAATCAATAATATACTCGTGGTAATTTGGTTCATTTTATATTTAAAAAAAAATACTAGGACAAGTAGAGGCTGTTATTATAGAGTTAAATAATGCAAAATTATTAACTGCATGTCCCACGATTTCGAACGAAACAAAACATTATTTTCAAATTTGTTTTGTTTTAAATTTAAGTTGGGCGAACAAAGTTTTTGTTCGAAATCGTGGGAGAGGTAGTAAATTTAAATGTTTAATCATGTATAACTCCCAAACTCGGAGAGATAAGTAGCTCATCTAAACATTTTTATAGATCTAAATGGGGCTTTAATCAAAAATTTTTAGAAGTCAAATGGTTAGCAAACAAACTGCGTGCCTTTGAAAATTAATATGTTCGAGCTGTCCTACTTCAATACCCCATTGTGCGGCAACAGCGAAATACATATATGGAATCCATCATAAAAACGAAATACTCCTCTAATATCCAAAATGCATTGCATGATTGTACCACAGTAAATAACAAAACAATCGGCTATATTGTGTAAGGCGTTAACGACAACGCCTTGGACACGTTCCTACGACAATCTGTTCTACTCACCGGAACGACTCGGAGTCCAAAGAACACCGACCAAGGATTGTTAACTCAGCAGCACCTGTTCTTCAGGTCTCTCTGCTGCAACAACATCACCTTAGACGACAATAAGGCCGAATAACAGCATTGTAGCTGTTTCCTGTTGGCGGTAATATCCGTATTAAGGAAAACGGCATACTTATACCGACATTTACGCAAAAAGAATATTGGTATCAATATCGTTATTTAAGCATAATCGAATTTCTGAAAGTATCAGTCAATATCGAAACAAAAAATTTTAAACAAATATTAAAAAAAGTCCATTAAAAATTTTTTTATTTCAAGGATTGGATCATGCAGATATTTTTATGCATAAACCACAATAGTAGAAAGGGTATTATGCGTTTGTTCAGATGTTTGTAACACCTTAAATACCTATAAGTATACCGATCGTCTTTGAATTGATCTAACGATGTCCGTCCGCCCGGCTGTCCATGTAAACCTTGGGCGCAAATTATAGGTCGCAATTTTGTAGACAAGTTGATAAAGCTTGGTACATAGGTTGTAATTGTCACAAGCACCAAGCAACTGCAACTTATATCACTTATTAAGCGCCTCAGGAATACTCAGGAGAGACTTAAGGGGGTCACAATGACTACTATGCTTGCATATCGTCGATAGGTAGAAGCTGGGGACTCCGGCCGTCAGTAGTGGGATGACTGTACACTTCCGTGTTTAGACCCATTCTTCCGTATGGATGCTGTGTTTGGAGCAGTATGTGATGGAAATGGAGGCCGGAAGCATTCTTAGGCAGAAGGAGTTAGGACTGTTAGGAAATTTCACGGAGGGTCACTCGCGGATCTTGGGAGAAATTAGTACTGTGGTTATCGCCTGAACTCGCCCGGTTCTACGGATTATTTGGCTATGGTCGGTTTTGGGCGTTTGCCAGAGATGATATTACCGGCTAGGGAGAGCTGGTCAGGTCAGGGCAGATTGTATAGGGGATTTGCTATTTTCACTGATGGCTCGAAAATGAAAGGCACGGGTGCGGGGGTCTACATTGGGGATCTGGACATCAGAAGGCCATGTAGACTTTCCGACGACTGCAGTGTATTTCAGGCGAAGGTTCTGGGGTTCTCAGGGCCGTGAAATTGGTAGGGGCCAACATTGCCAAGGGCTCGGAGGTCACTATATATGTTATGTTAACTACAGTCTAGTGGACGATTGCAGGAGGGCTCTAGGAGAAATCTTAGGGAATTACATCACCGGCAACGAGATAGCATATGAGTTGGCGACACTGGGCTCGGAAATGGAGGATTCTGACAGTTTGCAGGTGGTCAGGCCTCTAATGGGCTTCTATTTTGAAAAATTAAGGAAAATGTGTTGAGCGGGACTAATCGGGCTTGGCGGTGCCGAACTGACTGCATGGTATCGCGCACGCTGTGGCCGAGGCTTAGTAGGTCGAATTCTGACGCGCTGCTAGGCAACATTAGGGCCTGCGTCAGAACCATGATAGGTATTATCACGTTCCACTGTATGACAGGCAGAATGGCGTTGAGAATGGGCTCTGACTTGTCGGGTATATGTATGTAGGTTGTGTGAGGACTCAGAGGAGTTGGATACATTTGAGTACTTACTGTGCCACTGTCCCAGGCTACAGAACATCAGTCTGAGGTGGCTGGGTAGCAGATTCCTGCACGAATTGGGAGATGTTTCGGGCTGCGGGTTCGAGAATCTGACGGGAATCGTAATGGGAATGACCTGGCTTCGAGCAGGAGCTGGGGACTAGGCACATGCAGGGCAGTTTTCCTGTTTGATAGGGTTTTTTTTTTTTGCTTGAGCTGTGCAATTTCTTATCTTCCACTGCCTTCTTTTCCTGAGCTTTCACTCTTTACTTCGCCTATTCTTTCATACTGGAATTCTTTCACTAATTAAGGCGTCACAATGGACCATATTGGTCTCAGGGTGAGGCTGTGAAGTTTACTTAACACCGGACTTTCAAACCTAACCTAACCTTTAAAGAGCCTCTACCACAATGCCAGCTGTCGAATTAAACATGGTTAAGCATTAAGCAGGGCTAAATATGTTTTAAAAGTCTTCAACACAAATGTCAAGTCCACTCTCGTCTACGGTTGAGACATGTAGACATGGAACGCTGCCCTTCGAGACTTGCAGAAGATCCAGGTGTTTGTGAATAAATGTCTTCGCAAGATATATATATATATATATATATATATATATAGAGCAATTCCATATGAAAGCGATCACCTTTTGGACGACCCCTCTCCGATTTTAAAATAAATAGTCTCAATCGATTGCCCAGCAAAAAATAATGTACCTACATATTTTTTTTTTTTTTATAGTGACTGGTTTAGTGGTGGTGTACACCACTGTCATGTGACAAAATTGAAGAATTCTTCATAAGGGACCTCATTGAAAGTTGTTTTAAAAAACTACTAAAGCGATCGCAACGAGTGATAGCTCGTTGGAAAGGTATTGAATCAGGCTTTAATTGAAAAATAAAATTTTCCTAATTTTTCTTAGAAATTTACCTTTAAATTTTCCCAAGAAAATTAAATTTTCCGATTCTCCACAGAAGCTCCTAAATTTTCCGGCTAATTTTTTTTTTTTGGATTCCTCATAATTTTTGCTTTAAGAATCAGCAATAAAAAAATGGGCCCCGACTCCTTGTTTGGACAGGAGAAGAGCATTTAAGAGACCACCTTGTTAAAAATACATTTTAAAAATTATTTTACAGTTAAAAATACATTTATGAAGAAAAAATCTTTCTTATTTTGCTGCTTATACTTAATTACAATATTTATTAAAAATTTCAATTGTCTTGGCATCATTATAAAATTAAAGTAACTTTAAATTTAGCACGTCGGCAGACGAAGAGTACCGCTTTACATTAATTGACATATCAGAAATATTTCCAACGAGCTATCACTCGTTGCGATCGCTTTAGTAGTTTTTTTTTAAAACAACTTTCAATGAGGTCCCTTATGAAGAATTCTTCAATTTTGTCACATGACAGTGGTGTACACCACCACTAAACCAGTCACTATAAAAAAAAAAAATATGTAGGTACATTATTTTTTGCTGGGCAATCGATTGAGACTATTTATTTTAAAATCGGAGAGGGGTCGTCCAAAAATTTGCCAATTTTGATCGTTTTCATATGGAATTGCTCTATATATGTATATATGTATATATGCATATATTATATATATAAAATAAAAATATATACATTTATATATATACTATATATATGTATATATACATATATACATATACATATACTAGCATTTAACCCGCTACTTCGTTAGCGTCTCCTTTTCTTTTGTGGTCATATTTTTACGCCAAAGTTTATGATTCTAGGTTTCAACCCGCTACTTTGTAATAGGTACGATTCGACGTTCGAATTTCGAAAATGTACCAAATTTTTATTTGTATTTTTTAGATACGTTACGAATGTGATATTTTTTTATTCCAAAGTTTATTGGTTTAATAGATAGATTGAGTGGCAAAAAAGTTTTAAAATACAGGTTTTACCCGTTTACTCCCCAAAAGGGTGGAAGTTCAAAAAAGTACCAGAATCCTATCCGCTTATTTTTTTGATGAACATGAGGTTAGGGAATTTACCCGTTTTTAGCTTTTTTAACCTCTAACCATAAACATTTTCAAAACTCCCATCCTAGGGAATCGATTTAGCGAGAGGCCAACCTCCCGGTCAAATTTCAACATTTTAGCTTCAGGCGTTTAGGACGTGCGTAACGTTACAATTTTATATATATAGATAGGTAGATGAAGAAAAATGTTTTGAAACAAAAATAACAGAATTAGGTATAGATGGCATAGCAAAAAAGTTTTAAAATACAGGTTTTACCCGTTTACTCCCCAAAAAGGCCGAATTTCAAAAAAGTACCAGGCACCTGTCCGCTTATTTTTTTATTGAACAACAATAAAAACTAAATTTTTGAATAAAAAAAAAAAATGTTTTGTAAAAAAGTACCAAAAATAGATACGGTTTTTACCCCTTAAATGTTCGAATTTTGAAAAAGTACCAAATTCGTATTTGGCTTTTTTAGATAACTTTCAAATGTGATATAACAATTATGTTAACGGGTTTAAAAGATAGATGGGGTGACAAAAAAGTACCAAAATACAGATTTTACCCGTTTACTCCCTATTTTCCCTTTTTGGTACTTTTTTCTCCCCATTGAAGCATAAAAAATTTCAATATTGTAGTGGGAGCCCATAATTTAATACGAATATGTCAATAAGTAAAAAAAAAATGTTTTATAAAAAAAGTACCAAAAATAGTTACGCTTTTTACCCCTTAAACGTCCGAATTTCGAAAAAGTACCAAATTCGTATTTGGATTTTTTAGATAAGTTTCAAATGTGATATAACCCTTATTTCTCTGTTTATGGGTTTAAAAGATAGATGGGGTGACAAAAAAGTACCAAAATGCAGGTTTTACCCGTTTACTCCGTTAAAGGTCTGAATTTCCAAAAAGTACCAGACACCTGTCCGCTTATTTTTCTAAAGAACAACGATTAGTATTACATTTATTTTGCATCTCTATTAGTTTTGAAGATATAAGGTTACCGAATTTTCCCGTTTTTACCTTTTTTTACCCCCTAAACATTCGAATTTCGAAAAATCCCGTCTTAGTGGATCGATTTCGCTCGTGCAAATTTCAAGTTTCTAGGGTCAGCGGTTTGGGCTGGGTGATGATGAATGGGTCAGTAAGTCACTCACGCAACTCTTATATATCGCTCATTTCGTGCAAGACCGTCACAACTCAAAATTTGGCATTTTGGAGTTAGTAATGCAGAAATGTTCTTCTCTTAAATCTCTACAAATTGATATAAGAAAGGAGAGAATTATCGAAAAAATAACGGTAATATAGATGCTTGTGACGCTATGACCTCTCGTAACAAACTTGAGTAATTAGCATCAACAAGGTCACATTTCAGTTTGTGTTTGGCATTCCTCTTGTACATGTGGTTTTCTTAGTGAAAGAGATGGTGAGAAATAATATGTTGGAATCTTAAAAAGGCTCTCCTGTAAAGTTTCAAATTTTGAGTTGTGACGGTCTTGCACGAAATGAGCGATATATAGATATAGATATATATACAATAAGTAAATTTTAACAGATTGCTGGAAGCTTATTGCTGAAAGTTTACTGGAAATAAAGACAACGTTTTATTACCAGCAAAAACTTGTTGATTAATGCATTTTTAATGCATTACATACGTAATGCAGTTTTCTCAAGCATGCAAAACTTATGTACCTATATTATTTCATTTTTAGGCAACAGCTGATTTGCAAGAAGCCTATAAACGTCCTGAGACTATACCTCAACTGTGCGACATTGTTGTTTCAAACAAAGAATCTCAGGTACGCCAATATTCGGCTGTATTGTTAAAGAAACGTTTGGGTAAAATGCGCCATTGGCAAATGGTACCACCAGAACAACAGCAAATGTAAGTACATAATTTAAGTATTAAAATTTTAAATTGTATTAGAAGAAGAAGAATTTTTTTTAAAATAAATTGTATAGTATCAAACAGGGAATGCTTAATGCCTTAGTTACGGAACAGGAAAAATCTGTTCGTAATGCTATTGCTCAATTTGTTGGTGTGTTGGTACGTCATGAAGCCGATAAAAAAGATCCTTGGATGAACGATGTTCTCAAGTTCATATACAGTCACTGCAGTTCCGCCGATCCAAAACAAAGTGAATTGGGCTCATCCATTTTTGCTACTCTTACTGATGTGGCACCCGATCAATTTGTACCACACATGGAGTCGGTATGTGAAATGTTTACAGCTGCCCTCATAGCTACTGAAGCCAGTGGCAACATGTCTTCGCCAGTTATTTTCAATATTTTATCTGGCATGACTTATTTGGTGCCATTTATTTTGGGACACAATGCCGCAGAACAAACATATCAAAAATCGATTCCTTTGATTATCAAATCATTGCAAGCCTTTGCCGTGCAACCCGATGTTGACCAATTTGTACGCGCTTTCGATATTTTGGAAAGCATGGCAGATTACACACCAAAATTGTTGACTACCAATATTAAACTTTTGTTGGACTTCTGCTTAGAGGCTTCGAATAACACACAATTGGACAGTGCTGTGCGCGTTAAAACCGTTGCTTATATTGGTTGGTTAGTACGTTTAAAAAAGAAGGTGATTATTAAGCAAAAACTTATTGAACCTATCATACAAGTTGTGTTCAATTTAATGGCCACTGAACCCGAGGGTGATGATGGTGAGTTCTTATTTTAATCCTTTAAAACAAGGACTCCGTTTATTAAATTTTACTCCGTGTATTAAATTTTACTTATAGATGATGAAGAATATTTCCTTGGTGAAGACAGTTCTAATCCAATGACTACAGCTACACAAACTATGGATTTATTAGCCTTAAACGTACCCCCGGAAAAGTTAATTCCACCACTATTGCAATTGTTGGAGCCTGCTTTACAAGGAGAAGATCCTTTGCCAAGACGTGCTGCTTATTTAAGCATGGCTGTTATTGCTGAGGGTTGTTCCGAAGCTATTTGCAATAAGTACTTGGAAGTCATGTTGAATATTGTCAAAGTTGGCATTACTGATCCCGTTCCCCTCGTACGCAATGCTGCCTTTTTTGCTTTGGGACAATTTTCGGAACATCTCCAACCCGATATCACTAAGTTTGCTCCTCAAATTTTACCAATTCTTTTCGAATTCTTACAACAATTATGCATCGAACTAAGGGTAAGTTGGGAAAATCTCGAGTATTAATCAGTGTTGCCACAAAAAACTTGAATTTTTTTTCGGAATAGAATTTTTTTTTCTTCTAGTTCCTATTTATTTTAATTTTAAAATATAAACAATGAACCATGTGAACGGCAGCACTGAAAATGAGTGTGTTTTTTTTTGTTTTTGTTTTGTCTTGTTAGCATTGATTCAAAATTCTTAATAAAACCTTCTGTTTTTTTTTGGCTCTGTTCTCTTTTTTGTTTTCTTCTAATCTTTTTTAATGCTGCATTTAATTTTAAGGCTTATTGGCCTCTTGCAAATACAAGTGATGTATATGAGCCATGTCCAACGGCCATTAAGCAAAACTCGAATTCTATACTGTACATGAGCCAATTACAAATAAAGCGTAGAACGCTTCTAGCCAATTATGTATAGAAAACATTTAAATTCAGAATTTTTGGAATCTGATTTAATAACCTGTCAAAATTTTCTCTATTTGTAATATTTTTGTAGAGCGGAGGCACAGAACCTAAACACATTGATCGCATGTTTTATGCTTTGGAGACATTCTGTGAAAATTTGGAGGATGCTTTAGTTCCTCACTTACCACTTCTTATGGAACGGTAGGTTTTTTTGTAACGGTTACTTTTATTTATTTATTTATCTTTTTTTTTTGCTGTTTAATTATCTTATTTAGTTTGTTCGAGGCCATGAATACCAACAACTCTGTCCGTGTTCGTGAGTTGGCTTTGAGTGCAATTTCCGCTGCTGCTAATGCTGCCAAGGAAAATATGATGCCTTATTTCCAACAGTTGATTGCCATGTTGCAAACATACTTGGTTAAAACCGAAAATGAAGATATCCTATCCCTGCGTTCTCAAGCTATTGATACTTTGGCTGCAATTGCCCGCACCATTGGTAAACAAAATTTTATGCCCTTGGCCACCGACACCATGACTTTTGCCTTGGCTTTACTCGAAGAGGCCGATGATCCCGATGTACGTCGCTCCTTGTACAACTTAATTGCTTCGCTGGCCGAAGTTGTCAATGAAGAAATGGCTTCGGTATATCCCAAGATCATGGAACGTTTGTATGATTCCATTCTCTCCACCGATGAAGTGATACCTGAATTTAAGGAAGATGTTATCAATGTTCCAGCACTGGATAATGAAGAGAATGATGATCGTGAAATTGATATTGAAAATTCCGATGGTGAAGACGATGATTTGGACAATATTGCCGGTTATAGCGTAGAGAACTCTTTTTTGGATGAAAAAGAGGAAGCTATATTGGCCCTCAAAGAATTCGCCCAACATACCGGTGTAGCTTTTATTCCATACCTCGAACAATCCTATAAGAATGTTTACAAAATGATTGACCATCCTCAAGAGGATATACGTAAAGTATCGATTGATGCCTTGACCACCTTTATTATTGCCTTGTACAAACAGAACGACGTTCAAGGCGTTGGAAATGCAATCACCATTTTAATCCCCAAATTGGGTCAAATTATTCGTGATGATGAAGAAGTGTCTGTTGTCCTTGCTGCTCTTGAAAGCTTTTCGGATATGTTGAAGGAATTGAAACACGTTGCTCTGCCCGATGACAAATTGACTGATACAATTTTTACTTGCATTAATGACGTTCTTTTGGGAAAGATCGCATGCCAGTTCGATGAACCTGCTGGTGCCAATGATGACGATGCTGAAGAAAGTGAATATGATGAAGCTATTGTTGAAGGTGCTGGAAATTTGTTGCCGCTGTTTGGTCATGCAATGCAACCTGAAAAATTCGCAATGTACTTTGGACGTGCATATCCGACTATTGTTTCTAAATTGGTAAGTAAACATATTTTCGTTATTTGTGCAACGTTCACCAAGTTATCTATAAATGGATTTTTCTTATGATTTTGATTTACAATTGCAGCAAAAAGCTAGAAAGAACGAAGAACTTGAGTCTCAAAGAGCCTTTGTTTATGGAGCCTTGGCTGAATGTTTTGGTGCTTTGAAGAGTTGTACCGGCACCTATTTCGATACATTCTGCCCATTAATGATTGAAGGTCTTTCTGATGAATTTTCTCAGGCTCGTCAAAACGCCGTTTTTGGTTTGGGCGAATTGGTTTTGTATTCCGACGAAAAATCATTCGAGTAAGTAACCAAAAACAAAACAAAAATCATTAATCAATTAAACAATAATAATTTTTTGTATTTTTGCAGAGCTTATCCTCATATTTTGATGGCTTTGTCACAAGCTGTTGCAAATGAAAAGGAACCCGCCGCACTTGATAACATTTGTGGAGCCATTGCACGTCTTATCATCACAAACTGCAACTTAGTGCCTCTTAACCAAGTTTTGCCTGTATTGTTGCAACATTTGCCATTACGTGAAGATTTTGATGAAAATGCTTCAATCTTTAAATGCTTTAAACTTTTGTACATTCAAGCACGTGATGCGATTGCACCATCCATTGAACAAATACTCGCCATTGCCATTCACGTCTTGTACAAGAAGGAATTTGTCGATCAGGATACCTGTGACAATGCTATTGGTTTGCTCAAGGAAATCCGTGAAAATTACCCAGACAAATTTGTAGCTGTATCTAATTCGAATCCAGATATTTTACAGTTTTTGCAAACTCTGTAAGAATTTGCAAATGTGAGAACGTTTATGAACAAGAATAACACATTGCTTTTTATAAGTAGTACGACGACAAGTATTTAAATCTGTTTTTCTTCCAAGGAAATTTGGTACTTATGCAATTCAAGATTCTTGAAAGAAAATAGATAATAAGGTAATTTACGTCACAAGTTGCACCCTTGCGAAAAAGCAAAAGTGAAAAAACATAACAACAACCACATAATCAATTATTTGTGTACAACTAATTGTCAATGTGGTTGTTGTTATGTTTTTGCACTTTTTTACAAGGATGCAACTTGTGACGTGAATTACCTTAATGTAAACATTTAAATTTTATCACATATGAAATTTTATAGTTTTTCTCCCAAAAAGACTGCATGCATCATTTAACAAAACAAAAACAAAGTAAAATTGTACTTATAATAATTATTATGAGCAATTTCTAATAACTAACCATTTTACGATATCTGTTGCTTTCTCATGCACTATCAATGTACAATATGTATATTTAAGACAACATAGAAGATGTTTGTTTAATTTTTTATTTTTTGTTACTTAAAAATTTTTTCTTAAAATAAGTTGCTTTATTGGCAACTTAATGTTTTAATTTGTATATCTGGCATATACACCGGAGCCACACTTCTCAATAGAAGAACTTCGTCTCCACTTAATCTCAGCGGAGTACACTTCGTGTGTACTCTTATGTTATATGTAGTTCATTAAGTATTTTCCTTATTAGTCTTTATTTTCGAGTTTGTTGTGCTCTTAACGTACAGCACACTCCTCGGGCTGTGATATAATATATCCTTGTGTCAAATTGTTTTCTTTCGCCTACCATCTTCCCCTCTTCCGACCAACCAGTAACGTTTATTTTATTTTAATTAAATTGCTCTCTATTAAAATTTTTATTTTTAATGTGTTTGCTACACTGTCAATTTTAATTTGGTTTTATATTTAACTTTCCCGTGCAGCTAGTATAACTAGAAATCTGTTTTTTATTTATCAAATGTAGGGCAACCTTTAATTGAAGTTAAATTTTTTTTTTATTTTTTAATACTAATCAACAAAATTTGGTTTTTATTAGCAGGGCAAAATATTTAACACGTTTAATTTAATGTATTTTTCATAAATTATAAATATTTATTTTTTTAGTTGTTTGCACTTAATAAAAAATTAAAATTGTATTAAACAATAACGAAATCATTTGATCACTATTAAGCAACATAGCATATGATGTGTGTGCTATTTTTTATCATTAAGTTTATTATATTGCTCTTATAATGTGTTAAGTCTATGTAATAGCTAAAAAACACAATCTAACATATTATCAAGAAATTGAAGTTTGAAACGCAAAAATAAAGAAATTGATTATTTAAAAATTGTTAAACGGGTGTTTTAGGAAAATTATTTTACGGGATCATAGTGGGTGGATCTTTTACACATGAGCCATTAACCAACATAGCAATTTACTGAGCTGCTTCTGGGTAAAATCGTAAAAAAACAAATAATTTTACAATATTTAGAATTTTATATTTACTCGTGGTTGACGTTTTTGTGGCAAAGGTGGTTTTTAAAAAATGGTATTGTGGTTACCAAAAAAATTATCTGCCAGGCCCACAATGTCGACAAGAACATTTCTTTCGCATATTTATATTGCAAACAATAAAAATAAAAATGTAACAAATCAAACTTCAGAATTGTTGTTTACTTTTAGTTCTTTTTTAACAAATTAATAAAACTAGTGTTTGCTTAGTGGTCGGCCATAATTATACAAATATGAAGAAAACGTTCGAATAAGTATATGAATTTACATACATGTTTCGAGCAATTGTTTTTTTCGTCTTAGTGGATTGCTTTGTCGAGGGACCAACCTTCGGTTCATATATTCTTCCACTCTAGTCCGTGAATGTTTAATTTAGTTTTGTAACTTCATTAATCAGGGGTGTCATAGAATCCAAGTCGGGTTTGCTAATTGTCGGTTTTTCAAACCAATATTGGTTTCATTTGGTGTCATAAAACCAAGTCGGTTTTGTTATTTTCGAATACAAATAAAACCGATATTCGAAACAGCTGTTTTATGTTTTGGTTCATGTGTTTATAGTTTTTAATGCAATTTTTGTTTGATAATTTTTTAAATTATGATTGTGCTCTAAAATATTGTTAAAACTTGTGTTTGTAATAAAAGGAAAATTATAGAAAAGAAAATAAGAATGGAAACACACTTAACATATGCAATAAATGCCATCGTTGTATCTAATATTTGCATTTGTTGTTTACATTTGTGTAATTTTATTGTTTTGTAGAATTATAAAGCAAATTTATTAAAAATAAAAAATAAATTGTTTTTGTTAATAAATAAAATAAATAAATGTGTTGCGAACTTTCTGTACGCAGAAAAAGTAAGAATACTTTTGCAAGCTCGCAGCAGCCCGCTGCCGGAGACTACCGAAGACATGCAAAAAATACTAATTTACCAATTTTATTTATTTCCAGCTATGCAAAATAACTAACTGTTGAAAAAATTAAATAAAAAATTAAACTTTAACCAACTATATTTATTTCCAATATAAAAACAAGAGCTGTAAGCTGCTTGGTTTATTTTCAATAAAAATCCGTTAATATTGGTTTCTGTGACACCTAAAACCGACATTAATTTCAGTTCGAACAAAAAACCGATAAAATTGGATTTCATGACACCAATGTATTTTTTTTGTCGGTTTCAAATCCAATACCGATAAGATTGGTTTCTATGACACCCCTGAATATAAAAAAAATTTAAGTACCAATTGAAAATAAAAAAAAAATACAAAAAATTCATACAGCCCTATCGTGAAAAAAGTGGAATTTTTGTTCCCATGAAATTTTTATTCCCCTCGAAGGGAAAGATGCTATCGTGGAACTCCCGTGAACAATATTTCGCGCTATCAGGTGGGCTACCGCGTATTTCGATTCGAAAAGTGAAATTTTTCGAAAGCAATTTCCGAACATTAAAAAAATTTTTTGTTCAAAAATATACACGTATGTATGTATATTTTAAAGAAAAGTTAAAAAAAAACAATAAAATATATTGTATTAGAGTGGTAGTTTGATTGCAACATTAGCTTATTGCGCTTTTATGTACATATGTAGTAAAAAAATTTCTAAATTATGCTACCACGTCTTTGAAAAGCTTCATAACTCCTCAGGCAATCGACCTGTTTTTTGCATTTTGTTGAACAATATACATATAAGTTTGTACCTCTTTTAACGAGAATTGACCATAAAATTAATTTTGTAAACTTCAATATTCGAATTATGAGAAGAATTACATAAATGTTTTGTTCCCCAGCAAAAATAAAGTGAGAAATTCAAAGGGAAAAGTGAACAAACTACGAGGGAAACAATTGTTCACGATAATGGGAATTTTTTCACGTTATTATGCTCCTATGAATTAATTATTTTCATGGGAGTTTTTCATGATCGCAAATACGTGAAAAGGGAACAAATTACGAGAGAAAAATTATTAACGATAGGGGTGATAGTTTTTCAGTCTCTGGGCTATTCATGTTGCATTTTATGTTTTCTAGGTTCAGTATAAATACAAATTCCAAAAGTACCAGATGTAGAAAGAAAAAGTACCAAAAAGATTCCTCTTACAGATTCTTATTGGTATCAAACTTCTTTCCTCGTCCAGTATTGACAAAAAACTAAATGCTAATACAAATATTTATAATTGTATAAAATATTTATGTTTGTTGAGTGTTCTCCGATACCGGTCTCCACAATAAGGAATAAACAACTTCTGTGTATGCGAAACAAATAGTACGAAAATCGTAATACACAGAACAAATTGTTCGAACTCTTAAATTATTTCTTTCGAATCGAAATACGCGGTAGCCCCCCTGAACTAGAATTGAGTTGTTAGCCGTAATAGGGGCAGAATGTTATTGTACAACAATCATTTCCCAGCGGATAATTACATCATTGAAGTTTTTTATTATGAAAATTCGCAACTTTGTTTATATCTTTGATTTATAAAACTATTTTTGGAAGAATTTTTAATATTTTTTTTTAAATTAATCCTTTTTATTAAGCTTGAGGTCTTTTTCTTTTTTTTATAAATAATATTAAATTTTATTGAATCCAATATTTCAATAAATTTATTGAAAATTGTTAATTTTTTATCAAATATTCAAGAAAAAAAAAATCCCTGAAGAAGGCACACAACGGAGTGCCGAAATATTGGATTCAATAAAATTTAATATTATATATAAAAAAAAGAAAAAGACCTCAAGCTTAATAAAAAGGACTAATTTAAAAATTTTAAAGGTCGAATAAGAGCCAATTTATATAAAATATTTTTTTTTTTTTTAGAGATTTATTTAAATTGTCATTTATAAAAAAAAAAAAAAACGCTGGAATTGAATCGTAAATTATCAGGGGTGTCATAGAATCCAAGTCGGTTTTGCTAATTGTCGGTTTTTCAAACCAATATTGGTTTCATTTGGTGTCATAAAAACAAGTCGGTTTTGTTATTTTCGAATACAAATAAAACCGATATTCGACACAGCTGTTTTATGTTTTGGTTCATGTGTTTATAGTTTTTAATGCAATTTTTGTTTGATAATTTTTTAAATTATGATTGTGCTCTAAAATATTGTTAAAACTTGTTTTTGTAATAAAAGGAAAATTATAGAAAAGAAAATAAGAATGGAAACACACTAAACATATGCAATAAATGCCATCGTTGTATGTATTAAATATTTGCATTTGTTGTTTACATTTGTGTAATTTTATTGTTTTGTAGAATTATAAAGCAAATTTATTAAAAATAAAAAATAAATTGTTTCTTGTTAATAAATAAAATAAATAAATGTGTTGCGAACTTTCTGTACGCAGAAAAAGTGAGAATACTTTTGCAAGCTCGCAGCAGCCCGCTGCCGGAGACTACCAGAGACATGCAAAAAATACTAATTTACCAATTTTATTTATTTCCATCTATGCAAAATAACTAACTGTTGAAAAAATTAAATAAAAAATTAAACTTTAACCAACTATATTTATTTTCAATATAAAAACAAGAGCTGTAAGCTGCTTGGTTTATTTTCAATAAAAATCCGATAATATTGGTTTCTGTGACACCTAAAACCGACACTAATTTCAGTTCGAACAAAAAACCGATAAAATTGGATTTCATGACACCAATGTATTTTTTTTGTCGGTTTCAAATCCAATACCGATAAGATTGGTTTCTATGACACCCCTGTATAAACTCTTCATGTTTCGCAATTTATGGCAAATTGTTTTATTTTGGGTTTCTTACGAAAACAATAAAATGAAGCAATTAGTTTTTTTTTTAATTTTGTTTTTTCTTTTTACCCACTTACAACTACAATTCAAGTCGGAAAAAAGCAAACCAATTCTAGGGGAACGTAAGAAAAGATAACCTCACTGTTATTGTTGGTGTTTTTGTTTAAGATTTGATATTGTTACAAGTATAACTTGAGTGTTTTTAATTCTTATTCGCTTTACAGTTTAATTTGTATATTTTAAGCTTTCCTAAAATCTTTGGAATAAGATTTCCTGATGATTTGGCCTAAGCAACAAGTGAAAGAAACTAGCTTTCCATCAACAATAAATTTCAGTTTATTTATCAAAAATAAAAATTAGTAATTTAGCACGTCATACAGAAATCTTAACAATAATAATTTTTGTATTCCCAAAATTAACTTCGAAAACAAAAATGTTGGAAAGTATATTCACCCCTATTATGTAAGTCGTTGTCGACATCGACATTAAGTTTTATTTGTTGTCATATCATGCCGACGACTACATATCTTCGACGTTAATTTGGTATTTTATAAGAAAGTTGTGTCGACGTCGACAAGTTATCGAAAATCTGACAGAAAAAAATCCTATCCAATTTTTTTTTTCTTCATCATTAAAGTTAATTTTTTAACGCTATTTAACCTATTTTCCGAAATTTTGTTTTTTTAACCGATTAAGCGCTATCAAATTAGTTTTAGAGTTTGTTTCCGATTTTGAATCGCGAATTTTTGGCCAGGTTCGCGATAAGAGCTATATTTTACTGTAAGTTTTCTGATTTTTTATAGCTTTAACGATTATTAATAAATATGACTTTGCTATCATGCCGCTGTTAGCAAATTTCTGCGAATTTCCGCTCATTTTGAATTTTTACCGAATTTTTGACATTCATTATAGTTTTAGGGACTTTTAATTTTATGGCTTGTTTAAAATATTAAAAATTTTCGCTACTTTTGCAAGCTTTTCAAAATTTTTGCAATTTTGCGTAGTTTTGTTGCTCTTTGAGGCAATCGTCTTAAGTTAAAAATTTTCCCGAATTTTCGCTATTTTAGCAAACTTTTCCGAATTTCCGCGTTTAATTTACTATTAAAATTTGTGCCCTAACTTTTTTTAAATTTGCATTTTTTTTATTTTAACCTACTTAATAAACATGTTTACATCCTACTTAAAATCCCTTTAACTTTCATTCGAGTGGTCGCAAAATTTCCTGTCGACTAAAACAGAGATAATTCTACTCGACGTCGACTTAAAACGCCTTAGAAAATATCAATTGACTCAATAGTAATCGATTATTGTCAATAACGACTCAGAAAATACAATTGCCGTTCGGATGCCGTCGACTTTCATAATAGGGGTGATTGATATATAGCTTTCAAAGTTATTTTATTTAATTTATAGTTTTTCGTTAAATTCTTTTATTATGCAAAACAAAGAAACAAATTTTATTCAAAATCATGCGTTATTTTATAAAAATAAAAATTACTTACAGAATTGTCTTTCGTTAAATAAAACAGCACATATGCGGTATTTTACGAAAGTTAATTTGTAAAACATAAAATTGTAATATTTACGAAAAATAGGACTATGAAACAGTTTGGGTCTTTCGTAAAATTAAAAAATTCTAACTGTTTTTCCTATTTTGCAGGGAACACAATTGAGTCGTTCGTCATATAAACGTAGGGCGTAACGTCATTAATTTTTTAAAACACTTCACTTACCCACAATGCCGTCGTTAACGTATTTTTTTTTAAATATTTAACAAATTAACAGCCTGGCCCACAATGTCGACAAGAACATTTCTTTCTTATATTTATATTGAAAACAAAAACAAATTTAAATTTTTTATTATTGTTTTCAATATAAAAATGCGAAAGAAATGTTCTTGTCGATAGTGTGGGCCTGGCAGTTATTCAAACTATTGTGCATTTTTCTTTCCTTTTATTTTGTTATCAAGTATTAAATTTGAAAACACAAAAATAATTTGATTTTTTATATTTAATTTTTTTTCAATGAAAATACGGTGGTAACCGGCGTATGATATATACTTAGATCTATGTCGGCGTAGATACGCTTTTATGTTTAAGGTAGCTACCACGCTACTACGTTCCTACGGTGCAATTGTGTTCCTACGTTTATATCTGAATCTTTTGTAAATAGTAAAAAATATATGTAGCTACGGAAGTTTCTTTCGTAAAATGTAGCATGGATTTATTTGAGTGTAAGTTCGTAACTCTAAATAAAAAAATAAATAAAAGTTGTTTTACCTAAATTGCAAAAAAATATCTCCCTTTTCCAGAAATGCTTATTTCATTCTAACTAAACTTACAATCAAACAAAATAACTCGTTACTGTGCTAGTTCATATTTTGTTTTTGTTTCTTAGGTTTAAACTTTTTACTAGGATTTTTTTTGCTGCTTAAAAAGGGTTTGATTTCTGCTTTTTCATGAACTTGGGTACTAGCTTGGACCTGTAGTTTTTCCATTAGTGTCATTTTGGACGTATTTTTGTGTAGTAGTGACTTCTCTTTGGCACGCTCCTTTTGTAGCAATTTAATGCGCTTATCATTAGTGACCTTTTCCCGCAATGCCTTCAAGGCCAAAGAATATTCATGAGCGTACGACTCTTCTGTATCCGTGAAAGCGGTCAATTCCGAGGTCATAACTTTGCCCACTTCAGCCAAAGTTTTCTGAAAATATTTTTATTTATCAATTTAAACGTCAGTCATTATTATTTAACTTACATCAAACGTTTGTTGTTCTTTTTGAGTCAACAAGGTAATTGCAGTACCTGGTCGTCCAGCACGGGCCGTGCGTCCTATGCGATGTATATAAGTTTTAATATGACGTGGTGGATCATAAGATATTACAATGTCAACATCAGGGATATCAATACCACGAGCCAATGCATCCGAACAGACCACACTAATTTGAAAATACAAATTAAAATTTTAATTTACACTTATGTTTAGTAGATTAGTCATTACCCATTAATTTTCCCCCTCGTAAAAGAACTCAATATTTGAGACCTTTCTTTGACATTGATTGAGGCCGACAATTCTTCAATTACTAACTCTTCTTTAAAGAGCTGCTTTAAAACAAAGGCCAATCTAAAAAAATTTATCGCTATTAGCTTTACAATAGGTTTGGGTATTGATTCAAGAATACCTTCCCGAAGACTCTACACTGTTTGTGAAACATAAGAATTTGGTCCATTGGTATCCCTTTATTAAAGAAAACAGTGTCAACGGTTTGAGACGAGTTTCCGTGATGCAGAATTTTTCTGTTAATTCGGCAGGAGTTGTGTATTTGCCTATAAATTCTCCACGAGCCATGTTATTATTCTCGTTTACTGCTGCATCTGTGTATATTTTGCGCAATTCTTGCAAACTGTCCAATACCGAGGTGAAAAGTTTCGGTTGAAATAGTCTTAGACTTTGTAATTTTTCCGGATCTTGTGAAAGTGTTGCAGAGAACAGCAATTTGTGTGGTTGTGAACCATTAGATTGTTCTAGTTCATTGTAGCATAAAGGTGCTGCCCTGCCCGACAACAGCTGATCTGAGGTTGTGCGTACGTGAGCATCTAAATGATAAAGCCAGTTATGGAAAACGGCATCCATAATACGATCGGCTTCATCGATAACCAGAAATTTAAGTGCTTTAAGGCAGAATCCTTTTGTGGCATGCAAATGATCGACCAAACGACCTGGAGTTGTAACTATAATATCTACTTTTGAATAATTATTTCCCTTATATTGTTCTACCAATTTTTCTTGTTCCAAGTGAAACGGAACTTGCGTTGAGAGTAAACAAACTTTTAAATCGGTTTTTTCACAAAGCTTTTTGAATACTTTGAAAACTTGATGGGCCAATTCAGCTACTGGCAGAATAACCAAAGCACGTATTTTGCGTTCAACACGCTGGGACAATAACTGTACTAAGGGTATGGCAAACGCTAAAGTTTTTCCACTACCGGTGGGAGCAGAAACGCAAATATCCCGGGGATGAAATGGTGCTGGTTTAGAATGTGATTCTAAAATCCAAGGTACTACAGCTAATTGTACGGGAAATAGTCTCGTTATGTTCATTTCTTTAAGAGCACCACGTATGTGAGGTGCCAAGTAAGACATTTGGGAAATATTGTCTTCTACACTACCCTGGGCAAGGTTAGTTGATACTACAGTAGGATGAGCTAACCATGATGGTAGAACTGCATCAACTTTTTGACGTTTTTTTAGATAATTTTCTTCTCCCAATATAGTAAAACTTCCCGCATTTTTTAAATCTTCCCCGTTGATTTTATCTACTTCATCGTTCAGATTTTCAATACCCTCATTTATGGGATCAACATCATCATCCACTTTGTTTTCATTTTCAAGTGTTTTATTCCCTTTAACTTTTTTCTCTTCTGATATTTCAGTGTTTAGCTCTTTGACATCATTGGACTTGATTTGTTTTCGTTTACGTTTTTCCACTTTTCTCAAAAGACTTTGTAAAATTTCATCTTCATTGGTTGTCTTGTGGTTCGATTCATTATCGACATAACTGAAGAATGTTAATTAATGATAAATATGGAAATATTTCTAAATAAAATACAATTTGTTACCGATTTACTGCAAATAACTCCATAATTTAAAAAACCCCAAAATAATTTTTGGTAGTAGCACGTGTGGAGTTGCCAGAAAATAATTTTAAAAATATTTCCCTACCCGTGGAAAAAGTATTTTCTTACATAAATCATTTTTGTTCATCACTTGAACAATCATGATGTGAGACTGCGCACCATGTCAGAAATCTCGTTCGATAATTGATTTCTTGAAGGAAATGTTTGGTAGCCGCATATTTTCAAATTACGGACCTGTGAATTGGCCTTGAAGATCGAGCGATTTAACGCCGCTAGCCTATTTTCTGCGGGGATATGTGAAGTCGCTGGTCTACGCCGATAAGCCCGAAACAATTGACCACTTGGTGGACACTTTTCGCCATTTTATTGCCGATATACGGCCACAAATGTTGGAAAAATCATCAAAAAACCGTCATATGCCTGAAGTTATATTAAAATTATAATGCCAGAAAATTATCTTTCGAATATATTAAATTGCATGTCAATTTAAAAAACTCATCTTATTTTTTATTTCATTTCAAGGTTTTTTATCTCTATACAAAACACCCATTAGAAGCAAGACAATTTTTAATTTGACATTAAAGGCTTATGAAAAAGAATATGAAAATAACATTTGCTGCGAAACATCCTTACAGGAAATGAATAACCAAAACTAAAAAAAAAAATAATTTACTAACACACTTGCAACAATTTCACAATGAATAAATAAGTTAGAGAGAGAGGCAAAATCACATGATCACAAGGTTTCGGTCAGTTTTTTCATTTTGCCCTTAATAAACTAGTAGAAGCTATAGCCAACATATCGGGTACTACTGGTCATCTAACTAGTAAAATAACCGGTAGTCTTCTTGTACGGATGTTTGATGGTGTAAGAGGATATACGAAAAATTGGGTACTTTGTTCTTGTAAGCTTGTTTTTGTGAAAGAGAAGAAAAAACCATCGTTGTATGGAATTGCAAAAAGGAATTAAAGAAAGTTTTTGCAGCAAATGTTTCATAATATGGACGAGGGACTAACGTATATTTTAAAGCATTTTCCTTGTACGTAATTCTAAAATTTTAATCACGCATATAAATTTTATATTGCTATCAAGTTCACTCTCTGACGCGTGATTAATATTTTAAGTAATCACAATAACAGGTGATTAGTGCGTGACACGAAAAATTCACTAACGTGCACAGCTATAATTAAAAGCATAAACATAGATATGAAACACCCTTAAAATGGAATAATATATATGTATTTACCTCTTCACACATATAGGAACTGTGTGAATTAAACACACATGTAAAAGTTCACCTTAATTTTTTGACAAATATTTTGTAAAAATTAAACAATTATAAAACAACATTTTTATAACATTTAATTGATGTGTTTTTTTTGCAATTTTTAAAAAGTAATTTAAATTTTTTTCATTTTATTGCATTTAAAACAAAGCCTAAAATGTTATTATATACTATTCTTTGCGCAGATTCCTTATAATATTAAAATATAAACGTAGAAAGCCCAAAAGAAAAACAAGTCACATTCTGAAATATATATTGTTACAAATTGGTTAAATATCATTCAAAAATAATAGCATTTTAAAAAAAAAGAGAACTTTTTGTAAATTTCTTATTAAAATTCAAAATAATCGACATTATTTTTATTTGTGTTTGAAGGGAATGTGGGGATTACTTCCCAGCTAGCATTTTCAATCGTCTAGGAGTCTACTGGGAATCTCATGATGAGTGTTTTTGATCGTCGACGAGCTCATTTTTTAATTGTAGACGTTTCCTCGCACGGGAGAAACTGTTACACGTGCTGATTCGTATGAGAGATTCTTCATTTACACAGCAAACGACTCTTAATCCTAAAGGGAATCGTTTGTGATGTATGTAGAGATTATCTAACGAATCTTTCAAAAAGCATGCCAAGAGTCGTATGAGACTCACGTAGGGATTATTTTACGACTCGTGAAATGGTCAGCTGTATAACTGAGCTACCTAAATAAGGGCATCAAGCGTGTTTTTCATGTCAAAACTTCTAATTTTCATACAATTTATATCCAACAAACCTTAAGGTCGTGAAATCAACACCATCCTGCCGGAAAATCTTATTTTACAGATCCTTAGGTCGGTTTGTTTTATTGAAATTGTATTGCCAATCGAATTTTCATATTTCAAAAACGCTCTTAATTAGGTAGCTCAGTAATTCTTATATGACTCTTACAGAGAGTCGCAAAAGGTTCATTCCAAGATTAAAAAACGAGCGTGTCAAAAATATATAAAAAAGTAATAAATAAAAAAACATGTAGATGTTTTTGTTTTTGTAACTCGTCAGATAATCATCAGAAGACTCTTGTAGGAGTTGTATATTGAACATAATCGTCTAACAAACAGCCTAAGCTAGCTGGGTTATTTCATACTAATTGAAGAATATTTTACCAACCCATTCTCATCACTTCCCAGCTAGCATTTTCAATCGTCTAGGAGTCTACTGGGAATCTCATGACGAGTGTTTTTGATCGTCGACGAGCTCATTTTTAAATTGTAGACGATTCTTCGCACGGGAGAAACTGTTACACGTGCTGATTCGTATGAGAGATTCTTCCATAACACAGCAATCGACTCTTATATTAATCCTAATGGGAATCGTTTACGATGTATGTAGAGATTATCTAACGAGTCTTTCAAAAATCATGCCAAGAGTCGTATGAGACTCATAAAGGGATTATTTTACAACTCGTTAAATGCTCAGCCGTATAACTGAGCTACCTATTTAAGGGCATCAAGCGTGTTTTTCATATCAAAACTTATAATTTTCATACAATTTATATCAAACAAACCTTAAGGTCGGGAAATCAACACCATCCTGCCGGAAAATCTTATTTTACAGATCCTTAGGTCGGTTTGTTTTATCGAAATTATATTGCCAATAAAATTTTCATATTTTAAAAACGCTCTTATTTAGGTAGCTCAGTAATTCTTATATGACTCTTACAGAGAGTCGCAAAAGGTTCATTCCAAGACTAAAAAACGAGCATGTCAAAAATATATAAAAAAGTAATAAATAACAAAAAATGTAGATGTTTTTGTTTTTGTAACTCGTCAGATAATCATCAGAAGACTCTTTTAGGAGTTGTATATTGAACATAATCGTCTAACAAACAGCCTATGCTAGCTGGGTTAAGTTTGTTTGACAACAGACTTACGTTTTTGACAAGCGAGATTCATATCTATGTAATGTATGCCATAGGATTCGTAAATTATTAATTAGATAGTACATAAATATACAACCATGAAAATTATTGTATGCTCATATTTGATGTTGGCAGTACTGTTTTTAACGTTTTAAATTTTTTTGAAAATATTATTTTTAATGTGCTACTATTTATATTGTAAAATTTTAACGAGTTTTCTGGAAAAAAATAAATGCTTATGCTTATAACGCTTTTTTTTTATTTGTGTATATTAAATATTTATCAAATATGTTGTATATGCATGTTTAATTACACATACATACATGTATATGGAAATGTTATTTAGTATTAAATCTCAGGTATTATTGTGTAGTATGTAATATTTTTATATTGGCCATAAGGCTTTTTATTAGACGTTATAATAAATGAATAAATTAAACCGTATTGCAAAGTAATTCAGGAAAAATTAAGTATAAACCCCTTTACCTCATTTTAAAATAAAAATATAAAAAAACTTGACCTTAACCTCATTTTAAGATAATATTTTTCATTTGTAGGAAGCAACAACAAAATTACAAAATATTTATGACATTGTTTGTGCTTTCAATGTTATTCTTTGGCGTTGCATTGTGTTTTACATAATTAGGGCCTTAATTTGCCAGCAATGTGATTGTAATTGTTGTACATATTTATTAATAAAAAATGGATACAAAATTAATATATGTAAAATTCATCTTTTTCTATATTCTTGTTTTTCTTTATCTATTTCAATTTATTTTATTTTTTGTAACACCGTACAAAAGCTGATTCCGTACGGAATGACGTTCAGTTTGCCTCTTTGCTTAAGCAAATGACATTTGACGGAACTTAACGAAAAGTTTCATTAAGTACATTATAGTAGGCCACATATGTTTTATACGAGTATGTATTCGCACAGTTGCTTGAGTTGACTTAAGCGGCCTAA
The DNA here is from genome assembly GCA_943735925.1 of Pollenia amentaria. Taxonomy (NCBI): domain Eukaryota; kingdom Metazoa; phylum Arthropoda; class Insecta; order Diptera; family Polleniidae; genus Pollenia; species Pollenia amentaria. Next base: position 215,948,853 of record OX031009.1, on the reverse strand, counting down.
TGCATATTATGGTTGGGCCTTAAGTTTTACACTGTAAAACAATGTTTGGTTGTATGATGCACTTTAGTGATGCATTTACGAACAAGTCCATAGTCTGTTACACTGAAGTAGAGTTTGGTTTGTTTATATTCTTTTTTCTTTTATCAATCTTGTTTCGGTGTTTTAAGCGCATTACTTATAAATTGTATATGTGATTTTTTAATTACTTAATTAAATATGTAACCACTATATTCCGTTAAACATTTTTTTAATGTTTTCTTTGTTAAAAGTTACGTATATTTTAGTTTATTTAATTTCAATAACAAACAATTTTAAAATTCCCCATTTAAAGTGGTTTATAAGGAAAATATAAAAATGAACGGAAATTCCAGTCTAAGTAAGTGGGTTACAAATATTCTTTTAAAAATGAATAAAATGTAAGTCATTCAGTTTGTTAAATATTAACAATTGTTTTTTACTTCCCCGTTCATCGATTTAAAACCAAGATTTCATTTGCTGAATATACATCTAAAACAAAATTGTAAATTTCGTTATGGCTTTATATTTAAACTAAACTAACGAAATCTTCATTCGAAATCGATAAACAGGCAGTAAAAGTAAAAAAAAAAACAAAAAAAAAAAAAAAAAAAACAAGACTGGTCACCGTGGGGGACACAACCTACAAGTTGCATAAACTGAAAAAGCTGAATGTAATGTTGGGGGAAGCAAAAATGCATATTCTTTTAAGGGTACTTTACACTTTCACACAAGTCTTACGTTTTATAAGTTCTTATTGTTTTTTGAAAATTTCAAACAATTATTAGATCATTGAAGTATTTTTGTATAAAAAATACTTAAGACTTGTATTATGGTATAAAACGGCCTTTAGTAGCGTAATTTATTTTATTTTTGTTAATTTTTTTTAAAAATATTTCACTTTCATGTTTCAAATACTTTTTTTTATACATTTACTCTGTTTTTATACAGCTTCTTCTTGTTTTTCTCTTATTACTAATGACTTTAAAAGTGAAATATTGTTTTGCAGACTCCATTGGATACACCTTTTCAAAAACCTTCCAATAAGAAGAGTTGTTAGCTTTTTCTGGCGTCATGAAATAACCCCAAAGAATTAACTCAAAAAAAAAAATAAAAAAATTAAATAACCACCCAAAAATTTTTACAGAAAGCAATAACAACGATTTTTGGGGGTTCTTTCTTTTAGTTTGGGATGTTATTACATTTTTTTAATTAGGGGATTATTTAATATGAAATTTCACCCCAAAAATTATTATGAAATAAAGCCCCAATATATTTTTTGGGGGATTACTTCATTTTTAAATATATAACGAAAACGTTTTTGAAAGCAAGGATTTTCTCCTTTGGCTTCGCTAACTAAAGCTTCTCTGCATAGACGGCCTTCGGCCGGGCGCAAGGATTTTCTTTTCTAAGGTATGAGAGATTCTTCCATAACACAGCAATCGACTCTTATATTAATCCTAATGGGAATCGTTTACGATGTATGTAGAGATTATCTAACGAGTCTTTCAAAAATCATGCCAAGAGTCGTATGAGACTCATAAAGGGATTATTTTACAACTCGTTAAATGCTCAGCCGTATAACTGAGCTACCTATTTAAGGGCATCAAGCGTGTTTTTCATATCAAAACTTATAATTTTCATACAATTTATATCAAACAAACCTTAAGGTCGGGAAATCAACACCATCCTGCCGGAAAATCTTATTTTACAGATCCTTAGGTTGGTTTGTTTTATCGAAATTATATTGCCAATAAAATTTTCATATTTTAAAAACTATCTTATTTAGGTAGCTCAGTAATTCTTATATGACTCTTACAGAGAGTCGCAAAAGGTTCATTCCAAGACTAAAAAACGAGCATGTCAAAAATATATAAAAAAGTAATAAATAACAAAAAATGTAGATGTTTTTGTTTTTGTAACTCGTCAGATAATCATCAGAAGACTCTTTTAGGAGTTGTATATTGAACATAATCGTCTAACAAACAGCCTATGCTAGCTGGGTTAAGTTTGTTTGACAACAGACTTACGTTTTTGACAAGCGAGATTCATATCTATGTAATGTATGCCATAGGATTCGTAAATTATTAATTAGATAGTACATAAATATACAACCATGAAAATTATTGTATGCTCATATTTGATGTTGGCAGTACTGTTTTTAACGTTTTAAATTTTTTTGAAAATATTATTTTTAATGTGCTACTATTTATATTGTAAAATTTTAACGAGTTTTCTGGAAAAAAATAAATGCTTATGCTTATAACGCTTTTTTTTTATTTGTGTATATTAAATATTTATCAAATATGTTGTATATGCATGTTTAATTACACATACATACATGTATATGGAAATGTTATTTAGTATTAAATCTCAGGTATTATTGTGTAGTATGTAATATTTTTATATTGGCCATAAGGCTTTTTATTAGACGTTATAATAAATGAATAAATTAAACCGTATTGCAAAGTAATTCAGGAAAAATTAAGTATAAACCCCTTTACCTCATTTTAAAATAAAAATATAAAAAAACTTGACCTTAACCTCATTTTAAGATAATATTTTTCATTTGTAGGAAGCAACAACAAAATTACAAAATATTTATGACATTGTTTGTGCTTTCAATGTTATTCTTTGGCGTTGCATTGTGTTTTACATAATTAGGGCCTTAATTTGCCAGCAATGTGATTGTAATTGTTGTACATATTTATTAATAAAAAATGGATACAAAATTAATATATGTAAAATTCATCTTTTTCTATATTCTTGTTTTTCTTTATCTATTTCAATTTATTTTATTTTTTGTAACACCGTACAAAAGCTGATTCCGTACGGAATGACGTTCAGTTTGCCTCTTTGCTTAAGCAAATGACATTTGACGGAACTTAACGAAAAGTTTCATTAAGTACATTATAGTAGGCCACATATGTTTTATACGAGTATGTATTCGCACAGTTGCTTGAGTTGACTTAAGCGGCCTAATGCATATTATGGTTGGGCCTTAAGTTTTACACTGTAAAACAATGTTTGGTTGTATGATGCACTTTAGTGATGCATTTACGAACAAGTCCATAGTCTGTTACACTGAAGTAGAGTTTGGTTTGTTTATATTCTTTTTTCTTTTATCAATCTTGTTTCGGTGTTTTAAGCGCATTACTTATAAATTGTATATGTGATTTTTTAATTACTTAATTAAATATGTAACCACTATATTCCGTTAAACATTTTTTTAATGTTTTCTTTGTTAAAAGTTACGTATATTTTAGTTTATTTAATTTCAATAACAAACAATTTTAAAATTCCCCATTTAAAGTGGTTTATAAGGAAAATATAAAAATGAACGGAAATTCCAGTCTAAGTAAGTGGGTTACAAATATTCTTTTAAAAATGAATAAAATGTAAGTCATTCAGTTTGTTAAATATTAACAATTGTTTTTTACTTCCCCGTTCATCGATTTAAAACCAAGATTTCATTTGCTGAATATACATCTCAAACAAAATTGTAAATTTCGTTATGGCTTTATATTTAAACTAAACTAACGAAATCTTCATTCGAAATCGATAAACAGGCAGTAAAAGTAAAAAAAAAAACAAAAAAAAAAAAAAAAAAACAAGACTGGTCACCGTGGGGGACACAACCTACAAGTTGCATAAACTGAAAAAGCTGAATGTAATGTTGGGGGAAGCAAAAATGCATATTCTTTTAAGGGTACTTTACACTTTCACACAAGTCTTACGTTTTATAAGTTCTTATTGTTTTTTGAAAATTTCAAACAATTATTAGATCATTGAAGTATTTTTGTATAAAAAATACTTAAGACTTGTATTATGGTATAAAACGGCCTTTAGTAGCGTAATTTATTTTATTTTTGTTAATTTTTTTTAAAAATATTTCACTTTCATGTTTCAAATACTTTTTTTTATACATTTACTCTGTTTTTATACAGCTTCTTCTTGTTTTTCTCTTATTACTAATGACTTTAAAAGTGAAATATTGTTTTGCAGACTCCATTGGATACACCTTTTCAAAAACCTTCCAATAAGAAGAGTTGTTAGCTTTTTCTGGCGTCATGAAATAACCCCAAAGAATTAACTCAAAAAAAAAATAAAAAAATTAAATAACCACCCAAAAATTTTTACAGAAAGCAATAACAACGATTTTTGGGGGTTCTTTCTTTTAGTTTGGGATGTTATTACATTTTTTTAATTAGGGGATTATTTAATATGAAATTTCACCCCAAAAATTATTATGAAATAAAGCCCCAATATATTTTTTGGGGGATTACTTCATTTTTAAATATATAACGAAAACGTTTTTGAAAGCAAGGATTTTCTCCTTTGGCTTCGCTAACTAAAGCTTCTCTGCATAGACGGCCTTCGGCCGGGCGCAAGGATTTTCTTTTCTAAGGTATAGCAAATACTGGCCTTGCTAACTTAAGCTTCTCTGGGTAACCGGCCTCAAGGATTTTCTCCTCTACCGGGCGCAAGGATTTTCTCCTCTATGGTATATAAAACGGCGACATGAAATAACCCCCCACGAAATAAGTCCCCATTTCATGCCGCCATATCAACCATCGGCGTCGTTAATTGAAGATCCAAAAATCGGCCGTATCCCAAACCGATGGCTGGCTACGCAGATAAGCTTTATTAAGCGAAGCCGGTATTTGTTATACCATAGAGGAGAAAACATTTGCGTCAGGCCGAAGTCCCAACCATGCTATATATGACACCTAAAACCAAACCATCATTTTATTACACATATTCAGGTCTTATTTCATTTCAGATATTGGGGTCTTATTTCATATGAAACAAGACCCCAAAAATTAGGGTTTCAATTCATTTTTGTTTGGGGTGTTATTTCATTTCATTGGGGGTTTATTTTATTTCCAATACTGGGGTTTTATTTCATATGAAATAAGGCTCGACGCTTTGGGGGGTTATTTCATTTTGTTTTTGGGAAGTTAATTCTTGGGGGGTTATTCCATGCTGCCACTTTTTCTTACCCAATGCATTTGCGCAGAAAAGAGCAGTTATTCTCTTTTTGGGTAATTTTCTTCCTGTAACAGTTGCTAAACCAGCATGAACACACGATATAAGCCCGATTCGTCTCCATTAAAAATTTAGTCTTTTGTCAAGACTTCTTCCTCTTTAACCCTATGCAACTTTCTTTAAAAAGGCTCTCTTCTTTAAAAAGTCTCTCATTTTCTTAAATCTGCCGAACCATCTATCACCTGCATTTAATCCACCGGTATACAACTTGCCGTGTTCTTATTAAGCATTTGTTTTTTATTATCGGGTCTGTTCTAGGCTTCGACTCGTTTTGAAAACGCAAATTTTTTTGATTCCGCATAATTCATAAATTGGTGTTCTCAAATCCGTATGTTTTTGTGTATTCGAAGTTTGTGTTCGAAAAAAAAATCATAAATTTTAGAAATCTTGTCCACTTTTATAAGTCGTATAGATTGCATACTCCTGGATATTTGATTCAGTTATTTGATTTTTGTAGATCAACGAAACAGGCAGTTAATTATACCGAAATTATCTGCCATACTGGAGCGTTCTTATTATGTAAGAGTTGCACGATCTTATAATAAGTTGCCAAATTTTTTGAGAAGTTGTTTAATAAAAACAACTTGAATTTTTGGATATGTTAAACATTTTATTTTTATTAACAGTTGTGTAAAGGAATATATATTTTTTTTTATTAAATTGAATAAAAAACATTTCAAACTAAAAACCTAGATTTTGTTTTTGTTAAAAATTTAATAACATATAAGAATAAAAGTCGATTTGTTTTACTTTCAACAACCCCTAACTGCTCTAATTGAAAACGAATAAAAACTTGCGGATGTGAAATGCAGAACACCAAAAATGCCGAAGTAATCCACTTTCGAGTGGATTCGGATTCTAGAACACACCTGTATATTTCATTAATTGGTGTGAATTTTGATAGCTGGTTTAAGAACCAGTCATACATATTTTGCCCTATATTAAGATACTGCCGCTTTTGAAGTGATAGTCAGTTTTTCGATCTATTGTTTGTATATTCCAAGTTTAAAACAACTTTTGTTTCAATTTTTTTACATTAATATTTGCAACCATTCGTTACATTGAGCATAAAAAAGCAAAATGTTCGTTATTTAATATTATTTTTATTATTCCTACACTAAATCTCGCGAAGCTTTTTTTTGCTTGTCTGCAGGAGACCAGAGTCTCTGGCGGGAATCGAACCCGCAAACCCGGTACTGATATACTAGCGCACTACCAGCTAGCCTACCGGGGCACCCTAAGGTAGTTTATATAAAACATATGATCATTCGCTATATCGCGAATTCGTTAAATTGAGTATTTGTTATACCGAGCTTCGACTGTATATCCATATTTCGACTAATGGGCTTTCTGTAATTTTTTTTTAATTTTATTATTTGCTAAATGTGGCTTATTTGTAAAAAAGCTAACGTAACTTTTTCTCTATGTTTCTCTTATTGTAACACAGAGATTTAAAACAAATCAGTTTCGTCTACATATATTTATTTAACAACATTATAAAACAAAACAATATTACTAAATACATTTTTTTTGCACAATCTAAAACGTTTGTTTGCACCAATGATTTTGTTAAACGTGTTTTGTTATTTTTGTTTTGATCACGCAATTTGTGTCGATTGTAGCGGCCTGTTTTTGCTCATTGCCACTTTACTACCAAAAACGCTTTTTGTCTCTTTCTTCGAAAGCTTCCCTCGCAACTAATTGTGGCCTTTTTCATACGTCACTTTTTACATATCTGTGTGTTATCTGTGATTCTGGGTCCTTATGAGTAGCGAAGTTGATTAAACGATGTCCATCTGTCCGTGTGTATGTTGAAAGACCCGTATGTCCGAAGACCCCAGAAATGATGGGTACCAGGTTGTTCTATATTTATGTCACATATACTCCGTTTAAGTTTGCTATTGAATTTCAACCAGACCGGTCCACAAATGGTCGAGGTATTAGCAAAAACCACGACTACCTCTATTTTTACCCATAGATCCCTTGTTGTTGTTGTTGTTTTTTTATTCCTTTTTTTCTGTATCTCTGGAGAACGGCAAGAGCCAAAGTTTCCAAATTCGGTACAACCATCTTGTTTATCAATTCACAAAATCCGATCAAATGTGACAAGTGGGCGTGACACACGATTTTTATATAACTTTCTGTTGTTTTTGCACCATGGTGAAGAGTATATAAGATTCGGCTAAGCCGAATATAGCACTTAATACTTGTTTTGTGCTTGTTACGTGTATACTCAGCATGGGATATACATATTCAATTATATAAAATTAATAGTAACATCATGCAATTAAATGTGCTTAATCAGGGAAAACTATGAGTCTAGAAAAAGTCGTTCAGCTTGATTTTGTTTCAAAATTATTGCTATCGTCTTCAAATCTCTTCATCGCATCAAAAAAGATTTGGGAAAACAAATCGTGATAAAAATTCGAGAACTTATATAGATAAGCCTTCGAACTGACATCTTCTAATATTTCGCGACGTAAGTTAGGACAACAAGATTCTATCTGATATTTTTTCCAAAAATGAGTTATAAAATATTAATCGACTACGGTCTTTCGATTGGCGTTCTCAGTTTTTGTCTATCTCTTACAGCTTCTGAGATATTTTTTATAATTAAGTTCTAACTACACGTTTTTGGTTTGAGATTCAGTTAACAAGGTTCTAATTGACTGATACTCGTAGAACCCTGTTAACTTAGAAAGCCTAAGTGTAGAAACTTTAATTGCAAATAGAACCATGTTGCCCAAATTTAAAATTTCACAAATAGAACCAACTGTCTTGAAACTTTTTCAAAAACGGTTGCCTTATCTAGTGGTATTTTCAGTAGTGGTCAATATTGTACGTTCTTTCATAGACTTAGGCCCTCATCATGTAAAACGCAACGCAACGCCAAAGAATTATATTGAAAGCAAAAACAAAGTCATTAATATTTTGTAATTTTGTTGTAAAAATAATCAAAAAAGTGGCCAGAATACCAAAAAGTACATATCAAATTTGGGTGCATTTTGTAAAAGTAGCAAAATAGTATCCAAGCTCTCGAAAAAGTGTGCAATTGCTACTTTAGAAGCACCAAAGGTAACGCTGTTTACACGCTGAATTTTTTGTTGTTACAGCTATTCTCCCTTACAAACCTGCTTCGTAGTAAGAGATTTTTTTTATAAAATTTTTTAAGTTTTCGTGCACTCCCTTTTTCTTATTCCGTGGGTTGGGGGTTCGATTCCAGCCAGAGACTCTGGTCTCCTGCAGACAAGCGAAGAGCTTCGTGGGATAAGAACAGGAAAGACATAGCACGAAAAGAAATTTTGAATAATAAAATCGCTTTACGAGCTGTAAATATGACTATCATAAAGTTGTTACAAAAAACGAACATTATGAATGCTTTAGTGGTTTTTACTTTTTAGATTAAGAAGAAAAGTCAAATTATGTTATGAAATCAACTGAGAGATTTTAATTTGTTCAAAAAGGAATAAATGGAGAAATTCGCGACGAAACTTCTTGTTTAACTACTTTGCAGAATTGTCTGGAAATACGATTCGCTTTTCTAAGCCATTTCCGCTTGGAACTTTTGCGATTTTCCAAAAATTAGTTTACAACGCACACGAAAATAAAAATAATGTAACTGGTATAGCTAGAAGATGTAAAAAGGGGTTGAAATCCGTAAAATAAATTTTTGAAGGCGAGGTTCCTGAACTAAAAGCACATATTACAACATTTCCAGGAATAGAAGCCTAACAAAAATGTGCATAACGTGGCTTAAGCAACTGTGCAAATACATTTAAATCGTATGTGTCAAACTATATTTAGGTAGGTAGGTAGAAAGGCTGGTGTGAAGTCTCCTTCACACCTTCACCCAGAGACAAATATGGTCCATTGTGACGCCTTGTTTAGATATAGGAAGATGGGAAGTAGGTGAAATAAACAGCAAAAGCATAAGAAAAGATAACAATGATAGATAAGAACAGAATATATCGGACCAAACCTCAGAGAAACCCTACTCAAGACTAATTCGCCCTACGTGCGGCTAGCACCCAGTCTCCTGCCACTCAGCCAGGCCATCCCCATTACGAATCCTATCAGACTCTCGAGTCTCGAGGGCCTGCTGCCCTGTAGCCTGGGACAGTGGAACAGAATGTGCTCAACTGTCTCTAACTCCTCCGGGTCCTCACACAACCCGCACATATCCGACAAGTCCCATCCTCATCGCCAAAGCATATTTTACTTAAGGAAACTTTTTATTAAGTTTTAAGAAATTGTCATTGTCAAAGAATCATTTTGAAGAATACAAAATAAAATCATAAAATATGTATTTAAAAAAAAAAATTGGCACTCTTATTGCACTATCCTTTTGCTCATTAGTTTTTTAACTTTCGGAATTTGAACTTTCCCAATAACACATGGCTCTATCTAAAAAAATTATTTCTTACCGTAACACAAACTTCTATTTTGGTACTAAGAACCATGTTTTCCCAAAATTATGTGCCTTATCGTTCTATCGGTTTTTATACCCTCCACTAGAGATGAGCGATATTTCAGTACCTGTGACTTAATCACTGTTACTGAAAAATCACGAATCACAGTTGTGACCAAATTTGTCAAGTAACAGGTACTTTCTAAGTCGTTCTTTTTGTATTTTGTTACATATACAAATTTATGATATTTCACTGTTTGTGTGGGTAGTAGCGTTTTTTGAATGAAATGTCGAATAATATTGCTGTTCCTTTCATTCTCTCTTCTATCTTATTAGAATTTTTTTATGCCAAAATTTATTTGTTCAAGTATGTATGTATATGAAAGTAAACAGATTTGAAAGCTCTTACAATTTGTTGTTGCTTCTTTGTAAAGTGCTTACAAAAGCTCTTGCAAAAGCTCGCGCATTGTACATATAGCTTGGCCACAATTGCTTTAAAAGAACAGAAAACTGATAAACCGTGATCACAATCACAGTTTAAAGGAGCAGTGATTTTTAAATCACATTCACTAATCACGATGATCTTTAAAAATCACGGGATCGCTCATCTCTACCCTCCACCACCACTGGTGAATGAGGGTATACTAAGTTTGTCATTCCGTGTGAAACTTTTTTATAATACATCTAAGACCCCATAAAGTATATATATTCTGGCTCCTTGAGTAATTCTAAGTCGATTTAGCCATGTCCGTCTGTCCGTCTGTTGAAAACACGCTCACTTTCGAAAAACGCAAAAAAAAGAACAAACTTGATCTCAAATTGCTTGTAGTTATCCTAAGCAGTTTGGGATTGAAATCCAGCAACATTGGTTTAGTAGGATCAGAACTATGAATCAAAATGTGGAACCACTACCCAAAAAAAATTGATAATTTTGATACAAAAACTAACATAAATGGTGGAATAATGCACAGAATGACAAAATGACAGAATGGCTTTATACGACTGCAAATCATACTGTTAAATTTAGTGAAGATCGGTCCATAATTGACCATAGGCCCCATATAAACCCTTCTCGCGGAAAACAGATTAGTACGCCTAAAACCGCAATAAATAACACTAGCATACTAAAATTTTGTACGTCACAGTTTTATAATACCGCAAATCACACTGTAAAATTTTTTGAAGATCGGTCCGTAATTTACACTAGGTCCCATATAAACCCTACTTCCGGAAAACAGTTTAGTACGCCTAAAACCGTAATAAATAATGCTATCAAATTGAAATTCGGTACGTCACAGTTTAATAGGACGAGAAATCACACTGCCAAATTTCGTGAAGAGTGGTCCATAATTTTCCATAGGCCCCATATAAACCCTACTCCCGGAAAACCGTTTAGTACGCCTAAAACCGTAATAAATAATGCTATCAAATTAAAGTTCGGTACGTCACAGTTTTATATGACGAGAAATCACACTGCCAAATTTCGTGAAGAGTGGTCCATAATTTACCATAGGCCCCATATAAACCCTACTCTCGGAAAACAGTTTATTGCGCCTAAAACCAAATAAATCCCACTTTGGGAAAATAATTAAATTCACCTAAAACCATCGCAGATATAGATATTGCGGTGAAATTTTTACTTAAATTCATATGGCCAGAAAAAATATCATGCAAATTTGTGAAATTTACTGTTAACGCTAAAACTAATTACACTGCTGTATTGAAATTTATTCTAATTTATTTTTTGTAATACCAGAAATCAGTCTTCAGAATTTTGGGATGATTGGTCCATAATTTACCAGAGGTCCAATACAAATAACGCTCCTAAAAATTATTTTAGTTCGGCTAAAACTTTTACGAATCATGATATTTTACTCAAGCCAGTTCAAAGCTCTAACAAGAAACGCATAAAATTTTCTTATTGTCGGTCAATAATTTAATTCAGTTCTAAACCGCAACCAATTTTAATGCTGACGTTCGTTTTTGTGAAGCTTAGTTAATAATATATATGTATTTATCATATAGAGCCCACTCCTGTCCGTGGAGGGTATCAAAGATTCGGCACAGCCGAATATAGCACTCTAACTTGTTTGAGATTCAATTTGTGCAAAAACTAATAAAGTAGCTGGATATTTTTACAAGGATAATAATACTTCAGGACTAAATTGAAATTATTCAAAAACTGTTTTTAAATTAATTGGAAACGGACTAAGTAAAGCGATAAATAATATTCAACCTTAATAAGAATCACCTCAAAACAATGCTCAAGACGAAATGGGAACAAATATCTTCTGATTACACAAAAAAACTTGTGTATTCAATGCGTAATCGTTTTAATGAAGTTCTTCGTCTCAAGGGATATCCTACTAGAAATTAGGTATGACATTTTTTAAGTAATCTAAACACATTTGTAATTACATTCTTGTTTTTAAGGGGTACCAAGACTTTTGCTGTGCAAAAATATGGAGTTACCAAAGTTTTCAATGTATATTTTTTTTGTTTTGTTGTATCGTTCCATATGAATACGTACATTAAAAAAAAGTAAACAAATAAAATTTAACCACATATTTTTTGTAAACATTATAAACAAACTTAATTCAGCTGGGGTACCTTGAATTATGCTGGACACTGTATGTGACAGTGAATATTAACGAAAGCAATGTAGAACCAAATAAAAGAATTGATGATAGTAAGTACCTATGTTTACAAATACGGACTGCACTACATTAAAAAATATTAAACTTTTACTTGCGCATAAAAAATGTTATTGCAGCGGCAAAAACAATCTTAATAAGTGATAGAAAAATAACAGTGTGCTTAAACGGTGTAGCTGCCCTACCTCTTCAGCAGTTGCTTCGGACCCAAAAGTATCAAAAGATCGTGAAACTCATATAATAAGTTCCCAAAATCGTTTTGTGATTCTGGATGATTAATTCTCTGAAGCACCAAATGTCATCAAATCGTCTAGGCCAAACCCGATTTATCTTAGACAGCAAAACGCAAATGATTTGATAAAGAGTTTGATCTCTCTCGTTGATAGGTGAAAATCATGAGAATGATTTTCGTAAAGTAATTACTAAATTTGATGCACCTAAAAAAACTTCTATACCCATCTGAAGAGCAGTAAAAGACTTCAGGTAGTGATTACGGGCATTAACTCAAGCGTGGACCCAGAAAAAAACGTTTTAGAAGGGTTTTAAAATAAAAAATTTGATAAATATTAAAAATAGGAGGAAACATCAGCAACCAATATTTCGATTGGAGTTGGAACCCGGCGACGTTAAGCTTAACGAAGCTTAACGAAACGAAACGCACCCCATTTACAGTTTAAAAGAGGAGCCGTACAAAGGAAATGGTACCGTTTGCCGAGCAATTTGTTATACCAAGACATACTGCTATTTACCCCTGTTTGCGACGCACAGCACTTTGATAAGCCTAAAAGCGAATTTTTTGCTTTAGCAAAAAATTATGAAACTCTTGTTTCTAATTTAAGTTGACTAGAAAAAACTATGGAAACATTAGTGCAAACAATAAAAAAATTTATGAATACAATGGGTTATATGATGTAGTAAATGTTGAGAATGCAATGTTATTGCAAACTATACTTAAAAAGCCATGAACTGTCTAAAAATTTGTGTTTGGAACCCAAAAGTCGCACAGTGGCGCCTTTAGACTTTTTTCGTTGCAAAAATTATAACTTTTGAAATAATTAAGATATTTCAAAGAATTAAAAATATATGAGGACAATTAAGGCTTTAAAATAATATTAAGGTACACGGTTCTCCAAAAATTGCAGTCAAAGTAGGATAATTTTTCCGGTATAAATTAAACATGTTTATTTTATATAAATTTTTTATTTGTATAGCTAATACACAGTTTTGTATACTTTTAATACTTAAATCAAAGTTAATTTATATTATATAACTAGTTTAACCTGGTACGCTTTGCAATACATATTGTTTTAATCCAAAAGTCTAGAAAATAATACCACTCTAATATAAGATATATAAAATTCTTTATTTATATTATAGAAACACAATTTTTAAATATTTTTAATACTAACCACATCTTTTGCTGTCAGAGGATGTATGCGGTTCTTCGATGTTTTCAAAAGTTGTTACTGCATTTAGCCAGTCTGGGTTGTTTTTTATAAAAGTCCTAACATTTTAATGAACATTCACTATTGTCCACCATATGTCACATTACTTGGGATTTATGGATTCTGACATAATCCATAATTAAAAATGAGTTTTGTAGCCTTGGGCTGCTTTTAATTTTATCTAAGAGCTCCTGAAGAAATACTTGTAAACGGGCCGAATTCACAGTGTATACAGAAACAACTTTGTGGTAAACAACGCCAGCATTATCTGTCGTAGCAATTAGAGTCATATTCCTTCTCCTTACGGTTGGCAAAACACCATAAGCTCTTTCACCTTCTTTAGCAAAAAATAAAAAAAAACTAAATTCCTACAAGATTTTAAAAATGGTTTTATTTAATTTAAAAAATGTTTTTGAATAAAGTTTCGTTTAATTTGAATAAAGTTTCGTTTATTTTAAAAAAAGTTTCGTTTTATTTGAAGAAGGTTTTATTTTAACTGAAAATGCAATAAATAAAAAAAAAATTGCAATAGTTATGCCAACCTGATTGGCAGAGCAAAATATTGTTTATTATTTAAGGAGAATCAATACAAATATGTAACAAGTAACTTTAGTTCGCACTAAGATTGCTGCAATGAAAAAAATTTGGAGTCCCTTTTTATTTCTTTTAACATTTTGAACACATCTTTGCTGCATACTTTTAAAATGAGAAAAAAAACATTCTCGTTTTCGCTATGCGATTGTAACAGTTTTCTTCTTATTTCACCTAAAGCTGCAACTTGTTGTGGCCAAGCCAAGTTATATTATTTAAAGTATTGTGTAGCAAATATGCCCCGAAAATATGGGCGAGACCATTTTTTTTTTGCAAAATCACCTTTTTTTTGCTTTCTAAAAATTTTTCGACTTTGAGCAGCTCACCTATAATTTTTATCGAATTAAGGAAAACGTTTTTGAATTGTGATTAGTAAGTACCCAATAAAAAATGGAGCTTCCAACGAAGCAGGTTTGTAAGGGAGAAACGTAAAAGTTTCGCTTACCATATCGCTTACGGAAGACATGAATTTTATAAGGCGAATTCCCACTTTGAAGCAATACATATTTGACACAGAAAGCGCTTTATTCAGCGCATATAAAAATTGGGGAATGTAACGATCAGCTTAGCACACTGAATGCTTGCTACCGTTATTCTTTAATATGCTCCCTTTCAAACCTGCTTCGTAGTAAGGGACTTGAGATAACGCGGTCATTGAATTTCTCGCTTAAAAAGCCATTGTTTCCTTGGTTGCGTGGCATGTGGCAATATCCTGTTGGAACCACATACCGTCCACGTCCATATCCTCAATTTCTGGCCACAATAAGTCCGTTATCATATTGCGATAGCGAACACAATTCACGGTAACTGCTTGGCCGACCTAATTTTCGAAGAAGTACGGCCAGATGATGCCGCCAGCATATCAACTGCACCAAACACTCATGCACAGGTTTTTTCACATTTCCTGCAGACCCAGTTTGCTAAAATTTGCGCACAATTCTCCCGATAGTGGACCATTTGTTCAATTATACTGACCAAAAAAATCACGAAGTGCACGAAATGCATTTTCATTTGAGCACCCATTTTTGTAAAAAGAATCAATAATCCTTACGCGCTGCTCAATTGTGTACCTCTTAGTCAATCACTGAAACAAAGAAATATTACATTAATTTGGGCAAAAAGCTTGACGTTAAGGTGTGACTCACAATTAACATCGTGCATTATCGTTGGACCACCCTTTACAAGTAAATGGGTTTTACTAAAATTTTAATTACAATTAAGATTCTTACTTAATACTTTTGTAAATCGGCTTCAAATTTAATATATATTTTTTTAAATTTATTAAGACTTCGTTCACTTACCATTCTGCATCTCTGTATGTGTTATTGCGTGGCGCATAAATATCTGCTTACTTTTTTAAATGTTTCATTAGTGCTTCGCAAAATAAGAAAATTTTTTTATTGGGTTATACAATGTATTCATTCATTTCGCAAAATGTTGTCATCAAATTTTGTATTTTTTCCACGGGTTTTAGGAAAAGGCGCTACTGTGGGGCGTCCGCCAACATAAAAACTAACTTGAATACTTTCTTAAAAAAAAACAAATTGATGTCATGATGGTTTCTGAAACTCATTTGACTTCAAAAAATACGTTTAAAATCAATACTTATAGATTATATGATACCAAGGATTCTCGAGATATAGTTTGTGGAGTTTTCGCCATTTTGATAATCAAACACTACATAATCTATGATAATTGCGAAGATTATCTGCAAGTAATGAACATTTGCGATAAAAAGCTAAATCGAAACATAGTGATTTCATCTTAAAAATATTCACATAGAAACGATTCATGTTTAAGCTTCCTTAGAATTATCTTCCGAACACCTACAATTGTTACTGTAAGTTACTTGAAAAATATCTCAAGGAACTTTATGCATCTCCACAATCAGACCTCAATCAGGTCTCAATAAGCCAGATGTTTTTTGGTTTGGTAAATTCGAGTCTTATATATGCAAAATACTAGACCAAGGTCGATCAAAAATAGCATGTCTTAATTTTCAAAGTCGGATATTTCCTAAGCTTTAAGAGATAAATTATGAAGAACTCGACAAGCGTATTCCACTCAAAAATAATTTGAATCATCGAGCTAAAATTAAGAATTAAGGATCGTTTTTAGTATTTGTAATACTCGAGGCGTCTTACTTTGCGAGCCCATGGCGCATCTCCTGACAAGTCCATAGACCCCAAATCCAAAACTTAAATTCGACTACAATATATGGCTGTGCAGCGGCCATATAAATAGAAGCAAATCCTTCACAATCTGGCCAACGTCCCATTTCACTAAGAAAATGGAAGCATTTAAAATCATTGAAGCCTGTTATTTCGCAAGAATATTATTATTTTTGTGATAATTTAAATAAGCTTAATTTCTTATTCCTTTCAATATAGTATATAAATTTTTAACTTAATTTTGAGTTCTTCTAACATGATTACGCGTTTCTTAATCTTTTACTTTTCCATAATATTGTTCTATTAAAAAAGACAAATTGTTTTAATAAAAATTCGTGTTACTTAAATTAAAGTCGCAAATAGTTTTCATTACAGCTCATTTTTACTTTTGTTCAAATAGTGCTATCTGCTTATTAATGTTTAAATCGATAAAATTTTCTTTTGTAAATAGTTCTATCAGACATATAAGCGCGAATATCTTAAATTAAAAAAAAAAAAATTAACATATGTACGACTTAGACATTGTTGTACCCTCCAACACCACTAGTGATGAATGAGAGTATACTTAGTTTGTCATTCCGTGTGAAACTTTTTTATTATACATCTAAGACCCCAGAGTAATTCTTTGATTTAGCGATGTCCTCTGTTGAAAACAGGCCCACTTTCGGAAAACGCAAAAGAAAAGAACAAACTTGGTCTTAAATTGCTTGTAGTTATCCTAAGTAGTTTGGGATTGAAATCCGGCAACATCGGTTTAGTAGGCTCAGAGTTATGAATCAAAATGTGGAACCACCACCCTAAAAAATTGATAATATTATTTCCAAAACTCACATAAATGGTGGAATAATGCAGAGAATGATATAAGATTTAGCACAAATCCGTTTTGTACGACTGCAAATCATACCGTTAGATTTTGTAAAGATCGGTCCATAATTTACCCTAGGCCCCATATAAACCCCTTCCCTCGGAAAACAGTTTAATACGCCTAAATCCGTAATAAATAATGCTATCATAAGAATATTTAGGATCATTATTACAACTTGCCGTTTGTTAAAGGTAAGATTTTATAGGTCGTATAACAAGTTGCTTATTATTTAATTTTTAGTTTGACCTACCCGGTAGGATGACCTTGCCTTTAACATATCGCTCACTTAAGTTTAAAGCAAAGTTGTAATAATGAAAAACTTTTTATACGTGGGACAAAATCCTACCTTTAACTAACGTCAAGTTGTAATAATGGCCCTTAATGCTTCACAATTTTAAAGGAATAGAAATCACACTAATAAATTTCGTGATGGTCGGTCCATAATTTACCATAAGCCCCATATAAAGGTCACTTTGGGGGAAATAATTAAATTCGTCTAAAACCGTAGCAGATATAAATATATATAATATCATGCAATTTAGTGATATACGGTAAGGGGTGCCAGACGTACTGTTTTTAACAGTACATGTACTGATTTTTTTAACTGTACTGTTTTATACACAACACTCAAAAAATTACGCAAATTTACTGTTTTTTATACTTTGTACTGGGTTGTGTACGGTTTTTTTTTGATCCAGTCTACAAATAACAAAGATATTAAGAAAACTTAGTGAAATTGGCCTTAATAAATTAAAAATTGTTTGAAATTAGAAAATTAATCTAGGAAACAATAATTTTCTCAAATTCTATACGATTTAAACAACTATGAGTGTGGTGAAAATTGCTTTAAATACCAATATGTTTAAAGAAAATCCTACTAACACAACCAATGAATTAATTTTTTTAAGCAAAATTTTTCTCTCTTTGGATGTTAGTCATTCTTATTATATGGCTTACATCATTGTTTTTGTTTTCCTGTGTTTATATTTTGAAAAAAAGGTTAATTTTTGCAAAAATTTTATAACAAATTCAAAAAGACATACTTATAAACCAAAATATTTAAACATTAAACATTGGAATACGAACTATGGCCAAATGCTTCGTTTGTGAGGTTTGCTTTATAAACGCAAATGGTGTCATTTCGTATATGAAATGCTTTAAAATTTACTTATTAAGTGTATTTCTTTATATTATTGCTGTTGCATATTGAATCAAAAGATAAAAAAATGTTTAATAACTTAAATAAAAAGTAACATACGTTTTCATCCAAAAAAAATATTACTGTTTTTTTTCTTGATTGTGCTGTTATTTTGTATTCATTGTACTGTTTTTATCCGAATTTTAAATCTGGCTACCCTATATACGGTCCATAATTTACCTAAGATCCCATATTATGCTAGGAACACAACTGGGACGAACGACGAATTTTTCCGTAAAAATTCGCTGAGTAAATTCGTTGTATGAAGCACAATAACGACGAATAGCTGGCAGCTTTTATAATTGAGAAAGTTGATTACTGTTTGTGCAAAGGGAGAGAAATAGTGTGACCATATTAAAAAAAAAAATGCTTAAACATAAAAACATAATCAAAAACACAACTAAAAACTATTTTTATAGCAAAATACTTTGTATAATTACTTTATGTGTTATACAATAAAAAAAAAAAAACAATTACATATTAAAGTAAAAAGTAACTTTATTTACTGAACTACTTCTTAACTAAAACCCAACATGGTCACCTAGTACTGATTTGTTCGTCGTTCGCCGGCGTATGAAATAGAATTAAATCTATTTAAAGTTCGCCGCGTGTGCATTTTCATATACACAAACGTCTTTTATTTTTGGCGACGAATATTCGCGGGCAAAAATTCATCGTTCGCCCCAGTTGTGTTCCTAGCATTAAGCAGCCATTTGAAATTTACTGTAAACGCTAAAACTTATTGCGCTGCTGTAATAAGTTTTTTCTGTAACAGTCTTCAGAATTTTGGGATGATTGGTCCATAATTTAGCATGGGTCCAATACAAATTACCCACCTGATAATCATTTTAGTTTGGCTAAAACTGTTACGAATCATAATATTTTGCTTAAGCTACTTCAAACTTCTAAAAAGAAAAGCATACAACTTTCTAATTGTCGGTCAATAATTTAATATAGTTCTAAACCGCAACCAATTTTAATGCTGACGTTCCTTTTTATGAAGATTAGGTAATAATATATATGTAGATTTCATATAGAGCCCACTCCTGTCGGTGGAGGGTATTAAAGATTCAGCACAGCCGAAGATAGCACTCTAACTTGTTTTTAAATAAAATAAAATTAAATTATTACTCTTATAGCCCTCGATATATAATCTAACCCTTTGTATTGTTAGTAAATAACGTAACTTGAATTTCATTCAGAAATTAAGACGCCATCCTATTTCTAATAAATTCCCCTTTTTGTGATGATAAACTACATAGTAAAAAACCCATTATTCTGTGAAAAACACTATTCATAAGAATATCTTTTTTAAATACGCGTATTTTTTTTATTATACAACCGGTGTGTTATAAAAGATTTTTGTTTACTTTATTCTTAAGAAGTCTTTTGATGAGTATTAAAATCAAGACTGACAGATGCGAAACTCAATCAAAGTTGCAATATATTCTCTTGTTGCCTTTTAATTTTTTAAAAATTATATTTCAGTTTGTGTAAATTTACAAAATGTTTGTTGTTTATTTTTATCTTGCTTTTGAATTTTGTTTTACAACAAAAAACAGAAAAGCCAAGCAAGTTAAAGTTGTCTAGTGTGTGATTGCATGTTTGTATGTATGTGTGTGCATGGGTTAAGAATGATGCTTACTTGCCAAGATTGACTTTGTGTTTTAACTTGTTTTGGCTGATTTTTAACCGTCATTTATAGCCGAGGATATAAAAGCATTCCTAAGTATTCACAAACACTTCGTTCTAGAGTGAAATTCAACAAAGCGGTTGGCGCGGTAATTTTTTTAAAAAATAAAAAAGATCGAATTTTTAAAAAACATTTCAACACGCAAAGCTTTAAATTTTGTTTTGTAATTTTGTGATTTTGTTAAGAAAAGTTGGCGTGTTGAATAATTGTTAAGTGAAAAATGTTGAATATAATAAAAGTGATTAATATAATTTTAATATTTCAAATATCTGCGGTAATGTAAGTGAACAAAACAATAATTTTCTTAAAAAACTTGTAAATTATTTACGAAAATTTGTGGTTAAACGAAACTCAAGAATTTTAATAAAAAGTAACTTGAAAAATTAAGAAATTTTGTGTGTTTATAAAAATGTTTATACCAAATGTGTTAAATAATGACGACACTTGTTAAACATATTTACATTTTTTTTAAATTTATCTTGTAATAAAAATAATAACAATGCATATGAATATACATACATACATATGCATGTAAATATCTTGGTATATGTATGTATGTATATATGTATATGCATGCCTACGTAAAAAAAAATATTTATTTTAGATTAAAATAAACATAAATTTATTATGTGTGTGACTAAAAGATACTTAAAGTTGTTTTTCAAGCATAAAATACATATTTTTGTCAAAAACTGTAACAATATAGTGTTAAAAACATCTTTCAACTAACGTCTACTGATATTTCTATTGTCGAAGAATATCTTATAGAGGTTGTGTATTGATAACCAAGATGCTTGTACCTTATTGGGGAACTTTGGCTCTTGCCGTTCTCCAGAAATACAAATTGAAGACATTAAAAAAATAGCAACAAGGGATCTATGCACTTTTTTTATCTTTGCGAACTATTCTTTTAAGGCCCGTTTTCACAACTTACCGACAGCTAAAGGTAGGATTTTATCGGCCTTTACTTTAACCTACCAGGTGGGATGAACCTTCATTTGACTTATGGCAAATTTAAGGTAAAAGTAAAGTTTTAATGGAACACTTTTTTACGGCCGATAAAATCCTACCTATAGCTATCAGTAAGTTGCGAAAACGGACCTAATAAGAATTATAAAGCATCAAAACTTATATTTATAAAATAAAACTTGACTCAATTGAACTTTAATTGTTAGAGGACTTATGTACAAAAAATATGTTATAACATTTACACGTAACAGAGTTTCTATGGCACTTTTTTCTACAAAAATTTTTCTAGAACCTAATTGTTTAAATTTAATTATTATTAAAAATTCTATTTATTTTTTATTATTTGCCTTGTATTCTAGCCCTTTCTTCTAAATTTTTAAACATATCGCACACTAAATCATAAACAGGCACAACTCGAAAGTTATCAAAATCGTATTTTTGTTGAAATATCCAAAGTCATGGAAAACATTTTTAGTTATAGGCACTGTCACGTCCGAAAAACTTTTTTAATTTTGTTATATATTGCAGTTTTTTGCGAAATATTTTTTGATTTGTGAGATATACGCCAAGATAAGGTGATAAAAACTACATTCATGTGTTTCACCAATATTATAATTTAAATGATAATAATTTTCGATACGTAGTTTTCATATTATCAAATTTTTTTGGTATGAAAACTTTTAAGGTTTACTATTACTATAATTAAGCTTTAATTTCATAACTATAAAATGAATTTAAGCAATATGGTAACAATTCCATCTATATAAATAACCGTTGTGTCCGCATTGAATTTTTCGCAAAAGTGGATAATCAACAAAATGGCTTCGTAATAACTCAAAAACCATAAGAGATAGAGACCTGAGGATTGTGCAAATCTATAGACCGTTTAATTAACCACAGGATACGGTCTTATCTAATTTTTTTGAGTTAATGATATACAAGATAACTTCGGCACGACGATTTGTTAAACTCCATTTTATTTCAAAAATTGCAAGCATGTTTTTGAAGTCAGTTTTCTGCCTCTCCTAAACATGATTGAATATTAAGTTGTGCCTGTTTATGATTTAGTGTGCGATATGAATATAGGGTACGTTCGTAAATGCAGTAGTTGCGCATCACTTGCGCATAAATTAAGTTCTTAAAAGCAACACTTGTAAGAAACTTGTCTTTACTCTCATATGTCAAAAGTTTTTTAATGCAGTGATGCAGACACTCTGCAGAAAATTTTGGCAATTATTGCATCAGTTAATTTTCTGGTGCAATAACTTTTGACATAAATGTAATCGTTTTATTTTTCTTGTAATTTATAAGAAAAACGTCATTTTTAGGTTCAATATTTTCAATAAAATTTGTCATCGCTAT
This sequence comes from Pollenia amentaria, assembly GCA_943735925.1. Taxonomy (NCBI): domain Eukaryota; kingdom Metazoa; phylum Arthropoda; class Insecta; order Diptera; family Polleniidae; genus Pollenia; species Pollenia amentaria. The sequence goes on along the minus strand of OX031009.1, from coordinate 215,926,433 downwards.
TGTTGATAACATTTTTATAAGTGAACATAACATGTTATGAAACTTTTGAAATTAAGCACTTACTCAAGGCGAATTCATGTATACGGTGGTGTCGATACTACAACAAGTAACAACACCAAAAACACACCAATGTATTTTTTTGTTGCTTTCGTTGATCGATATGTCAAAAACACAAGCAACTTTTGACATTTCTCTCTCTAAGTAAGAAAAAAAAGTAGCACAGCTGTGCTTTCAACGTCACATGAAAAATGAATTCGCCTTGGTCAAAATCTAGTCACGGAGTAGATTTAGTTTTGTATGGGAAATCTAGTCAAAAACAACTAGATTTGGCTTAAAGTCTCGTAAGTACCCTACAAAAAATGAATGGAGTACATGGTCCAAAGGAGTACTTTTTGGACTACTCTTATGTAATGCAGCCATGGACCATTTCATTTTAACAAGAATTTTTTAACGACGTTTGGCAACACTTAAAATGCTTGGTGTTAAATTACAGCTCTGGTAGCACTTATGTCATTTGTTTAGGTTACTAAACTGACATAGTTGGTAAGATAATTTATATTATTTAATTACCGTGGAATAATTATAGTGGAATAGAGTAGCTGGCAAACTAACTCCTAAGAGTACTCCATAGGGTAGTAAAATAGAGTATTTTTAAAACTAGTATTTGTGGGTGCTCTATGCTGTAGCGACATAGAGTAGTTTTGGGGGTACCCCAATGTAATGCATAGCTGGATTACGTGGTCCAGCCCTAGGACATCGCAATGTAAATTGGAGTATGTTTTTACATACATTTAGGTTAGGTATTGGAGTAGTCCTACTCCCTTATGGAGTAGTCCATACACGCATGTATAGAGTAGTCTCGTTTTTTGTAGGGTACTAGATATCGTTGTAGTGAAAATTGGCTATAAAACATAAATAAAAATGTATCCCGCTCAAAATAAAAATGATCGGATTGTTTCTGACAAAAATCGATAAAGCAGGATATATTACACCAAATTCTGATAACTATTCTGATTCGGGCGTAATATCAATAAGATCTGTTTCTTATTTTTTTTCGATTTCACAACAACCCTGATTAAAAATTATACATGAAAAGGTCCATAACAAAACGCAACAATTCCAGTTTATAAGTTTTTTTTTTTTTTTTTTTTTTTTTTTTTTTTTTTTAATTAATTTTATATATATTAAAATCTATAAAGCTATTGTCATGGAAGCTATAAAATGTCAATAATTATTTATTCAATAACAAATTTAATGGCACAGATCAAAATTAAAAAATTTTACGTCTATGCAAAAACTAATTCGGAATGTTAGTAAAAAGTGAAGAGTAACAAAAAAAGAAAGGTACTTATTGTTGTCTATAAAACTTATAAAATTAAAAACAAAAAGGTAAAATAACAATATAAGGTGCATTCGAGAACCCAACAATTTTTAATATTTTTTCTGAGCTTTACTGCTTTTTACTAAATTGCGTTCCCGTGCAGAATATAAGATCACAAATTGATAACGTAAAGTGACAGTTCTTGACTAAGTGTTTACAAATTTTAGCTGCAGAACTTTTTGCAGTAAAATTTAGGAAAACAAAAAAATAAAACACATAATTCAAAAGATAAACAAACAAAAAGCATACAAATTGTGAAAAAATTATTTAAAAAAAAGAAAAGTTAAAATAAAACTTAAATAAGAAGTGAATTTATACATATGATTAAATTAAACTTTTTTATGGAGCAATTATATGGCTCCATACCAACTTTTAAGCCCTAAGAATTAGCAAAAACAAATAAAATTAAAAAAAAAAACATAAAATAATTTGTTTGTAGTTTCCTCAAATGTTCGTGTTTTAATCGAGTACTGACAATAAAACGAGTTAAGTAGTCAAAAGTGTGCCAATTTTTTAACACTACATCTATTTTCCATCAGCTGTTTCCTAAATTTTATTAATTTTTAAAAATTTTGCGTTCGCGTTCTTTTTTGGGTAAACAGTAAATTTTCTGTTTTCTTCATTTCTTCATTTCATTTACTGCATGCATTTTACTGTAAAATTATTTGAACGCACCTGTTATTGAAATGAAAAAGTCATAATTCTAAACATAATTCATGTCAAAAGGCAACATTTCTATCGGGCTCATATCAAAACGTATTTATTTACTATAAATCGAATAGAAACGCAACAATTCCAAATTTATGGTCTAAATAACTTCAAAACTAACTGGCAGATAAATTAATTTATTTATGATTTTTGTTAATAGTAGACAACTTTTATACCACAACAAGTGTTTAAAAAAGTATGTATATACGAATTGTTATGTTTTGTTATGGACCTCCTCACATGTAACTTGACATATTAAACTAATTTTCTTTATTTGGTACGACACACAGTTTATTGACCTCCAAAACAGACAACATTTTTTTTTATCTATTTCTGAACAAATTCATTGAAATACGTTGCATTGTGTTCCAGACTTAACTTTAGCCTAATTAATTTAAAAAATGTTTGTTTTCAAAGATGAAGTGAAAGTGTTAAAAAAAAATTTTCTGTTGAATATTGTTGCAATGGAATAAAAATTTCTTGTAGCGTTAAAAAATCATTCTTTGGACAATTTATGTAAAATATGCAAATTGCCGATAATAAAAAAGAATATTTATTTCTTAAAGAAGTAAAATTGATGAAACTATTCTTTTTACTCGATTCAGTCTTTATTGTTTTGTAAGTTTCCATTCTGTTTGCGTTCTGTTTGTACGTGCTCTTCGTAATGCCTCTTAAGTATACAGTGAGACCCTGGTTATCGCAACAGGCCTAGTTGACTGGTAAAATGTGATGAAACTCGTCAAATTTTGCGGAAAAAATCGTCAAATTGACTTACTTAAATTGTCATTGTAAAATAGCTCTAACTTTTGTTAATTTTTTTTTTTAAATTTTTAACTATTTTCAGTTTGTTTTAATTGAATTCATACATACATATCGAACTTGATCATAAAGAGGGTGTTAACTCAAAATATTCATATCTACCCGCTGTGATGAAACGGTTGGTTAAAAAATTATTTTTAATATGGCCGTAAATTAAATTAAAAATGTTTTGCTTCTACACTAAGTTTTTAAATTTTGAGTTAGTACCCTCTTTATGATCAAGTGCTATGTGTATTTTTTTGTCTCACAAAATCTTTTAAAATAAAACTTTTATTCTCGGTCCTGTAAGCTGCAAATGCATGCCAGTTTTAAATTTTTTACAGGCCGACCTAACAAATTCGGCAAGCCTTTTTTTTAATATAAAAAAAATCAGTTTTTTAACACTCCAAATTAGAAAAATATTTAAGTACATTAAGTGAATATATAAGTTCATTCTCGAAGCGTTGCTCAGGATGCTTATACCTCCGAAAAGGCTATACAAGTTGAGAATCTAGAATCAGGGACCTGACCTCATTAAGATCTAAAATCATGGGAGTAACACAGTCAAAAATTGTTCAAAAGTATTAGATACATTCACCGATTTTATACATCAGATATGCTGTTTCAGAACTTAAAAAAATATTTTTAATTAAAAGTTAATCTATTACCAGAATCCAAAGCGTAAATTACTATGATAAAAACTAGACCAACGAGCAAAACGAACGCCGAAAATATAAAACACATTTTGTATGTATTATAAACTGCTTACATGTGATGAAATTTCTGCTAACCAAATATAGAAGATTATATAAAAATGTATTCAAAAATATAAAATAAAACTTAAAACTTTTGTAAATAAGTATAACATTTTTCTATTAAGTAAAAAAATTTTCAAATAAGGGCATAAATCGTCAAAATGTCATTCTATAACTGCAAAATCGTCAAGATGAAAATAAATTGTCAAATCTTATATTCGTGGCAACAGGCAATATTTTTACATTACATTTTTTATCGGTCATGTTTTGTAAACCGAAATCACGTGAAATTGAAATCGATGGAGATTGTAAGTTCAATTTTTTTAAAACTAAACGTAGTTTTTCTTGATTTCAAAAGTAGGTTTGACAAATAGAATATGGGAATTATTTCTTTTCATAAGCTACTTTATTATATTCAACATTTTTTATTTTTCGAATTTATTCTATGAGCTAAATTTCAGTTATGTATTTTATAAAGCTTTACTATTACAAAAAAGCTTTATAAAATACATAAATGAAATTTAGCTCATAGAATAAATTCGAAAAATAAAAAATGTAGAAAAGTAGTAGTAGTAGTAGTAGTGTGGTCCTCAAAGTATGCCGTATATATAAGGAAATATTTTTATCAACTTTAAACACAGGATATAAATCAAAATTTGTTCGATTTTAATTTCACGTGATTTCGATTTCTTGAACATGGCCGTATATATTCTTTTTTATGGGGTGTCATCAAGTAATAAAACAATGGTCGATCATATCAACTTTTCGGTAATCGCAACAGGCCAAATTTTTTGAATCGAGCGAAAATTATTCGTTTCCTTTGTTGATTAAATTATTGCTACTTTTAAAGTACACTTTACACTATCACACAAGTCTTACGTATTCCATCATACTATGTAAGATAAAAATCTAATAAGTGTTGTTGCGAATGCCAACAAATCTAATTTAACATAATAGTTTGTATTCACACTATCCCACATGAACATGCTTTTGTAAAAATGCAACCCTGAACAAATGAATAGTATTATTGTTTAAAAAAATTAAAAAAAAAAACGATGAAGTTGTATGGGATGTCAACATTTTTTTTTGTAATACTTGTAATTTTAAAGCATTAAATTCACACTATCCCACTTTTACATATTACTTGAGTTTTTGACATGTTTTAATGCAAAGTATAAAAGTGTAAATTACCCTTAATTTTTGTAATGCATTCCAAAAAAATGCGTTTTTTTTTGAAGCGGTTGAGAGAAAAAGCTTATAATAGGGAGCTCCAATAAAAGAGCTTTTATGGTGGTCATGAATGCTTATGAAAAAATTTTATAATATTTTTTAGTGCTTATAACAAAAAAGATTTTAAAGCGAAAAATTACTACAACTCTACATCTGCACACTAGCGTTACGGTTGTGCGACTTTAGTTGTAATTTGCAACCTTTTTGACGCTCTGACACTTTTTGTGCGACTTTTTTAAACTCGTCTAATTTTGCAAATTTTTCCAACTTTGTGCAACTTTTTCCCCCTTTTTTCATAGACATTTACTGCATAATAACACATATTTTCCCTTAAAAATATCAATTTTGTTTAAAATATTCCCGATAGATCAGGTGATTATTTTGTATCAAGGCGAATTTAATTAATGAATTGTATTGAATTTGCCTCGTTATGTATCGCGTTCATTGAATTTCCATGGCATTCTCGTATGATTGGTATTTATATTTTAAGCTTTTTAAAACCAACTTTTTTACCTCTAACGAATACATTAAATATATAGATCTTATATCTGAATTTGAAAATGTTATAAATGACACTAAGGGCTAATAAATCAGAGCAAGTTAAACTCTGTTTTTGGTTTAAAATGTGTTTAAACCAACAAACATATAAATCAGTAAATATATAAACCATTTTTAAACGAATACAATTGGCCGTTTAAACTACCAATACAGACCATATGAACTTGGCAACATTTATCGTATTGCTGCCACATGTTATTTTTTCAATTACATATTATACATGGGACACTGATTTACTACTGTTGAGTTTAAACTACATTTAAGTTTAGTTAAACTAAACCAGCGCTTAAGCATTCACTGATTTATTAGCCATAAGGCTTTTATTACGAATTCAGGTATTTAGAAAGTACATCATGATAAATCAGACATATCGATGACTTACTTTCTCAACCTCGTAACTTTAAAAAATACGGGTTTGACTTTTTCGTATCAAACGATTGCTATTTTTGTTTCAATTTATTATTTCAATAATTTATTAATATTTCCAGAATTGAGACAAAATATTGAAATAATGAGTTGTTGGAGTAATAGAACACAAAAATAGCAATCGTTTGATATGAAAAAGTCAAAACCGTATGTTTTTAAGTTACGAGGTTGAGAAAGTAAGGCATCGATATACATTTTTGAAGTTAAAAAATGCTTTAAAGGAACCATTATATCTTAATTTAATAAAATTTGCGGCGCATGTATAAACTCTACCGCACAGCAATGCGTGTGCAGAAATTCTTATTCAAAATTAGGATTAATGAAAAATAAATTAACCAACATGTTAAAAGTAAAAACTTGTGAGTCAATGCTATCAGCTCTAAATTTCTTAGATACCGAAATAGAAGGTTGGAAGCCAAGTAATGAACTTGGGCGAAAGTACAGAGACTAAATTAACAAAAAAATAAAACGTAAAATTTATATACAATTAAACTATATCGCTATCTTAAATGCAAACGGACGTAACTACACAAAAATTTATTTTTTGTTTGGTTTTTGTTCGTTTTATTAAACTATACGTTAATTTTTAGACGCCTGCGACCTTGTTACTATTGATTTTGTAAAGTTTTTTTGCTTGTCCTGTAAAAAAAAAAAATAAAAATGTAGTTACTTCCGTTTGCATCTAAGGTGCAAACACATTATTAAAAATCAAATGTAAAATTAATACACAAAAGTGTTTTTAATAAACACAATTTTAATGAATTATTTCCAATTTGTATCGTTTGAATTGGCAATTCCTTTTTGTTTTGTTAGTTGTGTGTTAGTTTTTTTGTTTAATAAAAATGTTAAAAAAAGTGTTAGACTTTAATTTGAAAAAATTACTTTTTTGTGCAACTTTTTGTTTTAAAAACGACTTTTTGTGCGAATTTTTCAAAATTCTCAACGGTAGCCCTGCTATATACACATACAAACGTATGACAATGAAGCCCATTTCGGCAATTATGGGGTTTTTCGAAAGCACACAAATTCTTAAATAAATTAAAGTAAGCAAATCGCATGATTCATTAAGTTAAACAAAAGCGCTTATAGTCAGCAGAAAATTGTCTCTAAGCCGGGAACTCCCTATACAAAAATCATGCATTTCATCAGCAGGTTTGTTAGCACTTATTTTGTATTTTCATAGTAAAAACCTGCTGCTTTTGCAGCACATTTTTTCCTGGGATGTAATTAATTACTTTTATTGCCAAAGATAAAAAGATAAAATAAATATTTGGTTTATCAAATTTAAATTACCGTCTTTATTTTTTTTTTAAATTATTTATTAAATGTTACAAATACAAACACAAATTATATTCTTACTTAATAAACCGATCAATGGTAACTTTGATCTTCAGCTAGTTGTAGTGTAACTGGCCAGAGCCACTGGCGGGAATCGAACCCGCAACCCTCGCACTGATAAACTAGTTATCTACCAACTAGCGTATCGGGGCCCCCAGATCCCCGTCTTTAATATTTATTTATTAATTCTTAAATTTCCTTCTGTCGATGTTTTTAAACTTTATGTTTACAATATTTATGACATATTTACGATAAATTAGATTAGTTTCATTCCAATTTTTAATGTATTGTATATAACCTTCAAATAAATATTTAAAAAAAAAATCAAAGCGTATAAAGTATTAAATAATTTGGTGTTTCTTTTTTAATTTAATTACATTTTAAAGTATTTTTAATATTATCTATCAAACAAAAATGTTTCCATGATATTGTACTTGTTGGTAAAAATAAACCAAAAATCGTAAACCTCTAGCGTTAATCAATGTAAAAATCATTGTACGTACTTGCATTTCGAAAATTAAAGTCCAATTTGTCATACTATCAATGACAATAGACTTGAAAAGAACAAAAAAATAATAATAAAACCATATACGAGTTTTAAAGTTTTCAAGACAAGTGCCAAACAAGTGTCAAAGTTATTTTGTCTTACTACACATTCTTAACACTCACACTTACGTAAGACAAATATTATGTAAAAACAAAAATTCTACAACTAAATCAAGGTGTTTTACATATAAAATTCGTTTAAATCAAACCAAACAATCGCCAATAGATGGGCAGATACTCGTACATTCATTCATTCATGGCTTTCTATTGATGATTATAAAAAGTCCAAATACAAGCATGAGTAATGGTTCTGGTCAAATTGTATTGACATGTGAGTATAAATAAATTTACTTTTTATAGGTACAAAAAGTTTGGGAATACCAACCTGTGGATTGACATATTTGATCTGTATAATTGATTAGTGTAACGATCATTTCCGAGTAAACTAAAATAACTTTTTTATTTATCATTAACCAGAAAAATGCCAGAATAATAAAATTCCCTTAAAAAACATCAAGTTCAAAATTATGATAAGGTTTATAATGATTTAAAATCAAATTAAACATTACAAATGGTCTAATATTTATTTAAGCATTATATAATTTTTAAAAATTATGGGGACTTTTTCTCAATGATCAAATAATATTCGAAAAAAGGATTTAATATAAAAACGACGTTATTTTAACGTTTAATTTGTTTTAACTGGGTTCTTAAAATTAAAAAAAAAAACAAGTTAAGTGCTATTTTCGGCTGTGCCGAATCTTTGATACTCTCCACCGACAGTAAGATTATTTTAGAAGTGTTCTCCATATGCGATCTATTAATTTTTAACCAACCTTAATAAAAACTGACGTCAGAATTATAATTGGCTGCAGTTTATGGGCATTTCCATGTCATCGTACGTGACATTTGTACGCATTCAGAGAGGTAGAGATTTTGCAAAAATTGTGGTTACTGGCAAATACTTTTATCATTGTGTTTCATTAAGAGGGTACTATATTTGAAAAAGAAATTACCATATTCGGAATCTAGTTGTCCAAAATATGTGTATATTGTACTTGATATAAATCGGAAGTGCATTTAATGTGAATGCGAAAATCTACGAATTATAGGCGGTGTTTTTTTTTATTAAACCACAACAAATTTTTTTCCTTTATAATCCAAAATTCGAAAAAAAAATTTTTATTTTGGATGAGGAACAAAATTTAATATCGCTCGTGACATACCGACGTGCAGATTTTTCTATTGTAGAATTATAATAAAGGAAATATATGTTTTGAAAAACATATATGTAAACAAAAACTTGAAACAAACAAGTGAGAAAGTTTACGCAGGCCAGCCGGACCATATGATACCCTACACCACAGAATTTAAAGACAAATTTTCAAGAGTGTACCCCATGTGGAACCCATGGGCAGTCATAGACCTGCCAGAACATAAACGTGTTATGATGTACAGATTCATTTAACAGATTTTTGTGCCGAATATTATTTCGATCTTTTCATCTATATGAAATTGGTTTTTCTTTAAGTGATTTTAGGAACGGCATGGGACCTATGGTTAATTTTGAATCCTCCAGCACCGCATTTTGTTATGATATAGTAGCTATCGTAAAAGTCATTGTCGCCAATTCTTAGGTATATACTAACATTCATAAGGAAGTTCGGGAGTAGAATTTGTATGGGAGCTATGGTTAAATATGGATCGATTTCAATAAAATTTGGTAAGATAATTTAGATTGCAATAAAATAAGTTTAAACCAAATTTAATCTTAATACCGACAATATAAGATGTTTTATGGGCACAAAGACACTAGTCCGGTAAGAAACTTGTATGGGGACTATGTGAAATTATGGACCGATTTTCACGAAATTTTGTACTGATCTTAAGAGTCTTACGAAAGTGTGTCAGACTAAATTTAACTTCAATAGCATTATACCTTACGGTTTTAGCGGTAATATTTCCGAGAGTATGCTTTATAAGGGATATATGGTAAATTATGGACAGATCTTTACGGAATTTGATAGTGTAATTTCTAGACCTAAAAAATTATGACAGACCAAATTTTACTAAAGTATTTCCCGAAAATGTGCTTTATATGGGGCCTATGGTTTATTGTGTACCGATTATCCCAAAATTGCACTGCGTTATTTCTGTCGGAGGGTACAACAAAAGTTTTATGTCGCTGGCTCAATATTACAAGCTTTTATGGAAAATTTTTTTTTTGGATTTTCAGTTAGTAATATGTTTGTGTTGTATGGGAGAATTTACAACTTTGACAGTTGATCCAGAGACGCCAAGCACGCCCTTGGCCACCTTGAACAACAGTGTTTCATAGTTGTATGTCACATGTGATCAATAGTTCAGCAACAAAGTTGTAAGTACCCCATAAATAGAGAATAATAACGATTAAGCGTTATTTTCAAAATTCTGTTAGGATCTTTTATTAAACCAATTTAAATGCACCTTTTAGTGTACTGCTCAAGATAGAATTTCTGAATGAAATGATGTCTGTCCGTCCAGCTGGCAGACTGGCTGTCCATTTAAGTCTTGTGCGCAAAGTTCAGGTCGCAAATTGTAAGGTAATTTGATTAAATTTCATATGTACGTTAACATATTTATTAGACCCAATCCTATTAAGATTAAATTTAATCATAGCTCCCACATAAATACTACAATAGCTCCCACACAAATAATACTAAAGGTGACAAAACGTACCTTTAATAATAATTATAATTGGCGACAATAACTTTTACTAGAGCCACTATGACATGACAAAATGTTTTGCTGGTAGATCAAAAATTAACCATAGGCCCCTTGTAAGCCCCCTTCATTAAATCATAGGCATACAAATCGTATATAGATGAAGATAGCTGAATAATTTTATTATGGCGGGACGATGATTGCCAACGGGACGATGGTGGCAAAATGAGTACACTTTCGAAGATATATTTTTAAGTGGTATAGGTTTTCTTTTGGTCGGGCTTGACCGACTATAATTTATTACTTGTTTTATAATAAAAATTATGTCGTAATCAAGAATTTCAATTATTATGTTTTGGCACGTGTAGACTATTAGTCTACCAAGCCACTTTTTATAGATCTTGCTCTAAACGGTGATCAAATGAATAAATATTTTTTTACAATGAGACCTTTGAAATTTATTTGCTGTTATTTTTATGACGTTATCTTATATTTTATTACTTGTTCTTTGAAAATGTAACTTTATTTCAACGTTTTGTTGAACATGATTTGAGAAGAAATAATTTGATAAAATTACAATAAAAATGAATAGATAAAGAGAACTCTTTATGTAATTAAAAATTGATGGAATTTTCATAAGAGAAAAGAAATAGAAAATTGTAAAATAGAAATCTATTTTATAAAAAGTTAGCTTAAACCCCTTTTACACTATTCTGCAAGTCTTAAGATATTTGCTCTCACAAAACCCCACGATTTTTAGTCTGATTGTCAAAAAATTAAACAGAAAATATTTTCAAAACATTTTGGGTCTACACCAAGACGAATTTATTAGAATGTGGTGCGAAGTAAACAGCCTGTAAGTTTTTAGGAGGTGTGAGTTGTCTTTGTTAACAAACTAAAATTTTTTTATGTAAAAAAAGATATATTTGTTTATAAACAAAATCTTTCATGTTAAAAAGCGTATGTTTAAGTAAATTTTTAACAAGATTGGTAATAAACATACTCGACCTTTTACTTGCACTGATCTGATGTTTTTGACAATATAAATTCGCATTGGTCTGCACTATCACACATAAAACAAAAAATGTTTGTGGAATATAAATAGCTGGTCAACATAAATAATATTTATATTATTATTTTAGGTGCGTTTTAAATTTTATATTTCTTTTTTAGATGCGTTTTAAATTTTGGCTTGATTTTAACAACTGAGGCATTATTTGTGAAGCGGACATACTAACAAATTATTTTGCCAACATTCCTTTATATTCGACATAACTATACCTCTAGGAAATATCAATGCGTGTGCCAAATATTTTATTTTTTTGATGTTTATTTGTCGAGTTATGGGGTAGTTAAGTATTGCCGTTATTGAAAACTTGTTTTTTTAAAATTGTTTTGAACTTTTTATCTCCTTTTTGAGTTCGATGAGCGTCCCCTTCCCCTCGTCCTACCACACCATTTTTTTGGATCGTCATTAGAGTAGGGGGTCTAGTGCATCCAAATTATATAGGAATAAAAGTAAGAAGTTAAAATATGAAAACTAAAAATTACCAAGTAAAAAAGTAGTGTTGGTCAATCCCGACCATATGATACCCAATACAGTACCTTGTTTGGGACCCGTGGGCAGACATGGACCATTCAGATTAAGATTCATGTAAAAGTTATTTGTGCCGAATACACAGTGAAACACACAAAATGGAAACTCCTTATCGTGTGGAATTTTTAGAAGTACTTATCGAATATAACAGAACCACATTTGGGCTTTGCTAGTTTAGCTGCTGCTCAGATATTATGGCCTCATATATATTTTGGCTTAAACTGGATTTTCCGAAGAACACGCAATTTTTCTTACGGCTATCTCTCGGAAACCATTTGCAAGTTTGTTTTCCTGCCTTCGGCACTTTTGCAGCTATGGACTAAGAGAAAAAGTGCTAGATGAACTTAACAAAAAAAAAAAAACTTCACGTAGTGCCCCAAAATTGCTAAAATGTTAAAAAATTTAACAAGATAATTAAGATTGAAATCAAACAATTTTGGACCAAATTTAATCTAAATAACAAAATAATAAGAAGGTTTATGGGCACAAAGACTGTTTTCCGAAAAGAAGCTGTATGGGGGCTATGTAAAATTATGGACTGATTCCTAATACTTTATAGGCTTGGTCTTTGTGATTAACACCTCGGTAAAACATTTCATTAAATTCTCTCCAAAATTGCTACCTGTACTTTGCGCACAAGTTATACTTGGTGGCATCGTTAGATTGACTCAAAAAGTGATTCTGAGTCGATGGTTGTATTTAAAGGTGGGTCCAGGACCAACATTTTAAGGTGTTACAAACATCAGCACACACGTATAATATCCACTCCATTATAAAACTTTAACCATGCACTTAATTGTTGATTGAAATGTTTATAATACAACCTGTTTTAAACAAAACAAATCAATTTTTTTTATTGTGATAAGACAAAAATTTGCTTTTAATTTAAGTGTTTGAATAAAAATATTCTAATATTTAAAATAATAATTTATTCCATTGACGCTGTATTGCACAGTAGTCGTAATGAAGATTATATTTATACAGGTTCATTATACACTGTTTATTTGAAGTAAAAAACTGCTATTAGTTTTCACCTTAAATTAAAGAAAAACAAACAACAATTATAATCTAAATTATTTAAATTACACTTGTATTCACTTGTACATACTGAATCTAAGAATTCTTTAATAAAAATTAATTAAAAAAATTCCTATGTTGGTCCTTTTCGAACAAGTGTGACAAAAGTCCGGTAACTCTTTCCTAATCTTGCTCACGAATTCATGTTATTCACCCACGTATACCAGTAATCGAAAAGTTATTCAGCCACGAAATGACTCAAAATATTTGTTACAAATACTCTTAACAGATTCATCTATAATAAAAAATGAGCCATTAATTGTTCGATAAAATTGTTCTCAGATAATTTTTTTACGCAGTCCCCTTTAGAAGGTCACCACGTTATAAGACGTTGACAGATTAGAAGAAAAGAACATAAGAGTGCTATATTCGGCTGTGCCGAATCTCTGATACCCTCCACCGACAGTTTGAATATTACAGCCGTGGGCCGTATATGGGATCCATAAGTTATTAATTAATCTTTCTTATAACGGACGTCAGTATTAAAATTGGTTGCGATTTAAACCAGTGTGGCCATTTTGGCATTTTTGCAGCTAAATTTAGCATTACAATTTTTTATTTAGCTGCAAAATTTTCATTAAGCACTTGGCATTTTATTAAGCATTTTCAGAAAATGTTTTTAGCTGTTTTTGGTATTATGTATTTAAAAAATTTGGACGAATAGTTTTATTGATTTTATTTAAACTTTTTTATAAATTATGACAAATTTTAATTAAAATCAATTGTACCCAAGGCGAATTCATTCCAGGTAATCTCGGTAGTACAACAATTACAACTCGTACAAAAACCACAAGCAATTTGTTTTTGTAAAATCATTGTACAATGTCAAAAACCGAAACAAATCAAAACAGAAACAAAGATAATAAACAAAATTTTGACATCCAACAATTATAAAGCTAAAGAAAAAAAGTTACCAGCAGGGCTTTTAGGATCACCTGTAATGAATTCGCCTTGATTGTACCCAAAATGAAATTTCGTAGGAAAATGGATAATTCTTTTGTTAAGGAAGGAAATATTAGAAATTCCCTCATTCTGTTGATTGTAAAAATGAGTTGCCCTTTGATATTACGATATTAAAGTACAAAGAGATTTCACTTTGTATTTAGATACAAATTCTATAGTGTTACCCCCCATATTTATAAAAATATTTTTAATTAATAAAAGGCTTATTAAACAAATTTTCATAGAAAATTCGTTCCATAAACCTGCTATAAGCCTAAAATATTTTTTTTATGAATATGGGGGTAAATGCTTAAAAAAAGATTTTTCCTTTAAGCTGCAGAAAAATAATAGTTTTAGAACTGTATATGTTTCAAAGGAAGCACAAATATTAATTTGTGATAATCTGTTTATATTAAATGCTAAATTCCCCTGTAGGAAATGTCAATACTGAAACCGTACTGATTAACTATTGACTTTGTCACCAGTACCTACTACTGACCAACTGAAGAGCAGGAAATGCTTTGTGCCTTAGAAATTTAGGATGTGCTTGACATTAAAAAGGCTCTTCTGACTTAAGAACTATTGACTACGCAGTTCTTTTGGAACCATATGGAGACATTGGAACCAGATACTCATCAATACATTTTAATAGTTCTTGTCTACAATTTTTTAAATTTTTACTAGAATTTTGCGCTTATAATATTAGCAGATAATGCCTTAAATAAAATTCATATGTTTTATTTTATAAACATTTTAAATTAATGCAAAGAACTTATAATTATTTCATAAAAAAAATCGGAACTTTCACTATAAACCGTTTCATCCTTTTCACTAATTCCAGCTTTAGAGCTGTCAAAAATATCGTTTTTTTTCTCAGAGACAGCTTTGTTGAAAGTATCGCAAAAAGTCACCATAATAATCGACAAAGACCCCTTTCAGACAAGCAAAGTTTACTTTGCAAAGTCTTGAGTTTATAGAAGAGAAGGGAAAAGAGTATAGCGGGGGAGTACATAGTCCCCTTTCAGACAGGCAAAGTTTACTTTGACAAAGTCTGTTGAATTCTCTTTTAAACTTTGTTTGGTGCTCAGACACACAAAGTTTAATTTGACAAATTTTTGTTTTCTCTTGTTTGAATATAATATATAAACAGCGTTGCCAGAATGATGATTTTATCATATTTTGGATTATTTTTTTTAACAAAAATATGATTAAAGATTTTTATCTCAAATGATGATTTTTTATTTTTAGAAATTGTGATTTTTACTTTAATTTTGCTTATAGAAAATACACGATTATTTAAACAGTCAATTTTTAAAACAATGAAGTTTTGCATCAGCTTGATGTGTGTTGGTGCTGCACACTTTTGTACCCAGTATCTAGAATACACAAAATTGCATCATTATTTCTGGACATACAAATATTAAAAAAGGCATATTATAACCTATTTCCAATGTGCGAAAGAATTCCTTCTTTCGAACAGCTACATTTAAAACAAAAACAAATTCTAAAAACTTTGTTTTTGTTTTAAATGTATTTGTAAAGGTACGTTCAGACTGATGAAATATTTGAAAGCAAACATCAAATATTTCATTAACGTAGTCTGAACACAAAATATTTTTGAGTATCAAATAAAATAGCAGCTAATTTTGAGCAAATAAAAGTATTTGCCGGCAAACAAATATTTGTCCAATGTGAACATAGTGTGAACACAAAAAATCAAATATTTTAGTAATTTTTGAGAAAACATTTGATATTACAAAAAAATTGTAAGAGCAAACAACGACAAATAATTTTAGCCATGTTCCGGATAGAAGCAATTTTTCCTGTAAGTTTTCGGATTCTTTACAATTTTAAAAATTTTTTATAATTATTAGCAAATTTTTGCGAATTACCGCTAATTTAGCAATTTTTATAGAATTTTTGCCATTCCTTATAGTTTTAGGCACTTTTACTAAATTTTATGGCTTGTTTGAAATATTAAAATGGTTCGCGAATTTTCGCTATTTTTGCAACATTTTTTTTTTGTTTTTCCCCTACATTTTGTTTTTTAACCGATTTAGCAATTTCAAATATATTTTAGGGTTTGTTTCCAAGTTAGCTATTTTTCGCGAAGAAGCGATTTTTCACTGTGAATCTTTAGAGCTTTAACGATTTTTAATAATTACTAGGCTTTGCTATCATACCGCTATTAGCAAATTGTTGCGAATTTCCGCTAATTTTATGGCTTGTTTGAAATATCTAAATTTTTCGCGAAATTTCGCTATTTTTGCAAAAAATTTTTTTCTCGACATTTTGTTTTTTAACTGATTTAGCGACTTCAAATATACTTAAGGGTTTGTTTCCAACTTTGCAATTTTTCACAAATTTTAGCCATGTTCCCGTTACCCAGTGGCTTCCATTTTTTTCTTCTACTTTCTCCTGTTCTAACACTAAAAGAGATGCTGATCCACAGAATAAAATAAATAAATTAGCTTTTGCGCTCATTTTTACCATTTGAGAAATATATTTTTATTTTTGAACACTTTCATTAAATAATTATTTGATGCAAATATTTCTTTTAGTCTGAACGCATGGTAAACATGAATTAATTTATTTTATTTAACACTGTTTGCCAACTGCTTCATTAAACAAAAATTATCAAATATTTGAGCTTAGTTTGAACATTAACAAAATTTTTTTGTTTCACACAGTTTGAAGCAAATGTCAGAACAATTATTTTCGTTAAATATTTCATTAGTCTGAACGTACCTTAAGAAGTAAATAATTCTTTCGTACATCGGAAATAGGCAGTAAGAATATTGATAATCAAAATATTTTTTTGTTTCACACAGTTTGAAGCAAATATCAGAACAAATATTTTCTTTAAATATTTCATTAGTCTGAACGTACCTTAAGAAGTAAATAATTCTTTCGTACATCGGAAATAGGCAGTTAGAATATTGATAAAAAAAATATTTGTGAAAAGAAAAAAATGTATTTTTATAAAGTTTCATATACTGACGAATTATGTTTATATGTATTTCAATTCAAATAATAAGAAGTATGGTTTTATAAAAAATTAATAATTCTTACTATTTTGCCCTTGTTTTAAAAAATTTAAATTAAGAAAAACAAATTTTAGATTTTCCTCTTCAAAATATGATTTCTTTCGCCATACGACAATTTTTATTCCAAAGTTTCTGGTAACGCTGTATATAAATATAAAGTTGCAGCCAACTTCAGGTATAATCTACGAACGAAAAACAAAACGAATTTGTGAGTACAGCAAAGTATGTACTCCCCCGCTATGCTCTTTTCCCTTCTCTTCTATAAACTCAAGACTTTGCAAAGTAAGACCCCTTTCAGACAAGCAAAGTTTACTTTGCAAAGTCTTGAGTTTATTGAAGAGAAGGGAAAAGAGCATAGCGGGGGAGTACATACTTTGCTGTACTCGCAAAGTCGTTTTGTTTTTCGTTCGTAGATTATACCTGAAGTTGGCTGCAACTTTATATTTATATACAGCGTTACCAGAATCTTTGGAATAAAAATTGTCATATGGCGAAAGAAATCATATTTTGAAGAGGAAAATCTTAAATTTTTTTGCTTAATTTAAATTTTTTAAAACAAGGGCAAAATAGTAAGAATTATTAATTTTTTATAAAACCATACTTCTTATTATTTACATTGAAATACATATAAACATAATTCGTCAGTATATGAAACTTTATAAAAATACATTTTTTCTTTTCACAAATATTTTTTTTATCAATATTCTAACTGCCTATTTCCGATGTACGAAAGAATTATTTACTTCTTAAGGTACGTTCAGACTAATGAAATATTTAACGAAAATATTTGTTCTGATATTTGCTTCAAACTGTGTGAAACAAAAAAATATTTTGTTTATTAATATTCTAACTGCCTATTTCCGATGTACGAAAGAATTATTTACTTCTTAAGGTACGTTCAGACTAATGAAATATTTAACGAAAATATTTGTTCTGATATTTGCTTCAAACTGTGTGAAACAAAAAAATATTTTGTTTATCAATATTCTAACTGCCTATTTCCGATGTACGAAAGAATTATTTACTCTTTAAGGTACGTTCAGACTAATGAAATATTTAACGAAAGTATTTGTTCTGATATTTGCTTCAAACTGTGGGAAACAAAAAAATATTTTGTTTATTAATATTCTAACTGCCTATTTCCGATGTACGAAATAATTATTTACTTCTTAAGGTACGTTCAGACTAATGAAATATTTAACGAAAATATTTGTTCTGATATTTGCTTCAAACTGTGTGAAACAAAAAAAAATTTTGTTAATATTCAAACTAAGCTCAAATATTTGATAATTTTTGTTTGATGAAACAGTTGGCAAACAGTGTTAATAAAATAAATTAATTTATGTTTGCCATGCGTTCAGACTAAAAGAAATATTTGCATCAATTAATTATTTAATGAAAGTGTTCAAAAAATAAAAATATATTTCTCAAATGGTAAAAATGAGCGCAAAAGCTAATTTTTTTATTTTATTCTGTGGATCAGCATTTCTTTTAGTGTTAGAACAGGAGAATGTAGAAGAAGAAAAAAATGGAAGCCACTGGGTAACGGGAACATGGCTAAAATTTGCGAAAAATTGCAAACTTGGAAACAAACGCTAAAATATATTTGAAGTCGTTAAATCGGTTAAAAAACAAAATGTCAAGAAAAAAACAAAAAAAAATGTTGCAAAAATAGCGAAAATTCGCGAAAAATTTAGATATTTTAAACAAGCCATAAAATTTATTAAAGGTGCCTGCCTAAAACTATAAGGAATAGCAAAAATTCGGTAAAAATTGCTAAATAAGCGGAAATTCCCAAAAATTTGCTAATAGCGGCATGATACCAAAGTTTAGTAATATTTGATGTTTGCTTTCAAATATTTCATCAGTCTGAACGTACCTTTACAAATACATTTAAAACAAAAACAAAGTTTTTAGAATTTGTTTTTGTTTTAAATGTAGTTGTTCGAAAGAAGGAATTCTTTCGCACATTGGAAATAGGTTATAATATGCCTTTTTTAATATTTTTATGTCCAGAAATAATGATGCAATTTTGTGTATTCTAGATACTGGGTACAAAAGTGTGCAGCACCAACACACATCAAGCTGATGCAAAACTTCATTGTTTTAAAAATTGACTGTTTAAGTAATCGTGTATTTTCTATAAGCAAAATTAAAGTAAAAATCAGAATTTCTAAAAATAAAAATTCATCATTTGAGAAAAAAATCTTTAATCATATTTTTGTTTGAAAAAATAAAAAAAAAATATGATAAAATAATCATTCTGGCAACGCTGTTTATATATTATATTCAAACAAGAGAAAACAAAAATTTGTCAAATTAAACTTTGTGTGTCTGAGCACCAAACAAAGTTTAAAAGAGAATTCAACAGACTTTGTCAAAGTAAACTTTGCCTGTCTGAAAGGGGTCTAAACTTTGCTTGTCTGAAAGGGGTCATACTTTGCTGTACTCGCAAAGTCGTTTTGTTTTTCGTTCGTAGATTATACCTGAAGTTGGCTGCAACTTTATATTTATATACAGCGTTACCAGAAACTTTGGAATAAAAATTGTCGTATGGCGAAAGAAATCATATTTTGAAGAGGAAAATCTAAAATTTGTTTTTCTTAATTTAAATTTTTTAAAACAAGGGCAAAATAGTAAGAATTATTAATTTTTTATAAAACCATACTTCTTATTATTTGAATTGAAATACATATAAACATAATTCGTCAGTATATGAAACTTTATAAAAATACATTTTTTCTTTTCACAAATATTTTTTTTATCAATATTCTAACTGCCTATTTCCGATGTACGAAAGAAT
Organism: Pollenia amentaria; assembly: GCA_943735925.1. NCBI lineage: Eukaryota > Metazoa > Arthropoda > Insecta > Diptera > Polleniidae > Pollenia > Pollenia amentaria. Next base: position 215,906,524 of record OX031009.1, on the reverse strand, counting down.
TATTTACTTCTTAAGGTACGTTCAGACTAATGAAATATTTAACGAAAATATTTGTTCTGATATTTGCTTCAAACTGTGTGAAACAAAAAAATATTTTGTTTATCAATATTCTAACTGCCTATTTCCGATGTACGAAAGAATTATTTACTCTTTAAGGTACGTTCAGACTAATGAAATATTTAACGAAAGTATTTGTTCTGATATTTGCTTCAAACTGTGGGAAACAAAAAAATATTTTGTTTATTAATATTCTAACTGCCTATTTCCGATGTACTAAAGAATTATTTACTTCTTAAGGTACGTTCAGACTAATGAAATATTTAACGAAAATATTTGTTCTGATATTTGATTCAAACTGTGTGAAACAAAAAAATATTTTGTTAATGTTCAAACTAAGCTCAAATATTTCATAATTTTTGTTTGATGAAACAGTTGGCAAACAGTGTTAATAAAATAAATTAATTCATGTTTGCCATGCGTTCAGACTAAAAGAAATATTTGCATCAAATAATTATTTAATGAAAGTGTTCAAAAATTAAAATATATTTCTCAAATGGTAAAAATGAGCGCAAAAGCTAATTTTTTTATTTTATTCTGTGGATCAGCATCTCTTTTAGTGTTAGAACAGGAGAATGTAGAAGAAGAAAAAAATGGAAGCCACTGGGTAACGGGAACATGGCTAAAATTTGTGAAAAATTGCAAAGTTGGAAACAAACCCTTTAATATATTTGAAGTCGCTAAATCAGTTAAAAAACAAAATGTCGAGAAAAAAATTTTTTGCAAAAATAGCGAAAATTCGCGAAAAATTTAGATATTTCAAACAAGCCATAAAATTTATTAAAAGTGCCTAAAACTATAAGTAATGGCAAAAATTCGATAAAAATTGCTAAATTAGCGGAAATTTGCTAATAGCGGTATGATAGCAAAGCCTAAAAATTATTAATAATCGTTATAGCTCTAAACATTCACTGTGAAAAATCGCTTCTTCGCGAGCATGGCTAAAATTCGCGAAAAATAGCTAACTTGGAAACAAACCCTAAAATATATTTGAAATTGCTAAATCGGTTAAAAAACAAAATGTAGGATAAAAACAAAAAAAAAATGTTGCAAAAATAGCGAAAATTCACGAACCATTTTAATATTTAAAACAAGCCATAAGATAGTGCCTAAAACTATAAGGAATGGCAAAAATTCTATAAAAATTGATATATTAGCGGTAATTCGCAAAAATTTGCTTATTGCGGCACGATAGCAAAGTCTAATAATTATAAAAAATCTTTAAAATTGTAAAGAATCCGAAAACTTACAGGAAAAATTGCTTCTATCCAGAACATGGCTAAAATTATTTGTCGTTGTTTGCTCTTACAATTTTTTTGTAATATCAAATAAATGTTTTCTCAAAAATTACTAAAATATTTGATTTTTTGTGTTCACACTATGTTCACATTGGACAAAAATATTTGTTTTCCGGCAAATACTTTTATTTGCTCAAAATCAGCTGGTATTTTATTTGATACTCAAAAATATTTTGTGTTCAGACTACGTTAATGAAATATTTGATGTTTGCTTTCAAATATTTCATTAGTCTGAACGTACCTTTACAAATACATTTACAACAAAAACAAAGTTTTTAGAATTTGTTTTTGTTTTAAATGAAGTTGTTCGAAAGAAGGAATTCTTTCGCACATTGGAAATAGGTTATAATATGCCTTTTTTAATATTTTTATGTCCAGAAATAATGATGCAATTTTGTGTATTCTAGATACTGGGTACAAAAGTGTGCAACACCAACACACATCAAGCTGATGCAAAACTTCATTGTTTTAAAAATTGACTGTTTAAATAATCTATTCTTTAAGCAAAATTAAAGTAAAAATCAGTATTTCTAAAAATAAAAAAATTATCATATGAGAAAAAAATCTTTAATCATATTTTTGTTTAAAAAAATTATCCGAAATATGATAAAATCATCATTCTGGCAACGCTGTTTATATATTATATTCAAACAAGAGAATACAAAAATTTGTCAAATTAAACTTTGTGTGTCTGAGCACCAAACAAAGTTTAAAAGAGAATTCAACAGACTTTGTCAAAGTAAACTTTGCCTGTCTGAAAGGGGTCAAAAGTGGCGGCTTGGACACACTTATGGCGATTTCTTTTCTGAGAAATATGTTGCATAAATGGTACATGCTCTATCTCTTTTGTGTAGAGCATGTACCATTTATGCAACATTTTTCTCAGAAAAGAAATCGCCATTAATCCCAGGTTTACTGCATGGAATTTAGTGGTCAACTCAGAAAATATGCATTTATTGCAAATTAAAAGGAATTAGAAAGGCAAAACTTGATTGTATGGCCCCCAAGTTACAAAAATACTTGTTTTTTTTTTAAATTATACGTAATTATTATAAAAAGCGTGTTCATTAGCTGATTTAAAATATTTTTATATACAAATGTATGTATCAATTTTATAGCAACCGGAAATATAGCCTGTATTAAACAATTGTCTAAATATATTCCTAAATAAAAATTTATATTTAAATTTAATTTTTACCGCAACACTAATAGCGGTATCTCTACAATTAACTGTAGACATATTTTAATGATAATTTCAAATACAAAATTTAAAAATGTGAAAGTATTAAGATATATTTTTTAGTTTTTATGCAAATAATTAATGACATTTATGGTTTTCTCTCAATGTTTTCTTTTTCAACAGTACAACAGAAAAATTCATACGCCGTTTTCCCAAAGACTTTATTTGGGGCGTAGGTTCGTCATCTTATCAAATTGAAGGTGGTTGGAATGCCGAGGATAAAGGAGAATCTATTTGGGATTTTATGACACACAATTATCCAGAAAAGATTGCCGACAAATCAAATGGAGATATAACATCTGATAGCTATCACCATGTAAGTCGAACAATCATACATTTTGCAATTAAATTAAGTATAGCATCTGAGCCGAATTGAAACATTTAGAATTAATTAAGTTTTGTGTTATTTAATAACTTGTAAAATTGCAACAATAAAAAAAAATTAATAGCAGTCTATTAAGTAAATGTAAGTAAGTTTTTTAATTTGCAAATTTAATGATACCGATTAAATAAAATGTGTATATGACATTTTACTATAGATTTAGTGTATGTAAATTATATTTAGACGTATTTGCTCAAAATAGTAACAGGTGTTTAGGAATTATTAACTAGACTATTAAGAGTTTTCACGATTGGTAGTGTAAAGTGTGCAAACGATTCAAATATGTGCAAACATACAAAATTGTGTTGTGCAAAATAATACATACATTTGCACAACACAACAACAAATTGTACGTATTTGCATTTTTCTTTATCTTACTTCGTTTGCACTAAAAAAACTATGAGCAAAAATAAAAGTGGATATTTGCTCAGTTTGCAAACAAAAATTACATTGAACATATTTTGCGCCATATTGTTTTTTAAGTAAACTTATAAATTGAAAATTTTCGTCGGTTTTAATATAAAATAGAGAAATTAATTTAAATAATTTAAAAAGAAAAACATTTTTTTAATATGCTTGTGTAGAATTATAAGCAAATGCAGATTTTTGACAGTGCTGCCAATAGTTTTCAGTGTTGTTAGAATAAATTTTAAGAAAAATAGCAAATTTGAACAATTAAATAAAAAATGGTATATCCTCAATAGTTTTTAGTCTTGTTTTAATAAATTTTAAGAAAAATAGCACATTTGAACAAAAAAAAAAAAAAAAAACTGGTATCCTCACGATCAATTATAATATGCATAAAAAAGTTACAAATTGGCACAATGACCATCGTGATTACTCTTATTATTTTTAAAACCACCTCTTAACGTACAGCCAAGGGATAATTTTTAATTATCTGCTTACCACATTTTAGTTTTAAATATATCAACAAAGCCAAGAGCAATAACGAATTTCTATTTTATTTATGCCCATTAATTATTATTTTTTTTAATAATAACATTTATTAATAACTAATAAATATTAATCTTAAAATATTGTAAAAGCGGATGTACTGATAAAATTACTAGACTTCTATGTTATTTATCATCTACATAAATTGCGTTTGTAAAAATGATAAATGTTTTTTAAATAACTTGTTTTTATTCTTTGTTGTTTTATTATTTTTGTCCGAATTTGCTAAAATAATTTTTTTTCCAATCTGGCAATTTATGAGAAGTTTTAAAACATTCAAATTATACCAAAACATTCACAATAGAGAACAAAGTAGATCGTGTGAGGCAAGCCCGGGCTTATTTAGAGATTAAGCTGAAGGTCCATGTCATGTATTCTATGCGTTGTTCCTTTTTATGCATATTTCAAAAAGTAGAATCAGTGTGATGGGATGTGACAAGTTACACAGCAAAACGCATATAAAGCATATACGTATCAATGGATGACAAATCATATTTTATTTTCAATGTTATTGATAAATATGTTTGTGAGGTGGATTTTTTTTCTATTTTTTGTATTAAAAAAGGTTTTTAATAAAATAAAAAGCTTTCGTAATAAAGATTGAAATAACTTTCAAGAACAAAATACATTGAAATAAATTTTTAGAACAATTTTTTCATAAGCAAAATTTGCCATTCTAGTTATCGATTACTTTTATGTTCTGAGTGCCATCTTCGTTGTGCACATTTTTTTAACAAATGTCTAGAAAGGGAAACTTATTGACACCATGAAAAATAACGAATTTTTCTGATAATAAAAGCTTACTCCTCTATGAATTCTTACAAATAACGTCTATTAAAATATCAATTACACCTTTAATTTTTGCCAAATTGTTTTTATTTGATAAACATATTAGCACAACAGATGATAAAAAAACAATTTGAATTGCATGTAACTCGAATATAGGAACGCATGAAATGCACAAAAAATATCATACGCATAAACGCATGGTGTGGACCTTCAGTTTTAGGGATATTTAGGAGTTAGATTATGTAGAGTTGAATATAGGTAGACACTTGAGGTTACACTTAAATACGTAAGTAAAATAGATCAACCCGTATCATGTTGGTAAGGTCTCTGGTTTGTGGAATTGGTAGATTTACTTTGTCTCAATGTTTTTATAAACCCTCACCAGAATGGGAAATTTATAAAATGAAAGAGAATGGATCTTAATCAACTGAATCTTAAATGGAAACAAATACAAATCCTTGTACAAAATTGCGGCCAAAGTTGTTCTTTGAAGACCATGCTCCTGGTCCCGGCGTCGAATTGAGATTGATGTATTGCTTTGAACACTTTCTTGAGCAGCAGCAATGTTTTCAGGCGAACTTGCAGTACGTTGTGGTTCACGCTTGGGCCTATCACCCACAGACCCTCTTTTTTCGTAATCATTCACTACACGATAAATAGTGCGTTTTGTTGGCACGTTGTTTCTCCCAAAAATTTCAAGTAACTTTCTCATCGTCACGATAAACGATCATTTATTTTGATAAAATGTTTTAACGATTAAAACACGTTGGTTTATCGAATATTTTTCCATAATAAATTGTCCACGTGTCTACTTCACGACTGCCAAATACGAACTGTCAAGACTAATGTTTACCAAAATGGCGGCAAAACAAAGTAGTCTACCTTCCCGGCGGACACCCGTACAATTAATAGCAGCTTTAACTTGTTAGGCGTCAACGTTAATAAATAATTCATAATTTTTAAGAAAAATATTAATCGTTACACTTGGCGTTATGATATTTATGTCATAGATTATTTATACAAATTTTTAGATAATGGAATTCAAAATTATATGAGGCAAAAATACAAATATAAAGCGATTGTTCAAAATAATTGATTTAAAACAGATGTATAAATTTTTCATTATCATTAATCTTTTCACACAAGAATTTATTTTTCGTATAAATTAATTCTCTTGCAATAATTCAATAATGAATAAAAAGATTTCATACAATTGTACTTTTTTAGTAATTTTCGATTTATAAAAGTACTATGGAACAACAAAAAATTATTTTATTATAACTATAGAAAAATCCCCTAAACTACATAAGGTATTCCAACGTGTTGTCTCAGAATCTCCTGAATAGGTTGACTAACGGAACTTGCTATAAATCTTAATAAAAATAACTTACGACCCATTATCAATTACATCGACTGCTAAATATTATGAAACAATTTTGGAAATTGACGATTATAGTTTGTACTATTTTAAATTTTGCAGAAATAATTAACAAAAATTTGTAGTCTTCACGGCCTTTGGCACTGTATCAGTGATGGACACATTTTTGACTTCTCGGAACGCGTGCTTAGAAAACAATATTTTGCAGGTGATATGTGGTCACAGATACATAATAAAATTCTCTCTTAAGGTCCAACTATGATATGCATGAGATTGCTTAAGGTGGTTTTACACGATATGTATTTAGCAGTGTACTTGTCAAAATTCAAACTGCAAAATGCACACAAGTCGTGTAAAGGAAAAAAAATTTGCTTCTGTAAATGTCAGGTGGAATAAGCAGTGTCAAATTTTTCAAATAGAGCGTGTTCTATTTTGATCTGACAAGCCATCTGACAATATCTGTTTTGCATATTTACATATATGCTTTGAAAAACAACATTTTTAATTTACTGCAATACAATCAAAAGCCAATAAAAATATAAGGCCCTAATCATATAAAACGCAACGCAACGCCAAAAAATAACATTGAAAACATAAACAATGTCATAAATATTTTGTAATTTTGTTGTTGCTTCCTACAGAAATTCACATTGCGTTTTAAAATTTCAAACGCTTCATAGCTTGTGGCGTTGAAAATTTTAAAACGGTACATGAATTTCTATTGAAAGCAACAACAAAATTATAAAATATTTATGACATTGTTTGTGCTTTCAATAGCTGTGTTCATTTACTAAAAATTGTTACGAATTTGTAACAATTGTTACTGGAAAGTGTTCATTAACCCAACAAATTTGCAAGTTGAGAGCGTCAAAAGAGAGAAAAAAATTGAGAGGCAATAAAAATCTTGCAAATTTTTACTGGTAAAAATTTTACTTGCAAGAATTTTTTAAACAGCTGTTTCATGTTTTGGTTTACAAAACAAACTTTTCCAAAAGAAGTTTTAAATAAAGATATTTTGCAAAATTTATAAGATAATGTTGATTTTTAAAATTATTAAAAATATTTACGCGATAAGAAATCATACTTTTGTTTAACTTAGGACAGATATTTCGACATTTTTATTCCTAAATAAAATAACGAACTTGTTAAAAAAATCCCTAATGTATTTTGTTTTGCTTTTAACGGATCAGGTGTTGTCATTAGTACTGTGAGTATAATGGTTACCTATATACCCGATACTTTACACTATTGCAGTATTATACATTTATAATAAATTTGTTTGCAAATAAAATTATTTACAAAATTAATGATTCTTATTAATTATAAAATAATTTGAGATATTCTCATTGTTTACTTTATGATCGTCTTGTTGATTATGAAACAAACACCAAAGAAATGCGTTTGGACCAAATAAAACGGCAATAAAGTAGATAATGAGAATATCTAAAATTATTTTATAATTAACAATAATTTAACCCGCTACCTCGATACTTTTCTTTCGTGGTCATATTTAAATGCGAAAGTTTATGTTTCTAAGTTGTAAAAAAAACCAACGATATAGGTTCTGCTCATACGCTCAGGACCCTGCAGCTATAATTTTATGTTTCTAATATCTATTATAGCAAATTAAAAAGGTATCACTTGTAGAACGAAAAAGTAAAACAAAGACATTTAATTTCCCGCTTTTCACCATTTTATGTATTTTTCTCCACACTGAAATATAAAAAAATTAATTATTGTTGTGGAAGCCCATTATTGAGAACGTATATTGCAGAGACTGGAGAAAAATGTTTTGTTAAGAAAGTACCAAAACTAGGTAAATTTTGACGCCTTAAACAAATTTGTATTTTTTTGGATAAGTTCCGAACCTAAAACAGTTTTTATTTCTATGTTTATTATATTTGTACATTAAAGTTGAATTGAGCTGCCACATTTAACCTGTAAATTTTGGCTGGCAAAGTGTTCATTTACTTTTAAGTATTTTTGAGAGAAATTTCTTTATAATCCTTCTTTATCTCTCTTTGCAAGTTTCTGGAAGTAAAGTAAATGAACACACCTAATGTTATTATTTGGCGTTGCGCTGCGTTTTACATGATTATATATAATGATTATAAATATGTAAATAGTTTGGTGTTATGAATGATTTTAGGTTATGTCAGATGAAACCATAAACGAACGTGTGAAAGCAAGAATTATAAGCCCTCTGCATTTATCAATTTTGACAGACATGAGCAATTACATATGGATTTTACGACGGACAAAATCCACTGCAAAATACATATCATGTAAAACCACCTTTAAGCTACTGTCAAAAACTAACAAAAAGCCTAAGCAAATTACAGTTTCATAAAAATTACCAAAAATGTTCCTTAAGTTCAATATGGTTTGACACAGATGATTAACATCCCTACAATTAATTACTATTGGTTATAGAAACTAATAGTAACTATAACCAATATATCGGTGAACACTACTGGTCATCTAACTAGTAAAATGACCGGTAGTCTTCTTGTATGGATTTATTAGCACAGGCAGCTTATGCATATTATAGTTGGGCCTTACTTCGAACGATATTTTTTTTTCGTTTAACTTAAAATTTAAGTTTAAATGTAAATTAAGCGCACGATGTTTTCGTTCGAAATCGATAAGCAGGCAGTTAATTGACTCTGATGCAGGGATAGACAATTTTGATATGGTGTCGTATACTTACCACAAGAGAACTTTTTAAGAATAAAAGTACTACGCTTTTCTATCAACTGAAAAAAAAAATTGAAAGTTCTGCCAGCAATTAAAGTTTCTAAAATCACATTTTTTTTGTTATATTCCCAGGACTTATATGTATGTACTCGTACATATAAATTCTTTGGCGTTTGGCAAAAAGGTCTTAAGTCAGAAACTGTAGTTTTTCGTAGTGATAAATTGAAGATTATCATGTCATGGCCAGCATTTACATGATATAATTTTCAATCAACAAATTCCATAAATTGTTCTTTTAACTAATAGTAAAAATTTTATATTCACTTTCAAATTTATGTGTTTTATTTTATTTTATAAATAAGACCTCATAAGATCGATATTTATGCTTAGTTGGAAAAACGGGCCTTATATATATATATATATATATATTCATGTTGTTCCTATAAGGAGCAAAGGGCCTCAATGATTGTATTCCATTCTTGTTTATCTGCTGCTACGATCTTCAGCTCGTTCTGCGTTTTGTTGACTTTTGCTGCTTCGATGACTAGTTGTCGACGCCACCTTGGGTATTTTATTGCGATTCTGGTGATGTCGGCTGGAGGTCTTCGCAGGGCATTCCCAATCCACCGCCATTTCCGTTTGCTGATTTCATGCTCAGCTGGTGTTGGTTTGCACTCGGCCCATACACGTTCATTTGTGATAGTGTTTGGCCAGAAAATTTTCAGTATGCGACGGAGGCAACGGTTGATGAATACTTGTATGGCATCAATATCGCATTGATTTGAGTTCCAAGACTCGCAGCCGTAGAAAGCAACTGATTTTACGCAAATGTAATATTACACAATTTTGATTGTGATTTATTGACGCACAATAATGAAATTGCCCCAATAAAATGTTCTGAAATCACACGATTGCCTTGTTTTATACAAATTTAATTGACGCTAGTTGGTACAAAGCGAAATGGGTACAATAATTGCCGCAGCCCAGTCAGACGATTGTTCTTACTTATGTCAACTGCGAAACATCTGTTGTGGTAGCTTTTTTATTTGGTTGGAAGTTCTATTTGGCTTGGTCATTAAAAAAAAGAAAATTGTATCATATATTCAAACAAATTTTTGTTGAATAGTTTTATTTGAAATTTTTTAAGGAAAATATTTGAATTTCCAAAAATTAAACAAAGTAAAATTCTATTTTAAAATATATAATAAAATAGAGAATATTTCTATTCAAATTTTAAGAATGCAAATTAAAAATATTTGTATCGCTTAAGTTTATTGAAATTTCGGTTTTAAATAATATTATTTAAATACCAGTACCTCAAATCTACAACCTTTTGAATTTTACTACCGATATCGTTAAGTAGCGAGAAATCTTGGTTACTTTAACTAATTTGTTATTCTAGTTTTTAAGTCAATAAATATTTTCTTTAAGAAATATTAACGACAAATATCGGTAAAAATGTAAAAACGTCAAAGTTTAAATATTTTTAAAAATGGTTATTATAATTAAAATTTAAAAAGAAATAATTATCACATTATATTTGTTAAAAAATATAAAATAAATTCGCTTTAAAGAATTTCAAAACATTTTGCTCCGATTTCCTGTTCTTTTAAATTATTTATTATATATATACTCGTATTAATTAAACTATGTTCTGAACAAAAAATTAAGACTTGATAATATAATTCAGACATAGATTTTAAAATCGCTTGAAAGTTATAAATTTTTATCGTTTTGAAATCGAGCGATTTTCATCACATACGTAAATATTCCTTAAAAAGAAATAATACTCCGTGTTATTTTATTTTTATTTAATATCTTTAATAAAAATATTCATCCTGAACTAATTAAAAAAAAAATATATAATAACAATGAAAAATAAATAAATAGTTATATATTTATTCCTACTAAAAGAAACACACAAAAGTAAATTTATTAAAAAACGCAAATATTGGCGCGTATTGTGTTGTTTAATTGCCGCACAAGAACCCAATATATATAGGTAAATTGACGCGCGATTGCATATCAGGTAGTCACACGATTGCCGCACCAGGGTTGCATTTTATTGGTAAAAGTAAGCACAATATTGTCCTTGATTGTACATGAGCCATTTGATTGTGTACTCACACGATTGGGGTATTAAAACGTGTGAAAATTTATGCATTGCGGCAATCGTGGGATCCCAGCTTTAGAAAAAAAATGATGATTTCACCAAATGAGTTCAAGATACAATTTTTTACTTTACGGGAAAAATTTTTCCGGGATTTGTTAAAAAAAAGTCCCGGGAATTCTTTCTCGCGTAAAAACTCTAATACAAGTATTTTATTAAACTTGAATTTAAAGAAAATTTTTTATTTTTTTTAATTTATCTAACAAAGTTTCAAACAAAATTTTTAAATAATAATGTAATAATAATGACTGACCTCAATTAACAAGTTCACATTTTTGAAATGTCTATAATTTATTAATATTTTAAAAATTCATAAAGCTTGTTTAACACAAAGTGAACATGTAAATTTTGTTTATGTAATTGAGTAAAAATTCTAACATTGATCGTTATTTGTCCCGCTTTTGGTAAAAACCACCTGTTAAAAGTGTTTCTAGTTCAAATTAATCGAATCTGGGAGGTGTGTCTATCTATAATAATTGCAAATTGTGATAATAGTGCCACTGTTAGAAACTGAAATTTATCTTGTCATTTTGCTTATCATACAGATGTTTTGAAACTGCGTTTTACATACAAACATACATATATATTTTCAGTGGCGTCGAGACGTGGAGATGTTGCGCGAACTTCATGTTAAAGTGTATCGTTTTTCAATATCATGGCCTCGGATTTTGCCGACTGGTCATATGAACCATGTTAGTACGACTGGTATTAAGTATTACAGCAATTTGTTGGATGAACTGTTGCACTATAATATTACGCCCATGGTGACAATGTATCATTGGGAGCTACCGCAGCGCTTACAGGAATTGGGCGGTTGGACTAATGCTGAAATTATACCTTTATTTAAGGATTATGCACGTATATTGCTGGAAATGTTTGGGGATCGTGTTAAAATTTGGACTACCATAAATGAGCCGTGGCATGTGTGTGAGCATGGTTATGGTGTAGATTATATGGCTCCAGCTTATAATTATCCCGGGATACCGGCTTACATGTGCGGTCATAATATTCTAAAAGCCCATGCCGAAGTAGTGCATATGTATCGTGATGAATACAAGAAATCTCAAAAGGGTCGTATAGGCATAACTGGAGATGTTTCTTGGCCAGAACCTAAGTCAGATTCCCCCGAAGACCGAGAGGCGTCTGAGAGAGCTATGCAGTTTTATGTAAGATTATCATTATTTAAGCATTCTTTTAAGAAAGAAATTGATTTTAAATTTTTTCTTTTTGTTTTAGGTGGGATGGTTTGCGCATCCCATATTTTCGCATCATGGCAATTATCCCTCCGTAATGATTGATCGTATACGCAATCTAAGCAAAGAACAAGGTTTTACACAATCTCGGTTACCCGAATTTACCAAAGAAGAAATTCAAAGAATTAAAGGAACTTCCGATTTCTTTGGCATTAACACTTACACTTCCAATTTAGTTACCAAAAATGATCACAATAATTCCGCCAAATTCCCAGTGCCTTCATTTAATCATGATATGGGTGTGGTGGAGACTCAAGATCCTAAATGGACGGGATCTGGATCCGTGTGGTTAAAGGTAAAAAAAAACTTTTTCGTGTTTCCTTATAATTTATGATATCAATCCAATTTGATTTATTTGTGTTTTTTTATTCAAACATGGGTCAAATTAAATCAAGGTTTTAACAAACGTCATGAAATTTCAGAAGCATTGCGCACAATGTAAATATTGGAAGTAAATTACGTAGTAAAAAAAATGATGTAAGGTATTATGTATTTGGAAATCTAAGTCAAGTATCGACTTAGTTCTTTTGTTTCAAAATAAGTAAAATATAGTAATTCTTGCCATTTCTTTTAATTATTGTATTTTGAGACATTTTTTTCCGGAAAATATCTTCGCATTGAATTCAAAAAAAAAAAAAAAAAAAAAAATACTGCCTTTTCAGCGATTTCGAACGTTAACGGTCGCATAGAAAACTACATTAAAAACAAAAAAATTTTAAATTGTTACAATACATGTGGGGCAGCACCGCATGGTTAAACGAAAAAATTTTAAGGCCAAAAATTTTATCGCCAAAAATTACATTTAACAGTGCCAGTTCGAAGTATACAGAATATGCATTTAATATTAAAAATTAACTGCCTGTTTTTCAAACTTAAATTAAAATTTTCGTTTAGAAATTTATGTTGAAAATAAAAACAAATTTGAGTTCTTTTATTGTTGTTTCAATATAAATTTTCAAGCGAAAATTTTTATTTTATTCTGAAAAACAGGCAGTAAATTCAAAAACAAATAATTTATTTTTTTTATAAGATTGGGGATCTCTAAACCAGGGTAGGAAAAAATTCTACTCGCGAGCACAATTCGAGTCAACTCTCTCATTTTAAAATTTGTGCTCGCGAGTTTTATTTTTAAACTCGCGAGCACAAATTTTTTACGAGTCATAAGATTTTTGTGCTCGACTCGTAAGCAGATAACAACTCGTTTTAAAATTTGTGCTTACGAGTTTTATTTTTCAACTCGTAAGTACAAATTTTATGCGAGCAGAAAACGAGCGCATACGAGTTGAAATCGAGCAACTCGTTTAAAAAAATTAATGTTTGCTTGTGCGAAGTAAAAATATACATACATATGAATTTTTAGAAACGAAGGGCAGGCAAATGTGTAGGAAGGGGTTATAAAAACATATGCACACATATGAATGCTGGGCATAACCATGTTGATAAGAATGTATGTGTGTTTGTATGTATAAATGTTTTCTTGTTTAAAAATATGTAAACCTGCAAAATGTTTAATGATTTGTAATAAAATGTATGCGTTCTTAAATGACTTAAATAAAAGTGTTTGAGATTGGTAACATATTATTTTCATAAAAGCTGCCTTTAATAATTATGAATAAAATAAACATTTGTCAATCGATTTTCATGGTTTATGGCTCATTTTATTCGCAATATATCTGGCTTTCTGATATATAATAAAAAAAATTGTTCTAAATTTGTTAACAAATTTTTGAAAACAAAAAATAGTACTAATTTTGCTTGAAAAAAAAAGTTTATCGCCACTAATTTCTGAAAATGTCCGAAACAGTGGAAAATATAAAAAATGTTATTCGTTTGACTTAAAGGAAATATTATTAATAATCATTTGTTGGTGTTTTTATAAAAATCGGCCCTTATTTCGGGCGGAATATTAGTCAAGCCCATAAAAAAATTTGAAACTGCAAACGGATTTAAATTAACCGCTTCAAAATCTTTATATTTTATATGTTTTTATTTAAAGACTTACATTTGTTTTTGAAGACCAGTGTTATAAATGAATTAAGAGTTTTTTAGGGTAGCAAAAGCCATCACATAATTGTCTTGTGACAACCAAATTAATTGATTCTTATAGAAACCATCAGCAGGTAGTAAACAATCACGACTATTTATAGAAAATGTGATCATTGATATGTTTGTTTGATCCCTAGTGAGTGTTTAAATGTCAGCGCAATGGGTCTGAAAAACCTATTATATTAATGTTTATGTTAAAATGGCTGGCAAGACCTGTGGGAAAGGGTTGTAAAAGTAATGTTTATACTAAAAAAAAAATGCACACAAGTGAATGCTGCTCATAAACAGGTAGATAAGTGTGTTTTAAAATATATGTGCAATACGTATAAATGTTAAATTTTGAATGATGTGTAATAAAATGTATGCGTTCATTAGTGACTTACACAGAAGTGTTTACGATTCATAGGAAATTAATGAACTGCCTTTTTTATATTTTTGAAACGTATAACATGATTGCATTCTTTTAAACGAATCCTTTCCTTTGCTATTTCTTCTTCATGGTTAGTTATACTTGTCACAACGTAATATTTGCTGTATCAATAAATACCTTTTCCCACCTTACTTCTGATCCATTTGCTAATGCTGTTCTGTGTTTCGATGAAATATTCATACATACACACATTTAACCACACATACAAACAAATAAACAGGAAAAATATATTTTTAATTAAAAAAAATTCATACGCAAAAATAAAACTCGCGAACAATTCTTTTTAGCTCGACTCGCGAGTTGAGTTTTATTTTTGACTCTTAAAATTTGAATTCTTTTCGCGAGCAATATTTTTCAACTCGCAAAAATAAAACTCGCTCGCGAGTTTTATTTTTTAAACTCGCGAGCAGTAAAGAACAATTCTTTTCAATGTTGAAAATAAAACTCGCTCGAATTGGACTCGCTCGCGAGCGAGTTTAATTCGAGCACTCTCCGTACTCTGCTCTAAACAACAATCATATACATATGATTAAAATTTACATTTTTATCACATTTAACGGTTTTCATGAAATTAAAAGCTGTTTGATATTCTTGCTGGTATTGCCATGTGATATAAAAAATTACAATAGAGAAATATAAACAAATACGTTTTAAATTATTTATATTTTAAAAAAAGTTTTTAAACCAAATGTTGCCATGATACTTACGGCTGCTCAGTATACCCAACACAAGTTCAATGAAAAAAGTCTACTCGACATCCTTGCCATATTTCCAGTTTTATAAATATATTAAATATAACCAATCAAACTTACATATATATATATATAAATAAATAAATTATATAATTATTTATAACTTGCATAAGTATGCGATAATACATGCAAATTTATTTATTACTCGCATTTTGCCATTAGCACCTGGCTTTTTTTCATATTTTTTTCATTGCAAATTCTATTGAACTAAACAAAAACCTCCTTAAAGTATTAATAACAAACAAATAACAGATGGAAGTAAGAAAAAAATTTATTAAATTTAAAATACTTAAGAAATTAATGGCGATAATTCAGAAATTAATAACATATATATGCATTGAAGTTGCCAGTTTTTTGTTTTTATTTTGAAGACATTAAAGTGGCCAGAAAATGGAATTTGTGTGGGTGACAGGTATTGAGTAGATAAAGGTAAACATGTCTTGTAATTTAATTTTTTTTGTTTAAAGTGGCAAATACAATATGTAGCTACATGTACAATATAAATTCTCTAACTGATATTTGGAAAAAAGAGACAAAGGCGATTAAGTGAATTAATTAGAACAATAAAAGTTTTTTCTTTTTTTTAATTCTATAGCTGATAGTTGAAAGAAACAAAAAAGTCGGAGGTGATTAAATAAATGAATTGGAACAATAAAGTTTTTTTTTTTTATAAATATACTTAAAATACTTTTAATTTATTTGTTGTCCAGTCACTTCTATTGGAAGATAGTTTTGTGTTAACAAGGTTTGGGTTTATATTCAGAGAATGTCTCGTTATTTTTTTCTTATATATACATATACATATATATTTTTACAAGAATTAAATCTTATTTTTATCCGGTTTCGGATTATATTCGTAAAAATCGTTTTGATACGATATTTCGTCATATACATTTTATTGATAATGCAAAACTGCAAGCTGATATTCAAATCTGGAAACCACTTTATTTGTTTTTATGCAAAACGAATTAAATTAACAAAAAAATGTTTCTACTACCATTTATGTACTGGAATTTTTTTCGTTAAGTTTTGTTTATAATAAATATAAGTTTTGTTTGAAAAAACAACGTCCAAAAATTGTATGAACTGCCCATTGTTACGTATGGGCAGTACATACAATCCCCTAAACCGGTTCTAGGCCAAATAGATCAATTTTTTTTAATTAAAATATGTTCTTTGACTTAGGTAAATTGCTCTTCAAAGTTTCATGGGTATATATCTGTGGTAATAAATAATAATGGCTTAAGTTGACATAAGTGATTTTTTATTTTATTACATGGTTTTATTCTCTTCCTCAAGATCTTTCACTCAGCTAAATTTCAAGTATAAAATGTCATTATTAATAAAACTATACGCATTTATATTTTAACTTATACAACACAACACACAATTTATTTTAGACAAAACCCATTATTATTTTTTGCTACAGATATAGTCCAGATCGCTGTGGGCATTAATGGGTTAAATTGAAAAAATCATTAAATTTAAAAAAAAAATTTGACTCCTTATGTAGTTTTTAATAATTTCTAAAATCTAGACATTTTTGGTGTCAATTCTATCCTTTTTTGTGAATTTCGAGTTGGCAACCTTGACCACGTACGTAACTTTAGTATAGCATGCAAAACAAAAGAAAAAAGTGTACCGCTAATCGAACTATATATCTGGTCTTCAGCGTTACCGTGATGCGACTAAAGTCACATTTTGCCCCTTTTTTGACTGCGTTGCCTCTTTTTCCCTTTTTTCAAATCACCTTTAGAATCATTTTGTATTTTTTGTATCCCTTTTGCCCCTTTTGAACTAATTTTTTTTTATATTGGCAGTCAATGAAAAAAATTTTCTATTAGGCGATACCCAAAGATGAAAATAGGAATAAAAGGAAAAGGTGCTGTAATAAAAATTTTGACAGCAGTCGCTCGTGTTCAGTGAAAGAAAATGTAGCAGCATTTATTTAAAGAAAATTT
The DNA here is from genome assembly GCA_943735925.1 of Pollenia amentaria. Classification (NCBI taxonomy): domain Eukaryota; kingdom Metazoa; phylum Arthropoda; class Insecta; order Diptera; family Polleniidae; genus Pollenia; species Pollenia amentaria. The sequence goes on along the minus strand of OX031009.1, from coordinate 215,889,117 downwards.
GATCAGTTAAAGCAGTAACACATAAAGTTTTGTAGCTAAGCAGCTTATTTTGAAGCTTTTTATATACATTTTTAGGCAATTCTAAACATGTAGAAACAAGCAATTAAGCACTCAACGCAAAAGTCATCACACTTGACCTTTTAAGGAGTGTGTGGAAGTGTAATCAAAACTAAAATACCGGTTTTTATAAACAAAAATTAAAGAAAATTAAAGTTCTGTATAATGACATTTCTATGAAGTGATTTTCTGGTCCCATGCAGATTCATTATAGGGAAACCCAACTGTATTTCTCCAACAATTTGTATTTTATATTATACTAGCTTAACCCGGTGCGCTTTGCTACCTCCATCGAAATGAAATTGGTAAAATTTTTTTAAAAAGCAAAGCATCTGGGATTAAATTTGAATGATTTTATAGTAACCGTTCAACAGATATACAGAAATTTCAAGTGTCTTCGTATGGGAGGTGCCATGCCTACTTTTCCCATTGAACCTACCTTTTGAAATATGTTGTGGGTTGTTATCTAAGCTATTTGTACAAAATTGAAATACTTTCACTATTACAGTACTCCAAATACTTAGAAATCTTTATTGCCATTGTATGGGAGGTGCCACGCCCGCTCGTCTAATCCAGCCGACTTTTTGACAGATGTCGTGTATTGATAACGAAGTTATTACTTTTACTGTAACCGTTCTCCAGATATAAGATTATTCATATTTTTATTGTATGGTTGGTGCCACGCATACTTGAAAATTAACAAATATTAATAGCCTATGCTAAGCACCGGGTAATCAGGAAATTACTGTGAAACTTTCAGGAAAATCGGCTAAGTGGCTTAGGAGTCTGTAGAGAACAAACAAACATACGCTTTTTCATTTATATATTATATTTTTATTTTGAAAGGTGTAGTTTACCATTAGAGTGGGTCCTACAAAGCTTGAAGACTTTTTTGTCTTCAGATATTAAGTATTTAATATTTTCATCCTATGGAGGGTATTGCTCCTCCTTCGTCTACCCCGCCCATTTTTATTTTGAAATTTATAGTTTACCATAATAGTGGCTTTAACCACATTTGAAGACTCTCGCTGTAATAAGTCTTCTGTTACGCGATATTAAATATATGCTTCTTATAGGGAGTATTACTTCCCCTGCGCCTACCCCCTATATTTATATTTTTAAAGGTGTAGTATGAGTTCCCTGCAGCTATCTTACTTCAATTTCGGTGCTCAGAAGATCCTACTACAAAAATTCAAGAAAATGGGTGCAGCGGCTCTTAAGATATCCGATACTTAATATTGGTATCCTATGGGGGGTGTACCTCTTCACCTGTGCCTGTCGAAAAAATAAGTAGCCTATTTTATTTTCGGGGCTCATGTGATATTAATTTCAGGAAAAACATATTGCATTTTTATATATATAGATATGTACATACACGCAAAGAAAAAACATGGTTGATACAATCACAATCGCAAACTATCATTAATGTTTGTGGTTATGATTGTGTCAAACACGTCTTAATCAACAATATATGTTCAGTAATAATAATTTTAGATAATTGTTGTCTGAAACATATTATTATGTTCAGAAGAAAAATGCGCACGATCTTTCAAACCATTTTTCTATATTTCCCAATACCATGCAAAATGTCTACTTCAACATTTTATATGGTTCTTACAATAAAAACAATAAAAAATATAATTTAAAAAATGCATGTTTTATTACAAATATAATAAATAAAATATAGCATATATTAAAAATAAAATTAAATACACATTTTTATATACCTGTGTATTTAATTTATAAATTTTTTATTACGTTGTGTGGTACATATATATCCTAAAAAAAATGAAATCTGTTCACTTAAGACTTCTAAAAAAAGTCAAACACAAACTTACCTTTTATTTCTTTTATGAAATCTTCTACATATAATAATATACTGTTGAACAGTTTTTGAAAAAATTCGGGGCTGATGACAAAATTATGTATCAAAATTTGTTATAGGTTTTTTTTTTGGCTGCAAGAAAAACAAAGTAATTGCATAGTTATATATTTTTAAATTTAAATTAAAATAACTTACCTGTTTCAATAAACGTATAATAATTTACATCGTTAGTTTTGCAAGGCAGCATGGCATTTTTCTCCCCAAAAAATCTTTCAATTATTCTGTCTTCATTCATATTTTCTGATTAACTGACGCTCGCAGACGGAGAAAATGTCATTTTCTTTATAAGCGCACACTGTTTGTTTCGACAATAAATGCTTGCTTCTTAAGAGAATGTGTTTTCAAGCAAACAAAAATAATGGTATTAAACATACCTTTTGTGTTCAACTAATATTATGATTTTAACTGTATGTTTGAAAATACTACTATAAAATGCTACTATATATATATATAGTAGCCAACATATCAAATAATTTAATATGTTTAGCTAGACCAGATTACCTTTTTAGGTGTAAGCCACCATATAATATTATTATAGTGAATTTAAAAATGTTAAGGACAAAAAACAATTTTTTAAGTTATATTAAGACTATAATTAATTTATGAGGGTAAAAATATTAGGCAAGTATGAACAAAAATGGTCGTAGTGACCATTCATTAATCATGTTTTTTCTCTGCGTGTATATAATGTATGATTTATACATAACAAGTTAATTTTTTTTAATGTTTATGTTTTTAGCGAAAATAATATAATAAATATATTTGATTTTTGAAAATGTTCTTGTTTTTCAAGTTGACCCTTTTTTCCAAGAATTCCCCTTTTTGTACCATTTATTTTTTGAAAATCCTCTTTTTGTGCCCCTTTTTGAAAATTTTTAACGGTAGCGCTGCTGGTCTTTCCTCATGGATCTTGTTCATTTTTGTTGTAACATAAATTTTTAAGTATGTATGTATAAGTATAACCAACACCTGAATTTAATTGCCAGAAAAGAGAAAATATTTGATTGCACTTTTTAAAACTGAATCAAAGATATACTTTTTTAAAATTGTAATCTACATATGTACATATGTATGTATGTATGTATATCAGCATAGTAAAGTTTTAAAGGCCTAGAAACTTCCCAAATAAACCATTTTCTATACATTGAGGTATTGAGGAATATCTTCTTGAATAAAATATTCGGGGTGGAAATCTAGAAAATTGTTTTATATTAATTAATATGCTCCTAATTACTTAAAAAAAAAAAAAAAATTCAAATGGTTTTGCCTTTGGCAAATGAGTGGAGAAGAAGCTAGCGCTCGTTGTCATTATTTTAAGGACAATTAGATCGTTCTTGTTTGTCTGCTTTTCGTGAGTTTTGCGTTGTCACCTAGCATTAGCTAATGGCTTGGCGTCGCAACGTATAACTGTACCGAGTTACAGTTTTTGCGGTTGTTCACCAGTGTTGCCATAACTGTTTGATTAGAATATGGCAAAACTTCAAAAATATCTGCTTAAATCTGCTAAATCGTAAAATGAAGAAAATATGCTAAAAATCTGATTAAAAATTAAACTTAAAATTTTTAATAATTTAAATTTGCTAAAAAATATGCAAAACTTTTACAAGAAAAATTATGCTAAAAAACAGCTGAATAATAAGGAATTTTAGTATATATTTAATAAATAATTTTAATTTTTCAAAAATATGCTAAGAAACGGATTTTTTGAATAAGTTAAAATATGTTAAACAAAAATCTGCTTTCGGACAAAGAAATATGCTAAAAAGCAGTTGAATATTTTACCAACTCAATCTGCTAAATCTGGGAGAAAATATGCTAAAATGCTTACACTGTTGTTCACCATTAACTGTATGCAATCGTTCTAAGCCTCAATAGTTTAACATATTTTTCTAGTGGAGAACCAAAAATAACTCTACTTGACTGATAGAGAGAGAACCAAATTAAACTCAGACGTTTACTGGTGGAGCGCAGGGCTGTCAGATGTGGCGATTTCTCGCCAAACGTGGCGATTTTCAAACTTGTTTGGCGACCTAATTTTCGATTTGGCGACATGGCGATTTTTTGGCGATTTATAAAATAGTTGGCGATTTTGTTGGCTATTTTTGATGAGCCATGAATTTGTTTTTAAATTGGTAAATTCAAAACGAAGAAATAGTATTTTTTTTTATTCTAGTATTTCAATGTATGAAATTTGATGCATTCATATGTATGACCAGTATTTTAAACTAAATTATGTTGAAATGGCTGATGAAGATAATGAAAATCTTCGAGAAAATTTTTTTGCTCTTGAAAGAAGTAATAAGTATAAATCTTTAAAAAACTAATATAGAGCAATTCCATATGAAAGCGATCACCTTTTGGACGACCCCTCTCCGATTTTAAAATAAATAGTCTCAATCGATTGCCCAGCAAAAAATAATGTACCTACATATTTTTTTTTTTTTTTTATAGTGACTGGTTTAGTGGTGGTGTACACCACTGTCATGTGAAAAATTGAAGAATTCTTCATAAGGGACCTCATTGAAAGTTGTTTAAAAAAAAAACTACTAAAGCGATCGCAACGAGTGATAGCTCGTTGGAAAGGTATTGAATCAGGCTTTAATTGAAAAATAAAATTTTCATAATTTTTCTTAGAAATTTACCTTTAAATTTTCCCAAGAAAATTAAATTTTCCGATTTTCCACAGAAGCTCCTAAATTTTCCGGCAAATTTTTTTTTTTTGGATTCCTCATAATTTTTGCTTTAAGAATCAGCAATAAAAAAATGGGCCCCGACTCCTTGTTTGGACAGGAGAAGAGCATTTAAGAGACCACCTTGTTAAAAATACATTTTAAAAATTATTTTACTTCACACACTCTGAGTCAAATTTCAGTTGAATACTAAACGTAAAAGTGTTAAAGGGTTTTTTTTTTGTAAAGTAAAGAGTGAAGCTGTAAAGACAATTTAAAGTAAAATGAATAAATTTTGCTGCAATCCGTTTAACAAGAGTGGACATCGTTCGAAAAAGATAAAAGTATTAAAATTAACTGGTGTTTCGAAGCGATACATGAATGAATTAAATATACAATTCGGTGAAGAAGCAGAATTCATTTGCTCCAAGTGTAAAATCGATTTGTCTCAACAAGCAAATGCATTGAAACAAATGCAGCCACAATCCGAGAGTGAAATGACAAGTGAACAAAATGTTTCATCTGATAGTGAGGCAGACATTCCGATGGTCAATATGTCTTTGAGTCCTTTGAATGAGGCTATTACCACTTTAGGTGAAACGCCTATTAGAAAAAGAAAGTTGTGAAGTGAAACATACAGGAAAGAGAAAAAAGGCAAGGTTATGAGTGCAATCGCGACAATATTTGATGAAGGCTCTGATAACGAATGCAGTCAAGCAGATGACGTTGATGACGGCAAACAAATGATTGAGCAGTTGAAAAGAAAATTCAATTTAGCGACCACTCTTCCGGAGAAAAAATATCTTATTTTATCTGTGCTGCCTCAATCATGGTCTATACGCAAGATTTCTGAACAGTTTCAAACATCTTTTTACATCGCGAGAAGAAGCAAAGAATTAGTTCGACAGAAGGGCATATTGGCGACTCCCACCAAGAAATTTGGCTCAAGGACCCTCAGCGAAGCAACGGTGAAATTGATTCAAGATTTTTACTGCAATGATGACAACAGCCGCGCCTGCCCAGGTACACGTGACTATGTTATCACACGTGAAGATGGAGAAAAAGTACACAAGCAGCGCAGATTATTATTATGTAATCTATCCGAAGCATACCATCAGTTCAATGAGAAATACCCAGCAGAAAAAGTGGGATTTTCCAAGTTTGCCATCCTACGACCAAAAGAATGCGTGCTGGCATTAGACAGGCACGGAACGCATTCAGTCTGCGTTTGCATGTTTCATCAAATTAATTTTCTTTCCATGCAAGAAATTGAAAGTATTTCACGGTGAAATTGAAACATATAGGGACCTCCTGTCGAAGTCGTTGTGCGCATACCCCACGGAAAATTGTCATCTGTCCAAATGCGACAATTGTCCGAAGATTGACGAGCTAGAGCAATATTTGGCGGAAAAGTTTAAACAGCTGTTAATTCAGGAGGTGCATTTCAAACAGTGGATAATTAGCAGCGGCAGATGTTCCCTTGAGACCGTGGTAAAGCAGATTCCGGAATTCATCGAGGAATTCGGATTCAAGTTGAATGAACTGAAGGCGCACCATTTCATATCCGAGATGCAATCGAAATTTCTAAAGGAAAGTAAGGAGAAATTAGCCCAAAATGAATTCATTGTGATAAGCGACTTTGCCGAGAATTACACTTTTCTCGTTCAGGATGAAATTCAGGCTTATCACTGGGCAAACGACCAGTGCACGGTGCATCCTTTTTGCGTTTATTTCAAAAACGAAGATAACGAACTACAGACCGTAAGCCTTGTTGTTGTCGCGGAGAGTTTAGCTCATAATTATGTGTCCGTTTATTTATTTCAAATGAAACTGTTTGAATTCTTAAGATCAAAATTCGATGCAATCGACAAAGTAACGTTTTTCTCAGACGGCGCGGCTTCTCAGTACAAGAATAAAAAAAATTTTTACAATCTTTGCATAATTGAAGAAGAACAAAACTGCAAGGTCGAGTGGCACTTTTTCGCGACGTCCCACGGTAAGGGCCCATGCGATGCGTTAGGGGGAACCCTAAAACGCATGGCGACTAAGGCAAGTTTGCAAAGGCCATATACTGACCAGATCTTAAATGTACAACATTTGTTTTCGTGGATTCAAAGCAAGGAAATTGCCATTAACACAGTTTTATGCACTCAAAAAGAACACGATGCCATGGAGCGACGAATTCAAAACAGATATAATAATGTCAAAACTATAACTGGAACGCAAAAGTTTCATTGCTTCATACCAAATATTTCTGATATGTCAATTAATGTAAAGCGGTACTCTTCGTCTGCCGACGTGCTAAATTTAAAGTTACTTTAATTTTATAATGATGCCAAGACAATTGAAATTTTTAATAAATATTGTAATTAAGTATAAGCAGCAAAATAAGAAAGATTTTTTCTTCATAAATGTATTTTTAACTGTAAAATAATTTTTAAAATGTATTTTTAACAAGGTGGTCTCTTAAATGCTCTTCTCCTGTCCAAACAAGGAGTCGGGGCCCATTTTTTTATTGCTGATTCTTAAAGCAAAAATTATGAGGAATCCAAAAAAAAAAAAATTTGCCGGAAAATTTAGGAGCTTCTGTGGAAAATCGGAAAATTTAATTTTCTTGGGAAAATTTAAAGGTAAATTTCTAAGAAAAATTAGGAAAATTTTATTTTTCAATTAAAGCCTGATTCAATACCTTTCCAACGAGCTATCACTCGTTGCGTTCGCTTTAGTAGTTTTTTTTTAAAACAACTTTCAATGAGGTCCCTTATGAAGAATTCTTCAATTTTTCACATGACAGTGGTGTACACCACCACTAAACCAGTCACTATAAAAAAAAAAAAAAATATGTAGGTACATTATTTATTTTAAAATCGGAGAGGGGTCGTCCAAAAATTTGCCAATTTTGATCGTTTTCATATGGAATTGCTCTATAATTAAAGTTTATGAACATTTTTCGATTATAAAATGTGACAAATTATCACAGATAAAATTCGTTGTTGTTAACGATACGAGTATTTTAAAGATTTTTATAAACCCAATGGAAAAAATACCGTGTGTTAAAAGAGAATTTTAATGATGATATTCAATTTAATTTAAATCAGTTTAGGCCAACAATTTATAGCTACAAGGATACGGGGGTACGTATCATTTTAAGGAACTTGCATGGACTGTTCTTTATATGCTGGTTATTACAACTCCACAAAAATTCGCCTTTGGGGTCGATTGCGATATGAAGTTTTCTACACGTTTTTACGAGTTAAAAGTTATATGAATGTAAATAGTACATGTTGGATTTCTTTTGTACCTTCACAATGTATTCCACAAAAGAACACAAAAGGGAGTCTTCTCGGTGAAGTATTTTTAGATATATAATATATCTTATATATATTATATACATAAAAGGACTGCAACTACATTAAAATGTATTGTGTATCCAATATTGGTTTAATAATTACTGCAAATATTCTTTTTTTTTGTTGCTTTAAGTAAACTACTATAAAATATTTTAAACATTGCACCTTTTCGAGTTCACTAATAATTTTTTACTTTGTTCTAAATACAAATTAAGCAAAATATATCATGGCCACTTTTTTTGAATTTTTGGCGGATTTTAGCGATATGGAACAAATTTTTTTTTTTGGGATTTATAAAAAAATATTTTTAATTATTCTAAAAATACATATATTATTGTCAAAAACTAAAAAATAAATGCTTTAGCGATTTTGGCGAATTCTGACATTGAATTTGGCGAAAAAGTTCAAAATCAATCTGACAACCCTGGTGGAGCGTATTCTTTACGAACTTTTCGATATTAGCTAATTTCCTCAATTTTGGTATTTGTGCATAAATTCCTGCACTAATTGATTTCAGAGAGGCAAGTTTTGAATTTTGCTTGACTATTTTGGAAGCCGATTTTTAACTTAAACTTTTATATATTTTTCGAATTCGATTAAAAAAAAAAAAAAAAAAAAAAACTGGAGCCATCCAAATAATAATGTACGCATGTGCTTTGTTAGATTTACTTCCGTTTCACATTTTTATTATTTAATTTGCCAAAAAAAAAAAAAAACGTTTGAAAACTTACGTTTTATGCTTAATTAAAAGAACAAAATTTGGATTAAAATAAGAAACACGTTTAAGAATTGCAAGTACATTTACATTTTATTATCTTGTATTTCTTTTTGAAATTAAAGGTTGTCCCCAAGGGAATGTATAATTTATTAATGTGGATTAAACGAGAATACAACAACCCCAATGTAATTATAACTGAAAATGGTGTTAGTGATAGGGGAGGTTTGGAGGATTATGCTCGTGTCGATTACTTCAATATGTATTTGAGTGCTGTATTAGATGCCATGGAAGATGGCGCCAATGTAGAGGGTTACATAGCCTGGAGTCTGATGGATAGTTATGAATGGAAGGCTGGTTTTACGTAAGTATATTATCAATAGAAAATTTCTTATCACTTTCTTATAAATGTTCTTCAACTTAATGAATAGGGAAAAATTCGGTTTATATCATGTCGACTTCAATGATCCCCAGCGGAAGCGTACTCCTAAAATCTCAGCACATGTTTTTGCTCACATTTGCAAAACACATATTATCGACTGGAATTATCGGCCTACATTGGATAATGAACAGATTTCTGCCATGTCCAGATTATCAGACTTGGAACATAACTCAGGGATAAAAAGTTATGCTAATCATTTTATAACATTTACTTCATTACTAATAACAACAGTTTTAGCTAAGTTTTTTTATTTAAGTAATTATTAATTTAAGAGTGTATGATGCGGTTGGAAGTCGTAGTACCTAACTTGGGTGGCAACAGTCCAAAACGATGGATAATAATACTATGAGGCAATCACTGTTTTACTGCCTCATAGTTGTATTTTCTTTTCTCTACTCTAGTATAAGTCAAATAGTGATAAAAAGACTATGTTTTGTATCTTCTTTTGTATTATTTTTTCTTTGTATATAAACTTAAAAAAACATTAAATGTTAATATACAGAAATTAACCATAATAATAATAAATAAATAAATTATTTGTTATAAAAAAATAAATGCTTTTGTATCCGGACTTTTTTATTATCAATCAAAAGTTTTGAAAAGAATTAGCAATATTTATTCAAAAGCATGACATTAACAACAAAAACAACTTTTAACACTTAAACAAATACATTCAGAAACATAATATGAGTCACATACACATGTACGCATTAGTGGTTTGGGGAATTTACCGATTTGAGTTAATTATTAATAAATTAAAAATTTATTATTAGTTGAAATAAAAAATAATTGTATGCACGCGTATTAAGAGCCAAATAGACTGTGGTCAGATCTTAAAATATTGGTAAGCAGCATTGCTTAAATTGCTTTAAAATTTACTTAAAGGGTCTTGTAACTGTGTAAACATTGTAAGCTCATTTGTATTTGGCAAACGCGTAAAATTAATGCATCTGACAATGTCACTGTAAGAAAAATATTTCTATTGGCAACGCCTGCTTACAATATTGTCTGTCTATTTGGTCTTTAGGGTGGGCCTTATTTCTCACATTTGCGAAATTGTACCGTAACTACCCCTAGAAATGTTTTTCCCACCAAAAAACTATGTTTCGCAAAAAATTAAGCTGATCACATTTCGGGAAGTCGTCGCCTCTCAAGTTTGAAGGTGCAGGGTACGTTCATCACAGCAGTTGTTTCAGTTGATAAAACTTGTGCTTCGCGTTGCGTTACAAATTCTCTTTATCATCTAAGATGATATATATACATACTTATACACAACATGTCATATAAAGTACTTTTAACGCAGAGCAAAGCGAAAAGTTAGGCAACTTTTTTGCGTTTATTTTATTTTTTTTTTGCGAAATTAAATTCCAGTAAATCGTTCAATAAAATTTTTAACGTTTATTTTTATAACAAATATTTAGATGTTAAATATACCAACCGATTTTATAGGAAACCAAAGAATGCGTGAGTACAGTGGTGGATTTACGCCTAGGCCCGTGAGGACCGGGCATAGGGCGGCATAATTTAAAGGGCGCCAAAATTTAAAGGTAAACGATCAGGGGAAATCAAATTCGAAAATTAATGTGGCCAAGTTTTAAAGGAATACGAATTTTTTATTAAATTATACATATTAAATAATTGAATTGATAATTGAATAAAGGAAATAAAATTATGTTCTTAAAAAACCTGTGTATCTTAAATTTTTATTTTGGTAATACATACAAAGCTAAAATAATTTTTTCCCACTGCTTTTAAAATCGCTAGATTTGACGGGAAAATAGCGGAATCTTCAAGATGTTTGAAGATAACTTAGCCATTTCTTTGGTGATTATAAAAAATTTTACTGTTTTTAAAAGCTAATACGATTAGTACCTGTAACTTAAAAATGCAAGCTGATGGAGAAAAACGGAGGTTAGATGTGAAATCAGCAAATTAGTAAAAAAATTGCATCAAACTTCCAATCAACACAAAAAAGGTAAAATTTTGTTCCCTTGTGTAAAAACCAAATTTTGCATTCCAACAATTATAAAGCTAAAAAAAAGTTATCAGCAGGGCGTTCAAGATCACCTGTAATGAGTTTGCCTTGAATTCAACCATTAATGACAAATCACCATGTCAGATTATATAAAACAAGTTGGAGTGCTATATCCGGCTGGCCCGAATCTTTGATACCCTCCACTGACAGGAGTGGGCTCTTTATGATAAATACATATATATTATTAACTAACCTTCCCAAAAAAGAGCCTCAGCTTAAAAATTGGTTCCGGCTTAGACCTATATTAAATTATTGACCGACAATAAGTCAGTTTAATGCGTTTCTTTTTAGAACTTTGAACTGGCTTGAGTAAAATATCATAATTCGTAACAGTTTTAGCCGAACTAAAATGATTTTTAGTAGCGGAATTTATATTGGACTCAAGGTAAATTATGGATCAATCATCTCAAAATTCTGAAGACTGATTTCTGGTATTACAAAAAATAAATTAGAATAAATTTCAATACAGCAATGTATAAGTTTTAACGTTAAATTGAATGAATTTTAGAAGGCTGCTAAGGTAAATTTTGGACCGTATATCGCAAAATTGCATGATATTTTTTCTGGCCATATGAATCTAAGTTGGAAGAAATTTTACAGCAATATCTATATCTGTTTTAGGCCAACTTAATTATTTTCCCAAAGTGGGCTTTATTTGGTTTTAGGCGTAATAAACTGTTTTCCGGGAGTAGGGTTCATATGGGGTCTAGTGTTAATTATGGACCGATTTTCCCAAAATTTGGCTCTGCGATTTCTAGTATTATAAAACTGTGGCGTATCAAATTTTATTATTATGGCATTATGTATTACTGCTTTAGGCGTACTAAACTGTTTTCTGGGAGTAGGACTCATATGGGGTCTAGGGTTAATTATGGACCGATCTTCATCAAATTTAGCAGTGGGATTTCTAGTCCTACAAAACTGTACCATACCGAATTTAATTATGATAGCATTATTTATTTGATTCATAGTTCTGATCATACTAAACCGATGTTGCTGGATTTCAATCCCAAACTGCTTAGGATAACTACAAGCAATTTGAGACCAAGTCTGTTCTTTTCTTTTGCGTTTTTCGAAAGTGAGCGTGTTTTCAACAGACGGACAGACGGACATGGCTAAATCGATTTAGAATTACTCAAGGAGCCGAAATATATATATACTTTATGGGGTCTTAGATGTATAAAAAAAAAGTTTCACACGGAATGACAAACTTAGTATAACCTCATTCACTACTTGTGGTGGTGGAGGGTATAAAAATCTAAACAAAATTAGTATTTAAATTAATTAAGTTTAATCGTTGGTTGAAGTATTCCTAGACTTGATTGATAATAATTATTTTTATAACAATATCACATTCCGTTTGTCACCTTAGAGCTTAAAAAGTGTTAAAATACGAGATGTTTCAAAACTGACTGCCTTTTATAGAAAACCTATTGTTGTTCCGATTTGTTATAATTTTTTTTTTTTTTTTTTTTTTTGACAAATATTCATAAGCAACTCTTGTGTATTTTTGGGTTTTATTGTATTAAAAAAGATTATTTTCTAGCATTGTTAATTTTAACATTTTAAAACGCAGAATAATCTAGAAAAAATGCGTATTTTCGAAAAATAAGCACTAAATTTAAAATTTGTGTTTATCAAGATTACGAATTGGGTATTTAGCACATCAAAACGAAGTCATATTTATGAATTTTTGACTCCCAAGAAAAACATTGATTAAAATATTCAGTTTTATTTGAAATTTATTTTTCAATTTTCTTCTCATAAAAAAGTACTAAAGTACATAAAACCTAACAAGAGTATTATCCAGTTTTACCTTTTAAGACAAATATACCGCATAATCATTCAGCTGATCGCATCAAAGAGAGTTATGCTATAATGGCTGTAAATTTTTTTGTATTGAGTTTGACATTTAGAATACATATAAGCTACATATAAAGACTATGCTGCCACCTCTATAAATTTAATTTGGAGAACTAAAAATTAAAAAAAACACAAAATATGTTTTTATACATACTCTGTAGGAAATGGCAATAGTGAAACTGTACTGAATCACTAGGTGTGTTCATTCACTTTACTAGCAGAAACTTGCAAAGAGAGAGTAAGTAGGAATTTAAAGAAATTGCTCTCAAAAATACTAAAAATTAATGAACACTTTGCAAGTTAAAGTAGTGATGAATATACAGGAATATTTGAGTACCCATTTGTTATTCTACGACTTGGGCAAAATTTATACATAACGTCAAAAATAATGTGGTTTTATTAATTTATAGTTGTTTATGTTGAATAAAATGAATCATGAATTGAATTTTTTTTGGTATTTAGGAGGTGAAAGAAGAATTCGGGGTTTTATCAATAATAAAAGATAAAAAAAAACACTTTGTTAACAATAAAAGTATTTATAAGACAAAATAAAATATTTAATTTAACAATCTATGTATATCCTATGTATATAGGTATATAAGATTTAAACCTTACGACCTGACTGACAGATTCATCTTTAACGCCGTGAGTTATAAGATTTTTGAAATTTGAACTGAATACTGGTCTCTCGCTAAATCGATCCACTAAAAATCGAAAAAATTGCCTAATAGTACGAAAATTGTGTGTGTGTGTGACAGTGAACAAATTTAGTGCATTGCGACTCGCAAGAAACTAGTTTCATGTGTAGATAGAATTTTTGGAAATTCGAATGTTTAGGGGATAAATAGCGTAAAAACGAGTAAATTCGCTAACCTCATAACTCCTAAACTAACCGTGGATATATTCATGCGCTTCGAACAATATTTTTGTCCGAAGAATAATTTTTTTACTGAGACTGTTCTTCAGAACGAATCACCTATTTTGGAAAATTTTCCCATAAAAATAATGGTTTACAGATGTAAACAAGAATACAAATTGGCAGCACAACCAGCAATCTGCTTACATATATTGAATTGTTTTCTAAAAGTGTGTTAAGAAAATGGCCGAAAAAAGGAAAGTGATTTTATTATTTTTAATTATATTTTTTTTTTTATTTAATTATTCAGCAAAACAACAATTGTTGCACTATAGCACTATATCATGTTGCAGCTCAATTCAACTTTTATGTACAAATAGAAAAAAAGTGGCATCGCAGTTCATTTTGTTCTGAACAAGAATTAAAATTAAACCATTACTTTTTCAATAAAAGCCAATAAACAAAGAAATAATTACTGTTTTACATTCGTAACTTATCCAAAAAATACAAATTTGTTTCTTTTTCGAAATTCAAATATTTAAGGGGTACTCAACCTATTTTTGGTACTTTCTTAACAAAACATTTTTCACCAGTCTCTGCAATATACGTTCTCAATTATGGGCTTCCACTACAATAATGAATTTTTTTATAATTCAATGGGGAGAAAAAATATAAAAAATTGTGAAATACGGGAAATTAAATGTCTTTGTTTTACTTTTTCTGTTCTACAAGTGGTACCTTTTAAATTTGCTATAATAGATATTATAAACATAAAACTATAGGTGCAGGGTCCTGAGCGTATGAGCAGAACCTATAACGTTGGTAATTTTTTTAAACTTAGAAACATAAACTTTGGCATTTAAATATGACCACGAAAGAAATTTAAAGAGCTAGCGAGTTAAATTATTGTTAATTATAAAATAGATAATTTTAGATATTCAAATTATCTACTTTATGGCCGTTTTAGTTGGTCCAAATGCATTTCTTTGATGTTTGCTTCATATTAAACAAGACTGTCATAGAGTAAACAATGAGAATATCTCAAATTATTTTATAAATTAAAAGAATCTTTTATTTTGTAAATAATTTAATTTGCAAACAAAATTTTCAACTAATGGGGTATTATACTGCAATAGTGCTAAGTATCGGGTATCTAGGTAACCATTAAACTCACAGTACTAATAACAACACCTGATCGGTTAAAAGCAAAACCAAATACATAAGGGATTCTTTTAACAAGTTCGTTATTTTATTTAGCAATAAAAATATCGAAATATCTGTCCTAAGTTAAACAAAAATATGATTTCTTATCGCATAAATATTTTTAATAATTTTAAAAATCAGCTTATAAATTTTGCAAAATATCCTTATTTAAAACTTCTTTTGAAAAAGTTTGTTATGTAAACCAAAACATGAAACAGCTGTTTCAAAAATTCTTGCAAGTAAAAATTTTACCAGTAAAAATTTGCAAGAATTTTTTTGTCTCTCAATTTTTGTATCTCTTTTGACGCTCTCAACTTGCAAATTTTTTGGGTTAATAAACTCTTTCCAGTAACAATTGTTACAAATTCGTAACAATTTTAAGTAAATGAACACAGCTACTTACTATTGACTTAGTCACCAGTTCTACTGACAAACTGTTAACCAGACAATGCTTTCTGCTCTGACCTAAGAACTGTTGACTGTAGTTCTTTTAGACATTGAAACCAAAGATAGAATAGTACATTAAAATACTTCTAGTCTACGCTCTTGAATATTGTTACTAGACTTCCGCATTCATAATATTTGTGGAAAGGGTGGTTAATTAAATCCAAATGCGTGCAAAAATGTGTTTAATTAAGAAAAAAAAACTGTTAATTATAGCTTTACAGCTATCCAAAATGTAAACACTTTACAGACAGTATCACTTAAACGTCACTAAGATATAAGCATAACTATACATATACGTATATATAAAACAATTAATTATTAGTTGAATTTATTTATAACTCCGTAAATTACTGTCTTATTGATAAATAAGCGGATTCTCACGCACAATTTTATTGAAAAATTGATTTTTATATGAAAATTCCAAAAAAAAAAAAAGAAATTTAATCGCTTATTACCCAGTAAATAGCTGCCTTATCGATAAAATAAGCGAATTTTATGATCAGCATAATATAAGAAAAATAAATTTTTATATGAAAATTCCAAATATATAAACTTTAATGCTTAAATAAGAGAATTCTGTGATCAGTCATTATTTTATCCCAAAATAGCCGTAAACATGTGGAAAATCGATAAAATAAGCAAATTTTGTAATTACACATCTTATACAAAAAACCATTTTTATATGAAAATTTTAAAATAAAACTTTAATTGCTTATAACCCCGTAAATGTCTGTCTAATCGATAAAAAAAAACTGAATTTTGTGATCCGTCCTAATTTTACAAAAAATCTATTTTTTTTATATTTTATTATCAAAGTTGTTTTTGGGAATACAATTATTTATTAAAAGATTTTGTTTGTTGTGCTTAATTCCCTTTTTTTTAATAATTGATAAAAAAATACTGAAATTTATTGTTGGAGGATAAACTGTTCCTATGCGCATTTCCCCTTAGCAACCAATGAAATGCGCATAGAAACAGCTTATCCTCCAACAATAAATTTCAGTATTTTTTATCAATTATTAAAAAAAAAGTGAATTAAGCACAACAAACAAAATTTTTTAATATTTTTTATATATGTATGTATAAATTCCAAAAAAAAAAAAACTTTAAACGCTTATAACACCGTAAATAGCTGCCTAATCGATTAAACAAGATAATTCTGTGATCAGTCATATTATTACAAAAATCCAATTTTTTATATGAAAACTCCAAAAAAACTTTAATCGATTATAACTCGGTAAATAGCTGTCTAATCGATCACACATAATTTTATCTAAAAATCAATTTTTTATATTGAAATTAAAAAAAAATTAATGCTTACAACTCCGCAACTCTGTGATCAGTCATAATTCTACAAAAAACTGATTTTTTTTTATCGCACTTAATCAACAGGAGGGAATTAAATCAAAATTTAAAAATTTCAGTAGAAGCAAAACAATTTTTAATTTAACATTGAAGGCATATGAAAAATAATTCTAAGCCCAACCGTTTTATTATCAAAAAGTAAACAAAATAGCACGATATTTTTGCAGCGGGTAGATGTGAACATAACGTGTCGATTATTTTCGAAAAAGTGAAAAAATATAAAATTTGGATTGAATAGCCTCTTGTTGATTAAGTGCAATTTGGAAACTCAAAAAAAAAAAAAAAAAAAACTTTAACTGCTTATAACTCCGAAAAAGCTATCTACCAATAAAATAAGCGAACTCTGTGATGACACACAATTTTATCCAAAAGTCGATTTTTTATATGGAAATTAAATAAACAGTTTATTGCATACAACTGTAGGCGAATTCTGTTATCAAACACAATTTTATACAAAAATCTTTTTAAGCAATTATATAACTTCGGAAATAACTGTCTAATCGATCAAATAAACGAATTCTGTGATCAGTTATAATTGTTGCAAAAAATCGATTTTTTCTATCAAAAGTCTCAAAAAAATTTCAATTGCTTATAACTCCGCAAATAGCTGTTTAATCAATCAAATAAGCGAATTCTGTGATCAGAAAAAATTGATTTTTTCTATGAAAACTGCAAAAAAAAAGTTTAATCGATTATAACTCGGTTATCCAAACATCGATTTTTTTATGAAATTAAAAAAAACTATAATAGATGTCTTATCGAGCAAATAAGCGTATTCTATGACCATTCTTAATTTTATCCAAAAATAAATTTTTTATATGAAAACTCCAAAAAAAAAAAAACTTGAATTATTTATAACTCCGTAAAAACTCGCTCAAAACTTCATAAATAACTGTATAATCGTTAATAAAGGGCTGTTCATCGTGAGGTTTGATTTTCAATATGCTTTTTTTACAGATCACGCGTGACCCATATCAAATTGCTTTGAAAGTCCGGTGTTTTATCGTGAAATTTTATTCAGTGATGAAGGACGTTTCTGGCTCAATGAATACATTAAAAAACAGAACTGCCGTATTTAAGCTGATGAGCAACCCGAAGAGTACCAAGAGCCAATATTACATCCATTAAAAACAACGGTATGGTGTGGTTTATTGGCTAGTGGAATCAATGGTCCATATTTCTTAAAAAATGAGGAAAATAAAAATATTATCGTCAATGATAAACGTTATCGCACCATGTTAACGGACTATGAACATCCTGAAATTTAAGCACATGGTCTCGGTGAGCAGTGGTTTGAACAAGACGGCGCTCCGAGCGATACAGTGGGTGAAACAAGGTGAGCACTTAATTTCACTTTTTGCTACGGTAATTTGGTCACCTTGATCGTGCGATATCACACCTTTGGTCTTCAGGAATAAACCAGCTACGATTGACGCTTTGGGCCAACATTGCTCGTGCTATTTCCGAGATACCAATTGGACCTTTAAAATGGGCTACCTCAGACGTAATCATGGTCAATATTTTTATGATATAATTTTCAAACAGTAAATGCTATAAATTGTTCTTTTCACAGAAAAATTTAAAAATTGTCTCTTATCACCAAATTCATAGAATCAAGCAAACAATTAGTTGATTTTGCACTTATTACCAAAATGATTATATTGTTTAATAAAAATTTTAAAAATTTCAATAAATGATATTTTTAATTTTAATTAAAAAAATTATAAAAAAAGTTCCCCGTTTCAAACAATGTGTGAATTGATTTTATTAAATATAGCTCAGGTTTTGGCAATTTCCAACAACAATTCTACAAGTTTTAATTAATTTTTTTGAAACTAAAAAAAATCAATTAAAATTTTTTGGTATTTAATTATTATTTGAATTAAAATTCATTTTAAAACAACTAAAATGTTAATTAAATCAAAATTAAATTTGTAATTTTCTTTCAACTACAAAAATAATTGATTCAATTATAACATTAATTAATATAAAATACGTTTTAAACAATTTCTTAAATTGATAAAAAACTACTGATAATTTTTTCTGCGTTAATCGATAATAAACATTTCAAGTTCACTTTCAAATTTATGTGTTTTAATTTACATTATAACATATTCTGTGATCACTCAAATTTTTCCCAAAAATCGTTTTTTTTCACGAAAACCCAAAAAAAAAATATTTAATTTTTTATAGCTACGTAAATAACTGTCTAACGGATAAAATAAGCAAATTCTGTGATCACGGATTATTTTATCAAAAAATCTATTTTTTATATGAAAATTCCAAAAGTGCAGAAACTTTGAAACGTTGAAATTTTTAAAAAGCACTAAAACTGGTGCAAAAGCGCCGACTTGACAACACTGAGTTTCAGGCGGTAAATATAAATAAACTTTTTTTATCATCTAATGTATTCTAAAACTAAAATGAGAACTTTTGTTTTCAAAAATATTATAATCATTTTGTTAACAAACAAAGTAATTTGCAATAAATCTAGAACATTTATCTTAATCGCACTGTTAAAAATTACAGAAACAATATGACACAGTGGAACTCAATTGAAAAACTTCTCACCAATCTGCCACATGTGCTTTAGAAAACGTGTTCAAAAGTACACGTTTTAGAACAAAAAAATAAATAATAATAAAAGTTAATTTTTATTTTTGTTAATAGCTTTTCTCTTGATGTAGCAGATGTTAGTGAATAAACAAATTAATTAAATAAACAAATTATTACATTATTCTAAAACTAAAACACGACCTAACAATAATATTTAACATATTAACGAGTCTATTACTTTGCGATTAATATTTATATTAGAAAAAAACTCCGAATCCTTAGAAATAAATTACATATTAAAATTTATGGCATAAATTATTTGGACTTTTAAGTTGGTTGTTATTAAAAACATTATCGTGATTTAGTCTAAAACAAAATAGTAATTACACTAACTTAAATATCGACTGTAAAAAGATGATGCAATTTCATAGAAAATTTTGTACATTTATTAAATTAGAATTAAATTCTAAATATTTAAACAAAAAACACTCGAGTTAAAATTTTTAAAAACTGGTATATGAGCCAAATCTAACGGAATCTAATATTTTTATATGCAAATCATTTAGAAAGGCAAATAAAATTCATTTGTGTTTCCCTAAAACGCATAATTCAATAAGAATAAAGTGGTAACGGGTGGAAAAAATATGTTAATAACAGTATAGAAGTGTTTAATGGGCGAATAAATGTATGTTATGGTTTACATCAGCGATAGGAAATCCAGGGCGTTTCACCTTTTTTCTCTCTTTTAGAACGTAAGTGTGAACAACGTTATGCTGGGTACACACTATGCAATGCATTTACGCAATCTAGCAAATTTCATTCATTCTAGATTTCATCAACATCAGAACGTTTTGTTATTTTCAGA
Source organism: Pollenia amentaria (assembly GCA_943735925.1). Classification (NCBI taxonomy): domain Eukaryota; kingdom Metazoa; phylum Arthropoda; class Insecta; order Diptera; family Polleniidae; genus Pollenia; species Pollenia amentaria. Next base: position 215,868,809 of record OX031009.1, on the reverse strand, counting down.
TTGTATTGATGTTGATTGAACTGTCTGTACCCAGCATTATAGACAATTTAACAACAACATATCACACACTAAATCATAAACAGGCTCAACTCAAAATTCAAAAATGTTCAGAAGATGCAGAAACAGGCTTCAAAAAACATGATTGCAATTTTTTAATCAAATCGAGTTTCACAAATGTTAAAGAAAAAAAAAAAATAAAAGAAGACAGTGGCGCAAACAAATTCTCGTGTTCGCTATCAGCGTTTCAGTTTTGGTTACTTTTAACCAAAATTGGTTAGATACTTTTTTTCTCAATGTGTACTTTTGTCCTTTTTCCCGTTTTGGCTACTTTTTTCAACTAAAAAATAACCAATTTTTTGGTTTCACTTGGTGCTTAGAAGATCAAGTTTTGTACTTCTTATTTTAATAACCTGAAATTTTTTACCAATTCACTCACTCATATTTTTTAAAATTGAAACGAATTTGCTTTGAGTTTCTCTTTCAAGTTGAGTGTTTCAATTTACGTTCAAGCTAATAAAACAGCTAATTACAATTTAAATGAGCATCTTTTTCGATTGACTTTATAAGTTGTTTTCTTGGTGACATCTTGAAAATAAATTGCTTCAAAATTACATCCTGCTTTAAATTTTTATTAATTTTGAAAAGCAGTATGTGTAAAAAATTTGAAAGCAGCTCTTGATCCTGTGGCTGCAGTGTTGGACTATTACCCGCTCCGCTTTACTGGACATACATAATTGTGTATGGCATTGATGCATTCAAAGCTTATAACATTTTTCATCCACTTATAACGATTTGTTTATGTTACTGACTATCAATTAAGCCGTATAAGTTATATATACTGTAAATATTTACTACTATCTGGGGTATCCTTTCCTCTATCCTTACCGAGGCAATATGAAACCTGTTAATGTACTTAGATATATGTATAGTCTGATGATTCTTCAAAAGTTTGAAAGCTCGTACTTGTTAAGTTTTATACGAAAAAATGTGTTAGCTTTGAAGTTGCGAATTCAAATGAAAACTTCGACAAATTGTAAATCCTATGGTACGTTCCACACCATTAGTAACTGTCAAAATTGTATTAAAATCGATCCAGAGGTTAACATATACTTATATACGAGTATAATATTTTTTTTTAAATACACAACATTTTTCTCATTCAATATTTGATAATGAAAATATTGTTCAGTGTACAAAAAAAACAACAAAGTCATTAAGAAATTCCCATTGTTTTTACAACACAGAAAACGACTAGAATTTTCAGTTTATATTAAATAAATTAAAAATTGCCAAACAATAAGAAAAATTTATTTAATAAACGCACTATATGTGGGCCATAAAAATTATTTTAAATAGCAATATTTTTAACCCTTTCATGCGCCAAACGTCTTTGGAAAAGCTTTAAAGTTTAATATGAAAAACGAAAAGAATTTTCTTATGTGCAACTTGAAAGCAAAGCTGAAGTAAGGGCCTCCAAAATTTTTATTTTATAATTTGGTTTGGAAAAATTAATCGTAAGAAATCTTAATGTACACATACAAAAAGTGAATAAAAGGGTTAAAGTAAATTCTATTAACCTGATTATAGAGTTAATTTTTTCAAGCTTAATAAGGGTTTTCTCTCTCTTTCGACTATAGTCACTTTTCAATGCTTAACAGCCGTTTTATTGTTTTCCTAAACATTTTTAAGATACATCGAAATATGAAACTATGGTCAAATTCTTTGTTCTTGATGTTTTTTTTTAATCTGTATTGTTTCTTATTGAATTACAACAAACAGAATTCTATATGAATATTGTTATGTTTTGTTAAACAAAGTGTACTGTTTTTCCTTAATTGTACTGATTTTGTGTACTAGGTGTACTGTTTTTCCGAATTTTAAATCTGGCTACTCTAAATTCATAGAACGCATACAATCGCAAATTGTAATAGTATAGGTTGCCTATCGCTGTTATACATACACTTTTCACTTCAAGTACACGGAAAGAAGTTTATTTTCTAAAGTAATTAATTTCGTTTCTTAGTCTTGTTTTAAGAAACGAAATTGATCCATTATAATTTCTGGATATTAACTTATCTCGATTGTATTTAGTTAAATTTTCTTAAATAAAGAAACATATTGCTTTCACCAAGCCACACATTCTTTATTTACACAGAAAAAATTCTCGCAAATTTTTCACCAATTAAAGCATTAATCAAAAATAAAAACAGTTTTAATTAAAAATGTAATAAAGAGAATTAAACGTTTAATCACGTGTATTATTACTATTAATTTATTAACTGCTGCAAGTTTAAATCAATTTTGCAAGTTGAAATCAATTTTGATTTTTATAAAAAAGTGACCTTAAGCTTGATAAAAATATATGAAAATATAATATTTAATTTAAAAAAGGTCGAATTAATAATAATATATTAATTAATAAAATTAAAATAAATTCGTATCAACATTTTGAATTTAACAAGTTTTTTACAATAATAAAGCAAAATTTTATTTTCGTTAAACAATCGGTTTGTTTTTTAGTGTTTATTAAGTTGTGATACCATTTATGATAGAATTTAAAATGTATGGCATACTTTAAGGCGTATATATAAAACAAAATTTATCATTATTAAGTACTGCCAGAGGGAAATAACATATAATCTTGGTACGTAAGTTGGGACAATTTAAACTACAAATATCCCAAATATCCCAAAATATTTTTAAGGGGTTATTTTGTAAATTACTTTAACTTGCGTTGATAAGTTTTCAGATAAAAGTTTTGAAATTTAAAAAAAAAAAAATTTAAGTGAGACGTTTTACAAAATAAGGGGGTAATTGAATTGTATAAGGTTCCTAGAAAAAAACAAGGTTGGTAACCGAAACGAATTTTGATATCGGTATTTGTTATTTGTATTAAAATATGTACATATTTGTAATTTCGGTATTAGACTATTTGTTATTTCGGTATCGGTGTTTAATTAATATCGCTATACCCATACGGATACGATACGGAAAGTATATCGGTTTTACCAAACAAACCATAATGATAAAAAAATTGAAGGGGCCTAAACTGCTTAGATGACACACTTTTTACATTTTAAGCAATTTTCTCTAAAATATGGTAACAACTTTATTATCTTTGCACTATTTATACTTTTTAAAAATATATCCATTGTTTCGAGTATTTAAGCGTTATCGGTATTATTAACGGTATCGGTTGCTAACCTTGAAAAAAACCATACAACCATATCTGCCAATTCATTAAAATGAGCTTGTAAGGGTATATCCGCCAAAAACGCAAGTTTCCATTTACCAGCAATTCCACTGTTAACGTATTTTATTTTCTTTAGAAAATTTCAAACATGTATATCAAAATTATGGTTGATTATACCCTTTACCTTAGGTGGAAAGGAAATATCTATGTTTGTCATTCCGTTTGTAATTTCTACAGTATTGATGATAGACCCTATAAAGTATATATATTCTGGCTCCTTATGGGTAGCGAAGTTGATTTAACAATGCCCGCCTGTGAGGCTGTCCGTGTGTATGTTAAAATGGGTTTTCCGAAAACACCAGAAACGATGGCGACTAGGTTGTTATATATGTATGTCATTTAAGCCCAGCTAAATTTCACTGTTGAAATTCAGTCATATTGGTTTATAAATTACTGCGATGGAGTAAAGAACCACGACTGCCTCTAATTTTACTCATAAATCCCTTTTTGTGGTTTATTTTTGTATGTCTGTAGGTGGGATTGTATAAGTGGGCGTGGCATAATATAGATTTATTTATATCTAAATAACGGTAAGAAAAAAATTGTTCAAATTTGGTAAATTGGGGTTATTAATACACAACCTCTCTTAAGGAGAACGGCAAGAGCCAAAGTTTCCAAATTAGGTACAAGCCTATTGGTTATCTATAGACAAAAATCGGCTTAATATGGGTGGGATTGGAGAAGTGGGCGTGGCACATAATAGATTTATTTTTTCCCAAGTTTGGTTCATTTAGTTGGGTTATATTTAAGATTTGATATTGCCGAATATTGCACTCTTAATTGTTTTTATACCCTCCACCACTAGTCGGGAATGAGTTTATGTATACTAAGTTTGTCATTCCGTGTGGATCTTTTTTAAAATTCACCTAAGATTCCATAAGATATATTTAGTATATTCTGTGTCCTTGAATAATTCTAAGTCGATTTAGCTGTGTCCATCTTTTGAAATTACGCTCACTTTCGAACGACTCCATTGAAAAGAACAATATTAATGTCAAATGGTTTCTGGTTCACCTAATCAGTTTGGCCGAAATAACATCCAGCAAAATCGGCTCAGTAGAATAAGAGTTATAAACCCAAATCTGGAACAACGTTCCTTAAAAATTTATTATTGCTTTTTCACTTTTAAAATAGTCTAAAATTAAAATCTCAAATTTTTTTTTGGAATATAGACCACTTTAGTTCCAGCCCAATTAATAATGGAGCTTCCAACGAGGCAGGTTTGTAAGGGAGAAACGTAAAAGTTTCGCTTACCATATCGCTTACGGAAGACATGAATTTTATATGGCGAGTTCCCACTTTGAAGCAATACATTTTTGACACAGAAAGCTCTTTATTCAGCGCATATAAAAATTGGTGAATGTAACGATCAGCTTTTTACACTGACTTTTTTGTTACGTTACTCTTTTATATGCTCCCTTACAAACCAGCTTCGTAGTAAGTGCAAGTCGTGGCTCTTCAAATTGTTTGTATATATTTTTTTAATTTATTAAGAATACGTTCACTTACCATTCTGCATCTCTGTATGTCTTATTGCGTAGCGCATAAATGTGTGCTTACTTTTTAAAATGTACCATTAGTGCTTCGCAAAATAGGAAAATTTGTTAGTGGGAGGCTAGCCGGCTTATAAAATAGATTAAGAAATATGTCGACGTACGACTCTGACCCGTTTTTACCTTTGCGAGAGCTACTGTGTACATTTGTATGTAATACGTTCTAATTTCACAACGCATCTACGTCGTAGGCCTCTCCATTCATGCGGTGCAATTGTGTTTCTACGGTTATTTTTAATTTATATTTTTTATGATAATAAGGACGCAACCAGCGTATAAAAGATAATGAGATTTAAATGGGCATACGACGTAGATACGCTATTGTGTGTCTTTGTATAAAGTATACAGTTTAAATTTTACAATTTACATACATATCTACGTCGTTCGCTCCTACGTTTATACGGTGCAATTGTGTTCATACGGTTATAAAAAGTGCTTTTGAAAGAAATTTGCTTAATTAATAAAAGTACTGCAGAATTTTACGACGAGCATATAAGTTTCTATATGCTATTCGAGAAATAATTAAACAAAGTTTTCATGAAAATAATAAAAAAATAAAAATCTTGCACAATTTAGTGAAGTTCCTTTCGCTAAAAGAATTTGAGTTGGGTGTCAAATTAACAGATGTGTTAGTTATGCTTATCAGAAACTCTTTATAATAAAAATTCTGTGTATTCAAATGCAACTTGCGAAACAAGATGACATGTTCTGACTTAACGAAATTGAAATAATCCTTAAATTTTTCTAAAACTAAAATAAATATATTCAACATATACACTAGAAATGTTAAATATAATAAACACAAGCAAAGAGTACCGAATGAACTTCAAGAGCGATTTAGAGACGAGCTCAGCAAAACAATATAGACATATAATAAACAAAAATAGAATAAGGAATTAGTGCAATTTTAAAAGTAAAACCGTGTGTGACGTGTTTTTTATTATTGTTACTCTTGTAAGTTTTTATTTTTGTGCGCTTATTTTCTGTTTATATGTTTTACGACACAGTGGGACAATATGTATTCATTTAATGTTAAAATTATGTTTTATTTTTTGTTAACTATAATTGTAGTACCCTGAAGATGAGATCCAGTGGATTTCGAAATATTGGAAACATTTTTTAAATAAATAAAAAAAATTAAAAAAAACTGACCTTGAGCTCAACTAATTTTTCACATTAAAATTACAACAAAAGGTCGAACAGCACACATATTGAATATATTCAAAATTTTTTATTTTTTTCGAATTAATTCTATGAGCAAAATTTCAGTTATGAAGTATCACTATCCAGTGTGACACAAGGAATGCTGACGAAGGCCGTAGCGGGCCACAAAATGCATTCTGTACATACAATATACTTCATTGCTATCCAAAGTATAGCTAAGAAAAAATGTAACAGGAAGATACAAGATAAAAGTTTGGTAGTGTATAAAGTCATTTCTAAAAAAATTTAAGGAATAGAACTATTACAAAAAGCTTTATAAAATACGTAACTGAAATTTAGCTCATAGAATAAATTCGAAAAAAATAAAAAATTTTGAATATAATAAAGTAGCCTATGAAAAGAAATAATTCCCAGATTCTAAAATAAATACACATATTTCCAAATTTTAAATTAATTATTACTACAAATATCTTAAACACGAAACCTCCCAAAATTCTTTTTTTTTTAGAAAAGTTTTGTGACTTATAGTTTTAACTACCATTTAAACATGTGTGCTTAAATCTTTTATAAGATTGTTAAATAATAAAATAGGTTTATGTTTACATCCATATGAATGATTATTGGAAATACAGTAAATACACATAAATTCTGAAAAAGTAGTACTACGAGCAGTAGTGCACATGTCAGTAAAGAAACATCTGCTTTATTAAAGACAAATAGTTGTCATCATTGTAACCAGAACGAGTATTGATCGAAATACAACTGGAATACAAATAAGAGGATTAAATAACACACAAATGTCAAACAATATCAAATTTAGTTTATTTTTTTTATATTTTCGGGCACGAACCATATTTGTTTTTAAGCTGCAACTATTGAATTGCATTCGTAAACATTGATTTTATTAAATATCTTTTTGAAATAAAATACTATTTTATAATACATAGTGTTTGTTTATTCTATGAAATGGTGAATTTAATTTAAAGGGGAATATAAAATAAAGCATGAGGAATTTTTTAGCAAATATTAAAAAATGTTTCTTTTATCTATGTTCACGCCTATTTAATACTTGACTTCCTACACGTTACCACCAGGTTAATAAAAAATTTTTTACTTTTGCAAAACGTTTGGCGAGATCAAACATCATTTAACAGTTTCTAAATATGTAACAATATACAATTATCTTCTTACAAATAAAGTTTAGTAAGTCAATAGAAATTGTTAAAAATTAAGCTTAAGTTTGACCAATTTACTGGTGACGCTTTATTTTGGATTTTGTCGAATATTTGTTAGGTCTGAACACACCTTTAGATAAAATAAAGGATAATTCATCAGGAAGTTTAATTTATAATGAAAAATAAAACACATACATTTTAATGTGAACTTAAAATTTTAATTATCGGTTAAAATAACAATTTATGGCCATTTACTGTTTGAAAATGATATCATGTAAAAGTTGGCCATGAATACGTCTGAGGTGGTCCATTCAGAAGGTCCAATTCTTATTTATTTCTCAGAAAATGAAAGTTATTTCTTGCTTTTTATTTATTCCTCAGAAATAAAAGTTGTTATACCCACACCACAATAATGGAAAGGGTATTATGCATTTGTGCTGATGCTTGTAACACTTTAAAATATTGGTCTTATACCCACCTTTAAGTATACCGATCGACTCAGAATCAATTTGTGAGTAGATCTGACGATGTCATTTCGGCTGGCTGGCAGACTGACTGCCTGGCTGTAATCATTATGCGCAAAGTACAGGAGATAATTTGATGAAATTTGGAGCATGAGTTCGAATTGGCACAAGGACCAAGCCTATTGAAAAAGGGGCGCATCGGTTTATTTCACATAGCCCGCTTCCAGCTTCTTTCCGGAATAGGGTCTATGTGCCCATAAACCATCTTATTATGTTTGTATTGAGATTAAATTTAGTCCTAGCTTAATTGACTGCAATTAAAATCATCTTATCAAATTTTATTGGAATCGGTCCATATTTGACCATAGCTTCCATACAAATACTACTCCCGAAAATAGCTTTTAATGTCATAACTTCCTTATTAAAATTGGTATTAACTTAATAATTGGCGATAATAACTTTAACTATAGCTACTGTGTCATGACAAAATGTTGTCCTGGTAGGTCCAAACTTAACCATAGATGCCATATAAACATTAATTCTGAAATCTTACATTTAAATAATATTCGGCAAAAAGAACTTTAACATGAATCTTAACCTCATAACATAATGATTGCCCATGGGTCCCGAAAGGGCACACTATCAAAAATGTATACTGTGGCGTAGGTAGGCTTGCCAGATTCCAATTAGCAAAATTCTTGACATTCACCAAAATAAATCTTGATTTTGGAAAGAACTCTTGACAAATAAAAAATTTGTTTAAATAATCTTTTATAAAAATAACACAATTGTTAAAACCAGTTAAAAGCAAAAAGTACAAGCAAATGAACTCACTATTTGCACCAAAAATTTCTGTACGCTTTTGTTTTCATTCAGCTGCTTAACGTTTTTAATTACACTGTGTTTGCGGATCTCGACATAAACAAGTCTCCTGGGCCGGATGGGGTACCTGCACTGGTCTTGAAGCGGTGCTCTTCAACGCTAGCTCGTCCCTTAGCAAATTTTTTCAGCACTTTATACCATGTTGGAGAATTTCCCATCTGCTGGAAAGTTGCTAATGTAACGCCAATTCAATAGGAATGGCTATTAACCCTGAAAATTACCGCCCAATTGCAACTTGTTCGGCGCTTTCCAAAGTTATGAAGAGTATGGTCAAATCAAAATGTCAAATTTTTAGAGTCAAATAACCTACTAAGCAACCGCCAGTATGGCTTTCGTAGAGGTCGCTCTACTGGAGACTTACTGGCCTTGTTATCAGAAAAATGGTGCCGTTCCATTCACCATTTTGGCGAAAGTAAGGTAATTGCTTTAGATATTTCCAAAGCGTTTGACAGAGTTTGGCATAGTGAACTCTTGTCAAAACTTGTTGCATTTGGTGTCGGTGATAAATTCTCTCGATTTATATCGAGCTTTCTCAGATTTCGTACTATACGAGTTGTTTTAGATAGGGTTTCGTCAAACAGGTTCAGATTTATTCAGGGGTGCAGCAAGGCTCCGTTCTTTCTCCTGCTCTTTCTTATTTTTCTAAATGACCTTCTAAGTCAAACTTCCAACCCTATCTACTCTTTTGCAGATGACAGCAACCTTTGCCATTCGTATTCATTTGATTATAGACCAAGCGTATCCGATGTTGGTGCTATAAGACAGAACATGAATGATACGCTTGGCCGAGACCTTGATATAGTCTCGGAATGGGGTCGCGGGAATAGGGTCGATTTTAATGCCCGAAAACCCCAATGTTGCGTGCTGACGCATAAGCGCGCGACGTATGAAGGAGCCTCATCTGTATATTTGGGTGGTATAATCAATAATAAATCAAAATCTCTTGATGTTTTGGAGATGACGATACAATGCGATGTCCGATGGACAGAACATATATTTAATGTGTCGAAAGAAGCATTCAAGTGCCTCGGTTTTTTGAAACGGTGTGATATACTTCACTCCATCTGATCTCCTTACTATTTATACCACCTATATCCGACCGCGAATGGAATACAACTCTCATGTATGGGCCGATGCAGCAAAGTCTATTTTGGATGTCCTCGACCGTTTGAAGGAGAGAGCGAAGATTCTCATTGGTGACAGTAGGGTATCCAGTTTTATTGACTCTCTTGAGCGCAATGTGGGTTGTACTTGCCTGGTTTAACGTTACTACAATGGGGATGTGTTCTGATGAAATTAGGGATCAGGTTCCCGAAACCCATACGTTTGTTCTCAATACACGTTTTCCCGTGGCCGGTAAATGGTACAGCGCATTACAGAGAAAATTCGTTTTTAGCACGGGCTGTTCGCATGTGGAATTCCCGCTGAAGTCTTCCCTCTCACTTTCAACATGAATATGTTCAAGTCGAATGTTCACAAACACTACTCCCTCTATCTTCCTTCCCATAACCTTTTTTTCTAGTTCCAACATAATGCATTGCATTTGTAGTGGTCATCCCCTGAGTGCTGGTCCTAACCAAAAAAAAAAAAAAAAAAAAAAAAAAAAAAGTTATATTTATAATAAAACTTATAACCGTTACGGTCCCTGTTTAAATATTTTGGACCAATAGTGATGGGTATCATAGATTCGGCGCGGACGCATGCAGCATTCTAACTGGTGTTTCACTTACTATTGCTTTCAGCATTACCGTTGGTTCTACTTAAGTAGCAATTTGCCACTTTTTCGACTGCATTCATTTTTGCTCATTTTACAGAATCATTTTACTTGTACTATTTTTCTTGCATAAGGCGGATAATGTTTTAATACGAGTATATATCGCACTTGTTCCTCGAAACAGAGTCAACTCAAAATTTATAAATTTTCAGTAGAGACAAAGAACTGTTTTTTAAATGTATTCTTATATTACGAATCGGGATAAAACAGCATTTTTTTAGGCAAAACACTAGAGAAATAGATCTAAGATTTTTAAAGTGGGTAGTTATTGCCACTGTTTATCGTTTTCTTGCAAAAAGGGAAAATTTAAAAATTTTGAGTTGACGAACAAGTACGATATGTAAGAAAGCTTTTATCGTATGTACATACATATATCCGAAAAATGTATGTACACATGTGTACGTATTTAATATTCGCAAGTAAGCGCACTTGGTAAGTGGCACTTGCTTCTATGCGTCTACCATGATGAAATAAATGTCAGCATAAATCGGGGTTGTCAGGTTTTTTTCACCTTCGTCGTCAATTATGCACCGAAAATCGCCGAAATTCGCCAAATTAAATTATCTTATGAATTTTGTTAAGAAAATTCACCAAAAGTCGCAAAATTTGATTTTCATATTTATAACACTGCATTAACACATAAAAGAACTTTCATGGAATTTCTGCATACGTAGTATAAATAAAAATTTCAATGAATTCTGAAAAAAACCAAAATTTTCAGGGTTTAGGGCAGTTTATTTTATTCGTTATTTACCGAGCTTTCCGATAAATTACAAAAGTCTAAAATGTTCGCTGTTATAATTTTATTTATGAATGTTTGAAAACAAGAAATATCATTAATTTCGCTTTAAAAAATTTATCGACATTATTTTTTTAATATCTCAGAAACTGTTGAAAATATAATTAAAAAATATTGTTAAGATGGCTTAAAGGGAATTTAATTCCAAATCATTCGCTGGAAATTTTTTATAAAACGGTCAAATCGTTCTCAAGTCATGATGAAATATGTAAGCATATTCGACTTATTTTGGGCTCAATATTAGTCATGCCCGCAATAGTAAATATAATAGATAAAATAAGCATAATACTAATTTACTAATTTTTCAAAAAATGTAATAAAGAGTTCTTGCTCCCGACGTTTTTTTGTTTTTTGCTGACCAGTGTTTTTACATAATGCTTTTTTTACCATTTATGAAATGTTATTTGCAATTTAAAATAAGTTGAACAAAATACGTGGAAAAAATCAATTGCTGTACTTATTTTGATTTAAAAAGAGGTGCCATCTTTTTTTTTCTTAAGTCCTTGGTGCCACTTTTTTGTAAATATCCCCTTTTTTTTTGGTAGTTTTTGACAATATTCAACGTTAACGCTGATTGCTTTGCATTTTGAGCTTGTTTTCTTGCATATTTTTAAATATTTTGCGCCTTTAAGACTTGCTCAGGTTATTTAATTGGTTTTTGGAATCCAGTAAAATTTTAAATGTAAGTGCTGGTTCACACTGTTCAAGTCTAAGATGTCCAGTCTTGAGTTTTTAGGAGAGGGAGAAAAAGGAATAGCATTGTATTTTCCCGTCTCTCCTGAATGCTCAAGACTTGACGGCTAAAACTTGAACAGTGTGAACCAGCACTAACCAATTTTACTTTAGTTTTCTTTGGTTTCAATAAAATAAAAATTTTTGAATACATATTTAAATAACTCCCTGTACAATTCTCGATTCTAGCTTGCATTAATTTACATGTATGTATATTTATATATAAAAAAAATCTGTATAAAGTTAAGGGTGATATTAAAATACTTAAGTAAATAAAACCAAATACAGTTCGAACGAACAGTGAAAGTGAATGATTTTCGAAAATCACCCTCTACGAATGAATGAATGTTGTTGCATTACATGCAATAAACAAAAACAATACAAACAAAATCTAACTTTAAATGCATTTTGCTAAAAATGGGAAAACGGTCAAATATAAATGGAAAAAGTAATCAATGCAACCCTTATTACCAACAACCACTAACTGGAAACTAGATTTTTTTTAACAAATAACCCCCTTAAGGACAGTATTACATTACAAAAAAAAAAGCAGAAAAAACAATCTGTAACATAATTATTATTATTGATGAGAAAATTAAGTTTAAAAAACAAATGATTTAACTTTGTATATAAAGAATAAATACAAAAACTTTTAAAAATTTTGGGTAACTACACCGAAAATATAATAAAGTTTTACTATAGACTTACAATTTTGTTTTAGATATTAGACTCTAAAGTCGTAGGCTCCTAAATTGCAAAGATGGCCTTAGATTTAACAACATTGCAACATATTGTTCCTTAATATTAATCAGAATTAATTGGAATTTTTAAATTCGTTTTTGTCTGCTTTATAATGAATGTAAAAAGAGTACGTGCTACAAACAGCTGCAACTATTTTTTTCAATACAAAAATTTCAATTTCTATTTCGTTTTAGTTTTTTGTTGTCGTTGTCATTATAGTTGTTGTTTTTCTTTTAATTGCGTATTTTGATCTACCGCTAACAAGATTGTTTGATGATGCCAACCCAACTACCAGTATTAGAAAAAAAGGTACAGTTTATTTCTAATAAACGTTTGAAATAAATTCTAATTTAACCCAAAACACACATGAAAGTAAATAACTTCAATTATTGTAAAAAACAAAAATAAAAAAAGAATGAAGAAGGGTTGGTTGCGACAAGTTGCATGTGGGTATGTTTAAAAGTGTGAGTAACATTTCCCAGCAAATGTTATTCTAAACAATTAAAAAAGAAAACTCGAAACAATAAAATCTTTGAATAAGAACCAATGAATAAAAGAAAAACAAGCAAAGGTGATATATTCGGTTGTGCTGAATCTTTGATAGCCTCCAGCGAGGCACAGTGGGTTCGATAGTACCCAAGGTGGCGATTAATTCATAGAAGCCGTCATTTTAATCTATATATATAAAAATGAAATTATGTGTGTTTGTATGTTTGTATGTTTGTATGTTTGTATGTTTGTCGCTTTATAGACTCCGAAACTACCGAACCGATTTTCCTGAAATTTTTACAGTAACATCACGTGAGCCCTAAAAATAAAATAGGCTACTTATTTTTTCGATAGGGGCAGGGGAATTGGTACCCCCCATAGGATGCCAATGTTAATTATCGCACGATTTTCCTAAAATTTTTACAGTAACATCACGTGAGCCCTAAAAATAAAATAGGCTACTTATTTTTTCGATAGGGGCAGGGGAATTGGTACCCCCCATAGGATGCCAATATTAATTATCGCACGATTTTCCTGAAATTTTTACAGTAACATCACGTGAGCCCTAAAAATAAAATAGGCTACTTATTTTTTCGATAGGGGCAGGGGAATTGGTACCCCCCATAGGATGCCAATATTAATTATCGCACGATTTTCCTGAAATTTTTACAGTAACATCACGTGAGCCCTAAAAATAAAATAGGCTACTTATTTTTTCGATAGGGGCAGGGGAATTGGTACCCCCCATAGGATGCCAATATTAATTATCGCACGATTTTCCTGAAATTTTTACAGTAACATCACGTGAGCCCTAAAAATAAAATAGGCTACTTATTTTTTCGATAGGGGCAGGGGAATTGGTACCCCCCATAGGATGCCAATATTAATTATCGCATATCTTAAGAGCCGCTGCACGCATTTTGCTGAACTTTTTGTAGTAGGATCTTCTGAGCCCCGGAATTGAAATAAAATAGCAGCGGGGGTATAGGAATACCCCATAGGACGCCAATGTTTAACATCGCATATCTTAAGAACTGTAATAGTGAGAATGTTCAAACTTTCTAAAAGTCACTCTTATGGTATACTACACTTTTGAAAATAAAAATAAAGCGGGCGCAGGGGGGGAAATACCTCCCATAGGATGCATACATTAAATATCGCTCAACTGAAGAACTATTAAAGGGAGAGTCTTCAAACGTGGTTAAAGCTACTATTATAGTAAACTATAAATTTCAATATAAAAATGTGCGGGGTCAGTGTAGCGAAGCGCACCGGGTTAAGCTAGTATATTATATTTTTTATTAATGATTTATTATAAGCACATAAAAACAGAGCATTTTAGAAAAAGAAAAGTTAATAAAAAAATTGTTTTAACCCGTTAAGCGCATTATTGTGTTTTGGAAAAAGACCTTCGTTCACAACTTATGCTGTAACTTTGGAATGAAAAGCGATAAATTAAAGAATAAAATTGGAAATTAAAGCATACATAATGTACTATTACATAATGTAAAATTGAAATAAAAAATTTAATACATGTATTTATATTAGTATAAATTTAATTTAAAATATAAATTTTGTTTTTCACAAACAAAAATTTTTCTCAAAAAAGTCACAAAAGAGAATATTATAATTTTTTTTAGTAATGTATAATGTCGTAAATATATACAATGTTTGTATTATAGTTTGTATTAAAGTTTGTATTACAAACACAGCTTTAAGCAAATGGAAGAAAAAATTTGTTTATCCTGTTAGGCGTTTTTTGTTTTTTCGGAAAAAAAACATGATTCACAAAAATTTTAAGAATTAGTTAATAATTTGGATTCCTATAATTAAAATTGTGTATCCAGTTTTTGCTTTCCCTAAGTTCAGCAAATGTAAAAATTAATCTGAAAAAAATAAAAAATTTAAAACTTTTTGGGGAATCTTTGTCTTCGAGAGTTTTTACACAAAAATGAAAATAAGAAAAGGGCCAGGCATTGTCTGGACTCTTTTTTTAAATATAAGCTGATATCCTCTACTTTTCTTAAATCCATAAAACTAATTCCAACTCTAACTAACTTAATACGTGTGGCCCATTAAATGCGGAAATAATCCCATTTTTCGACATTTTTTAAAAAACTTATTAAAAATATTTACACATAATTTCTATAAAAAAAAAAATTAATACCTGAAGTTGAAGGTTCTATTATAAAAGATTTACTTTTAATTGATTCAACACTAATAATAATCTCTGGAATTGTAAAAATTTCAAATTTTTTTACTTTTTTTTGCTAACTTTGACCGCTTACCGAAAAGAAAGTAAACACCAAAGTTAATTGATTTTCACAGCTAGTGATGAAGAATTGTGTCTACTTTTGCTCTATACAAAAATTTGTTATAAAAACTTTATTTATAAATATCAATTAATTGCCACTTTGATACCATTTTAACCCAATGTGCGAGGGTTTGAATATTTCAGGAGTATTCTTTGTATGCAATCTATGAATTCTCAAACAATCCTTATAAAAACGGACCTAACAGTATTACAATTCGCTGCGGCTTTAGGCGTTTTAAAGTCTATTCCAAAAGTACACTTTATATCCCCATGGCCAATTATGGGCCGACCACCAGAAAATGTTATGCTTTTTTTTCAAGTCATATAATACTTATTTTGACCCAATTTTATTAAATTTCATTATTTGTACCAGATTTAGCGGTATTGAAGGGATTTTTAGGAGGTCATTTTTTAATCCATATTTAAATGATATCCCAGAGTGCGATTTTTATGGGATCTGTGGTAAATTATGGACCAATATTCACGAAATTTGGCCGTATGATTTCTTGTCTTACAAAACTATGACATACAAAATTTTACTAAAATTGTACGTACTAGTGTATTCCGAAAGTGAATGTGTTTTATTTTATATTATAAGTCAAACCTCACGATGAACCACCCGATAGAAAAAATTTTACATTTATTTTTTTCTTTTCTTTTCTTATAAGTCGTGTAAAACTGAGCGCGATTTCAACAGACGGACAGAAAAACGGACATGGCTAAACTGTCTAAGAAGTACTCAAGGCCACAAAAATATAATACTTTATGGGGTCTTAGAAGAATATTATAAAAGTTTCACACGGAATGACAAACTGTGTATACTCTCGTTCACCACTTTTGGTGGAGGGTAAAAAAAAGGAAAATATTATCTTCGTAATAAGTGCAGTTCTCAAATCAAATGGTTTATTTTATTTATTTTTGCAAAATATTGAATTATATTCTTACATAAATTACTTAAATTAGAGTCAACTTAATAGTGGCATTAAAATAAAACAGACCAAAGCTCTGGCTAGAATCGAACCCACAACCCTCGCGCTTATATGCTAGCAAATTGGGGCATCGAGTTTAATTCTAGTTTTCAAGGAAAAGTCAATATTTTAACGAAATAAAAAGTTTTATGTTGAGATATCTATAAATAAAATTGTAATTTCATAATAACTATTTGAATGAACACCGAAATTGTGGTATTTTAAATATGTATTTCAAACCCGAAACCCCAACACCGGCCCGGTATTGCAACCCCTATTCGAACAGTTCTTAAATAACGAACACATTTAGTTCGTTATCAAGTAAATAGTTTATAAATAACATTAGCAAAAACAAAAACAAAAATGTCTCAGCAAATGACAAACCTTTATTTGAAGACATGTCATGCTTTTCGATCGTTAAGTAAAACCTTTGAACTTTTATTGCATTAGATAGTTTAATAATTGGACAAATGTAATTACATAAAACGTTATTTTTTATGTACAAGTTTTGTAAATGAAATTTAATACAAAAAACTTTCACGCTTAATGATCATTAATTATTGAACATTTTTGAAGTTTAAGTGTTATCAGGAAAAGGCCCTCAATTAAAGACAACTTTTTATTAAATTTTTCATAACTTTGTTAAAAAAAAATAAGACAAATAATTTTACAAGGGAATAAGATTTTTGTTGATTAAGCATTGAATGCTGTTTTTATCAGTCTGAAATCAGTCTTCAGAATTTTGGGATGATTGATCCATAATTTACCATGGGTCCAATATTAATTCCGCTCCTAAAAATCATTTTAGTTCGGCTAAAACTGTTACGAATCATGATATTTTACTCAAGCCAGTTCAAGTTCTAAAAAGAAACGCATTTTAAAGCTGACGTTAATTTTTGTGAAGATTAGTTAATAATATATATGTATTTATCATATAGAGCCCAGTCCTGTCGGTGGTGGGTATCAAAGATTCGGGACAGCCGAATATAGACCTTTAACTTGTTTTATCTACTGTTTTAAACTGAAGTCTTTAAATAGTTGTGGAATTGTAGAACTAATTAAAAAGGTGAATTCACTCAATGTTTTCAAGTTTTGAACTTTTAATCATTTGTAATTTAATTTAAATTTAGATTTTGTATTAATTTTTTGTCAATTGCCGTAAAAGAAACCAGCAGAATTTGTTACAAATTATTAACGTTCTTCTGATATTTATTACATTTTGTATTGCAGTCATATAAATTTATTCCCACATTTTTAAAGTGGAAATGCTCTCAGACAATATTAACTAATTATTACATAAGTAAAGTAAATTATATTCGAACAAATAAAAACGAAATTGTTCAATTCATTGTTTTCCTATTAAAGAAGGAGAGAAACGTTCCATACAATAATCTTTTGAATGCACATAAATAAATTCCAGATTTAAATATGAGTTTTGTGTAACCATTAGGATTATCATGAATTGAAATGAAGACGAGCACATAATGGAAATAAAAAAAAAATATTCAAAAGTTAACAATTTATGGAGGAATACATATGTGAGATAAGAAGCTTTTTTTATGTCATATAAGAAGAAAATCTGAATAGTTTATGGCGAGTTATAAGTTTCAGTCGTAGATGATAATAATTAGGGGGATACATGAAGTTTATCTTGTATTTCTAAGAAAAATGTTGAAGAGGAAGCTAAAGGTTTGGTTAGGTCAGGAGATCAAAAAGGACAAAGATGCAACCTCATATATGTACGATATACACCTAGGCCCCTACCGGGCCTGTTGAAAGAAATATTAAGGTGGATAGTGCTACCACCACCGATAGGGAGGGCGTTACAATCGCGGACGAAATTTCTTAAGGTTTTGCAGTCAACTTTCCTCATGGATCCTAAGTCCAAAATTACATCACACCCGAGGTGTTTAAATCTTAATTCGACGAAGGCCTAGCAGTGACAGAGAAAGTGGTCCAACTTCTCGCTCTCCTGTTCACACGCTATACACTCGTCATATTCTGCCCGTCCAATTTGGTGTATTTATGCCCGTAGTCACGCATCACCAGTCAGGATACGCACCATCATACTAACTTCGGACTTTTTCCCGTTGAGAAGGCTTCTTGTTCTCCTCTCGTCTGGGTTCCCCATGAAATTTTAGTGGTCATACCCACAGTACCACTATTCCGTGTGCGTTTCCCTAGCCCACGCCTTTAATTTTTTCGACTTCGCATTCGCCAAGTTTACTTCTTCGACTTTTCTTCCCCCGATAGCGAGTAAATTGGCCCTTTCGTAGCCGATTATCCCCGAGTGGCCCGGCACACATATAAAAATTCGGTGTTGTAAGGGGAAGCTCAAGAATTGATTTGAAATTGTGTGTGTCAAAAATTATTACTTGGCCGTAATTAACACACAGCAAGTTTTCTTGTGCAAGTCTTGAGCTTGAAGAAGGTGAATGTGAGCGAGAGAGAGAAAAAACAATGAAACTAGTATCCGTACTGCTTTATTCTCTCTTTTACATATAAACTTCAGACTTGAACCATAATACTTGATGTGTTAAATTAAATCTGCCGTAAACTGGGCGATTTCTATTTGAAAAACGCGTTAAAATTTGCTTTTTTTGTAAGTGGAAAATTCAGGGTTTTTAATTTTTTTCTTTCCCAGGACTGTCATACTGCTATCATGCCTAATGCCAAAAATCGTACTGTAATTCGAAAATGGAACAATTTATTGAACAGCAGGATCGCGCGAATTAACGCCTTTGTTAGTAAGTATGAACAAGTATGCATCTATTGTCTAGTAATGGCCTCAAATTTTAAAAAAAAATTGCATCGCACATCCAAACCACGACACTAATTACTAGTTTAGCGACTTCATTTGGAGGGCTCAGAGCTGGAGCGAACCCAGTCAAGAAGAAAAATTTTTAAATATCTTAAGTTGGGCTTATTATCGTTACCTTTGCAACGAAACACTTTTTGGTTTATTCCGTTAAAGAACTGGATTGAGTTGAATATGTGGAGAATTTCGCACATATTTTATGGCTTGGTTTGGTTCAGCTCTGAACCCTCCAATGAAGAAATAATAGCCTGCAAAGAAGTTTTAATAACATAATTTACATAACGAAGCAGTAGTAGCCATTCTATCGATAAATTCATAAAAATATTTCAGATTGAGCACCTCAGAAAGCCTTAACCCTTTCAATACGGTTTTTGATTATGCCTTAAATAGTGCTTCCTAAGGTGCGTTCAAGTAGAAGATAATCAGGACACGAAAAATGTCCTGGGACAGGGATGTCCGAACTGTAAATGGCTGCAGGACACACACGTCCCAACAGTAACAGAGTTAGGCAAAAATTATTAAATAATTATAAATATATAAAAAGAAAACTTTAATTCAGTATTAGTTTATTCACAAAAAAAAAATATTATATGAAATTAATAATAAATTGTAATTTAATTAGAATGATATTTGGCAAAACAGAGCTTGCACAAAGGGATATTGCAAGAAATGAAAATCATTTTCATGCGTGGCTCTTTTATTGCGCGTATCTAGTGGGACAAATGTGTCCCAGTGGAAGTTACTGGGATACATATGTCCCAGATTAAGTTTTTCCACTATATTTCATATAATTTTTGTGTTTCATAAGAGATAACTATTTATTTATAATGATATTAACGTACCTCGACATTTTGCAATGAATTATAAGCAAAATCGGGTGTAAAACTACTAAAAGCACAACTTTTTTCCTCGCTAAACTAGCACGTGCCACAATCAACTGCAAACTAAAAGCTCATTTCAGTACAAATGTCAAGAATAACGGAATTAAAAAATATGTAAACAAGAGCATGGTTGAATACAACTGTTGGACAAAAATAAATATGAATATATTTAAGCAATTGGATTTCAGTTAAGTAGGACTTCTCAACGGGACACATATATCCCGTCAGTATTGAAAGGGTTAAACGATATTTTCCTATCAAAAATTATTTTCGGGAATGAAATATTTGTTAATTAATTCATTTATTAATGATGTGCTAATAATCCCAATTTATGATTAAAAACACTGAAATTTATTGTTGTGGGAAAGCTAGTTTCTATGCGCATTTCGCTGGTTGCTTAGGTCAGCTCGTCAGGAAACTTTTTCCAAATACTTTAGAAAAGCTTAAAATATTATAAAAGTAAGACCATAAAGTGAATAATCATAAATTGGGATTATTAGCACATTAATGAATAAATGAATAGATATTTTCCTATTTTAAAGACAAAATAATAGAAGATTTGAAATCGAATGTCTCTTATAATTTGTTCAGTTCATTTAAATTAAGATTTTTAGCTTAACTTATAGGCGCCGTTATAAGTGCACATTTATCAAAATTTGACGGTGATGCCAAACATTTAAGAACAAAAGGAAGTGTGGGACTTCTCTTGAACTCTAAATCTCTGAACAGATTCCAAACAAACCAAACCACGCAATTGTATCTAATAAAGAACTTTTTCAGACTATTGGTTTAGATGTGATTCTACCCAGTATTTACCCGATGTATAGGTAAATACCGGGTTAATAACAGCTATATTTGCTGTTTTTACGCTAATGTCAAAATTTATACTCCTATACCCCCAGCGCTAGCGAAATTTTATTCACCTCAACGGTGTTAAAATTTTACTTCCATGAGTACTTTGCAACCGTTTCACACACACCCAAATTATAAAAAATTTTGCAGCATATGGCAAAAACTAATGGCGATTTCTTTTCTGCGAAATATGTTGCATAAATGTTACATATTCTACATTTTCGTGTTCGTTTGTACAAAAAATACAACTGCGGGAAACATTTTTAAGTTCTTTTGTGAATATGTTTACAAAAAACATGCAAAACATGTTGCCTATTTTACCCTCACATTTACTTATGGTGTTCACACTGCCCTGTTTTACAACTTGTGCTCTTGCTACTTTGTTTGTATAACCAACACTTTATTTTATTTATCATAACACATACCACTTATAATATTGTGAAAAGATAGTTTAAAAAACAATATATAAAAATGTTTACATGTTAAAATGAAACATTCTCTGTATATTAATATCGTTGCAATTTTCAAGCCATTAGTGATGTCAATATTTGTTTCCAAGGCGTAATAGTGTGTAAAATCGCTTAAATAGCTTTTAAAATTGATAATTCAGCACATTAACGATAAAAGTGTAATAGTTGTAAATAAAAACAGCTAATTTTATACTATTGAAGTTGCAAAACATGTAACACTTCGAGTGATTATAGGTAACATTAGAAAGTGTTACATGTATATACTGTAACATATTTTTCTCAAAAAAGAAATCGCCATAATTGTTAATCAACTGGAATATCATTTCAAATGGATTTTAATGTTTGAAATATTGTGTGACTATAAAAAACGCTAATATAGCATGACTTAAACTACATTAAAACGGAATATATTGAACTACATTGTAAAGAAGGTTTGTGTTTTTAATCGAATCTAATATTGATGAAATGGACCCATAAACTTTAATCGTTTTTATATTAAACCAGACAAAGGTTATTAAATTAAGAAATATGGAAGCGTCTTGGAACAAACACTTGCAACACTAAATCAGTTCTTTGTAGATTTTTTGGCGAAATATTCAATGAATAGTCTTAAGTTTTCATTTATGGTGAAACGAGAATTTGGCAAACAAATTTAGATAAACTAATAGCAGTTTAAAATTTAATTTCTACTCAATCTAGACATCTTTCAACGCATAAAACTCGTGGCAACCAATCTCTGATGAATATACCGAAATTCTTTTTGAAAACCTGTCTAAGGTTTTTATAACAAAATTTAGCCGGGATATTTGTTCGTTTATACCCAATTTTTGGGTAAATACCAGGCTATCTAGCCATTTTTACCCAGTTAACAGGATATTTACCCTTTTCCCATTTATAGCTACGGCCATGTTCGTCATGTCGAAATCGAGTGAATTGAAATCGATCGAGATTTTTAGTTTAATTATTTTAAAAATTTTCTGATTTTCAGATAAGTTCTTTTAAAGATAAGTATGAAGTATATAGAAGGGAATTTTTTAATACACTTTCAAAACGGGATCGATTTTAAAATTTGCTCGATTTCGTTTTCACTCTAATTATATTTCAAGAATTTTAAAAAATGTTTGGATTTGAGCATTATTTTTAAACAAACTGACGCTTAATAACAAATTTAGCGGTTTTGTAAGTTCGAATTGACGGAAAGTGTTCTAAAAAAAGTGGGGAACAGTAAAATTGGGTATATTAATTACGGAGTTCTTAAGGAAACGATATTTCTAAAACAAAAGCCTCCCTAATGTTTTATTTAAATAACAAGTAAGTAAAAAAATAGCCCCAGTGAAGTAAATTGATTCATTGAATTGTGTTGCAACTGAAATTTCAGATTTCCATTTATATCATCATAAGTGCTAATAATGTCACTGTAACTACATATAACATTTTTAAAACTTTTTTTCCATAGAATTTGTTTATGAATTATATTTCTATAAAAGATTTAATTGAAGAAAATTTTTTGGAACAAAAAAATAAAACTGTATGAACCTCTCTCTCTCTCTCATTTACCCCAAATCAGTTTGTTTGTTTGTTAAATTTATTTTTCAAAAAAGTCCACTTAAATAAAAAAAAAAAATATGTTTATGACTTTATAAAAACTAATTACAAATCGAATAATTTATTTGTAACCCAGAAATAAAAACCCATTCAATAATCAATTTGATCTTTTGATCTTTTCAACACGACTATCAACACACAATGTAATGATGTTGCATTACCACCAACCAGCATAAGAGTCTTATAATAAGACCCCAACAATATCCAATGCAGGCAGGCCGGCTGGCTGGCTGGCTGTCAGCTACCGGTTTTGATTTATTTTTTTATGGCTTTAAAAAAATTAATTGAATTATATTGAATTTGAAACCCTTTCGTTAATTAGATTGAAAACAATTAAAATCTTAGAATTTGTTAAAAAAAAAGTTTTTCCCTAAATCATAATTCTTTCTAACCGCTCAATAAATGTTAAAAAGTGTTCGATACAAGTATTTCGGGACTTGTAAACATTTTTTATTTTTTATTATTTATTATTATATGGAGACTTTTGAATACGGAAAAATGTTTTATCATCATTGGTCTCACATCGTTAATCAACATAATTGTTATAAAAATTTTATTTATTATTATTGCACTAACTTGGTTGAATATTACTACCGTCCATTATGGCTAACACTTATGGAACGATAGAGAAACAGACACGCATGCATGAATACCAACAACATGATAAGTGTTGCCTGGGAGTAGGTTTAAGTCCCATAAGACCTTTTTCCATTTTAATATATACCAATGACACTTTGGGTCAAATTAGGGCATCAATTTACATTTTTATTTAAATATTTTGTAATACCGTTCGATATCAGATTGAAATTGGTTGTATTTCCAACAGGAGTTTCACAACCGTGCGCAAAAGTCAGACCCCTTTCTAATCAGGTTTTCTTAAAATTTTCTTCATAAATAATAAAAATTGTTTATACACAAAAATTTTAAATAATTTTTTTTTTCTGCAATTTAAAATTCGTATTTGATTTTAAAACTTTTTAGCAATTAAAGATTACACTGTGCTAATTGAAAAAACTGACAAGTGGGGTACTTGTTATTTATAGCCAAATCTACGATGTCACACGTTAACGTTCGCATAGAAAATTACATTTAAAACAAAAACAAATTCTAAAAATTTTAAAAATATTCATTTTTTTTTTTTTTTTCTTTATCAAAAAAAAAAAAAAAATAAAAAATTAGGTTTCTTAAATAACCGCGCATATAAGAAAAAATTTTAATCTTTCATAAAGGTAATTTTATTTTATTTTATTTAACCGTTCTTGAGTTACGCGAATATATGTTTTGCAACCTCCTTCATTTTCGAAATAACGGTATATCTTTTAAACAAGACCTAGCCTAAAAACGGTTAGCACCAATGGATTCAGCGTACCCGAATAAGGTTAAAACGCCAGGTGCTTCGCTTGTCACAATAAAGTGTCAAGCACAGTGTTATTATTTTCATTAAATACCATTTAAATTTTGTGAAGATTGGTTCAAAAATTTAAAAGTCTACTTTCAGAAAACACTTTTGTACACCTAAAACCATAACAAATAATGCGATGTTAGCTAAAGTAGGCATGTCATAGTTCAGTAAAATAAAAAATCGTTCTGCTAAATCATTAAAATACTACTGAAACCGTAACAAATGTAGATATTGTGGTAAAATTTTGCATTATATGGCTAGAAATAAAACCATACCGTAATTCACAAGGTAGTCATAAAGTTGTAAAGTCATATGTCTTAAAATAATTACAAGAAATATATATGACTGCTGTGAACAGCCGCTTATAATTTAGATTTTTTACTTTACAGCTATAACGAATCAATGAACACAGCATTACAATTTTTATTTTGTTTAAAACACAACAATATTTTTTTAAACAATCTTAAAATATTATTTAGGACATTATGACGAAATAAATTGATAGTTCGCATTGGGAATCACCTACATGTAATTTTCTGATAATCGTTCCGTATTTACTATAGGTCCCTTACAAAGCGGCCTTCCGAAAAGCAATTTAAGAAGTTTTTAAATTCTAAATAATTTGTATATCACTATTGAAATTTGGTCTAATATATTTTTAATACTAAAAATCACTCTTCCGAATTTTGTGATGAACGATTCATAATTTATGATAGGTCGAATATAAAATCCCTCCTGAGAATCACTGTAATACTTTTAATAATATTTTTAAAAGAAATCATGGTATTTTATTTCAATTAGGCAGCGGATTATAATACTAAGAGCTTTGTTTTTATAGGGATTGGCTTGTAAGTTATAGGACCCAAATAAAGGCCACTTCTGAAATATTCGAATATTCGGTTGAGGGTATCAAAGGTATCAAAGAACGCAACAGCACTCTTTCTTGTTTGTTTCGTTTTTAATCAAGATAAAGGAACATTTGAACATATGAGTAGAATATTTTATCTCGAGGGTTTGTTTAGTAATCAATAACCAAATGGAGAAATCGGCAATTGGTCAAAACAGGACGAGAAAGCAAAAAATAGGAGTTATGATAATTCAGTTATCTTGCAAGTGTACACTCATAAAAAAATTCATCTTCATACTGATGATGCCCTTACATCAGAATTGCGACATCAATGTTATTCCAAATAACGTCAATGAGGCATCAATCCAATGACGTACGTCATACAATTTTTTTGTCATATTTTATGCGTCATATATGCTATGACTACAGTGACATCAATTCGATGCCACATTTTGTGTATTATTGAAATTATTTTCATGATTTAAAAGTAAATCAGAAGGAAAAATTTCCATACACAGAAAAAATTATTAAATTTCTCCAATCATCAAATTTATACCAAATTCATAACATCAAGCAAACAATTTGTTGATTTTGCACCTATTACCAAAATGATTATATTGATTTTCAATAAATTATATTTTTAATTTTAATTAAAAAAATGATCAAAGAACTTTGCCATTCAGACAATGTGTTAATTTATTTAAATAAATATTGACAATTCCCAGCAACAATTCTACATGTTTAAATTATTTTATTTTGAACGAAAAAAGTCAATTAAGATTTTTTGTTTTTTAATTAAAATTTTAATTGAAAATTTATTTCAAAACAACTAAAATGTTAATTAAATCAAAATTAATTTTTTAATTTTCTTTCAACTAAAAGAATAATTGATTTAATTATCACATTAATTAGATTTAAATACTTTTTAAACCATTTTTTTTAATGGTAAAACACTTTTTTCTGTGTATTCTATTTGCTTAAATTATTTAGTTAAATACATCAAATTTTCAAAGTAAAATGATTACGAATACCATATCGGGCATGCTGCTGATGTGTTATACTTGAGAGTTCAACGGAATACAACAAAAGTGAAACAAACATATGTAACGGGCAAGTAAATAATAATAATATTCTCTCACTTTGACTTATCTCCGATGTTACTTAGTCAGTGCGATGAATTTTTTTTTTATTAAACTGACTTCGATTCGTCACTTCTATGATGACGATGTGTCATCCCATTGATGATATAATTTCACCTGATGACAATTTGACCAGTGATATTAAGGCTGACATCAAAATTATAAAAATTGATATGGGGTCAAAAACGAAAACACTTGTAATATTACTGATGTCAGAATACATCAGCGTTATGTTATGACGCCTTTTCTTTCAGTGTATGGAGATTATAGAAATTGGGCTTAATTTCTATAATAATATTATTAAAACTTTGGAACTTCGTTTATATGTATGTTCCGAATTAAATACTTTAACATAACCTCAACTACATCGCATTTATAAGCATTAGAAACTTCGCTGTTAGAATTTTACAATGGTAACACTGCCAGCCATAGACACAAAGTGTTTGCCTAAAACCCAAAAATCTTTTGACGGGCGGGCGGATGTTTAAAGAATTTTTTATTGCTCTCTTGTTTTTTTTTTTTTTTTTTTGTTTATCATTTCAGTATGTCACTGTGCTGCACAATGTTGTATCTCATTGTTTACTACTCACTCGTATTTGTTTGTTTATGTATTTTGTTGTCGGTATAATTATCGATTAAGTTTAGGTTGTGTGTTTGTTTTTTTATTACATATTATTTTTTATAGTGCGTTTATTCTGTGTCTCTGGTTGTCTGTCTTTAGAGGTGGGAGCGAGTGATATTTATCACAAGTTTTCACGCGTTAGCATACATATGTCATATTTTTTGTTTTTGGACATATTTTTTTTCCAATTTTTAATTTCATTCCATTATTACATGGGATTTTTACAACTGTACAAAAGAAAATAACGTTTTTTTATCTCTCTAGTAATTTTGTACTATTTTTTTTACCTTTTTTCTTTATCTTGTGTTCGGTGCATTTTTTTAACTTTTCAGAGTGTTGTTAGCTCGTTTGTCTGGTTGTTGGAGAAAATCAATATGTAATTTAATTTCTATTTTTTTCGTCTTCTGGGTCCGTTTGGTTCATTTCGCTTTAAATGTTTTACAAGGTGTTAGTTATTCGGGGTAAAACTGGGTGGGCATGGACACAAGCAGACACAACAGCTTTTGGATGAGAAGAAAAAAAAACCAAGTAATTAACCGGAAGTCGATGAGTTTCTTACAGCTGGAAAAATATTAGGGCGATGAATGGGAAATAAAATTATACAGTTGAACTTCTTTATAGTGAATTGTTTTAAAACAATTAAGAGTGATATATGCGGCTATGCCGAATCTTATATACCCTTCACCATAATGTGATAAAATTTATATAATAACCGTTCCTTAGATATAAAAAAAAATAAAAAAATTACACTAAAACAAAACAACAACAAGCGATTTATGGGTAAAATCAGAGGCAGTTTTAGTCTTTTGTTCGTATCTCAGTCATCTGTTGACCGAGCAGGCTGAATTTCAAAAAGCAGGCGATTCCGGACTATGTGTGACATAAATATATAACACCCTAGTTCTCATCATATCTGAGGTCTTCGGAAAACAACAGACGCACAGTCATACTGACATCGTTAAATCAGTTTTGCTCCACATAAGAACTTTATGGGTTCTAAGATCAATATTGTAGAAGTAACAAACAGAATGACAAACCTATATGTATCTTCGGTGAAGGGTATAAAAAATAATGCTCTCCTAAATTTACATACAGTGTATTTTTCTTTACAATGAACAAATTTTTCTAATATATATTTA
Organism: Pollenia amentaria; assembly: GCA_943735925.1. Lineage (NCBI taxonomy): Eukaryota > Metazoa > Arthropoda > Insecta > Diptera > Polleniidae > Pollenia > Pollenia amentaria. The sequence continues at coordinate 215,840,726 of OX031009.1, read as the reverse complement.
ACTCTCTTAAATTTTTGGCTCCATACAAACAGAGAAAAATATTTTTCAATATGGACACGTCCAACAAAACTATTTTTAGCGAAAGTTTTTTAGCATTATATTATGATTAATTTCACCATATTGTTGTCAGCGTCAACCACATCATAGTTAAATTAGTCCTCCATCAAGAAGCAACAATATGTTTAACATGGTATATGGTGACTTTTTTTTTGCTTCTGGTCTTGCGAAATTGCAAATGCAAAATATTGTAGCTTTTGCTTGTAATCCAATAACAAAGTATTCAGAATTTTAATTGTCACATCATTGCTTTTGCACAATACTAAAGCCCCAGTTAGCTGAGAGTAACAGTAACGTTGCAAATCAACTGCTTAATTTTGTTGTATGTAAAGCAATTAGAACGATTATATGTAGTTAGCAGTAAAATTTAACTTAACCGTAACGTCTAAATCTGAAGAAAATATATTTTTTTATTTTTTTACTGTACGGTTACATTACTGTTACTGTCAGCTAACTGGGACTAAAACCTGTATAGCTCTTTTGCTACCTATATTTTGTCTTTGCATCCCTGATACTCAAACAACTGACATTTCTTAACAATTTGAAATCATCAAACAAATCTTATACTGATTCAATAAATAATATTTTCCTTTGCACTGCTTTGTGGCATTTTAAAACAATTTAACAATATAATCAAACACCTTTTTGTAAATTTTGACGACCAATAATTCTGCGTATCAGCTGTTACCTAATTTGCACTAGCATTGCAAAGTTGCCTAAAATACGGCTCACTGTCAATGACGAACTTATTGCAATAAAAAACAGTTGCAACCTAAAACGCACTAAACACTGAAACCTCTTCTGATTTTCTTTTCGTATAGTTGTTGCAGAAACCAAAGTACTTCTCTGTTTCAAAATATCATGTCGCTGAAAAATTTTTTTAGCTGCGTTGTAAAAGAGTTCAGCCATCTCAAAACATTTCCCTTTAAATTCAAATATACCAATTAAGGATAAATTAATAAAACGTTTTCATATACAAATTAGGGCATGACTTTTTAAATTTTTTTGTTAATATTAAATTGAACATGCCATAGCCAAAATGTCTATAAAAAAATATTAACTAACACCATCTTTCTTTTTTACTGCTTTTAAAAAGTTCCCGTACCAACCGAGTTGAAATTTGTTTTATATTAAAAAAAATAAATAAACTATTAAATTCAACCTTGTCACAATTTTAAACGGCTAAATTACATCGTACCTCTTTTAAGAAATCTAATTGAAACTTTTCGTATTTTGTTACTAGATTTAGCAGAAGAATAACGATTTTTTACATTTGCTCCGCTAATGTAGCAAAAAAATATTTGTGTGAATTTTTAAAAATTGCATTTGGTGCGGAAGGTTTTTCTACCAATATGACCAGCAAACACAGGTTTTATCACTACAGGTTTTTCACCACGTGATAGCCAACACGTGGTGAAAGGTAAATTTTTTTTTTAAAAAAAATGAGTCACCACCCTAATACATATGGATGTACATAATTTCAATTAAATGGTTAAATGAACATATGATATTGGTGTTGTAAAATATTAACTTCAGCTGGCTAATGATTCCATCAATAGCGGACCGCCGCCGCCGGTTTCCTCACGCCATATATCGGGAGATTCATCTTGAGGTTTTATTTATAATGTAATATAAAACTAATAAATTTGAAAGTGAACTTAAAATTTGTATTATCGGTTAAAAGAACAATTTATGGCATTTACTATTTGGAAATGATATAATGTAAATGTTGGCGATGACTACGTCTGTTGTGGTCCATTCGAAAGGTCCAATTTTTGGCCACTCGTTGGAGCATAGCGACTGGTATCTCGCGAATAACACGAGTAATGTTGGCTTCCGAAGCGTCAATCGTAACTGGCTTATTCATGAAGACCTTAGCCTTTTCATTTCCCCAGAGAAAATATTCCAAAGGTGTGATATCGCACGATTTATGTGGCTAATTAACCGTAGCAAAACGTGACATTAAGTGCTCACCAAAATGATTTCTCAACAAGGTCATTGTTTCACGCGTTGTATGGCTCGTAGCGCCGTCTTGTTGAAACCAGATTTCTCCGAGACCGAGATCGTTACGTAACATACACCAATTTGTCGAATACGACAAGCCAAGCAGCTAAGAACAACGAAGAATCGATTCGTCACGGTCTTCGCGTACACTCTCAGCTACAGCTGCTATATTCACCTCAGTACGTGCTGGATGTGGTCTAACCGGGCGAGGATCATCCACTTATATAAACTGGGACTCAAATTTGCGAATGGTGTTGGTAATAGGGGTTTCAGTAGGTCGATTATGCGCACTGTAAGTTCCACACAGTTAATTGAAACAATTAAAAAATTGTTTGAAACTTTACTAAAAACATTAAATATTTGGAAGTTTGTGTCTATGTTTTCATATTTGCAAATATGCACACAAACATTAGAATTTGTATTTTCAATTAAGGCAAATTAATTGAAATAATTAAAAAAATTGTTGAAATAATTTTGCTGAAAATTTTTTCTGTTTAATATAGCTGAAGAAGTTGGAGACGCTTTTGTGGTGTGAGTTTTTTCATGATAACTTGCCAAACGGTATTGAACAAAAATGGCAAAGCAGTTTGATATGAGTCACGCGTGATCTTTAAAAAAGCATATTGAAAATCAAGCCTCTCGATAAATCACGCTTTATTTCTGACAATATATTTTTCCATAATAAAAATAGCTGATGGCAGATGGTTTGTGGGAAGAAAATAGAGCACGCTCTTATTGAAATTTTGTCAGACGACTTTGCATCTGACTTTTACAGAAGCAATTTTATAAGGGTAACGCACGACATGTATGTATTTTGGAGTGGTAAATTTGACAAGTCACCTTAACATTCATTTACGTTTGTGATCGAATATTATAAACCTTCTATAAAACAATAATTTAGACCGACAGTCAGAATTACATGTGAGTTGACAAGTCAGATGTAAAAAACATGTCGTGTTTCGTAAGGTTTAGTTTTAAACTGAAAAGGCTTCCAAAGGTTTTTTTTTGAGGATATTGATAAAGCAATGCTCAAATGGACAACCGCCGCATGTTCAATAGTATAATCTTAACTAAAACACCTGATTATTTTAAATAGAAGTGAAAAATATATAATTTCTGAATGAAGTTTCTAATTAATGAAATAATGTTATGGTCCCATGCAAATTAATTATAGCGAAGTTCGACTGTACTTTTAAAACTATTGTAACACATCTAAACTATAAAATGCATATTGTACATGAATAAAACTCCTAATAATAAAAAATCTAATTTTGACTTTCTACCAAGAACTTTATATGTTTAACTGATTTGATAACAAGATTATATGAAAATCCTTCACAAATCCATAACCACTATTTGTTCTACATTTCACATAACAAATAAGCAAACATTGTTTTCATTTTTCAAAACGTGCTAACTCAAAATCCGACAACGCTTTATCGTCAATCATTACAACATTAATGTTGTTTAAAGAAAAAAGAAAAACATCCCCAAAAGTTGCACATAATATTTAATCGATTTTTGCTAGTGATTAAAAACAATGATGTTGCACCACCGCCAACACACTCATCGCATATGACTTAAATAAATACAGCGGCAAATTACATATTGGCAGCTGATTTTGTTAATGAAATTTCGTTTATAGGAGGAGTGGCGTCTTCTGTGAAGACCAGACAGTTGTAAGCAAACAAAAGCAGTTTCCCAGGGTAAATAATAGAAAAAAGAAAACCAAAACAGTTATTTCAAAGATCCTTCAAAAAGGCTTCAAAACACAACACGTGACTTTCGCCAATTCTACGGATATTGGTAGAATGTATTCCATACTTATTAACTGGTAATAAACTTTAAGGCAATACAAGTGCTTTTATAAAACAAAAAATACATAAGCAATTTATAAGCCAAACAAAAGGTTTATGTGCTTTTTTTACCAACCACCACCGCTAGTGGTGAATGAGGGTATACTATGTTTGTCATTCCGTGTGAAACTTTTTAAATATTTATCTTTAAATATTTATCTTAAAAACAATTGGCATCTGATGACTTACAAGTGACATAACTGATCGGTTAATCTAAAATTGGCTATTTTCGATTAACGATTAAACCGGTTAAAATCAGTCGATTAACCGATGAAACAAAATTTTAAAATTTTTGTTGTATTATAAGATACTTTTTATGTTTTTTATTAAGTGTTTCGTCTCATATACAAAAGGTATGTGCTTAGAAAATATTTGTTCATACAAACAAAGAAGGTGTTCAGTGATCTTCATTTTGAATATATAAGTGTTTGCTGTCAACAGCATTCCCAACAGACCAAAGCAAATCAAAATGTAAATGAGTTGTAGAATAAGCTATGATAAGAGATTTCCTACAACATGACAACAAATATATGACAACAAATATAATTGCAAGTGACTTATTCTCGCTATAGTTTTGTCAGTGTTTTTGAGAATGATGTCCCTTTATTTGACGCGTGCCTAAATTTTGTATTATTTTTTAAAGTTTTCAGTCTTTGTGTTTTGTTCGAAGAGTGAAGTGTTTTAAATAGTGCACAATTTAAAAAAGTAATTAAATATTATATTAGTAAAAAACTTTTTGTAAATATGCCATATTAATTTAAACAGAGCGTTCGTAAAGAATGTAATCTTATTATAGATTAGAAAAGTATTTTTCTGTAAGCTTATTCTAAAATTAGACTTCTTAGCTTACATTTTATTATAGACAAATATTATTATCGCATGGGATTAGTTTTCATTATTAAACAATTTTTAATAAGCCTTTTATAATAGTAATCACAACAGTTTTCTAAGCTTAAGGCTTATGTTAGTTAGCATACTACAAGTTCTTTCGAATTCGATTTGGTTTGTTGGGGTCAAGGCGAATTCAACTACAGGTGGTGTCGATACTACAACAATCCAAAAACAGCAAAAACAACGCAGGGTTTTTTGCATTGCATTGTTAGTGTTCACTGTCCAAAATGTTAACCATTCCTAACAAAACACTAATAAATCAAAACAAAGTAGCTCGAACTGTCAAAATCAGATGGCATTTCGACACCACCTGTAGTTGAATTCGCCTTGGTTGGGGTTTGTTTGACGTACTTTTTATATGTATTTGTTTTGTGTTATTTGTTTTTTCTCATATCTTCCCATATCAATCTTTAAACAGAATTACCCGAAACAATTTGCTGTTAAAAATTTAAAAAATTTAAACAGGACTCTAATGGCATAATGGAAGATTTTATACATTTAGAGATATCCAGGAAAAGGACTGAGAAATTAGAAATTCTGTATTATGGGTTGCTTTGGATTTCTTCAACATCTACGATAAGTGAAAGAATTTTTCCAAGTCAAGTTTTATCAAAACTATTGAAAATAATCGCTTAAATCCTAAACATTTAAGCCAAATTATTTTTCTAAGATTAATTTATAAGATCTTAAACTATTGAAATAACAAATAAAATGGTCTTAAATTTTTTTTAAATTAAATGTACATAATATATATGTATTAATTAAAAAATATGTATTACATATTTATGAATTATTTTTTGGTTGCTCGTTTTAGTTCAAGAATTTTTATGTATAAACTTCAAATAACAAATCATTTATGCATTTTTATTTATTGAAATTAATTAATTTATGAAAAAACTTCATTAATCGGTTAACCGATCAATTACAAAATTAACCGATTAACCCGAACCCGCGTCTAATCAATCGAGTGGTTAACCGATTAAAGCAAAAGACCGATTAAATGAATACCCCAGTATTTAGTATGAAAATGCTTTTGATTGAGATTAAGAATTATTGTATATTTTTAATTCAAAAAGGGGGATGTTTTTAAGTGCACAATATCTTCATTAATGTCAGATTTATGGAATGTCAAAGCTTAAAATTACATTTTTTTACTCATATTGAAAGCCCTTTCATTCATTTACTCTATAGAAATAATTATTTTATTTTTTGACATTCCATAAATCTGACATTAATAGAGATATCACAAGATGCGCCGCACAGTCTCTGAAAATTCAATTTAATCGGCCAAAAGTCCAATTTTTTTTTATTGCCGATTTTGAAAATGTTAATGCCATTCGATAGCAAACATATTAGAAGTAAGGTATCCAAAAAACTGGATCAAACTATCAGTAATTAAGGGTGTGGCGTGCTGCTGGAAGCAAATATTTTATGTTATTATAGAGAAAAATTTAATTTTTGTAAATTTGATCAGAATTAAATTATGATTTCTCTCAAACTATTATCAATAATGGGTTGACATTTTTTTTTTTGTTTTTTTATTGAGATAGCAGTTCGTTGTGCCACTGTACCATTTATACCTGATGTGTTATTAAATGTTTTCCCAGGCTCTATATTTTAGTTAAATCCGAATTTCAGAGGAATAGAACTTGTTAGGGTCAAAAGGGGTCAAAAAGGTTTTACTACCATCAGAAACCGTAGTGTCCCTTTTAACCCCATATATAATTTTGGAACTGTCTGTAGAACACTTTTTTCATTTGAATGAATTTACTCGCAACATTTTTTATGGATTGCAAAAGAATTAGACTATAGCTGACCTACAGAAAATATGCTTAAATGTTTAGGTTATCTCCTTTGCCTTTAGAGATATTCGGATAAAACGGATTTTTCGAGTTTTTTAATTTCAAACTGTTATCAACAGTGGGTTAACCATTTTTTATATTGGTAGAAAATCAGACTTTAAGCAATGGCATGTTTTTTCTATAAGTGTAATGGTGTATTAGAGGCAAATGTATATTCGTATAAAGGTAATTCATATGAATACTCGATTTTACTATTTCACCAAAAGATGGCTATAAGAAAAATCGTTATGAGTATGCTTGTAGAAGAACATTTGTTTCACCCACATGACCTATCCAAAAAAATATAAAATTTTTCAAACAAAAAAGATTTATTTAAGTAAATAATGCTAATAATTCAACACACCGATTTTTTTTAAATTAAAACAGCTATGTTTTCTAATATGTTCATAATTTTCTGAAAAATTCGGATAAATATCGACTGGTAGATTGTGACCGTATTATCAATTTTGTAAAAAAAAATAATTTTTTTAAAAACCATTTTCCGGGATTAGGAATTTGGGGTATATCTTAATCAAAAATGGGGATGCATTTTAGTCCACTGTTTTAAGATCTTTTCGGTCTACATAACCTAAAAATTACATTGTGATATCTCTATTCATGTCAGATTCATGGAATTTCAAAAAAATAAATTGTTATTTCAATATGAGTAAAAAAATAATAATTTTAAGGTTTGACATTCTAAAAATCTGACATTAATAAGTATATCATAATGAAATTTAGCAGTTATTACATCCCCCTTTTTGAATAAAAAATGCAATTATTCTCAATCCAAATCAAAAGTATTTTCATAGTAAATGCTAAAAAAACATCAAAAGTTCAACTCAAAATTTAATTGCAAAATTATCTCTATCGGTTCAAAAGTTACAGATTTTTGGCCGATGAAAAACGATTTTCATCCACTGTGCGCGTTTTCGACAGTACAAAATTCCTTACCAACAAACATTTAAAGATGTGATGATTGAAGAATGGGATAAAATATTCGTTCCAGAGACGTCGATGCTTGTCAATTCTATGCCAACAAGTCTACAGCGAAAGGGATATTATTGAATATTGATATAAATTTTTTTTACATAACAATTTTGAAACAAAAAACATTAAAAACAAGTAAGAGTCCTATATTCGACCATGATAAGGTATAAGAACAGAAAGTCATTTAAATACCGTTCTTTAGATATAAATAAATATATTTTGTGCCACGCCCACATTTGGTCGGATGTTATGTATTGATAGCCCAGATTCTTGTACCTAAATTGGACACTTTGGTTCTTTCCATTCTCTAGATATTCAAAAATCTATAATGTCTTTGTACGAGAAGTGTCACGCTCACTTTTCTAATCCCGCCTACATTTTAGTCAAATAACTTAGATATAGCTTAAAATTAATTTAACTGGGGGCTGATTCTGGCAGTCGTGATCGAATACTTTTTCGATTAGAAAGCAATTTTATTTCTAATGCACTCAGCCGATACTGCACGAACCGAAATTATTTTTTCAGTGTTACGAAAACTCAAATAAATACTTTACGCCACTGATAAAAAATTTCCAAAATTTCAGTATCGAATGAAAGAATTAAAAATAAAATTGGTTTTGAATCGAAAAAATATTTGATCACGACTGCCAGAATTTAACCCCCTGTTTTAAATCGTTACAATTTTACACCTAACGGATATTTAATGGAAAGCAATAAAGGTACTTTTATGAAATATGTTACAAACAAATTACCAATTTCAAATTCATGTGGATCGTTTTATAATTGGTTATTACTCTCAAATAAAGCACATTTCTGACAAACGTCCTTTCTTATACTTATAAACACACAAAAAACAATTAATTATAATAAAATTCTTGTAACTAATAGTTTCGTTTTACCATGCTCTTATTTAACAATACTACAATATCTTTTTAAAATCTTAATTAGTATTGTATTGACTCAAGAGTACCAAACAACCGACCGAGTAAGTCCTTTTAACTTGTTAAAATTCATTTACTGAAAAGTACCAAAAAAAAAAAAAAAACAATTATATATAAAATATTTCCAAAAGATTGTTGCCTCAAAATTTTATACTTTTTAAAGTTTTCCTTCTTCATTCTATTGATTATTTTATCCTTAATTACACAAAAAATTATAAGCTCCATGTTCGACATACAAGGGCATTAAAAAGAAAATAATACGTTTTTTTCTATTTTGTGTTGAATACACAGTGTATCTGTATAGATTTTTATGTGCTTTTAGCAATTGCATTAAAAGCACGTTCTCAAACTCGTTATTATCGATTATCACCCACAGACATCAATGATTATTATCGTACATAAAACTAAATAAATGTACAATAACGATATTGAACTCCTCAAAAATTTCTTTGTTTTCTCCAGAGTTTGCTGATATCAGTGATGGGTCTTTTTAACATAAGTTTTTTCTCTATTATAATTATTATAAATTTTAATTCTTTTAATTAATTCTTATGATAACTTTTAACTTAATTCAAATTTATTTATCATATACGAATATATGTACTTTTAATTAAAATTGCTGCTGTTATAAATAAAATTGTTGGTTTAATTCTCCCATCACTATTATAAGCTCTCTCATGTTTAGTCTGTCTTTTTATTTGTACACTAAGGTCTGGATTTGCGTCGTTAATAGGGACCGAAGAAATTAGTACTGCTAAGCAAATGATTTTTTGTTTGTTTTGTTTATAAGTGCTTCTTAATATATTAAATAAAGGGTGTTTTTTAATCCCAACGAACAGTCTTACTGCGCTCACGGTTTGACAATTATGATGAGCAGACTCTAGAAAATCATCATCTACAGATTCACGCTTAAAAACGCTACCAAATTATCCAAATTTACTTTGAAAATCAGTCATGATATTTTTAGCACACATCTGAAAGGGGTTTGTCAATAAACAAAATTGCAGCATATGGAGCTAGACCAATCCGCATCAGACATTACGGACTCCATTACATTTAGAAAAATGCACCGTTTGGTGCGTTTAAAAGTGTTTTACACCTAAAGTTAAAAACCTGTTTTAACATTGAAACCATTTACAGCTGATTTTGAGTTCACTCTTCATGTTTTATAAAAAAGTTAATTTCTTAAAGTAATTTTTCCCCATTTGGAATTTTTTTTATTGCTGTTGGTGCTGATTGTATTAAAAATAAATTATTTTTTGTAATTTTACAATATTTCACTATAATGTTTTTAACTGTGCGCCATTTAACTTAATCAGCTCTTTTTCAATCATTTTAACTTGGTAGCACTGAAATTAGTACAATTTAAACATGGTTGTATTTCATACAATCTACTTAAAACAAAATCTAAAAAGGGTTTAGATCAGTGATGCCAATAGTAGGGAATTTTTCTATTTTGTAGGGATTTTTTCGGAAAATTTAAAGCGTAGGGAAAAAGGGACAGATTTTTTATATTGTTGAAAAATACGTAAATATTCGTATTATTTTCATTTAAAATTTTTAATTTTCCATATACAATAGCTTTTAAGTGCAAATGCAGTATTTTACAATGAGTCTTAAGAGCCTGGCAATTATTAACAAGTGCCACGTTCGCTAAAATGTAAACGAATTTTAAAAGGGAATATTTAATGAATGAAATTTCTACATAACCGAGAAAAAACAATTTTAAAAAACCTTATAAAAGAGAACTAAAATCATACAGTTTGGATTTTTAAAAAAACGTAATGAAAAGTTTTAAGGATATGGAAGGATATATTTTTAATTATAACCTATTTTTAATAATAAAAATTTTCCTAATTTTTCTTAGAAATTTACCTTTAAATTTTCGCAAGAAAATTAAATTTTCCGATTTTCCACAGAAGCTCCTAAATTTTCCGTCTAATTTTTGCTTTAAGAATCAGCAATAAAAAAATGGGCCCCGACTCCTTGTTTGGACAGGAGAAGAGCATTTAAGAGACCACCTTGTTAAAAATACATTTTAAAAATTATTTTACAGTTAAAAATACATTTATGAAGAAAAAATCAATTTTTTTTTTTTTGAGCCCCAAGTTGAGTGTGTAGTGAATATGGTCTGCCTGCCTTCACAAGATCGGCCATAAATCCATGGATAATAGCAGCAGTGGCATGTAATGGCACACCAAACCCGACTGAGGCTACAGGTCATAAAATGTTTTGTAAATTTTTTAAATTACCAGGTAATAAATATTTCGCCTAAAATGACACGTGCAGAAACAAGTCATAAAACACGGATTTTCCATAAATATGGCGAAATATTTATTACCTGGTAATTTAAAAAATTTGCAAAACATTTTATGACCTGTGGTCGGCTTATTGGCAGTAACCAATTAAGTCCCTTTTAAAAAACATTTTATGACCAGTAGTTCACGCAAATTTTCCTATTAAAGAAAAGCAAATATCGCTTATTTTTTTTTACCTATTTTTTACCAAAAAATAAATATAAATACTTCACACACTCTGAGTCAAATTTCAGTTAATTTCAGTGTAAAGACAATTTAAAGTAAAATGAATAAATTTTGCTGCAATCCGTTTAACAAGAGTGGACATCGTTCGAAAAAGATAAAAGTATTAAAATTAACTGGTGTTTCGAAGCGATACATGAATGAATTAAATATACAATACGGTGAAGAAGCAGAATTCATTTGCCCCAAGTGTAAAATCGATTTGTCTCAACAAGCAAATGCATTGAAACAAATGCAGCCACAATCCGAGAGTGAAATGACAAGTGAACAAAATGTTTCATCTGATAGTGAGGCAGACATTCCGATGGTCAATATGTCTTTGAGTCCTTTGAATGAGGCTATTACCACTTTAGGTGAAACGCCTATTAGAAAAAGAAAGTTGCGAAGTGAAACATACAGGAAAGAGAAAAAAGGCAAGGTTATGAGTGCAATCGCGACAATATTTGATGAAGGCTCTGATAACGAATGCAGTCAATCAGATGACGTTGATGACGGCAAACAAATGATTGAGCAGTTAAAAAGAAAATTAAATTTAGCGACCACTTTTCCGGAGAAATATCTCATTTTATCTGTGCTGCCTCAATCATGGTCTATACGCAAGATTTCTGAACAGTTTCAAACATCTATTTACATCGCGAGAAGAAGCAAAGAATTAGTTCGACAGAAGGGCATATTGGCGACTCCCACCAAGAAATTGGCTCAAGGACCCTCAGCGAAGCAACGGTGAAATTGATTCAAGATTTTTACTGCAATGATGACAACAGCCGCACCTGCCCAGGTACACGTGACTATGTTATCACACGTGAAGATGGACAAAAAGTACACAAGCAGCGCAGATTATTATTATGTAATCTATCCGAAGCATACCATCAGTTCAATGAGAAATACCCAGCAGAAAAAGTGCGATTTTCTAAGTTTGCCATCCTACGACCAAAAGAATGCGTGCTGGCATTAGACAGGAACGGAACGCATTCAGTCTGCGTTTGCATGTTTCATCAAAAAATCAAATTAATTTTCTTTCCATGCAAGAAATTGAAAGTATTTCACGATGAAATTGAAACATATAGGGACCTCCTGTCGAAGTCGTTGTGCGCATACCCCACGGAAAATTGTCATCTGTCCAAGTGCGACAATTGTCCGAAGATTGACGAGCTAGAGCAATATTTGGCGGAAAAGTTTGAACAGCTGTTAATTCAGGAGGTGCATTTCAAACAGTGGATAATTAGCAGCGGCAGATGTTCCCTTGAGACCGTGGTAAAGCAGATTCCGGAATTCATCGAGGAATTCGGATTCAAGTTGAATGAACTGAAGGCGCACCATTTCATATCCGAGATGCAATCGAAATTTCTAAAGAAAAGTAAGGAGAAATTAGCCCAAAATGAATTCATTGTGATAAGCGACTTTGCCGAGAATTACACTTTTCTCGTTCAGGATGAAATTCAGGCTTATCACTGGGCAAACGACCAGTGCACGGTGCATCCTTTTTGCATTTATTTCAAAAACGAAGATAACGAACTACAGACCGTAAGCCTTGTTGTTGTCGCGGAGAGTTTAGCTCATAATTATGTGTCCGTTTATTTATTTCAAATGAACTGTTTGAATTCTTAAGATCAAAATTCGATGCAATCGACAAAGTAACGTTTTTCTCAGACGGCGCGGCTTCTCAGTACAAGAATAAAAAAAATTTTGACAATCTTTGCATAATTGAAGAAGAACAAAACTGCAAGGTCGAGTGGCACTTTTTCGCGACGTCCCACGGTAAGGGCCCATGCGATGCGTTAGGGGGAACCCTAAAACGCATGGCGACTAAGGCAAGTTTGCAAAGGCCATATACTGACCAGATCTTAAATGTACAACATTTGTTTTCGTGGATTCAAAGCAAGGAAATTGCCATTAACACAGTTTTATGCACTCAAAAAGAACACGATGCCATGGAGCGACGAATTCAAAACAGATATTATAATGTCAAAACTATTACTGGAACGCAAAAGTTTCATTGCTTCATACCAAATATTTCTGATATGTCAATTAATGTAAAGCGGTACTCTTCGTGTGCCGACGTGCTAAATTTAAAGTTACTTTAATTTTATAATGATGCCAAGACAATTGAAATTTTTAATAAATATTGTAATTAAGTATAAGCAGCAAAATAAGAAAGATTTTTTCTTCATAAATGTATTTTTAACTGTAAAATAATTTTTAAAATGTATTTTTAACAATGTGGTCTCTTAAATGATCTTCTCCTGTCCAAACAAGGAGTCGGGGCCCATTTTTTTATTGTTGATTCTTAAAGCAAAAATTATGAGGAATCCAAAAAAAAAAAATTAGCCGGAAAATTTAGGAGCTTCTGTGGAAAATCGGAAAATTTAATTTTCTTGGGAAAATTTAAAGGTAAATTTCTAAGAAAAATTAGGAAAATTTTATTTTTCAATTAAAGCCTGATTCAATACCTTTCCAACGAGCTATCACTCGTTGCGATCGCTTTAGTAGTTTTAAAACAACTTTCAATGAGGTCCCTTATGAAGAATTCTTCAATTTTGTCACATGACAGTGGTGTACACCACCACTAAACCAGTCACTATAAAAAAAAAAAAATATGTAGGTACATTATTTTTTGCTGGGCAATCGATTGAGACTATTTATTTTAAAATCGGAGAGGGGTCGTCCAAAAATTTGCCAATTTTAATCGTTTTCATATGGAATTGCTCATATATTAATTTTTTTTTCTTGTTGCTAATAAATACTTTTGTAATAAATCCTTTAATTATAATATTTACAAAATGTTAACAGAGTCATCACTGTTTTAGATGATTTAAAAAAAAATCATTTTGTATGTTAAAACCAGGTTTTAATGTTTGATTGGTTTTAAGGTTAAAGCCTTAAGTGTGAAAACAGTATATCACGCTGGCAGCATCAGCCAACAGAAGCTCGTATTACGGTCAACGGGGATCGTTTCGATTATTTCCTGTGGGATACGAAAATTCAATGGTTTATGTTGATAAACCAGCATACATTGATGCTTTGAAGGCTAATATTGTTCGTGTTATTTGCTTAATATGAAATTTTAAATCGAAATGTTTAAAAAAAATCATTTTTATAGCTTCACTACAGGTGAAAAGGGTATATCGTCACCTTAAATGCAAAAGGGCATACCAATACAACAATTCGGAATATAATTTTTGATTGATTTTCGTTCGTTTTATTAAACTACATGTTCACAAAAAAAACTTTAGATCCCTGCGATCAAAAATGGCGACTTTATTAAAGAAAGTCAAACGCCAAGTACATCTTGTTGTTTTTGATTTTGAAAAATTTTTTGCTTCTCCTGTAAAAATAGAAAGTGTAGTTAATCCCTTTTGCATTTAAGGTGACGATATATAAGTTTATTATTTCGTTCGTAATTTCCACAATATTAATGTTATACCCTACAAAGTATATCTATGAGGGTATTCATTTAATCGGGCTTTTGCTTTAATCGGTTAATCGCCCGATTAATTGACTGAGGTTTTGGCTTAATCGGTTAATAGTCGGTTAATTTTGTAATTGATCGGTTAACCGATTAATAAAGTTTTTTTTTTATAAATTAAGTAATTTCAATAGATAAAAATTCATAAATTATTTATTATTTGAAGTTTATTAGTAAAAAAAAACAATAACATAACAAACATAACAATTCTAGAACTAAAACGATCAAACAAAAAATAATTCATAAATATGTGATACATATTTTTTAATTATATATATATGTGTTCCTCTAACTCCCATTGGAGCATAGGGCGCCAAAATTATATATTTATATATATTTTATATATTTTTTAATTAATAATTAAATATTATGTATTAATTAAAAAAAGAAACTGTAAGATATGCCTATTAGTTATTTCAATAGTTTAATGAGACCTTAAAAAAATAATCTTTTTGAAAAATAATTTGGTTTAAATATTAAGGATTTAATTATTATTTTCTTTAGATTTGATAAAAGTTGACTTGGAAAAAATTATATTACTTATCGTAGATGTTAAAGAAATCGAAAGCAACGCATAATGCAGAATATCTAATTTCTCAGTCCTTTTCCTGGATTTCTCCAAACGTATAAAATCTTCCATTATGCCTTTAGAGTCCTGCTTTAATTTTTTTTTAATTTTTAACTCTTCTAATTGTTTCAGTTAATTCTGTTAAAACATTTTTATGAGAAAATATGAGATGAACCAAATAACTAAACACATAAATATAAAAAGTTCGTGAAACAAAAAGCTGTTGACAGCAAACACTTGTTTAAAATTAATATCACTGAACACCTTCTTTGTTTGTATAAAAAATATTTTCTAAACACATACATAACAAATAATTAAAAACTCAAAAAAATATGTTATAATACTAAAAAATATTTAAAATTTTGTTACATCGGTTAATCGACAGAAATTAACCGGTTTAATCGTAAATCGAAAATAGCCAAATTTAAATTAACCGATCAGTTAATCGGGTAGTAAATAATTGGTTAACCGGATACCCTAATATCTATACATTCTGGGTCTTTATGATTATCGAAGTTGATTCCGTGTGTCCGTTGAAGTGTGTTTTCCGAAGACCCCAATTATGATGGGGACTAGGTTGCTATTTATATCACATATAGTCTCGAAAAGTTAACTTTTAAAATTTAGCCAGATCTGTCTTTAAATAGCTGAGACATGAACAAAAAACTACGACTGCGTCTAATTTTACCCAGAAATACCTTGTTGTGGTTCTTTTTCTGTATATCTGGAGAACAGCAAGAGTCAGTTTCCAAATAAGGTGCAGACATCTTGGTTATTAGTACACAATCTCTCTTAAAAAGGACGAGATTAAAGACGTGGGAGTGGCACTTCCCATACGAGCACATTATAGATTTCTGTATATCTGGAAACATGTTACCATTTGAATGCAGTCAAATTTTCCAAATTAGATAAAGTATCTTAATTGTCAATAATAAAATCCGACAAAATGTAGGCTCTTCTCATACAAGGACATTATAGATTTTTGAATATCTGGAGAATGGAAAGAGTCGAAAGTTTCCAAATTAGGTACAAGCATCTTGGCTATCAATACACAACATCCGACAAAATGTAGGCGGAATTGGTGAAGTGGGCGTGGCACTTCCAATACAAAGACATTATATATATCAAGAGGCAAAGTTTCCGAACTAGGTACAAGCATCTTAGTTATCAATACGCTGCACCCGACAAAATGTTGGCGGGATTGGAGGAGTGGGCGAGGCACAAAATTGACTTATTTATATCTAAAGAACAGTACATATTTATATTACTTATCATTCTGTCTGTCGCGGTCGTTGAAGATAGACGTGTTTTCTAAACTCGGCATACGGTTTATTTTTTTTTGAACAAATAAAGTATAAAAAAAGTAAATACAAGAAAAAGAAAAAAAAAAAAAATTACATGTATGTACATACATACATAAACACACATTTTTTCATTATCGGTGTTGATAAACAATAACAAATAAGAAGAGCACAACTGTAAACAGTAAAAGAAAAAAAAAAAAAACTCTTATGAGTGCAAACAGTAGAAATGCATATATCACAGTGAGTGTTAGCGAAAAAAATACAGAAATAAAAAAAAGAATAGATGATAGCAAATACCTAACGGCTAAACCTATTACTCGTACGCGATCCCTCTCGCCGTCTGTATTTAATAACACGGTTGATACAATAACAAATACAAAACCTGCTAGCGTTGCCTCAACAGCAAAAACAATTTTAATAAGTGATGTAAATATTAACCCCCAATCAGGCATAATAGAAAACTCAGTATCACCTTCGGTGTCTAATAATACGGTTGATATTAATACAATAAAAAATATAAAACCTGCAAGCGGTGCCTCAGCGGCAAAAACGATTTTAATAAGTGATGAAAATATTACCCTCAAATCAGGCATGATGGAAAACTCAGCTCCACAAGTAAAAAGTGGTCAAAAGCCTCAAGTACAAGTTGGTATGGACAGGTACATAACAGTGCTTAAACGGGGTCGCAGCCCTACCTCTGCAGCAGTTGCTTCGGCCTCAAAAGTACCATCTTTTGATAAAATAAATTCTCAAAATCGATTTGCAATTCTGGAGGATGAATCCTCTGAAGCACCAAACGTCATAAAATCGTCCAAGCCTCCCCCGATATATCTTAGGGAGCAAAACTCAAATGAGCTCATAAAGAGTTTGATATCGGTGATAGGTGAAAATTCGTTTTACGTAGCTGCTATCAAGCGTGGTAGTATAAACGAGACAAAAATACAAGTCAATAATGAGAATGATTTTCGCAAAATTATAAACAAATTTGAAGTACTTAAAAAAAACTTTTATACATACCAACTGAAAAGCAGTAAAGGTCTCCAGGTAGTGATTAAGGGAATTGACTCATGTGTGGACCCAGAAGAGGTAAAAACATTCCTCGAAGAAAAAGGCTTCAAAATAAAACATGTAGTAAATATAAAAAATAGAGAAAAAAACCCCCAACCACTTTTTCGAGTGGAGTTTGAACCCGGCGACGTAAAGCTTAAAAAAAATGAAACGCACCCTATTTACAATTTGAAATATATTCTCTATAGAAGAGTAACTATAGAAGAGCCACACAAAAGAAATGGTCCCGTTCAGTGTTTAAACTGTCAAGAATATGGTCATACTAAGGCATATTGCTATTTACCCCCTGTTTGCGTAGTATGTGGTGAATTACATGGTACAGATCTTTGCGATAAGTCTAAAACCGACCCCAACGTAAAAAAATGTAGCAACTGTGGCGGTAATCACACTGCCAATTATAGAGGATGCCCTGTATATACCATCGTCAAGCAGTCAGTTGGACCGAAAACTAATCCCCCTCAAATGCAGGTAACAAATCAAGTAAGCACTGGTGACATTCAGGCCCCGCAGCCTAGTTATAACAGAACCTCTTATGCTAACGTCGTAAAATCAAACCATGCGCCAACGCAAGGTGCTGCGCCAAGTAATGATGAAACTCCAGTTTCAAATTTAAGTCGTCTAGAAAAAACCATGGAAACATTAGTGCAAACAGTAACAAATTTTACGAACACAATGGGTAATATGATGCAGGAAATTCTTAGAATGCAATCGATGTTATTGCAATCTGTACTTAACAAGCCATGAACTGTTTAAAAATCTGTTTTTGGAACGCGAACGGCATCCGCCAACATAAAAATGAATTAGAATACTTTCTTAAAAATAAACAAATTGATGTCATGATGGTTTCTGAAACTCATTTGACCTCAAGAAATACGTTTAACATCAATGGTTATATACTATATGATACCAAGGACCCTCGAGATAGAGCTTGTGGTGGTTCTGCCATTTTGATAAAAAATCGAGTCAAACACTACCTAATGTGTGATCATCGTGAGGATTATCTCCAAGCAACGAACATTTGTGTTGAAGAGCTGAATCGTAGCATTGTAATCTCATCTTTATACTCTCCACCTAGATTTTCAATATCAGAAAGCCAATATTGTGAATATTATAAATCACTAGGACCCTGTTTCCTGGCCGCTGGCGATTATAACGCTAAACATACCTTCTGGGGGTCACGACTAATAACACCAAAGGGTCGTGTTTTGTTTAATACAATCTCTAAAATGAATTTAAATGTTGTCGCGAGCGGCCAACCAACATATTGGCCTGCTGACCCGCAAAAAATTCCAGATGTCATCGATTTTGGCGTGGTTAAAAACATCCCCACAGAAACGATTCACGTTGAAGCTTCCCTAGAATTATCTTCCGACCACACACCTACAATTGTTACTATAATGAACCCCAATAGAATTGTATCTCCGACTGGTTACCTAGCGACGTCAGCCACACAAATAAATTGGTTAAAATATAAAAAATATCTCAGTGCCCATTGCACAGAAAATATTCCGCTCAGTACACCGGAGTATGTAGATCGCTCTATTGATAATTTTGACAGTTTTCTGAAACTAGCTGTTCAACATTCCAATATTGCCCCCAAAAAAACAAAAACTATTAAAATATATTCCACAGATGTCGAGCGTCTCTTGTCTGAAAAAAGGAGGGCACGAAGAGAGTGGCAATTGCACAGATCTCCTCAACTTAAGAACTTGCTAAAAGAGTGTACAAAAAGATTAAGAAAGTTATTGCAGACTCAGAAAACGGCTTCTCTGGAAAAATATCTTAAGGAACTTGATGCAACTCCACAATCGGACTACTCATTATGGCGTGCAGCTAGAAACCTCAAAAGGCCAGTTGTCTCTAAACCACCATTAAGAAACTTGAATGGAAGTTGGGCAAGAAATGATGTTGAAAAAAGAAATCTGTTTGTAAGCCACTTGAAAAACGTATTTACACCTAATATATCTCACAATATTGCGGTCGATTTACCACCTGTTGCTGCTAGAGCAGCTATTCCCCTAAGATTTGAGATGAGAGAAATCGTAAAGGTTATATGTGACTTAAACACTAAGAAGGCACCTGGCATTGATAAGATCAGCAATAAAATGCTATTAGAGCTACCTCGCGTAGCAAAGAAAATTATTCTTTTTATTTTTAATGCTATTTTACGCCTTGAATACTTTCCTCAAAAATGGAAGGTTTCCTTAGTTACCATGATACCAAAGCCAGGTAAAGATCATACGAAAGTTGAGTCTTATAGGCCTATTAGCTTATTATCAAATATGTCAAAGCTATTTGAGAAATTATTAGTTTCAAAGTTAACACCGATTTTAAGTGAAAATAGATGTATTCCAAACCATCAATTCGGATTTAGAAGAAAACACAGCACAATTGAACAAACTCATCGAATAGTAAATGTCATAAGAAAAACATTTGAAGAAAAAAAATATTGCTCAGCACTCTTCATCGATGTTTCGCAAGCTTTTGACAAAGTCTGGCATGAAGGCTTATTACACAAATTGAAGCAAAATTTACCAGCAAACACACACAAACTGTTAGAAAGCTACTTAGTCGGTCGTCAATTTATTATTAAAGAGGGAAATTCCTTAAGTTCACCTCAGCCGATTGGCGCTGGAGTCCCACAGGGCAGCATCCTGGGCCCTCTATTATACTTAATTTATACTTCGGACATGCCAACAAACAACTACACCCAAACTTCAACATTTGCAGACGACACAGCTTTTCTAAGCGTCCACGAAAACCGTTATGAAGCATCTCGTTACCTACAGCATCATATATTTCAACTAGAAATATGGCTAAGACAATGGAGGATAATGGTCAATGAGCAAAAATGCGTACATATAACATTCACCCTGCGCCGGGAATCTTGCCCCCCTATTACAATCAATAATCAAATTATTCCTCAACATTCGCATGTAAAATATCTCGGTATACATCTGGATCGGCGATTAACGTGGAAATGCCATATAGAGGCAAAATTAACTCAAATGAAACTAAAAGCCATCCAAATTCATTGGCTTATTGGAAGAAATTCTGTTCTTAGACTCGATTGCAAGCTTCTACTTTACAACTCTATCTTAAAGCCTATCTGGTGCTACGGTATTCAACTATGGGGCACTGCCTCGGCCTCTAATATCGAAAAAATTCAAAGGCGCCAAAATAAACTTCTTCGTATAATCACAGCCGCCCCCTGGTATGTTAAAAACTCAAACATTCATAAGGATCTCAACGTGCCATTAGTAAAAACTATGATTACAAAATATGCAGTAAAATATTTAAAAAGACTTGAACAACACCCAAATCCTTTAGCTCGAAATATTTTAAATCATGGCGGCCACACTCGCTTAAGGAGAAGAGACACTGCATCACTTACCCAACTAGATGAGAGATAAACACCTATATAAGTGAACAGAACCCGTGATGAAGAAAATTTTTGTCTGGCACTGGCAGGACATAAATAGAGTATTAGGTTAAGATTTGATAAATTATTGTTAGTTCATATTAAATATATGAAGATATAAATAACGAAAAAAAAAAAAAAAAAAAAAAACTTATTGTTCTTATCGCACAATGGTGAAGGGTACATAAGATTCGGCATGGCCGAATATAGCACCCTTACTTGTATTTTTTTTATTGTCAATGGTCATTGGAATAACAATTAGTTGAAAGAAAATTTTTCCACATAGAACACTGTACTTAAATCTTGTTACATGAAGAAAATCATCAAATAGATGTTGGATACTGACGGGAAAATTTGCAAGATTTGTGTAAATTATTGTCTTAAATGTGTGAGTGTGTAATTCCTTTTAAAAAGTGAACTTAAGACAGACCCAGGATTTGTTTGTTTAATTTGGTTTCAGTTTTCAAGTAGAATTTGGCTAAAACTCCAAAATGATTTTGGAATGCAATATTCATCATTATTTCATTAAAAGAGCACACATAAGTGAAATAATTATATCATTTGATTCAAATCTATTTAAATGTATATTGTCACAACCCTGTAAAAAATGTCAATATTGAAACTGTAATGAATCACTATTGACTTTGTCACCAGTACTAATGACCATTTGTAGACCGGACAATGCATAGTGCTATAGACAATAAGCATGTGCTTGTCATTGCAAATACAGTACTTACCTGAGAACTATTGACTTTGTAGTTCTTGTGGGACGATTGTGGGACATTGTGACCAGAGATTTACTAGTACATTTTAATAGTACTAGTCAACATATTTGAAGATTTTTACTACATAATACACAGAAAAAAAATTTATTTCAATTAAAAAATGTATGATATTATTTAAATTTTTAACAGTAAACAAATTAATAGTATCAATGAAACGTTTAATTTACTTGAAAAACGTTTAATTCAATTGATTAAACGCTTAATTTACTTAATAAAATTTTTAATTAACACTGTCTTTATTTTTGATTAATGATTTAATTAAAAAAAATAAGCGAGCCTTTTTTTCTGCTTGTTAGTGGATATGGCAAATAATTAAATCCAAATACGTATTAATATATATATATATTAGACCGTCTCACTTTTTATACTTTTTTCGAAATTCCTTCATGAACATCGATTTTCTATATCTACTATAAAAACCAAGAATTTTGGTGTATAACACTTAAATATTGATGAATGGGAAGTGGTCTCTCAAATCGTTTTTTCATTTTTTTAGGCAAAATACCTTTTTTTAAAAAAATGGAAAAATCTTGATTTAGTAATTTGCCTCAAACTCAAGCAGTTCTGAATGGATTTAAACATCATTTCATGCATTAGAAAGCTTATTAAATTTCCTAAATGTTCCTTAAAGCACCATTGCCATTTTGTTCGATGGTTTTTTATTCATAGCACTACAAATTCAGATTTTCAAATACAAACTTAACATTTTTTTTAATTTTTGCTTACCTTTTCATATATAAAAATTGAACGAGGCAAAACTTTTATATTCTGTAAATGCAGTATGGTAGGAAATTTTAAAATAAAGATTTTGGTGTAAATAACAGTCGTATTCTGTTAAGAAAAACTGCAGTTTTAGTTGAAATGTGTAAAGTTGTTTATTTCTAAATATTAAAAAAAAAAATAATATTTTGGTAATAACTTTTTTGTATCTAAACCGATTTTTCCGAGTTTTTCAGCAAATATGTTTTACTAAAGATTTCCGATCTTTTGATCTATTAGACGTATCCATATGTCATATAACAGCTCTAAAATTTTAGTTTTTATAAAAATGTTGATGCTTTTTAGCCCATTTTTGGAGTATTTTACTAATAACTTAACCATTGCTTAACCGATTTGGCAGATTTATATACCCACGTCTTAAGGAAGAAATTTACCTTTTACTTAGATTATAACGCTTGGACTCGGAAAGATCTATTGTTTCCGAAAATGGGTATGTTTAAATAAAAAATTTTATTTTGGGTATTACATTTCCATTTTTGGGAAAAAACTTGCAGGGTTTTCGGGGAATATATGCTGCTAAAAATTTCTGATATTTTGATATATAAAACGTGTTCATATGTCATACTAGAGCCCTAAAATTTAAAATTTTGAGTATTTTCAATAATATCTTTGTAATGGAGGTACCATGCCCACTTTTCCAATCCCGCCCATATTTTGAGGGATGCTGTGTATTGATAACCGATATGTTTGTACCTAATTTGGGAACTTTAGCTCGCTTCGTTCTCCAGATATACAGAAATGTATAACGTCTTTGTATGGGAAGTGCCACACCCAAAATGATTTAATTCAATTCATCGAGAATTTTCACAAAACGCATCCAAACTCCAACAAAAGCATAATTTTACCAAATTTGAAAAAATAAAAAAACCAATATGTTCTTACTTTATAATATATTTATGCAATAGAAGAAAATTTAGAAATAAACAACTTTACACATTTCAACTAAAACTGCAGTTTTTCTTAACAGAATACGACTGTTATTTACACCAAAATCTTTATTTTAAAATTTCCTACCATACTGCATTTACAGAATATAAAAGTTTTGCCTCGTTCAATTTTTATATGTATATGAAAAGGTAAGCAAAAATTAAAAAAAATGTTAAGTTTGTATTTGAAAATCTGAATTTGTAGTGCTATGAATAAAAAACCATCGAACAAAATGGCAATGGTGCTTTAAGGAACATTTAGGAAATTTAATAAGCTTTCTAATGCATGAAATGATGTTTAAATCCATTCAGAACTGCTTGAGTTTGAGGCAAATTACTAAATCAAGATTTTTCCATTTTTTTAAAATAAGGTATTTTGCCTAAAAAAATGAAAAAACGATTTGAGAGACCACTTCCCATTCATCAATATTTAAGTGTTATACACCAAAATTCTTGGTTTTTATAGTAGATATAGAAAATCGATGTTCATGAAGGAATTTCGAAAAAAAATGAAAAGTGAGACGGTCTAATATATATATATATACCTTGTTTATGTAAGATGTTCGTAAAAAAAAATATCGGAACTTTGTTGAGAGTGTCCCCAAAAAGTCACCAAAGTAATCGACAGGTTTCCTGCAGGGAATGCTTACTTTCTTTTAATGGGAGTGTCGGTCTTGTCTATCGCACAAACTCGAACCCTTAAACAATTTTTTGGAAATCCGAACAATTTGGAGATTATAATAAAATAAATTTTGAGATATGATTTTCATATATGTTTGTATACAAACGTATATGAATATTAAGAATAGTTTTAAAACTAACATTTACCAAACTTTCTGTTGGCGATTTTGCCTTTATATTTGCTCATATTTGACAACACTTTAAACAATTCATATCAGCGTTGCCGATTTGTGTGTAATTATCCGAAAATGAAATAAAAGAAATTTTTTTGGACTATCATAAAATGTTTGTGTAATTTTGCCTCAACATTATTTCATTTTGTGAAGCAGAATGAGCGGCTTGAATTTTTAATAACTTTTTTAATAATTATTTCTTCCTTGTTTATTGTTTTCACAATTTGAAGAAGCCCATTTTTTATGAACTTAACTTGACGTAACAAGCAAAACTGCAGAATTTGGATTCCGGATAAAATAAAGGCAGTTTATCAGCGAAAATTACATGCCCTTTCCCTTTAGTGAGGAAAGTGAACTGTTTGGAGCGGTTTATCGTCAAAAACGATTATAAACTCATAAATGACTTTGGGCTTTACATCTCTGTCAACGGTTGTGCATATCTAACGATATTGCTAGAGTTTGTTATAGCAGCTAGGAAAAACCATCCAATCTTGTGATTTCACAACACAAAGCGCAATATTATCGATGGCTTTGGTAAAGCTAAATGCTGTCAAAGCTCATAGACATATCAACCGGTAAGTGGTTTTCATCCGTTTTTAATTTTATTTTTATTTAATTTTTTATTTATAAAATACTTTTTCGTAAAATGCATGTGGGTTTTGTTTACATACGCAAAACAATGTCGCATACTTTGAAAAATGTCAAATTTTTTCGTGTGAAATAATAGATGTTGCTGAACATTTTTAACAAATTCGAACAGAGTACTAGGCTTACGGGACAAATTCGGCGAACGCATTTTTATTGGCATCCACGTTCACCGAACCCTAAAAAAGACTGCCAAAAATTATAGTCGGTAAAGTCAAACCATGCACCACAGTACTAACAGACAGATTTGGAACCAACGGGCATGTATGGCCCTACCAGAACAAACTAATTTTAGAAGGTTAACATTTATATTATTGTTATTCTTCTTCGTCTAAATGTAATTTTTGGTACGGTCGCCAAATTTCATATTACCATTTAATAGAAAGTTATAGAACTTAAATATCACTTCGGAAGTGATATTTCTATGAGAGCTTCGGTTAAATGTGAACGATTACATTAAAAATTAGTTTGCAGTAAAATATTTTTGCGCCGAATTAAGTCTAAAAACGAACAAAATAAGCGATTTATAGACACAAAGAACCTTTCGTAGAGAAGTTTGTATGGGGGCTGCGTGAAACTATAGCCTGATTCTCACCATTTACATAGGCTTTGTTTTTCTGACAACTGAAACGTATGTACCAAATTTTATCAAATAATCTACATAATTTGAGGCCCTATCCTCCTTATGGGAAGGACGGGAACTTATATATAAATCTACTCAATTAAAACCTGTAGTTTTACATGTACAGACAACTAGCCGGCCATGCTGTCGGACTGACATTGATTTAGATCAATTAAGAAAGTGCTTCCTAGTTAATCGGGACACACAAAGCTTGGACTAGATTTCTATATATTACACACCTCAGCACAAACCCAAAAAATTATTTTTCCCTAATTTTCGCTTAGGCATAAAATTTTGCAGTTTGGAATAACATTTATCTTGAATGGCAACTAGTTTCGGCTTACAATTGAAGAGTGAAAACGAGTAGTAGATGGTCAAGCTGAAGCATATATTTTATACAACCAGAATTAGAAATAAACAACCAGAATTAAAAATATTTTTTTTTGTTTCGCTACAAAAAATTCAATACGTCGCACCTCCACTGCAATATCGACGCAATTTAAATTTTCCTAAATGTATGCGTGCAAAGTTTTTTTCTTAATCAAAATACAATTAGAGTCATAAAAAAGCTGACTATTTATTCTGTTAGTTAGAATTAATATTATTATCAGGGAAACCAGAAACATGCTCTAAAACTCGCATGTTATGCGCATTAAATATGCAGTACAAACTTGAAAATATGCCCTGAAAATTGTTAAAAATATTCCCCAAGAAAAACCAAAAATTGTTATTTGAAAACAAAATATTCAACAATTTAAAAACATTTGCATTTAAAAAAAATTTAATCCTAAAATTATAATCGGTAAAGCCCAAACACCGTAGTATTTACAGACCAATTTTCGAGCTTTTAGCCTATTTGAAAACGATGGGCTATCAGCATTTACCTTTAATGAAAACCTGCTTTGGCTTACAATATAAGAGTAAAAATTAAATATAGATGGTGAAATCGAAGCAACACGCTGGGTATACAGATATACAATATATTTAAAAAAGAAAAACCAGAATTAAAAAAATATATATATTTGCTGCGAACGCTCTTGTATGCATCTAAACAAATTTTAAATGTATCAAAATTTGCCTTAAAAGGGCAAACTATGCGCTATAAGCTTAAAAAATGCTCTTTTAACTATATTATGCAAAAATTGCTGTAAAGGGTAAAATATGCAAAAAAAAATGCACTAATGCCAAAATTCATAAAAAGCTCTAAAACGGATAAATATATTGCTTATGCCCTTACTGCAATTGCATATTTATGGTTTCCCTGATTATTATATTTTATATTTTGCACTTTGAACGAGAGGCGAATTTAGGAAAATTTTAATAACGTCGATATTGCTTTCGAATATGCGTCGAATATGCTTCAAAAAGGTGAAATGTGCGCTATAGACTTAAAAAAAATGCGTTGAAACTAAAGTATGCAAAAAAATATATGCAAAATTATGCACTAACAAATCAAAACGAAAATTCATAAAAAGCTCTGAAACGGATAAATACATACATACGTATGTATATTGTTTATGCCTTAATTGATCGAACAAGGACAATTATGCAATTGCATTTTTCGGTTTCTATTCTTTTAATAAAATACAAAATTTGTTTTGTGTAATTTAAGCAATTTTTGATAATTTTAAAGCTTTGTCTGTATGAAATCAAATTTTAATACCGGCAACACTGATTCGTATACAAGTTTCAGCATAAAAACATAGATACAAACAAACATGCACTTGTATTTGTTCGACGAAGTTCAAATGCATTTCGAGTACAAGTTTTTTTCTCTCTTGTTTTTGCTTTTTTTTTTGTTTTTGCAAAGATGTTGTGCGACTCCATTCGTTGCAAAGTCGTGGCCGGTAAATGTTTTGTATAACGCGATAAATAAAGTTTTCGCTGCTAAAGTTAAATCAAATACATACATAAATTAACAAATAAAAGTTTAAATTAAAAACTTAACAAAAACAAGTTGAGTGTGATTAAAAGGAAAAACATAAATAAAACAAATAAAAAAAACAACAAAAACATATTAAAAAAAAATAGAAAACAAATTAAAAAAAGTATATCTATAGTTTTTGTTTATGTATTGGTATATATAAATTATAATACCGTTAAATTTTTAAAAGCAAAACTAAACCTGGAATACGATTTAATGTAAATTTTCATTGCAAAATTTTTAAAAGGAGTGTAAGTACTGACAAAATTTCATGTTTGTGTTGTTTTTCTTTTTTATTATTACAACGAACGGGTGTGGTTTCATTTAAATCAAAATCTCTGTTCCTGATGTCTTTAATACATATTTTAAGTTTAAGTTTTTTTTACATATCTATTCCTTTTTGTTAAAGATTTGCTTTGTATAATAAAAAAAAAAAAATGATACACATTAATTTACAAATAAGTCCTTTTAAAGGGGTACCATATTTTTAAGATTCTTCTTTTTTATTTATTTTTGTTGTTAAAAATCACCCCCAACGAGATAAAATTTATTTTTTACTTTACAATATAGAATTTCTGCAAACAATCATAAAAGTTGAAAATCATTGGTCTTATGTAGAAAGGCCCTAACTCACATAATTGCCACTTTACAGCAGAAGGTAAAAACATATGTAATAGAAACTGTATGTATCAAAGTCTAAAATTGCTTACAACACCTTTATTTTTGATACTATTGCATTAAATTTATTTGAATCAACAAAAAAAATCAATTTCCAAAAAAAATAAAAAATTTAGGGCCTTTTTCTACATGAGACCAACGATAAGCTCTTTGGATTAAAATTTATTATTTGTACATAATAAAAATTAAACCCAAAAAAAGACTGTCACTAACTGAATAAAAATCATTCAATAACACGATGTAAAAGATCATCCCCATGGTCCAATTACATACATTCAAATCTACACTTGTACATACAAATTTATGCCCGTCCGTCCTTCTGTCTGTCTGAACTTTATATTAATGTTCGGGTTTACACTTTTGCAATTATTTGTATTCGTTATGATTCCTTTATTCGTTTTTGCATAGTAAAAAAAAATTGCTGGATGTGACTGACAACGATGACTGACTCCCTTTTTAAGAAATAATAATTATAAAAAAATAAATAAAAAGGAAAAAGAAAAGAAAGACAACAACAGCAATAAATTAATTTTTATTGCAGTTTTTCTTTTATATTTTCCTTAACAAACTTGTGATACTTTTTCATTGTTACAAATTTTGTTTGGGGTGTAATTGTTTTCCGTAAAAGACAATGAGTATACTTGTGGGACAGTCAGACAAAAAGAACCACTTCAAATAAAAGAGAAAAACAGTAGTTGCTTGCGCACTAGGAAGGTAATTTTTCAAAAAAGTGAAGCCAGTACAATTGTTAACATTTAATTTAAAAAAAAAGTTTAGATACATTTAAAAAAGGTAACTAAAGTTATAAACTGTTACGGTTGATTACTTGATAGAAATGCATATAAACTGTCAGTTTAATGCATATGTAGATATTTAAAATAAAAATAACCCTTTAATAAATTTGCTATAAAATAATACGAAATTTTTTTTAATTTCTTATAAATATAAATTTGTTTATAAACAAAAAAGTTGCTTCTTGAGCAACTTTAGGTTTACTGCATATTTCACGATGTCGAAAGAATTATTTTTTCGCACAACTAAATTTTAAACAAAAACCAATTTAAATGTAGTTGTACAAAATAAAGAATTCTTTCTACATTCTGAAACAGGCAGTTATTAGTTTATGATTTATATTTTGGAAATTTTTCCGGGAATTCCCAAACATTTTTTTATTAAATTCCTAGGAATTTTAAAACGTTTAGAGAATTTTTCTGTAAAGTCATTCATAGTGTTATCAAATTTTTACGACCAAAGATGGCAACATATAAAGCAAACAAAATAGAGCGTAGTGTTGGGCTGTGCTGAATCTTTGATACCCTTCAACGACAGTTAGAATATTTCAGGGGTGGGCTCTATATATGATCTATATATCATTAACCAAACTTTATAAAAACTGACGTCAGTATTATAATTGTTGAAATATAAGCTAACCGATAACGGTTACCATTGACGGTAACTTTCTAATTTTTCTAATTTTTGAAGAAATATGGGCCAATGATTCTACATAAACCACACGATACCATGGTTCTTAATGGATGTTATGGTAGCTCTTGGTGCTCTTTTAATTTTGGCTTATTAAATTAGTGTCAGTAGGTCGATTTTGCACCGTAAGTTTCTCGAACGGCACGAAAATATTTCTTACAGAGCGCTGATTTTCGTAATATAGCTGGAAAATTTGGAGACTCACAGTCTTTCCATGATGACTTGCCAAACGATACTGAACAAAAATGGCAAAGCAATTTGATAGAGTCAAGCGTAAAAAAGCATATTGAAAATCAAATCTCACGATGAATCACCCTTTATATAGGTTGATTTTCCGATTAACACAAAACTACACGATGTTTTTTTTTTGCCATATAAAGCTTATTTAAAAATCCTAACCTCGCCTTTTTCTTGTCGTCAGTTATATAATTACACCAAATTTTCCGTGTACGTAATACATATTTTTAACTGCATAAAACACCAACTCACAACTCCTAAACGAGGAATCATGCACTCAGTAAATATTTATTTAAAAAAAAAATCAATTGTGGTTAACGCCGCACAGTGTGTTGTTTTAAAACAAAAAACTCTTAAAAAACTTAAAAATAATAATATTTTAAGTAGTATTTTCTACAACCACAAAGTTGGCTTCAAACATTTAAAACTGTAATTATATGCAGGGTGGTCAGATTGATTTTGAACTTTTTCGCCAAATTCAATGTCCAAAATCGCCAAAACCGCCAAAGCATTTATTTTTTAGTTTTTTACAATAATATACGTATTTTAGAATAATAAAAAATATATTTTTATAAATTCCAAAAAAAAAAAATTGTTCCGTATCGATAAAACCCGCAAAAAAATCAAAAAAAGTCGCCATGATATATTTTGTTTAATTTTTATTTAGAACAAAGTAAAAATGATTTGTGAACACAAAAAAAGGTGCAATTTTTAAAATATTTTCTAGTAGTCTACTAAAAGCAACAAAAAAAGAATTTTTGCGGTAAGTATTAAACAAATATTGTATATACAATACATTTGTATGTAGTTGCAGTTCTTTTATATCTCTAACACACTATATACTTCACAAAGAAGACTCCGTTTTTGTCTTCTTTTTTGGAATACATTGTGAACCTACAAAAGAAATGCAACATGTACTTTTTACATTTATATAACTTTTAACTCGTAAAAACGTGTCGAAAACTTCATATCGCATTCTATTTACTATGAAGGCGAGTTTTAGTGGAGTTGATTATTTCAACACAGACATTACTAGTTGCAATAACCAGCATATAAAGAACAGTCAATTCAAGTTCCTTAAAATGGTACGTACCTGACGTATCCGTGTAGCTATAAATTGTTGGTTTAAACTGATTTAAATTAGATTAAATATCATCATTAAAATTCTCTTTTAACAAACGGTATTTTTTCCATTATGTTTCATTAACATCCAAATGTACGTTAGGATTCATAAAAATCTATAAAATATCTTTAACAACAACGAATTTTATCTGTGATAATTTGTCACATTTTATAATGGAAAAAATGTTCATAAACTTTAATTATATTAATTTTTTAAAGAATTCTACTTATTACTTCTTTCAAGAGCATATTTAAATGTGAAAAAAAATTTCCTCGAAGATTTTCATTATCTTCATCAGCCATTTCAACATAATTTAGTTTTAAATAATGGTCATACATATGAAATACTAGAATTAAAAAAATATTATTTCTCGTATTTAATTTAACAAATTTCAAAACAAATTCATGACAAATTCAAAAATAGCCAACAAAATCGCCAACTATTTTATAAATTGCCAAAAAATTGCCATGTCGCCAAAACGAAAATTAGGTCGCCAAACAAGTTTGAAAATCGCCACGTTTGGCGAGAAATCGGCACATCTGAGAGCCCTGATTATATGCACCAATATGTTTTTAACAGGAAACTTTGCACTCGACTTTCAGCACTGCAAAAAATGTATAAAGTTAAATTTTTTGGCATTTCTTATAAGTATTTTGGGAACGTTTGTGTTCTTTTTAACTAAAAGATATGTTGTAAAAATTTCCTTTCCAATAAATCTGAAAGACTGCCATATGGCCTAATCTCATGGTGATTCTTAACCACTGGATGACAAAAAATGCGTTTACCAATCGCCTCTGTGTGTGAGATCAACCAGCGAACAGAAGCAATTTTAAGTACTAGAGTTTGTCAAGTGGTCGAAATTCGACCATAATTTTTTATGCAAATATGAAGAAAACATACATATAAGTATATATGAATTTAAATGTATAGAGAATTCGTTTTTTTCGTCTTAGTGGATCGATTTGGCTAGGTACCAACCTCCGAATCAAATGTTCTCTTCTACTCAAGTCCGTGAATGTTTAATTTAGTTTTTTAATTATTTGAAAAAAGTCAGAAAGTACCAGTTGAAAAAGAAAAAGTACAAAAATTTCGCCTCTTAAATATAGTTTCTCAATCACTCAGGACTCTGCATGCTGAATTTAATGTTTCTATGTTCAGAATTATTAAAAATTCCAAAAGTACCAGTTAAAGACCGAAAAGTACCAAAAAGCTCTTCCTTACAGATTCTTATTCACTCAGAGCCATGCATGATTAATTTTATGTTTCTAGGTCCAATACTATCGGAAATGCGAAAAGGACCGTTTGAAGACCAAAAAAGTTCCCTCTTATAGATTCTCAACCATTCGGGACATTGCAGGTTTAGTTTTATGTTTCTAGGTCCAATATTAAAGGAAATTATAAAAATACCAGTTGTAGAACCGCTCCCTTACAGATTCTTATTCCCTCAGAATAATGCATGCTTAATTTTATGTTTCTAGATCCAATATTAACTAAAATTTCAAAAGTACGAGTTGAAGAACAAAAAAGTGCCAACATTTTTCATCTTAAAGGTTCTTATTCACTCAAGACCTAGCACAAATAATTTTTTATTTCTAAGTTCAATATTACAAAAAATTTAAAAATTTCCATACGCAGCACGGAAAAGTAAAAGAACGTAAATAAATTTCCCGTATTTCCCCTTTCTAAAAATTATTTCGCTCCGTTGAAGTATCAAAAATTTCAGTGTTGTAGTGGGAGAACATAATTTATTGCGTTATAAGTCAATATACAGAGAAAAATGTTTTTAAAAAACGTCCCAATTTCGAAAAAGTACCAAATTTATATTTGTATTTTTTAGATGATACGAATTTGGTATAGCGTTTATTCCTATACTTATTGGTTTAAAAGCTAAATGGGAAACCCAAAAGTTCCAAACTAGAGGTTAAACCATTTTGCTCTCTGTCCGCTTATTTTTTTAATGAACAACGATAAGTATAAATTATTTTTTGGGTTTCTATTAGTTTTGGAGGTATAAAGTCACCGAATTTTTACCATTTTTATACTCTTAATAAAATATACATTGTGCACTTCTGTAGGTAAATTCCTTTTAAATTGTGTATTTTTGTTTCAATCGGTTGACAAACAGAGACGGAAAGTGTTCTTAACCGTTTTGCCTTTGCCGATTTATACATAGATATAATCCGGCAAAAAATTATACACTCCTCCTTGTTTAGGAGCTGGAGCTATCTAAACTTCGCTTCTTTATCCCTCCCTCAGGCCCAAATCTCCCACAATTGGTGAAAAATCCGCTTTTTGGTTGACTTTTTAGTACTATTCCTTTCCAGGACTTTGGGGTTTAAAGCACAACCACCACGTGATTCCCGAAAGTATCTCTTCGTCAAAAAAGCAGCCTTTCGTTGAACCCTTTTGTGAGTTCATGATCCGAAAAAGCACTCTCCATATGCCGGAGCAACCTTCTTTAAGAAAAGCATCCGCAAAGACAATCTCCACGAAAGACGGGATGCATTTCCCGCAAATAGCGTACTTAAGGTGGTCTCAATCGATACTTAGTCCGGTGCCATGTCACCAGGGTCTACTGACTCCCGTGGTACCAGATAGTTGGAATCTCTGACCAGCCTTTGTTCTCAAGATATCACGGAGACTTCAGGAAACCAATCATTTTGAATCTATGAATTCCAGACTGACTACACCTGGTTTGCACGGGAGGATGTATCACAAAAAGTTTAAATATCTGGGTGATGGCTCTAACACCCCTCGAGGGACTTCTTTTTAGCCATGAGTTTTTCGTGAAATTCTGGAATATAATGAATAGTTTCCGAAATTTCAGTTACTTAAATTCAAAACACTAAAACATAAAATGTCTATAAAATAGCGCTGAAGACATTTAAGACCATTTATTACGATTAACAAGATGAAATAAATACAAAAACATGTTATATTAATTGCAACATTTAGAAGAGATAAGAACTTAGAACTGTGTCATTCTCACTCATACATATAAAAACACGCACACTTAAGAAGAACAAGAAAAATTTATTTACAAACTAATTCTAATTTCTATAAAAAATAGAACAAAAAAATCAACAGACCGACGGACGTGAAGAATTATTTTTATTACATTTCTTCACTTCACTTTTCTTATTCAATTTAATTCTTTTTTTTAATTTTAATTGTTGAAAATTCTTTAGAATTAAAATGGTCATTTTAATTAATGTTAAAGTTGAACAATGTTTTTGTTTTTTTTTTTTTATTTAGTTGCTGTTAATGTTGTTAGTTGTCATTATTTTATTTTAATTTTTTTTATTGTTAGAATTCTGTTCATTGACCCCTTTTTTGTTATTTTTTGTAGCAGGAAAACTGTTAAAAAGTTATGTTGTTGTTACCATTTTCTACATGTACTTGCTTTTATTCGTATATGTAAGTATGTCTATGTGAACTGTAAACTATATGGTTCATAAAATTAAGGTAAATACAACCAATATGACACAATAGAACACTTTGTGAATTCCCTATATGCATTTTGTTATTAATTGAGATAAAAAAAAAAACATCTTCCAAAATCCCAAAATTGGTGAAAAATTTTAAAATTTTCATTAAAACTTAGATTTTATCCACTATAACTCAGCCATTTATTTTCCGATCAAAGCCAATTAGCCACGTAATTGAGTAGCTTTTCAAACAAGCTACTAAAGAGAAGTATACATCGAAGAATACAAGTGTACCGTTATCTCGCAAATATGACGTTATATAGAACGCCATATTTCTATATTTATCAGTGTTTCCACTTTGTGTGTAATTACCCGAATTTGGTGTAATTTTCTCTCGTGGGTAGAGCGTGGGTAATTACTTTGAGGTGTAGATCAGGTGCAATTTGAAATTCTTTCATTTTAAAACAAATAATATAGGGATTTGATTTTAGTGATAAATTTTGTAATGGGTCGATTACGGATGGCAACTGAACTTCAGTTGTGTTGCCAAATAAATATATAATAAAAAATATATATAAATATATAAAAAAAGAAAAAAATTTTTTTATATTTTAAAATCATCTCCGTTGCGTAATTTAGCTGCTGGCAACACAACTTCAGTTAGTTGCCATCCGTTATCGGCCAATTACAGTATATTCAATTAAAGTCACTGTTTATTTAAAAAAAAGATTATCATAGTTTATCAAGTAAAAGATTGATAGTAATTGCCGCCAGATGAGCTTCATAGTGATTTAGAACCCGAAGTTAATTGGTAAAAGAAGGTATTTGTGCTAAAAAAAAAAACCACTGGAGAAAGATAAGTTTCCAATATTACAAAAAGTTATGAACTTTGTGTTTGCTTTAACATTTAAAATGCTTTAGTCGATAAATATTTAGCGCCCTTAACATTTGTTATACTGATTTGAGAAAAAGACTGTGATCTGAAACCAACACAAATTTTTTGTTAAATTATTAAAAATTACTATATGAATCTTAATAGTATGACTAATATTGATTTTTTTTTTAAAAAATTTTGAGAATACGAACTTTTTTCCTAAAAGAGTCTTTGTACCCATAAACCATCTTATGATATAATATATTTTATTTCAACCTAAATTATCTTACGAAATTAATTTTGGAATCAGTCCATACAAATACCACTCACGACAATAGCTTGTAATGGTACTGCCTTATAAATATTGGTATGTATTGATAAAAAATATGGCTACTATGTCATAGCAAAATTGTGTGCTGGTAGGTAAAGCATTGATCGTAGGTCATATAGAAATCACTTTAAGACGAAAATATTTCAAATAGATGTAGTTACATAGATATTATTCGGCGTTAAGAATTCTTATATTATTAGTTTTAGGCCCGTTTTCACAACCTACCGATAGCTAAAGGACGGATTTTATCGGCCGCATAAAAAGTATTAAAAAGTCATACCTATCAGATATGATGAACCTGCCTTTAACTTATCGCTCACTTAAGTCTAAAATAAACTTGTTAATATGGAACATTTTATATACGGTCGATAAAATCCTACCTTTAGCTATCGGTAAGTCGTGGAAACGGGCCTTAGCCTCATACCATAATTTTGTTTTAATATATCGGTAATTGTATATGGCACCTAACAAGGGAACACTCTAATAAATTTGGCTTTAAATATGAAATGTTCGGCATTTACCGACTATACTTTGTAATTTGTTGTTTTTTGTAAAAGTTTTTTTGATATCAGGTTCAGTTGATTTCATTTAACTCGGCGTTTACACATGCACTTGCAAGTTCGAAAAACTCAATACACTTACACATTTTTACTAACACCATCACATTTTTCGCACTTGCAGCCCAACTTGCAAGAGAATTTGCTTGCAAGTAAATTTTTGACACTTGCAGCAAGTAAAATGACAAATAAAGAAACAGTGTTACTGTGGATGCCTTTGGTATCAATTTACTAGTACTTAGTAATATAAAAATTATGTTTATTGTTGATTTTCTGTGTTTTTAAGAATAAAAAACCAAAAAAAAACACTGCATCTTCATTGTATTTTAAAACATTAATCGCAAGCATTTTAAAAAAATTTTAATCAAAATATTTTTTCAGAAAATTGTATGATATCCGTAACTACGGCAATACTGGATTCACATTTTTTAAAAATAAAAATAATTTTTTCATCAAGATGGACCAAAAATAAAATAAAGAAATAATTAAATTATTTATATATGTATAATATTATTAAATAAATTTCGTGATAACATTAACATGATAATGTTTTTTTTAACCCAAAAATAAGATGTTTTCGCTTCGAGAACATTTAAAAAATAAACTTACAACTGACTGTGTAAACACTCAAGTTACTTGCAAGACTTTCGGCTATATCTTCGACATTTTCGTTGATAATACATATACACTACTTGCAAGTAATTACTTGCATGTGTAAAGGCAGGGTAAATTGGGTAATTTTGAATCATCTCAAGTGTAGTTTTGAATTTTGCTGGTGGTAACACTGATATTTATACATAACCCTGCGGGAAATTTGTGTCAATTGCTCTTAAAACACTTATCCCGTGACCAGTGAACAAAATGTTATAACTAAAACGAACGAATTGTGATAGGTAAAAACAAGACCTATCACTTAACTGGTGATAATGTGTTTAGAGTGTAGTTGGTCCGGAGGAAATGTAATTGCGAAAAAGTATTCATGTTTTCTATTCAAATTTTATTCTTATAAAGGGTGATTTATCGTGAGGTTTTATTTATAATGTAAAATAAAACACATAAATTTGATAGTGAACTTAAAATGTTTATTATCGGTTAAAAGAACAATTTATGGCATTAACTGCTTGAAAATTATCTCATGTAAATGTTGGCCATGGCCACGTCTGAGGTGGTCCATTTGGAACTCAATGAAAATCCGATGTTTTACCGTGAAATTTTGTTGAGTTATAAAGCACATTTCTGGCTCAATTTATACGTTAATAAACAGAATTGCCGTATTTGGGATGGTGAGCAACCGGAAGAATACCAAGAACTACCATTACATCCATTGAAAAAACCGGAATGGTGAGGTTTATGGGCCGGTGGAATCATTGACCCATATTTCTTTAAAAATGAAGAAAATCAGAATGTTACCGTTAATGATAACTGTTATCGCAGCATGGTGTCGGTGAGCTCAGGCTTCAACCAGACGGCGCTGTGAGCATACAGCGCCTGAAACAAAGACCGTCTTGAGCAATCATTTTGCTGAACACTAAATTTCACGTTTTGCTACGGAAAATCGAACACCAAAATCGTGCGATATCACATCTTTGGACTATTTTCTCTGGGGATATGTTAAGTCTCAGGTCTTCAAGAATAATCCAGCTGCGGTTGACGCTTTGGAAGTCAACGTGACTCATGTTATTCGCGAAATACCAGTCGCTACGCTCGAACGAGTCGCCCAAAATTGGACCTTCCGAATAAACCACCTTATACGTAGTCATGGCCAAATTTTCATGATATCATTTTCAAAGAGTAAATGCCAAAAATTATTCTTTTAACCGATAATAAAAATTATAAGTTAACTTTCAAATTTATGTGTTTTATTTACATTATAAATCAAACCTCACGATGAAAGGATTACTTTATTTTATGTCCTGCCAGTGCCGCATACAAACTTTCCCAATCACGGCTTCTGTTCACTTACATATGCAGATGTTTAGCGCTCTTCTACTCGGATAAGTCCTGCGGTATCTTTTCTCCTTTGGCGGGTATGACCACCATCAGTTAGAGTATTTGGAGCTAATGGATTTGGATGGAGTTTTTAAAATACCAGGGGCGGCTGTGATTATTCAAAGCAGTTTTCTTTGCCAATTTTGATATTTTTAATATTTGAGGCTTGATAGTGTCCCATAACCGATTACCGCAGCACCAGATTGGCTTTAAGATAGAGTTGTAAAGTAGAAACTTGTAATCGAGACTAAGTACATAATTTCTTCAAATAAGCCAATTAAGTTGAATTGCTTTTAGTTTCATTTGAATCAGTTTTGGCTCTATATGGTATTTCCACGTTAAACGTCGATCTAGATGTACATAAGCTGAGCTATTTTCCATACGGGTCTTGAGGTATTATTTGATTATTGATTTGAATAGGGGGGCATGATTCCCTACGCAAAGTGAATCTTATAAGTATGTACACATGTTTGCTCTGTATCTTCCATTGTTTTAACCATATTTCCATTTACAATATACGGTCCTTTAAGTATCGAGCTGCTTTATGACGGTTTTCGTGTTCGCTGTAGCATCAGCAAAAGTTTAAGTTTTGGGTTTGGTCGTTTGCTGGCATGTCCAAAGTATATATTAAGTATGATAAAGCGACCCTGATGCTTCCTAACAAAAATCCTTCTTTAATGATAAATTTTCGAGCGGCTAAGCTACTTTCAAGCAGCTTGTGAGTGTTGACGGGTAAATTAAGCTTCAATTTATGAATCAATCCTTCATGCCAGACTTTATCAAAAGCTTGAGAAGCAAATTTTATAACTGGTATGGTCTCTGCTTATTTGTGTTATATGATCAAAAGAATTTCAAGTGTTATTTAAGTTTGTTGTTCACAAAATGTTAGTGATAATGCAATAGTAATGCATTATTTATGTTTACACTATCTCTAGTGTTAATGCATTAGTAATGCACTATTTGTAATAATAAGGCAAAAGTAGTTCATTAATTGGCGTACACTTGTTATTTAAGTATTAATGACCTACATATTAAAAAAATAATAATGTAGTGCAATAAATATAGCATTAAATGTGCCAAAGTTATGCAATAATTTTGAACTTTTGATCAATTCATTGGTAATGCAAAACTAGTGCAAATCCCCAGGTCTGACCATAATATGTTTAAAATTGTTTTAATCCATAATATGTTTAAATTTGTTTTAATAAAAGTAGTTTCGTTAATGGTTACGATTTTATTATACGATTTTTTACATGTATTTACATCAGTGATGTTATTTGAAGGGACAAATCCCTATTTAGAGGTAATTTTTGCTAAAAAAAAATGGCCGTATGGAAACAAAGTACAGATTTTTTGAAAGCATTAAAATATAGGGACTTTTGTAGAGGTTGTAGGAACATTTTTTTGAGCGTGTAGTGAAATATGGATTTTTCGGGCTGCGTAGGGACTTTTCAAAAAAGCTTATAACATCACTGATTTACATGTACATACATGCAAGTATCTGTGTATGTATATCCGTTATAGTTTTAAAATGATGTGTATTTTTCCCAACTTTAGCTCGCGTATCAAATGCACTCAAGCATGTCTTGCAAAATGTTGCAGTTTTTTTTTTTTTTTTTTTTTTGTTAAAAAGTATGAATGAATGTATTTAAATATTTATTGTATGGATTTTAATTGTTTATACCTCGTTGTTTTTTTTTTATGCACTACTATTGTTTTTTTTAATAATTTACACAGGCAAATAAAACAGTCCGTCATTAGACGTCACTGTGACAGTGATTGTTTTATTATTTAGTGTTTTGTCTTTTTTTCTTTTTGTTCTTAATGTCTATGAGAGTCTTTTGTTTAATTTGAAATTTTTAAATTGGTCGTCTTAATTCCTTATAATCTTTTTGTTTGTTTCTAATGAATTGATTTGAAATCTGTTAAAAATCATTTTTTATTACACTGAACATT
This sequence comes from Pollenia amentaria, assembly GCA_943735925.1. Lineage (NCBI taxonomy): Eukaryota > Metazoa > Arthropoda > Insecta > Diptera > Polleniidae > Pollenia > Pollenia amentaria. Next base: position 215,800,588 of record OX031009.1, on the reverse strand, counting down.
TTCCATTCAAAATTCAAGTACTTCAAGTTTTCTTTTTGATATTCATGAAAATTTGTTTGTTCAAACAATTTTTACACATTTTTAGTTTTTTTCTAATTTAAGATTTCGTTTTTAATTGCTGCCATAAAAAGGGGCACTTATAGCTGTCTGACGTATGGCTTGTGATGATGACATTGAAAATTACTTAAACAATTTTCGGTTAAAAAGAAAATTTCTAATCTTTCAAATGTACTACTTATTTATTTTTTAACATGAGTAAACAAAGCATTCAAATTTTTTTCAAGATAATTTCACTAATAAGTGCCCTGGAAAGAAATCACATCTAAGTCATAAACAGTTTATAAGACAGGATTTTTATTTTGGCTTTTATTTCTTGAGAAAGCAGGCATGACTTCGAATTTTCGTAGGAGAAGTGTGCAAGATGCTAAGGCTCCAAATAAAAACGTCAACAATTAAATCTACTCAAATTCGATAACGACTTTTTTCCTGTTGTTAACATATTTTCCCACACATATTATAAATCTGTTATTATCCAGTGTTATTCGAGTATAAGTTTTTAGTTAAGGACCTAAGGATGTACATATATATAACGATGAAGCTGGTATAGAAGGATCCAAAGTTGTGCACCTCGCGTATAAGCACAATTCAAAACAATTATACTTTCTTATTTTTAGTACAGGCATGAATGTGAATTTAACCATATTATTTTCACTGGCAACAATACTATAATTAAATGAGGTCTCCATCAAGAAGCCTCTAAACATGTTATGGTCGATATGCATCACCTGCATTTTTTTATTTTTAAATTATAGAAGTAGAGCCAAACTTCAAGCAAATAAGTTTTTGCAACAAATTTTCCTTTAAAGAATGTTTAAATAAAGAAATCAGGGAACGTAACGATTATAAGTGATATAAAAAAGTTATTTTATAACAGTTGTTTTGTGAATTTAAAAAAAATCCATCTAAAGCAGATATTTTTCAAGGTAAAAATTAAAAATCGAAATAAACTCTTAAAAAGAATTTTATTTCACCGTCATAAAATAAAATTCGTTTGATGATTTTTATTTTGCCGTCATAAAATAAAACTCATATGAGAAGTTTTATTTCGCCGTCAGAAATTTAAACTCATTTCAGTTTTATTTTTCCCGTCAGAATCAAATTTAAATATTCAAGCAATTTATTTTGCATTTAGTTTATTGAAAAAAAAAAATATTGACTTTTGTGATAATTAGTTAAACTAGTTTTTGATATTTAAAAGGATTTTCAAAGAAATAAATTTTCAATTATCAGACACCAGGAGAATAGTCTGATATGTTTTTCGTCACCAATTACTTTGAAAATTTTATGTATTTAACTCAACAATTCAACAAATAGAATTTGGGAATTTGTGTTACTTTTTGTGAATTATTTTATGTTTAAATCAACATAAACTCTTCAAAAGAGTTTAATTGTATGACGGCGAAAATAAAACTCTTTAAATGGGTTTTATTTTAGACAGAAAAAGGAAAACTTTGTTTTAAGGGTTTTATTCGACCTTTTATTTTTGAGTTGAAAAATAACTCTTAACTGTGAAGCTGAGATCGTTTTTTAAGATTACCATAGATTCTGAAAGAGCTCGTCTATACAAATATATTGTTATATGACAGCTAAGGTGTCCATTGACTCTAACATAACTATTATTTACGGTCCCTGAAAGAAATTCGTTCGATATTTCTAAGGGACATTACTACAACCTACTGAAAAAGTTCCTTATAGTTAACGTGAACAATAGCTTTTAGAGATGAGCGATATTTCTGTACCTGTGATTGAATCATTTTTACTGAAAAAACAGAATCACAGTTGTGACCAAATTTGTCAAGTAATAGGTACTTTCTAAGTCGCTCTTTTTGTTTTGGGTAATACCGTTTTTTGAATGCAATGGCGAATAATGTTGTTGTTCCTTTCATCCTCCCTTCTATCTTATTAGTATATTTTTTAAGCCAAAGTTTATTTGTTCAAGTATATATGTATATGCAAGTAAACAGCTTTGAAACAACAGCAATTTGTTGTTGTTTCTTTGCAAAGTACTTACAAAAGCTCATGCGAAAGCTCGCGAATTGTACATATACCTTGGACGCACGCACTTGCTATAAAAGAACTTAAAACTGACAAACCGTGATCATAATCACAGTTTTAAGAAGCAGTGATATTTAAATCACATTCACTAATCACAATGTTCTTTTAAAATCAAGAGGATCGCTCATCTCTAATAGCTATCGTGAAAGTGACCATTAAGTTTTTTCCATTATTACAACTGCCCGATAAAATGAATATACTGCGGCAATATTGCAGTAAATACCGACTGCTTTTGGTTGTTTAAAAAACGTAGTGGCAACGACTTTTGTTTAGTTTTTTAATTGAAAGTATAAGAAAATTTGTTTGTGCTTAATATTTATTGGTTTTTTATGGTAAATGGTTTTGTTTTTTGTGTAAAATTGTGCTTTTTTGCAAAATTTTAATAATTTAATTTGCCATAAAACTGTCATTGAAGTTACCACATCTTCAGCAGCTAATATGGCCGCTTCAAATTCTTAATGTTCACTTATAAAGTTACCATGAGAATAAACCTGCTGTTAGCTTATCAGTCACTTTTTTAGTTTTTTATTATTGTTTTCAATTTAAATATGCTAAAGAAATGATTTTGTCGACATTGTGGGCCTGGCAGTTAATGTAACCATTTTAAAGAGATATAGACATTTATATTGTCTTTGTATGGCCCACTTCTAAAATTCTTCCCATTTTTTGACAGATGTTGTGCATTGATGACAAAGGTATTTGCACCTAGTTTGGAAACTTTACCTATTGCCGTTCTCCAGGTATAAAGATTTATTTTTAGTGCCACGCCCACTTCTACAATTCCACCCACTTTTTGACAGAGGTTTTGCATTGATGTTTAAGAAATTTGTACGAAATTTTTTCAATGTAGCTGTTCCCGTTCTCAGATGTACGGAAACCATACATGTCTTTGTGTGGGAGGTGCCATGCCGACTTATCCAATAATACCCAATTTTTTACGGATTTTGTGTATTCAGAATCCAGGTATGTATACTAAATACCATTCTATAGATATAAATAACTCTATTTTGGGCCACACGCACCTCTCCCATCCCGCCCACTTCTTGCCAGATGTTATGCATTGACATCGAAGTTATTTTTACCAAATTTTAAAACTTTTACTGCTTCGCTCTACTAGATATACCACTTCGCTAATCCCTCCCATTTTTATAGATGTTGTGTATTGATAACTCAGCTATGTGTATTAAATTTTGACAATTTTTCTCATTCCGTTCTTAAGATATAAATAATTTTTTTTTTGTCCCACGCCTACGACTGGTGGCCCATTTTGTCAGATGTTGTGTGTTGATAACCGAGATATTTGTAACAAATTTGGAATCTTTCGCAGAAAAAAGGGTTTTATCAATTTAAAAAATGGTTGAAATGGCAAAGTTTTTTGATCACTTTTTTAATTAAAATTAAAAAAATATAATTTATTGAAAATATTTTTTCAAACTTTTAAAATTTTTAGTAATCAATATAATCATTTTGGTAATAGGTGCAAAATCAACAACTTGTTTGCTTGATATTATGAATTTGGAATTATTTTGGTGATTGGAGAAATTTTATATTTTTTTCTGTGTTAGCTCTTACCGTTCTCCAGATATACAGAAATCTTTATTGTATTTTTACGTACACCTAAAATTTCAAAAAAAGATATAACCCATAACCTTCCCGGAGGTGCATAACATACGAACACACAAATATTAATTTTTATATATTAGAAGAATTCTGCTCCACCTGATTTAAACTTCCATTACCTGAAAATGAGTCATTTCAATTTGTTTTGAACTTAATATTTCTTGTATTTCAAACATTTTAAAGTGATTTGATTAAAGCGGAAATATACTAGTATGTCTCGGGTAAAACATATTTAAAAATTACTTTAGCAATAACTCGTCCTGTCTTTACAAGTACTTAACTAACTAACATTCAATGCTGCTATAGAATTTACTTTATTCTTTTTTTTTATAACATCCGCCATATCTTTATTATCTGCGAGTACATAAAAGTCTTAGAACTTTTTGTATAGTTTTTTATTTTCTTATTTTTGTATTGCCTGAAGATGAAATGCATTTCTATAACTTGTTTGCCAGTTTCCTGATGTTGTTCTCTTTTTCAAATAAGAGGAACGGCCGTCTAATCATTTGAATTTTTTATAAGTGCAAAAAGAAAAGACGAAACACATCAAGCTTTTTTAGGAACAAATAAAAAAATACAGTAACCTGGACTATTGAACGTATACTTTAGGTTTTTCTTTATTGTTCTACGAATATGGGTCTTATTAATAATCAAATAGTAATTAGGGGATTTTTTTTAATATTTTAAAGTACTCAACTAAGAGTCTCAAGCCTTTTTTAAACATGAAAATTCTATTGCCAATACATTTTCAATAAAATAAACCGACCAAGCGATCGGTCAAATAAAAACCGGAAGGTGTTGAATTCGCGTTCTAAAGGTTTGTTTTGTATAAACTGTATGAAAATAATGTATATAAAATTGAGTATGGGTGCCCCGGTAGGCTAGATGCTAGTACGCGAGTTCCCGCTAAAGACTGGGCACGTTTGTAAATGCAGCACTGCGCTGCATCAGAAAAGCAAACTTTTTCTAATGCCGAAAAAAAGGCAATTATAATATTTTTTTATTGTGTGACTATTATTTTTGTGGAGTATCTAACAATTTGTTGGTCCACATCTACATCATTGATATATATATATAAACATTTGAAATTACTGATGCAGCGCAGTGATGCATTTACGAAAGTACCTACTCTGGTCTGTTTCACAACATCGGTTTAAAGTTCTAAGTTCCGATTACACGGTTATTTAATTCAGAATATAATTTGTAATTGTGTTTGTATTTGTAACTTTTAGTAAAAAAAAAATAAAATTGTGCAAATGTATTACCTGAAGTTCTGATTGAAGTGTAAAATTAAATCTAACTTTAAATATTATCGATTATTTTGCGAATAGAATTTTTCTAAAGATTTTTGGAATTCTATTACCAGTTCTTATTTATTTTCTTTACTTTCTAATTAACGTTTAAAATAGAAACTAAAAATGTATCTCTCATCTCGGCATTTCAAATAAGCGTGGCTTGCCAGACGGCCTTGATTTTTATTGATTTAGAACAATTTGCAATGATCATCAAGAAAAATAATGTTTTGTCAAGAATTTTTAAGGCCAAACCAAAATACACGTAAATTTTTTTTAAATTTGTTTACACTTTTCCTTAAACGAAAATGTATAAAAAGCAAATAAATATTTGATGGTTTTGTTTTTGTGTATTTCTTAAAAAATCTATAAAAACTACGTTTCCCTTAAGTGACAAATAAACCACACATATGGCTTGGCAAACACACACTTTGTTTCTGTATCTATTTGCAAGTAATAACACAAGCATATTTCGATCAAACATTCATTTAAAATTTTTGTTTTGTTTTCATTGTGCTGCGGCAAATTTGCTTGATATTTCTTTAAAACGGTGGAAAAATATTAAAGATAGGAAAAGAATATGGAGTAGAGAGTGGTTTAAACAAAAAGCTGTTTAGTTGCAAACAATGCTGCTTAAGGATCCAGAATTAAAGGCTGAAAATTTTTTTAATGCACCTTCTGCTACTCCACCCTGCAAAGTTTTACTGAAATGATTGCATTTAGCACAAGACACTACAAAAAGTTTCACAAAGATCCAACATGTCTTCCAAATATTGAAAATTATTAATATTTCTACAAACACTCTTCAAATGTTTGTCCAAACTAGCAAGCACCTCAATTAACAACCCAAAACATCAAATTTTGACATGTTTGCCAAGCCATTTGAGTGGTTTATTTGGCCCTTTATTCAGTACTAATAATTTGACAATACTGAAATGCTGATTCGTTTTTGTGTAATTTTTGAAGCTTTTTCAAAAAAAAAAATTGTATGGATGTACTCTAACAAGGCGAATTCATACAGGTGAAATTTTCGAGTCATCTGTTTATTGTTTATTTATTTGTGTGTATACTGAATGTCAAGCTTTGTTTACATTTTGTGAAAAAATTTGTTAAAATTAAAAATTTAATAAAAATCCAAGTACTTAAAAAAAAATTATTTAAATTTTATAAAACAAAAAAATTTAATATAAAATATAAAGTCAGTGAATTAAAAGTGCCGTAAGAATAAATGAAGCTACAATAAATTTGCAATATGTACACGAAAAAGTTTTACCTTCTAAAGCAATTGTGTATATTTTATGAATAAAAAAATTCCCTTGTTTATATTTTCAACAAATAATTTCGACATTCACTCTAACTTTTTACAAAACAAAATACATTGTATTTTTTTTTTTAAAAGATATAGCTAGCATAACTCAAGGCGAATTCAACTACAGGTGGTGTCGTAACGCCATCTGATTTTGACAGTTCGAGCTACTTTGTTTTGATTTGTTAGTGTTTTGTTAGGAATGGTTGACATTTTGGACAGTAAACACTAACAATGCAATGCAAAAAACCCCGTGTTGTTTCTGTTGTTTTTGGATTGTTGTAGTTCCGACACCACCTGTAGTTGAATTCGCCTTGGCATAACTCTAGCCTTGGTACTCGTATGTATGTATATTTTTATATATATTAGAAAAAACAAGTAAGAAAGAATTGTCGGTCAAGCCCGACCATATGATACCCTACACCACAGTATATTGTATAAGAACAAATTTTTCCTAGTGTACCTATTTGGCACCTAGTTTTGAAAAATGCGTAGCCAATGTGGCTATATGAATAGGGATGTATCTATCTCCCTATTTCCCCTTGTGGTCCTATTTCTAAAAAAAATGCATAGCTTTTGGGTCTATAAAAATATGGATATATCTTTGATTTAAGTTTAATTTAAATTGATTTGATAGTGGGCACAAAGACCCTATTCCAGGAAGCAGTTTGTATGGGGGCTATATGAAATTATCTACCGATTTGTCCCATTTGTAATAGGAACGGTCCTTGTGCCAATTAGAACCAATGTAGCAAAATGCGCACAAGGTTACAAGGACAGCTAGCCAGCCGGGCGGACATCGTAAGATCGACTAAGAAAGCGATTCTGAGTCGATCGGTATACCTTAAGGTGGGTCTAGGATCAATAGCACACATGCATAATACCCTCTCCACTATTGTAGTGTGGGTATAATGAAAACACAACTACCAAGGTGTGTGTGATTTTGATTGTCAAGAACACTTTTCTAAATCAAGATATTTTTGGTGAGTGTCAATAATTTTGCAATTTTTATTAGGCTTGCCACTGCTCAACTCAATTTTGATGATTTTGAATAATTCCCAATAACAACGACATGTTTTAAAATTTCTGGTTAACGCTTCCCTATCATAAGTTAATGATAACTTTCCAAGATAAAGCTTATTCGGCACAAATTCGAGATTTTTGGACAAATTTATCTTATGTATATTGTCATAAAACCGGTAATATTTTGTAATAATAATAACATTGCCAGATGCCCACCCTCATTATACGACGTTTTAATCTAACAGTTATTACTTACTGATTGATATGGCTACATTTTCTCTTTTTAATTTTAATTTATACAGATGACACTATTGACCTTTATTCACTTTGTGCTGCTTAAAATCTCCATTTTCGATATATGTACCTTCATGATCAAAAGCACTGATCAGCGTAATGAACATAAATTGATGAAGTTACACATGTTTGTATGTAAGTCATGTGTCCTTTGTACGCCAGCAATTATGTTGTTATGTTGTAGCTTAAATGCAGGAATGTTGTACATACGAGTACAATTCTTGCCCAACTCATTTCCTCTTTTGGTATTCAATTGTTTTAGTGTTATTATGTTCGGCCTTAATATATCAATAAGTTGCTTTACGCTTCGGTTTTGTATTACAGGCTGATACTAAACTTAATTCCCAGCGTTGTCAATAGTACTTCAAAGTTTTTATTTATTTATTTTTTTCTTTAGATGCTTGGAAAGAAATTTATTTATCTTTATAAAAAAAATTCTTATTCAATTACTTTTTCAGAAGGAGAAAAAAATTATATAAATATACTGTCCATTTAAGGAGGCCACATTGTTGTTTCTTCGATTAGGAATGCCAGATAACCCAGTGAGCATAAATGTTTGAAATAAAAGATATTGCAGAGAATATCTGTGAGGAAAACCCGAATATTGTTTAAAATTGAACTGAACTTAGAGTTAATTAAGTGTTTCCGATTTAAATCAGGATAGCAAATTTCTGATGTGAAAATTTATAAACTTATGATCATTTTTTAAAATTTAGTTATCAGTTACCAACTGGTTATTCATATGAAATTAATAAAATGTGAAATCAAAGTAAAACAAATGACACGAAGTAGGGAATTTTCGAAAAAAAGTGAAATTGAATATGCAGTTTTTAAATTTAGGTGTAATTGCGATAAAACTTTTCCAAACAGCAAATCGTTTTCAAACTTAAATAACTAGGCATAAGGCCTGGAACAAAATAAATTAGTTGTAGTAGTAGCTGAAGCTGACGAATGATCGGTAGCGCAACAAAGTTTAACATTTCGAACTTTGCGCTTCAACTTCAACTGCAACTGCAACGACTACCATAACTATGTATTCTGTTGACACTACTTTCAAACTGCCGTTTCTAATTTTTCACAGCTTGCAGCGCTATTCATAACGTTGTACTACAGCGACTATTCTGTGTCCCACTTAAATGAGTATTGCACACCACTATTAGTGCTGATTCACGCTCCTCAGGTTTTAGCCGTCAAGTCTAAGGGTTTTGAAAGAAGAGAGAAAAGAGTGTGCCATTAATTTTCCGTTCTCTACTAAAAACTTAAACTAAAACCTGAACCGTGTGAACCAGCCATTGTAAAGCAAGACCACTTCTATTATAAAATTGCACTCCCTCTTCAGTGTACATCATTCTTTAAAACAAGCTATATCGATATTTTTGCTTTAAAACTAGTAAAATCTCGATTGGTTGATTTGGCTTTCATTCATATCGAGACTTATGTGCGATTTTATCGTAAGCGGCAGAAGAAAAATTTTAGAGGAGAAGCTTTTTTATTATTTTTTCCTTAAATTTTGCAATACTTTATTTAGATTTAGCCCATTTAAATTTTCTGTTTTCTACAAGTTTTCTGCAACGATACAAATTCAAACTCTATGAATTTGTTCGACCTTGTAACTTGTACTTATGACAGGTTTGCAACAAAAAAAAAACCAAATTTCGATATATTCTCGCTTATAAGCGCAAATAGAGCTCGATATGTCTTCGTTATTTGACATACATACGTGCTGTGTTTGCAAAAAACCGATCTACCACATAACCAAATCGGGAGTGGTTTATTCCCCCTATAAGTAAAATACGAACAAAAGCTTAGCTTTATTAAGTTTCAGACTACGTTAAACAAAGTTTAAGCTTAATCTACATCTCAAAAACTTAATCAGCCAATTATAAAAATTCATGAACTTGTTATGTCCATATTTGCGAGATGCCAAACTTTAGGGTCATGTCGTCAAATTTCAATCCTTATGCTTCTAAAAACACTTCATTGAAATCCATTTCACTGTTGGGATCCGACAATTCTTAAATTTTATAGCCTCAATGGCGAAATTGTACCAAATTGACATAAATTGTACCAAATTTTGGCTTTAAATTAAAAAAGGCATGCATAGCATAAATGTATAAATCCTTTTTATTCAATAAAACAAGTCAGGTCAAGCCGGACCATACGAAACCCTACACCACAGTATATAAAGAAAAATTTCCTAAAAAAAATTTAAGACCCATGGGTAAGCATGGAACTGCCAGAACAAAATTATATTAGTAGATAAATATTTATGTCGAACTTCTTTATGCGGAATATTATTTCGATATCTTCATCTATATGAGATTTGTTTGTCCTTAAGTGATTAAAGGATGGGGCTTATATGGGAACTACGGTTAACTTTGGAACCACCTGCACAATATTGTGTGTTTGTACTTAATATGTTAGTATATATAACATCATTAGCATAAATTAAAAATAATGCAATTTTTGGTAGTTATAGTCAGGGCTATAACTACCAAAAATTTAATCCACTTTAAAGATATGATAAACTTCTTGGGTTTTTTTTAAATTGTACCAAAAAAGGATGAATTGTACTAGTTTACCAATAAGGTTTCGACTGTACCAAATTTGGTACAAATGATCCACAAATCCCATCACTAATCCATTTAGAAACTTAAGATTTATTAATCTTTTATCAAAAATGTCCCACTGCCTCAATACCTTACAGCAAAACCTAAATAAGTGCGTCAAGCGTTTTCTATCTGCCACAAATTCTCATGCTTATACAAAATGTATGAAGAAAACCCGAATAGCGCGGCGTTAATGCTTTGCAATCGGAAAATCCAATTTTGACAAAGCTTTAAGTAATGTTGGCTGCTATTATTTAAAAGTAAAGAAAATTTAGCTATTTTCAAGTCATTATAGTGTTTTTATCTCCATTTTGTATTTATATTTGGCTGTTTTTTTTAGACAACATAAGTTAGTTACTTAAGTATAAATGTCATTTCAGCGTTAAAGCTAGGCAATAGAAAACGTTCCGCTTGACACGCTAATTTAGTGTGTTACATTAAAAAAAGTGCTACCAATTTTTTATTTGATATAAAAAGTTTTGCTGGGTTTAAACTGAATTGGTTGTGATAAGTTATTTTGTATAAAGTCTTGGGTGTAAGATGATAGTAACGACTAAATAATTGAAACAAAAAAAAAATATTCGCTAAAATGATAAAAGTAACTATTTTTAATTTTAATCACGTATTTTTACAAATAATGATTACGCCTCACAACAATAAAAAACCATATTCCTAAAAGCCTTGAATTTAAAAATAAAAATTAATGAATTAATATCATTATTTGCTTAACAATTAAAAAAATATATATTATTAATTGAACTTTAACCTTAATATAGTATTAATCAATAAATCTGCTGCCATTGTTATAGCAAATATCACAATATACATACATATATGTTTCTTTTTTACTTAGTCCTGTTATAAGTCATATTAATCTAATATTTTATTTCGTAGTTAAATGTTAACATATGATCTTTAATATACAATCATACACATAAGGGAAATTATGATAGATGAGATAATTTTTTTTCAATTCACTCCTACCATAATTCCATTCTAACAAACACATACATACATATGAACATACATACACTGCTTTCAATATTTGCTAGTATCATAGATTTGCCTATAAACGAGTTTAAATACGGGTTTATTCGTTTAGAGAAAAGGTGAATTTGTTTGAAGGGGCCAATTTGCCAACACAAACCAAAATTGGCACGCAAACAACTGCTTTTAAATTTCTGCTTGGTTAGGTTTTTGGTAAACATCGCTTAAGATCTGCAATATTAACAGCCAGCCATCCAGTCAGTCAGTCCTTTTCTAAGGTGAGGTTGTTTAAAAGACAAATGCCACGCCTGGTTAAATATGATTGTAACATTTTTTATTACTGTTTAAGTTGTTTGTCATTGCCATCAACGTCAAAAACATTATACATATTACAAGTCCCAGAAAAAAAACAAAAATAAAACTAGGAAAAGTCAATAATAATCACATACTACATGTCGTTGGTCGCATGTAGGAAGGCCCTAACTCGATTTCTTTCGAGTTTAGTGATTCCAATATATTTCGCACAAATACATCTCGCATGCTGATAATCCGGTAATTTAATCATTTAATTAATGAAATACGAAAGATAAAAGGACTTCTTATTTGATAGTCAGATTTTAGGTTTTGGAACTTGTGTACGGTGGCGGCTCCACAACATCCAAAAGTATGGCACCTCGAGTATTTAAAAAACTCATAACAAAGACATTTTCAAATAGTTCCAATCAAGGCGAATTCCTTTTTCAAGAGGGAGAAATTTCAAAAGCTGCTTCTGTTTTTAACATTTCGATTAACTAAAGCAACAATGTTGTACTTGTTGTAATAATGCCGCCACCGGATACATGAATTCGCCTTGATTCCATTTTTTTCTCTGGATCGTAATAAATAATTTTTTTTGACTGTTAATAGTTGAAAATAATGTTTTTAAATATTGTGTTAAGGTATATTCACACTTAACAAATATTTGAAGAAAAAACCCGAAAAAGAGTGACCACTTTATTTATTAGCCATTTACTATATGTTTAAAAAAATTTCAACAATTTGATTCAACTTTATTTCTAAATGAAACCATAGTAAAATGTTATTTAAAAAGTACTAATTTATATTTGATCTAGAAAACGTTGTATGAAATCAAACATATGATTAATAAAAATAGTGGTTACGTTTAGGGCGTCAAACGTTTTTTAAGTGTGACCAAAGCTTTAGACACACTTAAAACATGTAATCACTTAAAATTTTAAATCGATTTCGTGTAAAAAAGATGTTAAATTTATACTTTTTGAATAATAACTGTATGTCAAATATACTGAAGGAATTAAATTTTTAAAAGTCTTGCTCATGTGGCCGTAATAAGTATAACACATTTTTTAGATAATATTTAAAGTATAAATTTCAGTTTTTTTTTATATTTTTACATAAATTAAAAAATTCATGATATATTTTCTCCAACCATAAAGTTGGCGCTGATGTTTTTAAGTTTGTTTTCAATTCTTTAGATTTTTCTTGATAAGACAGCAAATGAAATTTTTACCAGGGTTTTGTTTTTTTCTACGAAATAAATAAATAAAAAAACAATATTTGTAAATTATCGACAGATTTATTTGGAAATCTGGCATTTATATTGACAACTTTATATATTTTATATCTCAGATAAATAATTCTTGAAAATTTTTCGGTATTGCTGGATTTGCTTTTAAAAATCTCAAAATCTTTTTGCCTATCAATATAAATTAAGTAAAATCCTACATATTAATGTACTTAACTGTAAAATGGATTTCAAAATATTCATAAACAAAAATCTCATTCCATATCAAACAAGTAAATAAGTAAAGTCGGTCAAGCCCGACCATATGATACACTACAGAATTTAGAGACAAATTTTCGAAAGTGTACCCTATTTGGGACCCATGTGCAATAACAGATCGTGTAAAAGTTCTTTGTACCGAATATTATTCAGATATCTTCATCTAAATGAGATTTGTTTGTATTTAAGTGATTTTAGGAAGGGGGTACATATGGTTAATTTTGGACCTACCAACACAATCTTTTGACACGATATAGTACCTATCGTCAAAATTACTCTTGTCAAATTTTATATCAATACTTTAATTTATTAAGAAGTTATGACATTCAAAGCTATTTTCGGGAGTTGTACATATTTGTAAATGAGCTTTGGTCAAATATACCCTTATTGATTCCAATAAAATTTTGTAAGATCACGTTGACTGCAATAAAATAAGTTTGGACCAAATATAATTAAATTACTAAGATAATATTATTTCATTATATTATGATCACATAGACTCTATTTCGGTAAGATATTTGAATAGAGGCTACGTGAAATTATAGACCAATTGTCACCATTTTCAATAGGAATCTATGTACCAAATTTCGTCATTTTATCTCCAACATGTACTTTACATAGACAGCCGAACTAAAGGTTGGGTTAGGACCAATATTTTGATGTGCTACAAACATTAGCATTATACCCTCACCACTATGGTGGAGTATAGTGGTGGGTACCTATAAAACATTTTAATTTTTTACGGTTTCCCAAAAAATTTTTTGAGAATAATTAAGTTTCATTTAAATTTTAAAGGAGTAAAATCCTACATAGCATCCTGTCTTGGCGAGCGATAAATTTACTAGCATTAACAATAAAGTCGTTTTAGTGTTAAGAGTGGAATGCTGATATAAACGCTTTAACCGCGTTGTTAGGAAATATATTTATCCTTAAAGCTCTTTTATAACTTCATTTAAGAAACCCTGGTAACTTTCAATTATAAAAATTTAAACTTTTAAAATAATGTCTGCAGAGTGACCATTTTTGTATAATGAAAATTTCTTGGAAATACAATTAGAGTTGTAATTTTTTGGATCCCGTTTATCTATTTTGCATTGCGGATCACGATATATGAACATACATTTTTTTTACTTAGATGATTGCCTGTATATAAATAAACAATGTAACAAATTTATGTCGCTTACCGAATATTGTACTCGTATGTAGTATTTATCAGTTGTTGCACATCCATTTATGGCACAATGACACAACAGAGGGAACTCATGCATTGCACGCAAGAAGCACACGTGTTGCACTTTTAGTTTTTGCAGCTGCACAAACTCCAAGGAGACACTCGCACATATATTGTATTATAGATTTTGTTGTATGTTGCTTTTGATTTTGTTTAAAAAAAAATGTTCAAAAGCAACAAATACATCTCTACAAAAATATATTTGTACTTAAATCAATGTTTTTAATTTTAAAGTTTTTGCAAAATGTCAACAACAATTACATGTTGCAGCTTTAAATGAAGTTTAAGGTACGAACTTGAAATAAAATCATATGGATGTGCACACACGCACACTTTCTTTGTCTCGCTCTCTCTCATGCTCGACCTGCATTATTCCGTCTTTTAGTCTATCTTTCAAATGCATAAGTAGAAATTCATCAAATGTTCATTCAAATTAGTGAGGGGTGTGCCTCAATGATTTTGGAAATTTATTTTTAAAGTGACTTTGAAATTAAAAATAGAAACTTTGTGCTAATATCACTAGGGCTAGGGAAGTAGTAGACTTTTTGATAAAAGACAAAATAAACCTAAGGTATTAAGACGGATAGTTAATAAATATAGAGCATTTAAGTTAAGACTTTTGTCAAAATTATGCAAGGGTGTGTTTACCGAAAACCCTAAGGAGGACCGGACCCGATACCAGTTCCTTATCTCTAAACCAGTATTGGGCGGTTTACACCCTTTTTTAAGAGTGGGTTATATCTATTGAATCTATTAGATATGGAAAACCACTGGTATGTATCTAGTTTTTCTGCAATGGTCATACTGGTCTCAATGGTCGACTTTCAAATAATAAAATATGGAGCTTAATCCAAATCAAAAAGTATGGTGTTTAATCCAGAAGGGTATAGACTTTTGTTTTAGCTTTTCTATACGTCTTTCCCCGTTTAGTATCAAACTTAAATGCTTCGCTGTAAATGCTGCATAATATGGACGTGGACTGAATGCGTTCACTTATATTTTGCATTTAAGAGACATACAGCGGTCTACACACGATAAAAATGCTCGCTTTCAAGCTTGTGTACTTCTGCTTGACGTACAAAAAGTTTACCTCGTTTCATGTACATGCAGATAGAATGCATAAAAAGTACTTAAATTCGTTGTATAGAATGCAGTTTCAAAAGAGTATTTAAGAAAGTTTCTGCAGTAAAAACATATGTCATGATATGGGCGGGGACTTAATTAAGCATGTAATAAAAATGTAAAAAAGCCCAATTTTTTATTTGAAAACTCCCCAACTTTGAGACATAAATCGTTAAAATTTAATTTTTAGATAGAAAAATCATCAAATCTGGCAGCCGTGATGTATGTGAGAAAACTGGCTCTTTCTCTCATCAAAATTCAGCATGTATAATTGTGAACTGGACAATATTTTGATACTGCACACTAACCTTCTCAAAATAACTTAGTTAAGAAGGAAAAAAATTATGAAGTATAATATAAAAAAAAATTTTTTTTAAATCCCCCACTGGATTATTAAACGTAACTTTCTTTTAGATAAACTAATCCATATAAATATTTTGAATAAAAATTTTAATCTTTTTATTTAAAACTACATCGAAACTTTATAAATACGTATGACAAATATGACCGCAATTAAAACGATTCATGACAACCTTCTTAAGTAATAAAGGGGCCCATAGACGACAACAGCATGCAGGCGCAATCAACCAGTAGTCTGGTCGTCCCAGTAGTCTGGTCGTGTTTTGGCATTTTGTGTGATTGCACACTTTGCTGTAGCAATGTCAAACAGAGTTTTACATTTTGCTGATGGTACCAGTTTGTGTTAAGCCCCAGTTAGCTGTCAGTAACAGTACCGTTGCAAATAATCCGCTTCATTTTGTTGTATGTTAAGCAATTAGAACGATTAAAGTTAGCAGTAAGATGTTACTTAGCTGTAACGTCTAAATCTGAAGAAAATGGATTTTGCTTACGTTTTACTGTACGGCTTAAATTACGGTTACATAACTGTTACTGTCTGCTAACTGGGGCTTTATTGTGTAGGGTGCAATAAGCTTAGTTGAGAGAAATTGCGAAAGAGTAAACATAATGGTACTATGCATTATAAAAAAATTTACGTTTTGAAATAAAATTTGTTGCAATCCCGCATTATTGCAAAATGGTACTTTACTCTTTTTTTCAAAATATTAAGGCAACTCATTAAGTATTCTATTGTGTTCTATTTGCTATAATATGACGCAATCAGTCATGTTCTGAAAATTTAATTCGAGTTACTAAATCGAAAACATTTTCAAAACGATCCTGTTATCAAGGTACATAAATAAATTATGTTTTATATACGTCATACTTTTAGTACCACTTATATTTTTTACAATCACTTTAGAAGTCATGAAAAACTGCGGTCATTTAAAAAAAAAAAATTTATAATGTAATGTTTCTTCTATTTCAATTTTACTCGTTTTCGATTTTCAGCACATGGCCGAATATAACACTTTGTTAATTGCCTAAATATGTATCAAATTGAAACTATCAATAATAAATGTGGTGCGCATAGTTGCAACAACTCATCCGTACTAAATTTTAAAAGAAATGATTATTGCACCAGTATGATTGCATGGTACGTGTTTCGAGCACTATTCAACATAAATTGTTTGGAGTAGTGTGTGTGCCCTGCTTAACAAACATATGATAAAAACCATAGAAAACGACTAGAATGGAAAAAGGCTGAAAAAAACCTAACTCAGCTGTCAAAAATACTCAATGATTGGGTTAGTAAGAATTGTGTTTTTTTTTTTGTAACTTCATATGTACGGAATTTTGAAAGATAATTTTTTATTTTATTTTGAAAGAGTTTCCGTTCCTTTCTAGTCGTTTCCCTATGACAAAAACAATCTAACACAAGCCGATTAGCACGCGATATATCGCTTCCTTTTAACAAAATAGTAAACATTTAAATATAATTAATGTTATTGCCACAGTGGTACAACATAAATAAACAAACAAGTTCGACCACAAACAACTCATCATAACACAGACAGTGCGGGTAAGGGAGGATTCCATAAGCAGCAATGACTGCAGCGACATCAGGTGTAAATGTTAAGGCATTGTATTATGTTAATTTATGTTTTATCATTTCTTCTTCTTTTTCTTTATTTGTTTATGTTTTGTATTTTGTTAATTGGTTGAGGATGTGAACACTGCTTAACAGAATTAACACAAAACTTTTGGAGCTAAAAATAAAAGAAAGAAAATAACACATTTAACCAAAAACAAAAAGGAAGCAATTGATCTGTTTAATTTCAAATAACGAACCACTCACTCACTCATTTATTCATTCATTGACTCATTACCATTAAACTTGTGTCTTCGTTTTTTTTCTTCCATACTTGTTTGGTTGGAGATGTATTGCAGTACTCAGTATACGGCTTTGTGGCATATAGATATTTATTCGTATTTGTCTCTGCCACCCACCCACTCATACACACACGCACTTGTGTGTAGGTTTTTTGTTATAAGATTCAAAATTATTTCTGCAATTAAGACCACCAACAAAGTGTGTTAAAAGACGGATGAAAAAAAGATTCAAATGTATGCAGGAGTACAATTCACATTTTTAATTAAATATTTTGATGAACTTGATCATGAACTTATTAAAAAGATATGTACATACAAACTTGCTGAATTTAAAATTGTATTCATGTCAGGGATGAAAATGGAAATTTTGAAAGTGTACAAATTATTTTTTTAAATTGTACTTTTTTTTGAGCTTGAGCAAAATTGTACGAAAACTCTTCTGTGTTATAACCCTTTAACCCGCATTTTTGCATCACATCCAAAACAACAGTTTTTATTCATTGCTTTCAAAAATGTTTGTATAAGCAACGTTTAATACTTTTATAACAAAACAATTATAACAAAACAACTACAATTTTAACAAAACAAAGTAAGAAACTATAGTCGGCCAAGCCGGTCTATTTGACACCATACACCACAGGTTATAAAGACAAACTTTCGAGAGTGTACCATATCAGGGTCCCATGGCGATTAATGAACCCGGCATAACAAAATTTTGCTATGAGATTAAAATTCATATAAGATTTTTTTGAGCCGAATATTACTTGAATATCTACAGCTATATGTGATAAAGATACTTTAGCACCTAATCAATATAGTTGGGATCTTTTAGGTACAGACAATTATTCACTGTTGCAATAATAAAGATCAGAGAAAATATATAGTTAGATCGTTTAATTGCATAAATAAGGCACTTCATATTTTCATCCAATATACTGCAAATTTTAAATAATGCATTTATAAAAAACTTAAAAAGCTTTATATATATATATATAAAACTTTTTGCATCTCAAAAAACTTGCAAAAAAGGGAAAACTTCACAAATGGCAAAGCCGTCTTACCGGGTAGATTAAAGTTAAGTTGAAATTATAAATCAATTGTTATACGTCCGACAAAATCCTACCTTTAACTAACGGCAAGTTGTAAAAATGGTCCTAAGAGTTTTTTTTTAATATTTTTCAATTAAAACTGAGGTTGGAAACCAAAACTAATTTCGATAGCGATATTAAATTATTGACTTTTTCGGTATAGGTATTTTAATTATATCGGTATCGGTATACCAGAACGGAAACTTTTTATACCGGTGTAGGTATCTCGGTTTTACAATTTAATTAAACCAAGAAAGAATGTTAAAATAAACCGATAAGATGTTTAAACGACTTAGCTGACCCATATGAGGCATTATTTGTACAGCCCAAACAAAATATCTTGTTCTTGAAAAATTGTTTTTTTAATTATTGTTTCGAAATATAAATAAATAGAATTAAAAAAACTAAGATAAGTGGTTCTTGTAGGAATTTCTTTGATCTTTTAAAAAAAAAAAGTTCATATCAAAACCGGAAATGACCAATTTAAATTTTTCTATGGTTGTCGCACTGCGAAACTGGAAGGAATAGTTTCAATAACATTTTTCTAACTTAAGCGCCCTGGAGACTATCCAATAACCTCGTCAATCAGTGCATATGTGTTAGTGTCGTTTATTTGACGCCTTATAGGTCTCCGAAAAAAATAAGCTCGTCGATCAGTAGTTTAATTTAGATTTTCGATGTCCGAATAGTCGTGTAACATTTTTTATTCACTAGCGGTAACACTGGCAAATAAAAATGAAATTTTTTATCAATCACAACAGGAAACTATCAAATAATCAGCCATCAAATAAAATATCAAACTTTTGGATTTTTATCAATCATTGCCAACAATACGTACGTGTAGCCAAAAATAGTCGACTGCACGCACACAACTATGTGATTGTTGTGTTTATTTGATAGTCTTCAGCAGTGTTGCCATTTTAGCATCTTTGCAGCTGAATTTAGCATTAAAAATTTTCATTTAGCACTTGGCATTTTTAGAAAATGTTTTTGCTTATTTTTGCATTATTTTAAATATTTGGACGAATAGTTTTATTGATTTGACTCAAATTTTTTATAAATTATAAAAAACTTTTACTAAAAATAATTTTACCGAAAATCTTACCTGTCTGTTTAAGAAAATAGAATATTCAGGGAATATTAGAAATTCCCTCATGATGGTGATTATAAATATTATTTCCCCTTTGATATTATGATATAAAAGTACAAAGAAGTTTCGCTTTGTATTTAGATAAAAATTCTATAGTCGAAATGTTTGAAAAATTTTTTTTCTCTAAACTGCTAAAAATATAAGAACTTTCAAACATCAACTTCTCTATAACTTTCAACTATAAGAAATAAAATGATCTTAAGAATTTTGTATAGCATAGAAATAAAATCGTTTAAATGTTGCATCAGGGGTTTGACGTACCTCTAAATTTAATCTCAACTACCTATTCTACATACGAGTATTTATATGTATCAGATGCTTAGCCAAATCAACCCTCTTGTTTAAATCTAACCATTTATTTCAATTTCGTTAACAAGAAAGTCACTAAAATGTATTTAGTTTCGAATAAAAGTTCATACTGGTAAAAAATTTTTAATAAAAATCTTTAATAAAAGTTTTAGCATAATTTTTTAGCATTTTTTAAAATCATTTTTAGCATTTTTTGCCAATGTGTAATGCCATATTTAGGTGTAAAAATTTTTTTGGTCTGGCCACACTGGTCTCCAGGGGGCTTTAGACAAGATATTTTTTGTATTTTTTTTTTTTTATTCGAAATTAGCTTACGACGTCCTCATCAGGGTTGCTGAACTTGTTCTTTTCCGAACAATTTTGGTCAGAAATTTTCCATTTGGCCTGCCATCCAAACCTAACTTTGGTCGGTTGGAGAAAATGTGCTATATTTATTTTAACAAATTTAAACCCTGGTCGCAAAGCAGAGAAGTGCAAAAACTCTATTATCTTTTTTATAATACAGATTTTTTTTATTGCTGATGAAACTATGGATGTGGCAATGAAATGAAATGTATTACGTTAGAAGCATGTTGCTTTGACGGTGTTAGATTTATATAGGATAGTTTTGTCACCTTATTTGAGCTTACCAAATTTTTTTCTTCTTATAAAAAACTCTATCAACAAACAATATTCCTTTAAAAATTTGATCGGATCGGCAACAAACGGCGCTAACATCATGACTGGTAATGTTGATAAGCTTTAATCTTTCTTAGCAATGCCAAGAATATTGATGTTCTTTGTTGTAATATTTAAAGTTTTTTCGCATAGTCCTAAAGAATAACATAAATAAAAGAATTTCAGGAATACTATTCTGTACCGCCCCATAAGATATAACGTGTTTCTTATACAAGATGGACTTCTTTGGAGGGATAGGTCATGTTTTTATAGATTTAATGGTATAAGAGCCGCAGAACTTGCAGAAAGTATTGGTGAGTTCTAAAACGTCAGTTACAGAGGAATTCGCTTTTTTAAGCATTCTACAATGCAACCGTGTAGATTTTTACAATGTTATACCATTTAATATCTAAGTGTTTTTGCAAGGAGGATTCAAAAAAAAATTTTTTTTTGCTGAACGAAGGGGTCGCCTTTTTTACAGGCCGATCTTAAAGTATGATTTATCAATTTTTTGTCTCGAGAAGACCAATGTTTTGCGCTTTGGAGCCATTGACCTCAAGTATCTCGTTCTAGTATTTATCGTACAACCCTAGAGCTCGCAAGAAACTACGAATACTAAACTTTAGTAATTCGAAGTAATTCGATAATTCCAGCAGAAACCGACTGTTCTGAGGGAATTATAGAAATACTTCCTTAGCAAAACTGTAATGATTTTTAGCAAGCTTTAATTTTTTAATTCAATTAAATAGTTTCTTACGAGCTTCACTTATCTGACATCAGGGTTTTACAAACAGAAATCTGGTGGATAACTACTAAAATGTGATACTTGAAGTCAATGGCCCCTAATACTACATTTACACCTACACAAAATCTAGTAGATTTTAGTTAAAATCTTAAAGAAATGTTTTGGCGTTTGCACCACTGCTTTTTGACATATTGTCGAATTTTATTTTCATAATAAAAACAGCTGATTGAAAAAGGAAAAAAATTGTATTGTAAACTTATATTAGCAAAAATCAGAATTAACATTGTTTCTTAAAAAAGCCAGGATGTGTTAAATATAAGGTTTCACAAACTGCTGCAAATGTACTAACCACAATAAATGATACCTGAGAAAATACGATTGATACGGAAAAAGAGCGGCCAAGTGGCGAGGAGTTTACTTACGACAATAGCCCAAAAGGTGAAGAAATAAGACACAAAATTACAAGTTTTTAAATGTAACATTTTTTTTGCAAAACTTTGTACAGTCTTTTAAACAAGCGCCTAAAATGCCTAAGTGCGTTATGAATGTACATAAAATTGCATTACTTTTAAAGTTATGGATATTCCAGTTGAAAATTTTTACATTCAACTAATGACACTGTAGGCTTAATTCGGTAAAAAAAAACCCAAAAATAATTGGGTATAAATTAGAAAACTTCCGGTTTCAGAGTGCGACACCCATGGACAGTTATTTACATATCTTTTAAACTAATGTAGGTAATTATATTCACATTTTTCCAATTGGAATTTGTTTGAATTTTATTGGTTTTTATTTAGTTCTGTAGATTCGTACGGATTCTGACTTATAGTTGAACATTTCTATATTTACTATTATTTATTGTAGATCCCGCCAGTACATAACGGAATAAAATTGTAACATGTGCTTGTATCCAACTTATTTCTGTTATTTCAGCCCTGGTTAATAAAGCACGCAGGAAAAATTAATCTCTGATAGAGTTATAAATTAATTAACCACATACTACAGATATTTCAATTAACATTTGCGGTTTTTCCAACCCATCTGCTAAACGCACATGTGTATTCAATATTTATCTCGTAGATTGTTTTACACTGGCCGCCAGTTTCTATTTCAATGTCTGCCTTTGACTGACAATAAAAGGCATGCATGTGTTTCCATATACAACATTGCGATTAATATTATGTTACTCTGAATAAATTGTGTCAAAAGGGAACGAGGTTCCAATGAAATTTAAAAAAAAGAAAAAAAAATTTTAATTTATTCAGTTTAAATTTTCATTTGATTTAATTATTCAATTGTTTACAGGTGTTTTAAATTACACCGAGACGTTGGGGAAAGTTGTAGTGAATCCCTAAAGATTTTGTTTTCAAAATACTCAATGAAAATTTTCCAGCAACATTAAATGCTTGCTCTTCTGTGTTTTCTTATTAGTTTTCCAAATTTTTGGCGACCAATGCAAAAACATTCATATCTTACACAGTAGAAATTGATTTCACTTAAAAAATTTGTGATATTAATTAAAAAAATAATTAAATTTGCACCAGTAAACAAATTAATAGTCTCAATTAAACGTTTAATTCACTTTATTACGCGTTTAATTCACTTAATTTAGCTTTTAATTCAATTGATTACATTTTTAATTAAAACTGATTTTATTTTTGATTAATGCTTTAATTGGTGAAAACCTTTAGAGAATTTTTTTTTGTGAATTGTTATTTAATTAAATATATCATATCATATTTTTGCCACCTTTTCCCTGTTTCTTGACTCGCTTTGGAGGTATACAGCGACATTGACACGGGTCCAATTCTAGATATTGTTATTCCATATCATATCTTTACCTCCTCTGGTAGATCCTCATTCAATTTTGTTCCGGATAAGTTTTTGGAGTAGGCTGTATTTTTAGTTTCTAATTATGTGACCAAGCTTGTAGTCCTCTACACAGAAAAAAGTGTTATATCAATTAAAAAAATGGTTTAAAAAGTATTTAAATTTAATTAATGTCATAATTAAATCAATTATTTTTTTAGTTGAAAGAAAGTTAAAAATTTAATTTTGATTTAATTAACATTTGAATTGTTTTGAAATAAATTTTTAATTAAAATTTTAACAAGAAATCTTAATTGACTTTTTTCGTTTAAAATAAAATAATTTAAACATGTAGAATTGTTGTTGGGAATTGTCAATATTTAATTAAATAAATTAACAAATTGTGTGAAATGGCAAAGTTTTTTCATCATTTGTTTAATTAAAATTAAATATATAATTTATTGAAAAAAAATATTCACAATTTTACAATTGGTAGTAATCAATATAATAATTTTGGTAATTTGTGCAAAATCAACAAATTGATTGCTTGATATTATGAATTTGGTATAAATTTGGTGATTGGAGAAAATTATTAATTTTTTCTGTGTACCCTGGTGTATTCTTTATATCCATAATTATGGAATATTAATTTAATTTATTTAATTTTTTTACTTAAAACTTTTCCTAACTAACATTTCAAAATTATATTTTTTCCCATATTTGTATAATTTCTTTTTCAATGTTTCTTCAAAACCAACACTGAACAAAATTAGTACATAAAAAATGAGAAGTAAATTAATATTAAGCTGGACAACGCAAGTTTTGTATTATGATTGTTTTCTTTTCAAATGAAATTTATTGAAGAAACTGAGAAGCATATTATAGATTAAACAGAAAGCAAAAAAGAATTATTTTTGTGAAAAATATTTTCAAATTTTTCCAACATTTTGCTTCATAAGCACCATACAAATTTTCTAAGTCAATATTCTAAAAAAAATTTGAATTGTTGCACAGGTCTCTAGCAATAAGTTGGCCTTTACAGATTTAAAAAATATCAATTAGTCGACGAGTTATAGGCAAAAAACCATATAAACAATATGCTGAAAATAGGTATTTGACTGCAAAGGTTGAAGGTCGATTAAAAAAAACACATTCGAACTAACATACGGGACTTCTAATTTAGCCTCTATTTTCACCCCCCACTCTCAGAATCGACCTAACTTTTGCTAACCTGAATTTGTTCCTAAGTGTAATAAACACATCTCTTGGCATTTCAATTCGGCATCTTATTTCATGCGAAATATCCCATTTGTCATGGTTGTTACGCCGAGATACATATCTAAAGCTATGCGCTCCTCTCACGTATATCACATTTTGAATGGTGTTATGTTGTGTACAATTTCATTGCCTACAACCATATATTTTGTTTCTCTAATATTTATGTCAAGCCAAAGTTACCGCTGCGTGTTGTCATTATATTTAAAAGCTCTAGGAGTCCTGACATATTGTCAGCCAAAATGTTCGTATCATCGGCATATCTAATGTTGTTCAGGAAAGTATATGTATAAATATTCCTTTTTTAACGTAATTAATCGATACCTGAAATATTCTTACGGAATACATGATAAATAGTACATGGAACGCTATACACCCTTGTCTAACGCCTCTGGATATTACAATATCTTCCGACAGTTTTCCCTTGGTATCAACCTGTGCTGTTTGATGCCTGTACACGCTTTTTATTAAGCGAATTTCCATCTCTTCAATGCCAATAGAAGTAAGGATTTCTATAAATTTATCATGTAGCACTGTATCGAATACTTTTTTATAATCAATGAAGCATATGTGAACAAATTTTTCTTCGTTTTTGCATTTCTGTATTAAGATTTGTAATGAAAAAATAGCTTCACGTGTATTCAGAGAAATAAATTGGGATGTAACTTTTCGTATTCTCAAATGTTCTAGAATGAGCTATTTTCATTAATATTTTTAGAGCGTGGATCATTAGGCTAATGAGTCTACAATTATTGGAATGCTTTGGATGGCGTTTTTTAAGATTGTTATAAAAGTTGATCTGAGCCAGTCTTGTGGATATTCGCCAGACTCATATATAAGATTGAATAATTTTGCTAGGAAAATATCTGTGGCTTGGTGCGGTGAGAAAATTGTTATAAAATTTTTTTATAGAAGACTTCTTAGTGAAATTGGCTAGCAAAACCCTTATTACGCTGTTCTGGGCTTAATAAGACATTGGCTGTTTTAGCCAAATAATCGAGACTAAGATAAAACATGTCCAGGGAAATTATGACACGCCACCGTTTTTCGCTGCTATCGGTGAACAGTGGATTTATACATTTTTTTATATCTTTATTTATAATAATTGATTTATAATATGGAGTGCCTCTGCGTCTTGAAGATATTATTGAGTCGAGTTCTCTGAAGTATCAAAAATGGCAGCGTAGCTGTTGTTATATACTAAATATAGGACAGCTTCATGGTATAGTTCGGCTGTTTTTCTAATTTTCTTGTGGAGTCTTGTAATCTTTCTTGATCTAATATCTCTTAATTCCAAAACAGAAAAACTTCAATAAGCTTGGAATCGTATAATTTTCTATTGAATCAGTAGTTTGACAGATACATTTGAATTTTTTAAAACAATATCCCCTTCTAGCCTTTAATTTATTTAATAAATAATCATTTACATTATTAAAATAATGTTCAATAATTTCTTAAGACGATTTACAAGAGAACGAGTATGTTTGTATATAAAACAATTTTTCAATTTTAAATAATAGTCCTAGAGGTTTGGATAACAAAAAAAAAAAAAAAAAACGGGAATAAAAAGAATATAAATTTATACTTATTACTATAGTATACTTTGAATTAAGTTCTTATTGTTCTTCTTATTATTGAGTTTTCTGAATAGAATAATTATTTTCAATTTCAAACTCGTATTTCTTCTTGCAATAAGTATTACAGCGAATGCATGCATCCATACAACAAATACAATAGTCGTAGTTGATACAACAATGCCTTCGCTCCCCATTACTGTACGTTTCTATTAGTACTGATTCCTTACACTTTGTACTCACTCACATTGCAGTTGTATTATTTAATAGTGTAGCAGCAGTGTTTTATGGGTTCATTGCTCTGGGTTCATTCTAAATAAACCAAATGATGGCCCCTCATTGTTGGTTGATGCAATATTTTTTAAACAAGTGAAGTTGTTGCTGGTCTTTGTTATTGTTGTTGTTGATTTGTTTCTTCTCGTTTATGCTTGTGCACTTTTTATTCTCCAATTTATTTATTTGTACCTCTTATCTTAAAGTTGAAATTAGATTTAATTTATCGCTGCTACCTAACACTTAAGTCTTTAACCAGATATTTCAGTTCATTTCACATTTTAAGCGAGTAAACGGTATCACTGTGATGGAATTGTTTGGAAAAAAAAATTTTAATAATCATGCCTGACCGACTGTTGCCAAAAACTTTGTTATGTTTAAAAAAAAACTTAAGCACTCCAACAAATAGTAAAAAAAGGTTCTTCAGGAAGTAATTAAAACACAACAAGCATGAGTGCTATGTTCGGCCATGCCGAATCTTATATGCCATTCACAATGGTTCGACAAAAAAAAGGTAATTTTATGGCAAAAATGAGAGTTAGTCTGTGTTGTTGCTCCACCTGTGGTGAAGGGTACAAAAAGATGACCAGGTGTTACGAATTATAAGAAAAATTAAAATAAAGACTTAAAGAATTTAAAAAATAGTTCTAACTCCGACTCCAGCCGCTGAAATTTTTTAAGTCCAACTTCAAATCCAACTCCAACTCCTACTCTTATATTGATGAAACCTATATGAGACTGGTCCTTATTTGACTTTAAACTCTTTTTAATGCAGTACCTTTTAAAAGTTTCAATATAGCAAGAAAATTATTCTATAACAATTTCCAATCGATAATTTAAATATTCCATCGCCAATTTCAAAGAATTTCTATTTTGGAAAATGTTAGACAATTTTTTGTATGTAATATGTTAAGCCGAAAAATTTTGGAGTTGGAGTCGCGACTTTTTGTGAGTACGACTCTGACTCCGGTACAAAAACCTTAACTCCGACTCCACAGCCATGATTAAAATTCTGAACCGTTAAAACATTTACGCAAAAAAAAAGTTTCAATGAAATTTTGAGCCATGGTATTCAAGTTTTGAATATTGTATTGCTTCGAAACACTGCATACTGGAGATATTTTTTATTATATGAGTGAAATCAAATCCGAAGAAATTTTTAAAAACGATCCTGTGTTTAAAGTTCATAAAAATATTCCCTTTGAGGACCACTTATCTTTGCCAAACCCTAGGGAAAAGGGAACTAACACTAAACTTGTCACGTAATAAGTCACTTTAACATGGCGATGTCCTACGAGGGGTTAATTGGCCCCTTTTTGACACTTTGTAAGAGGTCACTGAAATAATCTTAATGGACACATCCAATTTCGTTTTAAATAATGCCTGTCGCAGATATTGTCCCAAATGAGCCATGTCAATATGATAGATCCCCTTCATATAAAGTAATAGAACTAGTGAGAATCAGCCACTACCCGCAAAAAATCCAGTCACATGAATTGTTTTGTGCCAATTACCTTTCCTCCGGACCAACTACACTCTAAACACATTATCACCAGTTAAGTGACAGGTCTTGTTTTCACCTATTACAATTCGTTCCCTTTAATTATAAAATTTTTTTCACTGGTCACGGGATAAGTGTTTTAAGAGCAATTGACACAAATTTCCCGCAGGGAAACTACTTTTTAAATCAAATTAAAAATCTCCACCAATTTCAATTTCACTCGATTTCGATTTCTAGAACATAACAGCATTTAAAATATGTTATGAATCGATTCAAATTATTCACATACGTTTGTTTATTTATTTGCAGTCGATGAAGCCTGACTATATCGCGCTTGATCAACAAGAGGATATTAACTTCAAATTTTTATTTTTTCACTTTTTGGAAAAAATCGACACGTAATATTAATATCTAATCGGGTTTTTGTTCACTTTTTGGTAATGGAACGGTTGTTTTAAAAGTTATTTTTCATATGTCTTTAATGTAAAATTAAAAATCGTTTTGCTTTTACTGAAAATTTTGAAATTTTAAGTTAATACCCACTTGTTGATTAACTACGATATATTCCCAATAATTTTCTTTTGTTTGGGTTTGAATATTGTATTCATTTTTCATCACTTTCCAAAAAAAAATAGCGATATGATATTAGAAAATATTCCAAGTTGTCTGCAACTTAAAATGGCAGTTAATTTCCTTGATTTTGAAATTAAGTCAGGCTTAGATAATCTAGTCATAGGAATCGAAAACCTCGGGACTAGGATACTTGACTATTCATAGGTTAGATTAATCCAAAGATCACATGCTGACTTTTGTTCGAAGCCATTACGCCTTGATGTTGCATTCTCGGGGAATATGATTGCGATTAATTCATCATTTTAGCCAGGGTTTTACATTTGTTAGTTCCTTACAAGTTCGCAACTCACATAGTGATTCTGGTTATAACTCAAATCTGTATATATTCTGAGTAGGTCCTTGAGTAATTCTAGGTCGATTTAGCCATGTCCGTCTGTCTGTTGAAATCACGTTACTTTCGAAAGATTTGGTATATCATAGTTTCATACAATTAGAAACCACTCCGCCAAATTTAGTCGGGATCGGTCTATAATTTAACCCCACTCTCGGAAAATTTAGTACGCCTTAAATCGTAATGAATCAAGATATTGCAGTAAACTACTCCGCCAAATTTCGTAGGGATCAGTCTATAATTTACAATCACTTTAATATGCATAATTATATTTCTAAAACCAATCATGATTTTTTTTTTAAATTCGGCAAAATATTATAATACTGTGACATCAGGTTTTACAAAGATTGGCTTATATTTTAAAGATAATGAATAGACTCTCTGGAGATAATCGAACTCTTGGTGTAGGGTATTAAACATTCAGCACAGCAGAATGTAGCACTCTTGCCTGTTTTTTTTCATGTCATATAAATTGACACAACCATGTCGTATTTGTTACACACAATAACATTAGTTATTCTATTTAAGTAAATAAATATTCGTATAGTAATTTTGTTTCCAATTTCTACAGAAAAAATTAACAAAACAAATTTAAATGGCTTCTCGAACTGCAAATGTCTATAAGAGCATACATATATGCTTATACTAAATAAATAAATATATTATATAAAGACATATTATATACATACGAGGACAGCTTAATAAGTATTTTTTGCACAAAAAATTATATTATTTTTCAACGTAGTCTCATAAATTTTTTTAATCCCTTCCAAAAAAAAAAAAAAAAATATTGTCAAGTCATCAAAATATTTCTTTTTAAGAGGATTTCATCGTTAGTCACTCAGAACAAAGCCTGGATATTTGAGTGGACGAGGTAGCAATTCGTAGCCTAATTCATGGATGTTTGCCACGAAATTCATTTACTCTAGCCATTTTCTCAAGTCACGGTATACTTTGATACCAATGGCTGTCAAACACAAGCTAAATGAAGCAGCTTATTAATATGTTGATATTAGTCAAGTGAGAGATACCTGTTGACAGGCAGTATTGCCCTTTTAGTTAAGAGGGGGGGGGGGGGGGGAATTCAAAAATTCATGAACTTATTGACCCTCTCTCGTACATAGTTATAAAAAATGTTAGCATTTGTATATACTACGTTATATTAAGGGCTTAAATTAGTATATCATATTTTTACAAACTTGGCGCAAACAGAAAATTGAGAACGACAAGGAAAAGAGTTTTAGAAAGCAATTATATGCGGGAAGATTCTGATTTTTTTTTTTATTTAAAAAAATGTTAATTGAGTGACAAAGTTAATTGTAAACATAAGTTTTCCAAAAGTGAAACAAACAACCGCATTAATTTTAGAAATATTTAGGCGGATTCACCCATTCTTGCGAATTCGCCTTTTAAAGAAGTGTATACATTTTAAATGTATTTTATGGCCAATTTCACCAATTTATTTATATATGAATTTATGTTTAAAATTCGTTTTTCATGTCAAATAAAAATAAAATTATTTGAAAAACTATATTTAAATATGAATTGATAATTTAATAGAATTGGTGAAATGGGCCATTAATTACACTGTGCTAGAATTTGACTTTTTTTGAGACAAGCCGGGCAGCTGGCATTTTTTTATAATTCGGGTATGCTGAATCCAATGGTGCTAACCGTTTTTTTTTTAGGTTAGCTCTTGTTTTCGAGATATACCGTTATTTCGAAAATGGAGAAGGTTGCACAACATATATTTGCATAACTCAAAAACGGTTTAGTTTATTGAAATAACTAAAAAACTAAAAGATTTCAGAATTTCATAAAACGAAATATTTGTATGGCAGCAGCCTTAAGAGGTGGGGATAAAGGGAAAGTATGTTTTGAGAAAATGTTAGGGGAAAATAACTAATTGCGGTCGGGCGACTCATGGGCATTTATGTCACTTTTTCTTCAATATATTTCTAGTCTGTATTAAACGTTTTGTACGGGAGCCCCCTTAAGAAATGGAGATAGCGGGTATGTTAAAAATAAATGATTAGAATGAAAAAATAAAGTGAGGTTGGTCATACATTTGAACTATCTAGCGACATCCTACGCGCTGCACGGGCCAAATTTAGGAATTGTATTAAGCCGCCATATTTGTATGGTTGAAATTCTTATATTTTGCCCCTGCAGTGCCTAGGATGCCGCTAGATGGGTCAAACGTATGACCAACCCCACTTTATTTTCATCCCAATCCAACATTACACGTCTAACAGTGGCTTATTGGCTTGGATTGGTTAAAAAGGCCTGAGTTTTAATAGATCAATCTAAGAATTTATGAAACTTTTAATGTTTTTTACCAATCGTTGTCATTTCGGAAGATGTTTTGTACGACAATTAATAACAAACTCCATAGTTTTATTATTTTATTGTAAAGTCCATTTGATTACAATGTAAAGCCATAATGTGCCGAAATCAGATAAAAACTAAAGCTATGGTCACACTTATTAAATATTTGACCAAATTAGCATAACCACTTCTTTTGTTAATAGTTAAAGAGATTAAGCATGGTCTTCAGCTGCTGTTACTAATATACTGAACGACATAGCACAAAACTGTTTTTTTTTAAGATGGAGTATTATAATCGAAATAAATATTGTAATTAAAGGAAATCATATTTTAGTTTGCCTGATGGTCACGTTTCGCTCGTCAAATATTTACCAATTGTGACCGCAGCTTAACAATCCTATAATAAGAAAAAACGAAAATATTAATATATTATTATAAATTATTCGACCATCCATTATATTATTTCCAATTTATATTTATTTAAGCTTATGGACTAGTTTTTATTTTATAAAAACTTAATCTTTATTTTTCTATCGAATTTTCGTAACTCCGTTGTGTTACGTCTTCAGGATTGAAAATTTTTTAAAAAACAATTACATAAAAAACAAATTAACAAAATTTCTTAAAATAAAAATATTGACAACATTTGAAAAAATTCTTATGCTAACAAAATATTTAAATATAATCTATTACAGTTTAAAAAATTTTTTATTTAGTTTCCGTTTCTATGTTTATTAACTAAATGTCTATAACTATGGGCTACACTATCTGTATCTGTCTTATAATTTATTCTTAACAAATTTGGAACCTTTATTATTTGAAGCATTTCTAACATATAACGTCTCTTGTAATTATTCTCTGTGTTTAAAATTGTTACATTCTCAAAATCTGGATAATGATTTAAACTAGCACAGTGGGTTGCTAATGCTGTTTTTTGTAATGTAATATTGTGTTTATATTTCTGATCTGATTTATGTCCAGCAATTCTCGTTTTTAGTTTATTTTTTGTTGTTCCCACATATAACTTATCACATTGTCCATTATTATTTCCCCTACAAGGTATTCTATAAACTACATTTGACCTATCTAACTTTTGTATGTTATCCTTAGTTCTTGTAAATAATCTGCCTAATGTATTATAAATTATTAATGGTATCAGAAACCTACATCTTCAGGAAGAATAATAAATTATGTTTCAAAACACTCTAAAAGGATGATCATAAATACAGCTAAAAATCTAATAGAAAGAGTATTAACAATAAGTGATGTAGAATTCCATAGGGAGAATAAGAAAAAGATTATAAATATTTTAACAGATATTATTTTTCCAATGAAACTTATAACTAATTTAATAGGACTATACATAAACAAAAATGGAAATAGTAAAGGTTTATCGAATACCGAAAATATCGGAACGGTTGGAAAACTCTAACATCTGTAATACTAATATTTATAAAGTGGCACATAAGTCATATAATACATTAGGCAGATTATTTACAAGAACTAAGGATAACATACAAAAGTTAGATAGGTCAAATGTAGTTTATAGAATACCTTGTAGGGGAAATAATAATGGACAATGTGATAAGTTATATGTGGGAACAACAAAAAATAAACTAAAAACGAGAATTGCTGGACATAAATCAGATCAGAAATATAAACACAATATTACATTACAAAAAACAGCATTAGCAACCCACTGTGCTAGTTTAAGTAATTATCCAGATTTTGAGAATGTAACAATTTTAAACACAGAGAATAATTACAAGAGACGTTATATGTTAGAAATGCTTCAAATAATAAAGATTCCAAATTTGTTAAGAATAAATTATAAGACAGATACAGATAGTGTAGCCCATAGTTATAGACATTTAGTTAATAAACATAGAAACGGAAACTAAATAAAAAATGTTTTAAACTGTAATAGATTATGTTTAAATATTTTGTTAGCATAAGAATTTTTTCAAATGTCAATATTTTTATTTTAAGAAATTTTGTTAATATGTTTTTTATGTAATTGTTTTTTAAAAAATTTTCAATCCTGAAGACGTAAGTAACACAACGAAGTTACGAAAATTCGATAGAAAAATAAAGATTAATTTTTTATAAAATAAAAACTAGACCATAAGCTTAAATAAATGGAGAAAATATTAATATTTAAATATAGAGGACACAAAAATTATAAGGGTAACTTATACATTTTACCTCCCTAGGGACGACTCCTGAGAAGTAACGAGCTTTTTTGTATTCATTTACCCCCAAATTTCATTCTCACGAACTTTAACCCTCGTGCAGGAGGCCAATTTTTAACCGATCGACCTAAATTTGTTAAATTTTTTATTATCTTAACCTCACACAAAATTGCCCTTCATTTTAGAAACAAATGAGTTTTTAATTTTTTCACACATTGAGGGTCTTTTATATAGACTGACATCTACATGTTTTACATAACAGCCTTGTGTAATCCTTTTTTCAGTATTTTTTAGAAAAGTGGCCCTGCCTGTTCAAATTGTATTTATTTTTACTCAAATGATTATCAAAGTAATTTCTTATGTTCGAATGATGAGAATACTTTCGATTTTCAATCATTCTAAATTTGATATTCAGCTTTTACTTAAGCCTATTAAATATTAGACGTCCTACACGTAACCACTAGTTTTATTTAAAACAATTTGCTATTGCAAAACGTTTGGCTATATCAAACATAATTTAATAGTTTCTAAATTAAATTATACAATTATCTTCTAACAAATAAAGCTTAGTAAATCAATAGAAATTGTAAAAAAAAAATTAAGGCTAAAGTTTGATTAATTTAGTGGTCATGCTATTGTTTGGACTTTTGCGTCCAATATTTGTTAGATCTGCCCATACCTTTAGAATAGCTAGTTTTTTACTTAACGCATGAAAGCTTAGAGAACGAGTTAATTTTTTCAAATAATGTCAATTGATAACACCACAAGCATATTAATTAAACTGTCATGTTGTTGAAACGTTTTCTTTTAATTTTTAATTTAGCTAAAATATTCTAAGCTCAAATGTTGGCTCCATCATTGAATATTTAGTTTCCAACAAAATTCTTATTTAAGGTCTGTAGTAATTTTGCCGCATTTTATAATCGACAAAATAATATACCGACCCTAAGAAATTTTTACCAAGACTTTCTATACTCTTAATATTTTATTAACACATAAAATTAAGTTTTGATATAGATATTTCCTCGTCCAGACTTGCAATTTTTGTTGCTGTAATTTTTTAAAATTCTGCTTTGAAATTGCATTAGTGTAGAAATTATGAAATTATAGTTTTGCAAATTTTGTATTTTTATCTTTGCTCTTTTCCCTTTTATGCAAATACACCTACAGCCAACTTTAAGTTAAAAAGTGTGAGAACAACAAACCAAAACGGAGTTGCAAAGTACATGAAACTGAGTACCCGTCCCTAATTTTCTCACGCCACCTACCAATAAACTTAAGAATTGTTGCAAAAAAAAATGGCAAGTCTGGGCGATGACTAAATTAAAGAAATATTAAAGAAAATGAAACTCAACTTTTGATCTAAAAATATTAAAAAATTGAGTACAAACTTTTCACAATTTCATATAATAAATGAGCCGATTTCGGCATAAAGTAAATAATTAAAATTGTACCAAAAAAGTTGCTTTAGTTCCACGGTAAAGTCTAAAATGTACTAAAAAAGTACAAATGTATGAACCATGAATTCCATGCCTGGCCAGAAAGAAAAGCTAAAAAATTCATCGAAAATTACTCATGTTATGCTAAAAAATTCATCGAAAAATACTCATGTTATACTCATGTTATGTTAGTTTAACTTAATTTTACCAAAACACATGTTTTTATATAATGTGAAAACACTGTAACTTTTAAATACACTGTAGCAATGCTTTAGATTTTTAAAGCTAAGGTTAAGTGTCATATAGTACACCCGTGTACTTTTATAATTTCTAGTGTACCCTATTTGGCATCCACTGTCCGTCATGGATCCACCAGAACAAAATTATCTTATAAGATTAAAATTCATATCAGAGTTATGGATTTGTGTTGAATATTATCTAGATATCAATATCTCCAACCTGTCAGGCCAGACGGTATACTAAACGGTTTTTCTATGCGTCATCACAAACACTTAATACCCTTCCCACCTATGGCGATGTGGGTACAAAGAGGCATATCATCACCCACTCAACAATGACTCAGCAGAAAAACGTCATACATGAAGACGATCACACATTTTATCGTATAAATGTTTTGCGAATGATTCATAAAAGAAATCTACTTAAAAGATTTAAAACATTTACAAAAACTAAAGGCAAATAAAGCCCTGTAAACCATTAAAAAAAACGTAAAATATAAATATGCATCTGGAAACTGTAAAAAATATTGTTAACTCATTTAATTTTTCATTTGCAATAACAGAAAACGGTCAAATAAGAATTTAACTTGGTGTTAAGACATTGATTTTGATAAACTTTATAAAAATTCTAAAATTATTGAAAAGGTCAAAGGTCACAGAAATCCTATACCACTCAATACAACGTTGTTAATAATATTTAAAGTATTCAAGCAGGGAGTTTTCTTAAGTACGCATTTCAACAATAAACTCATAAAAAATGTTATAAGGTTCTATAATTGCTGTGAATAATGATATTTTCTTGAGGTCTGTCTTCCTTTTAACTATTAAAATCAACTTAATTCACAGCATAAGCGTAAAAGACCTTAAATCAGTACGAGCGCGAAAATAAGCAGTATTCTTTTTAAATTGTACGAGTGTAAACAATATGGATAACACGTGCACTCCAACAGCTTCATCGTCTCATAAGCCAAAAACTCTCTTTGGAAACTAGTATAAATATAGCGAATATCGAATCTTTATTGCAGATATCACAAACGCACTGTGAGGCGTAGTCATAATAATCTCATCACTGCATGGTGTGTGTTTATGTATGTATGGATAGCTTATTTAAATATATGTATACATACGATGTCCTACTTCCGAAATTTTGTTTGTCTCTAGCGACGAACTTTAAAAATATAAGCGAAAAAACAATTGTCTCACAAACACACATATTTTTGGGATTGATGCACAAAGCATGACAACAATACAGTGGCGAGCGAAACAGATTGATTATTTCTTATGCGCGATATGGTGTTAAGCCATTTTACCAAACAACCGATCAGTTGTTTAAGCAATTAGTTAGTTTTTCTAGAAATTAAAATGTTTAAAAACTTTTTTAGAATTTTGGAAAAATTAAGTTGAAATAAATTGAACATATCCAATATTTCTTGTAATTGATAGTGAGATATTTAATAATATACTCAGTATTAATGCAAAAAAAATTGTTCGGGGCTCAACTGTTTTGAAGATAAGCTTGAGTACTTTAAATCATCGGCCTTATTTCGCTGTGTTTTAAGAGCGGATGAAAACAATGCGCCTACCAACGCGCCATGTTAGGAAACCCGGTTGGCTATTTTAGCACATTGCTGCCGAGAATATAAACATAGCACTTGCTTAGGAGTTGGAACTATCTAAACTCCACTACAAAGTAGCGTTTATTTTATAGTAACAGCAATCAAGGACATCCACCAATAGGTAAATATTACACTATGCTGCGGGCAAAAATGAACCTCTAACTTAGTATTTTTAAGATCTCGCTCCCTGCAAATTTTCTCTTCGCCACAGATTATATTTGGCCCGATTTTTCAGAATTTTATTTATTAATGGAATGTTCTAGTTGAGTTATGAAAAAAAAGTTTGCAACCTTTATAATTTACAAAATATTCGACTTTGAAAATAAAAAATTTGCGATTTTGTATTCTGGTAAACTTTTCTAAAGGTTTGAGTTGCGCTGAATCGTAATCTGGTCAAATCATTCTAGTCGAGTTATAAAAAAAAGTTTGCGATATTTATAGTTTATAGCGATATGTTAAATATCTTTACTTTTTTTAAAGGTTACCTTATGTATAATATTGCTAAAAATGTTCAAAAATTTTAGATTAAACTTATTTTTTTACAAATTTCTATTTTATGCCATAGTTTCTCCAAACGCAAGCTTAAATAAAAATTTTGAAGCACGCTTTGTATGACCCAATATTTTTTTAATAATTGTGTATCCTGAGTCCCCTTTTTTGTATGGAAAATATTCCCAAAAAATTAAAAGAACTCAAATTTGGAATTTTTAGAAGTTTTTTGAGAATTGTGGATATTTTTTGAATATTTTAAAGAAATTTAAGCTAGATTGAAATAAGTTTTCAAACCCCCATAAATAGATAGTTGTAAAATAAAAACTTCTTACAAACAAACCCATTTTTCGCAAATTTTTTTACAAGATGTCTTGAATTCGTTTTACAATCGTTAAAAATTTAACCTTTTAAATCTAGAAACAACTCCTTACACGCAAATGTATGTTATGTCTACCTTTCAAAACCTTTCATATCGTTTCTTACAGGGCTGAAGAATCAGAGTCGGATTAGAGATTTTTGTACCGAAGTCGGAGTCGGAGTAGAAGTACCCACAAAAACTCGTGACACCGACTACAAACTTTTTCGGCATAACAAATTTAAAAAAATTTTCAAAAATTTTCCAAAATAAAAATTCTTTAAAATTAGCGATGGAATATTTAAAATATCGATTCGAAATTGTTATAGAATAATTTTCTTGCTATATTGAAGCATTTTAAAGGTACTGCATTAAAAACAGTTTTCAAGTCAAAAAAGAACCAGTCTCATATAGATTTAGCATCAATGTTAGAGTAGGAGTCGGAGTTGGAATCGGAGTCGGACTTAAAAAAATTTCAGTGGTTGGAGCCGTAGTCGGAGTTATAACTATTTTTAGACGATTCCACATCCCTGGTTTCTTAGTATTCGTCAGTTTAATTGTTTTTCGGGAAACCAGATTTTGTGTTTAAAGATACGTGCGGTGATTCCGTGCCCATCACTTCATGTCTGCCCTGGAAAAGTAGTTAAACAATTTATTTCCATTTTGGGTTACACGTAAGATATGGCTGACCGTAATGGCGAACTACGCCATTGCGTCTTGCACATATTTATGCATATGACGCGGGCTACCTGTGAACGCCACCGGTAAAATGTCAATCGGTCAAAATTAGGCGTATCTACTTATGGTTCAACCGAACGAAAATTAGGCACTCCGTTTCGATTTTGACGTACCTGTCTACGCAATATTGCTGCTGCAATCTACGAAACCGGAGCAAATGGTTGTCTCATCGAGCTTTTTAATTCATCGAGCTTATATTCTTGGTAGTCTTCTTACTTGCAATACAAACAGTAATACTTGAAGTAAAGCTCATGTCTATATTCTCTTTGTATGAATGCTAATGCATTAATTTTTTACAAACAAAAACCGAGCGGTGCAAAATTAATATCATGTTGTAATTAAAACTATGATTAATATTCCCCGCTTCATTAATTGGATTTATTATTTGGAATACATTTTAATTCTTAAAAATTTTTGGTCCAATATAATCTCAGAAAACTTCTGCAAAATTATTCCAGTCATTTAGTAGGAGCCCAATTTATTCGAACTTTTAAAAAATGGCATGCGATATAAATGTTAATTTTTCTTTCTATATATATTTTTTTACGAAATTTTGCAAAATTGTCAAATTTATAATATCTATCTTCCTATTCGGGGCGATGAAAACCCCAATAAATCATAAATCATCAAAATCGGTCAAGCCGTTCTTGAGTTATAAATGGTGTAACACACCCGATTATGTTTTAAACCGAGACTTACAATCTAAACATGATATCGCTCATTTGCTGCAAAGTCGTTAAAACTGAAAAAATAAATATTGGAATTAGTGATGCAGTAATAGAGATGCCAATCCCGAATCCCCGATTCCGAAAAATTCCGAGATTTTCGGGATTCAGCGAATCCCAAATCCCGGGATTTGTATTTTTCAAATCGTTAACTTAACTTTTTTGTTTTACCTTTTTTTATAAAAAAAATACATTCCCTTGAGAGGATAGGGAACACAATATTAATCTTTTATATTTATTTGATTAAACCCGTTAATACTGTCATTGAAAACAACAGAAGAAAGTTACACTTTGTTATTCTTTTTAAGCGTGTCCAACAATTATTTAAAAATTTAAATGTGAAAAGTGCTGAAAATAATTAAAGAAGAAAATTAATCAAAGAAATAAATGTATTTTGAAGTGCACAAAAAAAAACCAAAAGTTTCGTGTGATTTTATTATCTAATTTATACACTACATAATTCCTACCACTAGTGGTGGTGGGTATAAAAATTTGTTTTTGTTAAAATAAGATTTTTATGGTGTTAACTAAACAAATTGATTTTGTTAATGCATTTTGAATTTAAATTTCAATTATTCATCTTTATTCATTTAATAAAAACTTTATTAGAATCTTACAAATAAATCAATTACTAGTTTGCTCTATTCAAGTACTTTATTAATTGTTTTTCTGTTAAGTTTGTAAAAACTGAGCAAATTGAGTAAAATATAGATTTTATGTTAATTATGTTTTAATTGAATCAATTAACACATTGTTTTTTGTATCACATTTTTAATTAAATTAATCATTAATTAGGAAAAAAAATCACAATTTCAAAATTTTAAAAATGTTAGTAATCAATATAATCATTAAACAACTTTTTAATATTAAAAGAATTATAAAACTTTTGTTTGTTAACCTCTTTTAAAGACTTTTTTTAATAAATATTTATAAATTGCATTTATCTTTTGACTTTCAAAAACCCCGAATCCCGATATCCAGAAAAATCCCGGGATTTAATTTTTTAAAATCCCGAATCCCAGGATTTGTGAAAATCAGTCCCGATTGGCATCCCCATGCATAATTGTTCGCTATGTTTTTCTTTATATTTTGTATAAAATTGATCTTTATTTCTATTATACTTTCCCCGTTTGAAGAGAATTTTTCGTTTGTTTTTCTAAGTCATGCAAGCAAATCAAAATTTTTAAACACGTTTATTTAGAAATGTATTTTTTGGAGTTACGACGACGGTGCAGCAAAAGAGCGATATGTTCATACTGACATATGGCAACATTTTGAAAATATTTAAATATGTTCATATATTTGAAGAAAGTTTAATAACTGTTGTAAACGTTTTCTTTTATAAAAACCCTAGTTTTTTACATAAATCTAAAAGAAAATATATTTGGCGACAATTGGCGATATCTGGTATACCATTTGACGATGAAGGCAATTAAAAACAAATCTGACAACACCGGTCAACAATTCGTTAAATTATTTTTTAAAAGTCGAAGTATAAAATTAGTTGCCATAATAATATTATTTATCAATACTTTTTCAACACTCACTGTTAAAATAAAATTTCTCTGACAGATGTTAAAAAGATTCCATTATTTACCCTCGCAAAAAAAATAAAACGTAAAAAAAAGATAGATCAATAGGTGTTGAAAACAAAGCAAAAGTCGTTTTCAGTTTTTTTTGTTGTACATTTTTATTCATTCCAAAGTCTCCTGTTCTTGTTTTTTATGTGAAATCCCTTTAAATGAACATAAACAAAAAAAAAATAATGTAAAGATGGTCTCCTTATTTTTCATATTTTAAATTTTTTTACAACACAAGAATTTTCTCCCCTAATTGTCGGTTTCATCCACTTTTTTTCTATCATTATGTTCTTTGATTTCTTTTTCTACTGTTTCTTTTACGTATAAATGGAGTGATATGAATTTTTTCTGGCCTTTTTTGTTTTTGGTATCTTTTCTTTTCTTTTATTACTTTTTTTTTTTTTTTTTTTTTTGTTTGTTTATTCATTTTAGTTTTCATTATTATCCTACCGTTTTTCCAGTGTCATTTCACAGATTCTTTATTAAAAGGAAATTCGTTAACACAGAACCTTAAATGTATACGATATTCAAACAATATAAAGTTAAAAAGGACCGGTAAAATTAGTAGTGACGATTGAAGAAACGGATAGTGAAGATATTTTCGGTAGTTTTTATCGGGCACAGGTGTTAACTGGAACCAGTTTAGGGCTTTCTGAAATACCAAAGACACAACAATAGTATTGAATTTGTTGTCTAACTTTAACATTTACTTAAATTATATTTGAAGAACTTATTGTTTAATAGATCATCAGTCCGAGTCATGTAACTGTTTCAGACTTTGCGATATGTCCCTGCAACAATACTTTCATTATATGTTTTTTGTTGCAAGCTACAAGGCTTATCATAAAGTCCAATGTCATAGTGTCCATGGACATTGTGACACTTTTTGGAGTGTCATACACTAAGCACTTTAAAAAGTGTCATAAGGTAAAACCAGTGTTTGCTATTCCATAGAGGAAAAATTGCATTGTCGGCCTTCGGCTGGGCGCAAGGATTTTCTTCTCTGCGGTATAACAAACACCAGCTTCGCCAGCCTAAGCTAAATTCATATTCTAAATTCGGAATTTTATATTGAGATTTTTAAATTTATGATCTCGAAATTAAGGATTAAAAAGTTCGGGATTTTGAGATTTCGAATTATGAAATTCAAGATTTTTTACATTTCGAGATTTTGATACTTTCCCAAATTATTAATTTGTTATTAAGTCTTTCGTCTCAAAGTTTGACAATAATGGAAGCAACAATGATTTGATTATAGCACACCAAAAAAAGGGTCCGAATGTCCATTTACCATATTATATTCCGTGTAATGGACTTTACGTTAAGTTTTTCCCTTCTCACATTTTTCCTATTCAAATTTAACAATAGAAAAAAACTCTATTTATGTCAAAC
Organism: Pollenia amentaria; assembly: GCA_943735925.1. Taxonomy (NCBI): domain Eukaryota; kingdom Metazoa; phylum Arthropoda; class Insecta; order Diptera; family Polleniidae; genus Pollenia; species Pollenia amentaria. Next base: position 215,758,515 of record OX031009.1, on the reverse strand, counting down.
ATGAATAGACGAAAGCTTTTAAATGTTTTTTAAAAACCAAATTTTAAACGTTTTCGTTTTAATTCAAAAGCTTCAAGTGAGAACACTTCTGTTTTACAAAACAGGCTGTTTAATTTAACTATTCAATTAAAAAAATTTTTAGGAATCATATCAAAGAGGAACATTAAATTGTTGCTTAATTTTGCATTGCCGACGACATTGTTCACCCCGAAAGCGTCGCTGCATCCTTTGTTACCAGTCTCTTGTTTCCTGCATGACATGTCGCATAGTCTGAATCAGGTAATACTAGAGTCTCTTAAGTGTCTTGAATACAAAAGCCTCAAATACGCTACCAGATAAATTACCAAATTATTAATTCTTTCTATCGAAGTGTTCAACGTTTATTTCTTTAAAACGCTATTTTGTAGAAATGATTTCGCACTCCAAAAAGCGATTGCCGTCTATTTCTTTGTAGACATATATTTTGATCTCCAAATGTCACAATTGTTCTAAAAAATTAAAACTTTTTTTACTTTTTGTTGCCTTGGACCTTGAAACAAAATTTAACTTAAGACCAAATGTGGAATGCAAGAAAACAGGGTAAACATCTGGAAACAAGATTTCCAATGTCAAAATCCTGCAAAAAAAATTAAACACTTATTCACTTCCAGTCTTTAGGGTTTTGAAAAATATTGCACCAAGAAGTTTGTAAACAATTTTTAGATTTAATAACTACTTGTGAACCAGCAGCTCGCTTAATTTGCTCAGACTCATTCAATTCTTATTTTAAAGTTTATACTGTGGATCTGGAAACCTTTAAACTTTTGATTCACTATCGCAAACATGAAGTTTGTCCATGATTTAAAGAATTATGTACTATCTAGAAAGTTATGGCCGCTTGTTGATACATCGTTTGTAGGATTCCGTTTTAAAAATTTGTTTCGAAGTTCCGAAAAGTTTTATGACTGCGAATTTCACATTTTATTGATGAAAACTACATCTCCGGGAATTCGTACACGTTCCCGGAAATATAAAAAAGTGTACTTGTTAATATTTTCAGTAGTGTATTTTCTAGTGGAAAAGTATATTTTTATGTGAGCGTATTTATGTTAGTTGTGGTATTGGAATTAATAAATGTATATTATGCGTATGTTGGAGTGTGTAACACATACATACATAATGAAATATAAAACTCGAAGTATAAAACATCAGAGAAATATAATCCAAAACATCCCCTATTTTCATGGCAGTGTACGAGTATCGAGGGCTTATAACGAATGTATGCCTACGTCTGTATGTTTGTGGATTCAATGTATGTGTGCATGTGAGTGTATTTGTATAACTGTGTGTATGCATTTTTAGATGCAACGGATTTTTCAAAGTGGCGTTTTTTGATGTTTTGTTTTGTTCATTTTCTCAATGATTGTTTATTTGGCTGTTCTACTACGACGACTGTGTTGTTTGGTGGAGTGTGGAAAATTGGATGGACGACTGGAGTGAGCATAATCATTTTGTGTTGGAACTATTACACACTCTATATGGAAGTGAGTTAATATGTGTTTGTAATATATATTTGTTTTGAATGTATTAGTATATAGAAGACCAAATAAAACTTATTCTCTGGTGATTTAAGTTTTTCAATGTTTTTGTGCGCCGGCGAATAGTTCGAATAACGCTCTGGAACGGTACGTACGTGTCGAAGAAAGTACGTCGGATCGAAAATAATAGCAATTGCTTGTATTTTACATTTGTGATTGATCTAAAACAGCATTATTCTGTTCACTTTTATTATAATTTACTGTGTGTGGCAACAACAGTACAGTACTTGTAACATTTTTTTAAGTGATGAGGCATACAACTCATGCCACAGGAATAAAACAAACAAAGCAAAATAATTTAAAATTTTCACACTTTTAAGAAAGTAGAAAATTCTCTTTATAACAATATTTATTCAAAAATTCAGAAGTGAGTGTTTAAAAAATATTAAAATGTTGATTTAATAAATTTATCTTAAATAAAAAAAAACTGAAACATTAAAAAATCATAAAATATCCTTTGAACTCAAAATGTATGTGTGTGTACCTAGAAGATAAAATAAAACTCTATACCTTTTGAAATAAATGTATCTGTGACCATTAGATATAGAGATACATACATAAATATTTTTATATGTATGTATGTGTGTTTTATGCATTTGCATTTGGGTGTTTTTATGAGTGAATGTGTTTGTTTAGGTAAATTGTGAATCAAACAAAACTAAAAAAGTTTTATCTTTTTTGTGCGAAAACACCTTGTAAGTCAATGATGACGACTTCCTTTTTATACATTTTGCTATTGCGATACTGAGATGTTGTCGCAGTCCTAAAAGGTTTATTTACATTTGAACTCTCTGTTTAGGAGCAACAACATGGCAACAGCTTTAAAAAGGATTTTGCGAGAATTTTTTAAATAGCCGTAAGACTGCTTAAATTAAGTGGAAATTTAGGAAGGAAATCATATACATATTTTTTTATTTATACACGAAACTTCGGTATAACGAACTTCGTTATAACGAAATTTTTTATATAAAAAACCTCTTTATAGCAAATTTTTTCAAACATAAATGCTCTTTAGCTACATATATCGAAGAAAATCTATAAAGCCCATTTGCGAAGTACAACAAAGTCAGAATAAAGCAAAATTTAATAGTCGTTATTGAAGCAACAAAGTGGAAATGTGTTTGCAAGCGAACATCATGTAAAGCGTCAAAATTTTATCCGTTTTGTTTTAATTATTGCCACGATTTTTTTCGTATTTTTAAAATATTATTATTCCAAGGCTTTACTGATATAACGCTATAAAGAAATATTGTTCGAGCTCCTTCAGAATCGGTAAAGCGAAGTTTCACTGTTGTTATTTTTATAATTTTCTTTGTTGGTTTAAAAATTTTTCTAATTTTTTACAAATTGATTTACTATATGGTAAAAAAGGGAGAGATCTCAAATAACGAGAATTAACTTCACTGCAAATATTTAGATTTTTACATACATATTCTGCACTTTGTACATACTTACTTTCTTATTATAAAACTTTATTTGTGACGCGACATGACGAAAGGGACCTTATCTTGCCAGGAGTAAAAATCGAGTTTTTGATAGCAAGAGGACAAAATTCTGAACAACATGACACCAAAAATGTCAAAAACTGACGAAGTTACAGCATTTTGAAGTTTTTATTTCAAAAAAGGTAGTTTCGAGATAATTGAGGTTAAAGTTTGACTATGCTTTTAAACGTGTTTTTTAGGATTTTGGCTGCCCTTGTGTTTATTTTGATTTCGTTTGGGAATTTTACCCACCAATTTTCAATAATTTTGGCATTTTTATGTTCATCCATTTTATTTTTATGTAAAAACACGCTTGTTTGACGTTCCATGGGTTTTAAAACTGAGAACTTATTGTACTTATTATACCATGGACTTACTCATGGCCCCATTAAAAGGTCCACTCGAAACGCCTGCCGATTTTTTGAAGAGTTGTGTTTTTAACGTGCAATTGTTTTTGTAGCAATTGTTTTTGAGATCTTGTCCATTTTTTACAAAAGCAAATACATTGGGTTTTGACATCTTTAACATAATTTACACAAACAAAATGGGTGTTGTTTTTTCTATTGTTGCATTGTTGTAGTTTTGCGCAGACCTACTAGTTGTGCCATGGACTTACTGTTTATTGGCGTTTGGAAAATTTCAATCTGAGCGGACAGCTTTGACTATAAATTTGTACATATTGGTAATTTTCTGCAACAACCTCATAAGTCAATAATCACAAATTTTAACTTAATAACATTAATGCATAGTTTATAATTCTTATGAAGATATTGTAAAAATTTCTTATGGAGATATTGTAAACTCAACTCTTGAGAGAAGAATAAAATTTTCTTTTCCCATTATGTTGTGTGTAAATTTAAATTTTGTAAATTTTGTGTTATGACGATGTTGCAGCAAACAAGCGATATGTACATATAATGTGCTGTTTTTACAACACACAAGTGATTAAACGTGTAGTAAAATTTATATAAAGTGCTCAAGGTTTTTTGAGTTTTTTTCATATAATTTTACACACGTTCAATCACTTGTGTTGTGAAAACAGTACATAGGGCTTATACACAAATACAAATATATTCTCAGATCAAAATAAATCAAATAACTTTTCTGAAATCCGCTATTTTTCCTCTGATAGGGGTTAAAAAAATCAGTGCAAGTTAAACTCTCATTTGGTTTAAAATGTGGTTAAAACAGCAAATCTACAAATCAGGTAACATATAAACCATCTCTAAACGCTTAAAATTAGGCGTTTAAACTACCAATACAATTCATATGAATTTGGCAAAATTTATCGTAGTGCTGCCACACTATTGATTTTTTAACCCCTTTCAGACAAGCAAAGTTAATTTTGCAAAGTCTTGAGTTTATAGAAGAGAAGGGAAAAGAGCATAGCGGGTGAGTACATACTTTGCTGTACTCACAAATTCGATTTGTTTTTCGTTCGTAGATTATACCTGAAGTTGGCTGCAACTTTATATTTATATACAGCGTTACCAGAATCTTTGGAATGAAGATTGTCATATGGCGAAAGAAATCATATTTTGAAGAAGAAAATCTTAAATTTTTTTTTTCTTAATTTAAATTTTTTAAAACAAGGGCAAAATAGTAAGAATTATTAATTTGTTATACTTCTTATTATTTAAATTGAAATACATAAAAACATAATTCGTCAGTATATGAAACTTTATAAAAATACATTTTATCTTTTCACAAATATTTTTTTTATCAATATTCTAACTGCCTATTTCCGATGTGCGAAAGAATTATTTACTTCTTACAAATACAAAGAAGGAATTCTTTCGCACATTGGAAATAGGTTATAATATGCCTTTTAAAAGATTTTGTTTGTTGTGCTTAATTCCCTTTTTAAATAATTGATAACAAATACTGAAATTTATTGTTGGAGGATAAGCTGTTCCTATGCGCATTTCACTGGTTGCTTAGGCCAGATCATCAGGAAACGTTCTCCTAAATAATTTTAAAAAAGCCAAAGCTATCAGCAAACAAAACTACAGAGGGAATGAGAATTACCTACAAACACTCAAAAAGTCTTGTTTGCAACGATATCAAAGCTTAAACACAATACCAAACAATAATATGCCTTTTTTTAATATTTTTTTATGTCCAGAAATAGTGATGCAATTTTTTGTATTCTAGATACTGGGTACAAAAGTGTGCAGCACCAATACACATCAAGCTGATGCAAAACTTCATTGTTTTAAAAATTTACTGTTTAAATAATCGTGTATTTTGTATAAGCAAAATTAAAGTAAAAATCAGAATTTCTAAAAATAAAAAATCATCATTTGAGATAAAAATCTTTAATCATATTTTTGTTTAAAAAAAATAATCCAAAATATGATAACATCAACATTCTGGCAACGCTGTTTATATATAATATTCAAACAAGAGAAAACAACAATTTGTCAAATTAAAATTTGTGTATCTGAGCACCAAACAAAGTTTAAAAGAGAATTCAACAAACTTTGTCAAAGTAAACTTTGCCTGTCTAAAAGGGGACATATTGTATATGGGGCACTAATTTGCAGATGTTGCATTACCTATCAATTGAGTACATTTTACATAGTTGAGTACATAGGGCTTATCAGTGGGGTTTATCGATTCTCGCCAGAGACTCTGGTCTCCTGCAGACAAGCGTAGAGCTTTGCGGGATAAGCATAAGAAAAAAGAAAAAATATATATAAATTCAAGTATAGTTCAACTAAACCAGCTTTTAAACATTTTTATGTCAAAAGTCATTGCATTAGAAAATTAACTGATGCTATAATTGCCAAAATTTGCTGCAGAGTTGCGGCATCATCGCATAAAAACTTTTGACATATGAGAGTGATGCCAAGTTTCTTACAAGTGATGCTTTTACGAACATTAAACTTTACTAAAGTGCAAGTGATGCGCAACAACTGCATTTAAGAACGTAACCATACTTACAAGAAAAAATCATTGTTTAATTTAAAATAGCTGGATTTTTATTAAGTTTTGCATCTCCCCTAAAAGTTTTTTATAATTATGATAGGCCCTTTTGCATTTTATATGACGATATGGATATAATTAATTTATATTTGAATACTATTACTTTCTTAGGAATGTTTCGCTTTTAAAAAATTTTTATCAACTTCTTAGAAAATTCAGAACTGAACTTGGCTTATTTTCTATTTAAAGCGAAAACACAATTGTTATATTACAAATCCACTTGGAAAATTTAATATGTATGTATTCTCTATTATTATCAATGTGTATACAAACAAATGTTTCAACACCTAACACCAAAATAACAATTTCCATTTTTAAAATAAACACAAAAATTGTTATGAATTCCATACGATTCAGCGTGAATTTTGTTGTTAACGGAAACGAAAGTATTCACAAATATTAAGAAAAAAAAAGGTGAACGCATGTTTTTGAATTCTGTTAATAGTTTCATTGTTTATATTACAAAACAACAAAAAAAAAAGAACGTGTCGGACGAGATCATGTTTGGACGATGATTGTGGTAGAGATGAAATGCATTTTAAGGGTCTGGGTCAAATGTTATATATCTTTCATTTCCGCTATTAATCATCAGGAGTCTGACATGCTTACACGTAGAGAAAAAACATGTTTAAATATGGTCACCTTCAACAAAACTATTTTTAAAGAAAATTGTAAACATATAATGGTTTAATTTAACCATTTTATTGTCACCGACAACCATGTTATTGTTAAATTAGTCCTCCATCAAGAAGCGACAACCATATTATGGTTGCCTTTAAACATGTTATGGTTAAATATGACAATATTTTGTTTTGAAACTAACAATAGTACTTTCCTCTTTTCCAAGAGCAACATGCTATTGTTGAAAACGAAACATGCTTTAATAAGTTATAAACATATTTTAGTTATTATTAACCAAGACATGTTCGGAGGCAACCATAATATGGTTGTACCACCTTGATGGATGACTAACTTTACCATAATATGGTTGTCAGTGACAATAATATGGTTAAATTTAACCATCATATGTTTACAATTTTCTTTAAAAATTGTTTTGTTGGAGGTGACCATATTTAAACATGTTTTTTCTCTGGGTGTACTTAACCTTAGAATTACTAAAATTTTTCATAAATATATCTCGTGTATTTATAACAAAGAAATTTGTACCGAATTTATATACACATGTAGTTTAACTGTTACCATTTTCCAAATATACACACTCTTTTATTGTGATTATATGGAAAGTCTCATGGCCACTTCTCCAATCCTGCCCATTTTTTGCCCGGTGTTTCGTATAGATAATAACATTATTTCTTCGAAATGTGCCATGGCCACTTCTCCCGTCCAGTCAACTTTTTGGCAGATGTTTTGTATAGATAGCCAAACGTTTTTTCCAAATGTAAAAACTTTTTTCCGATATCGCTCATTTGTTGCAACAATGTAACTAATCAAAAATCGGCAATTTTGATTAAATATCACTAATGCATAGTAAATCAGGTGTTTAATGAAGTGGTGATTATTTAATATGACGATAATTACAAACTGAACTCTTGAGAGAAGAATACAATTTTCTTCTTTCATTATGTTGTGTGTAAATTTAAGACTTTAAAGTCGTTTTCTTTAAAACTAAAATTTTTGAGTTATGACGATGGTGCAGCAAAAGAGCAATGTAAAGTAATTGCCTACTTCTCCAATCTTGCTCACTTGTTGACGAATGTTGTGTATTTAGTAAATTTTGCGAGCATTATTCATGACAATTACACATGACACATGAATATTACACATGAATATTTCTTAAGCCTGTTATTTACCAAGCTATTTATACCAGATTTGAAAAGTTTTACTGCTGCCGTTCTCCAGCAATAGAGAAATTTATTTTGTCCTTGTATGGAAGTTGCCACGCCCACTTGAAAATTTGCCAATATTTAAAGCCAATGTTAAGCGCCGGGCTATCAGAAACGACTGTGTATATTTCAGAAAAATTGGATCAGTAGTTTAGGAGTCTATACGGAACAATCATACAGCCGCAGAAACAACGAACGCATTTTAATTTTTATTTACAGAGCAAGTTTAAATATGCATAAACTTTTTTAAAATATGCATGCAAATGTACCGAAAAATTTTTAAAAATTGCACAAAAATATGTACGCGAAAAGACACAAACCAATAATTTTTAACTAGTTTTATTTAAATTAATGCTTATTACAAAATATAATCATATGCTTTGTCAGTTTTCAAATTGGAATTATCGTCACACAAAACCGTTATATATCTGTGGTCATATCGAAGAGTAGCTTAAGTCGACTTTAAACAGAATTGAGTTATAACAGTTAGAAGAGGTGTCAAATCTTTTACTAAAATACTAAAATTTCTTTCTTAAACATTTACTTTTAGCCTCTATTAAAGCAAAAACTCCTAAAATAAAACTAAAGTAAAACTGGGGATATCTGCAAACTACAATATTCGACATAAGCTTCTATTTTATATTGGCTCTAGTTAGACGTTGCATAACCATACAAAACAGTTTCTTGAACTTACGTTACGGGCAACACTATATTTGATTAAAGGTGACGTAAAGGCATAATAAACCACACAAATTGCTTGGCAAACATGTCAAAATATAACGTTTGTACAAATATTTTGTGTTTTTAATTGGGGTGTCTGCTGTATGGATAAACATTTGAAGAAATGTTTGCAGAAATATTAAAAATTTTTAATATTTGGCAGACAGGTTGGATATTTGTCAAACTTTTTGTGGTGTCTAGTGCTAAAAGTAATAATTTCAGCGAAAACTTTGCAGAATAAAGACGTAGGAGAAGAAGCAATAAAATCATTTTCAGCCGTAATTTATAATTTTTTTATTAGCTTTGTTTGCCCCAAAACAGCTTTTTGTTTAGAGAACTCTTTACTACAAATTATTTTTCATTATTTTATATTTCTTCTGCGTTTTAAACAAATAGCGAGCAATATTACCGCAGCACAATCGTCGTCGGCATTAATTGAAAGCAAAACAAAAATGAAAAATTAGTGTTTGTACTCAATATGATTGTGCTGTTTATTGGTAAACCGAAGCAAAAACAAAGTGCATGTTTGCCAAGCAACTTGTGTGTCTTGTTATTCCCTTTACTTTAAAGACATAACCATACAAACTAATGAAAGTTTGGTTTCTATGGCCATCGTTACGGCAAGTTATAACGACGTTGCAGCAAATGAGTGTTATGTATATTCTGGGGCCTTTAGTTATTCTAAGTAGATATAGCCACGTCCGTCTGTTAAAGTTACGCTTACTTCCGAACGACTCAGCAGAAATTAACAATTTGGCTGTCAAATGTCTCCTTAGCAGTTTCGGATTAAAATCGAGCAGAATCGGCTCACTAGGAAGAGAGTTAAGCACCCAAATGTGGAACAACCTCCCTTAAAAATTTACAAAAATTAACATAAATTGGATTGTCTCATTAAATTTCAGCAAATTCGTTTTATATATCATATATTCCGCGAATTTAGCCATTTTAATGGAATTTTTGGCATTCCTTATGGCTTAAGGGACTTTTAATCAATTTCATGGCTTGTTTGAAATATTAAAAACTTTCGCAAATTTTCGCAATTTTCGCGCAACTTTGTTGCTCTTCTCGATATTCATCGCCCTTATAAAGATACAGACAGGGTACTATTAACACTGGTGATTTATACGGGGCGAAAAGTGCAATTTATGACATTAGAAAGGGTAAGTTTTTCAGAATAAATCAAGCTACCCTTTTTGCGAGCGCAACATTTTTAAGAAACGAACATGAAATTGCATTTTTTTATTAAAAACTGAAAACAAAAATTTTTTTTGTGTTAAATTTAAAACTATTTTTATATTTTTTTTTTTTTTTTGAAGAGGGTAATTTTTTTTTTTTTTTTTTTTTGCTCAAAAAAAAAGTTCTGGTCGCTTTTTGGGCAGATAATGGGTTATGTATAAAAAAAATAATTTCTAAGTCAAGACGTCATATGCTAACAAATTTAAAAATCCTCGTCTTGACTTACAAATTATTTTTTTTATACATAACAAACTAGCGGCCCAAAAAGCGACCAGAACTACCTTAAAGGAAAACCCCTAAGCTTTCGTTTGAGCAAAAAAAAAAAATACTCGCTTCAAAAAAAATACAAAAATAGTTTTAAATTTAAAAAAAAAAAAATTTTTTAAAATATAAAAAAACAAAAAAAAATTATTAAAGGACTTATGTGATTAAGATTAAATTTTTTAGATTATTTATCTTTTTGTTTTTATTGTTATTATTTTACATTAATTTAATTATTATTACAAATAAATAAAAAAATTTTATTTGTCAACATCTCTATAGAAAAAGTGATTTTATTCCTGGGATTAACATATTGTGGGTATTACAGTATCGAGGGAATGAAATGCTAGTAAGGTATGTTATATACCGTCGGAAAGGTTAATTTGTCTAGTCTAGTAAAATAGTGCATATGCTAAAAATTGAAAAATCCTCGTCTTGACTTAGAAATTATTTTTTTTTTTTTTATACATATCCCACTCGCCGCCCAAATAGCGACCAGAACTAACTTAAAGGAAAAGACCCCTAAGCTAACTTTTGAGCAAAAAAAAAAAAATACCCTTCTCAAAAAAAATAAAAAATATGTTTTAAATTTAAAAAAAAAAAATTTAAAAAAAAACAAAAAAAATTTTTTCGAAAGTTTGAAGAAATAGCTATCTAATTTGTTTGGAACAAATTTTGCTAACACCAATAGATAATAAGTTACATGGATGAGAAAGAACACCGGTTTGGCCAAAATGTCAAATTTTGACCCCCTCTAACTCAGAAACTTGTTGACCGATCTTGTTGAAAATTTGTGTCTAAACTACTATCCAATAAGACTAACCTTGGTTGTCAAATCGGAAGACATCGATTTCAAAAGTTGGGTCACTTGACATGAAATCCCCCATATATATATATATATATATTTTTATTGCCCAACCTATTAAATAATGTGGAGCAAATCGGTAATGACAATAGCAATAAGGTTCTCAATAATATTGCGAATGTTGACATCCTTTAAACAGCAATAAATTTTGATATTGTGGTGAAATTTTGTTGGATAAAACAACTCAAGATACGAGTCCCACATAGATTTACTAACGTTTAAAAAAAACTTTGTTAAAAATAAATAACAAACTCCAATAATAATAAAGCTCAAATATAATAATTGAAATAATCGGTTGAATTGCTTAATTGAATTAAAAATCTAAAATAAATTTTTCTTCCAAATTTTTACTATTTTTAATTAGGCTTAAGTTCATTAAATTTAATTTTCATTAAATTATTTTTATGAAGAAAGGAATTTTACAACATGGGAAATTAATTAAAATTGTTATTGATAATTTTCATTCTTGACTGACCTGGGATTCGAAGCCAGGCTGGCTGTCGTGTGATTCGAACCCAGGCGGCTGGTTACCCTGACATGTTTCGACCTCAACCACTAGGTCTCCTCAGAGGGATTTGCCGTCTTACACTCGCAGCCATCGATGACTGCTGACGTCAGTAGTCAAACATCAATCCTTAAACCAAATTGTATTTTAACCTTTGGTAGATCGAAATTTGCTTTTTGAATGATTATCCATTTTTAATTGATCTCACATGTTTTCCTTACTTCTGTTTTTTCGTACTTTTGTCAAGAATTCTTCTTGAAGTCCAAAGTACATTTTTTGTTTATCATGTTTTTGTCTTTCTTTTTTCTTGTTGACATTTTTCAGCACAACTTGAAGGACAAATGAACACATAGAGCTTGTGCTTTAGCTTTAACAATAATTAGTATTGTGGTTATTTTGTTGAACTATTCATGGTTTTTAATCCAAATTTTTACTATTTTTAATTAGGCTTAAGTTCATTAAATTTAATTTTCATTAAATTATTTTTATGAAGAAAGGAATTTTACAACATGGGAAATTAATTAAAATTGTTATTGATAATTTTCATTCTTGACTGACCTGGGATTCGAAGCCAGGCTGGCTGTCGTGTGATTCGAACCCCTCTGAGGAGACCTAGTGGTTGAGGTCGAAACATGTCAGGGTAACCAGCCGCCTGGGTTCGAATCACACGACAGCCAGCCTGGCTTCGAATCCCAGGTCAGTCAAGAATGAAAATTATCAATAACAATTTTAATTAATTTCCCATGTTGTAAAATTCCTTTCTTCATAAAAATAATTTAATGAAAATTAAATTTAATGAACTTAAGCCTAATTAAAAATAGTAAAAATTTGGATTAAAAACCATGAATAGTTCAACAAAATAACCACAATACTAAATATTGTTAAAGCTAAAGCACAAGCTCTATGTGTTCATTTGTCCTTCAAGTTGTGCTGAAAAATGTCAACAAGAAAAAAGAAAGACAAAAACATGATAAACAAAAAATGTACTTTGGACTTCAAGAAGAATTCTTGACAAAAGTACGAAAAAACAGAAGTAAGGAAAACATGTGAGATCAATTAAAAATGGATAATCATTCAAAAAGCAAATTTCGATCTACCAAAGGTTAAAATACAATTTGGTTTAAGGATTGATGTTTGACTACTGACGTCAGCAGTCATCGATGGCTGCGAGTGTAAGACGGCAAATCCCTCTGAGGAGACCTAGTGGTTGAGGTCGAAACATGTCAGGGTAACCAGCCGCCTGGGTTCGAATCACACGACAGCCAGCCTGGCTTCGAATCCCAGGTCAGTCAAGAATGAAAATTATCAATAACAATTTTAATTAATTTCCCATGTTGTAAAATTCCTTTCTTCATAAAAATAATTTAATGAAAATTAAATTTAATGAACTTAAGCCTAATTAAAAATAGTAAAAATTTGGATTAAAAACCATGAATAGTTCAACAAAATAACCACAATACTAATTATTGTTAAAGCTAAAGCACAAGCTCTATGTGTTCATTTGTCCTTCAAGTTGTGCTGAAAAATGTCAACAAGAAAAAAGAAAGACAAAAACATGATAAACAAAAAATGTACTTTGGACTTCAAGAAGAATTCTTGACAAAAGTACGAAAAAACAGAAGTAAGGAAAACATGTGAGATCAATTAAAAATGGATAATCATTCAAAAAGCAAATTTCGATCTACCAAAGGTTAAAATACAATTTGGTTTAAGGATTGATGTTTGACTACTGACGTCAGCAGTCATCGATGGCTGCGAGTGTAAGACGGCAAATCCCTCTGAGGAGACCTAGTGGTTGAGGTCGAAACATGTCAGGGTAACCAGCCGCCTGGGTTCGAATCACACGACAGCCAGCCTGGCTTCGAATCCCAGGTCAGTCAAGAATGAAAATTATCAATAACAATTTTAATTAATTTCCCATGTTGTAAAATTCCTTTCTTCATAAAAATAATTTAATGAAAATTAAATTTAATGAACTTAAGCCTAATTAAAAATAGTAAAAATTTGGATTAAAAACCATGAATAGTTCAACAAAATAACCACAATACTAATTATTGTTAAAGCTAAAGCACAAGCTCTATGTGTTCATTTGTCCTTCAAGTTGTGCTGAAAAATGTCAACAAGAAAAAAGAAAGACAAAAACATGATAAACAAAAAATGTACTTTGGACTTCAAGAAGAATTCTTGACAAAAGTACGAAAAAACAGAAGTAAGGAAAACATGTGAGATCAATTAAAAATGGATAATCATTCAAAAAGCAAATTTCGATCTACCAAAGGTTAAAATACAATTTGGTTTAAGGATTGATGTTTGACTACTGACGTCAGCAGTCATCGATGGCTGCGAGTGTAAGACGGCAAATCCCTCTGAGGAGACCTAGTGGTTGAGGTCGAAACATGTCAGGGTAACCAGCCGCCTGGGTTCGAATCACACGACAGCCAGCCTGGCTTCGAATCCCAGGTCAGTCAAGAATGAAAATTATCAATAACAATTTTAATTAATTTTCCATGTTGTAAAATTCCTTTCTTCATAAAAATAATTTAATGAAAATTAAATTTAATGAACTTAAGCCTAATTAAAAATAGTAAAAATTTGGATTAAAAACCATGAATAGTTCAACAAAATAACCACAATACTAATTATAAATTTTTCTTTGTACCAAAAGGCTGTATTATAGATTGTTTTCATTCATTTTATTCAGATACTAATCAAGACATATTAACAAAAGCGTTTTAATTGAATGTAAATTAAAACCTATTGAAATGCCTGATTACAAAATAAAACTAATGCCTAAAACAATTTCTACTTGCATTTCATCTACGTATTAGTTGTTTGTATAATTTTACTATTAACAACTAAACCAAAAATTAGAAAAATAATTGCATTTAATTTCTCCCTGCAGAATAGTCTATGTGATTGCAAAATTTTTAACAAATCTATAGATTAATTTTTGGTTACTGACCAACCCTCTTTGACTTTTAAGTACAATTTTATTAAAGTGTTTTTTTTTTTTATTAAAATTCTGATTTAAGTACAAGAGTACAAAAATCACTTTATGCCTAAAATATGTGACCTGCGTGTACTTTTTGTTCATTACTTGAGCCTTAAGTCTGCGAAAACATTTCATGTCACTTATTATTTGTTTACGTAGTTGGTGACTTTATGCCATAAAAATACATACATAAGTAGCAATTTCAATACAATAGACTGAAGGCGCCACACGAAAACAGAATTTAAACGATTTTTACATATTTACCACATACCACAAAAAATACTTATTACATTTCGCTCATTTACTTTAATAGTATCATAAATCAAAAAATACTTTTTTCAGTAAAAAATATCGCTCTGACACAAAATATATCGTTTATTTTAAAACCCCTTCGATCTTAACATAAAAGGAAAGTCTGTCTACTATGTATATGGAAAGATCCCATACATCGCTAAAGTGATTTATCTTGAATACCTCTTCAAGTTATAAGCCCGTGACTTGTCACGATTGCGTTTGTGGTCGATTGTAGGCAAACGCGGCTTCCATCTTGCGGAAAGATTTCTAATACCAACTGATCATTAAATATATAAATTACTGAGCAATGTGAGATTCCTATTGCTTTCATAATCTCTCGTATTTTCAATCTCAGATCGGCAAACATCATATCATGCATTTTTTAATTGTTTCGACGATAAAAACTTAAGCGGTGCACAGTGACTCCAGGAAATATGGTCCCAAAAAGAAAAATGAAGAATGGCACCCAATACGCAATTTTGGTGCAATTTTTTTGTTTTTTTTTTTTTGGGGCTCTTTTAATTTTTTCGTTGGCGTGTTTTTGCATTTTAAGTGAAATGAAAAATGACCCCAATATCACGGAATGAAAAATGGCCCCAAATAAAATCACAATTTTTACTTTGGGGCTATTTTTTATTTACTAATATAAATTGTAAATTTTAAAAAATAAAAAATTACCCCCTTTAGTTATCGAAGCCAGTGGTCGTGAGGAGAAAATCCTTGCGCCCGGCCGAAGGCCCAACCATGCTATCTATCGTGCGATTTTTAAAACCAAAACTGTATTACTTTTCAGGTTATTAAAAATCAAGATTTTGAAATTTTGGATTTTTAGACTTCGGATTTTGAAATTCGGGATTTTAAGTTACAGGCATATGAACCCAAACAAAATTTTTAATATAACTTTCTTTGTTTTATTTTTCAATGTTAACTTTTTTGGGGTTAAAATTCATTAAAATTTTAAAGGTGATTTTTCATAATAAAGAATAACCCAAATTTGGAGTCATATTTAATTTTTATTTTTAGGGCTATTTTTTTTTTGTATTTTTTCATGAAAAAATGGGGTCATATTGCATTATGAAAAATAGCCCCAAATTTAGGGTCAAATTTCATTTTTCTTGTGGGGCCATATTTCGCAGCTCCAAAAATTTAAGCTGAACGTCAGGAATGTTAGGCATTTTCCGTGTTTGTAGGGCCACAAATAAATTTAGTAAAACTCCTTTTGCCATTTAAATTGATGGTGCAGAGTTCCCGTAATAATTATCAATCCTAGCAGTGGTTTAGGTGATGGTTTTTTCACCAAAAGATGATCTTCATGAGCTCACGAATTTCACTTTTTATAACTTTTCTCCTCAAATCATGTGATAGTCTGCCAACAATTGCTATTAAATAACTACAAACTAAAAAACGCTGCTTATAAAAACTTTGACAGGAGTCAACTGACAGGTGCCTATTGAGAGGTGCAGTGTTGCCCTTTTATCTAAGAGGCGGAATATTCAAAATGTCATGTCCTCGTAGTTTCACAAAGTTTTCATAATATTGTAAGTTTTCTATCGAAACCGCTTAAAACTTTTAGAATATTTTCTTTTTTGTACAAAATTTTTGAATATACTCTTATTTTTATGTAAGTACATATAGACCAGCTTAAGCTTTGACCTTAATTAAAGCATAATCTTCTTTATGCCAATATGAAGCGTAAATTTTGAAATTTTATTAAGTAAATGAGACTCTAAATAATTTTTTTGATGCACAATACTATTTTCATATCTCGCATGATCATTAAGAGAGTTTTAACTCAAAATTGAAAAATTTTTAGAAGAAGCAAAACATATTTTTATTTAATATTTAAGGCATATGAAAAAGAATTTTTAAATCAACCATTTCATTACCAAAAAATAAACCAAATAGCACGATATTTTTCAGCGGGTGAAAAATAAATTTACAGTTAGTACCCTCTTTATGATCAAGTGCCATGTGTTTGTATGAACATAGCTTGTAAAACATTTTTAAACTCCACTATGAATTTTTTTTGAAATAAGAAACTCTTCTTAATAACTTCCTAAAGCCCGAGCCAACATATTATTTATTTAGTTCATTTATTAATAGATTGCAGCATTAACGAATATAGTAATAGATAAGATACTCTTCTAATGATTTCATATTTGATCTTAAAGTTCAAATTTATTAGAAAATATGTGTATTTGAAATATTATGTTTTTAAAACGAGTGTTCTTTTCATGTGCGAATGCATGGCATGTATGGCGGGGGTTTTTTGGCGTCAGACATGACCAATAGCGTGACTTGTTGTCATATCAATTATCACAACAAACTTGCAGCAATTTTGTAATTCCATTAGTTTTTACTGTACACATAGTACATTTTAAATGCCTTTATAATTTATAGAGATATTTCTGAAATAAAAATGTAATCTTAATTAAAACATTGAATTAATAAAAATCCATTAGGTATTGCTTTTTTAGTCACAATTAAAGTTTGTCATTTAAATATGGCAGCGTCGTAAAGAAAATAACGGCTACTACTAAAAATGTAAATAAACAAATACCTAAGTAAAATATTGAAGGAATACAACTATTTACAAAAACCTTTATACATTTATACAAAGAAAAGAACTTTTTTAAAAAATCTTTAAATAATTGTAAAGCTTCATTGAATTGTTGGTTTTTAATTGAAATTTCTGATATTTTCAAATTATGCTCAAATTTAATTTTCATTAAATTATTTAAGTGAGGAAAAAAATATAAATTTTTTTGGTAATTGTTATTCTTGACTAAACGGGGGATTGAACCCGGGTCGAATTTACATGTTTCGTGCATAACCATATTCCCATCATTCAAATTCTTTGCAGTTCCACCGTTTGCGCCACTGCAGCGGCTGCCAGTCTATAGTCAAACATTGATTTTTAGTCAATGCTATTTATTGGTGGATCGAAATTTGCTGCAAGTTATTACACAAGGGCAAACAATTTTATTTTTTTGAGCCGACTGAAACTTTGTTGCAATTTTTTTTAATAATTTGAGGTCGGTGATTTCAAATCTAATATCCATTTTAATTTGAACCTTTGTTTAAAAATTAAAAAATCAAAAAAACATAACTTTACTCTTCATTAAGCGATTTTTTAAAGATAAAATTGAAAAACAATAAAAAATTAAAAATGGCTGAGTTACGGTTGTTTAGGTAAAAAAACAACCGTTTCTCGCTGGGAGCCAATTGTGGTTTTTGAGCTTTATGAAAAATCATATTAAAGTAGCTTTCTAAGATATGTACATCCATAAAAATCGAGTGAAAATTTAATGATTTATGCTTAGTTCTGTGATAACATATTTTTCGTCTTTTTGTCACTCTATAAAAATCATGAAAAATCCAAAAGGGTGAAAAGCGTAAAGTCTTATGGCTTTCACGCAAAGTGACATAACCTTTGAACTAAATGAGACATAGATCATAAAAATCGATGAACGTGTTTCGCTTTTATTCACAAATAAGTGAAGGTACCTCACTCATTCCATAAATAGAACAGCAGCAAACACATGTTATTTTGTATGGAAGTCGCGATTTTTATCAATTGAGTTTTCTCTGTAAATTTTTTATTTTTTATGAATTTTTAAATAACAAAAAAAAATTTTTTTTTAACTGTTTTTTTTTTATTTCAACGATATCTCTAAAGCTACTGGGCAAATGTAAAACCAATTTAAGCACGGATAGTTTTGCACGGACCAGTTTTGGATTTTTTTTAACTGAATATGGTGAACCGTTTTCAAGTTATTCCAATATATGTAGTGAAAGTGCCTTAATATTGGACATAATGGTATATCGCAAATGGTAGATCTGATAGAAAAAAAATAATTGATTTGGATTCAGCGTCCCAACATTAATAACAACATTCAGCTCTTAATCAATTAAAACCTTATTGCCTTGTGTTATATATTTTCAATTTATTTACATGTTTCTGCCTTACTTTTGATTTTTCGTATTTTTTGTCAAGAATCTCAGCGCAGTCAAGAATGAAAAATTATCAATAAAAAAATTTTAATTAATTTCATGTTGTAAAATTTCTGTCTTCATAAAAATAATTTAATGAAAATTAAATTCAATGAACTTAAGCCTAATTAAAAATATCTAAAAATTTGGATTAAAAACCATTAACAGTTCAATAAAATAACCACAATACTAATTATTGTCAAGAATTTGTCTTTAAAACCTGAGTACATTTGTTGATGTTAATGGTGATGGGAAAATGTTTATTCTCGAAACATGTAAATTCGACCAGGGTTCAATCCCCCGTTTAGTCAAGAATAAATATCAAAAAAATGTTTTATTTATTTCACTTTGCAAAATTCCTTACTTCACTAAAATAAAATTTTATGAACTTAAACCCAATTTAAAAATCAAAAATTTCGTTTAAATAATAATAATAATAATATATTTTATAAAAAAGGAAGAAAATTGTCCGAATTCTATTTGTTGTAAAATAAAGTTTCGTTCACAACGTCAGCAACATTTTCACTGGTGTTCACAAAAATTCAAAAAAAATATTCACAACCACACATTTTCTTTTAAGAAACCGTTTGCAATTTTTGCCCAGAACAATATAACGTATTTTGTAATTATTTTTAAAACATTTTGTTTAAATTTTCATTAAAAACTTAATAAAAGTATTATAAACGTCATTTACAATTTCTGAAGAAGAAGTAGACTCAACTTTTAAAAAAAAAACTTTAGTTAAATTTTTGTTCGAAAAGTTAAAGGAAAATATGTGAAATACTTTGAGATGAAATAAGATACAAGAAAAAAAGATATCGTTGCTCACATTGTGAACGGAGCTAAAATTTTGATTTTGTTAAAAAAATAACTGTTAAGCTTTGTGCACAAAAAATGTGTGTAGTTGTAAAAAAAAATGTTTGCCAGTGAAAATGTTGCTGCCATTATGAAAGAACCTTTAATTTTGCCTTTAAAAATAAAGATTATAATACATTATATTATTATACAAATCTAGTTCATAATGATCAAAATGGAATACTTGACTTAGTTCTAAGACAGCGTGAAAAGACATAAAGTATTCTTTATTCAGAAAAATTGTAAAATTTAGTCTAATATTTTTAACAAACACTAAAATACATTCACAACTGCTTCCACAACAAAATGGTGGTATTTGGTATTTAACTAAATTCAAAATACAAAGTAATAAAATTTTTGGATAAATTTAACGGTAGTGGCTTTTCCAACTCAAAAACCCAGATTCCCGTAAAAATGTTCTCATGGCACACATTTAAAACTCATGTAATTAAATATATGTGTATGTATGTACTTCAAATGTAGTAACAAATAAGTCGTTACATGGAAAACTAAATATTTGTTACCTGGTTTTTAGGATTTTCCAGGTAGTCTTATTGAAAAATTCAGGTAAAGACTGGATTACATTGTGCAAAATCACTTAAAATATAAAACGCTTAAAAAATAAATGAAAATTTACCTCAAGAAAATTATGCACGTACTATTTAAACAATACTAAAGAAATGTGTCATTTGTTTGTGTAGACTGAAACAGTGATATTGCACACACACACACAAACATCCATACGCACTCAAAAAAGGACACACATTTACTAAAACTTACTCACGTTCTCATAAAACACAAAACGAGACCTGGAACAAAAACGGGCTGTTTTTAACAATTTCTTAATAAAGAAATAAAAATATAAAACCAGCATTATCAGCAAGCAGTTAGTCATTACAAATTTATCTTTCATACGTGATAGATCCTAGATCCTTAGAAATATAAATAAAGCTAAATAACAAAGTTATTGTTTACAAAACATTTACTAAGATTGTAAGATTTTTTTTTTAAAAAGTTCTTTAATTATTAACTTAAATAATAATCTTTATAATTACAGATATAAGTAAATAAATTTTAAATTTGATTCACCTGCGGTCCGCAAAAGTTTATAACGAAAATAAACCAACTTTGTGCAAAAATAAACATGGGAGAACAAGAAGAAAAAGAAACTCCTCAAGCCGAAAATACTGCGCAGCAGGAGGTTGCTGATGAACCCAAGGAAACAGATAAAATGCTTGAGAAAAAAGACGATGAAACCAAACAAAGTAGCGAGAAATTAGTGGAAGACAAAAAGAAATCCTCTTCAAAACCTTCTACGCCAACTTCAGAAAAGAAAGATAAAGAGAAGATTGAAGCAGGGGAATCTAAAACCAATGGAGGCAGTGAGGAAATAATAGATATACCAGAGGGCGGTGCTAAATCGGAAACAGCTGAGGGCACCGACGAAAGAAAGTTATCGGCTGAAGAACGTGAGGTTAAGCCGAAGAAAATACCAATTGGTGGTTTAAAACTGCCCGGTTTCTTTATGAAAAATAAGCCCAAGTCAGATGGTGACGGTGCTGAAGGTGAACTGCTAGAAAAGGAGAATAAAGACGCGGAGGAGGGAGAGAGAAAACCAGCAAAAAAAGAGGATAAACCAGCTAAAAACTTTGGTGAACGCTTAAGAAATTTTTTCGTACGAAAACCAGCTGAAAAACAAGCCAAGCAGCAGGCTTCAGCCGCAGAAGTTGATAATAAAAGTGGTAAGTTTGGTCTTTTTTTAAATTATTAGGAATAATTTATACAATAAGCTTTTTCTCACTTTTCAGAAGCTACAGCAGAAGCAGCTGAAGCTGAGGGTAATGAACAACAAAACTTAGAAGGCCCGCCAAAAAAACGCGGCCTTTTAAACGCTATTAAATTGCCAATAGCTAATATGGTGCCGAAAAAGAAATCCGATGATGATGTTGAGCTAGGCATGGGCAAGGCTGGTTTGGCTTCGATGGAGACCTTAGACGATTCTCTAAAGGATCAAGACTGTGTGGACAAGGCTCCAACTAAAAATAATGGTGTTGATGAAATTGCCAAAATAAAGAAATCTCCCAGTGGAGAAATTAAACAAGCTTCGGATGAGAAATCTCCAGAAGAAACAGATGAGCAACATGTATCATTTTTCCAGCGGTTGCGTTCATACAAGTGTTCCGTTGATGATGCTCTTATAGGACTAGGCATTATGCTGTTTGTGCTGCTAATTACTGTTATTGGTTACGTTCTCTCACACGAGACTCTTACCTCTCCCCCTATAAGAGAAGGCCGTTATATGGATGCCGTTACTGGTTGTGGCATGGTGGAAGGTCTGAAAGAAGATGGTGCTTTTGCTTTTAGAGGAATCCCCTTTGCTTTACCTCCTGTAGGCGATAGGCGTTGGCGACCGGCTCAAGTAATTGAGGGAATTGATGACTGTTGGAATGGCACTTTGAAGGCTCATAACTCCAGTGAGCTTTGTACCCAGAGCCTAGGCAATGGCACGGTGATTGGTGATGAGGATTGTTTATATTTGGATGTGTTAACACCTCATGTACGCTACGATAATCCCTTACCAGTAATTGTTATGATTGGAGCTGAAAGTCTAACCGGTCCTTCACCTGGAGTTTTAAGACCGTCTGCCCGTTACTCCCGTTCTCATGATGTAATTTTTGTACGACCCAATTTTCGTTTAGGTGTGTTCGGTTTCCTTGCTTTAGACGCTCTTACAAAGGACACTTATCCCCATTCCTCGGGCAATTACGCTTTATCGGACATTATTGCCGTCCTAAAATGGATCAAATTGAACATCGCTCATTTCGGAGGAGATCCTAAATCAGTTACTCTTTTGGGCCATCGAGCTGGAGGCACTGTAGTTTCAGCGTTAGTTACTTCAAAAAAAGCTGAAGACTTATATACAAGAGCCTGGGTGTCCTCAGCATCGGCCATTTTACCAGGCAAAGCTTTGGCGGAATCTGAAAAACGCAACCAAGAATTTATGCAAGAAATTGACTGCCAAGATGTTGCCTGCTTACGCACTGTGTCCAGCGAAAAATTGTGGGAAGCCACTCCAGACACCTGGTTACATTTCCCTCTTGATATACCAACCTTAGAGGAAAACTCCACTGCTCATCATGAGTGGCTTGTTATTGACGGTGACATCCTACAAGAACATCCAGCCGAATCTTGGAAAAAAGAACACACCGGAAAACCCAAGCTAGTTATGGGTACAACTGCTCATGAGTCACATACTGATAAATTGCACAAACGCACCAACTGGACGGCTGAAGAAATACGCAACTTTCTGGAATCCTCTAAAATCGGTACTCTTAATCTAACTGATGAAGCCATACAACGTTACAATGCCACAGACTATCGTGCTCTTATCTCCATGATCACTGATATACGTACTATTTGTCCTTTACTTACCAATGTACGCCTCCAGCCCTCAGTACCCTTCTATGTGGTTACCCAGGGTGATGGTGAGGATAAATTAGCGACAGTTGATGCCGATGTCCAGGCTATTTTGGGCCGTTACGAGCCTCACACGGTAGAACAAAGACGTTTCGTATCTTCTATGCAACAACTTTTCTATTACTATGTCTCCCACGGCACCATGCCGCAGTACGAACCAAGAAGACGAGTTCTTAATGTTGGCCAAGATCCTCTGCCACAAGAAGACTATCCCAATTGCAATTTCTGGATTAGTAACGATATAGTTCCCCGTTATGCTCGCGTCGATTAAGTTCACAGTAAACGATACTGAGACGAAAATGATGATCCTTAAATTATGACTGATTTAGTTTATATTCTCACCCACACTCTAACAAATTAAATATATATAATTTTTTTTTTCTTTTTTTGGATTTTACCTCATTTTGGATATCCTTTTGTGGGTGTGTAAAAAAAATGAAATCTGCAATAAGCAGACGTTAAAAAAATCTCTTAAAAAATGTCTTCTACATTCTCCTTTTTAAAACCCCATTTTGGTAGTTTTATATTTAAACTATTTTAAAAATTAAATTTATAAAATAATTTCCAAAACCAACTTCGCAAAATTCTCAACACTTTTCATTTTTGTTTTTAGTTTAGCTTTTAAGCAAATTTAGTATTTAAAGTTTTGTAAATTTTATTAATAAGTTTTATTTTTTATACATAAAAAATTTATTTTTTTTTTTTATTTTTAAATAATAATTAAGTTATAAACTAAAGAAAAAATAATAAAGAAATAAACATACAAACATAATAATTTATGCAAAATACTTGATATAAAACAAAAAACATTCATACGTATTTTTTATGTAACTTATAAATAAAAACAAAAACAACATTTTTTAAATAATAAAAAAAAATACTTTAAAAGTATTAAAAATTTGCAATCTCTTTTTTGTTTCCGTACACACTATGCACTGTGTATTATACATGGACATAATACATACCAAATAATGTTAATTAGATCGTCTCACCGTAAAAAAAAATAAAGAAATACATTTTGAGTTTCTTAATTTTTTTAATAGCCTATTTCTAATGTGCGAAAGAATTCTTTCTTTCGTATAACTACATTGAAAACAAAAACAAATTTTTAGAATTTTTAGAATTTGTTTTTGTTTTCAATGTAGTTATTCGAACGAAAGAATTCTTTCGCACATCGGAAATAGGCTATAAATGAAATTGTGGAAATTTTCGTAAAAAAAGTTTTAAAGAACATATTTGAAATTTTCATTAACAAATTTTATGATCTTTTTTCGAAATCTTACAAAAAAAAAATTATAATTAATTACCATTTTGTATATAGGTATGTATGTATATTTAAAAAAAAATTAACAAAAACGGATTGAATTAAATTCCAATACGACTTTTCACTTAAAAACTACATGCTTTTCCTTTGGGGAAAATTCCATTTTGTGCAAAATTGTTGTAGGAAACTTTTTTCCGAAACGGTATTTTTTATGCATTTTTAAACATTTTATTAAGATTTCAGCGAAATTTTTTTTAATATATTTTACGGTTTGTTCTAAAATTTGCTTAAACAACCTACCTAGAAAGATCGATTTTAAAATCTGCCTTTACGTTTAAAAGTCTTCTCTCCAAACTGTTAAAACTTATGCCGGCCATACACTACATAAACTGCAGTGCTTAAGTCTGGCACCGCGTAAACGAAACTTATGACAAACACTATACAATTAAACTGTGCAATATTTTATTTTTAATTTATAAGCGAATCAGGAAACGTGCAAATAAAAAAAATTAAAACAGTTTTTCCTGTTAATTTTTCCATTAACCTTTTTATTAGGATTCGATTTTCATAAGTCTATTGCTGCTTTTAATGAGTCAAATTTTTTTTCGCGCTTTTTTGTTGTCAACTTTTAAAAAGCCGCGATCAAACTGTACAGTTTAACAATCTTGTGGAAATATAAAAATCATTTTTATTGTTTTCCTTAAGTTATATTTTTATTCGACCTTTAACATTTTTATTTTTACTCCGTTCACTGCGTAAATAGCAAAAACAACGCCATGGCGTAGTGTAGTGTATAGCCGGAATTGTTAAAATAAAATGTAACGATTTCTTAAAAAAAAACTCGATTTTTTAGTCGGAAAAAAGTAATCTAATTTTTTATTCTTTTTTTAAGAGTTCTTGAAAAATCTAATTTTTTAAAAATTTGAACCAGATCACCAATTCGAAGAAATAAATGTGATGTTATTTTATCATTTATGGAAAAAATCATTATGTTTTAGTTTTTGACAGAAAATCGATTTTTATTCCAAAATAGAAGTTAAAAACTTTTAAAATTTTATCATAAAAAATTGCGAAATGATGACATTATTTTTTAAATACAAAACAAAAAGTCAGTAATTTTAAATCTGTAATTAAAAAGGGAAGCATTTCCGATACCAATTATTTAAAACTAAATCAAATTTCGCAAAACCCACGACAAGTTTAAAGTTATGTAAAAAGCGTTTAATATTGTCACTGCTATTCAAAGGCATTCGATTAGACATTTGTGATCGAAATTAAAATAAAATAAAACTTTTTTTAATGCCGGTAAAAAGTAATTATAATTTTTTTTATTGTGTGACTATTATTTTTGTAGAGTATTCGACAATTTTTTGGTCCATATCTACTTCATTGATATATATAAAAACATTTGAAAACACTGATGCAGCGCAGTGATGCATTTACGAACGTACCCATTATTTGCATAAACTTAAACAAACAAATTTAGGAAATTATACAACAAAAACAAACAAATAGGAGTACATTTTTAAATTAATTTTAACATAATGAACTACATATTACAATATTAACATTTGGGAAGCATTTATTTATTTATACATAAACATATTATTGTAGTTAAATCCAAAATTAAATAAACAAAAACACAAACTCTTGAGACTGTTATTGAAAAACCAAAATCAACAAAACAAAAAAAAACGAAATATTAAAACCAATTTTTTTACTCTGCTACAATTAGAATTTGAAAAATATAAAATTATCTCTGTGTATTCAAAAAAGTAATAAAATTCATTTACATAACTTCAGACGCAACAAAAAAGGATAAAAGAGAAAAGAAAAAATATACACTAGTGACCAAAGTTCTTTTATTGTATATACATAAAAAAAATATAATGGGCACAAGAGGGTTAAACATTGGAAACTCGTTTAAAACCCAGCCTTAAATTTATTAATACATTTTTTTCCTTAGTTATAAAAAAAAGTTTATAAATTATACAAAAATACTATACAATAAAAGTTTTTCATAAAATTTGTATGTAGATGTTATGAAATTAATTATTGAAATGCTTTAAAAACGATTTGATCCTTTCAAAAAAAAAAAAAAAAAAAAACAAATATATAAATGTAATTTCTAATCCGCTAATAAAAGAAAATAACCTTTACAATTTTATATTTATTTAATTATTTTTACCTTTCATTCATACATATACGTTTTTACAATAATTACTGTTTGAAAACCGATACATTTATTCTGGTTAAAAAAAAAATATGTAAATCAAAAGATGTAAACGATGTAATTTTATGCATACACATGTATGTACATGTATACATTTACATTTATACTTATATACATATAAAAATACGAACATTTAATAAAACATAAACCTTAAACAAAAACTTAAAAATAATTAAGAATCAATTTTATTTAAACAACTAGTAGGGCTGCCAGATACATTTTTTCATCCTCTCCCAATTGAAAATTAAATGCCCAATATATCTACGGCCTAAGTTATAAAAAATAAAGCATGTCAATAAAGGGTTTATGAAACGGATTTTGTATGAAAACAAAATAGTATTTTTTTAATAAATAATATTGAATAGAATATTTGTTTTAATATATGGGGGATTTCATGTCAAGTGACCCAACTTATGAAATCGATGTCATCCGATTTGGATGAAATTTGCACCAGGGTTAGTCCTATTGGATAGTAGTTTAGACACACAACAAGATCGGTCAAAAAGTTTCTGAGATAGAGGGGGTCAAAATTTGACATTTTGGCCAAACAGGTGTTCTTTCTCATCCATGTAACTTATTATCTATTGGTGTTAGCAAAATTTGTCCCCAACAAATTAGATAGCTATTTCTTCAATCTTTCGAAAAAAGGTTTTTTTTTAATTAACTTTTTTTTTATTTTTTTTTTTGAAGCGGGTATCTTTTTTTTTTTTTTGCTTAAAAGAAAGCTTAGGTCTGTTCCTTTAAGTAAGTTCTGGTCAAGTTTCTAAGTCAAGACGAGGATTTTTAAACTTTTAGCATATGCACTATCTTGAATTTTTTCCTATTTGTGTGTGTTTCTAAAATTATAAAAATAAAACGCTGAGAAACTAGACAAATTAACCTTTCCGACGGTATATAACATACTTAACTAGCGTTTCATACCCTCGATACTGTAGTACCCACAATATGTTAATCCCAGGAATAAAATCACTTTTTTGTTGACAAATTAAATTTTTTTAATTTATTTATAATAATAATTAAATTAATATAAAATAATAATAATAAAAACAAAAAGATATATAATCTAAAAAATGTAATCTTAATCACATAAGATCCTTTAATAAATTTTTTTTTTTTGTTCTTTTTAAATTTTTAAAAAAAATTTTTTTTTATATTTAAAACAATTTTTTATTTTTGTTTTTTTTTAAGGGGCTACCTTTTTTTCTTTTTTTTTTTTGCTCAAAAGAAAGCTTAGTTTTTTTCCTTTAAGGTAGTTCTGGTCGCTTTTTGGGCAACCAGTGGGTTATGTATAACTTGAGTCTTCCATCGACAAGCGGTATAAAAGCATGGAATTCAGCGGTGCCATCGATTGTTTCCGCACCATCGAATCTGCTCTTCAGTGTTTTTAATGTTTCCTCATGATCATCTTTGCTACTTAAAACTATTTTAGTTTCTTTACAATAATTCTTTGCCCAAAGGAATAAAGCAGTCGCATCTAAGATGCGATCTTGATGAGAGCACTGGAGGCTATAATTCGCTGCATTTCTTTTGAGGTTTGCTCCAACACCATCACATGCTCTTTTACTATGAGCAGTAGGATGAAAATGCCACTCAGCTGGCATTCCAAAATCTTTTTCATGAGCTATCAGATTTGCGCAGCTACTTTTGTTTTTAAAATGTTGACGAGCTCCGTCAGAAACGTAGTATACCTTCTCTACTGTTTGGCGACCTAATTTTTGATTTGGCGACATGGCGATTTATAAAATAGTTGGCGACTTTGTTGGCTATTTTTGATGAGCCATGAATTTGTTTTGAAATTTGTTAAATTCAATAGGAAAATATTAAATTTTTTTTATTCTAGTATTTCAATGTATGAAATTTGATGCATTCATATGTATGACCAGTATTTAAAACTAAATTATATTGAAATGGCTGATGAAGATAATGAAAATCTTCGAGAATTTTTTTTTCACATATGTATAAATGTGCTCTTGAAGGAAGTAATAAGTAGAATTCTTTAAAAAATTAATATAATTAAAGTTTATGAACATTTTTCCATTATAAAATATGACAAATTATCACTGATAAAATTCGTTGTTGTTAAAGATATTTTAAAAATTTTTATGAATCCTAACGTACCTTTGGATGTTAATGAAACACAATGGAAAAATACCGTTTGTTAAAAGAGAATTTTAATGATGATATTCAATCTTATTTAAATCAGTTTAGACTACGTACCATTTAAAGGAACTTGCATTGACTGTTCTGGTTATTACAACTAGTAATGCCTGTGTTGAAATACCACTAAAATTCGCCTTCGAAGTAGAAAGCGATATGAAGTTTTCGACACGTTTTAACGAGTTATAAGTTGAATGTAAACAGTACATGTTGCATTTCTTTTGTTCCTTCACAATGTGTTCCAAAAAAAGAACACAAAAAGGGAGTCTTCTCGGTGAAGTATATAGCGTTTTAGATATATCATAGAACTGCAACTACATACAAATGTATTGTATATCCAATATTTGTTTAATACTTACCGCAAAAATTATTTTTTTGTCGCTTTGAGTAGACTACTATAAAATATTTTAAACATTGCATTTTGTGCTTACTAATTATTTTTTACTTTGTTCTAAATAAAATTAAACAAAATATATCTTTTTTGAATTTTTGGCGGATTTTAGCGATACGGAAGAAATTTTTTTTTTGGGATTTATAAAAAAATATTTTTAATTATTCTAAAAATACATATATTATTGTCAAAAACTAAAAAATAAATGCTTTGGCGATTTTTGACATTGATTTTGGCGAAAAAGTTCAAAATCAATCTGACAACCCTGTTCATAAATTGCAACGGCATCAGCAAGGCGAATTCATGTATATGGTGGTGTCGATACTACAACAGGTAACAACACCAAAAACACACCAATGTATTTTTTTGTTGCTTTCGTTGATCGATATGTCAAAAACAAAACACGTCCCTTTGGTGTTATAATTCATCACCCCCAGAAGGTATGTTTATCGTTATAATCGCCAGCGGCTAGGAAACAGGGTCCAAATAAATTATAATATTGGATTTCTGATATTGAAAATCTAGGTGGAGAGTAGAAACATGAAATACTATGTTTCGATTTAGCTCTTCAACGCAAATGTTCGTTGCTTGCAAATAATCTTCACAATGATCACACATTAAGTAATGTTTGATTCGGGCTTTTATCAAAATGGCAGAACCTCCACAAGCTCTATCTCGAGTGTTAGAAAAAGGATATTTTTATTTATCACAATGTAGTTGGCTTTCTAATACAACAAGATATGATATCCTATGAATTAGTGTCCTTGGTATAATATAAAATATAACCATTGATTTTAAACGTATTTCTTGAGGTCATGGCCCAATTAGTAGGAAGGTTGCTCGAAACGCCTGCTGCTTTTTGTAGAGTTATGTTTTTATCGTGCAATTGTTTTTGTAGCAATTGTTTTTGACATCTTGTCCATTCTTTACACAATGCATTGGATTTTGACATCATAAACATAATTTACACAAACAAAATGCGTGTTGTTTTTTCTATTGTTGCATTGTTGTTGTTATCGCAGACCTACTAATTGGACCAGGTCGATGGGTTTCAGAAACAATCATAACATCAATTTGTTTATTTTTAATAAAGTATTATAGCTAATTTTTATGTTGGCGGATGCCGTTTTTAAACAGTTCATGGCTTGTTAAGTGCAGCTTGCAATAACAACGATTGCATTATTAGCATTTCCTGCATCATATTACCAATTGTGTTCGTGAAATTATTTACTGTTTGCACTAGTGTTTCCATGGTTTTTTCTAAACGGCTTAAATTAGAGTTGGAGTTTCATCATTATTTGGCGAAGCACCTTGCATTGGTATATGGTTTGATTTTAGGACGTTAGTGTAGGAGGTTATTTTAGGAGTTATTACTAGGGTTCGGTACCTGAATACCATTAGTGTTTAGATGATTTGTTACCTGCGTTTGAGGGGGGTTAGGTTTCGGGCCAACCGAACGCTTGACGATTAGTATGACAAAATTCTTGGCAGTTTAAGCATTGGACGGTACCATTTCTTTTGTGCGGGTCCTCTATAGTGATCTACTGTTCAGAATGTATTTCAAATTGTAGATGGGATACGTTTCGTTATTAAGCTTAACGCCGCCAGGTGCTAGCTCAACTCGAAATAGTGGTTGGGGATTTTTTCCCCTATTTTTAATATCTGTTACGTTTTTTATTTTGAAGCCCTTCTCTTCTATAAATATTTTTATATCGTCAGCCAAATTTTCGTTATGAATAACGCTGTTAATATTTTGCTTTTTTCACTTCTCAATTTTCTAAGTATGAAACAATTTTAGAAAACACTCGAAGAAACTCATTTTCACTTCTTTTTAGTAAATTGCTTCCGAGCGAAGCCGGGCGGTCAGATAATAATTAAAAAAATGGAATACTTATGTGTTCATATTGGATTTTTCTAAAATGACTTTAATTTTAAAGATATTTAAAACTAATGTAACATTACAAATTTTGAATTTTTCTCACCAACTATTTTCTAACATACATATGTATCAATGATTCATGTATTTTTTGTATACCGCGCTGTATTTATGATGAATTCAAAAAAATTTTTGTTGTTAGTACACTATCGTTGCTGTTTACTACGTTTCTTTGAAAACTTTTTACCACCACTTGCTTTTGTTTTATTAGTATAAAACTTTGTATTCGAACGTCTTTGTTCTTCCCATTTCATTTGTTTTTCTGATGACTTGTCAGTATTAAAAATAGCATTTGAAGTACCGTGATCTTTTGTTTTACCTGTCTCCTCTAATAATTCCGCAAAGTCGTCTGCTGCAGCAAACAAGGAACTCATATCTTAAAAAAATAAATATTAATAATAATTGTTTGAAATAGTTTTCTTAACATTATTTTACCATCGCTGTGTTTTAATTTTTTGGCAAAATTACGTTCGTTCATATCTTTTAATGAATTTTTCTTTGATTTCTTATGTTTGGGTTCATCATCATTATCATCGATATCAATGTCACTGTATTGATCCAATTCATCATTAAAATCGTCAATATCTTCATCTATTGATGATTGATCATCATCGTTATCTCCTTCCTGAATTTCATTCAGATCGATAGAACCGTCCTCATCATCTGATAAATCACTCCCAGAAAAGACTTCTTTATCGTCGTCATCATCTCCCCAGTCAGCATCAATGTCTTCCATATTGTCTTCTTTATCGGATTTAACTTTTTTTGATTTTCCTTTACTTTGTTTTGTATCTGATGCGAAAGCTCCTTCGAATTCTTTCATATAGTTCAACTCTTCGGCATCGGAATCAATTCCCTCAAGCTTTTCGGACTTACATGGTTTTTTTCCAAAGAACCCATTTAGGTACTCTTCAAACTCATCGTCATCTACATCACCAGCTTTTACATTCTCGCCATCGTCGCTACCGTCGTCAGTATATTTTGATGCAACAGTTTGCTTACGTTTTTTTTCCAGATAGTTAAAAATGAAGATTTCTTCTTCGCTGCAATTGTTGCGAGTAAGAGACTTTACAGGCATACCACGAGGTCCGTAGGATACATAGTGTTTATGACCTATGGCTGACGTATTTGATTTGTCTTGATCTAGCTTTTTAGGATTTTTAAATGAAAACCTTTCCAGAAAATGTGGCAGACCAAAATCACGCAAAGGATCACCATAGTAATCAATGCGATTGTCTACAAAATAAATGCAGAAAAAAAACAATAACATAGTCACAAAAGCATTTTAAACCCATAAAACTCTTACTTTTTAAAATGCTTTCGGCAAAAACTTGCACCGTCGGATGAAAATGTTCCCGAAGCAACATCAACTCACTGCGTACACAGTATTCGGCTCCAGCAAATGCTGGCACTCTATGATAGGGATCATATTTACTGGGGGTTAACTCACGAACTTTACTTTCAATATCATAAGGTAAAACTTTGGAATGATGCCAAGATGATGCAATATTAGAGACCGGGATTTGGTCACTCTTTGCATCGTTAGGGTCGTTAACATCATCGTATTTCTCTTCTCCATCACTATCAAACTTTGACAATTCTTCATCCGTCACTGATACTTTTGTGCCACTATGTGGGGTTATGTTGTCAATCTCTTCAAGACCAAACTCTTTGCGTGTGCGCAACAGTTTGTGTATTACTATTAAACAACCAGCAGCCATATTTGAGGGCATACATAAAGACAATTGTAGTAAACGTTTTACGAAAGCTTGAGCACGAGGCACATTGGAATCGATAAATATTGCCTTGTGAACTATGTGCAACAATTGGGCCGCACTTTTAGCGCCAATTGTAGTTAGATTCAGATCAACCAACTTAGTATACAAGGCGTTGTAAAAACGATCACTTTTCTCAGTCTTTACAGTTACCAATTGAAGCAGTAAACCGAGGGTCTGTATGGAAACTCGTATATCGGCCAAGTGAACTAGACGGTATATGGTATCTTGCATTTCCTTGCTTAGTATTTCAGAGCTTCCCGATTGGGGCTTTGCTTCCAATATAGCCTTTTGTAGACATCGTAATATGGCCTGCATTGTACGGTTATTGATGGCACCCTTTTGAACCAGAACCTTAAATAGAGAAAAACAAATGTGTACTAATTTTGTGCAGACTTCGGCCCTGCCCGCAGGAGCAATGCTACCCAAAAAGCATAAAGCAAAGTGTTGAGCTCGATCTGAAATGTTATTACGAAATAATAGTTTTTCAGTTTCATTTACAATCACCCCACACATATTGGGATGTCTATGAGCAACATCAATCAAATGATGCAGAGCTTTGGAAGCAATTTTCGCTCCCGGATCACCCAATTTATTGATAAGCATGGTTAAAAGCATTTGTTCTTTTTCAGGGGCAAATGATAACAGCTGTGATGCTGTTACTATTGAAATAGTTTTATTGTTTTCTTGACCCGTCTGGATACCTTGTTGAATGTTTTTCAAAAACTCTGCAATGTCAACAATAATTAATAGTTTAAAGATATGATTTTCCAATTCAATTTAATATTCTCTTTTACCAAAATACTGGTCCTTAAGTTCATTTTCAAAATGCCAATAAGCATAAACTCTTCTTTGTTGCTCTTTAGTGAGAGTAGTATCTTTACGAATAAGTTTCCAATCGGCACCTCGCATTTGGAGTGAATAAAGCTTGCGGTGTGGAGGCAGTAATACTTCCTTCAATAAATCTGTTACAATTGCTATTACTTCTGCACTTGACTTATTCGATAATTTTGTAAATCCAACGAGCGTAGAAAGGGTTTCAAGATTGGCTAAGGGATTACTAGTGACTAACAAGGCACCAGCATTAGCACGATCTTTTGCAGTACCCTTGTGAATAGCAGTTTGAAGCCAACGAACATCGGCTGGATTTTCTGCAGAAAATTAAAAAGAAACCAATTATATCAAGTAAAAGTGCTATAGTCGGTTGTGCCGAATCTTTGATACCCTCCACCTACAGAAAGAATAATTTAGAAGTGGGATTTATATGGAGTCTATAAGTTGTAAACCAATCCTAATGAAAACTGGCTTCACAGTATTAAAATTCGTTGCGGTTATAGACGAATTCCAAAATAAGGTTTTCGAGAATCGTCTTAACTTGAGGCTTATGATAAATAATTCACGATATTCCCGAAATTTAGTCATATGTTTTCAAGACTTATAAAACTACGACGTACCACTGGGCTTTATATAGGGCCTATGGTAAATTATGGACCGAACTTAACTAAATTAAATCGTGATTTCTGATCATATAAAACGAATTTATGCAAAATTTAATGAAAATCGGTGCATTCCGCTCCCATTTTTAACAGAATAATTAACTTTAAGGTGGTGTCTCCACATTTTGGTCTATAAGTTTTTTTCTACTGAACAGATTTTCCGGATTTCAATTTGAAACTGCTTAGAATAACGTGAAACAATTTTGCACCAAGATGGTTTTTTTTTTTGTTGGGACTTTCGTGCTTGTGTTTTTTAACAAATTATATAACTTATTATATGGCTAAATTATATATATACTCGTAACTTATTTTATAACTTCTTTGAGAATAAATAAATCGATTTAGAATCAGTCAAGGGTCTTAGATTATTGTTAAAAGTTTCACACGAAAAGACAAACTTATTAAACAATCGGACAATCGGATCTACACATCGGAACGACTCGAAGCCACCAGTATGTGGAAGTTCTCACGACAATCGGTTTTACACACAAGAACGACACGGAGTTCAACGAACACCGACCAAGGATTGTCAACTTAGCAACACCTGTTCTTAAGGTCTCGCTGTTACAACGACAACTTATGGTGGAGGGTATAAAAAGGTTAACCTTTGATCAGTGTTATGAATACTTACGTTTCAAAAATATCACTTTTTCTTGGTCATAGGAAGACCGACAAATGTTGTACAATTCCATTTGATCATTATCTTTCATATCTATTATTTCCTCTGTGGCAGGGAATTGAGGATACTAAACAATAACACAAAATTAGTTTAAAAAACACTATATCAATTATATAGAAGACTTACCGCATAATACCATTTCTTCTGTGTATCATCCTCCTTACTTTTT
This sequence comes from Pollenia amentaria, assembly GCA_943735925.1. Lineage (NCBI taxonomy): Eukaryota > Metazoa > Arthropoda > Insecta > Diptera > Polleniidae > Pollenia > Pollenia amentaria. The sequence continues at coordinate 215,723,324 of OX031009.1, read as the reverse complement.
TGGTCATGTCTTTCCTTTGCCTTTTTATTTTCTCTTATTACAAAATAGTCCTCTTCTTCTTCGGCAGCATAATTTTGGCTACCATCGACTTCTGTCTTGATGGCTACATCATCTGTAATTTTTATGGACTTTTGTTTTTTCTTTAATTTTTGTTTTGTTTCACTGACGATTTCGCCGTCATCGTCAAATATTATTTTCTTCGATTTTGCATTAGTTTTAAGTTTTGGAACTGCCATTATAACCAATAATTAGTAATTTATTTTATAGTTTTTATTATTCTACTAAAAACAAAATTAAGTTGACGCTACTGCACGTGTTGAATGAGCTCAAAAATTATACACACCAGGCATGGATAACTAATTTATTGTAATGGAAGCAGGTGTGTATAAAATTAATTAAAGTTTTGTTACTAAAAGATTCAAAAGTTTTTTACAAAATTAACAAAGTTAATATTTGTCAGCACCTTTGCTCCGATAAAAATATTTTCCAAGAGTTTTCATTTTAATTATTGATAGATTGAAAATGAGCAATAGTAGTACACATCCCATTTCTGACACATCGTCTTCACGGACCTTAAGCGCTGATGAGCAACCCGAAGAGTACCACGAGCTACCATTGCATCCATTAAAAACAACGCTATGGTGTGGTTTATGGGCTGATGGAATCAATGGTAGACATTTGTTCAAAAATTAAGAAAATTTGAATGTTACCGCCGATAGTACCCATTATTTTGGTGAGCACTTAATTTCACGTTTTGCTATGGTAAATAAGCCACCTAAATCGTGGCCAATGCAAAAAATACCTAATGCAAAAGAATCTTACTTTCTACGACAATGACCCATAATCATATTCAAAAATAAAGTCGACTTTGGTGTTCCCATGCATTTAAAGCCGGCTTTAGTTTAAAGTATACATTATTTTGACTATGAGTGTGGGCCAATATCTTTTGGACTTGTAACTCTGTTAAAAACATTTTTACCCTGTTCACTGTCATCTCTAAAAAATTTTTTTTATTAGGCTAGATTACTGAAATTTGATAAATAAATAATTACCAAATTAATATTTTAAATATACATTTTTTGAACACGTGCTTCTATTATTGTTTTGAAAAAATAGCGCGTGCATGTCAAACAATAACAATACATGCAAAAATATATCAGAAAACATTACGAGTTCTATAATATTCATAAAAATGTAAAAAAAAAATTAAAATACGAAAAATTTTTAAATTTTGCGGCTTAAAATGTTTGAAAAATTATGCAAAAACGTTGTTATATGAATAAAATCCACAAATTTGCCGTTTTATAAAATCTGATAACTGATTTTGACAGCACCCTCAACTTTGAAGATTTTATTCATATAACAACATTTTGGAAAATATTTGAATTTATTTTCTTTAAAATGGAATACCCCACAAGCTTTTGATTTGACTGTCGGCCTTAATAGCCCTAGTTGCGTGCTATCAAAATCAGTTATCAGATTTTATAAGCCTGCATATATGGAGTATTTCATTTGAAGTCAAACCTTTTCTCAAACAACAAATGTTTCATAATGATTTGAAAATCATAGCATTCTCAACAAGAAGAGGAATTAGTTTGATGTTGAGATATGTATATATTTTCAACTTGCTTTCAAAATTTGCTATCATATGTTTTTAAAATGTAGATTTTAATATAATGTGAACATAAAAGCAATAAATATTTTTTTAAATTTATTATTTATTTAATAAATAATCCTCAAATTCTTAGAAAGACGAAATAATTGGCTCCTTTTTATACCCTTCACCGAAGGTAAAAGGGTATATACATATAAGTTTGTCGTTCGTAAATTCTACAATATTGATCTAAGATCCTATAAAATATATATGTTTGTATGTGCTGGCTCCTTATGAGAAGCGAAGTTGATATAACGATGTACATACGTCTGGCCATATGTCCGTCTGTATGTTGAAATTGGTTTTCCGAAGACCCCAGAAAAAACAAGTATTGAGTTTTTTTATAGAGAACATTCAATAAAAAAGAGTAAATAATTTGCTTTACACTTAGTGAAATATTTGGAAAGTTCTTCAAATTGAATGTAAAACTGCAAAAAAAAGGAATTCAGTAAAAACCTTATGACATACATATCATTATATAATCCATCAAGTTTTCAATAACGGTAAAAAAATTTTACATATGGCCACCTTAAATCAAAAAGGCCGTAAGTGACAACTTCAAAATATATTTTTTTGATTGATTATGTTGTAATTAACAAATATATAATATATAACTTTACGAAAAATAGAAATACCTATACGATAAATTTTTTAAAACAAGCTGAAAATACCTACATATACACAGCTTGATCTCAACACAATTAATATTTTAGCAGTTTACCACAACCAAATTGCACAGCTTGCCAAAATAACAACAACAGCAACACTCGGGTTTCGTTGAAGTTTATTAACCCTCCGTCCTACACATATTTTGATTTTCCACTGACCTAGCATTTACACATACCACTGCCAGTTCGAAAAACTCAACACAATCACAATTTTTTACTATTACACCCACATTTTTCGCAATGGCAGCTGCAGTGTCAACAAAAATTGCATGCGAGTGGAAAATTGCTGTCCATGTAGACCTTCTGCGCAAAGTACATGTCGCCATTTTTAAGATAGTTTAATGAAATTTGGTTCATATCTTTTTTGAAAATTTTAAGATTCGCCCCAGTTAATAATTTCGCATATCCCTCATACGAACTTTTTTCATAATAGAGTCTTTGTGTCCATCTTAATATGTTAGTATTTGAAAAAAAAATTCGCCCCAAATATATTTTATTCCAACCTTAAATAACTTGCGATATTAATTTTGGAATCAGTCCATATATGACCATGGCGCCCATACAAATACCACTCACGAAAATATCTTCTAATTCCATAACTCCCTTATAAATATTGGTATGTATTGATAAAAACAATAGTTACTGGGTGGTATTATTGATTCCGTTCCGCGATTGTGGAAAGCAATTTTTGTGCGGAAGAAAAATTTGCAATTATTCATTCCGCTTGTGCGGTATCTTTCCGTTGTTGCGGTATCATCTCAACCATTGCGGGAATGCCATATTATTGATACCGCAATATACTTATTTTCCCCCATTTTGCTTACGTTAAAATTTTACAGCGAGAAGCTAACGGCAGGAATGAAAATTTAAGAAGTGACATAAAATTTAAAAAAAAAAAATTTGGTTTCGTTATTTAAACAAAAAAAAATTTTATTTGAATTAAATATATAAATATACAAACAAATTGTTATTATAAGCAATTTTTTATTATCGGTTCAATGAAATTAAGAAATCGCTTGTGGTATTAGAGAACGTGGATAGGTGAAATAAACAAATTGTTGGAAGATTTGGCATTGACTCTAAATGGTTTCAGGCCACCCATAAACTGTGCCAGTGTTTAAAACTGTTTTAGTAAAATTTTACTAACGCGAGCATTATTTTTTTTTGTATTGTATTTTGGTAGCTTCCTTCTGTAAAAAATTCACAAAAGCAGAAATTTTATCTTTGGCGGAAAGAGCTCCTTGCCGACTACTTCCGGAACTTATATTCTCTAGGTCATACAAGATTTATTAAAGTGCTTCCTTATTTAAGTGAAAATTTTTTGAAAGCTGTGAAAAATTAAACAAAAGATTAACTGCCTTAAACACGTATTTAATTTTATATTACAACTTACTCCCTATCATTCATATCATTACATCTCCAGATTAATATTGCGAAACTCTTCTTTCTACTCGAAGGTCTAAGCATTCGTCTTCACTGCTATCTTCAAAAATGCTATTATATCCATATTTCAAATTTATATTTTCTACGTTAGTATATTTTAGATAAATTTAACTTGTAAAAAACTTATTACTCTCAAAAACTCTAACAACTTGTTTTAAATGTTTTTTTTTTTACCAACAGTTGACACAATATAAACTCCGAAACTTTTAAAACAGAGATGTTAAAAAGGTTTGCGGAGAGCTTATACCGCAGGAATGAATAATTGCAATTTGCATATCGATCGATATTTATTTCCGTTAAACTTTCTTTTCTGCGCGGAATCAATAATACCACCCACTATGTCATGGCAAAATTTAATGCTGGTAGGCAAAGCATTAAGCGTAGGTCGTATATAAACCCCTCCCTTACAACACTTTAAGACGAAAAAATATGATATAGATGAAGTAATCTCTATAATATTCGACATTACGAATTCCTTTATTATTAGTATTAACCTCCTAAAATAATTTTATTTTAATAGATCCATAATTGCATATGGGACCTTACGAGGGCATACTTTTAAAAATGTGTCAGTAAATGTGTAGGGTATCAATAATTCGGTAAAAAAAAATTGTATAATATGAATTGATTGGATATCAGGTGTAATTTAATTTAAATTGGGTAATTTTGCTTCCTCTCAAATGTAATTTTTAATTTTGCTGGTGGTAACACTGCGGGTAAGACTTGAACAGTGTGAACCAGCCCAATAAATACAAGATGTTCAATTTGTGGGCAACAGTAAATGAGCGAAAACACCATCACACAAACAAATGTACGGTAATTTTTTTTTCAATTTGATTTCAATGTAAAAATTTTTGTTTCTTTTTGTTTTGACTTCTAGAAAATTGTTTTTTATTTATTTTCTCCATTTTAAACCTACGTCTTTTAAGCTAAAAAGTAGTATAATAAAAGAAGTGTGTAAGGTATGTTTTAGGGATTTTAAAGAATATCTTAGCATGTAAATTTTTGCATTTGCAACACGATGAGTAAACGTAAAACCCCGAATAACTTCGTAATCCAGGCAAACCAGCGCCCACTGTTCTTTAGTTGGCTGTTAAGTCAAAAACACTTTAAGGAAAAAAGTATCTCTATATCTTTGAAGAGGATGAATCGTTTACTGTGGATTCGTCATCCCCAATATTCGAGTGCCAGAGCTCATGGTGAGCATTAAAATCTCCCATCACGATTCGGTTATCCCCCTAAAGAAGGAATCCGACGGCCTGGGCCCTATTCCACAAAACAACTTATCAACTTTTCACTTTGCACTTATCAAATTATTCGTCAATTTGCAAAACTTTATGTTCAACAGAACTATTGAATTTGATAAGTGATAAGTTGAAATTGATAAGTGAAATTTGCAAAGTCTTTGCAATTTTTTTATTCTCTTTTTAATTTCTGTTCCACGTACGTTCTGTTATGCAAAGTGCAAAGTTATTATTGCAAAGTGTAATTTGCAAAGACTTTGCTAATAATTATGCTGTTTCGTTCCACAAAAACTGTAAATTCTATTTTTGCAAAGAAAATTTTGATAAGTTTGTCAAAAATTTGCAAGGTAAACGATCTCTTTGCAAATTCATATTATTATAACTAGTGAAGCTTTCAAAATGTTAAGACGTGAGTTTTTGTTCGACGATAGTGAAGAGGTTGCTATATCAAGAAATTATAGAGACCGAATTAATTTTTCCGGACTACAAAACTTTAATTTTAAAGAGTGCTTTCGATTAAATCAAATCCAAGTTGATTTTATTTTCAACAAAATTGGAGAAAAATTAAAACATAATACACAGCGCAGTAATGCTTTGTCGGCTAAAAATCAACTGTTACTGTGCTTGCATTGGCTCGGGAATGGTTGCCAGTACCATGGAATTGCAGCTATGCATGGTGTTGCAAAATCAACAGTTTGCAGAACTATCCATAAAGTTGTCGACGTTATAATAGATGTTTTATTTCAAAACACAGTGCGGTGGCCAGATGATGTCAGTGGTATTGCCGAAAAGTTTTTTATGATGGGTGGATTCCCTTGTGTGTGTGGTTGCGTGGATGGCACCATCATTAAAATTGATGCGCCTACATTACACGAGGAAGGATATGTGGACCGGCATGGAAGCCACTCATTAAATGTGATGATGATATGTGGGCCAGACTACACATTTTACAGTGTAAATGCAAGTTGGCCGGGCAGCGTTCACGACTCAAGGGTGTTACGGAATTCGGCTGTAAGTCAAAGATTTGACAGTGGATGGAGACCATTTCCGGATGCCGTTGTTTTGGGTGACAGTGGCTATGGACTGAAAACTGGTTGATAACACCATTACGACGAAATCCCGATAACCCTGCAGAAGAGGCTTTTAATTGTTGCCACAAAAAAACACGGCGCATTATTGAAAACAGTTTTGGCATTCTTAAAGAACGTTTCCCGTGTCTAAATTATTTGCGACTGAGGCCTGAGTTTGCAGGAAAGATAGTTATTGTTTGTGCAATCTTACACAATATTGCCTGTAGCATCGAAAGAAGTAGTGCAAACATGCAACCCACTGAAGACACTGACAATGAAGTCGAGGAATTGGATCGGGAAAATGATGAAGAAGAAAATGATGGCGTTAATAATATGGAACATGCGAGTGGAATGGAAAGGCTTACTTCTCTGCTGCAATACTTTTCTTAATGCCAACTATTATAATATTATTTTGAAATAAATGTTTTTTAGTTATGCCCTTTTTCTACTGCTAAAGCGTTGTTTCTTTTGGGGCATATTTGGGGTTTGAGAGAGTAAATAAAAAGCAAAAATATGAAAATTAATTCACTGTTTATTTAAAAATTAAAACAATTAAAAAAATAACATATAATAAAAAAAAAATAAAACATGAAAAACTTAAACATCCTCCAACAACAGACTCATCGACATTTGCGGTATATTTGCAGTTTCTACAGCTCTAATTTACCGAGTTATGTCAGAGGTTGGAAGTTGGAGCTCCCTCTCCAATTTCAGGCATTGAAGTTTCCTATAGTAAATTTCAACCTGCAGGAGCTCCAGCCGGCATTTTTTCTCTATATTCAAAGTTTCACTTGGAAACTTGGTAGAGCTCTTCCTCTTCCTTATGTTTGCAGGTGGGTGGGCAGGTGTTTCCTCTGTCATCGATATTCTGGAATCAGACTCAGCTGATGGGAGATTTTCTGAATTTCCATAGCTTTCTGGCAAATTCAGTCCATCTATTACAGCTGAGTCTGATTCCATAATATCGAGAATCAACAAGTCAACTTCATCCATAATACAGTCCTTCCCACCTGCGGAACCAGTTTTTCGGGCGTTATCCCTTTTACCCTGCAAGTTAACAATATTAAATTTACGGATAGATCTTCGATTTTTTTTCAAAAATAATAACCAAGCTTAATTAAATAATAATATTAATAAATTTTGTAAAGGTCGAATAAAAGTCAATTTAAATAATAACAATGTTACATTGTGTTCGTATGTATACAAAAAAGAAATAATAATTTGAGCTTTAAATTATATTATTGAAAATAGCAAAACAATGTAAGAATAACATATTGAAACCGTTACGTTTAAAATTTAATAATGAAATTGAAAAAGTTTTTTTGCACTTGTTGTTGTAAGCTTGTTCAATTGTTACAATTATCATACTGTATATTTTTTGACTGTACTCATAGAAAATAATTATATTGTGCGTAACCGGCTCTTTTAATAAGCAAGAGTTGTTTAATTGAACTCATAAATCATAACAACAACATCTATCATGATGATATGTGTTGTTGTTGAGTACAATATGTTGATATAATTTTTGCTATGTGTAGGCCATAAATTGTTTTACTTACCAATGTCCGACTCTTCCAGAGCCCAAACAAACTGTCCCTCGCATAGGTCCATGTTTTTTGTGCTGATGCCAGTTGCAATGATTGGGCTTTTTTTAAAACTTCTTCCCAGGCAGCCTGTTTATCTAATTTGCTAACCTTCAAAATGAAATGTAAACTTAAATATGTTTTAAATATTAACAACAATTTTAGAAAAAATACTTACTTTATTATGCATTAAACTAGCAAAAAAAATATCTTTTTTTTTCTTTAATAACATTTAATACTGCAATTTTTTTTCCATATTTACTTTGCGGCTCATTTTAACACTTTTTATTTAGCAATGCAAAGTGAAAAGTGATAAGACAGAATTGCAAAGATGATTAAATCCTTTGTGGAACACTTTGCAGACTCACTTTGCAAGAGAACGCAAAGACTTTGCAAGAGAATGCAAAGACTTTGCAAGGAGAGCAAAGTATTTGCAAAGAGTGCAAAGAGAGCAAAGTTTTAGCTAAGGGCAAAGTGAGATTTGCAAAGAATGTTGTGGAACAGAAACACTTATCACTTTGCCAAAAAATTAAATTTGATAAGTGCAAAGTGAAAAGTTGATAAGTTGTTTCGTGGAATAGGGCCCTGGTGATACGTTCCCGCTACAATTGGGTCCACGTACAGGAACGACTCGAAGCATCAATTGCACTGACCAAAGATTGTCAACCCAGCAACACCAACGCCTAGTGTGTAGGTATTGTCGCCGTTCGTGTGTAACCGAACAGCTTAATCCGTATTGTTCTATCCCACGATAATCGGTTCTATACACCGGAACGACGAGCACCGACCAAGGATTGTCAACTCAGCAGCCTTTGCTGTTTAAACTGTGTTAATAGTACGAAGTGTATGGCCAGCTCAATGCCATATGAATGTCGGACCGTGTGGTGAACAGAACATATACCCACAGACGACGCAACAATTGTCGAAACATGGGCATGTTTCACTTTATATTGATACGTGTGTGGTAATGTTTCATGTTGAAATTCATGTTACCTTTTTGGTTTTTCAAATATAAAATTTTTTTAGATTTTATGATTCCAAAGTGTAGCGATTTGAATTAGTATGAAGAAATCGAAAAAGGTCAACAATTGCCAATTATGAGAATATGAAAACAATTACAATTGAATTTAAAATGTTTCCAAATTTATGGGACATAAAATGTGATAGGTATAAAAACAAAAAATAAAAATTTAGTTCTATATTATTGTGCCCACAGACGATGCAACATTTGTCGAAACACGTGTTACTATTTATGTTTCAGTTTTTACCACAGACGATGCCACTAAAAATAAAACATCAGTATTGCGTGTTTTTTGAATATGCTACTTCAAAACACAAAAAAAAAATATTTATTTTATTTGTATACATAACATATTTTATGTCCCAAAAATGTGGAAAAATGTTATATTCAATTATAATTTCTTCATATTTTCAACTCCGAGAGTTGCAAAAGCACCTCACTCAACAACTGCTCTCAACAAAATGAGAAAGAAAAAACAGTCAACATCGCCACACACAATGAAACATTTCGTTTGGAAACATAAAATTTCAAAAATGTTTGATATTTGAGAAACCAAAAAGGTAACAAGAATTTCAACCAGAAACATTCCCACACACGTAGCAACATTAAGTGAAACAAGCTGATGTTTTGACAAATGTTGCCTCGTATGTGGGCAACTTTAAAAACACGCTGTTTCGTTAGAGCCAGTTTACATGGAGGGGCATGTCGCTGCGACACTGCCTGCGTTTTCTTTTGGTGTCCCTTCTTAAATCTGCTTGCGTTTACATGAAGGGATTTTGTTGCAGCAACAAAGCGACTTTTTTAACGCACCGGCCATACATAACATGGCAAGAATACAAGAGAACGAAAGATGTAAAAGAGAAATGTCATAATTGTCGCATCAATTCGCATTACGTGCGACACTTATTACCCCGTACTCTCCACCACAGCCCTCACCATAAAACTCGTGTCGCATGGGGCATGTCGCAGGGGCATGTCCCTTCATGTAAACAGGCTCTTATAGGGTGTGGTAAAAACTGAAACATAAGTAGTAACACATGTGTCGACTGATGTTCCCTCACCCTCACTGTGAGCAGCATAAAAATTAGTCGTGTGTGTGAAGGGTCATAAAAAATAATTAAATGAAAAAAATTTACTGGCATCACTGTCATAAACAATAGACAGGAAAGAAAACCGCAAAAATGTAAGTATAACACAATTGTTATTGAAAAATTAAAATAGAAGTAGTAGAAGAGTCTGAAAGGAATTATATTTTACAATTATTAAAATTATTACTAAATTTCAAACGTATTAAAAGCTTTTAACATTTCTTTTTTGTTGAGTGTAAAGAAAAAAAAACATCAAAAATTGCTGCTCAACACAAGTGGGACTACTCCCAAACTAGCCTTTGTTGTTTTTTTGAAAACCAAAACACCATGAACGAAGCAGCATTAGCTGGAATGATACCGTACGATACAATTGGTTTATATGAACAACCTAAACCACGTTTCATCTTTAAAATGCCAAGGGTTGTGCCCGACCAAAAGTCCAAGTTTGAAAGTGATGAATTATTTCGTCGTTTGAGTCGCGAGAGCGAAATAAGGTACACCGGTTACCGGGAACGAGCTTTAGAAGAACGGCAAATACGTTTTCAAAATGGCTGCCGAGAAGGTCATACTGAAATTTCATTTGTTGCATCGGGAACAAACTTACAATTGGTTTTTAATGCTACCCAAAATCCCTATATACACGACAAGGAATGCGAGTTTGAAAAGGAACCGGGAAAAGTGCATATTAAGTCATATTTTATTATGAATGGGGTGTGCGTGCGTTTCCGTGGTTGGCTAGATCTTGAACGACTTGATGGAGTTGGTTGTTTGGAATACGACGAACGTAGAGCAATGCACGAAGATGCTATACTACGAGATCAAATTGATCGTTATAACCAAAGATTGCGTGAGTTTGAGGATTCTAAAAGAGCTTACCGGGAAAACCGTCCCGAAGATATGGACGCAGTTCGTCGAGGTGTTGCTTCTGGTGGTATAGGAGTTGGCGCTGCAAGTATGTGGCGACGTTAGAGATAATTCATAAATTATGTACTTAACGTATAAAAACTAAATTAAATAACTATTTATAATACATACATTGGTTTAGACAGTTTCCATTAAGTTCCATTCAAAGAATTAATACATACCTTTTAAATATTTTAATTAAATGTAATACATTCTGTATTATATTTACAAATATACAAAAATAATATAAAACCTTAAAACCATTATAAAGTTATTTTGCAATATAATTTGAATCATTAAATACGAGTAGCTAGTTTTTATTTAACGCTTGTTTACGTTACACACATTTTTCCTATTCGAGTTTATTAATTATGAAAAGTAATCAACCCAATTATGAATAAAAATCTCCCGGGAGTTTTCTTCCTTATCCCATTTTTATTATTATTTAAATTCAATTGTGAAAATGGGAGAAGGAAGAAAACTCCCAGGGAAGTATTATTCATAGTTGCATACGCACGCACATCCATGTATAAATATTTTTTTACATATGAAAAAATTTTTCGAAGTAAAATATAGTGTCTGATTTTGGAAATTAAATAAAAATTTTCGTACGTATTTCTTTTTTTTTATTGTTTCAATATATTTTTCCAAGCGAACATTTCACTTCATTAAGGAAGTTACGGCATTAAATGCAGTTTCGGTAGAGGTATTTGTATAACAGATCTGTTAAAATATGGACCGATTCCAAAAAGATTTGGTAGTATGATTAAGGTTTCAATAACATATTTTAAGGTCAAATTTAATTTAAAAACCTATATAATATGGGCACAAAATAATGGCTGACTTCATTAACGCTGTATTGCAAAGCATCACTAAAAAAAATACGCTGACAAAGCATAACAAATAAAATCGATGCACAAATTCTGCAAACGTTGTGCTGTGAATACGGTTACCGTGCAATTATCACCTTAAGGCATTAAGTGTGTTCATTTCCTTTACTAGCGGAAACTTGCAAATAAAGAGTATTAGAAAATGCATTTCTTTGGTGTTTGTTTCATAAGGGGCGTTTGCGTACTTTTACAGTAAAATGCAGTAAATGAGTAAACTTAAAAATTTGCTCTCACAAAAAGCTGTTGTCCAAAAAAGTACGCGAACGCAAATAATTGAAGTGTTGAACTATTTTTACACTTTTGACTACTTAGCTCGTTTTTATATCGGTACTCGACTAAATACTTTTTATAACACGAATATTTTTGGAAAATACAAACAAATTATTTTATGTAATCTTTCATATTTGTTCGTTTTTAATTTTATTTGAATTTGCTAATTTGTGTCTGCTTAAATTTTTTTAAAAGAACATGAATACTTTTTTTACTATTGATTACTTTAAAAACAAGTGCTTTTCTAAGTACCCGAATACTTGACACTTTTACAACTCCAAAAAAATAACATAACAAAACAAAGTTTTAAAAGTTGGTATTTAGCCATATAAATGCTTCATAAACAAGTTAATGTTTTTAATTCTATATTCACTTTTTGTTTTTATTTTTTTTTTATTTCAACTTTTCTTTTTTTTAACAATTTTTTCACAATTTGTATGCTTTTTGTTTGTTTACCTTTTGAAACATATGTTTTTTTTACGTCCGCCAAGATAGCAACGAAAGTTAGCAACGGCGGAAATAAAAAATCTGGGGACTTAGTGGCAACATCGGAATTGAAAATGAATGTATTTTCTGGATTTAATGTTTTAGAAATATAGTGGAAAAGGATTAAAAAACATCAACTTTCCAACCTTCCGTTCCATAGAAAAGTGGGTTCATCCAAAATGGTCAGTAAAATCGTTGCTGATTTATGCCAGCCAAACTAGGAAGTGTCAGGGCATAAACTCAACGGATTATGGTAGAATACCACCTAAAGATTAAATGACATCAATTTTGGAAAACTTTCCCGAGCCGTTCCAGAGAAAAGTGGGTTCATCCAAAATGGTCAGTAAAAATCGTTGCTGATTTATGCCAGCCAAACTAGGAAGTGTCAGGGCATAAACTCAACGGATTATGGTAGAATACCACCTAAAGATTAAATGATATCAATTTTGGAAAACTTTCCCGAGCCGTTCCAGAGAAAAGTGGGTTCATCCAAAATGGTCAGTAAAAATCGTTGCTGATTTATGCCAGCCAAACTAGGAAGTGTCAGGGCATAAACTCAACGGATTATGGTAGAATACCACCTAAAGATTAAATGACATCAATTTTGGAAAACTTTCCCGAGCCTTTCCAGAGAAAAGTGGGTTCATCCAAAATGGTCAGTAAAAATCGTTGCTGATTTATGCCAGCCAAACTAGGAAGTGTCAGGGCATAAACTCAACGGATTATGGTAGAATACCACCTAAAGATTAAATGACATCAATTTTGGAAAACTTTCCCGAGCCGTTCCAGAGAAAAGTGGGTTCATCCAAAATGGTCAGTAAAAATCGTTGCTGATTTATGCCAGCCAAACTAGGAAGTGTCAGGGCATAAACTCAACGGATTATGGTAGAATACCACCTAAAGATTAAATGACATCAATTTTGGAAAACTTTCCCGAGCCGTTCCAGAGAAAAGTGGGTTCATCCAAAATGGTCAGTAAAAATCGTTGCTGATTTATGCCAGCCAAACTAGGAAGTGTCAGGGCATAAACTCAACGGATTATGGTAGAATACCACCTAAAGATTAAATGACATCAATTTTGGAAAAATTTCCCGAGCCGTTCCAGAGAAAGGTGGGTTCATCCAAAATGGTCAATAAAAATTGTCTGTAAAAATGATCAGTAAAAAAGCGCTAAATTTGTAGTACTTTTTATCGCTGACACATTATTTGGCGTCATTGTCATAAATGGCGCCTATTAGTTTTCAGCAAATCTGGAAAAGAGCGCAATGTATTTGCTGGTTTTAAAGTGGCCATACTATTTTTTTAATTGTGTGTGTTTTTTTGTATGTTGCTGTCGGGGATACAAACTTTCTGCCTACTAATAAAATTTGTTTTTTCTTAATAAATATATATAAATTATTTTTGTAAAATTAATAAGTAATTTGGGTGTAAAAAATATTTTCATGCATTTTATTGCATGTTGTTTACCCCTGACCACACGGATAATTTTAGATTTCTTAACAAATATTATAACGCCGGAAGATTAACTGTTGTAGGTTGCAAATGTGTAATATATCTGGAAATGGAGAACACGTGCATATCTTAGAACATAATTGAAAAATATGTCAGAGATATTTTTTGTGTTATTATATTCCCAAAAAAAAGTTTTAATGTGATTTTAACGAAATATTTAGTTAATTTTACGAACATAGAACATGCCGATGCAACATAAGTTGAAACATGTATTTATCTTTACCATACACTATGAAACTAAAATTGTACTTTTTATATTTTACATGAATTTGCCTTTAATTTAAGCCTCAATAATGCTCTCCTGTATGAGTGAAGAAAAATACCATACATTTCTTGCAGTTATGAAACTAATTTGTTTTAAAACATAGTTTTGGAACAGTTTTGAATAAAAGAAATAAAAATGAATAACTATAATGACGAGGTTGCATATCTAAATTCGTCGAAACTGGACGGATTTTGTTTTCTTTACTTCATGCAAATGCCGATGTCCAGAGAATTTTTTTAATAATAACCGATGCTCGCGCCAAAAAGCGAAACAAATTGAGCCACACAATTTTAAGTTCAAGACAAGAAATAAAATTTCGTAGATAGGTTTATAATCTAACTATATAAAATTGTAACGTTACTGATTGACTGATTCATCATCGCACAGCCTAATTCAGTTCTTTTACCGAGTAAACATGTAAAACCTGTATTTTTGTACTTTGTTGTCACACCATCTTTCTTTTGAATCCATAAACATAGAAATAATGGTTATATCACATTTGAAACTTATCTAAAAAATCCAAATACGAATTTGTTACTTTTTCGAAATTCTGACGTTTAAAGGGTGAAAACCGTAACTATTTTTGGTGCTTTTTTTACAAAACATTTTTCTTTATTCATTGACATATGTATACGTATTAAATTATGGCCCTACAAGAAGACTACCAGTCATTTTACTAGTTAGATGACCAGTAGTGCTCACTGATATATTGGTTATAGTTTCTATTAGTTTATTAAGAGCAAAATTTAAAAACTGACCGAAACTTTGTGTACATATGATTTTGCCTCTCTCTCTCTAACGCATTATGTCTCTCTCTCTTAATTATTAATTAAATGTAAAATTGTTGCAAGTGTTTTAGTAAAAAATTTTTTTTTAGTTTTGGTTATAGATTTCTTGTACGGAGGCTCCCACTACAATATTGAAATTTTTTTTGCTTTAATGGGGTGAAAAAAAGTACAAAAAAGGTTAAAGACGGGAAATTTATGGCCAGATTTGAACTAAGGTAGTGGTAAAGGTTAGTGGACTCCAAAATATGAGGCATTTAAAAATAAATATTTTTATAAACTTTAAGCACAGGATAAATTTAAAATTTTGTTCGATTTAAATTTCACGTGGTATCGATTTCCAGAACATGGCCGTTAATTTCATACTTTAGCTTTTTGGTTCTAAAACTTGCAATTTGCTTAATTATCGTTAATATTGGACCTAGAAACATAAACTTCAACATGCAATGTCCTGAGTGGGTAAGAACCTATGAGGGAACTTTTTGGTACTTTTTGTTCTTCAACTGTTACTTTTTGAATATCCGTTAGTATTGGACCTAGAAACATAAAACAAAACATGCAAGTTCCTGAGTGAATGAGAATCTGCAAGTGGGATTTTTTGGTACTTTTTCTTTCACTAACTGGTACTTTTTTAATTTAATACTTATTGTTGTTCATTAAATCAAAAAAAAAAAAGAGAACAGGTATCTGGTACTATTTTGAAATTCGGCCCTTTTAGGGAGTAAAGGGGTAAAACCTGTATTTTGTAACTTTTTTTTTGTTTATAGGTCCAATATTAACGAAAATTAAAAAATACCAGTTAAAGAACGAAACAGTTCCAAAAAGGTCCCTCTAACAAATTCTCATTCACTCAGGAACTTGCATGTTTTATTTTATGTTTCTAGGTCCAATACTAACGGATATTCAAAAAGTAACAGTTGAAGAACAAAAAGTACCAAAAAGTTCCCTCATAGGTTCTTACCCACTCAGGACATTGCATGTTGAAGTTTATGTTTCTAGGTCCAATATTAACGATAATTAAGCAAATTGCAAGTTTTAGAACCAAAAAGCTAAAGTATGAAATTAACGGCCATGTTCTGGAAATCGATACCACGTGAAATTTAAATCGAACAAAATTTTAAATTTATCCTGTGCTTAAAGTTTATAAAAATATTTATTTTTAAATGCCTCATATTTTGGAGTCCACTAACCTTTACCACTACCTTAGTTCAAATCTGGCCATAAATTTCCCGTCTTTAACCTTTTTTGTACTTTTTTTCACCCCATTAAAGCAAAAAAAATTTCAATATTGTAGTGGGAGCCTCCGTACAAGAAATCTATAACCAAAACTAAAAAAAAATTTTTTACTAAAACACTTGCAACAATTTTACATTTAATTAATAATTAAGAGAGAGAGACATAATGCGTTAGAGAGAGAGAGGCAAAATCATATGTACACAAAGTTTCGGTCAGTTTTTAAATTTTGCTCTTAATAAACTAATAGAAACTATAACCAATATATCAGTGAGCACTACTGGTCATCTAACTAGTAAAATGACTGGTAGTCTTCTTGTAGGGCCATAATTTAATACGTATACATATGTCAATGAATAAAGAAAAATGTTTTGTAAAAAAAGCACCAAAAATAGTTACGGTTTTCACCCTTTAAACGTCAGAATTTCGAAAAAGTAACAAATTCGTATTTGGATTTTTTAGATAAGTTTCAAATGTGATATAACCATTATTTCTATGTTTATGGATTCAAAAGAAAGATGGTGTGACAACAAAGTACAAAAATACAGGTTTTACATGTTTACTCGGTAAAAGAACTGAATTAGGCTGTGCGATGATGAATCAGTCAATCAGTAACGTTACAATTTTATATAGTTAGATTATAAACCTATCTACGAAATTTTATTTCTTGTCTTGAACTTAAAATTGTGTGGCTCAATTTGTTTCGCTTTTTGGCGCGAGCATCGGTTATTATTAAAAAAATTCTCTGGACATCGGCATTTGCATGAAGTAAAGAAAACAAAATCCGTCCAGTTTCGACGAATTTAGATATGCAACCTCGTCATTATAGTTATTCATTTTTATTTCTTTTATTCAAAACTGTTCCAAAACTATGTTTTAAAACAAATTAGTTTCATAACTGCAAGAAATGTATGGTATTTTTCTTCACTCATACAGGAGAGCATTATTGAGGCTTAAATTAAAGGCAAATTCATGTAAAATATAAAAAGTACAATTTTAGTTTCATAGTGTATGGTAAAGATAAATACATGTTTCAACTTATGTTGCATCGGCATGTTCTATGTTCGTAAAATTAACTAAATATTTCGTTAAAATCACATTAAAACTTTTTTTTGGGAATATAATAACACAAAAAATATCTCTGACATATTTTTCAATTATGTTCTAAGATATGCACGTGTTCTCCATTTCCAGATATATTACACATTTGCAACCTACAACAGTTAATCTTCCGGCGTTATAATATTTGTTAAGAAATCTAAAATTATCCGTGTGGTCAGGGGTAAACAACATGCAATAAAATGCATGAAAATATTTTTTACACCCAAATTACTTATTAATTTTACAAAAATAATTTATATATATTTATTAAGAAAAAACAAATTTTATTAGTAGGCAGAAAGTTTGTATCCCCGACAGCAACATACAAAAAAACACACACAATTAAAAAAATAGTATGGCCACTTTAAAACCAGCAAATACATTGCGCTCTTTTCCAGATTTGCTGAAAACTAATAGGCGCCATTTATGACAATGACGCCAAATAATGTGTCAGCGATAAAAAGTACTACAAATTTAGCGCTTTTTTACTGATCATTTTTACAGACAATTTTTATTGACCATTTTGGATGAACCCACCTTTCTCTGGAACGGCTCGGGAAATTTTTCCAAAATTGATGTCATTTAATCTTTAGGTGGTATTCTACCATAATCCGTTGAGTTTATGCCCTGACACTTCCTAGTTTGGCTGGCATAAATCAGCAACGATTTTTACTGACCATTTTGGATGAACCCACTTTTCTCTGGAACGGCTCGGGAAAGTTTTCCAAAATTGATGTCATTTAATCTTTAGGTGGTATTCTACCATAATCCGTTGAGTTTATGCCCTGACACTTCCTAGTTTGGCTGGCATAAATCAGCAACGATTTTTACTGACCATTTTGGATGAACCCACTTTTCTCTGGAACGGCTCGGGAAAGTTTTCCAAAATTGATGTCATTTAATCTTTAGGTGGTATTCTACCATAATCCGTTGAGTTTATGCCCTGACACTTCCTAGTTTGGCTGGCATAAATCAGCAACGATTTTTACTGACCATTTTGGATGAACCCACTTTTCTCTGGAACGGCTCGGGAAAGTTTTCCAAAATTGATGTCATTTAATCTTTAGGTGGTATTCTACCATAATCCGTTGAGTTTATGCCCTGACACTTCCTAGTTTGGCTGGCATAAATCAGCAACGATTTTTACTGACCATTTTGGATGAACCCACTTTTCTCTGGAACGGCTCGGGAAAGTTTTCCAAAATTGATGTCATTTAATCTTTAGGTGGTATTCTACCATAATCCGTTGAGTTTATGCCCTGACACTTCCTAGTTTGGCTGGCATAAATCAGCAACGATTTTTACTGACCATTTTGGATGAACCCACTTTTCTCTGGAACGGCTCGGGAAAGTTTTCCAAAATTGATGTCATTTAATCTTTAGGTGGTATTCTACCATAATCCGTTGAGTTTATGCCCTGACACTTCCTAGTTTGGCTGGCATAAATCAGCAACGATTTTTACTGACCATTTTGGATGAACCCACTTTTCTCTGGAACGGCTCGGGAAAGTTTTCCAAAATTGATGTCATTAATTCTTTAGGTGGTATTCTACCATAATCCGTTGAGTTTATGCCCTGACACTTCCTAGTTTGGCTGGCATAAATCAGCAACGATTTTTACTGACCATTTTGGATGAACCCACTTTTCTCTGGAACGGCTCGGGAAAGTTTTCCAAAATTGATGTCATTTAATCTTTAGGTGGTATTCTACCATAATCCGTTGAGTTTATGCCCTGACACTTCCTAGTTTGGCTGGCATAAATCAGCAACGATTTTTACTGACCATTTTGGATGAACCCACTTTTCTCTGGAACGGCTCGGGAAAGTTTTCCAAAATTGATGTCATTTAATCTTTAGGTGGTATTCTACCATAATCCGTTGAGTTTATGCCCTGACACTTCCTAGTTTGGCTGGCATAAATCAGCAACGATTTTTACTGACCATTTTGGATGAACCCACTTTTCTCTGGAACGGCTCGGGAAAGTTTTCCAAAATTGATGTCATTTAATCTTTAGGTGGTATTCTACCATAATCCGTTGAGTTTATGCCCTGACACTTCCTAGTTTGGCTGGCATAAATCAGCAACGATTTTACTGACCATTTTGGATGAACCCACTTTTCTATGGAACGGAAGGTTGGAAAGTTGATGTTTTTTAATCCTTTTCCACTAAATTTCTAAAACATTAAATCCAGAAAATACATTCATTTTCAATTCCGATGTTGCCACTAAGTCCCCAGATTTTTTATTTCCGCCGTTGCTAACTTTCGTTGCTATCTTGGCGGACGTGTTTTTTTTTTACTAAATTTTACTGCAAAAATTTCTGCAGTAAAAATTTGTAAGTACTCACCCAGCGGTCAAAAAGTTATAACAAATTGAAACACATCCGATTGTTTACAATGATGTCAATAGGAAAAATAAAAAACAAGTTCGTTAATCGCATACAACTAGCATCCAAATCAGATTAGTTTTATTGATATCCCGTTGTTAAATAAAATGTAAATAGGAATCAAAAACAAAACAAACGCGAATAAAATGTAGCCATCGCACTTGCATCTGATTTGGATGGCTTAGTAATGTATCATATTTTTTTGTACATTTTCAATTGTGTATTTTGCTTGTTTTCTCTCTTTTTGTTCCGTTATTTTTTCAATTTGTTCTTTGAAAATTTTAAAGTAAAAGTTCAAAGTGTAAAGTGCGTTCAAAAGTGCAAGTGAATAAACCGTGTAATTGTTATTAAACAAAATAAATAAAAATTTGTTGAAAAATATAAATACCTATTTTAATTATTAAAAATATAAAAAATGAATTAATTACATACATATATTATTTTTAAGTTAATTAATCAACACAAATATAAAATCGTTTAAAAAAACATGGATTTCTACTTTATTCAAATAGATTAAACCCATCCGATGATTTATCTTATTCGGACCCATCTAATACTTATACAATGTCTGCTACAAAGGACTGATTACATCGAGACAAATCTTAGTACCCTCTGAATCACCACAATCATTGGACCCATCCAACCTTCACTTACAATGTATAAAGTGTCGGATCAATCTGATAGCCTAGGCCATCTCTGTGTAATTGTAAGTAGGAATTGAATACAGACTTTGGATGGGTCGCACTTACATTGTCGTTAGTCTCAGACCGAAGATGTATGTGATAAAAAGTCCACTGGGCAGTCAAGAACTGTCACTTTACGCTCTCAATTTGTGTTCTCATTTACTGCATTTTGTGTACTCGAACGCAATTTCGTAAAATGCAGTAAAGTTCAGTAAAAAATAGTAAAAACTTTTGTGTTCTCGAACGCAGCTATAATAAACAAGACGGTCATAAAGTAAACAATGAGAATATCTCAATTTATTTTATAATTAATAAGAATATTTCATTTTGTAAATAATTTTATTTGCGAACAAATTTTTTAACTAATGAGGTATTAAACTGCAATAGTGTGCTAAGTATCGGGTATCTAGGTAGCCATTATACCTACTCACAGTACTAATGACAAACAAAATACATAAGGGATTTTTTTAACAAGCTCGTTATTTTATTTAGCAATAAAAATATCGAAATATCTGTCCTAAGTTAAACAAAAGTATGATTTATTTTCGCATAAATATTTTTAATAATTTTAAAAATCAACATTACCTAATAAATTTTGCAAAATATCCTTATTTAAAACTTCTATTATAAAATTCAGGTGTGATGAAAATCGATCGATTTTAAAACGATCCTTTTTAAGAGGTGTGATAAATTTCGAACGATTTTGAAATCCATTTCTGAATTATAGTTTATTTTTTTTTTTGTTCAAAATACAGTTCAATTAGCATATATTATATACAATTTCCTAGAATATAAACGTAAATAAGAGGAACATGTATTATGGAAGGGCAAATAATAAATTTTTTTTTTAAATTAATGTATGATTTGCAAAAAAAAATGTAGATCTTAATAAGATTGTTCAATTTATAAGTCATAAAATTATATTTTGTTTAGGCTGGGTTTTTGAGATCTCAATTAAACTAGGTTAAGTTAATCCGAAAACAGATTTGTGCCAAGACCCAGTTTGTAAACAAAATTTAAAAAAAAAATTGGTCTTTAATGAAATAATAAAAAAAAAAAAATAAAAAAAATTTCGCTGGAAAACTCGGAGTTTCAGACTACGTTAAACTAAGTTTAAACTTAATCCACATCTCTAAAACCCGGCCTTAATCTGCAATTATAAATAACTTTTGAAAAATAGCAAGTAAGAGTGATATATTTGGGTATACCGAATCTTGTACACCCTTAACCATGGTTCGAAAATAACAGAGTGGTAAAAATGTCGTTCTTTAAATATAAATAATTCAACATTGTGCCACGCCCCCACTTGTCCAATCCTGCCCACATATTGTCGATGCTTGAATGGAAACTTTGGCTCTTGCCGTTCTCCTGATATCAGAAAGCGTTAATGAATTTGTATGGGAAGTACCACGTCCACTTGTCCAATCTAGGCCAAATTTTGTCGGATGTTGTGTTTTGATAACCACGGTGCTTGTACCTAATTTGGAAACTACTCTTGCTGTTCTTTAGATATACATTAAAATAAATAAATATACATTAAAATTAGAAACAACGGGGTTTTTGCTCATATCTCAGCCATTTGTGGACCGATCAGGCTGAATTTCAATAGCAAACAATTCCGGACTATATGTGACATAAATATTTAACTAAATCATATCTGGGGTCTTCGAAAACACCATTTCCACGGACAGACATCGTTAACTCATATTCGATTGTTATAAGGACCCAGAATATTTATACTTTATAGGGTCTAACATCAATATTTAAAAAAATACAAACGGAATGACAAACTTATATATACCCTTTTATCTTTACATATTATGTATAGCAAATAATCAGTGGGGAATGGCAAATCGATTTCGATTCCAATCGAAAATCGATATTGTGTTAAAAAAAATTTAATTTTCGCAATTGAATTTAGGTATGCGTTTTCAACGGAAATCGTTTATTGGGCCTTTAAAATCGATTTTTTTTTAATTTTTATCAAAATTTGGGAAATTCTTAATTTTAATCTCAAACGGATAAAATATGTGCATGAACAATACAACTTGGAAATTTTGTTTGAGGGTATATATGTACATGTGTAGGTATGTTTAGGTAGATTGAAGTAAAAAAAGCCGTTGTAGTTTTACGTATTTATCTATTAGTACCCTCGGTATACTTCCACTTTTAATATAGGTCCCCTTGTTCTTCAGAAATTAAAGTCATCAATGAACAGAGAATAAAACAGTCCTAAACATATGGTACCAAACCAAACAATGAAAGTGAGCTTATTTAAAATCAACATAATATTGAAGAAACACAACAGCCGAATCAAACCATTGCATTCCTGTGGAATTACGCTAATACTTTAACAGACCAGTGTGTGAGCGATATTTAAATCTAGTTATTAGCAGAGTGGAATAACAGAAAGTAATTTATCCTAACAAATTCGAAGTTACCGGGGAATATCTCTGCATCCTTCTGGCATCAATGATGAT
The DNA here is from genome assembly GCA_943735925.1 of Pollenia amentaria. Lineage (NCBI taxonomy): Eukaryota > Metazoa > Arthropoda > Insecta > Diptera > Polleniidae > Pollenia > Pollenia amentaria. The sequence continues at coordinate 215,700,558 of OX031009.1, read as the reverse complement.
CAATGAAATATTACAAAAAATATTGCTTAAATTCAGAATTTTTTTTTATAATTTTAATCAAGAACATAATTTTAATATGTGAAATGTAGGTACATACATATCACACTGGTTCGTTCCTCCAAAGAAAGTCAACTCAAAATTTACACATTTTCACTTTTTGCAGGAAAGCGATAAGCAGTGGTCATATAGGTATACCCACTGTAAAAATCTTAGTTTAATTTCTCTAGTATTTTGCAAATTTAGTTTGAACGATTTAAAAATCGATTTGGAGGTGCGATTAATCGATTTCAAAAATTGAAACAAAAAAGTCGATCGTAAAATCGAAAATCAGTAATGATCAGTAAACTTTTGGCTGAAATTTTTATTTAATTACTAATTTAATTGGGAATGTCTTAAATTAAGTTTTATATGTCTATTTAATTATCAAAACCGTTTTATTGTACTTATTCGGCCTGATTACGGTTGGCGTTGGTGCAAACCCCTGTGTCGTTTTTGTAATAGATTAAATCAGCTTACAACCTGTGTTCTCTTAACTAGTACAAAAAACTACTTAGGCTGTGCCACCATTACTAAGTTTGTATTAAACATCTGCATGAAACTTAATAATGATGTTCATGAAACTTTTATTATAATTTTGTATTTGCTTCGTTTGTATTTAGTACAATGAATAACTACGAAATGAAAGCAACAAGCACACGAAATTTAAGAGACGAGTAAGATGCAGTTTTTTTGTTTACTTAAACAAGAGAATATCAATACTAACAACTCTGAAACAAAACAACCACTGAATAAATGTCGAACAAGTTCATGAAAAAACACATTTATTTTAAAGTCAATACTGCCAGTTGAAAGAAATGAAAAACATTAGGAAAGATAAAAAAAAACAAAAATAACTATGAAGAGTAAAAATAACAGATAAGCAAGTACATTAATATTAAAGTAATAAAAATAATACAAATTTGACTTTGTTTTCATATGTAAATTAATTGTTTTTAATGTAAATTTTTAAACTTCATAAAAATTTCATTTTATTTTCAAAAACATTTTTCAGCAATGTGTTTTGCTTGGAAGTACATAAAAAAGTTGTTAGGAAAAATTATTTAAATTGAATTTAAATAATGCTTTACAAATTAGATACATATAATAGGTGCGTTTGAGTACGTCGCACGGGAGAAACTGTTACTGCCGTAAGAGAGATTCTTCCATAAAACAGCAAACGACTCTTATATTAATCCTAAAGGGAATCGTTTATGATGTATGTAGAGATTATCTAACGAATCTTTCAAAAAGCTTGCCAAGGGTCGTATGAGACTCACTTAGGGATTATTTTACGACTCGTGAAATGCTCAGCCGTATAACTGAGCTATCTAAATAAGGGCATCAAGCGTGTTTTTCATGTCAAAACTTAAGGTCGCGAGATCAACACCATCCTGTCGGAAAATCTTATTTTACAGATCCATAGGTCGGTTTGTTTTATTGAAATTGTATTGCCAATGAGAATTTTCATATTTCAAAAACGCTCTTATTTAGGTAGCTCAGTAATTCTAATGACTCTTACAGAGAGTCGCAAAAGGTTCATTCCAAGAATGAAAAACGAGCGTGTCAAAATTATATAAAAAAGTAATAAATAAAAAAAAATGTAGATGTTTTTGTTTTTGTAATTCGTCAGATAATCATCAGAAGACTCTTTTAGGAGTTGTATATTGAACATAATCGTCTAACAAACAGCCTATGCTAGCTGGGATTGAACAAAGTCTTTAGTGTTGTTTTCACAACACAAGTGACTGAATGTGTAGTAAAATTTATATGAAAAACAATCAAACAACTGAGTGCTTTTCATATAAATTTTTCGAGACGTTCGTTCAATCACTTATGTTGTCAAAACAGCACATTTGTGTTTGCCATATGAAACGAAAGGTGTTTGCTAGTAGCATGAATAAAACAACAGTTTGTTCAGTGGTCTGAATTTCACTTGAATACGAACTTCATTGAATAAACATTTGAGTATGTTCATTTTTTTTCTTTTTTTTTTTTCTCATTATTTATTTATTGAATCTTCATATATTAAATATGAACTAACAATAATTAATCAAATCTTATACTAATACTTTATTTTTGTCCTGCCAATGCTAGACGAAAATTTTTCTCTTCACGGTTTCTGTTCACATATGTAGATGTTTAGCGCTCTTTTTGTCTGATGAGTCCTGCTGTATCTCTTCTCCTTAATCTAGAGTGGCCGCTGTAATTTAAAATATTTCGAGCTAGTGGATTTGGGTGCGACTCAAGTCTTTTTAAATATTTTACTGCATACTTCGTAATAATAGTTTTTACTAACGGCACATTGAGATCCTTGTGAATATTTGAGTTTTTAACATACCAGGGAGCGGCTGTGATTATTCGAAGAAGTTTATTTTGTCGCCTTTGAATTTTTTCGATATTAGAAGCCGAGGCAGTGCCCCATAACTGAATACCGTAGCACCAAATTGGGTTTAAGATAGAGTTGTAAAGTAGAAGTTTACAATCGAGACTAAGAACAGAGTTTCTTCCAATAAGCCAATTAAGTTGAATTGCTTTTAGTTTCATTTGTGTTAGTTTTGCTTCTATATGGCATTTCCATGTTAAACGCCGATCTAGATGAATTCCGAGATATTTTACATGCGATTGTTGGGGCACTAGTTGATTATTGATTTTAATAGGGGGACATGACTCCCGACGCAAGGTGAATGTTATATGTACGCATTTTTGCTCATTAACCTTTATCCTCCATTGTTTTAACCACTTTTCCAGTTCAAATATATGATCCTGCAAGTAGCGAGAAGCTTCATGACAGTTTTCGTGCACGCTTAAAAAAGCTGTATCATCAGCAAATGTTGAAGTTAGGGTGTGGTTGTTTGTTGGCATGTCTGAGGTATATATTAGGTATAACAGTGGGCCCATGATGCTTCCCTGAGGGACTCCAGCGTCAATTGGCTGAGGAGAACTTATAAAAGCACCTTCTTTAATAATAAACTTTCGACCGACTAAGTAGCTTTCTAACAGCTTGTGTGTGTTTACTGGTAAATTTAGCTTCAATTTATGTAATAAGCCTTCATGCCAGACTTTATCAAAAGCTTGAGAAACATCGATGAAGAGGGCGGAACAATATTTTTTTTCTTCAAAGATTTTTCTTATGGCGTTTACTATACGATGGGTTTGTTCAATTGTGCTATGTTCTCTTCTAAAGCCGAATTGATGGTTTGGAATACATCTATTTACATTTAAAATTGGGGTTAATTTTGACACTAACAGCTTCTCAAACAGCTTTGATATATTAGACAATAAGCTTATAGGTCTATATGACTCAACTTTTGTAGGATCCTTTCCTGATTTAGGTATCATGGTAACTAATGATACTTTCCATTCCTGAGGGTAGTATTCAAGGCGTAAAATAGCATTATAAATAAAGAGAATAATTTTCTTTGCTATGCTGGGTAGCTCCAAAAGCATTTTGTTACTGATCTTATCAAAACCAGGGGCTTTCTTCGGGTTTAAATCATGAATAGCCTTTTCGATTTCTCTTATCTCAAATCTTAGTGGAACAGCTGCTCTAACAGCAACAGGTGGTAACTCGACCGCCATATCGAGAGATGTGTGAGCGGTAAATACGGGTTTCAAATGATTAACAAAAAGATTTCCTTTTTCTATATCATTTCTTGCCCAACTTCCGTTTAAGTTTCTTAATGGTGGTTTAGTGATAACTGGTCTTTTAAGATTTCTAGCTGCACGCCATAATGAGTAGTCTGATTGTGGAGTTGCATCAAGTTCCTTAAGATATTTTTCAAAGGATGCAGTTTTTTGGGACTGCAGTAACTTTCTTAGCCTTTTTGTGCACTCTTTTAATAAAGTCTTAAGTTGGGGGGATCTGTGCAATTGCCACTCTCTTCGAACTTTCCTTTTTTCAGTCAATAGACGCTCGACATCTACAGAATATATGATATTGTTTTTGGTTTTTTTGAGGGTTGTGCTGGAATGTTGAACAGCTAGTTTGAGATAACTGTCAAAATTAACAATAGCGAGATCCACGCTCTCCGGTGTGCTAAGCGGAATATTTTCTGTGCAATGGGCACTAAGATATTTTTTATATTTTAACCAATTTATTTGTGAGGGTGATTTCGATAAGTACCCAGACGGCGATACGATTCTATTTGGAATCATTATAGTAACAATTGTAGGTGTGTGGTCGGAAGATAATTCTAAGGAAGCCTCAACATAATTCGTTTCTGCGGGGATGTTTTTAACCACTCCAAAATCTATGACATCTGGAACTTTTTGCTGATCAGTAGGCCAATATGTTGGTTCACCGCTCGCGACCACATTTAGATCCATTTTACGAATTGTGTTAAACAAAACACGACCCTTAGGCGTAATAAGTCGTGACCCCCAGAAAGTATGTTTAGCGTTATAATCGCCAGCAGCAAGGAAGCAGGGTCCTAATGATTTGAAATATTTATTATATTGGCTTTCTGATATTGAAAATCTAGGTGGTGAATATATTGATGAAATAACTAGGTTTCGATTTAATTCCTCAACGCAAATGCTCGTTGCTTGGAGATAATCTTCACGATGATCGCACATTAAGTAGTGTTTTACTCGGTTTTTAATCAAAATGGCAGAACCTCCACAAGCTCTACCTCGAGGGTCCTTGGTATCATATAATATATAACCATTGATTTTAAACGTATTTCTCGAGGTCAGATGAGTTTCAGAAACCATCATAACATCGATTTGTTTATTTTTTAGGAAGTATTCTAGTTCATTTTTATGTTGGCGGTTGCCATTTGCGTTCCAAAAGCAAATTTTTAGACAGTTCATGGCTTATTTAGTACAGCTTGCAATAACATCGATTGCATTCTTAACATTTCTTGCATCATGTTACCCATTGTGTTGGTAAAATTGTTAACGGTTTGCATTAATGTTTCCATGGTTTTTATAGCCGAGTTAAATTAGAAATGGGAATTTCGTCATTATTTGGTAAATCACCTTGCAAAGGCATATGATTAGATTTTAAGACATTAGCGTACGAGGTTCTGTTATTATTTGGCTGCGGTATTTGAACGCCGTTAGTGTTTTCTTGATAAGTTGCCTGCGTTTGGGGGGGATTAAGTTTCTGTCCAACAGAACGCTTGACAATCGAATATACCGGACATCCTCTGTAGTTAACAGTGTGATTACCACCACAGTTGCTACATTTTTTTACATTTGGGTCATTTTTTGACTTATCACACTGGACGGTACCATGTAGTTCTCCACATACGACACAAACAGGGGGTAAATAGCAGTATGCCCTAGTATGACCAAATTCTTGGCAGTTTAAACACTGAACGGGCCCATTTCTTTTGTGCGGCTCTTCTATAGTTATTTTCCTGTACAGGATGTATTTTAAACTGTAAATGGGATGCGTTTCATTTTTTTTTAGCTTAACGTCGCCGGGCTCTAACTCCACTCGAAATAGTGGTTGGGGATTTTTTTCCCTATTTTTAATATTTGTAACATTTTTAATTTTGAAACCCTTTTCTTCTAAAAATGTTTTCATTTCGTCTGGGTCCACGCATGAGTCAATGCCCTTTATCACAACCTGCAGACCTTTGCTGCTTTTCAGCTGGTAAGTATAGAAGCTTTTTTTAAGTGCTTCAAACTTATTAATTAATTTACGAAAATCATTCTCATTATTAATCTGTATTTTTGTTTCGTTAATATTACCACGCTTGATTGCAGCTAAGTACGTAAAACGAATTTTCACCTATCACCGATATTATTAGCTCACTTGAGTTTTGCTCTCTAAGATATATCGGGGGTGGCTTCGACGATTTTATGACGTTGGGTGTTTCAGAAGATTCATCCTCCAGAATTGCAAAACGATTTTGCGAGTTTATTCTATCAAAAGATGGAACTTTCGAGGCAGAGGCAACAGCTGAAGAGGCAGGGCTGCGACCACGTTTAAGCACTGTTTTATACCTATCCATACCAACTTGCACTTGTGGTTTTTGACAACTTTTTTCTTGTTTGTTTACCATTGCGTCTATGTTTGGGATTATGGTATCAGTGGTAACGATTGTATTGTTTTCTGTTGTTGTGTTTATTTTCACATTGCTTTCACTAGCATGAATATCATTTATTTTTGTTGTTGTTTCATTGTTATTACCAGAGAAGACAAAATAAAAGCAAAAAACAAAGTGTTTACAGCAAAAAAAATATATAAAAAAAGCACAAAAATTTAGAAAAAAAAGCAGCAAAAAAAGCATTTTTTTACATTTAAATATAAAAAAATTACAGTTATTCTATTTCTTCAGATTCGTGAAAACAGTTACAATAACCAATCATGTGGGCTTTTATATTTGTAAACGTCATTTTTCTTCGTCTTTCTGTTAAAAGTGAATTGTATAAGTAGAAACTTCTTTCCACGTCAACGGATGTTGTTGGAGCAAATTTATATTTCAAATTTTCATTTCGTCATCAGGTTTAGCACCAGTTTGAAGAATGCTGTTTATTTGTAAAATTTGTTTGAACCCCGGATTTCTTTGAAATACATACTGCATAAAATTTCTTCATATATATTTTTTCATGTAGATTCTCAAGAGCTTTTCGTACATTTGACACAATATTTACACTTTCGTGAATAGCTAACCCAACTGTTTGTAGCTTTTTTTATAGAAAACACAATAATTGAAAAATTGTTTTTGATAAACGCAAGTTGCGAACTTAATCCGGGCAAGTTATATATTTCCTTGGCGTGCGCGATCGAATCTGAGTCTTCACTTTTCAGTTAAGAAATAACAGCCTTTACTTTATCAAGGTATTCTGCATAATGCATTGTGGCTTCTATCCAAGTACCCCAACGTATAGGGCATGAGAGCGGTGGAAGAGCCAAATTGGGATTCATTTGTAAAAACAACTGCATTCTACGAGGAGCCTATGGAAATTAAAATTTTAGTTTGTATGTGTGTACGAGTTATTGAAAAATTAACTTAACAAAAACGGATTTGGTACAAGATATTAGTTTATTTTCATGCTGAAACTCTAAGCGCTGCATCAGTTACCATTAGCAATATTTTGTCGTATTGAATGCCTAGATTAAATTAAAAAAAAAAAACAAAAAATAAAAAAAAAATTATGAATCAAATATTCACTTACCATCAGGCCATAAAATTTGTAATGAATCGTTGAAGAAAGATGCAATAGAAGCCCCATTTGCATTTTCGAGAACACCTATGTTCAATAAAAAAGGTTTATTTCCAACATCGTCATTTAAAATACCAAATATAAAGTTGGCCACATATATTTGTTCACTGTCTGTTGTTTCATCAACAGAAATCCATATATATTTACCTTTAGCCTTTTCACGCATTTTTCCCAAAGCTTTCGTGTACATTTGAGGTATGTATTTACCTCGAATAGATCTTTCGCTTGGAACTGACAAATTGGCGTACTTTTGAAAGATGTTTTTGAAACTGGGATGGCTTACTTTTTTTACTGGTATATTGGTCTCCAACAAAAATGTACATATATCTTTGTGAAATGTATTGGCAGTAATAGTAACAGAAAATTCCGTTATAAGTTTTTGTGGGCGATTTTCTTGGCAAGCAGCTAATTTGTGTTTTTTGTACTAAAATGTTGCTCTATTTACACATTACAAAAAAGCCAATCTTTTTCAACTTTAAAAACTTCAGGATACAATTTTACCATTTTTAGCAAAAATAACATATTTGACTTTTCTTTCGGCATTTTTTTTTTATTATTTTTTCGTTCACAACGGCCGGTTTACTTATTTTGTTTTAAACTCAAATAAGTAACATGGCTGTTTTTTTTTTTGGGATGGTAAGTTTATTAATTTTAGTTGTAATAAAGCGCCCAAAAACGTTGAGTCCACAACTAACATATTTTTGTTTTAACCCAGAAAAAAGTTGTCAATTATTTTTTTTTTCTCATGTTTTCTCAAAAAAATATTTTTTACGTAAAAATTATGTTAAAAAAGCTATTTTACAGCAAAAACATAGGAAAAAAGCAAAATAAGCACCATAATAACAAAAACAGCAAATATGGGCAAAAACAGCAAAACAGCAAAAAAAGCAAATTAGTCTTCTCTGGTTATTACTCATATAGAGTTGTTTTTGTTTTTTTTATTTTTTGTTGACTGTGCTCTTTTTATTATATATAATGTTGTTACAAAGAGATAATAAAAGAAAAAAGAATAAATATTTTTTTGCACAGATTATTTGCAAGTATGTATGTGCGTACATACATACATATGTAGGTATATTTTTTTACTTGTAGTTTTTTTTTTCTTAATTTTTTTTATAGTTATTCTATTGTTCACTTTAATATTGAGCGTCCAAATTCGCTTGTTAAACTGATATTATTAACTAATTTATGTTAAAAAAAAAGAACCGTATGCGGAGTTAAAAGAAACACGTCTTTTCTCATCGAGCACGACCGACTGAGTATGTTCATGAATAAAGTTATTCATGCAGCCTTTTAGTTTGTATAAAAACACATTTCGTCGGAAAAATCCAAGTTTCATAATACATTAAACTATGTTTTAACGTAATCCACATCTCAAAAGCCCGGACCTAGGCGTATACGCAAACGTTAACCGTAATCAGGATGATTATCACAATAAAGTGAAAAATTCTGAGTAATATAATTTTACTATAAGCTTAGTAAAAATGCACTAAATATAATTCTTAATTTAATAATTATTAGAATGAAGAACTAATTTTTATTATGTTAGAATATTGATGTATAAGATATAAAGAATTAACTTCAGTGTTAAAATTAAAAAGCGCAATATATATATGTATGTATATCTTAAATAATAAACAAAAATATATAAAATACGATCGCATTTTAAATAATCGTATTTACTTATAACTTATCGGAATTGAAGATTAGAAATTCTTAAGCCAATACAATCTTTGCCAATTTGGCTCACTTCGCACACAGTGCAAATTTGGTTTTTATATTGAGGATCATAAGAGGCACCACAGAAAGAACAGTTAACCTCAGGTTTTCCACGATACAAGGGTTTAAAGCTCATACCACATATGCTAAAAGGGTTAAATTCCTCGTATTGCAAATGATGCTCATCAATGGGGTTTACTTCACAAGCTTGTAGGATTTTACGGACTTGTTGAGCCACTTCAGGTCGCGGACCTAGTTCTAGCAAACGTCTGGCGAATGAAGCAGCTGTTTTGTAGTTTTTCAATTTAAAGAACATGTTGAGAGCAGTACGTAGAGTAAGAATTTGGTGAACTGGTTGTAGCTTGCAGTGGGTAAAGTAGGCAGCCATTTCACACAATCTTTTCTGTTCTTCCAAACTTGATTTTGGTAACCCTTTGCGGTTTGTTTCCATTTTTAAGCCCAATATGTACTCAGCACATATCTTAAGCAGTTGTTGAGCCTCAGCTATATCCTGTTTTGTTTCGACGACCAAAAAGGGAATACTTATTAAAATGTAATGGAATTTTTCAACCGCCTCCGAGAATTTTCCTGCTGTTGTCAACTGATAACCAGCTTGAAGTCTTTGCACCAAGTCATTTAATTTTATCCCTAAAGCAGGGCGTTGTTGTTTGACATTGTTTTCACTGTAGTTGCGTAAAGGATATGCGTTCAATGGTTGTAAATTGGGCATTCCGCTAAAACTGGTCTTAGAGCAACTGTAGTTTTGCATAACGAGCGACTTAAAAGGTTGGAAATTAACTATACCTAACTGTTCGTTGAGCAAACGAAAAGCTGTTTCAAACGAGCCTGCCTTTATGTGATCTAATACTAATGGCGAATGATTTGCCCAATGTTGAGGGAGAGATTGACCCCGGTTTGGCGCTGCATAATAGCCACTGTCAAGAACCGAAGACTTTATTTTCGATGCTAACTCTTCAGGCACGACGAGGTCATCATCACCTACATCCCAGCCAGCGCCATCTTCTCCAACGCCAGCATCACCACCATCTTCTGTGTTAAGAACATCATTCATCTCATCATCCCCATCGTCCTCCAGACCCAAATCTGCATCGGCGCCCCAACCTTCGCCGGTGCATACTTCCAAAGCAGCATCGGCATTAACATTTACAGCTTGTCTTGCTGTGGCACTAGTGCCGGCACGAGTCAACATTGCACCTTCAAAGAATCCCTTAGATATACTTAACAGAGGCCAGTTAGTTTCAACCTGTTGAATTGGCACAGGTGGCTTTAGCAATGTTGCATTAGGATTCACTTCGGGCAAGGTATTTCCTTCTTGGGCAATAACTTCGCCTAAAACAGCTGCCTGTTCATCAAGGCCATGAGTAGCTGCTGTCAAGTATGCTAATGACATTTGACCGCAATTCTTGAGAACATTGACGCGTTCTTTAACATCACCCAAAAGAAGCGCGCCTTGATATTGAGCTGACACATCTTTTCTTATCTCAGCAATTTTGTTCATCTTACGAAGTTTCTCCAAGTTACCCGTTATGAGATATAGAAAACTCAATTTATCGAAATTCTTGGTACGTTGATAGCACATCTCTACGATTTGATGATTACCCTGCAGAAGCGCTGCCTGACCTAGACGTTCCCAACACTCCTTATCGTCGAGAGACTTAGCGGCCTCAAGAGCTATTTCAATATTGCCGCATTCAAGAGCAAGTCCAAACCGCGTCTTTTCATCTTTTACGAAATGAAGAGCCACCTCTGGATATCCCTTTTGCTGCAAGTAAGCAATGATGCTCTGACCGACTAAACGAGCATTTCGGACCATATGCAGTACTTCGTCATATTTGCGATTAATTAGAGCTAACTTGAACTTATATTCAGTTGGATCGATATGAAGCACACGAGTACGGCACTCACGATCTAAACAAAATACTTGGTTACCCTTGACCCGGGTTAAATATATAGGCAGATCAAGTGTTCGAATAATTCCATGATCACCATTTGTCAATGCATACTTAATGTGATTGCTGGTAGTATAAATAAACACTCCTGAATCGTCCCAAGCGCCTGATTTGACACGACAATTTTCTTGAATGGTACACAAATATTGCAAGCGTCTATCGCAAATTGTAACAGAGTGCTTACACAAAAGGGCTACTAGCGACATGTCTGGAGACCACACAACGTAACGACATTTGGCTAATTTAATACTGCCCACTGATACCAAACGTTGAACTTCGTAAAGTGTTACATATTCTGGATCACGTATTAGCAACATGCCAGTGCCAGCATAGAAAATCTCTTCGCAGAATGTTGGTATTTTTTTGGTCACCTCATTCTTAAAGTTTTTAATAACGAGCTGTTGATTGCGATCAAGAACAGCAAATCTATTGCGAGCAACCCATATGGCTGTTATACCAGAAGAGCGTTTACTGTCATTTTCGGTTTGAGATTCGGCATCTTTCGGAATTTGACACAAGTCGTAAGTGCTATTTTCCAAATTATTGGTACGCGTACAAACGAGAACAGCGTTCAATGCCGGATTATATGACATGCTGTGTACTGGCGATTTCCCACCACTCCTCAATTGCATCACAACTGTATCCTTGGTTGTTGTAAAATCTAATTTACGCAAGAAACGTTCTTTTATATAATAAAGGATGTTTCCATGTACAGCATATGCAGGACGTTCACGTTCCAATTTGAAGACAACCATACCTAGCAATTAAATTTATTTTAGAAAAATAGCACGTTTCTAGTTAAACTGTAATCGTTGCTTTAAAAACATACCTCCATCATGACCTGCTGCAAACAAATTTAGGGTGGGATGAGCTGTTAAAACCCAAAAACGTTCTCCATCACGACGGAATGTATACAAACACTGTCGTTTAGTCATATCCCAAACTCGTATGCTACGATCTTCACCATTCGAAATGATCAAATCTTGACGTGGATGAAAAAGAACACATGAAACATTGTTGTAGTGCCCCCGACATGTATCAACTTCCCAGGCTTTATATTCGTTCATGCGCCATAGTTTGACTAAGCGATCATCTGCGCCTGAGACAATCAATGGTAATGTTGGATGGAAGCTAGCCCAGTTTACGCCGCGATCATGTCCCTCTAGTACATGTTTAACTACAGCATCTGCCTGTCCAAATAAATCTGCTGTGCCGGGATGACCTTTTAAATGATCATCCAAACCACCTGGCCCGGGTGCTACATTTTTCTTACGAAGTCCCGATATATCCCAAACACGTACCGTTTGATCCAACGAAGCCGACACAATCTGGTCTTCGGTAGGATGGAACTGAGCACACATTACATAGTGATTATGACCGGTTAATACACAAATACAATTTCTTGACTGCCAATTCCAAATACGAATTGTCTGATCATCAGAAGCACTAAGAATCCAAGGGTATTCGTGGTGGAATGCCACAGTGCGCACGTAATCTAAATGAGCAAGCAGTGTAAAGATACAACGACGTTGCTTATAGTTCCATACTTTTATTTTGTAATCATCACCGCCCGATACAAACAATGGCATTTGCTGATGAAAAGCTACGCCACGTACTGGACCATCATGTTCATCGAACTTTTCCAATAGTGTATGCATGCGATAGTCCCACAGCTGAATTACACCACTATGTAAGCTCACCAATATCCATGGTCGTTTTGGATGAAAAGATAACCCCTTAACACGGGCCGACTTAGACTCAAAATTAGTTAACATATCTACCCAATAATTGTGGCTTTTTTTAGCTCAATTTGGTTTTTTAATTAAAATTTTCTTTGTTTTTTTTACTTTTTTTCGTGGATTTTTAAATTAAAATTATTCACAAGAACATTCCACGTCATTTATAAATAATACAAAGATGCCACCTTACTTTTCAGCCAGATTTATGTTGATTACACTATGCAACAAATTTTAACTTTTGCGACGCGTGTGAACAAATCAATATTGGAAATCAGCCGCACGGATAAACATTTTTTTCCTTTGAACACGTGATATTATTATTGTTTGGAAAGCCACAGCACGTGCGTGGCAAACAATAACAATATATCACAAAACATTACGAGTACTATATTTAGGGGTGCCCCACGAACTGTTTTTAGCAGTACGCATATATACTGTTTTTATAATTTGTACTGATTTTTGTGCTGTTTTTTGGTTCAGTCTAAAAAAAAAAAACAAACATATTAAGAAACGCCCTGCTAAAGTAATACATATTTGGCTGTTTTAAATGGTATGCTATCAATTCATATTGTCATAATATCCTAATATTTTACAATGCAATACAAAAACTTTTAAGAAAACCTATTGTTAACTCGCAGTTATAGTAATGCATAGTTAATTATAGCTGAATTTTGTGAAATTGATCTTAAGCCCCAGTTAGCTGACAGTAACAGTAATGTAACCGTACAGTAAAAAAGTAAGAAAAATCTATTTTCTACAGATTTAGGCGTTACGGTTAAGTTACATCTTACTGCTAACTATAATCGTTCTAATTGATTTACATACAACAAAATGAAGCAGCTGATTTTCAACGTTACTATTACTGTCAGCTAACTGCGGCTTTAATAAGTTAAGAATTGTTTGAAATTAGAAATTTAATCTAGGAAACAATAATTTTCTCTAATTCTATACGATTTGTGCAACTATATGTGTGGTGAAAATTGCCTTAAATACCAATATGTTTGAAGAAAATCCTACTAACACAATCAATGAATTAATTTTTTAAGCAAAGTTAGGTGTTCATTCTTTGTTTCTTTCGATATTAGTCATTCTTATAAGGCTTACAGCATTGTTACTGTTTAAAATTTAAAAAAAAAAACCATTTATTTTGGCATAAATTTTATAACAAAGTAACAATTAAACCGAAATATTTAAGCATTATACATTGGAACATGAACTATGGCCAAAAGCTTTGTTTGCTTTATAAACGCAAATGGTGTTATTTCGAACATGAAATGCAATTAAATATAAAACTTTTCTTTACATTTCAAGTGTATTTCTTTATATTATTGTTGTTTTCTTAAAAAAATATGTACTGTTTTTTTTTTGTTTTGCAAATTTATTGTGGCTCCACTTATTCCTTAGGCACTTTCTATACCTTGATTTTATATTCACTTTTCTTTTTGTTTTATAAAATTTAAATAAGTTTTTATTCAAGTATTTAGATTTTTATTAAATTTTAACTAATTTTTTCACAAAATGTAAACAAAGGTTAACATTCAGTATACACACAAATAAATAAACAATAAGCAGATGACTCGAAAATGTCACCTTGTATTGGCCATTTTGTAATTTTTTTTAATAGCAAGCAACTAGGGGTGCCGAAACGAGCCGACTGACGCTTATTGCGAGGCTAAAGGCCATGTCAGATAAAACTTTTGCTTTACCGATTCGCTTTGACATCTAAGATAAAATATACATACTTATACGAAACATGTCACATAAAGTACTTTCAAAGCGGAGCGAAGCAAAAAGTTAGCCAACTCTCATCTTTTTGCGCGCTTTGACATTTAGCTAGTATAATTTTCTTTTTTTTCTAAATTTTTGTTGCCAAATTCAATTCCAAAAAACCGTCCAATTAAATTTTTTACTTTTATTTTTATAACAAATAATTAGATATACAAATTACCAACCGCTTTTATAAGTAAACAAACAATGCGTGAGTGCTGTCAAAGTTTTCATTGTGTCATACACCTTTTGCTTTGCGTTTTTCTGCCAAAGGTAGAAACGTCACGCAAAGCGACAAAGTTGTATCTGACACGGCCTTAAAGGTATGATTGACGATTTAAGAATTATGCTAGGAACAATTCCAAAAAACCGTCCAATTAAATTTTTAACTTTTATTTTTATAACAAATAATTAGATATACAAATTACCAACCGCTTTTATAAGTAAACAAACAATGCGTGAGTGCTGTCAAAGTTTTCATTGTGTCATACACCTTTTGCTTTGCGTTTTTCTGCCAAAGGTAGAAACGTCACGCAAAGCGACAAAGTTGTATCTGACACGGCCTTAAAGGTATGATTGACGATTTAAGAATTATGCTAGGAACACAACAGGGGCGAACGACGAATTTTTGGCCGCGAATATTCGTCGCCAAAAATAAGACGCTTGTGTATATGAAAATGCACACAATCAGAGCTCCGGCGAAAATTCGCCAGACGCGGCGAACTTTAAATAGATTTAATTCTATTTCATACACCGGAGAACGACGAACAAATCAGTACTAGGTGACCATCTTTGGTTTTAGTTAAGAAGTAGTTTAGTAAATAAAGCTACTTTTTACTTTAATAATTGTTTTTTTTTTTTATTGTATAACACATAAAATTAGTATACAAAGTATTTTGCTATAAAAATTGTTTTTAGTTGTGTTTTTGATTATGTTTTTATTTTTAAGCATTATTTTTTTGAATATGGTCACACTATTTCTCTCTCTTTGCAAAAACAGTGATTTACTGTATTTGTAATTTTTGTACGAAAGTTTTAACATTAAAAATTTTATTAAACGGAATAATGTCTGCAGATCTATTACCCTACGGCCACACGTGCAATTTGTGATGTCTTAACACAAGCAATAACGCCGGCAGAATAACTTCGTCAAATTGCCGATGTGTTTTAGGTGGAGAACACGTAAATATCTTACAACATAAGTTTAAAAACAAGCTAAAGACAGGTTATGTGTTATATTCATAGCGAAGAACAAGTTTTTTCCACCAATTTGCTTTGTTGCGGGCTAACCAGTTAATTCAGCCTTATTGCGAGAGTCGTTATTTTACAACACTCATAACAAGGCCCGAGTATAGGTGATTTCCAAAGCGACAAAAAACATTGTTTCTTCAAAGTAAGATACTTTGTATCGAAACAAGGGTACGACCGCATCATGGAACTCACTCTACTCCCCCGGCTCAACTGCAATACGCTGCGGTACACAAAAAAAAATTTTGCGTGGACGGGCCTTAGGGAAACCATTTTCGGGAGGAGGTCAACATGCGATTAAGACCTCCAATCCCTCATATTTATAAAATGTCAAAGGGGGAGGGCCATATTGGTAGGGAGCCACCACTCCTGCCCTGGTCCCAGTGGGTTTTGTGGAGAGGGGCTTGCGGCCAGCGGAGACACCACCTCCTGCCCGAGTCTCGGTGAAAAATAGTTGTCTTAGTATGGTTAGTAGATTTTTTTTTGTTATCTAGATGTTAGTTTTTTTTGTGAGTTTTTATGTTTTTTTTGTAGGCTGGAAAAGAAGAAAAAATTAAGGATTAGTTTGTGGGAACAAATATGAGTAAAGGAACGATACTTTTATATACTTACATGCCGCTTCCTATCCAGCATCCGGGAAAGTATCCATAAAGCCTCGGGAACCTGAAAAAAATATAGAAAATAGAAAATT
Organism: Pollenia amentaria; assembly: GCA_943735925.1. Lineage (NCBI taxonomy): Eukaryota > Metazoa > Arthropoda > Insecta > Diptera > Polleniidae > Pollenia > Pollenia amentaria. Next base: position 215,684,206 of record OX031009.1, on the reverse strand, counting down.
AATGATTAAATTATACTTACATGTGGTATGTGTTTCAATGGCAGACCAGAATGACAATAAGCCTGTGTATGTGTGTGTGTCATATTTGAAAGACGGTGTAGAATCGCTTTAAACGTAAGAGACATATGGAGTGGTAATGCAGTTAACTAGAGTAAAATTGCAGGGCTGTATTTTCCATTCATAATGAAAATTAATTTTCAAAATATTTTTTTTATTAAAATGTATGAATGAATGGAAAACACTTGCAAGTTTTTATGAACTCCTGATAAGTGAGCGGGTATAGGCTAGGGGATTTATTGAGTTTTCGCCGAGTATCGAAGAAGTTTTTTTTGTGGGGTAATAAATGAGCCGCGAGATTTAAATAAAAATGGCTGAGAAAAATTTAAGAATCTATATGAATTTATTAAAATATTATATGGAAGCGCGCAAATTTATAAAGATTTTTTTGTGTATATATGTACATTTTTTGTGGGAAGTTGAAAGGCGCCAAGAAAAGTATATTGAATATAATGTACATAGATACAGAAACGCGCGTATCTAAAAGTAGATAGTTTTTTTGTTGGTTGTAAAATGAGTAGCGCCAAGAGAAAGATTTGGTTTATACATATTTTGTTCAAATGAATTCAGTCGTGTGATTTTTGGAATCGAAACAACGATTTTGGGAAAATGCCGCCATGGGAGTAAATAGAGGCAAGGTATTTAAACAGGCGAAATAAGAGAAATAGGTTTATTAGTAAACAAAATTTTAAAGTGAGACAGTGAACCAAAAAAAGAAGTTATATTGTGTTTAAGTAAAGTTTTTATTAATAAGACTACTTGTTGAGGCAGGATACCGTCCGCTGTGAAAATAAAAAAAAATAATAGTTGGAAATAATAAAGAAAATTTAAGGACGACAAGGAAAAAATATACAAAAATAAACGTAAGTTAGTGCCAAGTGTAGTGCGTAGTTACAACAAACAAGTTTTGAGTTTGTGAAGTGTGTATCTGTATTGCTATAGAGGTAGTGTTCAGAATAATAAGATTTATTAAAAGTTTAAAATAAAAAAATACACATATTTTAATACAAAGTTGAGAAAAAAAAGATACATATATAAATCAGAAAGTATTATTATGAAAACCACTATAGCAATAGAAATAAAGAACAGAAATAAATCAAAAGTTGTTGTGTTGTGTTAAGAGTTTTAATGTAATAATTAAATGTTATTACATCCTTTTTTTTATCTAGCTGGCTATTTCCTCGGGAAACTATTTACTGGGTCTATGTGAGGAACTTTTCCCAAACAACAACAGGAGTATAGCCAGGTAACAGTCTTTTTATATACGTACCTATATACAATAGTGGCAGTGTTGAGAAAAAAGAAAAGGATATATCCGGTTTAGCCAGTACAACGCTAACCCCATATAGAAAAAGAATTGAAGTCATAATACAAACCAATTTTTTGTGAATTAAGAAACCCAAGGTGCCAATCGGATATTTATTTATGCATGTATTTCCTTTTTATGTGTCTCTTAAATTAAATTGCCAAATAACTCAGGGCATTCAGTCTTGTTTCCGGGGCCAAGTATAATCTTTAGGCAACGAAAAAAAAAGCTTCTATAGAGAAGAAGTTTATATCAAGGAAAAAAAACCAGCAATAAAAAAAAAAAAAAAAAGGAAACAGATCTAAGTTAAGTTAGTGTAAGTTTTAAGCTGAGGGTAATTGTGTATTTTTAAGTAAACCCTGTAATAGCCAAATAGGAAAAAAAATATTGTGTTCAGTTATACGTTTATATCTCTTGTAAGAAAAGAAAAGAAACCTTTTTTTTTATATTTTTAGAACTGTTGAAAAAGAAATCGCGTTTTTTTATTCTGTGAAGTGACAGAGAAGAAAGTGACCTCAGAGAGCTCTTTTAGGATTGCTAGGATTGCCTTCGAAAGATAGGTAGAGGTTGTGATATATAGGCCTCCGTAGCTTAAGTTCTAAGAGTATAGGAAAAAAAAAGGAAAAGTAGAGGCCAAATTGGCAAATAAAATAGTGCTAAAAATCATAAAATAAAAAGAGATATAGATATATATATATAAAAGAACCTGTAAAAAAGTTTAGAAAATAAAAGAAATCTGTAAAAAAAGAAAAAAAAAGGAAAAGAATTAAAAAGTTAGTTTTTAGTTTAAATTAAATTTTATTCAAGATAATAGTTTTTAGTTATCTCTTCCTTTTTTTTATATTAACATTTTTTTTTTGTATTGGTTTTAATTTAATTTAATTTAGTTTAAGTAGTATTCTAAATAAAATAATGATTTATTTGTAAAGTTTAGGAATAAAGAAATATGTTGGCTTAATAATTTAGGGGTACAGGAAATAATGGATTGGTAAGTTTGGAAGAGGTCGAATCGGGAATTGGGTCGTGGATAAAAAGATGAAGTGGATGCTCCTACGACTAGGTTGGGAGGGCAGAATGGAGACGAACATCTGTCTCTAAAACTTGTTTAATGTGGTTGTGGTTGGTGTGGTGTTTTCTTATATCCGGTGTTTTTTTTTTGTTTCCTGTAGTTATTTTTTTCAGTTCGGATACGCTGTTAGCGGGAAGGGTTGGAACCGCCTGAGAGCCACACATGAGCTAGTTGGAAACCTCGCTGACAAACCGTTCCGTAACAGCTTTTAAAATGAATTTATTTTCGGAAAACTTATTTTGCACTTTATTTTGCGCTTTAATTTTAATTATTTATCAGCCACGCGCGTATTTTTGACAAGTTGTATAAAAAAGTTAATAAAAAGCAACAAAAAAAAGCTGTCTGTCAAACTTAAACGTCAAGTTATGTTATAAAATAGCTTTCAAGACAGATTGCTTAACAACGCTGTTAAAACACAAACAAAACACTAACATGAGGAGGCTATACCTAACACTAACATGAGCTGTGTTCATTTACCCCAAAATTTGCAAAAATTTGTACAAATTTGCACTGGATTTTACTGAAATGCGTTCGTTTACACAAAAATTTGCAAAAGAGAGCATCTACTGAGAGAGTAAAGTGACAGTTGTCAGACAGAGCAAGAGCCTGCAAATTTTTACTGAACAAATTTTTGCCAGTAAAATCCAGTAGAAAACTAAAACATATGTTTCAATCAGTGATGCAAAATGTGAAGTTTTTAATTGTACCAACATGTTAATAATTTTGTACTTTTTGGACCCCAATTGTACCAAAAATTTTTTGGTGCAATTTTTTTTTTAATTATTATTTTAACAACAAAAACTTCGTGCATAACAATTTTTACATATTTAAATAAAATTTACAAAACAACGTACAAAAAAATTCACTTGTACGTAACAACATAAAATCTAAAAATATATAAATATTTTTATTTATTTTATAAACTTTTAAATATTTAAAACTGACAAAACGTCTTACAATTGAGATAATCATATGTAATAATAAGTAAAACAAAATTGATAAACTGGAAATTTTATAAATTGTGCCATATATGCAATTGGTGTAACATTGTACATTTTAAAACTCGATCGTACCAAAAATGGTACAATTGTACCCTCTTTTGCATCCCTGGATTCAATTAAGTAACTTGGAGGCCACACGATCAATTTTTGTCTTTCAATTCCTTTCAATTTGCTCTCACTCTCATTTTTTTCACTAACACACTCACACTTTTTAAATTGATCACGAGATTGCTCTCAATTTTAACTATCCATTTGTTTGGCAATTTTACGCTCAATTTAACAGCTGATTAGAAGTTTAGTTAGCTAATTTTTCGTTTGTCAGTATAAATTGTTTTCTTGATGACATCTTGAAAGTAATGCTTTAAACACATTCGAGACAGCAGACTACCGACTTCAATATGTCAACAATAGAATACATGTGTGTATATGGAAATGATTATTTTAACGACGACACGGCTAAATGGCTGCAGGTTGTTGTCTATGCTAATTTTGTCGTTGTAGTCAAATTAAACTAATTTCTATTTTTGTACGCTACAAAACAGAAAAAGTGCTGCTAATATAATCAAAAATTAGAAGAATTAGTGCTTATAATATATAATAACAATTTTTTTTTTAACAGCAAAGAACCGGATTGAAACAAGAATATAAGCGCGGCTCACCACCAAATCTATATTATTGTTACTTTTTAGTAGCCTTAAAAGAAGTTATATAGGAAGATGAGATCACGCCAACGCTCTTAGTTTTAGCAGTATGGGTATCATTGAAAAATTGAAAGTGCTTTTCACATGGTGTTTAAAGCACACCGATTTATTAACCCATTCAGAGCCCTTTTTAAATGCTCATACTTCTTGACTGACTTTTTTACTAAATTTGCTTTATCTTTAAATTATGTCGATATAATAATAATTAATTAACAATAATATACACATGTTACCAAAGTTATTAGGACTTTGATTAATAAAGTTTTTCTGTATTGCGGGTTTTCAGCCTTCCGGAACACTTTTAAAATATTAACATATTACTATATTTCAATATGTAACAAGGGCATGAACTATTACCACTATATATTTTAACTCAAACTTATAAATAAATTGTGAAGTTTTCCAAAATAAAATTTTTTTAACCCTAATAACTTTAAAATTTTATATGATGGAGTTTCTAAAAATATAGCATACAAAAACTTGGGGTGTTCTGTATAACATATTATATTTGAGGAAATATTATTATACATATCGACAAAATTTTAAGATAAATCCTCTTAAGGGGTTAATAAATCGGTATATTTAATACATCATATGAAATGTGTTTCGAAAGACTTTATTATGATACCAATACTTTAAAGATTCAGATTATATTATTCTTCCTATACTATTAATAAAGTGCTCTGAAACCTTTACGACCTATAATTCATAAACTTAGTGCGTTGAACCAAAAAAATTACAGTATAATCGCGATACAGTAATCTTGCGGTCAAGTTAACCAAATTTTAGCGCTTCTGTGCCGCTCTAAACGTTAACTCTAAGTTAACTTTTCAGATCGTATTAGTAAAAGTACTGATTTGTACAAACGATAACAAATTAGATTAAATTTTAAGCTGAAAGTTGAGAGTTTAAACAAAATTGAGAAATACATTAAAGAAAAACTATCGGCGTTGTATTGTTGTATATCTGAAGTTGCCATCTCAAAAATAAAAACGAAACGTCACAAAATTTTCGAGGCTTTGAAGAATACATAGGAAAAAGCACACAGGAAAGCATTACAAAGACCAAAATATGCCGATATTAAAGCAAGTTTGTACAAATGTTTTCTTGAAGCATCGAAAACGTAATTGCGCTATCTCTGTTCTAATTTCAATATCAATAGCTAAGCGCGAGTTCGTGTAACTGCAACCTGAAAAGACAATAATGTCAGTAATGGATGGCTGGCAAATGTTTAGAAAATACCCAGAATTCGCTATCTGAAAATTTTTGAAGAACTAATTTTCTGACAAACGTCATATGTAGCACCTAACACATAATACATGACTGATTGTATAATTATTAATTACTAGCATTTAACCCGCTACTTCGTTAGCGCCCCTTTTTCTTATGTGGACATATTTTTACGCCAAAGTTTATGTTTCTAGGTTTGAACCCGCTACTTTGTAAAGGGACGATTTGTACCTCTAAACGTTCGTACTTCGAAAAATTTTATTTGTATTTTTTAGATACGTTACGAAAATGATATTTGTTTATTTCAATGTTTATTGGTTTAATAGATAGATGGCGTGGCAAAAAAGTTTTAAAATACAGGTCTACTCCCCAAAAGGGTCTAATTTTAAAAAAGTACCAGACACCTAACCGCTTATTATTTTAATGAACATCAGGTTAGGGAATTTCCCGTTTTAATCTTTTTTACCCTTTAATCATAAAAATTTCCAAAACTCCCATCATAGGTAATCGATTTCGCAAATTTCAGCATTTTACTTCAGGCGTTTAGGTCGTGCGATGATGAATCAGGCAGTAACTTTACAATTTTATATTATACTAGCATTTAACCCGCTACTTCGTTAGCGCCCCTTTTTCTTATGTGGACATATTTTTACGCCAAAGTTTATGTTTCTAGGTTTGAACCCGCTACTTTGTAAAGGGACGATTTGTACCTCTAAACGTTCGTACTTCGAAAAATTTTATTTGTATTTTTTAGATACGTTACGAAAATGATATTTGTTTATTTCAATGTTTATTGGTTTAATAGATAGATGGCGTGGCAAAAAAGTTTTAAAATACAGGTCTACTCCCCAAAAGGGTCTAATTTTAAAAAAGTACCAGACACCTAACCGCTTATTATTTTAATGAACATCAGGTTAGGGAATTTCCCGTTTTAACCTTTTTTACCCTTTAATCATAAAAATTTCCAAAACTCCCATCATAGGTAATCGATTTCGCGAGAGGCCAACCTCCAGGGCAAATTTCAGCATTTTACTTCAGGCGTTTAGGTCGTGCGATGATGAATCAGGCAGTAACTTTACAATTTTATATTATAGATGAAGAAAAAGGTTTAAAAAAAAATAACAGAATTAGGTACGATTTTCACCCCTTAAACATTCGAATTTCGAAACGCATCAAATTTGTATTTGTATTTTTTAGATAAGTTACGAATGTGATATATTTTTTATTTTAATGTTTATTAGTTTAAAAGATAGATGGCATAGCACAGGTTTTACCCGTTTACTCCTTATTTCAAAAAAGTGCTAGACACCTGTCCGCTTATTTTTAATAAACAATAATAGGTATTAAATTTTTTTGTATCTCCTTTAACTTAGCAGATATGAGGTCAGCGTGATCGATTTGGTGAATGGCCTGCCTCAGGTCCAAATGTCAACCAAAGTAACAAAATTACGTACGATTTTTACCCCTTAAACGTTCGAATTCAGAAAAATTTTCACTTGGCATTTTTTAGATAAGTTACGAATTTTATATAATTTTTATTTTTATTTATGGGGGACAAAAAAGAACCAAATTTCAGGTTTTACACTTTGAGTCCCTAAAAGAGCCGAATTTCGAAATAGTACCAGACACCTGTTCTCTTTTTTATTTAGTTAACAACAATAAAAGCACAAAATAAAGTACAAAAAAGTACCAAAAATTGCCTCTTACAGATGCTCATTCAACGCTTTCTTTGTTTAATTTTATGTTTGTAGCTGCAATACTAACAAAAATTCAATAAGTAACTGTTGGCAAACAATACAGTACGAAAAAGTAACAAAAAGCACTCTTACAGATTCTCATTCACTTGGGAACTTGCATGTTTGATTTTATGTTTATAGGTCCAATTTTAACGGAAATTCAAAAAGTAACAGGTAAAGAACAAGAAGTACCAAAAAGCCCCTCTTACAGATTCTCACTCACTCAGGGCATTGCATTTTTAATTTTATGTTTGTAGATCCAATATTAACGAAAATAAAAAAGGTACCAGTTAAAAAACGAAAAAGTGCCAAGAAGATCCCTCTTATAGGTTCTTGTCCACTCAGGACATTTAATGTTGAATTTTATGATTTTAGGTCCAATACTAACGGAACTTAAAATAGTAACAGTTAAAGACCAAAAGGTACCAAGAAGCACCTCTTGCAGATTTTGATTTACTCAGGAGCATGCATGTTTAATTTTATGTTCATAGGTCCAATATTAACGAAAATTAAAAAGTACCAGTTAAATAACGAAAAAGTACCAAAAAGATCCCTCTAACGAATTCTCATTCACTCAGGACCTTGCATGTTTTATTTTATGTTAATAGGTCTCATTTTAACGAAAATTAAAAAAGTACCAGTTAAAGATCAAAGAATACCAAAAAGTACCCTCAGAGGTTCTTATCCACTCAGGACATTGCATGTTGAAGTTTATGTTTCTAGGTCCAGTATTAACGATAATTAAAAAAAATTGTCAGTTGTGGAACCAAAAACCTAAAGTAAGAAATAAAATTTCCCGTATTTCCACTTTTTGGTACTTTTTTTCTCCCCATTGAAGCATAAAAAATTTCAATATTGTAGTAGGATCCCATAATTTAATACGTATATGTCAATGAATAAAAAAAAATGTTTTGTAAAAAAGTACCAAAAATAGTTACGCTTTTTACCCCTTAAACGTCCGAATTTCGAAAAAGTACCAAATTCGTATTTGGATTTTTTAGATAAGTTTCAAATGTGATATAACCCTTATTTCTATGTTTGTTAGTTTAAAAGATAGATGGGGTGACAAAAAAGTACCAAAATACAGATTTTACCCGTTTACTCCGTATATCCCCTTTTTGGTAATATACATACGTGCAGCCTACGTCACAGCTCTCAATTAATGTAAATTTTGACTATCAACAAAAAGTTGATCGTGTGGCCGCAGTGTAAACAAACAAAAGTAGGCAAACAAAAAGCCTACAATTTGTAATAAAAACATTAAAAAGAACAGACAAACACTGAATTAAAAGTGCAGCAAAAACTAAAAATAATTATTTTAAACGTGAAACAAATTAAATAACACATATAATATAAGAATAAGATTTTTTGTGATCATCTGTTTTGATTAACCTGCAAGTTTTTGCAATTTTTCCATTCGCTTACTTTTTTGTGCAAGAGACATTTTGGAGAGTAAAATTATGTAATTGCCCAAAATTTACTCACCTACTGGATTTTACTGGGAAAGTAAACAAACGGACCTATGATGTTAGTGTTAATGTTAACCATTTGATGTCAGTTGTAGCCTGGGTGCATAGCTGCCAGATAAAATTGGTCGAAAATCGTAAAATTTTGAGGAAAAAATCGTCAAAATCGTCAAATTGACTATGCTAAATCGTCACAAAAATCGTCATTGTAAAAAACCACTCAATTTTTATAAGTTTTGAAAATTAATTGTTATTTTTAGTTTTCGTTGCTAATAAAATTTTAATATATTTCGCCTATTTTTGAAATTAAATAAAAATGTTCGTTAAGAAACTTATTATTGAAGTAACACAACCAAACATTTTTCAAGGGTATTGGCATTCATAAGAAAACTAATAAAATAAACTAAAACCAAAGTATATCAAACACCCATTTTTCACGTCGAAAATCCTGCTTAAGAAATTAAGTCTGGTAAACACTAATAAAATCAGACTTTCTGAAAAAAAAAGTTTACCTGCTGGAGATCGAACTAGTACCTAGCTAGTACTAAACTAGTACAAAGATCACCAGTGCTAGTTCTCGACTGTACTTTTCTATACTATCTTAATGCTCAAATTAGCATTGTGTGTTCTTAGAAAATCACTAGTACTATTGGTTCTAGTCGTGTACCAGTACACTTGGACCCAATTGGATATTTCCAATAAATTTTTTTTTTAATTAAACGCATGTTTTCTTGATTTGAAAAGAGGTAGTGGTAGTGGTAAAGGTTAGTGGACCTCAAGATATGAGGCGTATAAAAAAAATATTTTTATAAACTTTAAACACAGGATAAATTTAAAATTTTGTTCGATTTCAATTTCTCGTGATTTCCAGTTCCAGAACATGGCCGTAAAAAATTTATAAATAAATTATTTAAAATCAAATTTATAAATAAATTATTTAAAATCAAATTTAAAAATAAGTATCAAAATACGAATTTTTGTTTTTAAAAAAATTTTTGCACAAAAATTCTATCAGTTTACAAGTTATGCTAGAACTCTTAAAAATATGCATCGTGCTAAAAAAACAATCGTATTTAATATGATGAACAGCTAAGACATGAAAGTTACTGCCAATCAAATAATTCAAATAACATTATATTAGAAGCTTAACTAAAATGTGAATTTTTTTTAAAAATATTTGTAAATTTGACCAAAATTTGTCATTTTAACACTAGGATTCTCGGTAACTCGGTAACCACTAAGTTCTCCTCTTGGTCTGGCCAGACCACAATTTGTACAGCTAAAACCCCCAATTAAATAAAAAGTAAATAAATATATTTTTTATTGAACGTATGCTAATTACTTTGGATTATACAAATTTATTATATAATTTTATTCCATATGCAAGCCATCGAAAATTTAGTTTTTGATTTCGCACATGGATTTTTCGCATCTACCACAGCTGAAACGAGCTTTGCGTTAGGTTTTTGTAGTTAGATTGAACTAAGCGCATAATGGGCCGTAGTTTTCTGCTTTGATTCAAACTTGATTCATTCGATTTAGAAGATATCATTTCTAGAATTCACGTATCTGTTTTTTTAATCTTTTGTCCTACTTGAAATATCTTTCAAGGAAAAAAAAAATTTGGTCTGGCTAGACCAAGAGGGTAATTTCATAGACTTTTACATCAAAATGGAATTTAACCCAACTTATTTGCTCCAATCGCATCCAAATTGGTTTCATTCGATTCAGAACATAGCAAAACACAAATTTGGTCTGGCCAGACCAAGACGGTAATCCTGGGGTTAAAATCGTCAAATTTGGGGTATAAATCGTCCTATCGTCAATAGACCAATTTTGTACCTAAAAATCGTCAAAATGACGATAAATCGTTAAATCTGGCAGCTATGCCTGGGTGTTAAAATTTGTTTGTGGAATATTATCAATTCCACATTTATCTGCTAATGTAGAAAGAGCATTTTCATATCAATAAAAGTTATAGAAAGAAATTGGCTGCATATTTCTTCAGTTTCCAACACAATAAAAAAGATTAAAATATTTATATACATACATACCTACTAGGTATTAGTTTTTTAGGCTGAAGTGCACTTTACGGGGCGTACGAAAAAAAAATATAAAAAATATGCCACCCGATCCAGAATTAAAAAAAAAAAAATACCAAAATTAATATTTAAGGGGGCTGAGGCCCGTGGGGACCCCTGGGTCCATAAAACCGCCCCGCCAACTGAATGGTATGTGTGGGTACTCAAATTAAAGGTAATTGTGCAACAAAAACGAAAATAATAAAATTTTGGGTGGGCGGCATTTCTAGGGCCCTCTGGGGCAAAAAAAGTGTCCCCCCCATAACACTTATGTATGTACATATATCTGTGTGGATACTCAAATTAAAGGTAATTTGCTCACGATTGCAAATATGTATTTTGTTTTTGTATTCGTTTAATATTTTCCTCTCTAGGTTAATTTATGTATCTTTTATAGCTATGCAGAGAAGCTTTAGTTAGCGAAGCCGGTCTTTGTTATACCATAGAGGAGAAAACCCTTGCGCCCGGCCGAAGGCCGGCTATACAGAAAAGCTTTAGTTAGCGAAGCCGGTCTTTGTTATACCATAGAGGAGAAAATCCTTGCGCTCGGCCGAAGGCCGGCTATACAGAAAAGCTTTAGTTAGCGAAGCCGGTCTTTGTTATACCATAGAGGAGAAAATCCTTGCGCCCGGCCGAAGGCCGGCTATACAAAGAAGCTTTAGTTACAAAAAAATAAAAAAATAATAAAACTCATTTGAAAATTTTAGCGCATAGGTATAACATTAAAAAAGCAAAATAGAAACAAAATATTTACAATCGTAAGCAAAATACCTTTCATTCGAGTACCCACACATAGTTATAAGGGTGGGAGGGGCAATTTTTTTACCCCCAGAGGGACCCAGAAGTCCCGCTCGACCTAAATTTTATTAATTTCGTATTTTTTACACAATTACCTTTAATTTGAGTACCAACACATACCACTAAGTGGGCGGGCCGCTTTTTTTGATCCATGGGGTCCCAGGGGCCTCAACCCCCTTAAATTTTAATATTGGTTTTTTTCTTTTTTTATTCCAGAGGGGGTCCAACTTTTTTTTTTTTTTTTCCGTACGCCCCGTAAAGTGCACTTTTGCCAGTTTTTTATGCTCTTTTAACGTACAAGTTAATTTTTTTGTACGATGTTTTGCAAATTTAATTTAAATATGTATGTAAAAACTAGTCGCATTTATTAAAAATATAAATAAATGTATTAGTAAATTTGGCCCCTGCATCGCCTACGATGCCCCTAAACGGGTCAAATGTATGACCAACCCCACTTTATTTTTCATCCTCATCATTTTCTTTTAACATGCCTACCTGCTATCTCTATTCCTTAAAAGGGCTCCCATACAAAATGTTCAAACATTTTAGAAATATATTTAAGAAAAAGCCCCACAACTGCCAATGAGTCGCCCGTATGGTGATCAGTATGACCGGCCTCCATTAGTTTTTTGTTCTTAACATTTTTTCAAAACATACTCCCATTTTATCTCCACTTCTTAGGGGGCTCCCATACAAATATGGCCTTTTATGAAATTCTTAAATTTAATTGAAATTTTTCGTGTTTTGTAAATTAAACCAAAAGTTGTAAACAGATTATAATCTTTTATGGTTTGTTTTGTTTGCAACTTCTTTGTTTATATGTCTAGAAGCATAGCCGCATTATCCAATTTTTTATGAATGCTTAAAAAACAAATTTCGAAAATTATGTTTCTAAAACGACTGCGCATTGCTTAAAGAAACTTTTATTGCGGAGTTTCCGTTTTTTTTTTAGTTTCAATAAACGAAACCGTTTCTGACTTACGTGAATATGTGGTGCAACCTTTTCCTCCATTTTCGAAATGGTATATCTCGAAAACAAATGCTAACCTTTAAAACGGTTAGCACCACTGAATTCAGCGTACCCGAATTATGTTAAAACCCTAGGTGTAATCTATGACCCTAGGTGCCCCGCTTGTCTCAAAAAAGTGTCAAATTCTAGCACAGTGGTATTCACCCTTATTCTGCGTTTCGATTACGTTCCCGCATTCAGTTACGCTTGAATCGAAAATAGGTATTCTAAAAAAACCTAATCGAAAGAAAAAGAAGAAGAGAAGAGTGTTTAAACCGGCTGCTTTGTATGAAATACAAACGTATGAAATAGAAAAATAAAAAATTTTGTAAACATTGTAATTGTTAAACTATAAAAAGGAACATATTATGAATAGTGATAAATACATATATAAAAACTAAATATTGTGGTAACTATAATTAAATAAACTCATCAGTTAAGTGCGGAAAGGAAGAAAATAGCCAGATTATAAGCAAACGTTATTTGTGGTCAAACTATTCCAGTGTGAGGAATCCTGAAGCGCCGGCGCGAAATTTTAATCTTCTATACATCATTGCAAAAGAAAATTTAGTTTAGAGAAGAAATGGAATAGATAGCAGCGGCGTTGTTGTTGTAAGAGGAGAACAACGTGGTCCAGAATGCAGAATCAAGACTAGAAAAGCGGAAATTGAGAGACAGTTGCAATCCATTCGAGATGAGTGATAAATTGTAAGATATATGTTTTAAATGTGTGTGAAACAATTAATTTAATAAATTTTTAAATTAAATAATATTAATTAAATAAATAAATTAAATGAAGCTTTAAAGTTACAAAAAAAAAAAAAAATTTATTACAAAATAAATTTATAGCATTTTATACTCACATTTTATTTAATTATACACTTTTTTAACTGCAGAAACAAAAATCGAAAAACTTTCCGTTAGTTAATAAACAACTTGAAAAAACGTAGCTACGATCGTAACGCAGAATACATACAATCGAAAAACAAATCGAATTGATACGGGGAACGGAACGCAGAATACCAAAGTTGCCAAACTGAGAAATTTACGATCCGAATCGAAACGCAGAAAAAAGGTGATTATTAACAAATTTGGTATAATTGAGGAGGCTCTTTTCCAAACTTGCCTATTCCACTTTTTGTGTTTTGCCACGTGTTTACCACTCTATCTTTTTAGTCCCCTTTCAGACAGGCAAAGTTTACTTTGACAAAGTCTGTTGAATTCACTTTTAAACTTTGTTTGGTGCTCAGACATACAAAGTTTAATTTGACAAATTTTTTGTGTTCTCTTGTTTGAATATAATATATAAGCAGCGTTCTATTTTGTGTGTATCTATTTCATTTCATTTTTTTTCCAAATCATAGTCGTAGACGAAGCAGTAGCAGTAGTCGTTTGACAAAAATTTTGTCTGCTGTTGCTATTTTTTTTGTAAGCAATTTAAACCCTGGTTTTACGTGTTTATGCTAGGTAAATAAATTAAAAAATTCAATGAAGTGAAACGATTTGTAAGTGGTCTTAAAAACCTATATCAAATATTTGCAAATTTATAGTCCGATTTTTTTTATCGACTTAGGTACCCTTTCATTTGCAAAATTGGCAACATTTGTTTTAATCAGTTTTTCCAAAATTGTTAAATCTAGGCATGGTCTAATTATTATTAAGTATGTAATACTAACAAAACAAAATTCCAATCGTAAATGGCATTAAATCTGTGACACATTTCTTTTGAAAAACCCAAAACTGTTTCAGATTCATTATTTAATTAAATTCAATTAATAACATATGATAAAACAGTACAAGAGATTATTTTAAAAACATATTTAATAATCCAAGTCTCATTTAGGTAGAATTTAATTTATAAAGTCTGCATTTGGTTTCGGTTAAGGCAGCCAAATAAGTAAAATCCTTTGTGTAGATAGGACAAGTATCGTAAACAATATCTTGAGCCGGCAATGATTGTACACACTGTTCACGATTAGCATCGTATAAGGATAATAATTTGGAATCTTGTACATAAGCTGCTACCAATGTATTTGATTCCACGCCGATCTGTGAGCAACGAGCCATCACGGGACTGTTAGTTGAGGCAAAAAATGTCACTTGAATTTCGAAAACTGGAATGTCATTGATTTTATTGAGTTTTCCGAGTATATAACGAGCGCGAGGATAACGGGCGCAACTTCTTGTTTGTACCAGTAATTTTAATTGAACTACATCAAAATACATTGAAATAAAACGTCCTTCAAGAGGAAGACGAGTGGAGTGAGTTGTTGCTCCAGAGTGTTCATAAATCCACATTGATGTAAGTTTGCAAACTAAAAATCCGCCACAAGGAAATAATTGACAAGCTGGTAGAGCTGAAACTTGTACCACGGGACTAAGGTCACATTCAGCTTGATGTTCGTTTATAAATGTTTCTGGGAAACGTGTGTCATAGACATAAATACTACCGTGTTGAGATCCTAGGTACATATAGTGCTCACTATCCCGTCGACCTAAAGAACACGACCATAACGGTTTCTCCGCTGGCTTAAATATTGCGGTTACTGAGAGAGTACGTAAGTCAAATAGTTTTACCTTGGCCTCCATGCTAGCGGCAACCAATAATTGCTGGTCATCGGAAAGGCTTATATCTCTCAATAATTTAAGGGAGATGTGTAAAAAATTTGTAGGCTTAAAAGAGGTTGTATCAACGAATCTTAAACCATAGCCGGGAAAAAGATTTTGATTACTCTTTTGGGATACAATTAAAGCGTTTTGTTGCTCTGCGTAAGTTAGAACGCGGCAACCAGGTTCTTTCGAAATTTCAATATTACGATCCATAAATAATTTATAATTCAATGTCGGCTTTTGGATTGCAGACTTCGCACTTGAAAAGCCCCCACCATTTCGTAGCAATATGTTAAGTGTATCGTTATCAGCTTCTAATGCCTTAAGTTTTTGAGTAACCTGAGCATAAGACATTTTAAGTGTGGCTAACTCTAGTGTAACACTTTGTGATTTAGATTGTACTTCGATTAACTGATCTCGCATGCGATGCTCTTCACTACGGTCAATAGCTCTTAAACGTTTCGCATATAGGTAACGAATATCTTTGGGATTTGCTTTTGTTTTGCATTGCGGACAAACCTTTTGTCCCGATTGACGAGAACTTTCTTGAAGCCAACGACGAATGCAAGAATTGCCAAACAAATGGCCACATTTAAGAGATGCCAACCGATGTTCACCGGACATTTCCCAATTGTCTAAACAAATGGGACACGTAAGACCATCATCTTCATCGTCCAAATCATTATCGTTTTTCGCTTTGACATTGGGAGTACCATTGATTTTACGAGGTTCTAAGGATAAACGTTTCCTTTTTTTGGGTGGTGAAGGGGAATCTAAGGAAATTACATCTGCAGTATTATTCTCATTATTTGCGTTGGCCACTCTTTGTATTTGTGCGGAACTAGAAGCAACATTAGCAATGTCCAGAGAGTCAGTAGTAGATTCTAAAAATTGGTTTAATGTAATTGTTTATAAATTATTGTAATATAAAACTCTTATCTTACCTCCTACGTTATTTAATGGTAAGGAATCAGTAGTTTGATCTGATAAATTAGTGCTACCCGAGGAATTCGTATGTTCTGATGATTGTGTTTGATCGTATGAGATAGTTGTTACTGTACTTATGGAATCCTCTGATATAGTATCTAGTCAAAGACTATCATTTATTATCTTCTACGTTGAATAAAATTAAACAAAACTAAAACAATATTAAAAGAATTGTGCAAAATATTTTGTGTTCCAAGCGACAAATTAGAACATTGCGCCTATCAAATGAACACGTTAAATGAAAAAATATCATTTAATTCTCATAATATCGTTTTGGTTTTATATAAAAAAATTTTTGATTTTGAAGCTTTACCTGTTCCATATGTCGTAGTAGTAGAGCTAGAATTTAAAACTTCATTTTCGGCCTCAATACTATCATCCTCAAATATGTCACTGTCACTATCCATTGTACCTCCGCTCGCACTTAAAGTCATATTAATACCGCTTCTACCACTAGCATTTTGAAAAATGTAATTATGGTCAGAGTTTGATGTGTTTCTCGATGTCGACCGCCTTTGTTCTTCGAAATCACCTGCTCGCCTTACCAATTGACTGAGATCATTAACTATTGAATTTATAAGCCTATTTCCAGTATAATCGTGATCATTTTCTGTTTCTTCAGTTGACATAATTTTGTTTCTTAAACTTTATTCAGCATAATATTTATCAATTACTTCGGACAAACATTTATTTACATATTTATGTATGTAGTTTTGAAATAGGGATGGGCTATAAATATCGATATAACAAAATATCGATAAGAAATAATTGTGTAAAAAAGCATATAACGAACCTGCTTACTGCAATTTACGTTGCCTTTACACATGCAAGTAGTGGCATGCCACTGTTCTATACATATTATCAACGAAAAAATGTTCGAAATAGTCGAATCTCATGCCATTTGCTTTTCTGTTTACACATGCCACTGCCAGTTCATTTTCAAAATGTCGTCGAAGCGTCAACTTGAGATAATTTGTTTACTTCTCAAATTAAAAAAAAAGTACCAGAAAACAAAAAGGAGTTACCGTCTTCATCACATAGTTTAAGTTTTGGGGAAATAGTTTACATTTATTTATATTAGCATTATTTTAGCAAAATTAATGCTCTATAATTAGCAAACTTGCTTTTTTTAATAGGCGTTTCAAAAAATGGATGATAATAATTCATTTAACAGTTAAAACTTTAATTAAAATTCGACAATAATCCAGTAAATTTGCATTATATGGTTAACAGGGTAACATTGCTAATAGTTTTGACATTTAGTGGCATGTAAGTGCCAATTTTCCACTCGCATGCAATTTTTGTTGCCACTGGAGCTGCCATTGCGAAAAATGTGGGTGTATTAGTAAAAACTTGTGATTGTGTTGAGTTTTTCGAACTGGCAGTGGCATGTGTAAATGCTAGGTTACATTTGATCTGTCAGGGTTACTCAGTATCACCCAAAGGGTTGCTGCAGCTTAGGGGTGCCAGACGTACTGTTTTTAGAAGTACGTGTACTGATTATTTTCAATTGTTCTGTTTTATTCACAATACCCAAAACAGTACGCAAATGTACTGTTTCGACACTTTGTACTGCTTTTTTACTGTTTTTTTTTTTTTTTTTTTGGTTCAGTCTGCAACTTAAAGTAAGTAATACATAGTTAGGTGTTTCAAATGGTATGCTATCAAGTCATATTGTCATAATATCCTAATATTTTACAATACAATACAATAACTTTTATGAAAATCTATTGTTAACTGGCAGTTACAGTAATGCATAGTTATTTATAGCTGAACTTGGTGAAAATTGCCTTAATAAATTAAAAATTGTTTGAAATTAGAAAATTAATCTAGGAAACAATCTTTTTCTCAAATTCTATACGATTTGTGCAACTATGTGTGTGGTGAAAATTATTTACTCATATATTTAAGAAAAATCCTACTAACGCAACCATGGTAAAATTACTAGAAGGTGGCAGCACTACGGCATATATTGTTTTTTTCTCAATCCATGGTGAATATTTATTATGTCAAAATTATTTGCTTATTCTTGGTAAATGTCAAAATGGCTGTGTGTTCATTTTCTTTAAAAAATAATTGTGAGATAAAAAAACAATTTTTTTCAGTATTATATTTAAAATAGTGTAAACTTAAAAAGGACGTATTTTATAATAAACATTACAAATTACAAACATTACAAATAGTATTGTGTTATAAAAGTACTTTTTTAGTTGTTGCAAAGAGCAACTTGTATTTTAAATTACAAATTAAAAGCAATAGCGATAATAACAATAATATTTTAGTGTGTTGAAAATCCATATTTTAGACACAATGGACTTTTACACAAACAAATTTGGCCGTTTTTGTTGTATTGTTGTACAACAAATCCTAATGCTTCCACCTTCTGGTAATTTCACCATGAACGCAACTAATGAATTAGGCTTTAATCATATAAAGCGCAGCGCAACGCCAAAGAATAACATTGAAAACACAAACAATGTCATAAATATTTTGTAATTTTGTTGTTGCTTCCTACAGAAATTCACATTGCGTTTTAAAATTTAAAACGCTACCTTGCTTGTGTCGTGTCGTTGAAATTTTTAAAACGGGACATTAAAGAAGGAAGAACGTTTATTTTTGCAAAAATGTTATAACAAATTCAAATTAACAAACCTATAAACCAAAATATTTAAACCTTATACATTGGAATATGAACTATGGCCAAATGCTTCGTTTGTGATGTTTGCTCTATAATCGCAAATGGCATCCTTTTGTACATAAAATGCCAGAAAATTTAAATCTTTCCTTTACTTTTCAAGTGTATTTCTTTATATTATTGTTGTTGCATATTAAAAGTTTAAAATATTTAATAATTTAAATAAATAGTTACATACGTTTTCTTCTTCTTAAAAAAAAAAAAAAAAAAAAAAAATGTACTGTTTTTTGTATTCATTGTACTGTTTTCCCCAATTTTAAATATGGCTATCCTACTTTAGCTGTAGATTTAGCAGTGCTGGATAAAAAAAACAGCGATTGGTCCTGATGTACATATCTGATGACTACTGGTTTGGATTAAACAATCAAAACACAGCTTGTTAAAGTTGGTACCATTTCTAGTACACTTCATTTTTTTAAGGTATTTAATATTAATATTATTCAGGTCACGAAAGTGACTTTTAATTGTTCGTAAAAAATGTCGTTTTCGAAACTAAGCCGACAATTCTATCTATTCCTTCCCTTTTTTGTTTTTTTTTTTAATATTTCGTTTTCAGATACACATATTTAGTTTTTAAATTTGGTAAAGGTGCCCGTACACGACACGTTTTTTACAACTGTAATTGTGAATGTCTTAAAATTGTTGTTTTACAGAAGGTTTGTAATATTTGGTCACAAACGTACATGCAATATGCTTCTGACATTCTATCTTTTTTTCTCTGTAGTTATTGCAGAAACCAAAGTAGTTCTTGGTTTTAAAATAGAGTGTGGCCGCCACAAATTCCTTAAAATTTTTTATATATATATATATATCTTCTATATATATAAAAATGAATTATGTATGTTTGTCGCTTTATAGACTCCGAAACTACTGAACCGATTTTCCTGAAATTTTTACAGTAACATCACGTGAGCCCTAAAAATAAAATAGGCTACTTATTTTTTCGATAGGGGCAGGGGAATTGGTACCCCCCATAGGATGCCAATATTAATTATCGAACCGATTTTCCTGAAATTTTTACAGTAACATCACGTGAGCCCTAAAAATAAAATAGGCTACTTATTTATTCGATAGGGGCAGGGGAATCGGTACCCCCCATAGGATGCCAATATTAATTATCGCATATCTTAAGAGCCGCTGCACGCATTTTGCTGAACTTTTTGTAGTAGGATCTTCTGAGCCCCGGAATTGAAATAAAATAGCAGCGGGGGTATAGGAATACCCCATAGGACGCCAATGTTTAACATCGCATATCTTAAGAACTGTAATAGTGAGAATGTTCAAACTTTCTAAAAGTCACTCTTATGGTATACTACACTTTTGAAAATAAAAATAAAGCGGGTAGGCGCAGGGGGGAAATACCTCCCATAGGATGCATACATTAAATATCGCTCAACTGAAGAACTATTAAAGGGAGAGTCTTCAAACGTGGTTAAAGCTACTATTATAGTAAACTATAAATTTTAATATAAAAATGTGCGGGGTCAGTGTAGCGAAGCGCACCGGGTTAAGCTAGTATATATATATATATGTAGATAATTTATATTTAATGGTGAAATGATCATACATACATCAGTATTGTAAAATATTAACTTCAGCCGGCTTCAGATTCTGTCAATATTGGACCGCCAGTGCCGGTTTCTTCCCGGCATAGATTTCTGTCACAGCTGATGTCAGAAGAAAATAGAGCACGCTCTCATTGAAATTTTGTCAGATGATTTTGCGTAGGACTTTTACAGAAGCAATGTTTTAAAGGTAACACACGACATTTATGTGTGTTTCAGTGGGGAATTTCACAAGTCAGGGGAAGCCAGTTTTATAAACTAAAGAAATGTTGAAACAATTTTGGAGACTATGTAATAGGGTAATAACTTTTTGAATTTATCGCAAGTATCAGCTCTGCCAAGGTTAAATCGTGTAGGGCATGGACAAATATTAAGAACTGCATTTTAAGTTTTTTGCTATCGTTAAAAAAGTACACGCACCAAACGCCATGAAGTTTTTAATTTAAATATTTTTTATTACTGAAAATATATAATATTTATTTGATATAATATTTATTTCATGTAATTTTGTTAAGAAAATTCCTCAAAAGCTTACTTAACTAACTTCTTCGTTAAATCAATCAATTATAAAAAAAATAAAACATCGATGTATCGTGTTTTTGCCGATGTTTTTTAACAGCGACGCTTATCGTGGAAACATCGATGTTTTTCGGAAAGATGTTGCATCCCTACATGTACATGCAACTTAACAATTGTTAATATTATTTATAATTAATAATAATTTCAGCTAAATAGCTTCGGTATATCCATATTTTTATAGCCTATTTCCAATGTGCGAACGAATTCTTTCGTTCGCATAACTACATTGAAAACAAAAACAAAGTCTAAAAATTTGTTTTTGTTTTCAATGTAGTTATACGAAAGAAAGAATTCTTTCGCACATCGGAAATAGGATATAATTAAACAAATATCGATATTCTTAAAAAATAACGCTACGATATATATCGATATATTTTTTCAATTTTCCCACACCTATTTCGAAGTTTGCTTTTGCATTGTGATAGTTGCAGTGTTGCCCATCAAGAATTCGGAAGCATGATCCAACGCTGAACTTCAACACTGCAACAACGCGTGTGAACAAATCAATACTGAAATCAACCGCAAACTTAATTTTTTTGTTTTGAGCACATGCTATTATTATTATTTTGAAACCAACAGCACGTGCGTGACAAACCATAACAAAACATGCAAAATTATATTAGAAATCATTACGAACACCATATTATTCATAAAAATTAAAATATGAAAAAATCTTTAAGTTTAGCAGTTTAAAATGTTTGAAAAATTATGCAAAAATGTTGTTACATGAGTAAAATCTACAAATTTGCCGGTTTAAAAAATCCGATAACTGAATTTAATAGCACGTTACTAGGGCTATTAGGGCCGCTAGCTGTCACTTTCGACAAATCAAAAGTTTAGGGGGTATTCCATATTAAAAAAAAAAATTCAAAAATTTACCAAAATGTTGTTACATGAATATATCTACAAATTTGCCGGTTTATAAAATCCGATAACTGATTGTAATATCACGTTACTAGGGCTATTAAGGACGACAGTTGTCACTTTCGACAAATCAAAAGTTTAGGGGGTATTCCATATTAAAAAAAAAAAATTCAAAAATTTACTCAAATGTTGTTACATGAATAAAATCTACAAATTTGCCGGTTCATAAAATCCGATAACTGATTTTGATAGCACGTTACTAGGCCTATTAAGGACGACAGTTGTCATTTTCGACAAATCAAAACTTTAGGGGTTATTCCATATTAAAGAAAAAAATTAAAAAATTTACCAAAATGTTGTTACATGAATAAAATCTACAAATTTGCCGGTTTATAAAATCTGGTAACTGATTTTAAAAGGACGAAACTAGGGCTATTAAGGCCGCCCATTGTTACTTTCGAGAAATCAAAAGTTAAGGGGGTATTCCATATTAAAGAAAAAAAATTCAAATATTTGCCAAAATGTTGTTACATGAATAAAATCTACAAATTTGCCGGTTTATAAAATCTGATAGCTGATTTCAATAGCACGTTACTAGGGCTATTAAGGTCGCCAGTTGTCACTTTCGAGAAATCAAAAGTTTAGGGGGTATTCCATATTAAAGAAACAAATTAAAAAATTTACCAAAATGTTGTTACATGAATAAAATCTACAAATTTGCCGGTTTATAAAATCTGGTAACTGATTTTAAAAGGACGAAACTAGGGCTATTAAGGCCGCCCATTGTCACTTTCGAGAAATCAAAAGTTTAGGGGGTATTCCATATTAAAGAAAAAAAATTCAAATATTTACCAAAATGTTGTAACATGAATAAAATCTACAAATTTGCCAGTTTATAAAATCCGATTTTTCAGCTAAAAGGTCAACAAGAAAAAAGCTAAATTCCTGTCTTCATAAAAATAATTTAATGAAATTTTAATAAAATAACCACAATACTAATATTGTTAACAGTTAAGGCACGAGCTTTGGTTACATTTGTCCTTCAAGTTGTGCTGAAAAAGGTCAACAAGAAAAAAGAAAGACAAAAACATGAAAAACAAAAAATGTACTTTGGATTTCAAGAAGAATTCTTGACAAAAGGTACGAAAAAACAGAAGTTAGGAATAACATGTATATTAATTGAAATAGATAATCATTCAACCAAAAGCAAATTTCGATCTACCAAGGTGAAATACCATTTGGTTTAATGGTTGATGTTTGACTATTGACGTCATCCGGCTTCAATAGCCGAGTGAGCAAAACGGCAAACCCCACTGACGAGATTGTGTGGTTACAATCGAAACTAGTCTGGGCAACCTGTCCGTGAAAGCACGGGTTCAAATCTCAGCGCAGTTAAGAATGAACAATTATCAATAAAATTTTAATTAACTTCATGTTGTTAAATTCCTGTCTTCATAAAAATAATTTAATGAAAATTAAATTCAATGATCTTAATCCTAATTAAAAATATCTTAATTTTGGATTAAAAACCATTAACAGTTTAATAAAATAACCACAATACTAATATTATTAAAAATATTTATGCGATAAGAAATCATACTTTTGTTGAAATTAGGACAGATATTTCGATATTTTTATTGCTAAATAAAATAACGAACTTGTTAAAAAAATCCCTTATGTATTTTGTTTTGCTTTTAACCGATCAGGTGTTGTTATTAGTACTGTGAGTATAATGGTTACCTAGATGCCCGATACTTAACACTATTGCGGTATAATACCCCATTAGTTAAAAAATTTGTTTGCAAATTAAATTATTTACAAAATTAAATATTCTTATTAATAAGAAAATAATTTGAGATATTCTCAAATGCCAAAGTTTATGTTTCTAAGTTGTAAAAAAATTACCAACGTTATAGGTTCATTCACTCAGGACCCTGCACCTATAATTTTATGTTTATAATATCTATTATAGAAAATAAAAAAATTACCACTTGTAGAACGTAAAAGTAAAACTAAGACATTTAATTTCCCGTATTTCACTATTTTTTATATTTTTTCTCGATCGATTTAGCGAGATACCAGCATCCTTATAACTCACGGCGATAAGGCTGTGCGAAGATGAATCTGTCAGTCAGTCCGTAACATTGAAATTTTATATACCTATATACATAGGTTATACATAGATTGTTAAATTAAAAATTTTGTTTTGCCTTATAAATACTTTTATTGTTAACAAAGGTTTTTTTTATCTTTTATTATTGATGAAAACCCGAATTCTTCTTTCACCTCATAAATAAAAAAAAATTTCAATTCATGTTCATTCTATTCAATATAAACAAATATAAATTAATAAAATCACATTATTTTTACCGTAATGTATAAAATTTTTCCAAGTCTTGAAAAATTAATGGGTACTCAAATATTCCTGTATATTCTTTTCAGTATTTTAGAGTTCAATTTCTTTAAAATCCGACTTAACTCTCTTTGCAAGTTTCTGCTAGTAAAGTAAATGAACGCACCTAATGTGAGCTTTAACTGTTTTTTGCATTAGGGGGTTAATCTTTTCTTCCAAATACAGTTCAATTGACATTTTTAATGTAAAATTTAAATGAAAATAAACAAAAAAGGCAAATTTTTAAGAAATCCATTTTTAAAGATACTGAAAATGACATTATCGATTTCAAATCGGTTTGTTTTTAAAATCGTTTCCATCACATACCTGATTATTAATTTGTATAAAATAAATTGAAGAAGAGTGATACAATTTGCAAGAAGAGGGATAACATATGAAAAATGTTATTGTCAATTACACTTCACTTTTACATTATTTTATTTAAATATTTTTTAAATTTTACCATTTTAAATTAGAAAACACACGAATACAATTTTAAATATACGCTCCATGAAAAGGTGCTGCCAAGTTGTATTACTGTCAAACGTTGTTAAACGATAAACACTATGTTCACACGGACAGCAATATTCGTGATTATTTATTTAATTTGTTTTCTCAGCAGCGATATTTCTACTTGCACTTTTTGGCGTTTAAGTACTAAGGTATTTTAAAAGCTTTTATTTAACTTGCAATGTATGTATGTTTGTTCGGGTGAACTCTTGCAACTCAATTTTCATGCAGATAAATTGTGTATAGACGTTATAAGTTGATAGTAAAAGTTTATTTTTTTCTTTTGAGCGCACTGAAATAAAAGCTTGTTTTTTAAAAAGGGTTTTCAAGTCATTTTTAAATAAAAAATTTTAATAGACATTTGCGGTAATAAAGAAGTTCCATATACTTCTACAACTTTTTGCTAAAAAATACGTTAAAAGATATGTGCAGGAAGTTTTAAAGTTCAATAATAAATAATTCTTGACAGCCCTTTACGCAATATATAATTTAATAAAATTTGCAAGAAAATCAACCAACGGTTACGACTTTGTGCTTCACCATTTTTCGGTGACTAACAGAGCTAGCAGACAACACAATTATTACAACCAAAAATTTTTTAAAAGTTGCCAAATGTGAAAAAATATAACTAAATTTAAAAATGCTTTTGGTTAATTGAAAATAAAAACGAAACGTTATTCATAAAAAATATTTTGTGTTATAAGAGAAAACCGTCTAATTTCCATACAAAATTCAATTTATTAAAAGCTTATAAATTTAAATTGTTTTTAACATGCCTCTTACAATAGACGAAATATGTACTTCACAGTAAGAAAAAACAAAAAAGAAAAATTATATTGTTTTCCGTTTTTATATGTCAGTTATGTATATGTCAGAAACCTATTAAAAGTTGCGATTTCTCGACAAACATTGCGATGTATGTAAAATTACGTTTTCGATGTGATGATTTTTGTTCGTGAAATTAAAAATGGTTAGCGGTATGTAAAATAAATTTTTGTAAGTATTTTCTAATTGACATACATCTAAAATTTTATAGAAACGGGCTTAATTTTTTTCCCTTGCTTGTAAATTTTATTTTAAATTTATAATTGTTATATATTCTGTTGATCTTTTCGAACCATAGTATGATAGTAATGCGAACATAAATAAATAAACATTTCGGAACGTGCATCGGGGAATATTTATATGAAGTATTATTAATAATATTGCCAATTAAATATCTCAAAAAACATTAAAAAAAGAAGAATATGCATTTTCTTGAATTCACGCCAGTGATGCATATTGGGCAAAATTAACGATTTGAAAGGGCCAAAATAACTGTAATAGGGCCAAAACTTTTTTTAAATATATTTAATTATTCTGTTTGTACCCATTGTCTGTTGAAATCACGAATACTTTCGAACGACTTAAAAGAAAAGAACAATATTGATACCAAATTGTTTCCAGTTCTTCTAAGCAGTTTGGGATTTAAATCCAGCAAAATTGGTTCTGTAGTAAAAGAGTAATATATATGATAACTTTTTTTACAATATTGATATAAAATTTTGCACAAATTCTTTTCTACCACATAATTTCATGAAGAATGGTCCATTATTTAAAATATGCCCCTTATAAATCCCAATCTCGAAAAACACTATTGTACGCCTAAAACCTTAACAAACAATGCTATTGTAATACATTTTGGCCTCTCACAGTTAAATTAACTAGAAATCACACTCTCGAATTTTTAAAGGTTAGTCCGTAATTTACCATAGGCCCCATATAAAGCGCACTCCTAAAGTATTCTTACTGCCGTTGAAGGATATCAAAGATTCAGTACAGCCGAATATAGCCCTCTTACTTGTTTTAAAATAATTTGGTCCATTTATGTTCCATTTTAACCAAGCCATTAAAATAGTGCGACGTCTTAAAGATATCTATCTGTTAGAAACGTCGATTTTATACAAACATGCTTTAGATGTTTTTTTATAATATAGATCAAACCGCTTGTGTGGTTTATTTGTCCCTAAGCAATCAAAAGAACTTCGTAAATAAAACTAGTGTTCGAAACAGTGAAAAATAACATTAAAAAAATCTATTGAAGGATTAAAAGTAGTAAGTTAAATTTGACCTAACAGGGCCAAAATATCCACAGGGCCATTAAACAATCAAAACTGCCACAAATGGCACAATTGTGCCACATTTTGCATCACTGATTCGCGCTCATTTTCTTAAAGTGATATATTTTGTACCATCTTTGTTTGTTTACGAAAAATTGTGAAGTGAAAACCATAAGACTCATGTTTAATTTATAAT
This sequence comes from Pollenia amentaria, assembly GCA_943735925.1. NCBI lineage: Eukaryota > Metazoa > Arthropoda > Insecta > Diptera > Polleniidae > Pollenia > Pollenia amentaria. Next base: position 215,657,255 of record OX031009.1, on the reverse strand, counting down.
ATTTTTTTAACTTAAAAATTCTGCATTAAACAGAATTTGTTTTAAATTTAAACAGCCTTTAAGAAATATTAGCGAACAAGTCATAGTGCTAAAACGATTAGACGGCAAATTTGTAGATTTTATTCATGTAACAACATTTTAGTAAATTTTAGAATTTTTTTCTTTAATATGGAATAGCCCCTAAACTTTTCCTTTGTCGAAAGTGACAACTGGCGGCCTTTATAGTCCTAGTTACGTGCTATTAAAATCAGTTATCAGATTTTATAAACCGGCAAATTTGTAGATTTTATTAGTGTAACAAAATTTTAGTAAATTTTTGAATTTGTTTTCTTTAATATGGAATACCCTCTAAAGTTTTAATTTGTCGAAAGTGACAACTGGCGGCCTTAATAGCCCTAGTTACGTGCTATCAAAATCAGTTATCAGATTTTATAAACCGGCAAATTAAATGAAGATTTTATTCATAGAACAACATTATTGATAATTTTTCGAACATTTTAAACTGCTAAATTTAAATATTTTTTCATATTTTAATTAATTTTTTAATTTTTTATGAATTATATGGTGTTCGTAATGATTTCTAATATAATTTGCATGTTTTGTTATTATTTGTCACTGACGTGCTGTTGTTTCCAAAACAATAATAATAGCACGTGGTCAAAACAAAAAAATGTTTTCGTGTGCGGTTGATTTGCGGTTGATAACGACTAAAACGCGTAGGGATTTTTGTAGGGGTCATTTTTTCCAACGTGTAGGGAAAATCGGATTTTTTTTATTACGCGTAGGTATTTTTCAAAAAATCTTCTGGCAGCAATGGTCCAATCTTGTGTCCAATGCGAATTCATACAGGTGACCGCATAATGAGATAGGGGTATGCTAGCTATCCTTTTTTTTAAATACTTTGTATTTTGTTTTTGTAAAAAGTTAGAATGAATGTTAAAATTATTTGTTGAAAACAATAGAAGGGATTTTTTTGTTTATAAAATATACACAATTGGTTTAAAAGGTAAATCCTTTTTCTGTATTGCAAATTTATTGTGGCTCCATTTATTCCTTACGCTTTTTTATTCCTTGATTTTATATTTTATACCCACTTTTTTTTGTTCTATAAAATCTAAATAAGTTTTTTTTTCAAGTATTTAGATTATAGTATACAACTAGTATGTCGACTCTTTGACAGGAACATAACTCAAATGTCAGTGGTACCTAACTCATGTTGGTTTTAGTAAGATTTTTTTCAAATTCAGAAAAAAATGGTCTCAAATAAATTTATTTAAAAATGTTTAGTTTGTGGAAAATACAAACATTTTGCAGAAGCAAAAAATTAAACAAAAAGTGTTAAATTGTGACAAAATTTAAAATTTTGGGTTTGTTGATTTAATGTGTGGAATTCACACAGAACCTATATGTGTGAGGCGTGAACAAAAAAATTGAGAACGCAGTTTCGAGTTGGCATACTAGTTATATACTATGGGTGTGTGTGAAACGGTAGCAGAGTCACAGATTATTTTTGAGCTGGTCCATTATTTACAAACCAATTTTCAGAATTCGCGCTTACTTTTAATATGATTTGCTAGCAGGTTGCAAATGTGTACAAATTTTGAGAAATTTTTGGAGGTTGCATATTTGGCCTTTTCAAAATTTTTGCATTTTTTTTTAAATTTTTAACGTTTTTTAACGATTTTTTAATTCTCTACTAGTTGGAACCCATTAACAGATATTTTATGCTTTTATAAACTTTAAGGTAACCCAAATCCAAATAAGCTGATTATGGGTATTGATCTAACAAGCATTATTTCTCCAGTTTGTTTATTTAGATTACCTCTTCCTTCAAATCTAGTTCGTTTACATTATACTTGTATGACATTAGCGAGATTTGGTTTTCACAACAAAAACCGCCGACCGAAAGTTTTTTGTGTAACACACACTTACATATAAAGAAATAGGCATTTAAAAATTTGCATTACATTTTCTTTATAATCAACTTCATTTATTTTATCAATATTATTTGTCATTTGCATTTTTTTTACTATTTTACGAAATTTTTTAACAATTTTAACAAGCAGCTATTATTGTTTTTGTTTTGTTTTTTTGTTAAAATGTAATTTTTTCTTGTGCAGGGATGTAGTTTAGTGCTATATGGGGAAAACATAGTTGCATCACTAAGTACTACTATATTTCGTCAAAATCTAGTCACGGAGTAGATTTTGTTTTGTACGGGAAATCTAGACAAAAACAACTAGATTTGGCTCGAAATCTCATAAGTACTAGATTTGGAGACAATGTAAATGCAATATAATGTCAACATGCACAAATTATAATAACAAAAATGTTATTAATAAAAAATTTAATATATAACTATTTTTGATCTTATAATAGCTAATATAAATATGCAACATGGTTAAAAAAATGAGTGTAATAATGCCTTTCGGACCGGCGGCGACTTCAACGCAAAATTTAAATTCGGCGGCGGGTTAGAATCGACTTTTAGCTGCACGACCTGGGTGTGTGTCTGATAATTGTGCGGTTGTCAAAAATGTCTACGCTAATGTCAAAATTTATACTAGCCCCCTGGGCACGCGAGTGAACAAATCAATACCGAAATCGACCGCAAGCAATAACATTTTTTTTTGTTTTTACCACGTGCTATTATTATTGTTTTGAAAACAACAGCACGTGCGTGACAAACAATAACAAAACATGCAAAACACCACATTATTCATAAAAAATTAAAAAATTAGATAAAATATGAAAATATCTTTAAATTTAGCAGTTTAAAATGTTTGAAAAATTATGCAAAAATTTTGTTATATGAATAAAATCTACAAACTTGCCGGTTTATAAAATCCGATAACTGATTTTGAAAGCACATTACTAGGGCTATTAAGGCCGCCAGTTGTCACTTTCGACATATCAAAACTTTAGGGGGTATTCCATATTAAAGAAAAAAAATTCAAAAATTTAGCAAAAAGTTGTTACATGAATAAAATCTACAAATTTGCCGGTTTATAAAATCAGATAACTGATTTTGAAAGCACGTTACTAGGGCTATTAAGGCCGCCAGTTGTCACTTACGACAAATCAAAACTTTAGGGGGTATTTCATATTAAAGAAAAAAAATTCACCAAAAAGTTGTTACATGAATAAAATCTACAAATTTGCCGGTTTATAAAATCCGATAACTGATTTTGAAAGCACGTTACTAGGGCTATTAAGGCCGCCAGTTGTCACTTTCGACAAATCAAAACTTTAGGGGGTATTCCATTTAAAAAAAAAAAATTCAAAAATTTACCAAAAAGTTGTTACATGAATAAAATCTACAAATTTGCGGTCTAATTGTTTGCACTATGACTTGTTCACTAATATTTCTTAAAGACTGTTTAATTTAAAAACAAATTCTGTTTAATTCGGAATTTTTAAGTTAATAAAATATTATAAATTTAACATGAGTTTTCTGGTTTTCACTACACAATTTAACGTAAACAAACAAAGATGGGATTGCCACACTTCCTATGTAATGCTTTTGTTTAGTAACCAGAGTAGCCGTCTTTTGTTATTTCTAACGAAAATTCGTCATTTTTTTCAATGTGGAGATGCGACTATTTATTTTATTTTGGTTTTTAATTTTCTTGATAAACTTTTAAATCAGGTTTTTTTAATTTTTAACAAATTTATTAATCTGTTTTCATTACGTTTGTAGCATAACACAAATTGTATGCACTCCTAAAATCCTTGAAATTCGCCAAATTAAATTTTCTTAAGAATTTAGCTAAGAAAAAATAGCCAAATGTGATTTTTATGTTAGAAACGGCCATGTTCTCGAAATCGAAATCAGGTAAAGTGAAAACCAATGGAGATTTTCTTTTAATTCTTTTTTGTCAATGATCTTAGTTTTTCCTGATTTTTAGAGTAGTATGAAATGTATAGAAGCGTTTGATTTCAATATCACTCCAAATTAATTTCAGAAAATTACTAAAAAAAAAAAGTGTTCAAAAGCAAAATATTATAATATTCTAAATTAAGATTATTTCTAGTAGTATAGTTAATATTTGGAAATGCACATAGGAATTTTAAAGATTTTCAAAAATTTATATATATAAAATATATCACTGTAAGAAAGTGAGCCACACTAAAAAAGGGACGTTCGCAAAACTCTCCCACAGATGGAGCTCCTGCCAAGCGCGCCTGTGCGAAGCAGACAAAGATCCAGACGGTTCATATGCCAAAGGGTATCAGACTGGGCTTTGTCTCAGCATTGGAGGCTCCGTCACTTACCGCCGACCAAATCGAGAGGGTCAAGAGTGCAATTTTGCAGGCGGTCATCGAAAAGTCCGGTAATTTCAAACCGCAGTTTGAGAGCTGTCTACGACGCACTGATTGGTTGATGCTTTTGTGCGTCAATAATGAGACGGCGGAGTGGACAAAGGCCAACCTTGGATTCATCCAAGCCAAATCAGGTGTTGACTGCAAGATAGTCCCTGAAGAAGAATTCCCTCGCACACATTTTGTGCGTGGGTACTTCCCACACAGTCTGGAGCTGCCAAATGAAAAGGTGTTGGCCTTCATATCAGCTCAAAATGACTTGGCTGCTGCACATTGGGCGGTGGTACAAAGGCAGACGCATGGTGAATTCCTTCACCTCCGTCTGGCAGTGGATGGCTGCTCCTACCAGAAGCTGGTTTAGCTGGGAGGTAAGAACAGCTATTGCTTTGGGCAAGTCAGGCTACACCTCAAGAACACTGGCTCGAGAGACGTTGCCAACAAACAAGAAAAGCCTGCTGGGGCCAAAACTGAAGGAGTTGAGGAACCACCCCAGACAAAAGAAATACCCACCCCACACGATGGCCCGTCTACCAGCAGAGCGGCGATTGCTCGCGAGAGGAAACGGGCAGATGAGAGGGCGGAAAATAAACGAAAGCCTCAGCCTTCGGCCAAACGCAGTACAACCAACCCTCAGGAAAGGCCGGAAAAACCGACCAAAGGTTCAAAAGGGAAGGGACCCCGACGCAACAGGCTAGGGGATTTGGTGCAGCGATCTATAAGAGATGGAGATGAGCACCATTAGGGTGCTACAGGCGAACCTATACCATGCCAAAGGGGCGTCGGCCACACTGTGTAGGATATTCGCCGAGGAGAACATCGGTCTTGCGCTTTTGCAAGAGCCGTGGGTCAGTGGTGGCCTGGTCCGGGGACTACAATCCCTCTCAAGTCAGTTGATCTATGATCGGTCAGTGGACAAACCTCGCACTGCGTTACTTGTCATTTCTGCTTAAAACTGTTGAGCGGCTACTGGACCTGCACATCCGGGACGAGCTGAGAATCTCCGCGCCATTGCACGGAACGCAGTTCGCCTATCAGAAGGGTAGGTCGACGGAAGTAGCATTGCACCATCTGGTTGCGCAAATAGAGAAGGCACATAACAACAAGGATATTGCACTATGTGCTTTTCTTGACGTGGAGGGTGCCTTTGACAACACAAGTTACGACTCTATCACGGATGCTTTGTCGCAAAAACGGATAGATGATTACACCATCAATTGGATTGGCGCCATGCTGAGACAACGGAGAATCACCGCCTCTTGGGATGACGCTAGCGTCAGCATTAGTGCTGCCCTGCTATGGTGCCTTGTGATTGATGACCTGCTCGTCAGGCTTGAGGAATACGGCCTGCGGGCCATTGGTTATGCGGACGACCTGGCCATCATTGTGACCGGAAAATTCGAGAGAACAATCACTGAGGTGATGCAGGGTGCTCTCGACAAGGTTCTCAAATGGTGCCATTAAAGGGGCTGAACATCAACCCCAAAAAAGCGGTCGTGGTCCCGTTCACGAGAGGTATAAACACAGACTGGGTAGGCTGTCAGTGAATGGGACGGAAATCGAGTACTCCGGTGAAGTCAAGTACCTGGGAATTGTTCTGGATAAACTGCTAAATTGGAACTCGCACTTGGATGCGACCCTGAAGAAGGCACTTAGGGCCTTCTGGGCCTGTAAGAGCTTCTTTGGGAAGACCTGGGGCTTTGGCCCTAGCATGATTAAGTGGCTTTATTTTATGATGATCAGACCGATAATCACCTATGGATCCCTGGTATGGTGGCCAAAGATCTAGCAGGTGTCGGCGATTCAAAAGTGCGGAAGGCTACAGAGAATGGTCTGTGTAGCCCTGCGGGGGTGATGCGCACATGTCCAACAGCGGCACTTGAAACTATTTTGGGCATCTTGCGATTACACATCCATATAAGGAAGGTCGCAATATCGAGTATCCATAGGATCCAACAAACATCCGGACTGTCAGTTGGGGTCAACGGACACGCTGGTCTGATGAAATTAGCTCCTGGTCTATCGGTCTGCACAAGGGCGGACATTAAGACCACGGAACTGAGCTTTAACAGAAGGTTTAGCAAGATCCTCCCAAATGGGGGAGCTTGGGACAGTGGAAATCCCTGTGATGGTAACCAGGACTACGCTGGTATACTGATGGATCCAAATCGGAGCATGGGGTGGGTGCTGGGGTATTTGGACCTAACACGCGAATCTCGATAGCCATGGGAAGATCACCAAGTGTATTCCAGGCCGAGATCCACGCCATTGATGTGTGCTGTATCAACATTCTTAACAAGGGAATGATAGGAAACAGCATTGCGATATTCACTGATAGCCAAGCGGCCATTAAGGCACTCTCTTCCTGGAAATTGTCCTCGAAGTTGGTGGCGGAATGCCGGGGAAGGCTACAGGAGCTGGGCTCAAGAAACAGAGTGACACTCTGTTGGGTGCCGGGACACTCAGGGGTCCCGGGTAACTATGGGGCTGATGAACTGGCTAGGGCTGGAGCGAATGTCCAAATGGTGGGCCCCGAGCCTTTTTGTGGGTTAAGCTGGGCCACTACCCAGTCCCTATTGGGGATATGGGCCCTCAGCGAGCACAGGAAATACTGGGTATCGCTACCGGGAATGTGTCAGGCGAAGGAATTTATATTTCCCGGGAGTACATTGGAGACAAGGGGTCTCAACAGACGAGAATTACGACTGTTGGTGGCTGATTTGACGGGCCACCATATGGTCAAGCACCACCTGTTTCGGATGGGCCTGGCAGAGGAGCAGGAATGTAGACTATGCCGTGAAGAGGACGAAACTACAAGGCACTTACTGTGTGACTTACCCGCGCTGGCGTGGGCCAGAAGGAGACACTTGGGGCACGGTACGATGGGCGCGTCCCGAGTCGGTGCAATACCGGCAAAAGACCTTCTTGGGTTTCTCTAGGAGGCAGAGGGTCTTTTGGCCAACTAAAGGGGGGTGGGTACAATAGACCTGGTTTGGTCGCGGTCCGTCTCCGTTGGGAGAAATCTCCCCGCTCTCTCTGGAAAAAAAATATGAGCGTGAATTTTAGAAAATGTATATTCTACTTTTTATAACTTGTAGGTATGCCTATTTTGTAATGTTTTTTTAGATATTTATTTGGCAATATTATTTATAATACTTCATATAATTATTCCCCAATGAAGTGTGCACGTTTCAAAATGTAAATTTATTTATGTTCGCATTACTTTCATACTATCGTTCGAAAATAGCAATTTTGAAACAGAAGATATAACAATTATAAATTTAAAATAAAATTTACAAACAAGAGAAAAAAATTAAACCTGTTTTTATAAAATTTTAATGTATGTCAATTAGAAAATATTTACAAAAATGTATATTACATACCGCTAACCATTTCTAATTTCACAAAAAAAAATAACCGTCAAATCGCCAAACGTAAATTACATCGCCATTTTTGTCGAGAAATGGCAACTTCTGACATAAAACTGACATATAATGTTTTTTTCTTACTGTGAAGTACATATTTCGTTTATTGTAAGAGCCGTGTTCAAAACAATTTCAATTTATAAGCTTTTCATAAACTGAATTTTGTATGGAAATTTGACGGGGTTTCTCTTAAAAAAGAATATTTTTTATGAATAACGTTTCTGGTTTTTTTTCACTATGTAAAAGAATTTCATTTATTGTGCTGTTTTCATGATTTGTCAGGAATTCTAATTTAACTGTAAAGTGTAACACACCCTTGTATTACAATGGAAGTTAAACAAATGTTAATGTTTTTTTTTTCAATTAACCAAAAGCATTTTAAATTTAGTTATATTTTTTCACATTTGGTAACTTTTAAAAAATTTTGGTTGTAATAATTGTCTGCTAGCTCTGTTAAGCCTATAGTACACGGAATGTAAAAACCAACATGCGCATGTAGTTCTGACGTATTTTTTACGTCATTGCACAACACGCAATAGTCGTTGTGGCTTTGTAGTGACGTCAAAATTACGTCAGAACCACATGCGCATGTGGCTTTTTACATTCCGTGTAGTATAGGCTGTAGTCACCGAAAAATGGTGAAGCAGAAAGTCGTTGGTTAATTTTCTTGCAAATGTAATATAATTATATTATATGAAAAGGGCGGTCAAGAATTATTAATTATTGAACTATTTACATTTCAAAACTTCCTGCACATATCTTTTTAACGTGTTGTTTTTTAGCAAAAAGTTGTAAAAGTATATCGTTGGTCTCAAGTAGAAAGGCCCTAACTCGTATTTTTTACGAAATTGAGTTTTTCAGTGATTCGAATAAATTTTACACAACTACACCTCGTCACAAAAATTTATTGCAATATAGTAAAGAATAACGGGTATACAAGCAATTGTATGAGCATGTTTACATTATGATACATACAGTTTCTATTATGTTTTTACCTTCGCCTATACAGTTACTATTATTTGAGTTAGGGCCTTTCTACTTTAGACCAACGATATGGAACTTATTTTCGCAAATGTCTATATCACTATCGATGGTTACTGACTAGGTTTCACCATCGTTAATTTTTCGTACCAGCGATAGTTTTCGATTATTTTAATTTTTCTCGAATTATTGCGTTATGCTAAACTTTATGCTATGTTCATACGCCGATATAAGCCACTTGTTTCGCTCTCTGAAACTAGATTGCCAAATATGCTATTCATACGATTCACGGCCCTTTTCCCTATATATAATTAAATTAATTTAACAAGAAATTTAACAAACTGTCGGTTACAATTGAAATAAATTTTTTGTTTTTCACTACACGATTTTTCGTAAACAAACGGAGATGGTATTTTTTAATTTTTTTTTTGATTTGTTTTGATTTGTCGAAAGTGACAACTGGCGGCCTTAATAGCCCTAGTAACGTGCATTCAAAATCAGTTATCGGATTTTATAAACCGTCAAATTTGTAGATTTGATTAATGTAACAACTTTTTGGTAAATTTTTGAATTTTTTTTTCTTTAATATGGAATACCCCCTAAAGTTTTGATTTGTCGAAAGTGACAACTGGCGGCCTTAATAGCCCTAGTAACGTGCTTTCAAAATCAGTTATCGGATTTTAAAAACCGGCAAATTTGTAGATTTTATTCATATAACAACATTTTTGCATAATTTTTCAAACATTTTAAACTGCATCAATTGGATTGGCGCCATGCTGAGACAACGGAGAATCACCGCCTCTTGGGATGACGCTAGCGTCAGCATTAGTGCTGCCCTGCTATGGTGCCTTGTGATTGATGACCTGCTCGTCAGGCTTGAGGAATACGGCCTGCGGGCCATTGGTTATGCGGACGACCTGGCCATCATTGTGACCGGAAAATTCGAGAGAACAATCACTGAGGTGATGCAGGGTGCTCTCGACAAGGTTCTCAAATGGTGCCATTAAAGGGGCTGAACATCAACCCCAAAAAAGCGGTCGTGGTCCCGTTCACGAGAGGTATAAACACAGACTGGGTAGGCTGTCAGTGAATGGGACGGAAATCGAGTACTCCGGTGAAGTCAAGTACCTGGGAATTGTTCTGGATAAACTGCTAAATTGGAACTCGCACTTGGATGCGACCCTGAAGAAGGCACTTAGGGCCTTCTGGGCCTGTAAGAGCTTCTTTGGGAAGACCTGGGGCTTTGGCCCTAGCATGATTAAGTGGCTTTATTTTATGATGATCAGACCGATAATCACCTATGGATCCCTGGTATGGTGGCCAAAGATCTAGCAGGTGTCGGCGATTCAAAAGTGCGGAAGGCTACAGAGAATGGTCTGTGTAGCCCTGCGGGGGTGATGCGCACATGTCCAACAGCGGCACTTGAAACTATTTTGGGCATCTTGCGATTACACATCCATATAAGGAAGGTCGCAATATCGAGTATCCATAGGATCCAACAAACATCCGGACTGTCAGTTGGGGTCAACGGACACGCTGGTCTGATGAAATTAGCTCCTGGTCTATCGGTCTGCACAAGGGCGGACATTAAGACCACGGAACTGAGCTTTAACAGAAGGTTTAGCAAGATCCTCCCAAATGGGGGAGCTTGGGACAGTGGAAATCCCTGTGATGGTAACCAGGACTACGCTGGTATACTGATGGATCCAAATCGGAGCATGGGGTGGGTGCTGGGGTATTTGGACCTAACACGCGAATCTCGATAGCCATGGGAAGATCACCAAGTGTATTCCAGGCCGAGATCCACGCCATTGATGTGTGCTGTATCAACATTCTTAACAAGGGAATGATAGGAAACAGCATTGCGATATTCACTGATAGCCAAGCGGCCATTAAGGCACTCTCTTCCTGGAAATTGTCCTCGAAGTTGGTGGCGGAATGCCGGGGAAGGCTACAGGAGCTGGGCTCAAGAAACAGAGTGACACTCTGTTGGGTGCCGGGACACTCAGGGGTCCCGGGTAACTATGGGGCTGATGAACTGGCTAGGGCTGGAGCGAATGTCCAAATGGTGGGCCCCGAGCCTTTTTGTGGGTTAAGCTGGGCCACTACCCAGTCCCTATTGGGGATATGGGCCCTCAGCGAGCACAGGAAATACTGGGTATCGCTACCGGGAATGTGTCAGGCGAAGGAATTTATATTTCCCGGGAGTACATTGGAGACAAGGGGTCTCAACAGACGAGAATTACGACTGTTGGTGGCTGATTTGACGGGCCACCATATGGTCAAGCACCACCTGTTTCGGATGGGCCTGGCAGAGGAGCAGGAATGTAGACTATGCCGTGAAGAGGACGAAACTACAAGGCACTTATGGCTAATAAATCAGTAAGTGTTTAAACGCTGGTTTAGTTGACCAAACTAAGATTTATATGTTGTTTAAACTCAACAGTTGTAAATCAGTGTCCCATGTATTATATGCAGTTTAAAAAGTAACATGTGGCAGCACTACGATAAATGTTGACAAATTCATATGGTTTGTATTGGTAGTTTAAACGCCCAATTTGATGCGTTTAAATATGGTTTATATGTTTATTGATTTATAGATATCTTGGTTTAAACGCATTTTAAACCAAAAACAGAGTTTAACTTGCTCTGATTTATTAGGCCTTACTGTGTGACTTACCCGCGCTGGCGTGGGCCAGAAGGAGACACTTGGGGCACGGTACGATGGGCGCGTCCCGAGTCGGTGCAATACCGGCAAAAGACCTTCTTGGGTTTCTCTAGGAGGCAGAGGGTCTTTTGGCCAACTAAAGGGGGGTGGGTACAATAGACCTGGTTTGGTCGCGGTCCGTCTCCGTTGGGAGAAATCTCCCCGCTCTCTCTGGAAAAAAAATATGAGCGTGAATTTTAGAAAATGTATATTCTACTTTTTATAACTTGTAGGTATGCCTATTTTGTAATGTTTTTTTAGATATTTATTTGGCAATATTATTTATAATACTTCATATAATTATTCCCCAATGAAGTGTGCACGTTTCAAAATGTAAATTTATTTATGTTCGCATTACTTTCATACTATCGTTCGAAAATAGCAATTTTGAAACAGAAGATATAACAATTATAAATTTAAAATAAAATTTACAAACAAGAGAAAAAAATTAAACCTGTTTTTATAAAATTTTAATGTATGTCAATTAGAAAATATTTACAAAAATGTATATTACATACCGCTAACCATTTCTAATTTCACAAAAAAAAATAACCGTCAAATCGCCAAACGTAAATTACATCGCCATTTTTGTCGAGAAATGGCAACTTCTGACATAAAACTGACATATAATGTTTTTTTCTTACTGTGAAGTACATATTTCGTTTATTGTAAGAGCCGTGTTCAAAACAATTTCAATTTATAAGCTTTTCATAAACTGAATTTTGTATGGAAATTTGACGGGGTTTCTCTTAAAAAAGAATATTTTTTATGAATAACGTTTCTGGTTTTTTTTCACTATGTAAAAGAATTTCATTTATTGTGCTGTTTTCATGATTTGTCAGGAATTCTAATTTAACTGTAAAGTGTAACACACCCTTGTATTACAATGGAAGTTAAACAAATGTTAATGTTTTTTTTTTCAATTAACCAAAAGCATTTTAAATTTAGTTATATTTTTTCACATTTGGTAACTTTTAAAAAATTTTGGTTGTAATAATTGTCTGCTAGCTCTGTTAAGCCTATAGTACACGGAATGTAAAAACCAACATGCGCATGTAGTTCTGACGTATTTTTTACGTCATTGCACAACACGCAATAGTCGTTGTGGCTTTGTAGTGACGTCAAAATTACGTCAGAACCACATGCGCATGTGGCTTTTTACATTCCGTGTAGTATAGGCTGTAGTCACCGAAAAATGGTGAAGCAGAAAGTCGTTGGTTAATTTTCTTGCAAATGTAATATAATTATATTATATGAAAAGGGCGGTCAAGAATTATTAATTATTGAACTATTTACATTTCAAAACTTCCTGCACATATCTTTTTAACGTGTTGTTTTTTAGCAAAAAGTTGTAAAAGTATATCGTTGGTCTCAAGTAGAAAGGCCCTAACTCGTATTTTTTACGAAATTGAGTTTTTCAGTGATTCGAATAAATTTTACACAACTACACCTCGTCACAAAAATTTATTGCAATATAGTAAAGAATAACGGGTATACAAGCAATTGTATGAGCATGTTTACATTATGATACATACAGTTTCTATTATGTTTTTACCTTCGCCTATACAGTTACTATTATTTGAGTTAGGGCCTTTCTACTTGAGACCAACGATATGGAACTTATTTATTATCGCAAATGTCTATATCACTATCGATGGTTACTGACTAGGTTTCACCATCGTTAATTTTTCGTACCAGCGATAGTTTTCGATTATTTTAATTTTTCTCGAATTATTGCGTTATGCTAAACTTTATGCTATGTTCATACGCCGATATAAGCCACTTGTTTCGCTCTCTGAAACTAGATTGCCAAATATGCTATTCATACGATTCACGGCCCTTTTCCCTATATATAATTAAATTAATTTAACAAGAAATTTAACAAACTGTCGGTTACAATTGAAATAAATTTTTTGTTTTTCACTACACGATTTTTCGTAAACAAACGGAGATGGTATTTTTTAATTTTTTTTTTGATTTGTTTTGATTTGTCGAAAGTGACAACTGGCGGCCTTAATAGCCCTAGTAACGTGCATTCAAAATCAGTTATCGGATTTTATAAACCGTCAAATTTGTAGATTTGATTAATGTAACAACTTTTTGGTAAATTTTTGAATTTTTTTTTTCTTTAATATGGAATACCCCCTAAAGTTTTGATTTGTCGAAAGTGACAACTGGCGGCCTTAATAGCCCTAGTAACGTGCTTTCAAAATCAGTTATCGGATTTTAAAAACCGGCAAATTTGTAGATTTTATTCATATAACAACATTTTTGCATAATTTTTCAAACATTTTAAACTGCTAAATTTAAAGATTTTTTATATTTTAATTCATTTTTTCATTTTTTATGAATAATATGGTGTTCGTAATGTTTTCGGATATAATTTTGCATGTTTTGTTATTGTTTTTCACGCACGTGCTGTTGTTTTCAAAACAATTATAATAGCACGTGGTCAAAACAAAAAAAATGGTGTTTGCGGCTGATTTCGGTATTGATTTGTTCACAACGATCCCCTAGCTGAGACTCATTTTTTTTTTTTTTTTTTTGTAATGTACCTGTTCAAGGCGAATTCATGTATACGGTGGTGTCGATACTACAACAAGTAACAACACCAAAAATACAGCAATGTATTTTTTTGTTGCTTTCGTTGATCGATATGTCAAAAACACAAGCAACTTTTGACATTTCTCTCTCTAAGTAAGAAAAAAAACTAGCACAGCTGTGCTTCCAACGCCACCTGATAAATAAATTCGCCTTGTACCTGTTGTTGTAGCGATGCCACCTGCATTATTTTATCATGGTTCGTTCGCAGTATTTCTAAGATTGGAGACTTTTCCCAATACTGATGAGCAGGGAAAGTTCTAATATGTACCAAAATTTTTAAATATGCATGCAAAAATTCTAAAAATGCAAGCCAATATACATGTATTAATAGTTTTCTTTAAACAAATGTTTATGACAAAATATGTATAATCATGACGGCATTTAATAACCACCCACGAAATAACCCAAAAAAAACTGCTATTTTCGGCTGTACCGAATCTTCGATAACCTCCGACAGAATATTTCAGGAGTGAGCCCTCTATAGGCATATAAATTATTAATTTATCTTAATTAAAACGGAAGTCATTATTAAAATTTGTTGCGGTTTAGACCTAGGTTCATATGTTACATGATTGACCGACAATCATTTTATTTCTAGTCATATAAAACTAAATTTGAACAAACTTAAGTAAAATAGTATGATTCGTAACAGATTTAACCGAACATAAATTATTTTTGAGAGGGGAATTTATGTTGGACCCATTGTAAACTATTGACCAATCATCACAAAATTCTGTAGAATGATTTCTAAATTCGATCAAATTTCGATATAGAAGTGAAATTTGTTATAGCGTGATGTACGTAGTTTTAAGGTGGTTTGTTGACCGATTTATACATAATCTTCGGTCTTCTTCGGTTTAAGACGTACTAAAATAATTTCCCAGAGTGGGCATTATCGTCACGATCGTCACAAAATTTAACAGTTTGATCTCTAGTCATTATTTTATATCAATCCGTGCATTATACCATCATTTTTGCTAGTTTTTGTAACAAAATTATAAATTTTTTAGGGTGGTGGTTCCACATCTGAATTCATAACTCTTACCCTACTTAACCGTTTTTGCTGGATTTCAATCCCAAACTGCTTAGGATAACTACATAGAAGCAATTTGACACCAACATTTTTCTTTTCTTTTGAGTTTTTGAAAGAGAGCGTGTTTTCAACAGTCGGACATGGCTAAATTAGCTGAGTCTTCACATTAAGCACACAAAACGGAGCGGAACAACCAACTCTTAAAATTCCTGGATTATCTCTCACTATACGACCCTTAAAGTCTTTTTTAGTTCCTCTTCCCATTTTTATATAAACCACAATCAAAAACAAATTAAGTTAAGATCTATTTTTAGACGCTTAACACAAAAGTGTTTACTATTTTTTACTGAACTTTACTGCATTTTACTAAATTGCGTTTTGCAGTAAAATTTAGTAAAACAAAAAAACATATGTTTCAAATGGTAAGCAAACAAAAGGCATACAAATTGTAAAAAAATTGTTTAAAAAAAGAAAAGTTTAAATAAAACTAAAATAAAAACAAAAAATGAATAAATATTAATTAATTAAACTTGGTTTTGAAGAATTTATATGGCTTAATACCAACTTTTGAACCTTTGTTTTGTTATGTTAATTTTTTGGAGTTGTAAAAGTGTCAAGTACTCGGGTACTTAGAACAGCCCTTGTTTTTAAAGTTATCAATAGTAAAAAAAAGTATTCGTGTACTATTGATCAAATTTAGCCGGACACATATTAGCAAATTCAAATAAAATAAAAAACAAAAAATATGAAAGATTACATAAAATAATTTGTTTGTATTTTTCAAAAATATTCGTGTTATAAAAAGTATTTAATCGAGTACCGATAAGAAAACTAGTTAAGTAGTCAAAAGTGTAAACATTTTTCAACACTTCAATTATTTGCCATCAGCTGTTGCCTTTATTTTACGAATTTTTACAAATTTTGCGTTCGCGTACTTTTTTGGACAACAGCTTTTTGTGAGAGCAAATTTTTAAGTTTACTCATTTAAGGCCTAACCATAATGTGCTTAAGTTGGCTTCAACAAATGTGCGAATACATGTAAATCATATGAGGCAAACCATATTGAACTTAAGGAAACGTTTTGTTAAGTTTTATGAAATTGTCATTTGCTTAAGCAAAGTGCGAAACTGATCGCACATTCCGTACGGAATCAAATGTTTTTTATTTTGTTTTTGTTTTTTTAAATACATTTGAGAGACTATTTTGTAAATTTTTGACAGTAGGTTAAGCAAGGCTATGCATATTATGGTTGGGCCTTTAGTCCCGATGCATACGTTGCAAGTCTTATTGCTAAACTTATCACATATTCTTCTTTGAATCAGCTTCGGCGTTCAAACAATGCTTGTCTTATTGCTGAAATATTACTTTTTTATGCATGAAGTGCACACATATGTGTGCGATTTATACATAACGGATGAGAAAACAAAGCGTATATGCCGAGTACATCAAGCTGTGTACACGTTTCTTTGCCCCTTGTCACTCTCGCCAAAAAAGTAGCAAGCTGATCAATAAGACTTGCATCGTATGAATTGGGACTTAGAGTTGTTATAATTTCTTGCACAAAATATGAAGTTATTAAGATTTAACGAAAATCATTTAACCCGGTTTTGTGTCCTATATACCATTTATTACACTAATATTTTTTAATGCCGTTCAAGTAGGTCAAGGTATATATTTGTTAAGGCAAACACAAAATAGAAACCACATTGTGTATCGTCGGGTGGCTGCTGGCTTGCCGCACGGAACAAAAATGTATTGATCTACATTATTTGAAGAGAACATGCAGCATAACAATTGCAAAAAATTATATTTTTAATATTACATTGGAAATTTGCTTCACAGTGACGAATGAAGGAAGCAAAGCAATGTTTATAGAACTCTAAAATAGTCGATATGATATCTCGTAATATATTCGAGATATCCAAAAATGAATGATGGATTAAAAAAAAAGGGCACATTCCAGCTTCTTATTGAAAACATTAGAAAAGACCTTAAAAATTTTTGCAACTTTATAACCCACAGTTATATTATCCACGTTTGACTCTTTTTTTATAATTGCATTATTACCCCTTGCCATTTTTAAAAGATATACATACATATAATGAAAACTGGTAACTCCGTAACTTTCATATGTAAGTAACGCGAAAATTAAACTGCGCTAATTTCGTCTAATTTATTTCAAGTTAAATAATTTAAACTACTTGGAAATTATATATGTATGTACGAAGATATTTGGAAAGTGAATTTGTTTAATAAAATTTTGTAAATAAATATATTAAACAATTATTAACGGCACACAAATATATTTGGATCTCGCCCCAAAAAATAGTGACGCCATTAACAATTTTTTTTAAAATTCATTTGATATAAAAAAAAAGAGTAAAGAATAAAATATATAATGTCAGAAACACCTTCATCTCCCGAAAAACTTGCTCCCAGTAAGCCACCACTATGTCGTAGTAGTAGTGGTAACAGTTCAAATTCAACATTGCAACTTCCAAGTCCCATCATTACTAAACGCACGAGAACTGCATCGACGTAAGTAATATTTTGAATATAATGATATTTATTTTATCAGTTCTGTATATTGATTAAAAACAGATCAGCCCGTGCTATGGAAAATCCCATAGTTACTGGAATTGTTAAGACATTTAACCGCACTAAAGGTCATGGTTTCATAACACCCAATGGAGGTGATGATGAAATTTTTTGTCACATATCAGAGTAAGTAAAATAGAACTTACATAAAAAGTTTTATGTTTTAACATTGACCACACAATTTTGTATATGCTCATACTACATATCCTTTATTAATTTTTCTTGTCTGCTTAGTATCGAAGGTGAATATGTCCCTATGGCAGGGGATGAAGTTAAGTATCGCTTATGTGCTATACCACCAAAATTTGAAAAATTCCAAGCTGTACACGTTAAAATAATAAACTTAACTCCAGAAGTCCATCACAAATGGGAAGAATAATTTTAGCCCCGATTGATTTGATTGTACTAACTAAAAACTAATTGTGTATTTTTTTAAATTTGAAGTCACTTATAAAAATGCCTGCCGCTAAAATTCTAATGTTTAACATTACATACATACATATGTATAAACGATATAACGTTAAAACAAAAAAAAAAAAAAAAGAATGCCTCGTTTAATTAGCCAGTTGTAACATACATATATAAATATATATACAAAACATTTTAAAAACAATAAATTGAAGTTTTTTTTAGCAAATGATATATGTAGTTTTTATGTTAAAGATAGCGATAATATGTACATTATTATATGAGTTGGTACGTCTATAAAAATATTCCAATACCAACGTGCTTTCAAATGAATTATACTCAATTTCGGGCGCAGAGTGATTATCTTATGCAGAATTGTTTATTATTATGTTTTAAGTTGTGCAGAATTATATACATATATATTTTTAAGAACGTACAAATGTACATGAAGCCTTAATTAATTTGTTGAATAGGTAATTTTGGATAAAGTCAAACTCGAACGTTATTGAAAAGATTTAACTCGTACAAGACAGTAAGTTCCACAACTCACATGTATTTGCTCATTGTATTTGTATATGCTCATTCTACATATCCTTTATTAATTTTTCTTGTCTGCTTAGTATCGAACGTCAATATGCCCCTATGGCAGGGGGTGAAGTTAAGTATCGCTTATGTGATATACCACCAAAATTTGTAAAATGCCAAGCTGTACACGTTAAATAATAAACAACTCCAGAGGTCCATCACAAATGAGAAGAATAATTTTAGCCCCGATTGATTTGATTGTACTAACTAAAAACTGAGAATGTTGAATAATGGAAACTATTACACAAAAGATTCAATATTTTGTCACATCAAATATGAAAGTAAAATATAAATATGTATTACAAAAAAGTTGTATATTTTAAAATTGACCACAGATTTTGTATAAGCATCTCGTGCTCATACTACATACATATCTTTAATTAATTTCCGTTGTCTGCTTAGCATTGAAGGTGAATGTGTCTCTCTGGCTGAGTGGTACAAAACAAAAAATGAAGTATGTAAAAGGGAATGTTTTATGAACATGGCAGATAATCTCATAAAGAGGGTATCAACTCAATTTTTTTTTTCATTTTTGGAAAAAAAAATCGAGACGTAATATTCGTATTTACCTGTCGTAAAAAATATTTGGCTATTTTGTATTCACTTTGGTAATAAAGCGGTTGGTTTTAAAATTCTTTTTAAATTAAAAAATTGTTTGCTTCTACTTAAAATTTTGCCTTAGAGTCTATGCCAAATCTTACACATTTTTTTTATTATTTTCGTTGATTAAACAAGCTAAGTCTTGAATAAATTTCATTAAATCAACCATTTGCTTCTAATTGCAATTTGTTTATTTACATACATATCTCTTCTATTCCTATGATAATTTTTTTTTTTTTTGAATTAGTAAACTAAATTTTCTTATTTTTATTTATATATTTCTTCTTACATTTTTCATTCCTTCCGTAAGGTTATCGTTGTAAATATTTAACGTAAGAAAAATTGCGAAAAATATCTATATTGCGCTATCAATAATAGCTCTGTTCCAGATGCATAACGAAACAGTCCGAACTTGCACAAAGGTACCCAAAAGCGTTCCACACAACAATTTTTGTGCATTTAAGAGAGTAATAGAGAGTGTATTTTTTTCATTTCCTGTACAAATTTGCACGAACTTTTTCTTTGGGTAAGTTCGGACTAGAATAAACAATCAGCTGTTTTTTTTACATATGAAACTGAAAAATTAATCAGGAAATTTACAAGCAAAAGAAAAAGTTTAATTTTTATTAAAAAATATATTAGAAAGCAAAATGGAAATTTACAAGCAAAAGAAACAGTTTAGGTTTTATTAAAAAATATAAAAGAAAGCAATATGTAAAATTTTAATGAAAAAATTAAAGTTGTAAATACATTATTGTTTACATATTTATTTCCCTTAATTTTTAAAAATGACAATGATGCAAATATTTTGGTTTTAAAATGTTATGACTTTTAAGCGTCTAAAATAACTTAAATAGATCTTAATTTGAAAAGTAAGCATCATTCGTATTTGAAGAAGTGCAAAAATGGTTTTTTGCGTTCCAGTAATAGCTTTGTTCCAGATGTATAACGAAACAGTCCAAACTTGCACAAAGTTACCCAAAAGCGTTCCACATAACAATTTTTGTGCAATTAAGAGAGTAATTGAGAGAGTATTTTTTTTAATTTCCTGTACAAATTTGCACGAACTTTTTATTTGGGTAAGTTCGGACAAGAATAAACAATCAGCTGTTTTTTTTAATTTGAAACTGAAAAATTAATCAGGAAATTTACAAGCAAAAGAAAAAGTTTAATTTTTATTAAAAATATATTAGAAAGCAAAATGTAAAATTTTAATGAAAAAATTAAAGTGGTAAATGCATTATTGCATACATATTTTCCTTAATCTTTAACATAAAAGAAAACATAATATAAAAAATGACAATGATGCAAATGTTTTGGTTTTATAATGTTATGACTTTTAAGCGTCTTAAATCATTAAAATAGATCTTAATTTGAAAAGTTAGCATCATTAGTATTTGAAGAAGTGCAAAAATGGTTTTTTGCGTTCCAGCAATTTTGGGTAGTTTTGGCAAATTCAGAGAGTAATTTTCATTTTACTCTCATTAGTCCGAACTTGTCCGAGATCTTGTGGAACACACCTAATATTGGGTAGTTTTGGCAAATTCAGAGAGTAATTTTCATTTTACTCTCATTAGTCCGAACTTGCCCGAGATCTTGTGGAACACACCTAATATGGCAACGAAAAAATACCGCACAAAAATTGTTTTCCGCTTAATAATTGCAAATTTTAGCACAAAAATTGTTTTCCGCGAACGGAATCAATAATACCACCCATTAAATTTGAATTTAAGGTAAAATTGACAAAACTCAAGTAGAATAAATTTTTAATTAAAGTGTAAGAGCTCATTAATATTTAAAACTGATGGCTTAAGTCCAGTTTACCAACGCAGCTCCAAATAAAAAAAAAAGTACATAGGGTGATAGAAAATTGAAAAATAAGAAGAAAAAATTAAAAAATGGCAAAATTCTCGGAAACGCATAGTTTCCGAGTTATGGACCTCTGAAGTTTTCATATGAATTTGCGATTTCCCATTACATTTCTGAACCTATATGGCCAATATTGGTATCATTTGAAAGCTTTTGAATAGATCTTTCTGGATATAAACATTTTATTTAAAAATTCTTAATCCATTAAGGAGCGGCGATGAATTTACGAAAAAACAAAAGTTTTTAGTAAGCATAAAAACCAATATATGTATTTATGTTTTAAATTTGTTTTTTAATTCACTTTAAACTTAACTTTTATACATATATACTTATTTCTAACTATACTAAGAAATTAAAAAAAAAAAAATTATTCGCTTTCTGATTCCTCGTCCAACGAGCTCTCTGCTGCCATTAAGGTAACATTTTCACTATTGTTATTGGGCTGTAAAGGGTTGTACATTTTACCTGCCAGTTTTAAAAATTCCACATATTTGTTTTTATTTTGTGATTTGCACCAACGAAGGAAAATAAACTTTTGCACATAGCCGTTAAAAAAATGCTTCCTCCTATTGTATTCTGGCACTGATTGTTTTAAGTGCCGCCACAGGCCTTCGATGGTGTTGGTGTGCTGGCCAGTTTCTGCATCCACAAAAGAAACGGAGTGGTTTACTTTCAGGTGTTTGTAGCCTATATTTGTTAAAGCATCATATGACTGAAAATATATACATATGTATGTTTGTAACTTAGATTCATTAAAATATTGTTTATTCTTTATCACTTACCTTCCAAAAATCGGAAACAATAATTGATCCCGGAGAAATGTATTGTTGAATTAGCGGTATTAACGTTTCGCGGCTTCTGTCTTCTACTGGAACCATAAAACATTTTCCGCTTATTCGTTCAACTCCTCCGAAGACCCATTGTCCCTCTACATGGTGGCCTCTGTGGTACTTTCGCTTTCCGATTTTGCTTTCGTCAATCTCAGCGATAATGTCAGGGCCTCCTATTTGTAAATTTGTTTGGAATGAGCCAAACAAAACCACTTCCCGACAAAAGTTGTTCCAGTCGACAGCAGTCGTCCGACTTTCAATGTCTGTTTCCCTCATTATAAAGTCGAGGGATACATTTTCTGTCCACAGGTATGCAAATATTAGAATTTGGCATATATGTATTAAGGTGCGATTTGCTAAAAAATGTATTTTTTCTTAAGGACACATTTCTTTTCCCGCAAGTTGTGCCAGCATCTACATATGCATACATAAATATTTAATTTTATAAATTTAAATAAATTTACTTTTACTTACCTCCAAGTCCATCCGTCAATGTTATTACTAGGGACTAATTTCAAAGGATGACCATTATTACAAAGGTAATCGCCTTCCTTTGGAATTAGTCCCCAATCCACTAAAATTGGGAGGGCTTCGTGTGGAATAGGCCCTTTTAAATTATTTTTAAAAATAGAAAAAATTTGCGTTGATCTATTGATCTCCATTTTTTTTTTTAAATTTGATGCCAAAATTTTTAAAATGACTTACACGCGGTTCAGACGGTGATTTTTTCCATGTTTTTTAAGACATGATTTTTGGTGTTTGTTGGCGAACGGTGTAGTGAAGCAAGCGGGGTAGAGAAAAAAACACGTTTTCTGATCCATGTGTCTCTTTTTATATTTTTCTTTGCACCCATTCGTATTTTTGTTATGTTGCTTCATTTTATTTTTTATTTCAATGTGGCAACATCTCTTTACAATACAAACCATGGAGCGCATTAAAATTTTTGGTTTTTATAAATAAGCAAGTAAAGAAGAATTACCGATAATGGGAAAAAAAATCAACCCTAAAATCATGGGGAAAAAATCTTCGTTTGAATCTGTTGTGATTTTGGAAGCAACTTTCAAAAGGAATTAAAAAAAAGACATGATTTTTAAATCACGGTCTGAATCTAGCCTTATACTTACATTAATAACGGTAATCTCTTATGCTTTACTATTTTTGATATACATATATGCATGTGTATGTGCATACATGTATTAAGGTTTTTCTGATTCCCTATTTTGCTTTATTTTATTTAAATATTTGTTGGTTTACTTACGTATTAATTACTTTGCAGGGAAGTTTTAGTAAGTGATAGAGGTGGTAGAGGAGAAAACCTATGCAGAAAAGCATTAGTAAGCGAAGCCGGTGTTTGTTATACCATAGAGGAGAAAATCTGTTCATCCGGCCGAAGGCCGGCTATGCGGAGAAGCTTTATTTAGCGAAGCCGGTGTTTGTTATACCATAGAGTAGAAAATCCTTGTGCCCTGCCGTAGGCCGGATATGTGGAGAAGCTTTATATAGCGAAGCCGGTGTTTATTATACCATTAGCGAAGCTGGGATTTTTTTGATAAAATTTTTATTACCTAGTGCACTTCCGTAACATTTTGATATAAAATTTTGTAAAAACTGTATTAGGAGCTAAAGAGTTAAAAAGTGTTAAAAAACTTTTGCATTTCCAGAAAGATCTGTTCAAAAGCTTTCAAATGATACCAATAGCTTTCAAATGATACCATATACGTTCAGAAATGTAGTGGGAAATCACAAATTCATATGAAAACTTCCGAGGTCCATAACTCGGAAACTATGCGTTTCCGAGAATTTTGCCATTTAATTTTTTCTTCTTATTTTTCAATTTTCTATCACCCTATGTACTTTTTTTTTTATTTAGAGCTGCGTTGGTAAACTGGACTTGTTCCCAAATTTCTACTAACAATGATGAATAACTTATTATTTGAATGTACTTATGTATGTGTATATAAAAATTAAAGTATAATTACAAAAGGGTAATATAGCTTAATAAAAATGTAAATTATATGTAAACATACATACCACTAACAACATATTGACTTCTACCAAAAAGATATGAAGATATTAACTTGCAAGCAGAACTGAACAAGTTATAATATCTGTGCAATTATTTAACCCATAGATAATGATGTACTCTATCAAAAGCCTTAGTAACGGCTAATGACAATAAAATACAAACACCGTCGTTAGATAGATTATTACGAATATTATCTGTTAGGTAAAGCAGTAAAGAGTTAGTACTGCTATTAGCTCTAAAACCAGATTGACAATCATGTAGCATATTGTAATGATGAATATGTTTTAAAAATTGGATCTTCATAAGATGCTCCACATCTTTAGAAAGAATAGGCAGTATGGATATCGGCCGTAAATCATCAGACCCAATTGTTGAATTATTTTTACTTATGGGAACTATCCTCGCAATCTTCCAAAATGCCTGGAAATTCGACGTTATCAATATTGTATTGACTAAATGTAGTACATAATTTCAAATAATTGGCATCAAAATCCTGATAAACTTGAGTCTAAAGCCATCAAATCCCACAGCATTTGAATTAATTAAATAAAAAGCTGAAAGAGCCGAAAAGCCCATAGGAGTGGGCCCTAAAAAGCTTAAAGACTTTTGTCTTCAGATATTAAGTATTTAATATTTTCGTCCTATGGGGGTATTACTCGCCCTGCGCCTACACCCTTTATTTATATTTCTAAAGGTGTAGTTTTCAATAAATGTGACTAATACCAAGTTTGAACATTCTCAGTTCTTACGATATGCGATACTATCTCACTTCTACATACGTGAAACAGTATCGAAGATAAGAGGATTATAAATTTTGAGTTAATTAGGCGTGCCACCGCCCCTTTGTCCAATCTCAACTTCATACAGCCTAATGTCTCATCCACAGTTATATTCTGTAGAAAATTTCAAGATGATCGGTCAAGTGGTTTGGCCTCCTATTAGGCACAAATATATATACAAACATACATTCACTTTTACATACATATATGTATACAGTGGTGTTCTGGAAATCGAAAACGCAAAACGAAAGAATTTCGAAGTTCTTTTTAATGCACTCTTAATCCAATTTTTTATAATTTTCTTATAGAATTCTGTTTAATAGAGAAATATTTGTATTGTATTGTATTTGTTTGTCTTTTGCCACAAAAATTTTATTAAAAAAACCAGGGCTGTGGAGTCGGAGTCGGAGTTGAGGTTTTTGTACCGGAGTCGGAGTCGCAGTCGCAGTTTTTCGGCATAAAAAATTTAAAAAAATTTTTAATATTTTCGAAATTGGCGATGAATTATTTTGCAGATCAATATGAATAAGTAGATTTTAATTTTTTTTATGAGAAATAGTTGATTCAAGTACATTACTATTTAAGTATATTTTTTATACGAGCGGGAAAAAGTCTAAATTACATTAGCAAAACTTAAACTCAGTTATTGATCTACTTGAAAAAAGATGTGTGATTTTTTAAATAATTTACTCATGCTCAAAAATGTTAATGACAGGAATTGGCAATAATTTTAATATCAGAATTTTTTAACCATCAACGCTGAAATATTTTCAACATTGTACAGAATAAGTGTTGCTATAGCGCATAAATACTAGTATGTATTAGAAAAATTGTGACGTAAAATTATTTCTCTTTTGTGTAGAAACATCCCTCATGTTTTTCTTATGCACATTACGCGGGGATTCCCATAATTCGTTTAATAAAGATGTTTCTACACAAAAGAGAAATAATTTTACGTCTCATTCATTTCGCATCACGGTTAGAGTAGGAGTCGGAGTCGCACTTAAAAAATTTCAGCGTTTGCAGTCGGAGTCGGAGTTAGTACTTTTTTCGGACGACTCCACAGGCCTGAAAAAAACGACTTTTAAATTCTTGCGTTTTCGATTTCCAGAACACCCCTGATAGATAAAAACGTTTGTGCCGTGTATGCCCTCCTAAAACCCAAGACCGCTGGGCCGATTGACACGAAATTTGAACGATAAATTACACTGTACAACAAAATCAAATTTTTCCCAAAATTACAAGGTCCGGCCTATAAATTTTGATAGAGGAGACAAAAAAAAAAAAGACACGTTTATCGGCGTTTTGAAAGTTTACATCTGAATTTAATTTGAGGGGGGGTTAAAGTTTCCCAGCTCTGGCACATTCTTATTGTTAATCGGCGTAAGAAACCATGTGATCCTTACATTTTAGGTATAAAATGTGTTCCGCAGATTTATGTAGAATGTTACGGAGAACATTAGTATATAATATGTTAACCTTCTAACTCCTTAAGGTATGGGTCTTTTTTGCCCTTCTTTTAAGAAAAACACCATTAAAACAGGGGCTCAGCCTTTTTTGAAGAGGGCACTGGACCTTTCGATAACATGCTAATGAAAGGATCTGAAGAAATAAAAAATGTATGTGCCAAGTCTTCCATTGTGTTTTTCCGTAAATTTTTCCGACTTACATCATATGTTGCCGATTTATTATCCTCCAACAATAAATTTCAGTATTTTTTATCAATTATTTAAAAAGGAAATTAAGCACAACAAACAAAATCTTTTAATAAATAATAGTATTCCCAAAAACAACTTTTAATAAATAATAGTATTCCCAAAAACAACTTTGATAATAAATTTTAGCAAGTGCATAAAAAACTGAACTGGCAAATAGTTTTTATTTTGATTTCTTGCGAAAACAATAAAAGCACTTTGTTTTTGTTTTTAATATGTTTTTTCTTTACCCACTTACAACTACAATTAATAGGTGCGTTCGTTTACCCCGAAATTTGCACAAATTTGTGCAAGTTTTTACTGAATTTTACTGAAATGCGTTCGCTTACACAAAAATTTGCAAAAGAGAGCATCTACTGAGAGAGTAAAGTGACAGTTGTAAGCAAAGAGTCTGCAAATTTTTACTGAACAAATTTTTACCAGTAAAAACCAGTAGAAAACAAAAACATATGTTTCATTTTAGTAAACAAGCAAAAGTAAGCAAACAAAAAGCATACAATTTGTAATAAAAACATTTAAAAGAACAAAAGCTGAATTAAAAGTGCAACAAAAACCAAAAATATTTATTTTCAACGTGAAAAAAATTAAAGTAGTCAGTATAGTTATTTATCAGTTTTCTAACATCTGTGCTTTTTAAAAGTAAATCAAATTTAAAAAAATTCTTCCCCATTTGCAAAATCCACGGCAACATTATTTCTATATTCTTCATCTATAAGTTAAAAGATACATATTAAAAATCTAGTATATATTAATATGTATGTACATCCTAAACAATTTTACTTACCACTTTGTACCTGCATGAGAGCATGAAATATTAAGTTTTCTTTTTTTGGCATCCATGGTAAAATTTGTGTTAATTGTTCAATATTACTTTCTTTTGTTTTTGTTTACATTAATATTTTAGAGATGTAAAGCTAATGAATATATGTTTACTTCTTATTGCATATTATTGAGGGTACCAAATATCAAAAATCAAATATTGATGTAGTTTCGTATGTAATTCAACTAGAAACAAAATTAAAAGTCATGTACAAAATAAACAAGTCTTAAAACTTGCACAGAAGCTCATTTAATAAATAAATTTGCTACGAATTTATAATCATTACAATGCATTTCATCAAGTACCAAAAACATTATGTACTGGGTAGTCTAAACAACACATATTTTACAACACTAAGCTTTTTAGCGATCAGCTGTGTGAATTACCCTGCAAGTTTTTGCAATTTTTCCGTTCGTTTACTTTTTTGTGCAAGAGCCATTTTTGAGAGTAAAATTTTCATATTGCCCAAAATTTACTCAACTACTGGATTTTACTGGAAACTGTAGCGGGAAATGTAAGAAAAGATAAACTCATCACTGATTTATTGTTTGGTATTTTGTTTAAGCTTTGTAGGTAATTCTCATTCCCTCTGTAGTTTTGTTTGCTGATAGCTTTGGCTTTTCTAAAATTATTTAGGAGAACGTTTCCTGATGATCTGGCCTAAGCAACCAGTGAAATGCGCATAGGAACAGCTTATCCTCCAACAATAAATTTCAGTATTTTTTTATCAATTATTTAAAAAGGGAATTAAGCACAACAAACAAAATCTTTTAATAAATAATAGTATTCCCAAAAACAACTTTGATAATATATTTTCTCAGGTCTTTATTTCTGGCCTCAAGAGCTTCTTCTGACATCGAAAAATTCAAATTTTATGGACAGGCGAAGGCATATAAAACCATAGATACAAATCAACAAAAAATTTGCTGCTCAGTATTCATACAGCTGAAAGGCATCCGCATTGATTTCATATCGAGAAGCCATTGTGCGTAAAATAACGGTGAAACGATTACTAAGTGAACTAGTATAGCCATTTGCTTTCTCAGATTAGTTTGTATCTCAGCTTTTTTTTTTATCAAAAATTACTTTATCACAACTGGGAACCTGTAATTTTTTGTTTAACCGCCATTAATATATAAGGCTCACGCTTTCTCTGCTGTGTAGTAAATTAGTTCTTTGTCATCGGATTCAACGGCAGATTTCAATATTGTTGGCAAATTTTCATCTGAGTTCAACATAGATACGACCATCGAAGCATTCCTCTTGCCAGTCTTATATAAACTAGTGCTCACCGCAGACATGAGTACATCGCACAGGATTTCTTTGGCGATATCATAGACTATTTTCTTTTTTGTTTTTTCCTGACAGTCGGTAAAGCTTATTTCGGGTCGCCCAGTATTTGGAGTTGGGTCTACCAATAAAAACTCACCATCTAACCAGATCTAATTATTTTTCTCAAAAACCCTCCGAACTCGGTGGCTTTCTCTCCATTTCATGCCTTTTTTTGAGGTGATATTTTTAACCCTTTTAGAAATATCAATGCGTTGACGATTATTATATTTGATTCTATCTATAATGTCATAAACATAGAATTCCACAGCAGAAAATTTTTAGAAGTGTCATCTTCCTCACACCAAAACAAAAATAACACTCGCTTGGACATTGGCATTCTACCTAAAACAATTAATTTATCAAAAAGTTGCGAAAAGTTGCATCCCAGTTTGGACATTTCACATCACAAGACTTTATATTAAATTTAAAAATAAATATTAGACCGAATCCAGTCGAATCACAGAAGTTTAACTCTACAATAGGAGAAATCTATTGGTCAACAATTGTGAACACAATCAAAAGTTGTGCACCGATTGCAATGAAATAAAGCTCATTTCATTCGAAATATGTTGAACTAAATGCTTTTAGACCCAAACTGTGATTTTTGTTGCACATTTATTTTTTTTTCTTAAATTTTTATTTGTTTTTTTTTAAACTTCAACGATATCTCTGAAATTACTGGCCAAATTTATAACAATGTTAGTACGTCTTAAAGATAATATTGTTAGCGAATTTCGGTTTTTTTTCTTAAGGGAATATGATGCACCATTTTCATGTTATTTCAATATATGTGCTGAAAGTGCCTTAATTTTGGACATAACGGTATATCTCTAAAACTGATAGAGAAAAATGAAGGTTAGATTTGGAATCAGCGACCTCAAATTAGTAAAAAAAATTACACAAAGTTCTAGGCCGCAAAATGGCTGTTCCGCAGTGTAATTTTTTTATTTGGTTTGAATAAAATATAGATTTAATGTTAAATTTTTTTTAATTAAATCAATTAACACATTGTTGGAAATCGTACGTTGTTTTTTTTTATCATATTTTAATTAAATTAATCATAAATTAAGAAAAAATCACAATTTTAAATTTTTAAAAATTTTAGTAATCAACATAATCATTACATTTAACTTTGTTATATTAAATGAATTATAAAACTTTTGTTTGTAACCCTCTTTTAAAGCTGTTTTTTTCTAATAAATATCTAAAAAAAGCATTTATCTCTTAACTTTCAAAGCTCCGAATTCCGGGATTGGATTTGTGGAAATCCCGAATCCCGATTGGCATCCCTAATCACCACGGACCAGGGCAGGCAGTTCGAGTCAAACCTTTTCCGAGATCTGACCCGTTTTGGGGACTACCCATCTTAGAACATCTGCATTCCATCCTGCCGCTAATGGTTTAATTGAGCGATACCATAGCTTTATTAAATCCGAAATTAAGTGCTATCAAACTGGAAAATGGGTGAAAGTCTTGAGCTTGTCCAACAGCATTGGTTCACACTTCGAGTTCCCGGTGAGTTTTTAGGGAATACATATTAAAGTTTAAATTACTTGAAAATCCCCAGGGATTTTTTTTTTGTGGAAAATCACTTTTTTCGCTGGGAATTTTTGGGGATGATATATTATTATAAATTCCATTTGTGCAATGGCAAGACCGATTTGGTCAAGATGAGGGTACAAGTTTAAGTTTTTTTTTGGCGGTTTAAAACCTTTTCAAGAGCTTGCTGAAATATTTTTAAATATGCTTTTTGTACAAACAATCGTTACTTCTGTTGAACGAGTCTTTTCTATAATGAAAACAACCAAAATCAAAATTTAAAACAGAATACAGTATGAGTTATTAGAAGATCTTCTTAAAATAACACTAAAAATAATGCAACTTGCTGGGAGAAATTTATTCAATCACCTTAATTGCACTTTTTAATTTTTGACTCATTGTGCAGAGAGTGTGCAGGAATCTCTCATGAAAACAATATGGCGATTGAGTATTTTATGCCTTGCAGACAGGGTTGCCAGAAAATTTTGATAAAAAATCGACATATTTTCAAAAAAAAATCGGCATTATCGGTACTATAATTAAAGAAAATCGGCAAATTAAAAATATCCCTTTTAGAAAGAATAAAACATATTTTTATTAATACAAAAAATAAAAAAACAGAATAATTCAGCATTAACTTACATATAACCCATATAAAACATAAAAATTAGTAAAAAAGATAATTTTTATAAATAAATTGTAGTTAATTAAAAAAATATGTACATAAGGTTAAAATTGCTTTTATAGTTGAAAAATTTTTTCCAACATTTTATTTTAACAAATATTTTATAGATACATATATGAGTTTAATATTTTTATTAAATCCATTTTAATATCAACATCAAAATATTCTGCATTATTAAATTTTAAGTAATCTTTAGAAAAAAGAAATCTGTGAAAGGATTAATTTTCCAGGGAACATCGTAATTTGGTTTTATTAATGGTGACTTTTCTACAAATTCTTTCTACATTTGCGAAAGAATGTTGAAGAACCATAATTTGTTGTACAAACTTTGACAGCACTGGCAATGCATCCGTAGAATCCCCACTTTTTAAGTCTGAATTTTTTTGTCAAAGTTACTTCAATTCCTTCTAAATTATCTTAAAAGCTAAAAAATGTTAACTTTCTCATTTCAGGGTCTAAAATTTATTTTTATTTTTCAGAAGTAAAGCTAGGGAACTCTTTCAGAATTTTCATAAAAGAAATATTTTCCTTTTTCATAATTTTGTTAGGGTTAATCTTATTTAAAGATTTATAAGATTTTCCAAAGAAATCCAAACATTTTAATATTTGATTTGAAAGTTCTATATAAAAATTAATACAGTTATTAACTATTTTATTAATTTCGCTTTTGTTAAGTTTTGATTTTGATAGTAACTTATTAACCAATAGGCCCAAATTCTCCTTATCAATATTAAATTTGATAAATGTTTATTTTTATTTAAGCTATAGGTCTTTAAATATTTATTTATTTATTTTCAATATTTCGCTAACCTTTGGTTAGCATCTTCAGGAAATTGAATGTAATTTAAAAAACTATTCCTAGTTGATTCAAGAACCGTCTAGTATTTTCTAGAAGGTTGTGTTCGAACTATTTTAAAATAACTTATACGTCTAAATCTAAGGTCTACAATTACAATTGCTAGAACATTTAGTACAGTGGCGTTCATAAAAATAGTAACTTATATGACATAAAACTATAATTTACAAGATAACTTATAAATAAAACCATAAATAATTCTTAAACAAATCTATTTTCGGTATTTGTTATACCATAGGGGAGAAAATTCTTGCGACCGGCCGAAGGGCGGCTATGCAAGGAAGCTTTAGTCAGAAAAGCCGGTGCTTGTCATGCCATATAGAAGTAGGTCATTGCGTCCGGCTAAAGGCTGGCTATGCAGAGAAATTTTTATGCGATGATGGTGTTTGTTATTTTATAAAATTTGTACGAGGGCGGATCAATAAGTCCGAACTTTCCTCGTAGTTATATGAAATGCAGCACTGCTCCCATCAAGCACCACCTGTTAATAGACTACCGTCAAGTTTTGATCAAGTTCCGTCATTTACTTTGCGTTTAAAAGCTGTTCAAAACATACAACCTCGTGGATTTTTCAAAAATGGAAAAAAGTGAATTTCGAGTGCTCATTAAACATTATTTTTTGCGAAAAAAAAACCGTCAATCAAACCAAGGAAAAGCTTGATAAATACTATGGGAACTCTGCACCATCGATTTCAATGGTAAAAAAGTGGTTTACTTATAGTACGTTTCCACTTACATGTTTTGGGCCACAAAACCAGTTTTGCTGTAAAACAAGTGTTTTGCTACTTGTTTTCCCATGCATTTTTCATGTTCGAAAAACCCAAACAAAAACTTGTTTTGTTCCAAAACATATCGAAAATTTTTGAAAATCATGAATACAACTCTGAATTATCCATTATTGATTATTAACAAATTCGAAAAAGTGACATATTTACCAAAATAACCAGACTTTTTAAAAAGGTTAATGCAAATGTCCAGATGATTTTTTATATTGCAACGTAAAATAATGAAATAATATAATAAAAAGCTAGTAAATGGTGTGCTTTTATATATGTACGTACAATTTCGTACATATGTATATGTATATGTGTGTATTAAAAACAAACAAGGAATTTCTATTCTAAAAAAAATTTTTTTTTGTTCAACACATATTTTGTTTGGCTTTCATGTTTATATAGCCAAACAAAATATGTGTTGAACAAAAAAATTTTTTTTTAGCATAGAATTTCCTTGTTTGTTTTTAATACACACATATACATTTACATATGTACGAAATTATACGTATATAAAAGCACATCATTTACTACCTTTTTATTATATTATTTTATTATTTTACCAATGCTGTAGAGTCGGAGTTGAAGAGTCGGAGTTGAGGTTTTTGTACCGGAGTCGGATTCGCAGTACCCAAAAAAACGCGCGACTCCGACTCCAAAATTTTTCGGCATAAAAAATTAAAAAAAAATTCTAATATTTTCTAATATAAAAATTCTTCGAAATTGGCGATGCAATATTTTGCAGATCAATATGAATAAGTAGATTTTAATTTATTTTATGAGAAATAGTTGATTCAAGTACTTTACTATTTAAGTATATTTAGGTATATTTTTTATACGTGCGGGAAAAAGTCTAAATTACATTAGCAAAACTTATACTCAGTTATTGATCTAGTTGAAAAAGATGTGTGATTTTTTAAATAATTTACTCATGCTAAAAAATGTTAATGACAGGAATTGCCAAAAATTTTAATATCAGAATTTTTTAACAATCAACGCTGACATATTTTCAACATTGCACAGAATAAGTGTTGCTATAGCGCATAAATACTAGTATGTATTAGAAAAATTGTGACGTAAAATTATTTCTCTTTTGTGTAGAAACATCTTTATCGGCCTGCCTTTAATTCCTACCATAACACTCATGTTTTTATTATGCACATTACGCGGGGATTCCCATAATTCGTTTAATAATGATGTTTCTAGACAAAAGAGAAATAATTTTACGTCTCATTCATTTCGCATCACGGTTAGAGTAGGAGTCGGAGTCGGAGTCGTGAGTCGGAGTCGTGAGTCGGAGTAGGAGTCGCACTTAAAAAATTTCAGCGTTTGGAGTCGGAGTCGGAGTTAGTACTTTTTTCGGACGACTCCACAGCCCTGTATTTTACTTTGCAATATAAAAAATCAGCTGGAAATTTGCATTAACCTTTTTAAAAAGTCTGGTTATTTTGGTAAATATGTCACTTTTTTGAATTTGTCAATCATCAATAATGAATAACTCAGAGTTGTATTCATGATTTTCAAAAACTTTCGATGTTTTGGAGCAAAACTAGTTTTTGTTTGGGGTTTTCGAACATGAAAAATGTATGGGAAAACAAGTAGCAAAACACTTGTTTTACAGCAAAACTGTTTTTGTGGCCCAAAACGTGTAAGTGGAAACGTACTATTACTTTCGTTGTGGTCGCACAAGTACAATTCTTTCCATTCTTTTCTAGTGCACATTTCGACGTAAAATGAAAAAAAACTGTAATGTGAGCTAAAGAGTTAAAATGTTTATTTATATGAAAACTTTAAACGTCCATAACTCGAAAACTAAGCGTTTGAGCCAATTTTTTTTCATTTTTCTTCTTATTTTTCCATTTTCTATCATCTAGGTACTTTTTTTATTCGGAGCTTCGTCGGTAAACTAGATTTATTCCTTTTTCTCAATTAAAAAAAGGCATTTCTAATTTGGATATATTTTTTTAATATTTGGTAACTTTTTCAAAAATTTTGGTTGTAAAAATTTTATTAGTCGTGGCAGCACTGGTTACAAATGTAAATAATTTTTTGTTTTCACTTTTTTCGGCAAAAAAAAATGTATTGTGGAAGTTATCGTTATTAAAATTGTGAAAAAATTTTTGCCAAGGTGTACAGAAGGGGTAAAAACTAATAATAAAGTTTATTGGTTCTAAAGTAATTTAAAAAAGGTAGATTTTTAATTACCTGTTCTGGTCGCTACATCATCTAGTACTTTACGTACATACATAAATGATTATTAAAAAGGAGTGACGTGTCGTTTCTACTTTTTCGAATTTGAATTTTTTTATTGGCTAATCATTTGTTCTTGAAGTGGAATATTTACTATATTATGGATGTAAGACGACGAAAAGAGTCCGCTGATCGAAATCATCTAATGCCACCAACAGAAACATGTGCAGAGGAATGTCATGAAAAAACTGATATACGTGGAGATAAGGGAAACATAACAATACTTTTGTTTTTGTATATTTTACAAGGCATTCCACTGGGCTTGATTGCAGCTATACCCATGCTGTTACAAAATCGTGGAGCAACGTACAAGCAACAAGCTGAATTTTCATTTGCTTACTGGCCTTTTAGTCTAAAGCTATTGTGGGCTCCAATTGTTGACTCGTTGTATATTAAGAGTTTTGGGCGTAGGAAATCATGGCTAGTGCCATGCCAATATCTGATTGGTATTTTTATGCTTCTATTATCTTGTGTAGTAGATCGTTGGCTAGGAGGTAATGGCTTAGAGCCAAATGTTCCATTGCTTACAACTCTGTTTTTTTTGCTAAACTTTCTGGCCGCTACACAAGACATTGCTGTGGACGGATGGGCCTTGACCATGTTAAAGAGATGTAATGTTGGCTACGCCTCTACTTGCAATAGTGTGGGGCAGACTGCTGGATATTGCTTAGGATACGTGGCTTTTATAGCATTGGAATCGAAAGACTTTTGCAATACCTATTTACGTTCTGTGCCCAAGGACGAGGGCATGGTAACACTACCTGCTTTCCTATGGTTTTGGGGAGTATGTTTTCTTGTAGCTACTACTCTTGTGGCAATATTTAAAAAAGAAAATGATATTCAAGACGACCATGCAGCTGCAAGATATACAGAGGAACACGAACTAAACATATACGAAAGTTTTAAAATTTTAATTGATATGGTGCGTATGAGGCCAATACAAATTCTGGCTGGAATTTTACTGACTGTCAAAGTGGCCTTTGCCGCCAGTGATGCTGTGACGTCTCTAAAACTAATTGATGCAGGTGTGCCTAAAGAGAAGTTGGCTTTGTTGGTTATACCGGTAATACCACTACAAATAATATTGCCGTTTGTTGTGAGTCGCTATACAAATGGCCCGCGACCCATGGAAGTGTACGTTAAAGCCATTCCATACCGCATTTTTTTCGCTTCAATGGGACCTGTAATTGCCTACTTTACGCCCTACATTATAGCTGGAGGTGAGGTGCCAGCTTACTACTATATACTGCTGGTGGTGAATTACGGGATTTATCAGATCTTCCTATATTGCATGTTTGTGGCTGTAATGTCGTTCTTTGCCAAGATATCAGATCCTGCGGTGGGCGGTACTTACATGACATTCTTGAATACACTTTCAAATCTTGGAGGAAATTGGGCTAACACTGTAATTTTGTGGTTGGTGGATGTTCTAACTTGGAAGGAATGTACCCGACCAGACAACACTGTTGTCGAAAATAATCTTTGTTTATCAAAAGAACAAAAAGAGGTAAATAATATTAAGGGCCATTAATACAACCTGCCGTTAGTAAAAAGTAGAATTTTGTTGGACCTATAACAAGTTATTTATTATTTCAACTTTACTTTAACCTACCCGGTATGATGAACTTGGCTTTTACATATCGCTCACTTTAGTTTAAAGCAAAGTTGTAAGTATTAAAAACTTTTTATACGTGCTACAAAATCCTACCTTTAGCAATTGGCAAGAAGTAATAGTCGCCGTAAGTGTAAATGCCAAATATAACAATTAGTATTAAAGTTTTTTTTCTTTAGGAATGTGTTGCAGCTGATGCAAAGTGTAAAATTGTATTCGATGGCTTTTATATTGAGTCGATAGTGTGTCTTGTCTACGGGGTTATCTGGTTGTATTATGTTCGCAAATGGATAAATTATTTGCAAAATTTACCAACAAAAGACTGGCTTGTAGTGAACACAGAAAAATCTTCATCTTCGGCAAAAATAAGGTAGCAATTCATTGTGACACTGAGAGGCTTATTGAATTGTGGAAATGTAAAATAATTTTTTATTTATTGTAATTTTTGTTGTTCATGGAAAACTAGTTATGGGATAATGGGTTTATTTATTTATATTCACAACAACAAAATACATTTATTCAAATTTTTTTTTTTAAGTACCTTTTGTTGATGTTGAAATAATTACATAACCATATAACTTGATAATCCGCCTTTCGTGAACCACCCAAATGTTTTAATGGTTTTTTTTATTAAATTAAGTTTTATGTTTTGGAATTGTCCTGGTGATTACAATTTAACTTGATACGATATTGATAATGTTTGTATGTATTAGGATCTTAAATAAGTTCTTGCTTTTATGGAATTAATTTTGTAATAAGTATTTTTATCATTGTCTACTATATTTTGATACCTTTCCGTCAGAATATAAATTTCCTATTATGTAATATTTGTATTGGTATCTTAAAAAAAACCTATTATTAAGGCAGACCATGGTATTATCGGACAAATAAGTTTCGAATAATTAGCTTTGCTGGCAAAGTTTGCGTTTTCAGCTCATACTTTTAAACGCTTTGATATTTATATTTGATATATTTAGGTCTTAATATTTTACATTCAACTTAATTATGAATAAAAAGTCCACGGGAATTTTTCCCCATCCCATTTTTCCTATTAAAATTCAATTTAAAAAATGGGAAAAGGATATAAACCATCAACGAATTTTTATTCATATTTGGGTTGATTGTAAATGGAAAGCATTTTATTTAATAATATGTATACATATATTAAATTCATACAATGCAACCCAATTAATCGACAAGAAAGTTACATATCGGTATAAAAAATTTGTGCAGCAAGTAAAAAAAATTTTGCACAGTTGTGTACAAACAAATGGGCGTCGTGACCACTATGTAACAATTATTTTTGATTAAAACAAAACAAACATTTTTTTCAGTTATTAATTTTTAAATTAACGATTCAATGGCCCCTGTTCTGAAAATCACATTTTATCAAAGTGATTTGAAACCACAAGAAAGGTGTTCTGGGCAAAGTTTTTTGTGATTTCAAAACGTTCAGCTACGTATACAACTTTTTAAAATCACTTTGATATTTTTGCGACTATTGTAAGATGACCGTCATAATAAATTACTTAATAAAATATTCAATGTGTTGTTTAATAATTTTTTTATGCAATACGCTATTTTATTTACAACAAATCATTGAAAATTCGACGACAGTACAAAAATAAAATTTGCTTTTGTGACTTCTGTTGTAATTTCAGGTTTGTTTTTTAGTTGAATAAAAGATCGCTATTTTGCTAACAGCGGCATGATAACAAAGTCTAATATTTATTAAAAATCGTAAAAGCTGTGAAAAATCGCAGGAAAAAGTCGCTTCTATCCGCGAACATGGCTAGAATTCACGAGAAATTGCAAACTTGTAAACAGGCCCTAAAACTTATTTGAAATCGCTAAATGGGCTAAAAAACAAAATACATAACGGAAAATAACAAAATATTTTTGCAAAAATAGCCAAAATTCGCTAAAATTTTTAATATTACAAACAAGCCATAAAATTGATTAAAAGTCCCTAAAACAATAAGGAATGGCAAAAATTTGGTAAAATTTGCTAAATTAGTGGATATTCGCAAAAATTTGCTAACAGCGGCAAGATAGCAGAGTCTTCTATTTATTAAAAATCTTTATAGATGTAAAGAATCAGAAAATGGCTAAAATTCGAAAAATTGCAAAATTTGAAACAAGCCCTAAAACCAACATGAGATCGCCAAATCGGTTAAAAATCAAATTATCGGAATATAACATAAAAAGCGTTAAAAAATTGGATACGCCTTTGTAGAACAAGCGGGTGTTAAAAACTTGTGTATGATTGTGCTTTCGACAATTGAAAATCACACCGAAAAACACAAAAACGGTGTGATTTACAGAACACCACAAAATCACACGTGTGATTTTAAAAGCACATGTGATTTGAAATCACGTGATTTCAGAACAGGCCCGAATATTTCGTTAACGTCTGAATATGTAGTTTAGTTATTTGGTACAAGCCGTAGTATGTCATAAATATGGACTTAATAAAAGTTGTTCAATATTCGCTGTTCTCTACAATAAAAAAACATTGAACTAAATCTTTTTCGGGTATGTCATTGAAAACGATTTTGAAAACGAAACGATTTTAAATCGATAATGTCGTATTCAGTATCTTTAAAAATTAATTTATAATACATTTTCCTCTTTTTCTCTGTCTATATTCTGTTGAATTTTATATTATATATCAATCACACTTAGGCCTGGTTTTTCAGATGTGGATTAAGTTTAAACTTAGTTTAACGTACTCTGAAACTCGAAGTTTTCCGGCGAAATGTGATCTTGTCTTATTTTAAGCAAAACTAAGCTATTCCGTCAATATTTTTTAAAAACTTGGTAATGGCGGAACAAATCTGTTTTCAGATTAACTAAACCTAGTTTAACTGAGATCTCAAAAACCCAGCCTTAATGAACAA
The DNA here is from genome assembly GCA_943735925.1 of Pollenia amentaria. Taxonomy (NCBI): domain Eukaryota; kingdom Metazoa; phylum Arthropoda; class Insecta; order Diptera; family Polleniidae; genus Pollenia; species Pollenia amentaria. Next base: position 215,618,008 of record OX031009.1, on the reverse strand, counting down.
GATGGTTTTTACTCAAAATTTCAGTAGAAGCAAAACAATTTTTATTTTACATTTAAGGCATATGACAAATCATTTTAAAAACAAATCTTTAATTAACAAAAGGTAGGTAGGTAGAAAGGCTGATGTGAAGTCTCCTTCACACCCTCACCCAGAGACCAATATGGTCCATTGTGATGCCTTGTTTATAGATATTATTAACAAAAAGTTTTGCCTACTTTTTTACAGCGTAGAGATATGAGTGGTACGTGTCAATTTTATCCAAAAACTGTAAAAACAAAAATTTTGAGTTAATACCCTCTTGTTGGTCAAGTGCGATATGTAAATTGAACCGTAGACTATGCTTCCAAAATAGGTTTTAAAATCGGCCGAATTTCATTACACCTGCTAAGATCGAACGTTTTTGATCACATACCTGATTATTTTAAGCCAAAAATATAAGAAAAATAAAAATGTTCCAGAAATTGGTAAATCGTATTAGTATTTCGTTGAATAAAATTTATTTTTTAGAACTGAAGACATCTGCGGTATGTATAGAAACCTCGCAAAATGTGTTTTGGGTCGTCATCCTGATGGTATACCTGTTAAAGAAGCATGCGGTAGCATAACGTTATTGTTTATTGACACACATGAAATTAATTTATCATTTGATATCAAGCTCAAACAATTTTCAATTGTTTGATTTTAACATTTAATTTAAATTGACAATGATTTGAATAAAAACATTTGACACACACGTTTCATCAATTTGATATCAAACCGTTATCAAATGTTATTCTCAAATCAAAAATAAAATTTACACTAAAGCGAAAATGAAATGTTAACTTAAAAAATAGCGATTAAAGTTTAATGTCTTAAGGCCATGTCAGATAAAACTTTTGCTTCGCGTTGCGTTACCGATTCGCTTTGACATCTTAGATAAAATATACGTACTTATACGAAACATGTCACATAAAGTACTTTCAAAGCGGAGCGAAGCAAAAAGTTAGCCAACTCTCATCTTTTTGCGCGCTTTGACAATTCGCTAGTATAATTTTCTTTTTTTTTTAATTTTTTTTTGCCAAATTCAATTCCAAAAAACCGTCCAATTAAATTTTTAACTTTTATTTTTGTAACAAATAATTAAATGTACAAATTACCAACCGCTTTTATAAGTAAACAAACAATGCGTGAGTGTTGTCAAAGTTTTCATTGTGGCATACACCTTTTGCTTTGCGTTTTTCTGCCGAAGGTAGAAACGTCACGCAAAGCGACAAAGTTGTATCTGACACGGCCTTTAATTCTCCATCCAGCATCGTCGTTGACACATAAAAACACTACTACTACCATATAGCTTGATGAAAAATGCTTGACCGTGTACAGACTTCTTTACAATTAAAAAAAATTTTATACAAAGAGTAAGAATGTGAATAAAGATAAAATGGGAAAGTGAGGAAAATGGAAGTTTGTTTGCGGTCGCGGTGCTACACCATCACAAACCTCAAAATAAAAGGGGGCCAAGTATTTCGTCTTTCCACCAATTTGAGGACGGAAAGAGCGCTATTTCACCTTTTAGCAATGGTGCCAAATGTGTAGTTGACAGTTTATTTACATAAATAAATATAAAAAATATTTTTCACTTTTGTTCCACATTGTATTAAATTTCACATTTGAGAATACCGTTTGAAAGCTAGTTGAAAATAAATGCATTTTCTCAATTTGAAAATAATTTCCACTTTTTGTTGGGAATGCTGATTTTCAAATATCAAACGTTTCTTGTTGGGTAGGTTAGGTTAAGGCGAATTCAACTACAGGTGGTGGCACCACTGTTTGGATCTGGCAATTTTCAAATTGCACCAGTTCAATGGTAAAGTTGTACCAAATTTACATACTTTGTCCCAAATTCTGGCTATAAAATAAAAAAAGCATACATATTAAAAATGTATAACACCTTTTAATTTAATAAAACACGATATATAAAGGCATATTTTCTAGAGTGTACCCTATTTAGGACCCATGGGCAATCATGGACCCGCCAAAACAAAATTTTGTTAGGAGATAAATATTCATGAAAAACTTCTTTGTGCGGAATATTATTTAGATATCTTCATCTATATGAGATTTGTTTGTTCTTAAGTTATTTTAAGAAGGGCGCTTATATGGAATCTATGGTTCATTTTGGATCTACCAGCACATGTCATGACATAGTAGCTATCGTAGAAGTTGTCGCCAATTTTTATGTAAATCCCAACATTTTAAACAAGGCCCTAATCATGTACAACGCAGCGCAACGCCAAACAATAACATTGAAAGCACAAACAATGTCATAAATATTTTGTAATTTTGTTGTTGCTTTCAACAGAAATTCATGTACCGTTTTAAAATTTTCAACGACACAAGCAATGGAGCGTTTGAAATTTTAAAACGCAATGTGAATTTCTGTAGAAAGCAACAACAAAATTACAAAATATTTATGACATTGTTTGTGCTTTCAATGTTATTCTTTGGCGTTGCGTTTGTTCTGTGGCGTTGCGCTGCGTTGTACATGATTAGGGCCTAAAAGTTATTTTCGGAAGTAGTAGTTGTATGAGTGCTATCGTCAAATATGGAATGATTCCAATAAATTTTGGCTAGATGATTTAGATTGTAATGAAATAAATTTGTGTCAAACTTTGTTCTGAACACGAATTAAAATTAAACCAATTCAATAAAAAACTTGACGAAGTAATAATTTCTATCAGAGTTCCGAAAAATTCATATATGATAGCTCATATTTAACCATTCATGAATTTTTTCATGAATGAGGAATTTAAAACGTGTAATTTTTTTCACAACCATGAATGAATTGTGAATTTTTTTGCCAAATCAATTATGAGCGTGAGGAAAAATAAATTTTTGCCTTTCCTCAGTCATGAAGAATGAGGAAACAAAAAATTTTCCTAACGCTCCTCACCAGTAATGTTGTTGTTGCTCGACAGTTTGCATGACCACAGCACGAAATGCCTTTTGTGTATTTTGTTTTTGTTAAAGGCAACGAGCCAAAGTGTGTTTTGAATTTTTTGTAGGCAAATATTATTAAAAAAAAAACTAAAAGAACTGCACCTATCGTCATCTTAAATGCAGAATAATATAACATCACAGTTTTCAGGAGAAGCAAAAAACGTTATAAAATGGAAATTATATGAGATATTAGAGTAATATTAAATATTTAGAATAAAAATGCGATAACCAGTTTTTTTTAATAAAAAAATATTATTTTTACTGTTATTTATTTAGTTATGTGTGTTACGTTATTTTAATTTGTAATTCTCTGAAGCAAAACGACGAATCATCAACGAAAGTATGATAGTATTAAGTTAAACAATCATTTAAAACATTAAATAATTAAATATTTCTGTTAAGTTACAGGCATAATAGAATATAAAGATAATGTACATGGTTATAAATGCAATACTGCGTTTAAACAAAAAATTTAAATTTGGTTAAATGCACATATAAAAATGATAATCACACAATTAATATGCAGCATCATTAGGATTGCGTTGACATGGTGAAATAAGTTTGCTTTTCTGATGCAGTGCAGGCAGTACTGCATTTGAGAACGTAGAGATGTTATATTATTAGAGATATTATTATGACATATTATTTATAGTTTTTTATTTCTAATTAGAAGTGGATTAAACTAAAAAAAGTACTTCATTAAATTTAAATTGATTTTAATAATCCAACTTTTCCATTATAACTAACGTGTATTTTGATCTCCTTATTATAAATTTTCTCAATTGAATTTTTCTTTACAGTAAACAAGTTTTGTAAAAAATTTTATTCATATACATATATGCATATTTGTCTCCATATAAGGAATTATTTCAAAAAAACTTCTGCAAGAAGTAAATTTTAATAACTTAATTTCTAAAAAATTTAAATAAGAAGAATGAAAGAGTTTTTCAATTAAAAGTAGTATTGATAGCAGCCCGCGTATGCAGTGAACGAAAATGTTGTACAAAGAAGCACTTATCCTAAAAAAAAATACTATTAGTATTTAACTCTGAACGTGTTAGTGGAATAAGTGATCAAACGGCAAATTATTACATAAGCAAAAAGAAAAACAGTGCTATAAAATTAATATAAACCCATATATATATGTATTGCAAAACCTATATTAAGTATGACTATTAGCTTCTTCTACATTGGACTGTTAGAAATTTCGCAGCTTAACTTATTTCACTCCCAAACACTATGAATTTCCAAGAATAAATAAATCTGCAGGTCCTTGGTTTTTTGCTTCCAGCAGACTGCCATTATTTTTATGATATGATTTTTCCATAATTTATTCGTTTCCAACCTTATGAGTTTATATATGTACATACATACTTTTTAATAAATTTTAATACAGTCGAATTTCCCTATAATGAATCTGTTGCTATTGGATCAGAATATATCTTCATTATTAATATAGAAATTTTATAATACAATAGAAATATTTGTTCGACGTTTATTTAAAATAATCTGGTATTTTTGTTAGGATTGCATTCTTCCAAGTCGTCCTTCATCAATATCCTCAAAAAGACTGTTTTAAAGCCTTTTGTGTTAAATAATAAATAACTTATCTTCTACATCTTTAGAATAATAGCATTTTTTTATCAAGTGCTGGAATATAAATTGTTTAGCTAAATTTTGTGTTAATCCTTTTACAGCTTTATTAAATACTAATAGTATTTTTTTTAGGATAAGTGCTTCTTTGTACAACATTTTCGTTCACTGCATACGCGGGCTGCTATCAATACTACTTTTAATTGAAAAACTCTTTCATTCTTCTTATTTAAATTTTTTAGAAATTAAGTTATTAAAATTTACTTCTTGCAGAAGTTTTTTTGAAATAATTCCTTATATGGAGACAAATATGCATATATGTATATGAATAAAATTTTTTACAAAACTTGTTTACTGTAAAGAAAAATTCAATTGAGAAAATTTATTATAAGGAGATCAAAATACATGTTAGTTATAATGGAAAAGTTGGATTTTTAAAATCAATTGACATCTAATATAAAATATACATACTTATACGAAACATGTCACATAAAGTACTTTCAAAGCGGAGCGAAGCAAAACGTTAGCCAACTCTCATCTTTTTGCGCGTTTTGACAATTGGCTAGTATAATTTTCTTTTCTTAATTTTTTTTGCCAAATTCAATTCCAAAAATTATTTAGGAGAACGTTTCCTGACGATCTGGCCTAAGCAACCAGTGAAATGCGCTTAGGAACAGCTTATCCTCCAACAATAAATTTCAGTATTTTTTTATCAATTATTAAAAAAGGGAATTAAGCACAACAAACAAAATCTTTTAATAAATATTTGTATTCCCAAAAACAACTTTGATAGAAAATTATAAATATATATTAATTATAGCTAAACTTGGTGAAATTTGATTTAATAAATTAAAAATAGTTTGAAATAAGAAAATTGATCTAGGAAACAATAATTTTCTCAAATTCTATACAATTTTTGCAACTATGTGTACGGTGAAAATTGGTTCAAATGCCAATATGTGTAAAGAAAATCCTATTAACACAAGGAATTAATTTTTTTAAAAAAGATTTTCTCTCTTTGTCTCTTTCGATGTTAGTCATTCATATATGGCTTGCAGCATTGGTATTGTTTTACTGTCTTTATATATGAAAAAAAAAACAGAATGTTTGTTTTTGCAAAAATTTCATAACATATTCAAAGCAAGTGCTGGCTTACACTGTTCAAGTTTTAACTGTCAAGCCTTGAGCTTTTCGGAGAGAAGGGAAAAGAGTATGTAATTTCTTTCCTCTCTTTGCTAAAAACTCAAGCCTTGACGACTAAGACTTGAAGAGTGTGAACCAGTACTAACATAAGCCAAAATATTTAAACCTTATACATTGGAACATTAACTAAGGCCAAATGCTTCGTTTGTGGTGTTTGCTTTATCATCGAAAATAGTGGCATATAATAAATTTTTATTCGAAACATCCCAAAAGAATAATAATAAATACAGCCTCAAACATAAAAAGGAGAGTTTTAAATATTAGCGACGAAGAATTTCATAATGACAACATTAAAAAGATAAAAGACATGTTACACAACAACAATTTTCCGACAAACATTGCATCAAAACTTATAAATGATTTTAAAAAACAAAAGACACGTAAATATGAAAATAAGTAATCCCCCACCATATATAAATCGTTGACATATGTTCCAGATCTGTCCGGAAGAATTGAAAAATTCCGACTACATAATGCCGAAAAATATAGAATGGCTCATTAAACATGCTATAACCTTGGGCAATTATTTAGCAATACTAAAGATAAAGTAGAAATATGGGAGAGAGCTAATATAGTATATAAAATACCATGTAACGAGAAGAATGGTGAAAATTGCAATAAAGTGTATATAGGGACCACCAAAAATAAACTTAAAACTAGAATATCAGGCCATAAATCCGATTAACGCATTTAAAATATTTCGGCACAAGAAACTGCACTATCAGCCCATTGTGCTGGTACAAATTACTCGCCAAATTTTGATGATGTACGAATATTACAACAAGAACAAAATTACTAACGACGATTTATGTTGGAGATGCTGAACATTATCAATATACCAACAACTATGAATTTTATGAGCGATGTAGACAGTAAAGATGAGCGATATTTCTGTACCTGTGATTTAATCACTGTTACTAAAAAATCACGAATCACAGTTGTGACCAAATTTGTTAAAGGCCGGTATTCACTATCCTACATAATCGTACGATTCATTCACACGAAAATCTGACGGAATTCTATCCGACATAAAAAAATGTCTGCAAAATCGGCTGACAATGCCACACTATCCCACAAAAAAGATGCAAACTCAAATGACTCAGCTACTTTACAAGAACATGCAACTCTGATCGCATAGAATCTATCATTTTATGAAACTTTTCATAAATATTTGCAAGTCGGGCAGACTGTCAAAAAAATCTGTCACTCAATTCATTTTTAAGCCACAATGTCATACATAATGAGCACACACGATTTTTTTGACATATCGTGCGACTAAATAGGATAGTGAATACCGGCCTTACTTGGAGGCCACACGATCAATTTTTGTCTTTCAATTCCTTTCAATTTGCTCTCACTCTCATTTTTTTCACTAACACACTCACACTTTTTAAATTGATCACGAGATTGCTCTCAATTTTAACTATCCATTTGTTTGGCAATTTTACGCTCAATTTAACAGCTGATTAGAAGTTTAGTGAGCTAATTTTTCGTTTGTCAGTATAAATTGTTTTCTTGATGACATCTTGAAAGTAAATTGCTTAAAAATTGCGTGCAGCCTACGTCACAGCTTTCAATTAATGTAAATTTTGACAAACAGTATATGTAAAAGACTATCAACAAAAAGTTGATCGTGTGGTCGCAGTGTTAAGTAACAGGTACTTGCCAAGGTCTATCCACTAGGTCTGCGCAAGGATCCATATGTTTATTTGGTTTATTCCTCAACGATGTCAAAAGTTGTTTACATATGTATATATTTGTTTACGTTTTTTTGTTTTTTTGCCACACATACATGCATACAAAACACGTTTTTTCTTCTGTTTTCCCTATGTAGTAGTAAGATTTTGACAACCTTGAGGAAATTTACACAAACAAAATGCCTGTTGTTTATTGTACTGTTGTATTGTTGTAGCGCTAAGCAGACCTATTGGATAGGCCTTGGTACTTGCTAAGTCGTTCTTTTCGTTTTTTGTTACCTACACAAATTTTTGATATTTCACTGTTTGTGTGGGTAATAGCGTTTTTTCAATGCAATAACAAATAATGTTGCTCTTCCTTTTATTTTCTCGCCTACTTTATTAGTATTTCTTTTTCATGTGTATACATAGAGTTCAGGGTTGTCAGTAGAGATGAGCTATAATTCTGTACCTGTGATTTAATCCAAGTTACTAAAAAATCACGACTCACAGTTTGACCAAATTTGTCAAGTAACAGCTACTTGTTAAGTCGTTATTTTCTCATTTTGTTCCATACACAAATTTATGATATTTTACTGTTTGCGTTATTTGCATGCAGTAACGAATAATGTTGCTATTTTTTATTGACAGCAAGAAAACCACAATGTTTTTGTACATGATAAAAATACCCGAAATATTAAAAAAGGCTTTGGGGATTTTCGACATTGAATTTGGCAAAAAAAAAACATCAAAATAAATCTGACAGCCCTAGCTGCTATTCACAATTTTTCTACAATTTACATAAGCGCTGCCAAGTCGAATTAATTTATCAGGTGGGGTTAAAAGCACAGCTGTGCCACTTTTTTTTCTTACTTAGAGAGAGAAATGTCAAATGTTGCTTGTGTTTTTGACATATCGATCAACGAAAGCATCAAAAAAATACATTGTTGTGTTTTGGTCAGAGTACGGAGAGTGCTCGAATTAAACTCGCTTGCGAGCGAGTCCAATTCGAGCGAGTTTTATTTTCAACATTGAAAAGAATTATTCTTTACTGCTCGCGAGTTTAAAAAATATTGCTCGCGAAAAGAATTCAAATTTTAAGAGTCAAAAATAAAACTCAACTCGCGAGTCGAGCTAAAAAGAATTGTTTGCGAGTTTTATTTTTGCGTATGAATTTTTTTTAATTAAAAATATATTTTTCCTGTTTATTTGTTTGTATGTGTGGATAAATGTGTGTATGTATGAATATTTCATCGAAACACAGAACAGCATTAGCAAATGGATCAGAAGTAAAGTGGGAAAAGGTATTTATTGATACAGCAAATATTACGTTGTGACAAGTATAACTAACCATGAAGAAGAAATAGCAAAGGAAATGATTCGTTTAAAAGAATGCAATCATGTTATACGTTTCGAATCGTAAACACTTCTATGTAAGTCACTAATGAACGCATACATTTTATTACACATCATTCAAAATTTAACATTTATATTATATAACTTGATGTTATTGATTTTAAAATTTTCAAACGAAGTTAATACTAGTACTTAAATCTCGCGACTAGCTTTTAAATCAAATAAATTGTGTAATGACAAGCGACAAGCTTTTATATCATGTAAATTTTAATAAAAGCGTGTTTTTTAATTCTTATAAAATAAAAACAAAAAATAAAATTCATATTATAATATATTTTGAAAATATAATACATATAACACATGAATAATAATAATAATTGCTATTTGTTCATTGTTTTAATATTATTTTGATAGCTTAGAGTTTTTGCAATCAATATAATTTTTATTTTTTGTTTGTTTTTAAAAGAATTTTGTTCTTAAAATACCACATAAATTTATAATTTTTTTCATTCATTATTTTTGTTTAAATTAATTTTTGAAGAATTGCGCTCATACTTTGAATAAGCCCTTGCAACAAATTTTTGTTCTTTCTATTAAAATATAGTTACCTGAGCAAATATAAAATCACCAAACAAGTTTTAAAATAGCCACGTTTGGCGATAAATTACGGCAGCCCAGATTGTACTATGAATTTTTAAAAACAGTGTGGCAAGTCGCCACGTGTTAAAAAAAAAGTATAGCATACACACTTATACTCAAGGCGAATTGAACTATATGTGGGGTCGGAACAATCCAAGAACAACAGGAACTACAATGGGTTTTTTGCATTGCGTTGTTAGTGTTTACGGTCCAAAATGTCAACCATTCCTAATAAAACACATAAATCAAAACAAAGTGGCTCGGACTGTCAAAATCAGAAGGCCTTTCGACACCACCTGTGGCTGAATTCGCCTTGGCTTGCGGTTATTTTTTTCTATTCATGGGTACACTCAAAAAAGTTTTACAGTAACTTAATGTAATTTTTTAAAGTCGTTTTTCGTAATTAATGAAATTTTTTTATTTTATAATTAAACTAATTTAAATGCTTTTGCGTGTTGTTACAAAAACAAACTTTAAAAAAATAATAAGGCTTTTCATGATTCGCTTAAAATTGCGATTTGTGCAAATGGGAAAACTTGCAAGACTCGATTCATGAAGACCCTTTTTAGTTTTTGTGTAACTTTAAATACTTAATGTCATTTACAACTGAAACGTCAATACAAACATAAAATAAAAGAAAAAAAATATTAAAATAAAAGTAAAAATTTGTGAATAAGAAGGGAAATTTGTTTTTTAAACATGCATTAAGAAAGCAAAACGACTAATTTGCTTAAATTATTGCAAGAATTTATTGTTTGTGATTTTATTAACACTTGAATTTTTCATTGAAAACGGCGGTAAACATTAAACAAATTTGTATATATATGCACAATTGAACAGCGCAAGTTTACGAGCAAAAATTGTTGAGCAAATTTACGAAGCTTGTGTAAATGAATTCACATACAATTTTTGGAAGTTTATTTGCGAGGGCGTAAAATGCACAGATTGCGAGACTTTTAGCGATATTATGAAAGCCCTTAATAATTTTTTTCTGTTAATATGTTCAGTTATTTTTTATGCATAAAATAAAACTGAAATACATGTGTACATCAGAGAACTGCAACGAGCACCCGTTTTTATGATTTATAATACTCGCCTTAAAAGGAGTTGCGGTGTAGTTAATACAGCTCATTGCTTTTGTATGTGCTCGCCAGGCTCGTAAGAAATTGTGTTTGCAACATACGAGCCTTTAGCAAACGCAATGAAATTTATATGAGTTCGGTTTTGTATTTTTTCGTAAATATATTTTTTCAACATTCGGCAATAGCATTCATACTTCTGATAAACAACACAAGAAATGTTTGTGTAGGAATTGGAAAACACACTTGTACATTATTACGTAGAGCAGCGGTTGGCGCTGGTTACTCGCAGCATTCGTCATTCGTAGTAATATTGAAAGCAGCGTTGCCAGATGGTTTAGGAAAAAATCCATGATCGTATATTTAAATAAACATGTAGGGCTAAAATCATTATGAAATAAAGTGAATTTAAAAGTTATTATAAGAAAAATTTTTGTGGAAAATTTTAATTGAAATATATAACGAATGCGACAGGCTTATGAATATATGTAAATATTTTACAAAAATACTTATTTAAAAATTTATCAATATAAATTTAGAAGATATTATTGGTAAATAAAAGTATATTTTTATAGGCTAGTAAAATCTTCTCTTTTTATAATGGTGGTTAATAATTATAGAATATTTTTAAACTTAATGGGGTTATTATTTGCATTAGTATGTGCAAATGAATTTTCATTGTTGGCATTCGCAAATGTATGTTGAGCACAAAATTAAAAATATTGGAAAGAATTGTATAAGGTTGTAAAAAGATTTCAAATATTGTCAAGTGCTCAATTTTTCCAAAAAATAAGCAAAGTTTCTGCGAAATGCAGGTTCCAAATTAAATTTTTTTAAATAATTACTGATTGTGTCTGTCCATAACTCAACATTTTTCGATAATTGTATTATTATTAATTGCTCTAAAGTCTTCATAGCAAAATATGTATGTTAATTAGGCCTCGCAACCGCAGATTTCTCCCGCTGGGAATGTAAGAGACAAGAGTAATCGCACCAACACAATCATAATTGACACCACTGTTCTATGATGACAAAGATGCACATAAGAACATGTTTTTTATATGGCTGAGTGCGCTCTTTATAAACGGTCACTATCGGCTGCTAATTGAGTTTTTTCTTTAAGAAAATTGTTTTAATATCATATATTTAGTTCATCAGTTTTCATGACAGCAGGTGGTTCAATATATGTATGTATCATGGCGTAATGTAATTTTATAGATAATCTATATACATAAAATTGTAACGTTACTGACTGATTCATCATCGCACAGCCTAAACGCCTAAAGCTAAAAACTTGAAATTTGGAGCGGAGGTTGGTCTCTCCCCAAATCGATCCACTAAGACGGGATTTTTGGAAATTCGAATGTTCAGGGGGTAAAAAAAGGTAAAAACGGGTAAATTCGGTAACCTTATATCTCCAAAACTAAAAGAGATACAACAAAAATTTAATACTTATGGTTGTTCTTAAGAAAAATAAGCGGACAGGTGTCTGGTACTTTTTTGAAATTCGGACCTTTTAGGGAGTAAGCGGCTAAAACATGTATTTTAGTACTTTTTTGTCACCCCATCTATCTTTTAAACCAATAAGCATAGAACTAAAGGTTATATCCCATTCGAAACTTATCTTAAAAATACAAATACGAATTTGGTACTTTTTCGAAATTTGAACGTTTAAGGGGTAAAAATCGTAACTATTTTTGGTACTTTTTTTTACAAAATATTTTTCTCCATTCATTGACATATACGTACTAAATAATGGGCTCCCACTACAATATTGAAGTTTTTGATACATCAATGGGGAAAGTTAAAGCCTAGAAACATAAACACTGGCATATAAATATGTCCACGAAAGAAAGTGAGTCACTAACGGAGTAGCGGGTTAAATGCTAGTAATAAATAAAATTCTTTTAAAAATGCATAACTATTTTTCATCCATAAAATAAATAACAAAATAGTACTAAATCTTTTAAACGCCTAAAATCGTCTAACCTACGACAAATCATAAAATCTGGCAGCTGCGTTTTCACTTAATGTTAAATTTAAAATACACGAACATATACTAAATAAATATGCCGTGCATGTTGTTGTTACGAGCTGGTCGTTAAAAATAGAAAAAACACGAAACTTTGCTTTAAGTGGTTGTGATATTGTTCATACTTTTTCTAGGCTCTTACTTCTTTATGTAGTAAACACATGTACAAGTAAAAAGTTATTGTGTAATAGTTTAATGCATGAAGCTCGCTTTGTATGAAGAACGAGCCAACGAGCCAACATAATCAGTAAAAGCGAGTGCTTAAAAGTATTCGAGACTAAAAATGATTTAGTAAACAGCGAGTGCGCTCGCAAGTATTATGTATTGTTGCAGTTCTCTGGTGTACATAAAAATACTGCTTTAGCTGTCTTAGTACGTAATTTAAATTAAGTTAATATTAACTGAAAAGCCTTTGAATAAATTTTTTGTAGTTTTTATATTTTTTTTTTAATATAAAATAAAGAGAAAAGTTAATTATTCTTTTGAATTTACCTACATAATATTTTTAGTGTAATTTTACTAGTAAAATGACCGGTGGTTTTAACCACTATATTGGATAAAGTTTCTATTAGTTTATTAAGAGCAAAATGAGAAAACGTAAAAATTGGTTAGTACTAACTAACCTTTATAAAATAATGTTTTTTTTTTATTTTAGTTTTAAAATAGTTTTTATTAAAAAAAATAAAATCAAGCAGGCTTCATTAAAGTATATAATAGGTGTGGGTGCGGGACCACGTAACGTCATTTCTGTGGCTGCTCAATAACGTTCCTTTCTCACATGGGTCTGGATTTCGTTTTGGGATCTTATTTATGACCGGTGGTTTTAACCACTATATTGGATAAAGTTTCTATTAGTTTATTAAGAGCAAAATGAGAAAACGTAAAAATTGGTTAGTACTAACTAACCTTTATAAAATAATGTTTTTTTTTTATTTTAGTTTTAAAATAGTTTTTATTAAAAAAAATATAATCAAGCAGGCTTCATTAAAGTATATAATAGGTGTGGGTGCGGGACCACGTAACGTCATTTCTGTGGCTGCTCAATAACGTTCCTTTCTCACATGGGTCTGGATTTCGTTTTGGGATCTTATTTATGAAAGTTCTTTTGTAATGGAGGTAAACGTACTCATTACCAATTAATTTCTCGTAGATCATATAAAAAAATATTATTTTGCTAACAACTTGTGACTAAAAAGCCGGATGCATACATACTTGAAAAGTCATCAGGATTTTAAATATTTGGTATAATTTGCTCCTTTATTATCACCACCAAACCTTTAACGAGTATCCCGGACAAAGCAACCACCCGAATGACCGCTACCTGTTGGAAGACCACTTCTTTTAACACGACTGTTTCGTACATGAACTGTTATTTCCAAAAAATTTACCACCACGTTTTCTGGAGCCGCCATCAGTACGCCCTCCTTTACTTTAACATGCAACGTAGTTGCAAAGGAGATAAGCAAATTAATTTTTTAACTTAACATGGCAAATAACTTTTGTAATATTTTATTTAAACCATTCAATTTGTTTACAAGAATCGACAGGCCAAGCGTATGAAAAAATTATATTAAACAAGTAAGAGTGCTATATTCGGCTGTGCCGAATCTTTGATACCCTCCACCGACAGGAGTGGGCTCTATATGATAAATACATATATAATATTAACTAAGCTTCACAAAAACGAACGTCAGCATTAAAATTGGTTGCGGTTTAGACCTGTATAAAATTATTGACCGACAATAAGAAAATTTTATGCGTTTCTTGTTAGAAATTTGAACTGGCTTGAGTAAAATATCATGATTCGTAAAAGACCTATGGTAAATTATGGACCAATCATCCCAAAATTCTGAAGATTGATTTCTGGTATTACAAAAAATAAATTAGAATAAATTTCAATACAGTAGTGTAATTAGTTTTAGCGTTAACAGAAAATTTCACAAATTTGCATGATATTTTTTCTGGCCATATGAATTTAAGTAAAAAATTTCACCGCAATATCTATGTATATCTGCGATGGTTTTAGGTGAATTTAATTATTTTCCCAAAGTGGGATTTATTTGTTTTTAGGCGCAATAAACTGTTTTCCGAGAGTAGGGTTTATATGGGGCCTATGGTAAATTATGGACAAATCTTCACGAAATTTGGCAGTGTGATTTCTCGTCCTATAAAACTATGACGTACCGAACTTCAATTTGATAGCATTATTTATTACGGTTTTAGGCGTACTAAACGGTTTTCCGGGAGTAGGGTTTATATGGGGCATATGGTAAATTGTGGACCACTCTTCACGAAATTTGGCAGTGTGATTTCTCGTCCTATAAAACTCTGACGTGCCGAATTTCAATTTGATAGCATTATTTATTACTGTTTTAGGCGTACTAAAGGCTAGTTTATACGGTAATACAATGTGTTACGACATGTCAAAAAATGATGTAAAATGAGAAAAATCGTATCATGTAAAAGCAAAATGCATTGAGTAAGAGAGAATACGGATAAAAATATGACAATCGGTCGGTAAATATTCATTTTCTAAACCACTTTAGAAACTTAGGTATTCTCATCACACCAGAGTGGCATTTTAACAGTGTATATTGAAGATGGTAACATTTTTATAAAATTACAAAAACAAGCAGAATCAACTCAAGAAATGTTCATGTTGTTTTTTTAAATATTGTAAAACTGCAGCCATCTGCTTTTTTATTATTAACTCACTTTGCTTTTATTTTACTTAAACCATCCGTGTAAACATGAAAAATACTTACCAACAGATTTTTATTTTTTTATTTTAACACGAAGAGAATTTCATAATATTTTGATTCCACAAAGTCGTAATACATTGTATTACCGTGTAAACTAGCCTTAAACGGTTTTCCGGAAGTAGGGTTTATATGGGGCCTAGTGTAAATTGTGGAACGATCTTTAAAAAATCTTACAGTGTGATTTCTGGTCCTACAAAACTGTGACGTACCAAATTTTAATATGATAGCGTTATTTATTACGGTTTTAGGCATACTAAACTGTTTTCCGGAAGTAGGGTTTATATGGGACCTAGTGTAAATTATGGACCGATCTTCAAAAAATTTTACAGTGTGATTTGCGGTATTATAAAACTGTGACGTAACAAATTTAAGTATGCTAGCGTTATTTATTGCGGTTTTGTATGGGGCCTATGGTCAATTATGGACCGATCTTCACGAAATTTAACAGTATAATTTGCAGTCGTATAAAGCGAATTCGTGCATTATTCCACCATTTATGTTAGTTTTTGTATCAAAATTATCAATTTTTTTGGGTAGTGGTTCCACATTTTGATTCATAGTTCTTATCCTACTAAACCGATGTTGCTGGATTTCAATCCCAAGCTGCTTAGGATAACTACAAGCAATTTGAGACCAAGTTTGTTCTTTTATTTTGCGTTTTTCGAAAGTGAGCGTGTTTTCAACAGACGGACAGACAGACGGACATGGCTAAATCGACTTTGAATTACTCAAGGAGCCTTTATGGGGTCTTAGATGTATTATAAAAAAGTTGCACACAGAATGACAAACTTTGTATACCCTCATTTACCACAGTGGTGGTGGAAGGTATAAAAATTGGCATTATTTAGGTTGTGTTATTTGTTAACATATCCCAGCGGGAAAACTCAGAAGACCTTCTTACTTCAGGCCTTTTTAAAGGCCTTCTTAAAATTTTTTTTGATTAAACTACTATTATTATCTAACTGCTAAGAATGTCTCATAGAAGGCCTTCCACACTCGCTTCTATGAGAAGCGAGAAGAGAAGGAGTAACATTTTTTGTTTTGTTTTTTGCACAAGCAAAAGCAAAAGAATTCAGATCCCTTTACAAAAACAACGTTACATACATACATAGATGTTAAAATAACAATGAAAACAATAATGTAAATCATTTTAGTTGAAGTTGAAAAGAGAAGGAGTAACATTTTTTGTTTTGTTTTTTCGCCAAAGCAAAATCGAAAGAATTCAGATCCCGTTATAAAAACTAAGTTACATACATATTAAAATACCAAATGAAAACAATAATGTAAATCATTTTAGTTGAGTTTTGTTCACAGATTACTGTACTCTGTGGTTTTGTTCATTAAAGAAGATAGGTAAGGTACTTGTCAGAGAACTGCAACAATACATAATAGGTACTTGCGAGCGCACTCGCTGTTTACTAAATCATTTTTAGTCTCGAATACTTTTAAGCACTCGCTTTTACTGATTATGTTGGCTCGTTGGCTCGTTCTTCATACAAAGCGAGCTTCATGCATTAAACTATTACACAATTGGGGTATTCACAAGGTGTGCTATCATGGTTTATTGTCATAATGTTCTAACATTTTACAATGGTTTAAAAATATTGTTGTTGGTTTGTAAACAAAAAGTGTCTTAAATAAATATAACGTTGCTTGCTATGTTTATTGTGCTGTCGTAATTAATAGCACATTAAATTATGAGGGGTTGCTCACAACAGTCGTATTTTTTCATGTTATTATTTTAAGACATATGACTTTATGACACCTTGTGAATCCCCCAAATAACTTTTTACTTGTACATGTGTGTACTACATAAAGAAGTAAGAGCCTAGAAAAAAGTATGAACAATATCACAACCACTTAAAGCAAAGTTTCGTGTTTTTTCTATTTTTAACGACCAGCTCGTAACAACAACATGCACGGCATATTTATTTAGTATATGTTCGTGTATTTTAAATTTAACATTAAGTGAAAACGCAGCTGCCAGATTTTATGATTTGTCGAAGGTTAGACGATTTTAGGCGTTTAAAAGATTTAGTACTATTTTGTTATTTATTTTATGGATGAAAAATAGTTATGCATTTTTAAAAGAATTTTATTTATTACTAGCATTTAACCCGCTACTCCGTTAGTGACTCACTTTCTTTCGTGGACATATTTATATGCCAGTGTTTATGTTTCTAGGCTTTAACTTTCCCCATTGATGTATCAAAAACTTCAATATTGTAGTGGGAGCCCATTATTTAGTACGTATATGTCAATGAATGGAGAAAAATATTTTGTAAAAAAAAGTACCAAAAATAGTTACGATTTTTACCCCTTAAACGTTCAAATTTCGAAAAAGTACCAAATTCGTATTTGTATTTTTAAGATAAGTTTCGAATGGGATATAACCTTTAGTTCTATGCTTATTGGTTTAAAAGATAGATGGGGTGACAAAAAAGTACTAAAATACATGTTTTAGCCGCTTACTCCCTAAAAGGTCCGAATTTCAAAAAAGTACCAGACACCTGTCCGCTTATTTTTCTTAAGAACAACCATAAGTATTAAATTTTTGTTGTATCTCTTTTAGTTTTGGAGATATAAGGTTACCGAATTTACCCGTTTTTACCTTTTTTTACCCCCTGAACATTCGAATTTCCAAAAATCCCGTCTTAGTGGATCGATTTGGGGAGAGACCAACCTCCGCTCCAAATTTCAAGTTTTTAGCTTTAGGCGTTTAGGCTGTGCGATGATGAATCAGTCAGTAACGTTACAATTTTATGTATATAGATTATCTATAAAATTACATTACGCCATGATACATACATATATTGAACCACCTGCTGTCATGAAAACTGATGAACTAAATATATGATATTAAAACAATTTTCTTAAAGAAAAAACTCAATTAGCAGCCGATAGTGACCGTTTATAAAGAGCGCACTCAGCCATATAAAAAAAATGTTCTTATGTGCATCTTTATCATCATAGAACAGTGGTGTCAATTATGATTGTGTTGGTGCGATTACTCTTGTCTCTTACATTCCCAGCGGGAGAAATCTGCGGTTGCGAGGCCTAATTAACATACATATTTTGCTATGAAGACTTTAGAGCAATTATTAATAATACAATTATCGAAAAATGTTGAGTTATGGACAGACACAATCAGTAATTATTTAAAAAAATTTAATTTGGAACCTGCATTTCGCAGAAACTTTGCTTATTTTTTGGAAAAATTGAGCACTTGACAATATTTGAAATCTTTTTACAACCTTATACAATTCTTTCCAATATTTTTAATTTTGTGCTCAACATACATTTGCGAATGCCAACAATGAAAATTCATTTGCACATACTAATGCAAATAATAACCCCATTAAGTTTAAAAATATTCTATAATTATTAACCACCATTATAAAAAGAGAAGATTTTACTAGCCTATAAAAATATACTTTTATTTACCAATAATATCTTCTAAATTTATATTGATAAATTTTTAAATAAGTATTTTTGTAAAATATTTACATATATTCATAAGCCTGTCGCATTCGTTATATATTTCAATTAAAATTTTCCACAAAAATTTTTCTTATAATAACTTTTAAATTCACTTTATTTCATAATGATTTTAGCCCTACATGTGTATTTAAATATACGATCATGAATTTTTTCCTAAACCATCTGGCAACGCTGCTTTCAATATTACTACGAATGACGAATGCTGCGAGTAACCAGCGCCAACCGCTGCTCTACGTAATAATGTACAAGTGTGTTTTCCAATTCCTACACAAACATTTCTTGTGTTGTTTATCAGAAGTATGAATGCTATTGCCGAATGTTGAAAAAATATATTTACGAAAAAATACAAAACCGAACTCATATAAATTTCATTGCGTTTGCTAAAGGCTCGTATGTTGCAAACACAATTTCTTACGAGCCTGGCGAGAACATACAAAAGCAATGAGCTGTATTAACTACACCGCAACTCATTTTAAGGCGAGTATTATAAATCATAAAAACGGGTGCTCGTTGCAGTTCTCTGGTACTTGTGCTAAATAACGAAAATGTTATGTATATATATATATGTTCCTTTAACTCCCACTGGAGCATAGGGCGCCATAGGGGGTTAATGGAAAAGTGACGCGAATACAAATGAGTTATCATATTGTACACACAGCCAATCCTTTTCAAATGACAACCTCACCCTCTGTCCAGAAAGGACTTGGTGACCCCTGTTTTTGACAAACGGTAAACTTATAAAACACTAAACTTTTATACCTTTTTTGAAATTTAGGCCCTAATCATGTAAAACGCCAAAGAATAACATTGAAAGCACAAACAATGTCATAAATATTATGTAATTTTGTTGTTGCTTTCAACAGAAATTCATGTACCGTTTTAAAATTTTCAACGACACAAGCAATGGAGCGTTTGAAATTTTAAAACGCAATGTGAATTTCTGTAGGAAGCAACAACAAAATTACAAAATATTTATGACATTGTTTGTGCTTTCAATGTTATTCTTTGGCGTTGCGTTGCGTTTTATATGATAAGGGCCTAATTCATAAATAATATTTTATATTTATTAAAAACGCTTCAATATGACCTTTAACCAAAGGTCATATTGAAAGGCCTTTTAAGAGCCATTAATTGAAAGGCCTTTTAACAAATCTTTCTTAGAAACCCTTCAAGATAACCTTTATTCTAAGGCCTTTTGACAGCCATTCTCTGGAAAGCCTTCTAAAAGCCATTTATTTGAATGCTTTTCAAAAGGCCTGTGAAAGAAAGGAAAGCGGAAGGCCTTTCCCGCAATGACAACGTGTATAAAAAGATATGAGTATGGAATGGAATCGAGCAGGCCTTGTGCATCCAAAAGAAGGGGTACAGAGGCCTACGAGAAGGCCTCGTACGCCTTCTTTTTCCCGCTGGGATGTGTTAGAGTGGAGCAACGAATGTAAAATTGTTGCAAGTGTGTTAGTAAATTGTTTTTTTTTTCTTTAGTTTTGGTTATGCATTTCTTGTAGGGTTGTTTAGTAAAGTGGACAAGACCATGGTGAAGACAAGTGAACAAGACAAGTGAACGACTGAACGAAAGCGACAACTGATTCAAAAGACAAATTGACCCAAAATGCAAACTGACAGAAAAGACCAAGTAACCCGAAATGAACGATTGAACGAACTCGTTCACTGTTTCAAATTGAACGATAATGACCCGTCACCTAAACGAACGATTAAGTCCAAGACTAAGGCCCTAATCATGTACAACGCAGCGCAACGCCAAACAATAACATTGAAAGCACAAACAATGTCATAAATATTTTGTAATTTTGTTGTTGCTTTCTACAGAAATTCATGTACCGTTTTAAAATTTTCAACGACACAAGCAATGGAGCGTTTGAAATTTTAAAACGCAATGTGCATTTCTGTAGAAAGCAACAACAAAATTACAAAATATCTATGGCATTGTTTGTGCTTTCAATGTTATTCTTTGGCGTTGCGTTAGTTCTGTGGCGTTGCGCTGCGTTGTACATGATTAGGGCCTAAATAAGACAAAAATAGCACAGCTGCGCTTTCAACGCCACCTGAAAAATGAATTCGGCTTGCACACAATGAACTTTTTTACACAAACAAATTTGCCTGTTTTTGTTATACTGTTGTACAACAAATCCTAGTGCAAGGCGAATTCAATTACAGGTGGTATCGGAATAACAACAATCCAAAAACAACACAAACAACATAGGGGTTTTTGCATTGCATTGTTACGGCCTAAGTTATAAGAAATAAAGCATGTCAATAAAGGGTTTATTTTTTATAACTTAGGCCGTTAGTGTTTACGATCCAAAATGTCAACCATTCCTAACAAAACACTTACAAATCAAAACAACGTGGGTCGAACTGTCAAAATCAGATGGCGTTTCGACACCACCTGTAAATTAATTTGCCTTGTCCTAGTGCTTCCACCTTCTGGTATTTTCACCATGGTTAACCTAGCATTTACACATGCCACTGTCAGTTCGAAAAACTCAACACAATCACAATTTTTTACGAAACACCCACATTTTTCGCAATGGCAGCCCCAGTGGCAACAAAAATTGCCATAAAAATAAAAAAATGTCAATAAATGTTTGATAAAAAGCATTGTTAAGATATTTGTAATGTATTAAATAACGGTTTCAGTGAAAGCCTCATTTCTAAAATTGCCTCACGGACTTCTTATTTTAAAACCAACGAGCATCTACAATGTTGTTTTTTTTTATTATAATGTACAAATCATTTTTGTTGCACTTCAGAAAATGTTTAGATTAAATTAGATTTACTTCCACCGAAAATAAAAAAGTATCAACAATAACAAAATAATACAGATCACTGCCTTACCCGGGGTTTACACATGCAAGTGCAATAGGGGGTTTAATTTTTTCCAAAGATGTGTTTTTCATACGACTTTGCTTACGCCCCTAGTATCGGTAATATAAAAGTAATATATACCAAATTTTAAGAAGATTGAATGACATTTAGAAATTGCACACTTTACCATATACATACGTACATATATAGCAATAAACCAAATTTTCAATAATGATAACTTTTATTAGAAAATTACTGTAGAAATACAAATTTTAAAAGAATGTCAAAACTAAAATATGAGATGAATATGAGAAATCAAATCAGAGAAATCAGTACATAATAGAAAAAAAACAGTGCAATTGCATAAAAAACAGTACATATACTTTTGTAAATATAAAATTGCATATTAATAACATAAAAAACTTCAATCTTTTTTAAAACAAAACTTGAATTCATTCTATAATTTGAACAGTGACAAAATTTAATTAACAAAGCTGAATTTTTTCAAAACAATAATTCAATTCCGAATAGATTTTTAGCGGGAATACAAAGTGAAAAACAAAAAATCTAAAAAACAAACAAGTTGTTAAAAATTTGATTCTTGGGCCTCTATTACGGTTCACAACTCAACTCAGTTGAGTTGTAATTTAAACAACTGGTTGTGAACCATAATACAAAAATTAAGAATACCTTAATAGAAGCCTTAATTTCTTGTTAACTACTTTGTTAAATATTTTTCAAAGAAACATTAATTTTATTAAAAGCAAAATTTGAGTTCATTATGTCTGAAGCTTGGTACTAAAAGGGCCAATGTCAATATTTTGCTGTTTTGAGTTCATTGTTGCATTAGATCTTTTCTTACCCTAGCAAATATTTGACGAAAAAATCGTGACCAACATGTGAACTAAAATTGTATTTCCTTTATTATATTTTTTGAATATAGGATAACATAAAATTAAATAAAAGTAGTTTTTTGCTATATCTACCAGCATAATTAATTTAATTTTGCAATTAAAATTTCATGCTGAATCTCTTTTATTAATTTAACCGAGAACAACTTCAAAAGGGTTTTGCTAGCCAATTTCACTTAGAACTCTTCTATAAAAAATTAAAATTTAAATTTTCTCAAAAATTAATTATTTGACATTGGGCTTTTTACCACCAAGCTACAGATGTAAGGACAACAATGTTAAAAACAAATAAAACACTTGAAATAACGAAGCTGTTATGTATTTATCTTCAAAATTATTTAAAATTGATTTACAACAAAAGACACAATCGTTTTTCAGACAATCTTATACCTACTATAGATTTTTATAAATAATATATTTGTGTACATACATATGTATGGACATCAGGCATCAGAAATTAAGAACCGAAAACTTAAAATTTAAGTTTTTCATTTGAAAAATTCAAAAATAAATTTTTTTTCTATCAGTTAAAAAAAAAATAGGAAACACAAAAAAGATATTTATTTTTAAAGTACAATATGTGTTTTGTACATGAAAAGAAACAAAAAAAACAAAAATTTTAAAAATACACAAAAACGTTTTTTTTATAATTTTTTTTTTGAAAAATATTTATCATTCAAAACATTTATGTTCAAAACATGTTTTCAACTGTACAAAAAAAAAAAAAATAAAAATTATTTTTATTTTCTGTTGAAAGCCACAACAAAATTACAAAATATTTATGACATTGTTTGTGTTTTCAATGTTATTTTTTGGCGTTGTGCTGCGTTTTATATGATTAGGTCCTTAATTTTGATCTAATTAAGAAACACAGTAACTCGTTTTTTGCCCAGAACGATATGGTGGTATTTTATTCATTTGGCTTTTACAATGTACATACATTTTAATAGTAGTTTTTTTACATTAAAACGTATCTTTCAAGAAATTTTGGAATTTTTGTAAGATTCGTATATAAAAATACACGTGTTAAAAAAATAAACCTTGAAGATATTCGTATTTAATAATACTTCCATGAATCGACAGCTTCTTGATTTTGTTTTTGTTTACTCTTTCTTTCAATTAAGCCAGCCAAGTGTTCCGATCTCATGGACAGAGAGTCAATCTTCTCCACTAATTGTTGGTAGGGACTTAAGGGTTGGGTACCCATAACAACGTGACCGAGTTTGGAATCAATTTTAGCATTAAGTCGGGCATTTCGGATCAGATTAACAATCCAACATTCAGCTTCCGCTGGGTTCATGTTCAATTTGTCAGCCAACATGCTGATGGTAATGCATTGATGAATGCGGCAGAAGGTTTCAAAAATCATAAGACGAGCATCTTCAACAAATTCGTTTAGGCACGCAACAATAAAAAAGTCATTAAGAATAACTGTTTGACATTCGTGCAGCTTCAACCGAGCACCTTCAAAATCGAAATTCACATACAGGCACTCCAGGAATTCTGTGATGGGATCTCGGTAGGTGTAAGACTCCTGCTGAATAACCTTAATAAGTTCCTTGAGGGAATTGCGGCTTGTGCGGTTAATAATGACAGCGGTTGCCAAGTAACGCATTATGTGTGGACACATAGTTTGGATAGCATTCAAGTATGGTGGTTTTTTTAAGAAGGTTTCTATAATAAGGTCGCGACCTTTTGGATGATTGAAGAACACTAATACAGACCAGTGGATAAGCCATGTACGTTGTTGCAAAGCCTGAACTGTAGAGAAATTGGCATTGTCTATATAATCTCTCAACCGGGTCAAATCTTCTAAAGCGGTATTCCAGTTCAATGTTAAGATCTCAGCAGCCAATTTGCCCCATAAAACATTTAAGTAGTTCTGTTAAATAATTTTTTTCGTTTAATTTACGTCATTCTACATCAATAATCGACAAAAATGCAGTTTACGGGGCACACGAAAAAAAAATTGGCCCCCTCTGGGATTAAAAAGGAAAAAACAAAATTAAAATTTAAGGGGGCTGAGGCATGTGGGCCCCCTAGATCAAAAAAACCGGGCCGACCACTAAAGGCTGGTATTCACTATCCTACATAATCGTACGATTCATTCACACGTTAATCTGACGGAATTCTATCCGAAATAAAAAAATGTCTGCAAAATCTGCTGTCAATGCCACACTATCCCACAAAAACGATGCAAACTTAAATGACTTTACAAGAAAATGCAACTCTGATCGCATAAAAGCTATCACTTCAAGAATGATAGAATAAAAAATTACGCCACCCCAAAAACAAAATTTAAGCCTTCTGCGCATGTCGCACATATGACGTCACGCAAACTGCTTTCCTTTTGGCTACTAATTTCGAGTTTCAAACTCAAGAATGATGTTTTATTGTTATATTTTTCTTTGGACTAAAATTATTGTAACACACTTACATATACTGTCAATCAATAAAGTTTAGACACAACGTGACTTTCAAAAGAGATCGGTCCATTACCTTTACATCTGCTTAGATATTTTGCAATGTTTCTGACACTAATTTCGCGATGTGATTACCCTTGTGTCTGAAGATTTATAATAATTTTTTGGACGTCTATGAAAATTTCTGACCGATTGCTCATTTTGCTGTTTTCGCCAAAAATACAATATCCAGAATAACTTTTTGCATTTCAAACTGGGATACTGTGCAATTAACTTGTACAGAAAGACGTATTAACACATAACAAACTGAAAAATTACCGTTATAAAAGCAAAATCCACATTTATGTGGATTTTTATGTCCCTTAGTTCTCAAACCGTTGTGTGAAACAAACGATACAATATTAAAAAATTTTTGCGCTGAATTAACAGTAAAACGATCAATGCATAAAAAGATATCAGATGTCTTTTGAAGCGTTATGCCTAAACTTTATTGACTGACTGTATGTACATATGTATAATTTTCTATATTTTTTAATATTGTTCATGGCCCAATTAGTAGGTTTGCGCAAAACTACAACAATGCAACAATAGAAAAAATAACACGCATTTTGTTTGTGTGAATTATGTTAAAGATGGCCAAACCCAATGTATTTGTGTAAGAAATGGACAAGATATCAAAAACAATAGCTACAAAAACAATTGCACGATAAAAATACAACTCTACAAAAAATCAGCAGGAGTTTCGAGCAGACCTACTAATTGGGCCATGATATTGTTATTTATAAAATGTTAGCTAAAATTCGAATTTTAAACACAATAAATTAAATATATGTTTTAGAAACGTCAAAGTATTTTAAACTGAAGGGTTGCCTTCTCTTAAAAAATTCAAACATATTTTTTAAGAAATTCGAAAATGTTAAGGTCTTTTACACATGACAGCCCTTGCCAGGGAAAAGCTACGTCATCTAACAAGAAATCATGCGCATGGCGTAATCTTGTATTCTATCATTCTTGTATCATTTTATGAAAATTTTCATAAACATTTGCAAGTCGGGCAGACTTGTCAAAAAATCTGTTAATTAATTTTTAAGCCACACTGTCATACATTATGAGCACACGATTTTCTTGACAACTCGTACGAATGAATGCGATAGTGTATCGCCATCTTAAGTGGTAAGTATGGTTACTGAAATTAAAGGTATTTGTGTAAGAAAAACGAAAATAATAAAATATAGGGCAGGCGGGGCTTCTGTGGACCTCTGGGGCGAAAAAGTGGACCCTTACATATATGTATCAATGTGTGGGTACTCAAATTAAAGCTAATAGCACGCCTTCGGCCGGGCGCAAGAATTTTTTCCCCTATGGTATAACAAGCACCCGGTTTGGATAACTAAAACTTGTGTGCATCTAAAAGATTCTTAAACTAATTTAGAGGGGAAAATAATTTATCAAATACAAAATGCATATTTTCAATCGTGAGCAACCCCTAAATTTTATTATTTTCGTTTTTCTTACACAATTACCTTTAATTATAGTTTATTGGGTCCAGCAGCCCCATGATCTTTAGTCCTTTTAAATTTTAATTCTGTTTTTTTTTGTTTTTAATTCTGGATCGTGTGGCAAATCTATTTTTTCATGTGCCCGTAAACTGCATTTCAGCCCAATAATCTCTTACCTTATCATTAGGAGACATAACAATCAAGCAAAAATACAAGTATGAAGTGGATTCTTGGTAATTTCCACACTCATACAAGTACTTTGCCAATTTGTAGGCACTCTCCAAGTGTTCTTCTTTAAAGTTGTAGTCTTTCTGCAATGCATTTACAAAAGACTTTGAATCTTTCATGCTTTCACCATTTTTCAAAATGTCTGTTGCTTTCATTATGGGAGCTACTTCATTTTGCAACTGCTTTAAGGTAGCTAATACCTCAGCTTTGCGTTGTACCAATTCCTCTGGCATTTCTTGACTTAACCCCAAACGCTTGCGAGTGTCCATGGTGTAATCAATCATGTTTGTTTTGTTAACTGTTTCCAAAATGTACTCAAGCAGCTCTTTTTGGTCATAAATCTACAAAAGAATACATAATTGTTAATTACACTTTCCAAAAAAAAATCCACAATGTTGGCGGATACTGTCAATGTTTTGCTGTGAAAAACTAACCTCTTTGCCACACAAAAATTCCAACAAGGGAAAAGTCAAATGCCTGTCCAAAAATTGGCAATTAATTCTAGTTAAATCAAATTGGGCCATTTTTACAGTAATATTAAAAGCTACTATATTATTTAAATTCACTTTTAAAGTAATTATTTCAATAAGAATAACGTGTTATCATGAATTTCCACAAAAATTCACAAACGTCGCCAGTCTGGCGAAATAAGAAAAAGGTAGAACGCAGTGTTGCCAGAAATTTTTTTTAAAAATATCTATGCATCAGTGTGGCCATTTTCGCATTTTTGCAGCTAAATTTAGACCCCTTTCAGACAAGCAAAGTTTACATTGCAAAGTCTTGAGTTTATTGAAGAGAAGGGAAAAGAGCATAGCGGGGGAGTACATACTTTGCTGTACTCACAAATTCGTTTTGTTTTTCGTTCGTAGATTATACCTGAAGTTGGCTGCAACTTTATATTTATATACAACGTTACCAGAATCTTTGTCGCAATTTACACTATGGACATTTCTTGCCTGACAAACGAAGTTTGTTAGCGAGGGAGCGACGATGTATGCTTACTCTTTTCCTCTCTCGCCAACAAACTTCGTCTGTCCGGCAAGAAATGTCCATAGTGTAAATTGCGACTTTGGAATAAAAATTGTCATATGGCGAAAGAAATCATATTTTGAAGAAGAAAATCTTAATTTTTTTTTTCTTAATTTAAATTTTTTAAAACAAGGGCAAAATAGTAAGAATTATTAATTTTTTATAAAACCATACTTCTTATTATTTTAATTGAAATACATATAAACATAATTCGTCAGTATATGAAACTTTATAAAAATACATTTTTTCTTTTCACAATATTCAATATTCAATTATCAATATTCTAACTGCCAATTTCCGATGTACGAAAGAATTATTTACTTCTTACATTACATTTAAACAAAACATTTAAAACAAAGTTTTTAGAATTTGTTTTTGTTTTAAATGTAGTTGTTCGAAAGAAGGAGTTCTTTCGCACATTGGAAATAGGTTATAATATGCCTTTTTTAATATTTTTATGTCCAGAAATAATGATGCAATTTTGTGTATTCTAGATACTGGGTACAAAAGTGTGCAGCACCAACACAAGTGTTTGAACGTGTAGTAAAATTTATATGAAAAACACTTAAAAAACTGAGTGCTTTTTATATAAATTTTACTACACGTTCAATCACTTGTGGTGTAAAAATAGCACATAAACTTTTTTTAAACTATAAAAAATAAAATAATCTAAAAAAAATTGTTTATCATAGAAATAAATCGTTTAAATTTTGCATACTCGTATATCAGAAGTTTTCAGCCCCCTAAATTTAAAATTTAATCTCAACTACCCGTTCTAAATATTTATGTATGTATATGTATCAGGTGCTTTACAAAAATCTAGCCACTTGCCTTAATATAACCATTTATTTCCATTTCTCTACAAAATTAGTCACTGACATGTATGTAGTTTCGAATAAAATTTCATACTGGTAATATATTTTTAGCAAAAATCTTTAAAACTTTTGCCAGCAAAGAAGGCAGAAACAATATATTTTTCCGTTTTAGAGCTTTTTATAAATTTCGGCATCGATTTGTAAGTGCATATTTTAACCGTTGCAGCATTTTTTTTTTTGCATAATTTAGTTAAAAGAGCATATTCAAGTTTATAGCGCATATTTTGCTTTTTTGAGGAATATTTTGATAAATGGTAATTTTTTTTAAATGCTTACAAGAGCTTTCGCAGCAAAAAAATTAATTATGTTTTCCAAAATTCTGGTTTTTCTGTTTTAAATATCTACAGTCCTAACCACTATTAATTCGTACACCGACCATTTGGTTACAATGCGATATTAAAGTGAGAATATTTTCCTAATTATACTGACTACACCAGAAAGTAAATATTTTTTCTTAAATACAATTTTATTGTATTTAAATATACATTGAAAAAGTAAGATATTTAAAAAAAAATTCTTTTAAAAATATAGATTAAAACGAAAGTCCATTATTTTCATTTAAAATAAATTGGCCACTATTAATTCATACAGTCACATATTTTCTTACTTAGAACTGTGTTACATCTCCCTTGTTTATTAAAACGGAGAATCACCAACACAAACGTCAAACTTTAATTCGTCACTAAAAATACTGCTGTTTACACCACATTTTTCTTTTGAAATGCGGTAAATAATGGCTTTTCCTAAGCCTAAACAAGTTTATAATATTCTAAACTGATTTCAACATACCGAGTAAATTTTTAACTTACTTTACAAAAATTATACCTTATACTTTTCATTTGCTGGCGGGTCCATTCACGTTTTACGATCTTGCAAATAGCATCAGATCACTTCGAAGCTATGTCACGAACAGTGCTTCGACGATTTTGCTTAATAATATTTGCTAAAGCTCTTTTATCTCGAAACGTTATTTTTTAAGTCCGGCCTCTTTCTGAAACTTCATTGCAGTAGTTTCCACTTATTTCGTATTGTTAACAATGCTTTGTATTGTTAATCTTGGGAGTTTGAGATCATTCGATATTTGCCCATATATCTTTCCCGATTTGAATTTAAAAATTCGAATTTCTTCACAAATAGATTTTTCAAAAAATAATAAAAATTAAAATAAAAGAAAGTAAAAAGTTCTCTTTTTTTACTCCCTTGGATTATTTTCCTCTTTTTGTAACGGTATATTATCAATTTTTGCTTACCTTTTGATCTTTTTTGTCATCTTGAGCCTTGTTTATACACTGTACGAATTAATAGTGGTCAAATTAATTTTAGTGAACAATAATGATTTTTTTAGTTTATGCATTTTATTAATATTTTCGCACAATATTAAATTATCTTTATAAATAAATTTAAAGGAAACAAAGCAACCATTCAGAAAAGTACAAGCGTGTAAGTATAGTTAACTTAATTTATTTTTTTTCTGGTGTTTAATATTAGACAGTAAAAAAATATTTGGTGTACGAATTAATAGTGCTAAGGGCTCGTATCTGTGTACCCAACGTGTTGCTTTAATTTCACCATCTATTTTTAATTTTTACTGTTAAATTGTAAGGCAGAGCAGATGACAACCTGCTTGGCCTTAAGATAAATGCTATTTTAAACTTTCAAATTTTATATTAATGTAAGCTAAAATAAAGGAAAAAGCAATTATATACGTTTTTGGCGATGATATACAAGGAATCTGGACCAATCTTGTAGTATACCGATTGACTCACTGTTTAAAGTGAACTTAATAGGTCCATCTGTCCGTCTGGCTGGTTGTCTGTCCATATTAACTTTGTGCGCAAAGTGCAAGTTGCAATTTTATAGACAATTTGATCAAATTTAGTAAATAATTCGAGTTGTACTAAGCACGAAGTCCATTTAAATGGTGAGGATTGGTCTATGATATCACATATTAGCCATAAAATCTTCTATCCAAATTAGACTTTTTTGTCCTTAAACCATCTAATTTTGTTGGTAGTTAAACTAAATTCACCGCAAAAATGTTTTTAAATTAAATTCTTTTTGAATCGACTCACATTTGCCCAAAGCTCCAATCTAAAGGGTCCGCCAAATAACTTTTTTTTTTTTGAAAATGCTATAAAAAAAAACTACTGAATATTTTTTCAAATTTGTTTTTTTATTTGAAAGTACAATCCTTCCGGTTAATAATGGAAAATAATTTCATTCAAATGGCCAAGGTCTTTAAGTAAAATTCGTCTCAATGATGTCTCCGAAATGTTCAATTGTTGAGAACGACGGCGAATTGACTTTCTGCAACAGCAGCAATATTCTCGGGTGTACGCACTGTTTTTGGCTTTTCACGCTTTGGTTTATCGATGAGGATGCTAGTTTCTTTCACTTTTTTCACAAGATAAAGAACATACGGAGCTGACGGTGCTACTCTTCTTCCAAAATCCGTACGCAATTTTCGCATACATTATGCAACATTACCATGATTTTCAAAGTAATGTCGCAATATTTCCGACCGTTGTTCAAGCGTATAGACAACCATATTCGTTCAGCGGAAGGATAAAACTAATTATCTGTCAAATCAGACATGAGCTAAGTGCTACCATTCACGAAATAAGCACTAGTTGAAAAAAAAACGTTAGATGGCGGACCCAAAAAAAAAAAATCTCATATGTATTTTAATATCTATATAATATTCGCCACAAATAACTGTTATATGAATTTTAACCTCATAATATAACTTTGCTTTTGTTAGCCCATGACTGCCCATCGTTTTCAAATAGGGTAGAATCTCGAAAATTCGTCTGTAAATACTATGGTGTTAAGGCTTTACCGACTATAATTTTAGGATTGTTTTTGTTTAATGCAAATGTTTTTAAATTGTTGAATATTTTGTTTTCAAATGAGCAATTTTTATTTTTTTTTGGCATATTTTTAACAATTTTCAGAGCATATTTTCAAGTTTTTACTTCATATTAATGCGCATATAACGTTTTTTAGAGCATATTTTTGGTTTGCCTGATAATGCAATATGAAAAAATACCTTCATTTTGGAGAATTTTAAAAAATCCGTCCGATTTTCCCTACGCTCTTAAGGCCGTGTCAGATAAAACTTTGTCGCTTTGCGTGACGTTTCTACCTTTGGCAGAAAAACGCAAAGCAAAAGGTGTATAACACAATAAAAACTTTGACAACACTCATGCATTGTTTGATTACTTATAAAAAGGGTTGGTAATTTGTACATATAATTATTTGTTACAAAAATAAAAGTTAACAATTTAATTGGACGGTTTTTTTCAATTGAATTTGGCAAAAAAATTAAAAAACAAAAGAAAATTATACTAGCCAATTGTCAAAGTGCGCAAAAAGATGAGAGTTGGCTAACATTTTGCTTCGCTCCGCTTTGAAAGTACTTTATGTGACATGTTTCGTATAAGTATGTATATTTTATCTTAGATGTCAAAGCGAATCGGTAACGCAACGCAAACCAAAAGTTTTATCTGACATGGCCTTTAGTGTATTAACCAAACACCCTAACTCTATGGATTTTTCCGTACTTTTGGCAGCACTGGCAGAACGATATGTTGCCAGCAGTGTTGCCAGAACTTTTAGAGGTAAAATCAGCCAAAAACCCATAATTTATATAGTTTTATTTTCTTCGACCTTTTAATAAGTTTGATATAAAAAATATTCAAGCGCACAATGTCAATTATATAAAAAATAATTTATTTTTTATCCATAAAATAATTAATTTTTTATATAATTGACCTTGCGCTTGAATATTTATTATATCAAAACCCATAATCTTTCATCAAAAAATCTGCGTCAAGAATTAAAAAATATTCATTAAATCTTAAAAACACATTTATTATATTTTTTATGTAGTTTATGTAGATAAGAATATAACAATTAATTTCAAAACATACGGCCATGTTCTGGAATTTTAAATCGATGGAGATTTTAAATTATTATTTTTTAATGTAGCTTTACTTATTTTAAACAGTTCTGGTAAATATACATAAGTGGTCCCCGAAGTATGAGGTATAAAAAAGGAAATATTTTCTGAATTTTCAACATATTTGTTGCTTAATTGTGTACGACTTATTAAATTAAATTTACAATCATCAAAAATTATTTCGGGAATGAAATATTTAATTATTAATTCATTTATTAATGATGTGCTAATAATCCCAATCTTTATTTATGATTACAAACACTGAAATTTATTGTGGGGAAAAAATCGTTAAAGAAATTAAGGCCCTAATCATGTACAACGCAGCGCAACGCCAAACAATAACATTGAAAGCACAAACAATGTCATAAATATTTTGTAATTTTGTTGTTGCTTTCAACAGAAATTCATGTACCGTTTTAAAATTTTCAACGACACAAGCAATGGAGCGTTTGAAATTTTAAGACGCAATGTGAATTTCTGTAGAAAGCAACAACAAAATTACAAAATATTTATGACATTGTTTGTGCTTTCAATGTTATTGTTTGGCGTTGCGCTGCGTTGTACATGATTAGGGCCTAAGTCTTTTTTTTTGTACTGATAAATTCACGCGTCTGTTCATTTTTTCCCTTAGTTTTTTATTATATAAAAAATAAGCGTCAAAACAAACAAGAAAGTAGTATTCAAGATGAATTCATATAAGGTGGACCCAGTAAGAAAAAAGTGACTGCAATAAACTTTGTGAATAAACTTTGTGCTAACTTCATGCCAAATTTTCGTTATGAATACGGCTGACAGTATATATTTCGAGTTTATACAATTTTCTTAACAATCATCGGCTCTTATCGGAAAAACTAGTCAATTTTTAATTTTTTTTTGGAAAATAAATTCTAAAAACTGAACCTTTTTCGAACAATAATTATCAGCCCAATTATGTAAATCCTCACGGAATTTTTCCCTTTTAAAATTTTTTGCCCCCTAGGAAAAATCCTCCTATTCTATAAACTTGAGGATTTGATTAATTAGAGGAAGGGAATTTCATAAACAGCTGATTTGTGTTTAACAGTTTATTTTGTAATTGTGATTTTATTTGCAATTGTGAATTAATTTACGGATGTAATTTAAATAAATTCCTAAATTTGTTTTTCCTTAAAATTGTGTTTATTTTAAATAAATAATTGAAAATGAATAGTAGTATAGCTTTGCAAGTGCTAGCGGTGGAAATTTATCAAGAAAATGATGAAAAGCACATCCAAAGAATTGTTAGATGGAAGATGCGCGATGTATCAAATCCGCCTGAGTTGGAGCCATTATTGTAAGTAAAAAATAATAAAAAAAATTTTCTTGTAATAGGTTTCAAGACCAAGCCAAAGCACTTGCCGAAAATCGCAATAGATGGCAAGAGATCGTTGACGCCCTATGTTCAACAAAATGAACTTTCGTATAATTATTTATCATTAATATTTATTATGAATAAAGGCTTAAAAAAAAAAAAAAAAAAAGGTTTCAAAAATGCTAGAGTTAACAAAAGTGCCTTTACTTATTTATTAGAAGTGCTAACATCACATTATCAGCCTAACAAGAGACAATCTGGTGTTAGTCCTATTGTGAAACTGAGTGGTTGTTTGCGTTTTTTTGCCAAAGGCGGTTTCAGACTGGGGTTGGAAACGATTTTGAAGCAGTGTTTAAAAAACTGCAATAACTTTCATTTCTTTTGATTTGACTTCTGCTTGTGCTTCTGAAATCAACAACAGTTTCAGTCAAAGCAAAATCACAAAACGAAAAACAAACAGTTGAACGAAACTTTTGCCAGCAGTTGTTTTAAAAATTGTGATTTTGATTTTCTTTTCTTTTGAACAGTTTCGCAAGTTAAAATTAAAATCAATCTCTTTGCTTTTGTAAGTCGCAAACAGTCGCAGAAGCAAAAAGTTCTTTGTATTTGCAAATTATAAGTCCCAATCAGGGTTGTCAGATTGATTTTGAAATTATTCGCCAAATTCAATGTCAAAAATCGCCAAAATCGCCATAGCATTTATTTTTTAGTTTTTGACAAAAATATTTGTATTTTTAGAATAATTAAAAATATTTTTTTATAAATCCCAAAAAAAAAAATTTGTTCCGTATCGCTAAAATCCGCTTCATTGAATGTAATTTTATAGGGCTGAACTTTACAATATATAAATTTACATAAGCCGTTGTAAAGCGTTTACTTTTTTACTTTTTATATGTAATGCTGAAATTTTTGATTTTTTCATTAAAAACATGTTTTTTTGTGTTTAAAATATTTTTTTTTTGAAAATATGACACCATCTGGCACCCCTGTGTGTGAGTAAGTATAAATGTAAAAAAAACAGAAGAGAAAAGAGAATATTTTTCTGTTAAAAATGTACAAAACTAAAAGACTGCCTGCTTTTAAGACTGCGACTTCTGACAACTTTCAAAAGCAGACACTGCTTGCGATTTTGATATTTTTAACTTATCAAAAGCAGAAGAAAACTTAGCACACGACTGCCGATTGTTTTCATAAGTTTTAAGAGGATCGATGTTTGATTTTAAAAAGCAGAGAAAAGTAAAAGCATTGAAAAGTTAAAATTTTGCGACTTTTGACTTAAGTTTTTTAAACACTGTTTTGAAGTGTCGTTAGCTCAGCCAACTTTTAGCAAAGTTTTAAATGAAGCGGTTGACATTTTTGAAATGCATCTCCATAAAGGTCAGTAAATGTTGCAGCTGTTGTTTATTTCAGCTTTTGGACCTGAAAATGTGTTAAAAAATTATTTGGTACAACATAAATTATTTTGTTAATACAATTTTGTTTATTTTTAGTAAAATACTTACATTTTTACTCTATCTCCTTTTAAAATTGTTTGGGAAAAAACACTAGCAAAATAAAAGCCGGTTTTCCTGTTTTTAAAATTATAGAATACCTACTTTTTTCCCTGCACAAAAAAAAGGGAAAAAATCCCCAAATTATTTTATTATATAATAGGAGGAATGCGGAAAGGGGAAATCCCTACGGAATTCTTATACATAATTGGGCTGTATGTATACAGGATAGTATGCAATAATAGTTGAATAAATGCCGAAAGGAAATCACTTTTTAAAAAAATTTCCACTGATATCAGGTTCAATAAAATTGTATCAAGCGTATTTTTCAATGTGGTGTGCAGAGCAAGTTTTGTTTACTTTTTGCCTCGATTTTTAATGAAATAAAATAATTTTTTTTAAATAGGTATCACTTTTAATATTGGATATTTTTTTTTTGACATTTATACCTTTCTTCATATCATCGATCGTTACATCATGTTTCGAAAAAAATTTACCATATCCTGATATATTTTCACATAGAAAATCACGCTTATAAAAACTGGGGGGCTACTCTCTATTGCGATGCGAATACAATTTCGATGCGAAAGCTAAATGCCAATTTGGTTTTCTCTATCACTTCCGCAAAATTGTTTGAAAATAAAGCAATACTGGTACATAATAAAAATCAAAGAAAGCGGAGATTTTCAGTAATCCAATGCCAAATATGGGCATTTCCATGAGAATGTCAACCACGACTCAAAAAATAAATAGCCTTGAAACTATTTTTCGAATATGGTAGAAAGTAAAAAAACACTCAAACTTTACTATGCAAAGGGGTTTACAGCTTATAACAACTTTCAAAGAGCTAAAAATAAAAGTTAAAACTGACTATCTCTTTGATTCATTTTTAGTAACTGCAATCAACAATTTTTACTTTTCTGCCGATTAAATACAGATACTGGTAACATTGGAATTATACCTTAAAATTAATGTTACAACAACAATGAACAAAATTCACGAGGAGAGACCAAATATATAGTTTGATTAGCGGTATATTTTTTGGTTTGCTTTGGGTGCTATTTAAATGTCACGTACGTGGTGCGAAAACATCATTTGTCTATGTCATTGGTATTTGATCAGTCGTACGTGTTTCAAAATAGAGGTTCAAAGCAAGATATTTGTTGCAAAAAAATATTGACCGGAATTTTTTTTAAATAGGTATAATAAAAATTTTATAAGCTGTTAAACGTCGTCACGTACGATATTGTATTACTATAAATTCAACTAAATGTATCATCTTATTATGTTGGTAATAGGTTGAAATTTGATCAAAAATTATTTTTTTGCAGTCTTAATGATCTAAACAAATATAATTGGTATCGGTCCATATTTGACCATAGCACTCATTAAAATACTACTCCAGAAAATAGCTTTTAATGTTGTAACTTTCTAATAAATGCTGGTATTGACATAAAAATTGGCGACAATAACTTTTACGACAAGTACTATGTCGTGATAAAATGTTGTGCTGGTAGGTCCAAATTTAACTATAGGTCCCATATAAACCCCCTTCCTAAAATCGCTGAAAGGCAAGAAAATCTCCTATAGATGAAGATATCTGAATAATATTCGGCACAAATAACTTTTATATAACTCTTAACGTCATAGCATAATTCTGTTCCGGCGACCATGATTGGCGATGGGTCAAAAATAGGGACACTCAAAAATTTGTTTTTAAAATATTATGGTGTAGGGTATTATATGGTCGGGCTTGGCCGACTATACTTTCTGACTTGTTTGTTTTAAGTTTTTGTATGCATATATTTCCCAAAAATAAATTTCATATCTTGTAAATACTATAAGAAAAAAATCTGTCACGTACGATATTACATTTGGTTCATTATAAAACCATCCAGAAAAATGTTTTTCTTTCCAATTACGGATTATAACGGAAAAATATATGGTTAAATGCAAAAAATTTAAAAAAGGAAAAATACATCACACAATTCGCAGATTTTCGGATTTTTTTACATTCACCCCAAAATAACTTCCGTTTTATGTCACGTACGATATACACCTATTTTGCTAGGTATTTTGGACAAGGTTTCGAATGTAATAATTTTTTTTTTCATATATAGTAAAGAAACATAATGATTAATAAGTTTTCCAGTTACTACTATTTGCGCATAAATTCCATCGCTCCGAAGGCGTACAAATGTCACGTACGATGACATG
This sequence comes from Pollenia amentaria, assembly GCA_943735925.1. NCBI lineage: Eukaryota > Metazoa > Arthropoda > Insecta > Diptera > Polleniidae > Pollenia > Pollenia amentaria. The sequence continues at coordinate 215,580,402 of OX031009.1, read as the reverse complement.
GAAATGCCCATATGTAAAAAAAATTTAAATTTTAAATCTTATATAATAGAAATGATGATTTGCGAAAATAAAAAGATGCGAAAGGCAAATGCACAAACGCATTAAAGAGTACCAATTATTATATTTGCGACAATTTTCTTTCGCATCGCAATAGAGTAACCCCCTTATCTATTTTGAATCAAATTCAACTAATTTGAATCAAATTCTACTAATATTAATATTTTTGCAAGATTCAATTTACTGATCTCACAAATCCTAAGTTTTAAGACGTTATTTTAAAACGTTTAAAATACTACAATATAAACACAAAACTAGAATTATGCTAAATATCAGAGCTCAGAAAAATTCATATGTATATGATCGCTCATATTTAATTATACTAATTTAAAATGTTCAACATTTTTCGAATTTATTCTATGAGTTAAATTTCAAAAAAAAAAAAAAAAAAAAAAAATTTAAGGAATAGAGCTATTACAAAAAGCTTTATAAAATACATAACTGAAATTCAACTCATAGAATAAATTCGAAAAATGTTGAATATAATAAAGTTGCTTATGAAAAAGAAATAATACCCAATATCTATTTGTTAAAATAGTAGAGTTAAAAATTGAAATCGATGAAGATTTTCAATTGAGTTTTTGTTAAAATTTACGTCGCGATTCCTGATTTCAAAAGCAGTTTAGTTAGAGAAAAGTGGTCCTGAAAGTATGAGGTATATAAAAGGAAATATTTTTATGAACTTTGAACACGGGAGAGTTTTCAAAATTTGTTCGATTTCAGTTTCGCGTGATTTCGATTTACAGAACATGCTGGATTAAGTTATGTGATCATCAACGAAAGTATGATAGTATTAAGTAAAACAAACATTTAAAATAATAAACAATTAAATATTTTGTTAAATTAAGGTATAATAGAATATTAAGAAAAAAAATACATGGTTATAAATGCAATATTGCACATAAGCAATAAATTTTAATGTGGTTAAATGCACCTATAAAAATGATATTCACACAATTAATATGCGGCATCATAAGGTTTGCGTCGACATGGTGAAACAATTTTGCTTTTCTGGTATAGCGCAGGCAGTAATGCATTTGAGAACGTAGGGATGTTATATCATTAGAAATATTATGACGTATTATTAATAATTTTTTTATTGATTTTCATTTCTAATTAGTAGTGGTTTAAACACAAAAATGTACTTGTTCATTCTTATTTGCGTGTATTTTGATTTGAAATTCTTAAATTTGGCCTCTGCAGCGCATGCACCTAGATGGGTCAAGTGTATGACCAACCCCTTTTTATTTTTCATCTTAATCATTTATCATAGCTGCATTTTCCAATTTTTGATGAGTTTTTAAAAAACAAAAATTTCAAAATGTTGCTAAAAAATTATTTTTTTTTGCCAAAAAAATTTTTTTTTTAATTTCAATAAACTAAACCGTTTTTGAAAACAAGAGCTAACCTAACAAGTAAGAGTGCTATATTCGGCTATGCCGAATCTTATATATCCTTTACCATGGTGTGATAAGAACAAAAGGATATTTATATAAATATACATATATAATATATCTGTGGCATTGTTTTGAGATATTAAGGGTTTTGTCTAAAATAAATTGTTTGGTTTTTATATAAAATTATTAGCCCCAGAAAAAATGCGCATTAGTTTAGAACAAACCTCTAAATTTTATAAAAAAAAAGTGTTTTTTTTAAGGATATAAAAGTAAAAATAGCAAAAACTGATATATTTTTTATTTAATTAAAAATAATTTATAAATACCAAGAGAAAAAAATTAATCGAACGGGATTTGAACCCGCCAACACCCAGAAGTTTACTTGTGACACAACGGCTAGACCACTGGTACGCATGCGAAATTAACGCTAATATAAGTAAATAGGCCGTGTGTAAATTTTTTTTATATAAACAAAAATCTTTGAGTTTGTTGTTTGAGTATGAAAGGTTTTTGAGTTTTTTCAATAATGTCTTTGTACGGGAGGTACCACGCCATCTTTTCGAATCCCGCTCATATTTTGTGGGATGCTGTGTATTGATAATCGATATGTTTGTACCTAATTTGGGAACTTTAGCTCGTTTTGTTCTATATACAGAAATGTGTAACGCCTTTGTATGGAATGTGCCACACCCACTTCTCCAATACCGCCCATATTTTAGAGTTGGTGTATTGGCAACCAAGATGTTTCTACCAAATCTGAAAGCCCTAGCTGTTGCCGTTCTGCAGGTATACAGAAAAAAGAATTTAAAAAACATGGGATTTATGGAAAAAATAAGAGGTAGTCGTGGTTTTTTGCTCATATCTCAGCCATTTATGGACCGATCTTCCTGGATTTCCATAGCAAACAATTCCGGACTATATGCGACATAAATGTATAACAACCTAGCCTCCATCATAGCTGGGGAATTCGCAAAACCCATTTCAACGGACGAACCGAAGGACAACCGGATTTGAACTTCCCCCCATAGGAAGCCAGAATGTATATACTTTATTTATAGTGTCTTAAATCAATATTGTAGAAATTACAATCGGAATGACAAAGTTATATATACCCTTTTACCTTCGGTGAAGGGTATAAAAACGGATAGCACCACTAAATTCAGCGTGCCCGAATTAGGTTAAAACGCCAGGTGCCCGGCTTGTCTGTTTTTTCAACAAGCACAGTGTTATTATTGAAAACTTCAAAAATGAATATTTCAAAAAAAAAAAAAAAAAAAAAAGCTTAAAACGTTAATACAACGGCCTTGAGCTACTTCACCCATGTATGTACTTAGTTTTATTATTTTACCGAAAGAAATAACAGTTGCAGGGGTTTATCCGAAATTTCCGGCTGTGTGTAGTAATGAAATATTTTCTGATTTCTTAATCTTGTATGAACTTGTACGTTTTAAGATTTTTCTGCTCATTTTGATTAAAGGATTTAGAGACAAATAATATTTTCTAATAATATTTTTAAAGACCCATATCCGCTTAATTACTTTCGCAATGACATGGTGTACTCAAATTTGGAAAAATGGCGAAGAAACACTTAAGTTTTCAAATGATTTCCGTCTCACCTAAGTCTGTTTCAAACGGATTTGCGAAATCGTTATCTCCGCGAAAGTAGATAATCAGGGGTGTCATAGAATCCAAGTCGGTTTTGCTAATTGTCGGTTTTTCAAACCAATATTGGTTTCATTTGGTGTCATAAAACCAAGTCGGTTTTGTTATTTTCGAATACAAATAAAACCGATATTCGAAACAGCTGTTTTATGTTTTGGTTCATGTGTTTATAGTTTTTAATGCAATTTTTGTTTGATAATTTTTTAAATTATGATTGTGCTCTAAAATATTGTTAAAACTTGTGTTTGTAATAAAAGGAAAATTATAGAAAAGAAAATAAGAATGGAAACACACTAAACATATGCAATAAATGCCATCGTTGTATTTAATATTTGCATTTGTGTAATTTTATTGTTTTGTAGAATTATAAAGCAAATTTATTAAAAATAAAAAATAAATTGTTTTTGTTAATAAATAAAATAAATAAATGTGTTGCGAACTTTCTGTACGCAGAAAAAGTAAGAATACTTTTGCAAGCTCGCAGCAGCCCGCTGCCGGAGACTACCGGAGACATGCAAAAAATACTAATTTACCAATTTTATTTATTTCCAGCTATGCAAAATAACTAACTGTTGAAAAAATTAAATAAAAAATTAAACTTTAACCAACTATATTTATTTCCAATATAAAAACAAGAGCTGTAAGCTGCTTGGTTTATTTTCAATAAAAATCCGATAATATTGGTTTCTGTGACACCTAAAACCGACACTAATTTCAGTTCGAACAAAAAACCGATAAAATTGGATTTCATGACACCAATGTATTTTTTTTTGTCGGTTTCAAATCCAATACCGATAAGATTGGTTTCTATGACACCCCTGAATACTTTGATTTACACAAAAAATGGGCGTATAGTTACGTCCCTAATTTAAATCAATATTTAGTGCACTACCGCAAACTATTCCAAATACGGTTTTACTTATTTATTTTAATCTTTCCGAAAATTAAGACTACGAACGAATTCATTGCTTTCGTTAAATTAAGAAAGGCTAGAGTAAACTTTTTATAGTTTTATATAAGAAACTTTTGTTAATATGTGGTACGAAAAAATTAGAAAGTTTCTTTCGTAAAATATTGCATGGATTATTTCCAGTGTATAAATAGTAAATTGTCGCAAAAGTTTCTATCATTCGTAACTCTGGCCAGGAAAGCAGCTCGCGCGTCATTGTCGTTATATTTTAAAGACCAACAGGCCATGTTTGTTTGTTTGCTTTTTTAGTGCGTTTTACGTTTCACCTCGCACTTTATAGTTTTAAGAAAAACAAAAGAAAAAAAATTAAAAATACATAGTTAGGTTTTCGCAAAATGTGCTACAAATTCCTATAAATAGTAAAATTTCGCAAAATTTACTAGTATTTTAAAAGAGTCTATTTAAAATCGTATATACGTATATACATACATATGTATATTCACAAATAAAGAGTCAATTTAAAAAATAAAATATTTTCCCTACATTTTTTTTAATATACATTTATAGTATATTTTTTTTATTTATAACAAAATACAAGTTTAATTGTTCTTACAGGAAAATATGTTAAATTGTCTATTACTAGTCCTTAAGTAATAAAAACTAAATTATTATGTTTAAATTTCCATTACAATTGAGAACAGCTCAGTTCAATATCCTAACAAATTTAATTACTAATTTCATTTTTTATAGATTTGCTATAACAGTTTAAAAAAAACTAAAGAAGTTTTTGCATATCGATTGCTTTTATATTACAAATCTTGTTCTGAGCACTATACACAATCGGCGTACTACTTTTTGTTATAATAAAAGATCTAGGTTTTTTATTTCTAATTTACAGGAGGAGGACAGTAATAAAAAGTCCTGCCAATTAAAATCAATGACAACAATGTTAGTAGATAGGTCAAGGGATTTTAAAAATTAAATATGTATGTGTGTTTTTTAATTGATTTGAAATTTTAACTACGACCCAAACAAATTAAGGTTTTCACAATACAAGCTTTTACTTAGGTATGTATGTACGTGTCAATGTGTATATTATTAAAAGATTAATTTGTTTTTGTGTTAAGTGGTTATAATTTTTTCTTCTTAAATTAACTACTTATTTATTCTCTTGTTTATTAGTTCTTAAATTCAATATTTCTTAAAATTTGGTTTATTCATACTCTTATTTATTTGGATTTTATTTCCATTTTGATTTAATTTAATTACAAGAGTCATTAGAAATGTTTTTGCAGTTTTTTTTTTTGCATTTGTCTTGGGAGATAAGGCATCTTTTTCAAAGGCATCTGATCTGATCTATATATGTATTTCAAGTATAAGTGTGATATTTTATACAAATATACACTGGTATGGCGTCTTTTAAAAATCTTGACCGGTCTTTCGATATGTTTATGTACTACGTTTGTGTTTTAACAAAATTCAAAATAAAAGTTATCATAAGTGTCTCTTTTTAAAGTGAATTACAAACTCCTTAAACTGGTAAAATATAAATTTTTAATGAAGTTTTTTTGAATTTTAGAAATTCGAACCGGTCCATCTATATAATTGGATTATAATAAATTAAGTTTATACTCTGGTATTTTCAAAATACATATAAGAAATTTTTTAAAGAGTTATGCAAAGTTCTTAAATTATTTTGAAGCAAAAGAAAAATTAATGCTTGGCATACACAGTACATCATTGTTATTGTATTTTTTATTTTTTTATTTTAAAGATTGCTTTTTCGGTTTTGCAGAAATATCAACGATGCCAAAGATAAAGTGTTTAAAAAATGCATTGTTTGTAGAAAATTAAAGAAACAAAATTTAAATTTGTAAAATACTTAAAAACTAAATTAAATCTAAAGAAATAATAAAAAAATGTCAAAAAATTGTATGCAGGTTGGTAAGTATTTTTTTTTTTTTAATTTTAATTATTTTTGTTTTTGGTGTACTGAGGCATCACAAATGATAAATAAATATTGTAAATCAAAGCTGGGTGGGGTGAATAACTTGTTAAAACGTGTTTACCCAAATCCTTATATATATATATACATACATACATATATATATATATATATATATATATCTGTGTGTTTGTAACTATTTTACAATTTAAAATATACAGGTTTGCTTAAAAATTACAATTTTGTTCTAGAGAAATTTTGCTAACTAAATATCAAGTTCAAGTTATTAAATCATACATTTTATCTTTCATGACAAAGACGACCGACCAGTGTTTATCTTTTGTTCCATTAAAATGCTATTTATTTTTAATTTGAATGAAAAAATCATATAAAGTTACAAAAAGATGCTCAAAATATAACTAATAGTCAAGGTTTTAATTATTTAAATATGTTGTAGTAATTATGTTTTTGAAAGAAAAATAATATTGATGATAAAATAGAATCTAAAGAAATGTGTTTGTTAAAATTTCAAAAAAGTGCAACAGAGTTATTAGTCTTTCTTTGTCTAAAACAAGAAATAATATGTACGACAAACGCGTTTTGTGTTTAAATTTTGCCCGCTTGTACAAGAACTTGAACCATATTTATGTATGCATTTATATAGTTGCCAAACAAACGAAAAATAATAACAACTATGGAAACAAACCATTAGTTAAAACCTAGAAATAATATAAAAACCTTTAGCAGAGAACCTTCAGAAAAGAGGTTTAAATTGAAACTATAAACAGCCACATGTAAGGACTGCCGGCATACTTTATAAAATAGCAATCATTCAAAAACATAGCGGGCCCTTTGGGCTCGAGCCAAACGACTAGGTTGCCTACGGCTCGCTAATGAAATCTCCTTGATGACTTTGGACACTGATGGCGGTGGCGTAACTTGTTTTCTTTTCGATTTGTTGGTAGACTTCTTTTCATCATTTTCTTCTATAGCCCGATTGATTACTCGGCGATCAAAGTTGAAGTATTTTAGAGATACTTGTGTGTTACGTAGAATCGTACTGAACATGCGCCAACTACTTTTTGCTTTCGATTCCAGTCTTTTGCGTTCTTGCTCGTCAAAACCATAAAATTCTTCGACAGTCCATAGCTTTGATACAGATTGCCTAAGATTAATTGCACTTCGGGTTTGGCGTTGACTAATTAGTGACTGTTCAGGTTTCGACAATAACCTATTGACTGCTAACGGTTTACTAATCTTGCGTGCTGATCGTCGATTTGCATGAGGTGGTGGAGGTGATGATCTCGCGATTACTTTTTGTTTACTACGAGCCATAGTTTTTGGATTTGTTAATTTATGGCCGGTTATTTGCCTGACTTTGTCGAAAATTATAAATTTACTTATGCTGCCGTCTAGTAGCCAGCTGTGTATGGGTGGTATATTTTCATCAAAACCTTCAAATTCATCCAAATCAGATAAACTTTCATGAAATGAAATTTTTAAAGTAATGACAGGAATCGGTTTGATATTATTTTGTATCGTATTTTCTGTCAATGAAACATCTTTAGTTTCAATAGCTATTAAGCTTGTTTCATCAGACGATTTGCTTTGACCTAATCCACTGGTTACATCACCTTCTGAATGTAAGCTCTTTTGTCGCAAGTCTATCACGCCAAGATCTTCAGTTTTGAAGTATATGTCAACTGCATTATCTTTTATATCTGTAGATTGTTTATGCTCAGTCCTGCCGATTTTGCATTCATAACTTTCGGCCGTTCCTGCTACCGTTATTGTTTTGGTGGTTACTGATGCTTTTTGTTTATAAACTGATTCAAACCAAGAATGTTGTAGTATTTGGTCGAGAGTAAATCTTGTTTTTACGTCTTTGTTCATACAACCTTGAATTAAGTGTTGCAATTCTTGTGACGCTTGTTGCCAACGCACAGAATCAGTATATATGTCATTGTTTAAAATCCGTTGCTTTAAGATTTCTTGACTCACCAGACGGTCCTCTCGGCCCTGCCGAAAGGGTGAGTGACCCATAAACATTGTAAATAATGTAGCACCTAAACACCAAATATCCAATGCCTCAGAATAAGTAGCGAACTCTGTATTCTGAAGCATTTCGGGTGGAGCATAATCGATAGTATACCGGGGCTTATCATACCAGCTCTTGACGCTGCCGTGGTAACTGTAAGAAAATGTAAGAACAACTATCTTATATACATTTAAACTACTAATATATACTATTTTTTACCATGCTGCACCAAAATCAACCAACTTGATGTTTTGCATCATATCGTCTACGGCATATATAATATTTTCGGGTTTAATGTCTCCATGGATGAAGTTTTTCTCATGTATATGATGTACAGCATTGACCAACTGATTGAATATGGCGCTGCACAGAAATTCATCTAGACCATTTTCAGTTTGGATAATATGAACAGAAAGTTCACAGCCCTCTGCAAATTCTTGAACAATCCAGAAGTCTGAATCTTTACGATGCACACCAAAGTATTGTGCAATTGATTTGTGTTCACCTTGCGCACATGCAATTAAGGCATCAACTTCAGCTGGTCGATAGTTTTCCTCGGGAACCACTTTGATGGCGAAAATTCTATTATCCGATTCATCAAATCCTAAATAGCATTTACCGAAAGAACCGTTGCCTCTTAATTCTTTTAGTTGCAGGGTGTAAGGTGCTTGCATAGGAGACTGGCGTTAGGAAGAAGTTATATGAATTAATTTTTAAACTTACTGGCACTCATATTTATAGAGCCAACTTACCAAAATTGGTTCACTACAGTATTCTTCATAGAATTCTGGAATTTTTTCTCGCTCCAAAAGTTTTTTGCGGTGTTGTGGTGCTACATACGAATAACCACGAAATAGTCTATTAGCATTTACAGGCACTGGAGCGGGTGAATCTATAACTGGCTGCTTGGTAAACTCTTCACTGAAGTTTTGAGTATCATCTTCACTTTCCAATGTTGGTTTAAATGGAGCTTTTCGGCGTTTACTTTTCAGTTCATTCCAGTTAATGCCTCGAAAAAATGGGTGATTTTTAATTTCGGCAGCATTGGGACTGTTGCCGCCTAAACGTTTTTTGGGATCTTTATGCAACATTTTTAATATGAAATCTTTAACATTTTCTCCTAACGTTGGAGGCAGCACCGGGTCTACTTTTTGTATGCGTCGGGAAATATCGCTTTGAGAATTTTGCTGTTCGACAACCGTAAATGGGGAAGCACCCGTCAAAAGTTCATACGTTAACACACCTACAGACCACCAGTCAACAGCTAGATCATGTCCATTTGGGCCTGCTCTTATTATTTCTGGCGCCATGTATTCTAGCGTACCGCAAAAACTATGTGCCCGATTATCGGAGTTAGGGGCAAATATTTTCGACAATCCAAAGTCGGCAAGCACAATATTACCCTGTCCGTCAAGAAGAATATTTTCTAATTTTATATCTCTATAAATAATACCCAGTTTATGAAGGTGCTCAAGAGCCAGCACTACTTCAGCGATATATATGCGTACAGTCGATTCAGAAAAATGCTCTGCTTTATACAGATGTGTAAAGAGTTCGCCTCCACTAACGTAATCTAAAATTAAAATACACAATTTACAAATAAAACGAATTACGGCAAATGAATAATCTTGCCAACCAACCTAAAACCAAGTATAGTTTTGAATCTGTTTGAAATGCGTAATGCAAACCAACAAGAAATGGACTTTGCTGAATTGCCTCGAGTACCTAAAATAAAAAATAAGATGAAAATTATATTTTTAATTGAATGTTTTTGATGTCTTTTTTCAATTTTACACACTTGTCTTTCTGTTGTAGTATGCTCAGCTGTCTTTTTCTTTTGAACAACAGTGTCTTTTTTCAACACTTTTATAGCATACAACTGCTCATGGTCATCTCCACCATTCTTTCGTGCAAGAAATACTTTTCCATAAGCTGTAATTTTATATTATTTGACTAAGTGTTTAAATATAGCTATAACTCAATATACTAACCTCCAGTTCCAAGAACACGTATCAGTTCGAAATGCGAGAGATTTACTTTTTCGTCGTCTCCAATAATGCCTTTTTGTAAATCAAATTAAATAAACAATAAATTACAAATAAAAAATATACTTATGGCCACTTATGTCAAAATAAATATATATTAAAACATGTTAATTAGTTTGTTCCGTATATATAAATATTATACATACATACATATAAACGTTTTACTTTAATGTCTTTAGTTTTTGTAATAATTTGCAATAGATAAAGATCATGTTTTACTCTTAAAATTATGGAAATTTTTTTTTATTGATTTTCTCATCTTTTATATGAGCTTGTTAAAATAAAAGATCTCATAACACTTAAATAAAAAAAACTTACATTTTGTATGGACCTGAGTGACCTCTTCTATTTCCCGTTGTAAACGTTCTAGATCGGCGTTGGGATTATTCGATGACTCACTATCACCGCCATTATTGTCTACAGTTCCTTTTGGCTTTAACTCTTTATGGCTATTACTAGTGTTGTTGTTATTGTTCATTGTTTGTATTTTTGAGCCAGATGCAGGTTGTTCTGGATGATTTTGTATTGAATGATTGCTATTACTGCTGCTACCACTGACCACATATGTTGGGACACTGGTCCTCCCATTTTTTATTTTTGATTTGCAAGCTAGCGACGTTGCAGCTTTATCTTCCTCTTCTTCACTGTCACTATCAGGAACTTCAACGACCTCGCTTAAATCAATTGTTGTTATATTGCTAATAAGATCGCTAGAATGATTCTTTTCATTTTGTATGTCATAATTGTTATTGTTATTATGTGAGTAGTCAATGTAATTTGTGGCACTTATGCATATTTTAGTGTTTATGCCACTTAGATTTTTAAGTTTTATTTCTTTGTTTGAGCTGTTATTTGTGTTATTATTGTTGTTGCTGCTTTTAGTGTTATTATTCTTTTTCGAACAAAAAGTCTGCGCATGATATGCTGTAGTCTTGCCATTACTTGGGCCATTATTAGCGTAAGTATTTTCTGGTAAGTTACGGTTCTTTTTATCTAAACTATTTAGACTAAATGCCGCAGAAGTGTAGGATGCATCTTTTTTTTTATTTCCAGACATAACTGGGAGACCGCCTACTTGGCGTTTATACTTTTTATCACTGCCATGCAAAAGAAATTCATTGGACAACTGTCTGGTACGTTTTCCAGTATTATTTATGTTAGAATTATAGCCATAGCAGTCATCTGTAATATCTTCATAAAAACCACTTTCATGATCCACTTGGCGACGTGTTGACATTTTTCCATATACTCCAGTGTTACTAACACTGTTAGCGGCGGCTTGGGAACTTTTATTTTTGTTGTGATACCGATTCATTGCAGAGCAAAATAGTTACAAATACCGTGTGAAGAAGATACTTCACAAATTTCAAAGATTTCAGTTTTAATGGGTTTTTTGTTTATCTACTAAAAAAGTTTAACGTAATTTCCTACGTTTTTAAAGTAAATTAGATTTATGTGTATATACTAAATTTTTGAAAACGTCTCTGTAATTAAAATAAAAAAGTTGTTATTAGATATATATCTACATACATTTGTGTTTATAAATTTTTATGTGCTAAGATTACTGTAAGAGCTACTGTGACGTTGCCGCCTATTTGAATTCGAAAATGGAATCGATTTTCTATAATATTAAATGCCTGCTATTAATTATATGTTTAAGATATAAAAATAAAATAAAATTATATCTACAAGTACCTATAGAGAATGAATAACACATGCTAGTTAAATTAAGAAAAACCGACATGTTTTAGTTTAATAATAATTTTTAAATTCTTCTATATTGTAGGTAGGTACATGTAAAATATATGTTATGTCCACTCATTTATAAAAGTTTGTTTCTTTTTCATGTTTACGATAAATATAAGCACCTTCATTACTTATTAGGAAATCAAATAAGCTTCACCAAGGAGATTTTTGAGATTGGTAGGTATTACTGACACATTTATCTAGGATACTCATATTTTTGTCTTACATTAAAAAAAGAATAAGATAATTTGTAAAATTATATTAAACAGTGTGAAATTGTAAAGTATTGAAAATACCTACTAATAAATAAATAATAATAAACCATAAGAAATGTGTCATCGAAGGTATTTAGCTCCGACAATAAAAAAGCAATTCAAACGCTCATATAACACTCAAATAAACCGCACATAAGTTTAAACAAACATAATTTTTTTAAATATTCATACAAATATGTTGTTGTTTTTGTTGTAAAACTGCTGGTGTAGTTAACATGTATTAGGTACAGGTTTCCGCCAAAAACTATTATTTTTTGTTAATATTTATACCTACCTATAAATAAATTAAAGCAACTGGAATAACTGTGCTGAATGAAGCTCTTATGGAAATAATTTATTACAAACATATAACCCAGCTAGCACAGGCTTTTTCTTTAATATTAACTGCGAAAAGAATTTTCTGATGATGAACTGAAGAGTAACAACAACCAAAACATCTAAATTTTTTATTAATACTTCTTTATACATTTTCTGACAAGCTCGTCTTTTAATCTTGGAATGTTTACCAACCAAGTCTTAAATCAATCTTTTAATTTTTTAAAGAGTACAAAAACAAAAATGTTCCTCTTAGTTATCGAATGATTTTTTTGTGACTCTGTATGATTCAAATAACTATTACTGATCAACCTTAATTATAGCGTTTTTTTAAACATTAAAATTCTATTGCCAATACAATTTAAAAAATTAACCGGCCCAGAGATCTGTGAAATAAGATGTCTAACTGGGTGGTGTTGAATTCGCGCACTAAAGGTTTGTTTCGTAAAAATTGTATGAAAATGAGAAGTTTTTACATGAAAAAAAAACGCTTGACGTCCTTATTTAGTTAGTTCAGTTTTGTGCCCATTTTTAGGTTCTTAGTAGACTCTTATACGAATGAAAAGGAAAACTGGGAAATTTTAATTTACACACCTAAGTATTAAACTTATTGAATTTAGCAATTTTTATGTGATACACATTCAACCAGTGAAAACTTATTCGTCGTATTTATTACTTAAATTTGTAAAAATGATACGAAAGTTAAAAAAGTGAAAGTTTTATATACACATCTTATGAGTTCTTGCTAGTATACCGAGTAATATGTTCATATGTATGTAAGTACATATATATAAAAATCAAACGATGAAGTTGAAATTAAAAAAAAACTAAAGGTAAATCTTTATTTTTAAATATAAGGTTGTACCAAAATATGGGATCTATAAAATAAAAACAAGCCCTTTTTCCAAATGAATTGAAATACTGTTTTGTACATACTTTGACGATTTGAAACAAAAGAAAAAATATATTATAAAAAATATTTAGCCAAATGAAAATAAATGCTCCAAGAATTTCCGAAGGTAATTAATAAAACTCACCTTTAATAACATAAGGATTGGAAAAATTTACATTTTTTGTGCGTTAAGTGCAGTTTACCAACACAAAAACACAATAAAATTTTTATCTTATTTATATTCATAAGTATATGTATACCAAAAAAACTGACTACAAGGTGAAACCCGCATACATATGCCACAAGATTATTTTTTTTATAAATATGTATGCATGTATTAATGTATTTTTTTTGCCATATAAGGGTATTAAAATGCACTTCTCATTTTAAGTTAAAGTTCACTTAATTTTTTCATTATTTTTAAAAGTTTTTGTTTTCTGTTATCAATTTAATAACACACGTTTTGATTTCGATTAAAATTTTTGATTCCCCTGCTGATCTGGTGTCGTGTCAAATAACTGTTTACACATATGCAGTTGTACATACTTGTACTCATTCAATAACTCACACAATGTAATATTTATTTGACTTTTTGAAAGTTTGCTTTGGTATTCATATTCGTATATAATGACAGCTAAAATTATGCATCAAAAAGAATTATTTTATTTCTATATATATGTACTATATTACTGCATTCGTAGGATTTGTGGGTTAATTGTATGAGCTGAAAACTGGATGAAAACTGTTTACCATGAATTTATTTTTTATTTTCTTTTTATTCTGTTTCCAATAAAAAAATTTCTATTTATTTTTCTTTCTTATAGGCATTTTCACAATACATAAAGAACACATTGCTCAGATATAATTGCCTTTGCAATATTAACACTATAAGGGAATTCATTCTTACAATAGTTTAAATTGAATTTTTTTATCAAAATGTTATTACCACTTATATTATTTGCATTTTCTATTAAATAATAAGCTTAATAGTTTTATAATATTTTCACTGAAAAAGACCACGAACACGAATTGTACTTCCCGACTGCGTAGATATTTTTAAAATGCCAAAATGGACGACTATTCTTTTGTAGTTGCCAGATAATTTAGGTATAATCGTTGAAATAAAAAAATAAGTCAGACAGCAAAATATTTAATAAGATTTTTAGTTATAAGAACTTTGTCAGTTAAAAAACTGAATGCGAGTTTCGGCAGAGTATAATTGTATAGTTACTCACACACGAGGCAACATTTGTCGAAACATGGTATTGTACCCTACAAGAAATGCATGACCAAAACTAAAAAAAAAAACAGTGGCCTGTCGATTCTTGTAAAAAAATTGAATTGTTTAAATTTTAGTTCTGTGGTTTAAATTAAATATTACGTTATTTGCCATGTTAAGTTAAAAAATTTATTTGATTATCTCCTTTGCAACTACGTTGCATATTAAAGTAAAGGAGGGCGTACTGATGGCGGCTCCAGAAAACGTGGTGTTTAATTTTCTGGAAATAACAGGTCATGTACGAAACAGTCGTCTTAAAAGAAGTGGTCTTCCAACAGGTAGCGGTCATTCGGGTGGTTGCTTTGGCCGGGATACTCGTTAAAGATTTGGTGGTGATAATTAAGGAGCAAATTATACCAAATATTTAAAATCCTTATGACTTTTCAAGTATGTATGCATGTATGTATTCGGCTTTTAAGTCACAAGTTTTTAACAAAATAATATTTCTTTATATGATCTACGAGAAATTAATTGGTAATGAGTACGTTTACCTCCATTACAAAAGAACTTTTATAAATAAGATCCCAAAACGAAATCCAGACCCATGTGAGAAAGGAACGTTATAGAGCAACCAAGGAAATGACGTTACGTGGTCCCGCACCCACACCTATTATATACTTTAATGAAACCTGCTTGATTATATTTTTTTAATAAAAACTATTTTAAAACTAAAATAAAACAAAAACATTATTGTATAAAGGTTAGTACTAACCAATTTTTACGCTATGAATAACTAGTTAGTGCTAACCTCTATTTACGTTATGACTAACTAGTTAGTGTTAACCATTATTTACGCGATTACTAAATAATATAAAGCATAGTAGTAAGCAGTACAGTTATATGTTCCGTAGTCGAGTGGAATTAATTAGTTAGAAAGAGAGGCAAAATCACATGTACACAAGAGTTTCGGTTAGTTTTTTCATTTTACTCTTAATAAACTAATAGAAACTTTATCCAATATTGTGGTCAAAACTACCGGTCATTTTACTAGTAAAATGACCGGTAGTCTTCTTGCAGGGTATTGACAAATGTTCCGAAGTGTGTGTGGCTGTTTCTGGTTGAAATTCTTGTTACCTTTTTGGTTTCTCAAATATCAAATATTTTTGATATTTTATGTTTCCAAACGCAATGTTTCATCGTGTGTGGTGATGTGGAATGTTTTTTCTTTCTCATTTTGTTGAGAGCAGTTGTTGAGTGAGGTGCTTTTGTAATTCCACGTCTCCATGCGCTATCGATTTGAAGAAGACATGAACATGACGCCGGCAGAGCAACGGTACTTATTTGTTCATGTTCTTGTATGTGGCGAATACGTGTTGATGTTCATGTTCTGATTTATTACAATTTTTGATGTTGTGCGTTTGGTTGTAGACAGAAATGACATTGTAAGGCTTATGAAAGACATATGTTTAGCCAACGATGGCAGCACATGGACGAAACATGCACACGAACAGTCTACACGAGTAGAATTCATGTGCGACATGATGTTCTTACCAAGTTGTTGGATAGTGAAGCCGGGTAGTAACTCTTGGAGAAAAAATATGAAGAAATAAATTGGAAAATTGTGAGAGTTGGAAAGCAATTATAATTGAATATAAAATTTTTCCAAATTTTTGGGACCTAAAATATATTAGAAAATAAATACATTTTTTTTATAGTGCTTTGTAGTAGTATATTCAAAAAACACGCAATAATGATGTTTCGTTTTTAGTGCAATCGTCTGTGGTAAAACCTGAAACATAAATAGTAACACGTATTTTGACAAATGTTGCATCGTTTGTGGGTACCATAATAAAATTATAAAAAAATATTTATTAAGTTTTTTAGTAGAAACATGGGCATGTTTCACTTAATGCTTTCTAGTGTGCAGTATCAGGCTTGTTAGACGATCTTGATTTTTCTTGATATACAAGAATTTTTAGTGCTCGTCAAGAATCAAGAAAAAATATGTTTTTTAATTAAAGTCCAACCAAAAAACATGTTATTATAATTTGGAATTTGCTTCGTTTTGCCTAAGCAAAACTGGGAATATAAGTTCTCATGTTGAGTAATATTTTTATTATAAATTTTCATAATAATTTGAATGTGTATTCTAAGTTATATTACAATTTTTAAAGATTTCATACTTTAATAGTATTAATCCTTCAATATTTTCCAGGAATATTTTCTATGCAAAATACAAAAATTCTGATAGTGCATAGAAAATATTCCTGGAAATTATTGAAGGAATAAGTCCACTAAAGTATGAAATATTTATAAATTGTAATTTGACTTAGAATACACATTCGAATTAATATGAAAATTTTTAATTGTACTAAAATAAAAATTTTGGAGTAATTATGCCTTAAGGCTTTTTTTGTTATATTTCAATGTAAACTAAACTTAATTTCGGGTCAATTAAGTTTTGAATTTTTGTACAAAAGAAAAGGGAAAATGTCGACTATTGAAAATAATGAGAGTGATAGAAGTTTTATAAGACAACACATATAATTTGTATAAAAACAAAGCTAACAAAAACCGTATATTTGACTAGTAGTATACTCGAAAAACACACAATACTGATATATCGTTTTTGGTATAGTGTGTGTTAAATATTAAAACATTATTAGTAACACATGTTTCTACTTATGTTGCTTCTCGTTTCGGCAGCATAATAGATCAGCGTAAAAGCTACAGTTATCACATCCCAAAAAAGACGGAGGTTTGATTTCAAATTGAAAATGATTTGAAATCAAACCTCTTCTCAAACGACAAGCGTTTGATAATGATTTAAAAATCATTTGAAAATGATAGCATTCTCAACAAAAAGGGAAAATTATTTTCAAATTGAGAAATGCGTTTATTTTCTACTTGATTTCAAACGTTATTCTCAATTGTTCTTCAAATGTGAATTAAAAATTTTTTTTATTTAAATTCACTATTTATTTATATAAACTGTGAGCTTTACATTCGGCACCATAGCTAAAGATGCAATTCTTGCAAAGACGAAATAATTGGCTCCGTTTTGTTTTGAGGATTGTCATGGCGTACAACAAATTTATAATTTCTTCACTTTCCAGTTTTATTTTTATTTACATTCTTACACTTATTATTTAATTTTTTACTCACAAATATATTTAATATTTTTTTAGCAACAAATTAAGGTTTTTAAGGGCGAATTCACTTCAAGTAATATGTAACTATTCTTTAATTGTGTAAGTCCCAATTTTCAATGTTAAAATTGAAAGGCAGACATTTTTCTTATTCTCTTTTGAACATGCCTAAACCTTTCACAATCGCCAAGGCGAATTCAACTACAGGTGGTGTCGGAACTACAACAATCCAAAAACAATAGAAACAACATAGGGTGTTTTACATTGCATTGTTAGTGTTGACGGTCCAAAATGTCAACTATTCCTAACAACCCACTAACAAATCAAAACAAATTGGCTCGAACTGTCAAAATCAGATGGCGTTTCGACATTACCTGTAGTTGAATTCGCCTTGCACAATCGCGAAATTAATAAACAGACAGAAATTATTCGTTTCATTTTTTCGTTCTTTTCGCTGTTGACGGAGATGAACATATTACAGGCATTGATACTTAAATTACATTGGGTTGAGAAAAATGATATGAAGCAACAACATGAAAATTGTGAACAGTGAAAGAGAAAAAATGGCAAGTACTGACAGCCATGTACTACACACTCCACCTCTACAACCCCTCGCCCCACAGACTTCGTCTGTCTGCCAGCCACTTGGCACATTGTAAAAGGGGATCAAGCCGAATTCAACTACAGGTGGTTGATTTTGACAGTTCGAGCCAATATGTTTGATTTGCCAATAGTGTTTTGTTAGGAATGGTTGACATTTTGGACTGTAAATACAAACAATGCAATGCAAAAAACCCTATGTTGTTTCTGTTGTATTTGGATTGTTGTAGTTCCGACACCACCTGTAGATGAATTTGCCTTGAAGGAGATTTACACATCAGTGATACATTTTGAGTTTTTAATTTTTGGGCCAAAACGACGATTTAAAAGGGCCAAAATTCCTTTTAAAGGGCCAAAATTTTTCACTAAAAATATCCTGTGTATATAGTGGCCAAATAGAATCAGTGATGATGGCTTCTGGTAAAAACCAGTGCAATAAAATAAAACGTCCAAAATGGCGATGAATTGTCCATATATAACAAGAACTAGCAAACATTTTGCTCAACAACCCTATAGGTAGAGGACGCTCCGTCGCACCCCTGAAAAAAAAAACTGGAGGAAAGCTATTGATAAGGCACGGCTTCCCGCAAATCACAATAAAGCGAATAAGATATTGAAGTACAGTTGCACTGTTGAGGTGCTTTAGTCCAATACAAGAAAAGAATGATAGTGATTTTTGGTACCAACTTGATATACATACTACCAAAATAGGATTTCTATTTAATACATGATAGATTTGCCAATACAATTATGAAGTTTTTTTTAACAAACGAAGCAATGTTGTTAATAAAATTCGTGTTTGAAACAGTCGGCCATGTTCTAGAAATCGAAATCTCGTGAAATTGAAATCGAACAAATTTTTAAAATTCTCCCATGTTCAAAGTTCATAAAAATATTGCCTTTTATACCTAAACCTCATACTTTCAGTACCACTTTCCTCTACCTAAACTACTTTTGAAATCAGGAAAAGCTACGCTCATTATTACAAAAATTCAATTGAAAATCTTCATCGATTTCAATTTCACCTGATTTCGTTTTCCAGAACATGGCCGAGTGAGAAAATTACATTGAAAAATGTACATTGTATATGTAGTTAGTTGAATTTTGATCTGAAGGGGCCAAAAAAGATAAGTAAGTACCACAGGGCCATCAAACATTCAAAAGTGCCACAAAAGGCCCAATTGTGCCACATTTTGCATCACTGTTACACATTTAACTTTAATCGCCATTTTTTTATGCTTACATTTATTTTTCCCTTCAGTGCTGTCAAGTTTTTTTTTTTGCTTGAGAATAACATTTGATACCAATTTGATATCAAATTAATAAAACATTGTATGTTAAATGTTAACATTCAAATCATTATCAATTTGAATTCAAATGTTTAAATCAAACAGTTGAAAAAGGTTTGAAAATTGTGTTTGATGTCAAATTATAGTCATTTCATATTTAAGGTTTGACTTCGTGTTTGTTGGGATTGCGTGTTTTGACCTGATCTGGCAACAGAGCGTATTAACATATGCGATCAGTGTTGCCGTTTTGGTTATTTTTAACCAAAATTTATTACTTTTTTTCTCAATGCGTACTTTTTTCCATTTTGGCTACTTTTTTCAACTAAAAAAGAACCAATTTTTTGTTTTACTTGGGGGTTCGAAGATCAAGTTTTGCATTTCTAGTTTTAATAGCCTCGCACTTTTTTTTACCAATTCACTCATACTCTTTAAAATTGAAACGAATTTGTTTTCAGTTTTTCTCTTAAGTTGAGTGTTCACTTACAGTTCAAGAAAACAGTTAATTACAATTTCAGTGAGCACCTTAAAACTCGCCCTCGAAGTAGAATACGCCGTATTACAAGTTAAAAGTTATATGAATGTAAATAGTACATGTTGCATTTTAGACCTTCACAATGTATTAAAAAAAGAAGATAAAAAGTGAGTCTTGTCGGTGAAGTGTACTTCGTTTTAGATAATAATACATACAAATGTATATCTAATATTTGTTTAATACTAACCGCAAAAATTATTTTTTTATTGCTTTACGTAGAACACTATAAAATATTTTATTGTAAAAATTGTACCTTTTTTGTGTTCACTAATCATTTTTACTTTGTTCTGAATAAAAATTTAACAAAAAATTTATCATGGCGACTTTTTTTTAAATTTTGGGCGGAAATTTGCTTTGTTTTTGGATTTATAAAAAATATTTTTAATAATTTAAAAAATATATATATTTGTGTAAACTAGCCTTAAACTAGTAGCATCAACGGTAACGCTGACTACGCTATTCACAGAAGTGGCACATAAAAAACATTCCGATACCATAGATAGTTTTTAAGCTTACTATCGCAACTATCGATTGGGCCGGTTATCGATAGTTTTGCAACTCTAGCTTGCAACCAGGGGATGACAAAATTGTACTTTTTTTTTGGTAATATTTAATATTGAAAAGTACAATGGTACACCATTGGCTAATTTAGTACAATTAAGGAATTTTCATTTAAATTTGAGTCATATTTGCCAAGTTTTAAGATCAAAATTCCACTTTGTAAATTAATATGAAAAATGGTGTAGTAAATTTTGTCCAGAAAATGTAATCAATGGAAAAACTAATAGTATAGAACCAATATTAGTAAAAATGTTTCCAAAAGTCACAAGTATTTTGATAACATAAATTCGCAATTTTAAGATCTTGCTGGCATTGAAATATTAAAATCTAACAACGGAATATTATCAATTCCGCATTCATCTGCAAATGTGGAAGGAATCTTTTCTAACCAAAATCTCGTATTATCATAACAAAAGTGAGAAACAGACCAAAAACCCAAATTCTTTGCAACTTAATCCTTTTTTTTTTTTTTTTTTTTGCCAAATTAGTGTAATAATTTATAATCAAAATTGTGGTTCTGTTATCGAAATCTAATTGAAAACCAGTAAATATTCATTTTGATTATAAATCCTACTAATATTATGAATGTGAGTTTCTATGTATGTTAGTTTGTGGCTCAATTACGCGAAAACCGCTTAATGGTTTTGGATGAAATTTGGTAAATAGATATGCATATGGCTCCGATTCAAATATAGGACAATTTTTCGGAGGTAAATCAGGGAAAATATTACTTTAGTTCCTTTTCTCTTTTTGATACATATGGTATGCAGATTGCATATGGTCCAGATTAAAATACATATAGGGTACTTTTAAAGATGTAAGTACAAAAAACATGTGTACAGTTGGTACTTTTTCTATTTTTGATCAATTTCGTATACATAAGGTGCCCCGGTAGTCAAGCTGGTAGTGAGCTAGTCTATCAGTACCGGGGTTGCGGGTTCGATTCCGGCAAGAGACTGTGTTCTCCTGCAGACAAGCGAAGAGCTTCACGGGATTAGCGTAGGAATAACAAAAAAAAATTAACATACGGTCCAGTAGCCGAAATATACATAATAAGAGACCCCTTTTTTTCATATGGACGGTTGAATGTAAGTTGCTTGAGAGTAACGAGGGCTCAAAACTTATATGTTAGTATGTGTTGACGAACAATTATAATCAGGGTTGCGAACTATTTCAGATCAAAAAGCGCGGTGCCCCTATTCAAAAAGCGCTAAATACATTTTAAATAAAAACTCAATGACATCGTTGTCAAAAAAATCGTTTTAAATTAAAATATATGAAATATAAAGACTTTAAAGCGCTAAATTCAAATCCGTTTTTAATTGTTTCTTGTCTAGTTTTTTTTTTTTGGACGAGATTAATATTTCGCCCGATATAAGTTGGCTTTTTTTTTGCTGACCAAATGGTATTTTGACGTCATCCGGCTGCAATAGCCAAGTGAGTTAGACGGCAAACCCCACTGAAGAGATTGTGTGGTTACAATCGCAACTAGTCTGGGCAACCTCTCCGTGAACGACTGGGTTCAAATCTCAGCGCAGTCAAGAATGAAAAATTATCAATAAAAATTTTAATTGATTTCATGTTGTAAAATTCCTGTCTTCATAAAAATAATTTAATGAAAATTAAATTCAATGAACTTAAGCCTAATTAAAATATCTAAATTTGGATTAAAAACCATTAACAGTTCAATAAAATAACCACAATACTAATTATTGTTAACAGCTAAGGCACGAGCTATGTTTACATTTGTCCTTCAAGTTGTGCTGAAAAAGGTCAACAAGAAAAAAGAAAGACAAAAACAGGAAAAACAAAAAAATTTACTTTGGATTTCAAGAAGGATTCTTGACAAAAAGTACGAAAAAACAGAAGTTAGGAAGAACATGTAAATCAATTAAAAATAGATAGTCATTAATTCAAAAAGCAAATTTCGATCTTCCAAGGTGAAATACCATTTGGTTTAAAGATTGATGTTTGACTATTGACGTCATCCGGCTGCAATAGCCGAGTGAGTAAGACGGCAAACTCCACTGAAGAGATTGTGTGGTTACAATCGAAACTAGTCTGGGCAACATGTCCGTGAACGCCTGGGTTCAAATCTCAGCGCAGTCAAGAACGAAAAATTATCAATAAAAATTTTAATTGATTTTATGTTGTAAAATTCCGGTCTTCATAAAAATAATTTAATGAAAATTAAATTCAATGAACTTAAGCCTAATTAATATATCTAAATTTGGATTAAAAACCAGTAACAGTTCAATAAAATAACCACAATACTAATTATTGTTAACAGCTAAGGCACGAGCTATGTTTACATTTGTCCTTCAAGTTGTGCTGAAAAAGGTTAACAAGAAAAAAGAAAGACAAAAACAGGAAAAACAAAAAAATTTACTTTGAATTTCAAGAAGGATTCTTGACAAAAAGTACGAAAAACAGAAGTTAGGAAGAACATGTAAATCATTTAAATATAGATAGTCATTCATTCAAAAAGCAAATTTCGATCTACCAAGGTGAAATACCATTTGGTTTAACGATTGATGTTTGACTATTGACGTCATCCGGCTGCAATAGCCGAGTGAGTATAAAATAACCACAATACTAATTATAATATTTTAGCATTATTTTTGGCATTTTTTGGAATGTCTAATGCCAGATTAAGCTGTGAAATTTTTCTTAAATCTGGTCACACTACATACAACAAAATAAAGCAGCTGATTTGCAACGTTACTGTCAGCTAACTGGGGCTTAAGGCCGTGTCAGATACAACTTTGTCGTTTCTACCTTCGGCAGAAAAACGCAAAGCAAAAGGTGTATGACACAATGAATACTTTGACAACACTAACGCATTGTTTGTTTACTTATAAAAGCGGTTGGTAATTTGTACATTTCATTATTTGTTATAAAAATAAAAGTTAAAAATTTAATTGGACGGTTTTTTGGAATTGAATTTGGCAAAAAAATTAAAATAAAAATGAAAATTATACTAGCCAATTGTCAAAGCGCGCAAAAAGATGAGAGTTGGCTAACTTTTTGCTTCGCTCCGCTTTGAAAGTACTTTATGTGACATGTTTCGTATAAGTACGTATATTTTATCTTAGATGTCAAAGCGAATCGGTAACGCAACGCGAAGCAAAAGTTTTATCTGACATGGCCTTTAAAGCTAGAAGTTTACATATATACCAAATTGAATTCTTTTTTGTAATATGAAAGTGTATACCACAGATTACTGCACAAATATGTCACGAGACGGAAGATTTGCGTTTTTTGTCTCTTTCTTAGAAATATGCCCTTTTTGCATTTCTTTTTGCACCATATTTTATGCCAAAATAAAATGAACAAAAATTTATTAAGTTGAGATACATATATTTGCAGAACTTTTGTAAAAATTAACTTTTAAATTTACCACAACACGAGTAAGAAAATATTTTGACAACCGCGAGGAATTTTACATAAACAATTGGGGTATTCACAAGGTGTGCTATCATGGTTTATTGTCATAATGTTCTAACATTTTACAATGGTTTAAAAATATTGTTGTTGGTTTGTAAACAAAAAGTGTCTTAAATAAATAGAACGTTTCTTGCTATGTTTATTGTGCTGTCGTAATTAATAGCACATTAAATTATGAGGGGTTGCTCACAACAGTCGTATTTTTTTATGTTATTATTTTAAGATATATGACTTTATGAAACCTTGTGAATCCCCCAAATATGCCTGTTGTTTTTTGTATTGTTGTATTGTAGCGGTAAGCAGACCTATTGGATAGGCCTTGAACGTGGTTTGTGTTTTGTTAATTTTGTCTCGATCGCGAAATTTGTGTTGATTGTAGCGGCCTGCTCTTACACATTGCCACTTCACTACAAAAGAACGATTTTTGTCTCTTTCTTCGATAGCTGATTTGGGCCTTTTTCACACGTCACTTTTTACAGTTCTGTTTAGCATATTGTAGTGTATTGCATTTTTAGCTTAAATAAATCCTTTTTCAAATTAAACGAAACCTTTTAGAATTAATGAAACTTTATTCAAAATAAACGAAACTTTATTCAAAATAACCGTTGAACTAGTTTGAGTAAAATATCATGATTCGTAACAGCTTTAGCCGAACTAAAATTATTTTCAGGAGGGGATTTATATTGGACCCATGGTAAATTATGGATCAATCATCCCAAAGTTCTGTAGAGTGATGTTATGGTATTAAAAAACTTAAATTAGAATAAATTTCAGTTTAAGCATTTACAGTGAATTTTAAAAGATTGCCTAAAATGGGATCTAAAGTAAATTATGGACCGTATATCGCAAAATTGCATGAAATGAAGCTAAGTTGGAAACATTTTTACCGCAATATCTATATCTGCTACGGTTTAGGCGTATTTAGTGAACTTCCTAGAGTGGGCTTTATGTGGGGCATATAGTAAATTATAGACCGATCATCACGAAGTTTATTAGTATGATATCTAGTCCTATAAAACTGTGAACTATAAAAGTTTTTTATGATAGCATTATTTATTATGGTCTTATGCGTTATAAACTGTTGACCTATATTAAATTATGGACCGATCTTCACGAAATTTGACAGTGTGATTTCTAGTTCTATGAAACTGTTATGTACCAAATTTAATTACAGTTATATATGGACCGATCTTCAAGAAATAAACCAGTGATTTCTAGTCCTATAAAACTGTGACGTACTATTTTGTATTACACAGGGTCTCCACCTGAGATAATATCTGATATAATATCTGAGAGAACATCGACAGAATGAGAAAACACATTTCTTTATGTTAATCTTAATATTAAACAAGGGAAAAACGTATAAGATTTCATAATCGACTGATTCTTGTACATTAAACTTGTATCGTTTTTATTCTTTTTTTTTAGATTTTTAATTTAAAATATTATTTTTTTTAAACACTTTTCACAAGATTGGCACTAGTTGCATTAATAAATAGCACATTTTAATAATTGTGGCTTATTATTGGTTAATATTTTAACATATTTTTTATAATAACTAACACTATTTGAGAGTCCACACGTAAGATAATACTCGGTGCGATTGAATGTGACGTTCGCTTATATATAAATCTTATATCTTATCTCAGATGGAGACCCTGTGTTCAGGCATACTAATATACATATTTAGACACCTGTTGCTTTTCATATGGACAGTTGAATGTCGGTGTCCAAAGAGTATCGAGGATTATGGTTCCATAATTTGAGATCTCACTGCAACATTCATATTGGTAGAGTTGAGAGAAACGTTAGAAATACGCCGTAAGATTCATGCAATGCAATAATATTGACTGTTAATTCGTTTTGAAAAAAAAACCTTTTCATGTACCACAATAATTTGTTCAGTGTTGGTTGCCATCGTTATAAATACATTTTAAATAGTCCTCTAATAAGTTAATTTAAGGATTATAATTTATTAAATAATAAATACATTTAAACTCTAATGCATCAGTCAAATTTAAAAAAACTTTTTTTCTATTATATTTATTAAAAATATGTAAATATTTAAAAAATATTTAATCCATAGTCTGTAAGGATTTTGTTCCATAGACTTAAGAAAAAAGAAATAATATAAGGGCGCAAACCAATAATTTTATGTGTTACACACATCAGCACAAACCGATAATACCCTCTACGTATGGTGGAGTGAATATTCTTACTGGTTAGCATAATTCCAGATTTGACTTTGGTCAACCGCAGTTTATTAAAGGTGTCAATGTTATGCTATATAAGCTTGAGATATGGGATGCTGTTTTACCCAGACAGCAACGCCTAAAGAACTAGCTCTTCAACACGCCTAAAGAACTAGCTCTTCAAGCGAATATGACTTGTTTTACTTTTGGTTTTTCTACTTTTTAATATGAAAGGTCACCAACGCCAAGGATAGTACGGAACAAAACTTTAGGCATGGTTTTAAATGCAATAAAATGCAAAACAAAAATTTCTTTTAAAAAATTATCTATAAAGAAATACATTATCAAAAAAATTTTATAAAAATTGGGTTTTTAATTGTTTATTGTTTAAAAAATATTTTTAAAAAAATTTGGGTGAACTTTTACAAGTGCGTTGAATTCACACAGTTCCTATATGTGTGAAGAGGTAAATAAAATTTTTTTTTCAATTTAATAGGAGTTTCATATCTATGTAATCTATGTAATAAACCTTTTGTATTTGCCAATTTTGACAGACATGTGCAATAACATATGGATTTTACATCTGTCAAAACCACTTCAAAATACATATCATCTAAAAGTACCTTTACTAAAAATTCGCTCACGCGCCCAGCTCTGTGGGCAAATTCTGGCTGTCGTGATCGAATACTTTTTCAATTCGAAAGCAATTTAACTTTTAGTTATTTCATTGAATACTGAACGAATCAAAATTATTTTTTCAGTGTTATAAAGCATTTATTTGAGTTTTCACAACACTTAAAAAATAACTTTGATTCGTTGTGCATCGACTGAAAGAATTTAAAATAAAATGGCTTTCGAATCGAAAAAGTGTTCGATAACGACTGCCTGAAATAATCCCCTTATTAAATTGAAGCCAAAAATGTATTTGGAAAAATGTATCAAAAAAAAAAAAAAAGAAGAAAACGTTTTAGTATTATTTTAAAAAAATTTATTTATTCATTAATACATAAGCATAATGTCTTTTAATTGTTTTCGTTTCAGATCGGGTATTTTACAATCATCTGCTGGATAACCCACTGGTAAAAGAACAAGCAATTTTTCATTTACTGGTCTATTTAAAAGATTTCGCAAATGTGGTCCACAATTTAAGGGTGTCGTAACAAGTGAACTTAGACCAGCAGCCTGTAGAGCGCAAAGTAAAATGCCTGTTGCAATAGACACCGAAATTTCATTATAATAATGTTGCTTACGATTCCCATTCTTTGTAAAACCATAAATCTGTTTAAAAACTAGAATAAGGTAAGGAGCATTGCAAAGGTAGGGCTTAGAATGATTAGTTTTTAATGGACGCAAATCTGCAGTCCATTGGCGACTCATTCGCTGTCGATAATTTAGTTCTTCTTCAAATTCAATTATTTCACGTATGCGTTGTTTCATTTGACTACTCGATACAATACAAAATGTCCAGGGTTCTGTGTGAGCACCACTTGGGGATGTTCCTGCAGCTCGAATGCATAATTTTATTAAATCTATTGATGGTATTGGATGGGATTTAAAAGCTCTAATACTTCGTCTGTTTTGGACCATTTCATAAAATTGTTGGGCACCGCCCGGCAATTTCACTGTGGCTCCGTTATATGGAATGTGGTTATTTTCTTCCAGTGCTGATGTGTATTCATCGTTTTTAGTATTTTCATAATCTTTAGTATTATTTAACTTTTCTTCTGCAAATACAAATTTAAATGTATGTGTTTGATAGAACGTAGTGATTTGTTCTGAGTAAAAATTTTAACCGAAGCCTATAGCATATTTAAATTCATTATCAAATTCTAACATATAATATGGAACAAACGTGTACTTCTTAAATTATATTTGACCCTCCGAATTTTTAAAGAGTGTGTATTGTTTCTATGAAATTATGGGTGTATTTATTAAATATTTTTCTTTGTTTAATGAATACTAACCCATAAATTCAAACAATACATTTTTCGTTTGGTTGAAAAACCCACACTCCGTGCTGTTTGTACATACCACTTATAGGATTTTCACATGATTTCCTAAATAGGCGCAACTTAAATGGTTCAAGTCTACACAGCCAGTTTATTATAATAATTGTTGTGATCAATATGATAATACTTTGACTATATTGAAATAATAACGAGTTTTGTAAAAATAATTTTAAATCCATTATGTATTATAACAAATACATTAATTTATTTTTTATTCCGCAGTAAAGTAGCCTTTGATTTGAAAGATTTTGATAGAATGAAGCATTTAAGTGAGAATCTAGGTCGCACTTCTCTTACAATAATCTCTCGCCATAAAATACCCAACGCACATTTAACTAAAATTGACTTAGATTACGATTCATGCTTATCGAATTGGTTATCAATGCTTAATGCTAGGAACACAACTGAGGCGAACTACGAATTTTTTGCCGCGCATATTATGAAAATACACACAAGAATATAGTCCTCCGAAATTCGTTATAAATAGTTTTACTTCTATTTCATACGCCGGGGCTCGACAAACAAATAAGTACCAGGTGACCATGTTTGGCTTTAGTTTAGAAGTATTTTACTTTTTACTTTAATAATTGTTTTTTTTTATTGTATAACATTTAAAATAAAGAATTTAGCTATAAAATAATTTTTAGTTTTGTTTTTGATTATGTTTTAATTTGAAAGCAATATTTGTTTTAATATGGTCTCACTATTTCTCTCTCTTTGCAATCAACTTTTTTCATTATAAAAACTGCTAGTTATTCGTCATTCAGCGAATTTTTACTAAAAAATTCGTCGTGCTGGGCGAAATTCCTCGTTCGTCCCATTTGTGTTCCTAGCATTATGTATTTTTAATAAAATTGTCGTTTTTTATTTATAAATTACTATTTACATAATTTATTTAAAAGTTAAAAGTTCGAAAGAAAGGCACATTTGGTTACTTATTTATGTGAAGTAAAAATAAAATTTGAAGTTGAAAATTTTATTTTCCAAACATCCCAATAGACCAATAACGATATGGAAACGATATTATATATATAGGCGATAGAAAATATCACAAGTGATAATCGTTTTCAATAAGAAAACGATAGTCTTTGCGAACTTTATGGCACATTTCCTTAAAATACCCTTTTTCCATTAAATTATGATATCGTTCTTAACACTTTTTTTTGAGACAAGCGGGGCACTTAGTGTTTTTACCCCATTCGGGTACGCTGAATCTAGTGGTGCTAAACGTATTTCGAAACCCAAAATTCCGTAATAAAATTTCCTTTAAGTAAGGTTCACCATTTTTCTAATATGCGCAGTTGTTTTAGAAAAGATATTTTTTTTGGAAAAAAAAATAATAATAAAATAAGTCATTAATGATTAAAACCTGTTTACAACGTTTGAGTTTATGCACAAATTATGAAATTAAGGAATTTCATAAAACGCAATATTTGTATGGGATCCCTCCTAAGAAGTGGAGATTAATTGCAACTTTGTTTATGGAAAATATTAAGAACAAAAAACTAATGGAGGCTGGTCATACATTTTATCCCCCAAGATCTCACTCCTTTGGCAGTTATGGGGCTTTTTCTTCAATATATTTCTAGGCTGTATTGAAAATTTTGTATGGGAGCTCCCTTAAGGAATATACATATATAGCGGGTAGGTATATTAGAAATAAATGATGGGGATGAAAAATAAAGAAGGGTTGGTCAGCCCTATGACCAAATTTAAGAATAGAAAGTATGTATATACATAGAAAGCTAGAAGGAGAATTTTTAAGTACTCCTCAGCCAATTGACGATGTAGTCTCACAAGCAAGCATAATGGGAGCTCTATCTTACTTAATATATACTTCATACATGCCAACAACAAACTACACCCAAACTTCAACTTTTGCTGAAAAAAAAACCGGCATGAAGCATTTCGTTACTTGCGGGATCATATATTTCAGATAGAAATGTGGTTAAAACAATGGAGAATAAAGGTCAATGAGCAAAAATGCGTACATGTAACATTCACTTTGCGTCGGGAATCATACTCCCTATTAAAATCAATAATAAAATAATACCTCAACACTCGCATGTTAAATATCTCGGTTTACATCTAGATCGGCGTTTAACGTGGAAATTCCATATACTATAGAGGCAAAATTAACTTAAATAAAACAAAAAGCCATTCAAATTAATTGGCTTATTGGAAGAAATTATGTCCTTATTCTCGATTGCAAACTTCTACTTTACAAATCTATCTTTAAGCCAATCTGGTACTACGGTATTTAGTTATGGGTCAAATAAATGACCAACCCCAAATTATTTTTCATCTCCATCATTTATTTCTTACATACGTTCTCCCGCTATCTCCATTCCTTAAAGGTGTTCCTATACAAAATTTCAATACAGACTAGAAATATATTGAAACCTAAGTTAAATTAAATTTTATTGCGGAGTTTCGGGATTTTCTATTATTTTCAACAAACTTAAGCATTTTTAAGTTACGCAAATATATGTTGTGCAACCTTTCCCATTTTCGAAATAACGGTATATCTCGAAAACAAGAGTTAACCTAAAAATCGATTAGAACCACTGAATTAAGCGTACCCGAATTAGGTTGAAACGCCAGGTGCCCGGCTTGTCTGTTTTTTCGACTAGTATAGTGTAATGAATCAAATCTTATTCTAATTCTTTAGTTTTTGTCCTGCCAGTACCGATAGTTGTTTAGCGCTCTTCTATTCGGATAAGTCCTACGTTACTTTTTCTCCTTAGTCGGCTGTGGCCACTATTATTTGAGATATTGCGTCTAGAGGATTTGGGTGGAATTCAAGCCTTTAAATTCCTTTTAAAATGTTTTTTTCGAATATTTTGTGATTATAGGGCCTTTTCGGAAATGCATCATTGCGCTACATCTGATGCGCAGCGCGTTTGTTAAAGAATCGCTGCAAATGTCACCTGTAAAATACATAACAAAAGCAGATTATGCGCAAATTACTCTAAAACACACATCACAAAAATGGCTGATGCATATTGTATTCAATAACATAACCCCACTGCGCAGCAAACAAGCTGATGTCAAGCTGATTTGCATGAGCATCGCAAACTAATCACAGATGCGCATCCGATGCAGCTCAGTGATGCATTTACGAACAGGCTCATAGTTTTTACTAATGTCACAAAGCTCCCGTGTGTCTATTCGAAGCATTTTATTTCGGCGCATTTTGGATTTTTTCATTATTATTTTTTCATTATTATTATAATTCTGAAAAAACAAAAGCTTTAGGAATCCTATATTATCAAAACTAGCTCCTGCAGCAACAGCAAATTTCGATCTACCAAGGTATAATAAATCTCCTGAGTTCTTTTATTGCAACTTTAATAAAATAAATAAAACACTTTAAACACTTTACCTTGTAGCTGTACTATAAACTATTCACGCCACTTTATTTAGAACTTAGTCAATTGTACCACTTATAATTGCGATGTACACACTTAAATAATCGCACTAATACTGATTATCGATGCCAACCATCGCGAGTATTTATACTCTGTTCGCTGACATCTAGATGTCTCTAGACCATTCTACTCGTCGAAATGTCTGTAACATTTTCGACATTTCTGGGCGAATCGAGATTTTATTATCTTACAGCGAATATCAGTTCGCATTAACACTGTGGCTGAATTTAAATTGATTTATACATCAATAAACTAAAGCATACTTTATGGGTTAAAAATAATCTTAACACTATTAGTTATCTATAACAATCATCACATTACATTTGTACTAGAAAACTCTGTACAGTGGGTTTACATGAAATATATGCGTAACTAATGCAATAACATTTTAAACTAATAAAATTACCTACTAATAAATTAAACTTATTCTTAACTAAAGCTACTTTCGTAACACTGCCCCCCACTTAAGCCTGTTCGTCCCGAATAGGCTCAGAATCACCTCTTCCATAAGGGGCTAATCGTTCCAAATGAATAACTTTCATTTTTGCCCTTGGAGTTCATCGCCCGATCATATCTGGACAAATAAGTGCTCACACGTTCGTACTTACGAAGTTCGTAAGGACTTCTCCACTCCAAGGAAGATACCTCATTATCTTCCTGTACATTAAGTGCACCAGAGTTGCACTGCTGGAGCGGCGCACAACTATATTTGTTGTACCCCTGGCTGCAACACACTTTTTACAGCTTTATATCCAGTCCTTCACGGCTTGTTTACATCCAACCCAGTAGAAACGTTCCGTCAACCTTTCTACGGTTTTCCTTACACTTAGGCGATCTCCACTAGTGCCGTGATGAATTTTCCGCACCACTTCACAAACCTTAGTAGACGGCACAACCATTAGGCCTTTAACTGCCTTGCCATCGGCACTTGTTCGGTATAGGCAACCATTTGCCATACATACAACATATGACACGTTTAATGGCACAATTACACAAGGTAGACTCGTTGGCGCAGATGTTTGTCAGCTGTTTACCCCAGTCAAGCCCCAAATGTCAACAAATTTTCATGTATGTTTACATTTTTTCATGTTTGCTTACATGTTTGTTAGTGCGCGCCATTTTTTTCCTTCAAGTGTTTTGTTTTTTTTTCAATTTGTGTTTTATTTAGTGTTGCTGAAGGCACAGTGTTGCTCTTTTTTTTTGACCTCTTGGTAGAAAATACAAAAACAAATTGGCTGTTGTTTTAGTCTTGTTCAAGGCGAATTCAACTACAGGTAGTGTCGATACTACAACAATCCAAAAACAACAGAAACAACACAGGGTTTTTTGCATTGCATTGTTAAGGCTAGTTTACACGGTAATACAATGTGTTACGACATGTCAAAAAATGATGTAGAATGAGATAAATCTTATCATGTAAAAGCAAAATGCATTGAGTAAGAGAGAATACGGATAAAAATATGACAATCGGTCGGTAAATGTTCATTTTCTAAACCATTTTAGAAACTTATGTATTCTCATCACACCAGAGTCGCATTTTAACAGTGTATTTTGAAGGTAACATTTTTATAAAATTACAGAATCAAGCATAATCAACTCAGGAAATGTTCATGTTGTTTTTGTAAATATTGTAAAACTGCAACCATCTGCGTTATTGTTTTTAACTCTCTTTGCTTTTATTTTACTTAAACCATCCGTGTAAACATGAAAAATACTTACCAACAGATTTTAATTTTTTTATTTTAAGCACGGAGAGAATTTCATAATATTTTGATTCCACAAAGTCGTAATACATTGTATTACCGTGTAAACTAGCCTTTAGTGTTTACTGTCCAAAATGTCAATCATTCCTAACAAAACACTAACAAATCAAAACAAAGTAGCTCGAACTGTCAAAATCAGATGGCGTTTCGACACCACCTGTAGTTGAATTCGCCTTGGTCTTGTTGTACTTCTTGCAGCAACGAGCACAGATATCTTCATCTATATGAGGTCTTAGGCCCTACCAGGAGAACATTTTGTCATGACATAGTAACTACCATAAAATTCGCCAATTTTTATGTTAATACCAACATTTGTAAGGAAGTAATGATATTAAAAGCTATTTTCATAAGTAGTATTTGTATGGTCAAATATGGACCATTTTCAATAAAATTTGATAAGACGATTTAGATTGCTAAAATAAAGTATTGGGTGAAATTAAATCTTAATACCAACATAATCAGATGGCTTATGGGCACGAAGACCTTTTTCCGGAAATAAGCTTTTATGGGGGCTATGTGAAATTACAGTCCTTGTTAGATAGTCCTTGATGATAACAAATTTTATTTATGTCGTCTTGGAGCAAAGTACAAAAAAATTCGAAAAACTGAAAAAAGACCTTTTTTAAAAATGGTCCAGCTCACGGATGGTCAACGCTAGAACCAAAAAATTTTGGGAATCATCATAAAACATATCAACCTTTATTTTCAGAGGGGTAACAAAATCACTTTTTTTTTGTGTCGCTCTAATATACACAAATATAATTATCGCACTTGTTAAACAATACTGTCTTAACTCAAAATTTAAACATTTTCAGTAGAAGCAAAACTTTTTTTAATTTTACATTAAAGGCATATGAAAAACAATTTTTAAACCAAGAAGTAGACAAGAAAGCACTTTATTTTTACAGCGCTTAAATTTTGAGTTAATACACTATTTTTGAACAAGTGCGCTATCTATATATAAACATGCGTATTTATAGAGTATTGATCTCTTACTTCTATTATATTATTTGCACATGTTTGTGCTATAAAACGATAAATTAATATATAAAAACTCGGTTATATCCATATATAGTGTTTACAAATAAACTCTACAAATTTCTTCTAGTTTGTCAATGAAAACTATTTTACTTGCTTCAAAACTGCATGTACATACGCCACCTAAAATGTAAAAGGGATTAACAACAACAAAAATTTCGAAAAAGAGAGTTTGATTGATTTTTGTTCGTTTTTTTAAACTATATGCTCCCAATAAATTTAAGATCCCTGCGAGCAAAACTGGCGACTTAATTAAAGAAATTCAAACGCCATGTACACCTTGTGGTCATTGATTTTGTAAGTCTTTAGCTTCTCCTTTAAAAAAATAAAAAGTGTTGTTACGACCTTTTGCATTTTAGGCGATGTTATACATTCACTGAGTTATACATATCGCTCATTTCGTGCAAGACCGTCACAACTCAAAATTTGAAACTTTACAGGAGAGCCTTTTTAAAATTCTAACCTATTATTTCTCACCTTCTTTTTCACTAAAATACAGTTATAAAATCACATGTTTCTTTTTTTGCTACAAAGAAAACCACATGTACAAGAGGAATGCCAAACACAAACTGAAATGTGACCTTGTTGATGTTAATTGCTCAAGTTTGTTACGAGAGGTCATAGCGTCACAAGCATCTGTATTACCGTTATTTTTTCGATAATTCTCTCCGTTCTTAGATCAATTTGTAGAGATTTAAGAGAAGAACATTTCTGCATTACTAACTCGAAAATGCCAAATTTTGAGTTGTGACGGTCTTGCACGAAATGAGCGATATGTATATATACCGCCTTGTTTGGAAGAAATTTACCATCAGAGAAGATCTATGTTGCCGAAAATGGGTATTTTTTCAAACAAATACATATGTATTATATTTTGGTCATAACTTTTCTATTTCATGACCGATCTTTTCGTCTTTTTCGGGGAATATGTTCTGCTAAAAATTCTTTTGATATATAAAACGAACCATTTTTGCTAATTTCTTAGCCATTTATAAACCGATTTGGCTGATATTAACTAGCAAAATTACTAATCGATAGATACATCACACATGTATTGGTGTTGCTTAGGGGTTCCGCGAACTTGATTTCAACCAACGAACAGACGGATATATGGAAAGACGATCAAAGTGATTTTAACTCCTTTTCAAATAATAAGGAGCCAAAATATGTATACTTTAAAGGGTCAGGGATCAATATTGTTCAAATTACAAACAGAATGACAAAGTTAAATATACCCTTTTACTTTCGGTGTAGGGTATAAAAGCTCCTTCAGTTAAACTTCAACAAAACTGTTGATATCTCTGAACTGTAATATTTGACATAAGCTACTCTACCGTATTAGCACAGATATAAACAACAAATGTCCGCGCATTTTTTGAATACTTAGGGATAGAAAAATAGTATTCATACACATTTCATTATATCAATAACAACCACCAGATGAGCTAAAAATCTTTTAAAATTAAAATCCTCCCTTGCTATTATGCATTTTAAATATGTATGTAGCACAAAACTGAGCGCAAAAAAATGAGAACAACCCAACGAAAAACCACAAACTTTATATACATACAGTGCGCCCTCGGTTACTGCAACTCATAAAAGCCAAGGCAGTGTCAACAACCGCGGTTGATGCATTATTCGACTCACACATTTTTAAAGGCCCATTACACATTTTTAATATTTAAACATTGCTTTAATTATTAAAACACAAACTATATTTATTTGCTGTTCTAGGTGACAGGCAATTGATTGTGTAGTAAAATTTATAATGAAAGCACTCAAAAATTTTTAATATTTAAACATTGCTTTAATTATTAAAACACAAACTATATTTATTTGCTGTTCTAGGTGACAGGCAATTGATTGTGTAGTAAAATGTATAATGAAAGCACTCAAAAAACTGAGCAATTTTCATATACGTTTTACTACACAATCAATTGCTTATCACCTGGAAACCGCACATTAGTTTATATGGTCCTATAAAGATATTAATGTGTGGTTTCCACAATACAAATGATTGAACGTGTAGTAAAATTGATATAGAAACCACTCAAAAAACAGTGATTTTTTTTAAAAATTTTACTACACATTCAATTACTTGCATTTTGAAAACCGCACATAAAAAAATAAACAAAATGTACTCATTCTTATATACACAAATATAAGAAATGCTAGGTACACAATAGGTTCGCAAGTCTTAAGAACGTATGACGTAAGTCCGTAAATTTTTTTATACACGCTCAATTTACCCAAAATTCTGTCGTTAACGTAATTTGATTTAAGTAAAATACTACATTTATTAGAAAACTAAAAGTTTGTTCAAATTTGTATTTATTTTTTGTTTCTTTGTTTTTAATTATTCAATTTGAAAACTCAAAAATAAAATAAGCATTTCAGTGCTGTCAGTTTGTTAGTGTTGAATAAAGGATAAGTAGTTTTGATAGATTTTTAAACAAATACAATAAAACAAAACGACGAAATCAATTCAATTCTGTATTTACTATTTAATATAACCTACATCTATCATCTTAAACATAATTTATCTAAAGAGTTAAGGAATTTTAATTCCTTTTCTACATTGTTCTAACTATACATAAACTATTTTTAATATTGACACAAACTATTTATAATAATTCTTGGTATGAAGGAAAACTAGCAAAGAAAAAACCTTTCTGATTTTTGTTAGTAAAGATAAATGGTTTAAGTGCTTAACGCTGAGAGCAACTCATTAATATGTGCATATTCTGATGTGAGACATCGGGTGTTAAAGCTTGAAGTCAATCTTTCTATTTTCATGGAGACGATTTGTTGAGTAGTGCCATGGTCAATTGTAAATCATTTTCAATGATTTGTTTTAAGCTTTTTACAATTTTTGATGTGACATTGAAAAGATGATGAGCATACTGGAGCAGCGTAGAGCATTAATGCAATGAAAACAGATTTTAATATTCATTTTTTATTCACAATGCTAAGTTTTGAATTTCGGTTAATACAATCGGTACAATATTCTTGTAAGATCTTGTCAATAATATATGGGATGTGATTTTTAAATTTAAGTTTCTGGTCGAGTATTACTCCTAAATATTTTGCACCACATTCCCAAATTATTGTGTTTTTGTTGAAATTTATTAAATTTTGTGGTAAAAAAGCCTTTTCATAAAAAAAGATGAAATATTTAATTATTTGTCCACAGTTTTGTTTTAGGGCTTTAAAAAATCTTGGCAAAACATTAGGCAAGCCTAATGTATGTGCAAACAGACATATTTGTATATTATGGCAAATATCGCTAAAAATTAAGTCCAAAAAGAAAAACAAAAAACTTCACAAATTTTTGCAAAGTTGCATAAATTAAAATATTTAAGTTGTTGCAATAATGAAGAAGTTGCGCTTATCAAGGGTTGGAGTAACCGAGGGCACACTGTATTCTATACAATTTTCTTTTATTTATTTTTAATAAAAGAGTAAGACTATAGCAACGGAAGGAAAATCGATTTTTGGGATGCTGGTCTCAATTTGATAATTTACTGCAAGCAGTCTCACTCGTACTCGTGTACCGTCGATGTCAAGATTTTTTTTACGATCAAAATATAAATATTTGTGATTTGTGTAATTCTTTTTTGTTTGTTATATTTTATTTTTCATCCATAGAACATTTTATAAATAGAACGAACGGCTTTTATTAAAATTAATAAACGTATTTCTGAAGTACATACATACATATGTATGTATGGATGTACTAACCGAAACAAAATTTACAAAAACAAATATTTATTAAAAAAATTTTATACCTATCATTAATTAATACTATGTTGGTTTAGATTAAAACCAACTTTTAATTGGCAAATTCGAAACAAAGTTTTAAGATTTTATTGCAAAAAATTGTAATATCAAAAACAAAAAAATAAAAAAAAAAAAAACAAACAAAATGCCAGCTTCAAATACAATTGTGTTAAAAAGCCTTTCCATATTATTGGGACTATTTTTTGTTTTTGTTGGTACACTTAAATTAACTCCACATATAAGCAAGGACCTCTACAAAGATCTAGTAAGTATAAACATATAAATCCAATCCATATAAAAACATACAAACGAGTTGAATAATCAATATTTGTATCTAAATAATTAATAAATATATGTTCATGTATGCATGTACATATATACATACATACATATGAATGTGTTTTATACATGTTTGTATGTAAGTATGCATCTATGTTTATACAGTGTGTGTGATTAAAGTGGTTCACTGATAACTACAAACTTACCAAATATCGGGTGTTTTTTTCAGTGGTATAGAACTTCGAATTGAAATAAAACACAATAAAATCGTTTTAATGACCATCAATTTGGCTTTATTGGAAGGATAATTTTATGCCATTAATGTTTAAATATGATTTCAGGCATGTGGCCGCCGCGGCTGGCTCGAATAAAGCCAATTCTACAGGTCCAATTTTCAACCACTTTTTCGAGCATATGGGGCCGTATGTCGGCAATAACGCCACGAATGTTGGCTTCCAATTCCCCTAACGTTTCTGGTTTGTTGGCATAGACGAGCGACTTCACATATCCCCAAAGAAAATAATCCAATGGTGTCAAATCACACGATCTTGGTGGCCAATTGACAGGTCCATTCCGCGAAATTATGCGCTCATCGAATGTTTCCTTTAATAAATCGATTGTGGCGGGCGCTGTGTGGCATGTAGCGCCGTCTTGTTGGAACCACAACTCATCCACATTCATGCCATCCAATTCGGGAACAAAATAGTCGGTTATCATGGCTCTATACCGGTCTCCATTAACGGTAACTGCCTCTCCAGCATTATTTCGGAAGAAGTATGGCCCAATGACTCCACCAGCTCATAGAGCACACCAAACAGTCAGTTTTTGCGTCAGTGTAATGGCGTCTCAAGGGTCTCATGTGGATTCTCTTCACTCCAAATGCGGCAATTTTGCTTGTTGACGTAGCCATTCAACCAAAAATGAGCCTCATCACTGAACAAAATTTTGCGATGAAAATCAGCATCGAGATCAATCTCATTTTCGGCCCATACACCAAAATCACGACGCATTGCATGGTCTCGCGGCTTTAATTCTTGCACAAGCTGGATCTTGTAAGGTCGCAAGCCAAGATCTTTGCGCAAAATCTTCCATAAAGTTGATGGACAAAGCTCCAATTGCTGTGCATGGTGGCGAATCGATTCATTCGGGTCCTCTTCAACACTTTGCTGTACAGCGACAATTGTTTCTTCGGTGCGCACTGTTCGACGTCTCTGCGGATGCGTATTATCACATAGAGTAAACGTAGTGCGAAAACGATCCATGGTTAACCGAATTAATTGCTCTGATGGACGATTATGTCGACCATAAAATGGACGGAGCTTGCGGTAAACTTCGCGAACTGAACCGTTATTTTCGAAATAAATTTGCACGATTTGCAAGCGTTGTTCTTTTGTCAACCTGTTCATGATGAAATGGCAAACCAAACTGAACATAAATTACATTAGAGTTGCCAGATTTGACCACAAAATGCCAGTTTTATCTCTATTCGAAAAACAAACCTGTAAAAAAAACACCCTTTACTTTGTAAATAAATGTAACGACAAAAAGGAAAAAATCTGTATCAAAATGGTATCGCTAAGTGCCGAAAGGGAACTACTTCAAAACATTCATATTGAGATATGTAATCAATTAAAACAGTGTAGTTAACAATAATAAATGCAAGTTTTATGTTCTTAGCTAGTAGAGGGTCTCCCCTGACTTAAATTTGATGATTTCTCTAAGATGACAGTTTTTACACTTGTTTCTTAGCAATACGCAAATAAGGAACATGAAGTAAATGTTAGTAGGTCCCTTTCTGGACTTAGTGATTCAATTAAACAATTTATAGGGGAACTTAGAAGTAAGTACATGGTATACTTTTTACATGTGTTTATCGACACTTTTTGCAGGTATTGTGTAAAAATCAATTACATATATGTACATACATATGTATACTCATACATTTGTACATGCCAGAAAGAAATTGCAAAATACGAAATCTTAAAAATAAAAAAAGCCAAAATGTTCTTAAATCATAAATTTCTACAAAAACTTGTCAAACTTTTTTTTCAGAAACCCGGATAAGCATGTTTTACCTCAAAAAGAGCCAGTTTGACCAAAAGAAATTATTGTTGAACAAGTTTTTGTTATTTTAAAAATTATATGGGAAAACGAGAAAAATAAAAGTTTTGCCGCTTTTATCAATCCTTTTTCGGATCATTTTTTTTTCTACGATTAATGGTTACCCCCCTAACTTAAGAAATGTATTTTTTCTGTGCAAATTGTTGTTTGTAAATACATACATGAGCATTAACATACTAAAATTAAAAAAAAAAAAAAAACAAATAAGAAAATATAGTCGGTCAAGCCCTCTATTTGATATCCTACACCCAGTTTCGGACATAAATAATTTCACAAAAAAAAAGTCTGGGTTTACACTATGAAATTTTTCTTTCAGAAATTCTAAGCTTATAGGTGAGAGGGGAAGAAAACATGCTATTGTTTTCACCGCACTCGACAATAAACTCAAAATTTCTGAAAGAAAACAATCAGCCATGTCACAGAGTACAATTCCGTTCGGTACCGAAGAAAAGATATTTGTTTATTGATAGAAAGTATATTTTGATAGTTTTTTGGCCTTTAATATACAGAAAACTCCCATTTCGTTCATTAAACAAAAATGGTTTCATTCTGCAAAGTTTTTTCGTCATTTCTTGAAGCACCAAAATACGGAATGAATTCCGTTTCCGAACGGAATTGTACTCTGTGACATGGCTGTACAATAGTGTCAACACAGTCTAAGTATACTTTTTTGTGGTATAGGTTCAGAAGGCCCATATCGGACTAAGGGTAATGCAAATTAAATTAATAAATTGATAAGTTGAGTGAGAATAACCATTTTCTGGAACTTTTAGAGGAATTCATAGTATTTGTGAAACCAATGGCTACATCTTTGGAGTACATTTAGGGCAACATTTGTTATTATGAAAAACTTTTATCTACCATATGTGCGGTTTCCACAATACAAGTGACTGAAAACAGAGTGCTTTTGATAAAAATTTGCCTACACTTTCAATCACTTGTATTGTGGAAACCGCACAAGTGTCCGTAAAAACTTGATTACATCGGCATAAGGGTCGCAGTATAAGACATTTAATGACCCAGTTACGAAATGATCTAGTTATCACAGATCAGTATGATAGATTAGAGATAAAAATTAAAAATCTTGCAATTTATGCCTCAGAGGAATATTATAAAAAACGTTTATACAATTAAATACCAGTTTGTGCTCATAAGGACCCGTAAAAATATTGATTTTTTTTAGACTGTTTCATTTGTTTTCTAAGAAGTGGCTGCTTGTTTAGTTTTAAAAGTTGTTTTTTTTTTAAAATAATACACTTGGAATTGTAAAAAATAACACAAAAAGTTAAATATTTAAAAAAATAAGCGAATTGTGTCCAATTTTCTTTATTTTCAAAGAAGCTAAATATAAGCCTTGCGCCATTAAAATCACGAAGTCGAATCGATGACTTATTATTAAAGTAAAATTGGATAACGTGGTAGCGTTGTTCAAGCATGATTCTATCCATGATGATTTCCCAGAGCTTATGGATTATAAATGTCGTAAAGTGAGCGCAGTATGATAGTTCGCTAACCCTTTAGTAAATTGTATCGGGCTTAAAACACACCCTTTACATTTAAATAACAGCTTGTTCAACGATTTCGAACGTTAACGTTTGCATAAAAAGGTTCGAAATCGATGAACAGGCAGTAAGTCTAGTGTTCATGAAAGTAAATACTTGTTTCGAGCTGGGGCTGTTACTAAACTGACTATTAAGCACCCCATTCACGTTTCAATTCAATTGCAATTGAGTCTTTCAATTGAATTGATTCTTGGCCACATACTTCATAAACTGAATTGAAAGATTTTTTTATTTTTAAAATTCAATGAAATTGAAGATCATTTTTAAAATACTTAATTTTTTTTTTTTTTTGCAAAAGAAAACTACAAATGTTGATTTTGACATCTGATCAAGTGACTCGAACACACACAGCACAATCGAATTGAAAGACTTATTAGCCAACTTTATAAAATCAAAATCTGCTGATCTTTCTTCAACCAACTCGACAACTCGAATTTTTTTTTTTTGCAAAAGAAAACTACAAATGTTGATTTTGACATCTGATCAAGTGACTCGAACACACACAGCACAATCGAATTGAAAGACTTATTAGCCAACTTTATAAAATCAAAATCTGCTGATCTTTCTTCAACCAACTCGACAACTCGAATTTTTTTTTTTTGCAAAAGAAAACTACAAATGTTGATTTTGACATCTGATCAAGTGACTCGAACACACACAGCACAATCGAATTGAAAGACTTATTAGCCAACTTGATAAGATCAAAATCTGCTGATCTTTCTTCAACCAACTCGACAACTGCCAAACTAATCAATTGACATACACATACACGCCTTGATTTGGACAACAACCGACTCAGTTGCCAATTGGATTGAGACGTGTATGGGGTGCTTTACATACAAATGCATGTGTATGTATTGTACATGGACTTAAAATAAAACAAAGTATTTTGTATTTCGTATTTTAAATACGCAACTTTAATATATTTTGTATTTTTAATACACGACATAAAGGATAAGGAAAAGGAAAGAAAAAAGTTTAAGAGAGAAGTGCTGAAAATAATTAAAGAAAGAATTGTATTCTTAAATACACAAAACAAAAAGATAAACCAAAATTTAAATACATGAATTTAATGTATTTGGATTGCAAATACATTTTGCCCAACACTGCCTACACCACAGTATTTACAGAAACTTTTAGGTTTTGTTATGGACTTTTAGGATTTATATAACAGTTGTCTGTTCCGAATTTTTTATAGATATCTCCATGTATATTTGATTTTATCGTCTTAATGTGATTTAAGTTGAGACGTTTATATGGGACCTGCAATCAATTCTGGACCTACTAGCATACAACTTTGCCGTGACATAATTGGGGTATTCACAAGGTGTGCTATCATGGTTTATTGTCATAATGTTCTAACATTTTACAATGGTTTAAAAATATTGTTGTTGGTTTGTAAACAAAAAGTGTCTTAAATAAATAGAACGTTGCTTGCTATGTTTATTGTGCTGTCGTAATTAGTAGCACATTAAATTATGAGGGGTTGCTCACAACAGTCGTATTTTTTCATGTTATTATTTTAAGACATATGACTTTATGACACCTTGTGAATCCCCCAAATAGTGATTATTCAAATTGTATATCAATACTAACTTTTGTAAGAAAGTAATGACATTAAAAGCTATTTTCGGAAGTGGTATTTGTATGTGAGTTATTCCGATAAAATTTGGTAAGGTTGTAATAAGATATTTTCGGTTTGTGACCTGTATCTTGCGACATGGCCAGCCAGACGGGCGGACATCGTTGGATCGACTCAGAATATGATTCTGAGTCGATCGGTCAACTAAAAGGTGGGTCTATGACCAATATTTTAAGGTGTTACAAACATCAGCACAAACGCATAATGCCCCCTTCACTATAGTGGTGTGGGTAAACGAAAATAAATACATTCATTCATACATACATATCTACATAAATATGTATGTGAACATACATACATACATATGTAAATATATGATAGTTTTTGAGTTTTATTTTTAAAACATTAATTTTTTAATATTTTCATTAAAAATTTTATTTTTCTTTGCGTTTTTAAAGAAGCGGCCTCGCTCAGGCATTGACATTCAAATTTTGTTAAATATATATACGTATATACATACATATACATATGTATGTATGTAGCAGGTATAAAAATAAGTATACAAATTTTTAATTGTCATTTTTAAAAAAATTATTTTATATCTTTGTTTTGTTTACAATATGTGTTTTGTGTAAACATACAACAAATTTTAGTTCATAATTGCAAGCTTTAACGATTTCAAAGAAGAAAAAAACAGGTAGATATACCAAGTGAAGTTGTTCTATTTATACCTAAGCCACTATAGAGGAGGGGTTA
This sequence comes from Pollenia amentaria, assembly GCA_943735925.1. Classification (NCBI taxonomy): domain Eukaryota; kingdom Metazoa; phylum Arthropoda; class Insecta; order Diptera; family Polleniidae; genus Pollenia; species Pollenia amentaria. The sequence goes on along the minus strand of OX031009.1, from coordinate 215,535,810 downwards.
TTTACTATACGCTTTTAGTGGTGTGTGTAACACTTAAAAATATTGATAATAGACCGACCTCTTATATGGACTCAGAATCACTTTCTGATTCAATCTAATGATATCCATTCGTATGGCTGGCTGTTCATTAGAGTTGTCAACTATTTGACATATTAAAAAAAACAGTTTTCGAATAGTTGTAAAAACCGCATTTATTAAGAAACTGGGCTTCGGTTTTTTTGTAAAAATCCGGTTCGAATAACAGGTTTTTTATAGTTTTGATTAATATATTAACAAAAAACCATTTTTATTTATTTATTTCACAAGAAAAGAACCTGAATACACTATATGTTTATAATTCAATCCTTAAAAAAGATTTTAATTCATGAGCATATCGTTAGTCTGATGTAGAAATGCCCATGCATTTTACACAAATACAACTAGTTACAAAAATTTAATGCTATAGCAATTTTACGTTTTAATGCCGACAGTTAGTTTCTATTATGTTTTTACCTTCCCCTGTAAAGTTGCAATTATGTGAGTTAGTTTAATTACTATCAGTTTAAAAATAATCTGAATCAGCCTGATTATAAATAAAAATTCCCCGGGAGTGTGTTCCCTTCTCCCATTGTTCTTATTTAAATTCTATTGTAAAGATAGGAACAGGGAAAAACTCTCGGGGAATTTTAATAAATTATTATTTGGTTAATTAGCCAAAAAAATTATATTTCAAAAAAAAAAAAAAGAATGCATTACAAATGTTTTGGCGACAAACGATTTCTCAATTTTATTTATCTTTAAAACACGTTCGCTAATTGTTGAAATCGGATTAATTTTTAAAAGCCGGGACCGTAAAAGTTTTATTTTAGAAATTACTTTTTAGTCATTATTTCTTGAATAGAAAATAAAATTTATTTTCTAAGTTTTATTTATTCCTCAGAAAATAAAAATTATTTTTGTGCTTATTTAATTTCTCAGGAAATAAAAATTATTTTTGGGTTGAATTTTTTGCTTAGAAAATAACAATTCCTTTTTGAATCTTAACACTCAAAAAACTGAGTGCTTTTAATATAAATTCTACTAGACGTTCAATTAATTGTGTTGTGAAAACAACATATTATTTTTTTTTGCTTCAAAAAAAAAAAAAAAGGAATTTTCAGCGCTAATATTAATTAAGGGTGAATTTATCCCCAGAGATAATGAAAAAACTATTATTTATTAAATTAAATTAAGTTTTTTATTGTGCTGTTTTCACAACACAAGTGATTTAACGTGCAGTAAAATTTATATGAAAAACACTCAAAAACTGAGTGCTCTTCATATAACTCTAACAGCACGTTCAGTCACTTATATTTAGGGATGCCAATAAGAAAATAGTTAAACTTTGTTATTCTTTTTAAAAGTGTTCAACAATTATAAAGACATATTAAGAGAGAAGTGCTAAAAAAAATTAAAGAAAGAAATGTATTTTTAAATGCACAAAATAAAAAGATTAATCAAAATTTCCGTGTGGTGCACCAAATGCAGAATTTAAGCGTTACTCTTTACAGGTTTAATCCTATTAAAGTGTTTTCCGAGAATTGGCATGGGACCTACGTTTATTTATGGAACGATTTTACGAAATGAAGTAGCGTAATTTATACACTACATAACTCCTACCACTAGTGGTGGTCGGTTTAAAAATGTGTTTTTGTTAAATTAAGATTTTTATGTATCGAATCAAATTTCAAATATTAATCTTAATTCATTTAATAAAAATTTTAATAATAATGATTAAAAAATACAATTTTGGATTAAAAACAATAAACAGTTTAATAAAATAATCACATTTATAATTATTTTAATAGACTCATGCAAATAAATCCATTACTAGTTTGCTGCATTCAATTACTATATAAATTATTTTTTACTTTTTATACTGAGGTAATTGAATAAAATTTTAAAATTTTAAAAATTTTAGTAATCAATATAATCATTATATTTAACTTTGTAATATTAAATGAATTATAAAACTTTTGTTTGTAAACCTCTTTTAAAGAGGTTTTTCTTAATAAATATCTATTAAAAGCATTTATCTTTTGACTTTCAAAAACCCCGAACCCCGAAAAATACCGGAATACCAGGATTTGATTTTCTGAAATCCCGAATTGCGGGATTTGCGTGATCTGAGGAAGAAATGTAACTTTTATTTTCTTAACAAAAAATAAAACTCAAAAATGTAAGAAAGATAAATTGACGGTTTATTGTTGTGTCTTTGTTGAAGCTTTGATATTGTTACATGCAAGACCTGAGTGTTTTAAAATTCTTATTCACTTTATGGTCTTACTTGTGTAATATTTTTAGCTTTTCTAAAGTATTTGGAAAAAGTTTCCTGACGAGCTGGCCTAAGCAACCAGCAACCAGAAACTAGCTTTCCCACACCAATAAATTTCAGTGTTTTCATTAAAAAATTGGGATTATTAGCACATCATTAATAAATGAACTAATTAATAATAATTTTTATTTCCTGAGGAATAATTAAACTCAGAAAATAATCGGTAGTTTTTTTAAAAAATTTACTGCCTGTTTTTCAAAATAAAATAAAAATTTTCGCTTGGGAATTACTATTGAAACAACAATAAAAAAAACCCAATTTTGTTTTTGTTTTCAATAAAAATTTCTAAACAAAATTTTTTTTATGTGTTGTTTTCACAACACAAGTGATTGAACATGTCGAAAAATTTATATCAAAAGCACTTAGTTTTTTGAGTGTTTTTCATTTAAATATTACTACACGTTGAGTCACTTGTGTTGTAAAAACAGCACATTAATTTGAAATTAAAAAAATAAAAATTAAAGTGCTTTTTAACAACACAATCAATTGAACGTGTAGTAAAAATTTATATGAAAACCACTCAAAAAACTGAGTACTTTCCATATAAAATTTACTACACGTTCGACCACTTGTGTTGTAAAAACCGCACATAATGCTTCTAAAGGTAGTTCATGTTACAAGAATCTTGGTGTATTCCTTATGTACGTTACACTTCTCTTTTAATTTGAATTTTTTAGCTTAAATTTTAAAAAGGATCGTTATTTGCAGTCCCTGGTTAAAAATGCTTGGTATATAACATTTAGTTTTGCTGATCTCTGTTATTTGAAATATGTTCTTTTTTGGTGAAGTTTGTATTTCATTAGCAGTACTGTTGAGGTGCTTTCTAAATTTTGGTAATCATTTTCGAAATATTACAAATCAGAATCCAATCTGCCGTCACACAATGCTCTGTCCCATAAGTAAAACTAAAGATTAATAAAGTGCTTAGAATACTTATGAAATATATATTTTTGTAAAGCTAACAAAGAACCTTAAATCGATTTGTAAGTAGAATTCATCATTTTCCCTTTTTTATTTACAGCGAAGGGCATGTTTGAGCTAAACTGTTAAATAAAGAAACGACTTTTACCTGTTTTACTAAAAAAATGGCTAAAAATTCATTTCTTAATATATTCTTTTCAAACTTAGTAGTTTTGTTTACCACTTAGCGCACAAAAAAGGTTAATAATTGTTGGTTGTTACGAAGAAAAATTTTTGTATTATCGTTAACTTTGAGATTTTTTATTGGAACTCCCCAAAATTGCTAATGTTTTGTAGAGTATAATTAACTATATTTTCAGAGTACCTACATTTTTATTAAAGATTTTAGTACTTTTTGGAGTATTTCAATAAAATCTGCAAAGAAGACCGGAAATATAAAAATTGCTCTCATTTCATGAGTCATTTTTTCGAAGTTACCAAAAAAAAAATTACAAAGAGGTTAGTTTACGGTACAGCCAAAATTTGAAAATATTAAGTTATAAATCTCTTTTTTCTTCGCAACTATAAAAAATGAGCTCAATTTTTATGTACTTACTGAATGTTTTTCAAAATAAAATGAAAATTTTCCCTTGGGAATTTATATTGAAACAACAATAAAAAAACTCAAATTTTGCTTTTGTTTTCAATAAAACTTTCTAAACGAAAATGTTTATTTTAGTTTGAAAAACAGGCAGTAAGTGTTTTTTTAAATAAGGAAAAAATGGAAATTTAATTAAGGATAATTTTTTTTGGGTCAACCCTAATATTTTACAAAGTTTGACGAAACTAAAAATATATATATATAAAAAATGAGTGGTTTCTTTTTTTTGATTTATGTGCTGTTTTCACAACACGAGTGCTTGAACGAGTAGTAAAATTTATATGAAAAACACTAAAAAACGGAGTGCTTTTCATATAAATTTTACTACACGTTCGAGCACTTGTGTTGTGAAAACAGCACATTAGATACAATATTAGGATGTCTATCGACCGTTAAAAAAAATTTAAGATTTTCTTCCGGTAAATGGAAATTTTGTATTTTTACACTCTCAGAAAGCAGATTTATTACACAGAACTGCGATAAAAATGGTTTTTACATAAGCAGAGTTCAGTGTTTTGTGCAAATGGTCTTGCGAAAGAGCAAATGCAAAATTTCGTAGCTTTTTTATGAAATCCAACGGAAGCTCTGTGTATTTTGTTGTTGGATTTAACAAAAAAGCTATGATATTTTGCATTTGCTCCTTACACCATTTACACTTAACACTGAACTCCGCTATAATTTCTTATAAAATATGTAGATGTTGGTCTATATGTTGCAAATATAAACTTCGTTTCATTATACCAAGTCACATATATTACATCACGGTACATTTGTGAGTCAAATGCTGGTTCAATTAAAATTAATTATATCTTGTTTTAAGGATGCTTAATAGGGATGCCAAACGTGAAATCCCGAAATCCCGGGATTTTTCGGGATTTATTTTTATGAGTCCCGGGATTTTTAACAAATCAACTTTTATGTACAAAAATGTTCGTTTTTATACTATATACAAAAAAATTATATTTGAGTTATATTTTTTATTGCAAATAATTCTTATTTTTGAGTTTAATTTTTGTTTTTGGTACACAGCGAGTATTTAAAATTTTAAATTTTTGCTTGATATATGACGACTATTTCTGGATTTTTGTATTTTGCTTAATAAAAACCATTATTTTAAGTAGGAACGATATTTGAAGATTCACATCTCAAGCCTTTTTTACAATTACGTTTAGCAAGTTCAGCTTTGGCTTAAGACATAATACCAAAATAAAAATTATTATTTTTATGCAAAATATAGAAATCAAGAAATAATTGTTATATATCAAGCAAAAAATAAAAATTATTCACGATCCAATTAAAGTTTTATTCAGAAACTAAAGAATAAAAGTTGATATAATTATAACAATTAAGTCGTAATATTGATGAAATAGCTCATATTCCTTCCGGTCCAATAATAATAAAAAATTTACTTAAAAAACATACGGTAAACAAAATATTTTTTTATAAATAAACACTATTTGACGTATTCATAAATAAATTATTTAAACTTGTAATCTGTTTTAAGAAGCATTTGTATAAACATTTTGTTTTAAAATAAATTTCAAACGTACTTAAATTATTTATTATGAACCTCGCCCTTACCCTGGAGGTGTACTGCACTGCAGTCGACATAGTGTTACAGTTTTTAACTCAGCTATCGATATCGATGAGGGACTACACTTTGCAGTGTATTTATCTCTTCACAACTTAATTCACATTAAAAATTGAATTGCTGTCAAAAAACCGAATTGAATTGATCTAGACAAACTAAGAGATACGTACATATATTTTTTTAAGCTTTTTTCAGAATCTGATCAGTTTGATCATGGGTGAGGCCAGTGTTATAAACATATGTATAAAATAAATTGATTTTTTGTTTTCTTTTTAAATATTTATGTTACGTATATAAAACCTTTTGAATATTCAAAAAGTGTTGTTTATTAAAAAAAAATACCATCTTAAAGAAACACATTGATCTCGAAAAATCCCGAAATTCCGAAAATCCCAGGGTCCCGGGGTCCGAAAATCCGGGGATTTCGGGATCGGGATTTCCAAAATCGCGAATCCCGGGATTTTCAAAAATCAGTCCCGATTGGCATCCCTAGTCGACATAGTGTTACAGTTTTTAACTCAGCTATCGAGATCGATGAGAGACTACACTTTGGAGTGTATTTATCTCGTCACAACCGAATTGAATTGATCTAGAAAAACTAAGAGATACGTATATTTTTTTAAGCTCTTTTCAGAATCTGATCAGTTTGATCATGGGTGAGGCCAGTGTTATAAACATATGTATAAAATAAATTGTTTTCTTGTTTTCTGTTTTAGAATTTATGTTATGTATGTATATAAAATCTTTTGAATATTCAAAAAGTGTTGTTTATTTAATAAAAGTCGTATCTTAAAGAAACACATTAATCCCGAATCCCGAAAATCCCGGGATTTTCAAAAATCAGTCCCGATTGGCATCCCTAATGCTTAATTACGCGTCGTATAGTGTCTAATTGGATATAAAAAAATAACTGAGTTATATTAGATCAAAGCTAAGATTTTATGAAAATTTTATTGTGTATCACCAATTATTGTCACTTCGGGAGATGTTTGGAACCACAGTAAATAACAAATTACATAGTTACATAATTCTATTGTATAGTCCATTTGATTACACAAATTTTAGGCCATATAAGACTGAAATCGGATAAAAGCTAAAAACTCTATAAAAGGAAAACAAAAGCAATATCATGTAACTAAAATTTTACTTAGTATGTACTAGGGTGTTCAATTAATCGACTTTTTTTGTTCGAAAAAACAATTAATCGATATTTGGCATTTTTGACTTATTCGATTAAACGAACAAAATTTTAAAATTTATCGATTAATCGAATAATTCAAAATTCAAATTTACTTTTAAGCTGTCAGTAAGAAAACAATAAGTCAATTTAAAAAGTGTGAGTGTGCTAGCAAAAAAAAATGAGAGTGTATGAAAAATTTAAAGGAATTGAAAGACAAAACTTGATCGTGTGGCCTCCAAGTAACCCACTCAAACTTTTTTTAATGACCTCGAGATTGCTCTCAATTTTACCTTTTCATTTGTTTGCCAATTTTACGTTCAATTTAACAACCACAAATTAACTTTGGCGCTGTCTTTATAAAAAATACTAGCTGACCCGATCCGCGTTTCTGGCCCTAAGCAAACATTAGTGTTGTATTACCAGACGACTTAAATTGATCTTTAAACGAAATTTATGGCCTTTAAATAAAAATCCATGAAATACCTATCATAAAGTTTTTCTTACGAAAAAAGTGGGCGGGGCAAAATTTTCTTTCCGTAAAAACCTAAGTTGGACCATGGCGATCATTCTAAAGAAAAAATCGTCCAAATCGGTCGAGCCGTTCTCCAGTTATGCGCTTAATAGAAAAAGTGGGCGTAAAAGTAGGCGTGGTAAATTTTTCTTTCGATGAAAACTTAAAGTTGATTAATACGAACATTTGAAAGAAAAATTAGTCAACTCGATAGAGCCGTTTTCTGATTTTAGGTAAATCGAAAAAAGTAGGCGTAAAAACCTAAGTTGGACCATGGCGATCATTTTAAAGAAAAAATCGTTCAAATCGGTCAAGCCGTTCTCAAGTTATGGATTTTGCCACGCCCCTCCGCCCCCAGGCCATTAATTTAAATAATAACTATCCTATCATCTAAGTTGGACCAAATTACATATATATGCCAATTTTCATGAATATCAGTTGACTCGTTTTTGAGTTTATTCGAAACATACACAGTGACACGGATTTTTTATATATTAAGATATTTCTTAAAAAATAATGTGCTTTTTAAAAAAAAATTGTGTTCTAAAAAATTTTTGTGCTTTTTTTACAATCGTGGCAAATAGCATTGCTTAATGAAACGTAAGGTCCCTGATTGGTAGTACAAGACTTACGTTACTGAAATATCAAATGGATAAATAAAAATGCAAAAATATAGAATGCGGACAAATAACTTCCGGAAAAGGATCAAATTATTTACAATTCTCTCGGGAACAGGCATGAGAAAGGAGTTGGATTAATCATGACCAAACAGATGGCTAAATCACCAAAATGACCGCTTGTGCCGAATATTATTAAGATTTTTTCATCAATATGAGATTTGTTTGCCTTAAACTGCTGGTTCACACTTTTCAAGTTTTAGCCGTCAAGTCTTGAACTTTTAGGAGAGATGGGGAAGAAACTGCCATTTCTTATCCTCTCTCTCCTAAAAACTCAAGACTTGACAGCTAAACTTGAAGAGTGTGAAACAGCACTAAGTAAATTTAGGAAGGGGGTTTATATGGGATCTATGCTTAATTTTGGACCTAGCAGCACAATATTTTGTCATGACATATAGTCAATTCACAAGGTATCCTAACATGTCATATTGTCAAAATGTCCTAATATTTCACAATGGTTTAAAAATATTGTTGTACGGCTCAGCCGCTCAGCGCTGGACTTTTCTGATTAATTACGACAGCACAATAAACACAGCAAGCAACGTTATTTAAGACACTTTTTGTTAACAAACCAACAACAATATTTTTAAACCATTGTGAAATATTAGGACATTTTGACAATATGACATGTTAGGATACCTTGTGAATTGACTAATAGTGGCTATTGTCATGGCATAGTTATTGCCACCAATTTGTATGCCAATACCAACAGATATAAAAAAACTATGGCATTTAAAGCTATTTTCCGGAGCAGTATTTGTATGTGAGCTGTGGTCAAATATGGACCAAATGACTTAGATTGTAAATAAAATAATTTGGAAAAAAATGTTATCTTAGATGGCTTACATGCACAAGACTCAGTTCCGGAAAGAAGCTTGCATGGGGTCTCTGTAAAGTTATGGACCACTTCTCACTATTTCAACAGGCTTCGTTTCTATGACAATTTAAACTTACTCGTATGTACGAGATTTCATCAAATTATCTTAAAAATTGCGACCTGTACAATGCGCATAATGTTATATGGAGTCGATCGGTATATTAAAAGGTGGGTAGGACCATTATATTTTAGTGTTACACACATCATACCCTCTTAACTGTTGTGGTGTGGGCATAAATATCACTAAAAAATATAAATGACACATTAGAAAATTTAATATATATGTACATATGTGTTCCTTTAACTCCCACTGGAGCATAGGGCGCTAAGAATAGCCATTCTCCATCGCACTCGTATTTGGGATATACTTCTCAGTACAGTTCACGTTAAATTAAGAGATCTCACTTCGGCTCCTGTGGAACGACTCCAAGTAATTAATGGTCTTCCACCTCTTCGTCCCAACTGGTGGAAGGAATTCCAACGTAAAGCTTGTTTGGCAATATTATCGTCATCATGTCGAAGTACGTGCCCAATCCACTGCCATTTACGTTTGCGTATTTAAAATGTTATATCCAGCTGATTTGTTGTACATACATATGTAGCAGTCAGGGCTGTCTAACAAAAAACGAAAATTTGTGTACAACTTTTCGCTTTTTGGGTTGGTTTTACAGAGACTGTTTACATATAACAAATCAGTTGTAATAGCAAAAGAATTTTTTTTTTGCCAAAGGCAAATAAAGAAGTGGAAGATATGGCCGTTTTTCATCTTTGACTGCAGTTTTTTAGACACCGGTAGCAGTTTCACATTTGAGATTACTCGTGGCCAAAAAATACATAGGATTCGCCTTAGGCAGCGGTTGACAAAAGCTTGTAATCATCCAGTGCTGACATTTGTAATCGCCCATGTTGTACATCCATAGAGCAAACTTTGCCATATCGGTGAAAGCATTCCGACTGCTGCTTTTGCTTGACTGATTTTTGATTCTTTTAGTTAGGGGTGTCTGGCCTGGATATGACAGTTGATAACTGGGCACTAACCGGTAGGGACTCTTGGGAATAGAATGGGTCTGAGATTCAATGACTCTGCAGAAGTTCTCATGACGAGTAGGAAGAGGAAGCTGTGTTTAATTTTCTGTGTCAATGTCCCGGAATAGAGGTCATTAGAGAAAGATATCTGGTGAAACCAGTGTTTGTCTGTTATGATGAATTTTTTGAGATAGGCTAAGATTGCTCCTTCTTTTCATTTGGAAAGCTAAATGGCTGGCATTTGTAATTAACCCTTTTGAGTAAATGAAATCTACAAGATTTCGGTCTGGTGTAAATGGGCTATAAGATCAATATTGTAGAAATTAAAAACGGAATGACGAACTTTCCACTTCTAGTGAAGGGTATAAACACGGTGTTGTGAACGATTGTGGATGATTTCTTAATGTACTTTTACACGACATACTTTTTGCAGTGGCTTTGTAAGATGTAAAATCCACATGTAGTTGCACATGTCTGTCAAAATTACAAATACAAAAGAGTTTATAATTTTTGCTTTTACACGTTCGTTTTTTGTTTCATCTGACATAGCCTAAAATCGTTTACCACAGCAAATTATAGGTGCGTTTGAGTACTTTTACAGGAAATGAGTTAACTTTAAAATTTGCTCTCACAAAAAGCTGTTGTCCAAAAAAGTACGCGAACGCAAAATTTGTAAAAAATTCGTAAAATAAAGGCAACAGCTGATGGCAAATAATTGAAGTGCTGAAAAATGTTTACACTTTTGACTACTTAACTCGTTTTCTTATCGGTACTCGATTAAATACTTTTTATAACACAAATATTTTTGGAAAATACAAACAAATTATTTTATGTAATCTTCCATATTTGTTAGTTTTTTATTTTATTTCAATTTGCTAATTTGTGTCCGGCTAAATTTGATCAATAGTACACGAATACTTTTTTTTACTGTTGATAAAATTAAAAACAAGGGCTGTTCTAAGTACCCGAGTACTTGACACTTTTACAACTCAAAAAAATTAACATAACAAAACAAAGTTTCAAAAGTTGGTATTTAGCCATATAAATTCTTCACAAGCAAGTTTAACTAATTAATATTTATTCATTTTTTGTTTTTATTTTAGTTTAATTTATACTTTTCTTTTTTTAAACAATTTTTTCACAATTTGTATGCCTTTTGTTTGCTACTTTTGTTTGTTTACCTTTTGAAACATATATTTTTTGTTTTACTAAATTTTACTGCAAAAATTTCCGCAGTACAAATTTGTAAGTACTCAGTCAAGAACTGTCACTTTACGCTCTCAATTTGTGTTCTCATTTACTGTATTTTGTGTACGCGAAAGCAATTTAGTAAAATCCAGTAAAGTTCAGTAAAAAATAGTAAAAACTTTTGTGTTCTCGAACGCAGCTTATATACTGATTTATATTTCCATTCACTTTTAATTGTAAAACAGCTGATGTCAGATGGTTTGTCAGATCAAAATAGAACACGCTCTAATTGAAAAACTTTAAACTGCAAATTGGAGGTGACATTTACAGAAGCAAGTTCTTCTTGCTTTCACACGATATGTTTGCATACTGTAGTGCGAAATTTGACAAGTATACTGCTAAATACATACCGTATAAAACCACCTTTAATAGTGTTGAGCCGATAGCAGTTAGTCGCTAGTGCTTAACAATTAAGATTTATTGTAATTTAATTATAATAAATTTGTAAATAAATAAATAATAAAATAGTATTGGACCTTCTAATGTTTGAGCATATACATTTTATAAAAATTTAAGTATAATTTCATAAGTATGTTTTCAGCTACATATATTATGCACAAAGTATTTGGTTTTTATTTATAAATAACCCAGCGATAGGCACTAAAATGTTTATTTTTAATTTTTTTTTTTTACGTTACAATTAAATTAATATTTGCATTTATTGAATGAAAATCGTAGTCATATACAGTGGTGGTAAAATGTTAATTCAGGGGTTATTGGTAGAGAAGTACGTTTAATCGGCAAATCAACATTTTGATTACTGATCAGTTAATCAGCATTTTTTAAATACGATCGATTTTCCATAACTCGAATCACCATTATCCCAAAACAAACTTCGGCTTATGAAGACTTCGAGTTATAGAATTTTCTTGCTGAAAAAAGAATCAATGATTATTTATTTGTTTTGGCTTAAGGTCTTGTGACGATAAAATATAAATAAAACCAATTTTGTTGTTTTATTTTATTTTAACAATTTATTTTCTCCGATATTTCGGTTAACTTCGTTAACCATTTTCAAAGAATATAAAGGGTTAATCTCTTTTACCGTGTCTTTTTTCACAAAGCTAAAACGTTGAACACAACTAATCAACTCAGTTAAAGAGTAAAAGAGATTAACCCTTTATATTCCTTGAAAATGGTTAACGAAGTTAACCGAAATATCGGAGAAAATAAATTCTTGTGTTTTAGATTTTTTTATTATTCACTTTATATTCCCGCTAAAAATATATACGGAATTGAATAATTGTTTGGAAAAAATTCGGTTTTATTAATTAAATTTTGTCGCTGTGCAAATTAAAGAATGAATTCAAGTTTTGTTTTAAAAAAGATTATAGCTTTTTATGTTATTAATATGCAATTTTATATTAAAAAAGTAAATGTACTGATTTTTTTCTCTTATGTACTGATTTCTCTGATTTCAAAACTGGCAACGCTATTTCTAGAACATGAACGTATATTCAAAGGAGTATTTAATAAATTTAATATATCGCACTTGTTCAACAATACTGTATTAACTGAAAGGGTTTTTTCCTTTTTGAAAAAAAAATCGACACGTAATATTAATATATAACCGCTGTTAAAATATCGTGCTATTTTGTATACTTAAAAATGGTTTTGCTTCTACTGAAAATGTTTAAATTTTTTAGTTAATACAGTCTTGGTGAACAAGTGCGATATTTTAATTTTTGAAATAGAAAAACAAATTTTAAATACATAATTAATTTTGAGCCAATATTAAAAATAAAATAATTAAAAGTATGTTCAGACCAAACAAATATTTGACCGAAATATCCTAAATCCGTGACCAGTATTTTGATCAAACTTAAGCTTCATTATTAGCAATTTTAATTGACTTAACTTTATTTGTAAGAAGATAATTGTATGATGGATGTAATTCAGAAACTGTTAAATAATGTTTGATCTAGCAAAAGTTTCGCAATAGCAACCACTTGTTTGGTAAAACTAGTGGTTACATGTAGGCGATCAAATACTTGATAGGTGTGAACATAGCTTTTCAATTAACTGCTATTTGTATTAAATTTTAAAATTATTTATGTTTTGCTATATTTTATTTTTAGCGCACTGAATATGTAAAATATGCTAAAGTGTTTCCATTGACGGCATTGTTTGGCATAAAAATTCCTTCAAAATGGTATAGGCGCACAGTAGGAGTACTGGAAATTGTATGCGGTCTGGCAATGGCTCTTATTCCGTATCGTAAGAATTATTATTTAAGTAACATTCAACATTTATTTGTGTTAATTTTTATATCGTTTTTATTTCTTCAGATAAAGTAAAAAATACTGCTAATATAACGCTTTTAATTCTAATGCTACTTGGGATTTATCAACACTGGATGGTAAGCGACCCCTTTGAACGTTCCGGACCAGCGTTGGTATTCACATTTATGTTGGGGGGACGTTTAGTCGTTTGGTATCAGGTAATATTACCGTTCAAAATTTGTTTCTACCACCCAATTTAACAATCCTCTTTTCTCTTATTTAACAGACTAGTCGCAAAGAAGCTGAACAATCAGCCGTTACACAGGCACAAACAAATGGTGTTAAACAAGACTAAATTATTTCTTAGGTTTATATCACACAATTACGTTCATCGTTTCTCAAAATGCTTGCTCTCCGGTTTAAGAAAAAATTTTATTTCCGATTGCATAATAATTCAAAATAAAAAAAGGACAAAAAAGGAAAGAAAAATTAAGATCAAGGACATATTGAAGTATTGGATTTAATAAATTAATTATTTTACCAGAAGAACTCTGAATTCAATTTGAATTCCACTGAAATGTTTTTGTTCTTAACGTGTTAAATCAATTTATTCATTATAACAATTTCCAAATAATTTTAAATTTCTTACCCATAATTTTTATAATAAAGGTCTTGCAATAATGAAACAACAAAATTATTCGTTATTTTTTTTATTGTTCTTTACAACAGTATTATTGGTTAAAGCTGGGAGCAATGCGTTTTATTGCAAATAGTTTTAACTAATTTGATTTTAATAAAGCATTTTGTTTGAAGTTGGTTTAATATATAGAAGAGATTCATAAGTATTTACTTTTGAATTATTTATAAAATTCCTTTTTTTTATTTCTCTCACTTAAAAACAGATGAATCTCTATTAATGAGGTTAAAAGTTCAAATAATTTTAAATTTTATTTTATAAGTTATTATTAATATTTGTCGGACACCACAATTTTAATCATCTTGCCCTGTAGTTAGTAAAGTTAAAGCCTTTTGAAGATTATCTATAGCAGTATTAACATCATCATAATTTAAAGCACTACTAGCATATTTGCAATATTTTTGGGCTTTTATCATTTGATCTGGTGTGATTTTCAAATTAGCAACAGGTTCTGGTACTGTGTACACGGGATGCGGTTGTGGAGGAGGTACAAAAGGTTCAAAACCACCTGGTTTTTCTTCTTCTACAGGTGGACTGGGTAGTTTACTCGGATTCTTCAAAATTTCTTCGACTGTTGGTTTATGAATATCATTGTTTTCCTCATCAGCTTCTTCATACTCTGGGGGACTGTCGTTTCTAGTTTCTGCTGTTTCATTAGTTTCATTTACGTCGCCATCTTCTGATTGCTCCTGCATCGGACCTGGTATAGGTACTTCTCCGTTTTTCAGGCAATTGTGAATGTAGGCTGCTTTCCATTTAGCATATTTACGATTATGTATCGCTTCTTCAGATAATTCACCAAAGGTTTGTAGTACATCGTATATGACACCACAGGAGTAAAAAGCTTTAACCACATTTCTAAAAGAAATAGTTTATACATAAAAAAATATTAAGGTTCTGCACTTTTCACACATGAATAATAAATACTATGGAGGTAACGAATACCGATACCGATATATCGGCGATACTTAATGTTTGCCGATATATCGGTATCGGCGATACTTTACTGTCGCAGCTCCGATATTTTTTTTTATAATTTTTTTGAACAAACAATTCAATTTTCAATGCCTATTTTTTGTGTAACAACTCAAAGCAAAAAATCGAACAGAATAATAAATTTTTTCTTTTAATTCTTATGCTGGAGGTCGGTCAACACGCCGCATGCTAAAATAGGAAGTAATCTTCCTTCATGCTTTCACTACGTATATGCATTTTACGCTTTGCTGTGTAACTTGTCAATACAATTTTACACTACGACTTTTTGGACTGATGTTTATGCATGCATAGAACGCTTGGTGTGGAGCTGCAGCAGCAACCGTTTTGCTTTGCCCCGTAATGGTAAAACTTTCTCCCATTGATAAATCTTGTATGTGATTGTACGTTTAGAGAATTTTCTGCTCATTTTGTATGATTTTTGTGAAAATAAAAATCACTTCGCTACAAATTTTGGTTTACTTCAAAGATACCACAAAATCCATAAGCAAAGTCACTGCTACATTTTCTGACGCTATTTCGCTAGTGAACAGTCTTCGAATATTATTAGAAAATACGGTAAATAATAAACTGAGATGCATAATAGTTCAGAGTCCGAAAAATTGGTGACTTACGTACCATTAGCTCTGAATGAAAGATTTAAATGTTTAGAGAATAATGAAATCTATTGTTTATCTACAATTCTCTACCTTCGATACAAAGCTAGGAATTTTCAAAGACAATAGTAGATCGTAAAAAACGTCTCATTGAGCTACTCGACATGACTCTACATTCCGAAAGTGTTGAAGACACGGACTGACCTTTGCAGCGTTTGCGAAAATCTTAAAAGAAAATTTGGAGAAGAGTGACCGTCTGTCCTTCCTACGCTATAGCTCAGCTAAATAAGAAGTTTATATATGCCTTAGATCTTCTAATTTTTCTAGAGACGCAGATTCGTTTGTTTACTGGCGTTATTAAATATTATACTTAAAATTTAAGACCAATGCGCAGAAATACCTAATTTGTGAAATGAGTTCCGTCACATCTGATAGACAATTTTTTACTGCAGGTCTGCTTCAAACGGAGTTGCGAAATCATGTCCCCAAAACTTGAGAATACTTTGTTTTTTAAACAAAAATCTTATTAATATTTATTTTAAATATTAATAATCTCTTATGTTTTATTTTGTTTAAAAAATAAATTAATTTTACAATGATCTAAAATTAATTTCGTTATTTTTTAGATCTTATTAAAATCAATTTTAAATATTAATAATCTCTTACACTGTAATTTTGTAAATTGAGTTTTTTTAATAGTACCTTGAATTTAAATTTAATAATCGTATCGGTATCGGCGATATTTCTGTTTGAGTATCGGCAAATATGCGTATCGTTAAGGTACGCGGTCAAAATGCTTGTCATGCCGGCGAATTCACTCATGTACGTGTGCTGGACGTAATATCCGCCGTCATATCTAAATTTTTTAATTTTCCTTCCAGCATCGTCGGTGTCCCACATACAACCACATTTTCACTTGATGATAAATGCTTGACCGTGTACAGACCCCTTTACACCCTAATAAATAAATGTACATATCGTCAAATAGAAGACAAAACAACTTATCAGCAAAAAACGAATTTGAGTTTTTTACTGATAACGATTCTCTATATCATAATACATAAGTGTACTAAATTTTAAACTTCTCAGATTAAAAACTATCGAGTTATAAATAACTAAACTTCAAATAAGGTTTCATCAAGTGCACCCTTTTCTTAAAAAAAACGACGTATAATCGCTAATGCTTAAGAAAACAAATTAAAAGAATAAGTAGAAAAGAGCAAAATTGCAAATTTTTGTGAATTTGAAAGTTTGGTCCACTGTTGCTCAGTCATGGTGGTTGCTTTGGTAATTTCATTATCTTTTAATAAAAACAATTAAATAAAAATTTCATTGAGTATTTTCGAAGATACTTTTATTAAAATGACATCAACTTTTTAAAAACGCAAATATCGGTAATTTTGAAATATCTCGAAAACTGTTCTGCTTTTGACCATTCTGACTTCACAATCGGACAATTCAGCGGACAATTAAAAAAAAAAAAAAAAGATTAGGTGTCAGATTCATTTGGTCACGAATTTGTTGGAAACTTGTGACACGCTTTTCAGTCGTCAACATTGTATAATTCTATACGGTTGCATTGTAGTATTCATTTAATAAAGCGTCAAATAACATACATATGTATGTGTATGAAGTTTGTCAGATTATATTTATTTTTTATTCAAAAAGTAATACAAAGCCTTCAAGGCCAATCTCACATATACTTAAGGTTGTTTTACACTATCACACAAGTCTTACTTTTTTGACAAAAATACATGTCTGATCTAATTATTGTTTTAAAAGTTTCCAATAAACAATAACAACTTATCATGACAGGGTTATATTTTGTTCAAAATTAGTTGGGAAGTTTCAAGTTTGTTGCGTCAACTTTACTCTATAAATATATATTTGCCACAACGTATTAGATTGCGTTTGGCTCATGCAGTATTTATGAAACAGCTCTTATATGGTCTTGAAGTTTTCACTGGTTCAATGAATTATGTAACCTCTAAGTTAGGACGTATCGCAAAGACAGAAGTACTTTATGTTTATGGCGTTCGTAGAAATGATCACATATCTGAACATGTTAAACGCTTCATGGGCTGTTCTTTCGGTAATGTAATAACTTTACGTAACTTGGTATTTTTTTATAAAATTATAAAGAGCGGGTTTCCCACGCAACTTTATTTCAAATTTATTTTTTCCCATTCAACAAGAAACCCTCAAATTATTTTGTCTAGAATTAGCAATGCCTTCGTGTGAATGCCTTCGTGTGAAAATATAACCTGTTCTTCCGAATTTGTAGTGAACAATTCGTTGTAATTAATTTATAACGTAATGTTGCTTAATTATTGTGGAATCAATTGTCTTTTAATATTTGCTATTTAATTCTATATATGTATACAGATGTACATTGTATATGTGTACATATATATGTATGCATTGACATTTATTTTGGTTTGGGATCTAGGGATGTCATCTATTCCTAGGGATATAAGTTCAATTCTATCAGGGGTATTCTGGAAATCAAAAACGCAAAACGCAAGGATTTTGAAGTTCTTTTTAATACACTCCTAATCCAATTTTTTATAATTTTCTTATAGAATTCTGTTTAATACAGAAATGTTTGTATTGTATTTTATTTATATTTCTTTTACTACAAAAATCTTATTAAAAAAAACGACTTTTAAATTCTTGTGTTTTGCGTTTTCGATATCCAGAACACCCCTGCATATTTAGATATTTTTAGTATTAATTCAGGTATATTTCTTTGTAATATAGCTTATTGGCCTAATAAGGTTTTTATATTACCTGCAATAAATTGAAATTTAAATTGAAAATACGTAATACTTGTGTGATAGTGTAAAGTACCCATTATCAATAACGCCTAACCATAAACCTAAAATACAAATTAAAAATTTTAGTTTCCTATAACCTATATAATAAAAAGTCACCATTATTATAACTTTAATGGTCCCCCTAAATTTCAATAAAAAAAACTATCAAAGCGTATGTGACATAAATATTTAACATCCACCCATTTCAACAGACAGATGGACATCGTTAAATCAACTTTGCTTCTCATAAGGACCCAGAATATATATGATCTAAGAAAACGTGTATTGTAGTAATTACACACGAAATGACAAACTTATATATGGCTACCCTGTACGTAAAGTGGTCTATTAAAAAAAATTTTTTTTGGAGATACCAAACTTGAGACCACTTTACCAGTTAAGTTAGTGAAAAAGCATTACAATTTCACCTTATAAACGTAGTAGCGTATCACGTAGATAAATCTATTTTCCAGTTGAATATTTGATTTGATCCCATTGAAGTTGTGTTTTCTAATTATGTTCAAAGGAAAACAAAATACGTCTAGGGAATGGTAATGGATTCCAAAATCGATTTTAATTGTTTGATTGACTTTTTTTTATTAAATTATAGATATATCGAGCCAAAACCGCAAAAAAGCCTAAGCGACAACATTTTCCATTTTAGTTTATTTTAAATAAATGAATTTATTGGCAACACTTGCATCATCTCCTTAAATCCCATGGTCACCGTTACGATTTTATAGCAAAAACAGTTTTAGTTTGAGCGCCAATTTTCATA
Organism: Pollenia amentaria; assembly: GCA_943735925.1. Classification (NCBI taxonomy): domain Eukaryota; kingdom Metazoa; phylum Arthropoda; class Insecta; order Diptera; family Polleniidae; genus Pollenia; species Pollenia amentaria. Next base: position 215,516,684 of record OX031009.1, on the reverse strand, counting down.
CAAAATTTTATAAAATATAATAAAAAAAAACCTTCTCCTGTAAAATTTTGTTTTTGTCGCTTGAGCTTTTTTGCGGTTATGGCTCGATATGGTAACAGCAATACATGTATAATTGCCCTTATAGGCTTTCTTTGTATTCAAAGAATGAAATAAATAAAAAAAAAATAGATTTCAAAATCGTTTAGGATAAATTTGTAAACTTATAGCTTATATCACAAAGGGAGTACAACTGAATTATTTATTTTTATTTTTATTTATTTTTTTTTTTTTTTGCAAAATACTAGAGAAATTGAATTAAGATTTTTTACAGTGGATCGATATGAAAAAGTGAAATTGGGGTAATTTTGAGTTGACTCCATTTAGAGGAACAGTGCGATATGTATGTACATTTAAAATATTAAAATTGTGTTCTTGACTTAAATTATAAAAAAAAATTAGAATTTAGCAATATTTGTATAAATTAAGAACATTTCAAAAGATTGCAAATAACACAGGAACGACATGGTTTGATTCACCTGTTGTGTTTATATATTGTTGATTTTCACAAAGCTTACTTTCAGTGTTTGGTTCGGTACGATACGTTTAGGACTGTCCATTGATGACTTTAATTTCTTAAGAACAAGAGCAACTATATTAAAGTTTTAAGTACTAACAGGTTAATTCGTAAAACAACAACTGTTTTATTTACTTCAATAACCAATTCAAGTAGTATTGTGCATGCACATATTATATCGGTTTAATAGATTAAAATTAAGAATTTCCAACATTTTGATAAAAATAAAAGAAATAAATTTTAAATGCTAAATAATCGATTTCAGTATAAAATCGCATGCGTAAGTTTGATTGCTTAAAATCGATTTTGTTAACGCCAAATCGATTTTCGATTTTAATCGTTTTTAAATTTAGAAAATTATATCAAAAAAAATTTTATGTACATAGGTACATATTTAATAAATAAAATTGTAACATTACTGACTGACTGATTCATCATCGCACAGCCTAAACGCCTGAAGGCAAAAACTTGAAATTTGGACCAGAGGTTGGTCTCTCTCCAAATCGATCCACTAAGCCGCGGAATTAGAAATAAGACTTTTTGAATTGATATTTTGTACTTACTTTCCAAAATTGCCTTCCCTATCTTGTTTGTCTGCATAAAGAAAAAGTTTCAAGGCATAATTTTCCATATGCGCCTGAGCAGCTACCTCATTCATTATAGCTTCATTTTCGCTATTTTCCTTCTTTACAGCTTCCAACCAATCCATTATAGCTATAATGTAAAAAATTACTATTTAATAACAAGGCGCAGAAAAATATCAAATCGAGGATATGACTTACCTAGTAAAAGTTTAGTTTCCTCTGATTGTTGTGTAGTCGTTTTAAGACCTACTTGTAAGGCACTAAAAATTAAGGATATTTAAAATAATTGGTAAATAAAATGTAAGCCACTTCAGGAAAAAAAATGACGTACTATAGTCTTGACCAATAAGCAACAATAATGTCTCTGGTATCATGTTCTTGGGCCAATTTTAAGAAGTGCTGTATCTGCTTCAAAGAAGGTGGACAAGCTGGAAACTCCATTATCCAATAATTTTTTCGTCCTTTAATTAGTATTTAGAAATATTGTAGATGAACATGGAATTAAACATTTATTAAGAAGATTATACTTCGCATTTAGTTACTGACACAATAATGAAGAAAAAAATACAACAAAAATACTATGACTAATTAAGTAATGCCAAGTTTTGTTTGAAAACACAAAGTTCCAGAGTTGTAAAATTGGAAATATTTTATTTCCAATAGTGTTTAAAATTTTATTAAAATCCACTACCTGTCCTACTTATATGGACACATTAGCTATACATTTTTTGAAAATAGGAACACGAGGGGTGGTAGAGGAAAAATTCTGTCCTCCGAAAAAAAATATACCAAAGATTCATATTTAGTTTACAATAGCTTTAACAATTTTTGGGTTTTTAATACGCTAAAGACTCTTTAACCCTTAAATGCACAATGTATCTTTAAAAATACAACCAATAAAACTGGTGTTATTTCCACAATTATTAAAAAAAAGTTTGTTGATTACCAGTAACAACTTCTTTTTCTTTTATTCGGGATTAATTTTTTATCAAAAATGGAACGTTTTTGAAAAATATAGAGCTGTAGGTTCAAAATTTCAAAAATCATACTTTTTGAAATGAAGTTAAGGTTTACCCACTTTTATTTGCATTAATTTTCACGAACTTAGTCCAAAAAATATATGTTGATAAAAATAGTGTTTTTCTAACTATACAGAAATTTTCAATAAGGTCTGACTTACACTTTCGTTAACAAATCGTATGTAGTGATTTAATCTTAAAAGATAAATTGCGCATTCCATACAAATAAGGAATGTTATTCTCATGCACACTGTTTGTATTGAAAAGAAAAAATTGTTGCTGGTGCACAAACTGCTTGTGTGTTTTACTCTTGCTTAGTCATTTGATACAAGTTCTTTGCGCCCGTTACATAATTTTTTTTATTTTAATTATAATTACAAATATAAATATAGATGCGTTAAGACCAAGACGGTCCAACATGATAAATGATGAATTATGCAAAAAGCTTTGCAAGAGCGGAGAGTATGTATAATAAAAAGGTTTCACTAGTAATGACAAACTTAGTACCTATACCCTCATTAACAACTAGTGGTGATGCGGGGTATAAAAAGATATGGACATATATATGTTAAAATTGCTGCGATAAAAATTACTCAATGTGAACGCAATTGCAACATAAAAAAAAACAAAAAATAGCAGCGACAAAAATTGCAATTTGTAAACAGGTACTTGTATAGACAATAGATTTTTGATTATGAAATTTTCCCTGCACTTAGTGAAATACCTTGACCCAAACTCTACTGCTTTTAATAAATACAAGTTTAATTTCTTATCATATAAAATTTTTCTTTTAGTATCGTGGGTAAATTAAACAATGTTTTTTTTTTTTTTTTTTTTTTTGGTTTCTTTAATAAATTTTTTATTTGTATAAACATGGACGGAATAAAAGTTGTAATATACAAAAATATATTTTTTAATTAAAACTTATGACCGAAATAAACATCAGCCGTTACATATAAATATAATAACTACATATTTATATTGTATTTTTACATACGCAACTAAAATGCAATATTATTCAGGTTTAAACTTTTTACATAATTGTTTAATATTATGATTTGTACGCTCAATATATTTTCATGTATGTTATTGATTTAAGTTCTTATATTATAATAATAGTATGTATATAAATAAATGTATCGTTTTCTATTCGTTTAGTTGACAATGAAATTAAGAAATTTAAATTTACTGTTTAAATGTTTAGCTGAAATTTTTGTAAAACAAAATAATAAAGGCACATTTAATATTAAAATTATTCTGGCATTCCCACCAAATATTTTATTTTTGGATTAGTATGCAACAATTAGGGGATTATGGAATGTTTGGATAGTCTAATTGGTAACAAAATGCAATAACTACTTATGCCACACTATCTTTTGTTTTTATTTGTATTTTTTCGGACAGTCTTTATTAAATAATGTAATGAATTGTAAAATTTTTTCATGTATTTATGAGCCTAAGTACCAACAAATTGTCTCCTAAGCATCTGTGGTTTATAGCTTTGTCCAGTTATTATATGTATAAGTAAATTATTTGAAATTGTGGTATAATATTGGTACATACTAAATAAGTCTAGATATGAGTGACGAAGTGTAATTACTGCAGTTTAAATTGTACTCAATACTTCTAAACTTACTTAACACCATGCATCATTTCAAAACGTGTTTGAGATTCTTTAAATAGTGTACGTTTGCGGCGCTGTACATTAGCTTCGGTAAGGAATAGTGGTGCGGCCACAAGAGCGGTTACAGCTCCTATACACGCTAAAACAAATGACCAACCAAACCAATTGTTTGCATGTTCAGGCATCCAGTTGTTACGATTACCTAGACTAGCAAATATGATTACAGCAATGGTAGCACATATACCAACTGACAAAACAATGTAACCAATGACTTGTATAAGCCTTATGAAATGTTTTTGATCAGGACCAGCACATAAGAAAAATATTAGAACACCAATACCCGACACGAGCATACCAATGAATGCCAGTGTAAAAAAAAACTGTGTGGCTATCATGAACCCGGGCAATAGAAATCCTCTTATTTCGTCATATCCTGTTGTGAATGGATCGTATACCCAGCGACAGCCTACGAAAAATCGACGCTGACTGTCATCATTGACATCAGGCAATGATCTGAAACAGTGAACCCATAGTCCCAAACGTTCTAGTTTTGCTCCAGTGATACGATAATCACTTACAAGCCAGCTGGGTGTGGCAAATGCAATTGCTATAAAGCCAAATGCTAGCACAAAGAAACCAACAGCACAACTGCCAGATAAGGTTCTCCGTTTCATGTTAACAGTTGATGTGAAAACTCTTGGTATGTTTTCCTGGGAATCTTCTTGGGCAATATGTGACGCTTTTTGCATTCCTTGAATTTAAATCTAGTTCTTATTTACTTTTGTTTCTATTATTGCAACAACTAACACAAAATGAAATGATTAAAGCAACAACAAGATACATGTATGCTTAGAAAAGTAGTATAAAAGAATTTCAAAGTTGTAAAAATAATGTATTATAAAAAATGAAAGTGCTACCAGATATGTTTGATATTGCTTGGAATATTTAAAGTGTCCATAGCTTTTCAATATAATTCTTAAAAAAAACCGGATATTTTGCAAAAAAAATTTTTTTTAAAGTCGCATGACACTCGTAAACTGCTTTTGGTGCGAAATCAGACCGAGTTTGGACTAACTTTCGCATTGGTAAATGGTTTTGCGTCGCAACCTATAACTTGAAACGGGTTTTCGGGTTTTGCTTTCACCCACATGCAATTTGTAACGACCTTACTTTTATTGTTTGACTATTATGTATTAGAAAATGATATCACACTCAAGAGCTGATTCTAGAAGTTTTCGGCATCCTACGCTACGGTCCTAAACCATACATATGCATAACCGGTTACATAAAAATTGTTATAAAGTGAATGAAATATGGTATAAAAGTTGAATGCATCGATAACATTCACAATTGAAGCAAAGCCGTTTTGTAAAAACTGTCTTTTGCAGATTACTGTTAACATTACTCTCTTACACTGTTTAAACATTCAATCACCCACAATTATGCAGCCTAAAGCCATTAAAATGCGATACAAAGAGTCAGCCAGTGGAAGGACGTTGTAAATTACAAATAAATTGATGCAAACGAAATGGTTTTGCAACGTGGAATAACGTTTTAAAAGCCGCTTGCTTAGTGGAAAAATGTGTTAAATGACATGGCGGTTGTGGATATGAAACGTTTTTCCATTAAAAAAAATTATAAACTGCTATTCACATGTAATTTAAAGTTCGATTTTCTTGATATTATGCATTAAAGATTTTAGTGTCATTATTTTTGATAATGTAAAAAGAAAAATTAAAAAAAAAATAATATTGCCTGTTAAAAACGTTTTTTTGCTCTCCTGAAAAATAATTATTTTGTAACTTACAACGTTATTCGCGGCTGTGCTTCAATTATATACAGTACTTTTCGTTTATAATAACTACCTTTTTGAGTCACATTAGCGAAATAGTCAATTTTATTCGTATTTTCTGGCGCTATTTGTAAATTTAATAGAAAGTATTTACGTTACATTTGCCATCTATCAGCGGCTAGCAAAAGTAAAGCAAATTATTAGCGTTATAGTCACATTAGCAAAATGTTGTAAGGTTCTTTTAGTTTTGGTTTCGTTTTGGAAATGAAATATCTTATTATTAGATATTGGGAATTATTTCTTTTCATAAGCAACTTTATTATATTAAACATTTTTTATTTTTCGAATTTATTCTATAAGTTAAATTTCAGAAAATACAAGATAATAGTATTGTATAAAAGTCATTCTTAAAAATTTAAGGAATAGAACTATTACAAAAAGCTTTATAAAATACATAACTGTTCTTCAAATTGTACTTTTTGAATTTCCGTTAGTATTTGACGTAGAAACATAAAATTAAACATGCAAAATCCAGATAGATTTCTTGTACATTTTTGATTTTCAGTTAGCACTTTCTGATTTTTTTTATATTATTTAAGTTACAAAACTGAACTAACCATCAAGGCTTTGAATAAAATATATTAAGGGAGGTTGGTCCCTCGACAAATCAATCCACTAATAAGAAAATGTAAATGTATTATGTATACTTATTTTAATGTTTTCTTCATATTTGCATGAATAATTATGGTCGAATGTCGACCACTAGGAAAACACTAGTAAATATTATTTTTTATGTATGTCTAAACCTGCAGCCACATGATCAAGTGTTGCTCTTAAGTTTTTACACATACTGCTTGGCTTAATTCACAAAAAGAAAATCTGTGATGTTGCTGCACGCAACTTAAAAATAATTTTTTACCTAGGTGTCATCAAGAAAACAACTTATAAAGGAAATCGAAAAATGCGCTCATTAAAATTACTTATTCGGACATGTTCCGAAATCAAATCCGAGTGATATTGAAATCGCAAATATGTTAAAAAATATTATTTTTTTGAAAGTTCATAAAAAAGCGAATGGAATAAAAAAAGTACTGAGAGCGTCACAAAATAAGCACCACATCAAAATTATAAGTTTTGTCATTTATTATGATAAATGGTATTGCATATTTTGTTACTAATAAAAGTATATAAAATGCATAAAAACTATTTTCATGAATTTAACTTAATAAATAACTTAGATAATAACTAATATTTTAATGATATAGTATACCAAATTATCTCGTCAAAATAAACTAAACAGTCGCATTAACCGTAAAGAAGTTATGCTGTAATGCAACAAAGGTGACAGCTTTTGAATATTTTGTTTCTGATTATAACGGAAAAGTACCCTTAAAATATACGTCACTTTCGAAGAATATGAAGAAAAAAAAATGCTTTTAAAATAAAATAGTTAAAAATAGAAAATTGGAAAGCAAACATTAATTGATGCTCGTAAAAGGGAAAAATACGCCAACCACAAAATAGTGGAGAACTTTCCGTGTGGAAGACAACCAAAGAGTATTTGCACCTGGAGTTGAATTCGCCTTGTCAAGGGTGAAAACAGCTGATATTTGGTAGTGCTACCATACTTTTAACTTAGTCGCAGTTTTAAATTTGGAAAGACGGAATTTTTTGTTAAGTCCCAATCTACAATGTTGAAATTTAAAGGCAGACATTTTTCTTATTCTCTTTTGAACATGCCTAAGCCTTTCACAGTCGCGAAATTCATAGGCAGACAGAAATTATTCGTTTCTCTTTTTCGTTCTTTTTCGCTGTTGACGGAGATGAACATTTTACAGGCATTGATACTTAAATTACATTGGTGTGAGAAAAATGATATGAAGCAACATGAAAATTGCGATAAGTGAAAGAGAAAGGCAACAAATGTCTAGTATAGACCAAGGCGAATTCAACTACAGGTGGTGTCGAAACTACAACAATCCAAAAACAACAGAAACATATGGTTTTTTGCATTGCATTGTTAGTGTTTACGGTCCAAAATGTCAACCATTCCAAGCAAAACACTAACAAATAAAAACAAATTGGCTCGAACTGTCAAAATCAGATGGAGTTTCGACACCACCTGTAGTTGAATTCGCCTTGGTACAGACCATGATGAAATAATGCAGGTGGCATCGCTGCGGCAACAAATACAACATTACAACAAAAATGGAAATAAGTCCAAGCTAATGTCAAAAATTATCTTAAACAAAAATCAAAGCGTTCCTCTGGACGTGATAAAATATATATATTTTATGTCAATTTTTATTTAATTATTGTCAATTAATTTTTTGTTTTTAATTAAAATGATCAAAAACTTAAATAAAATACACTAATCACAACACAAAAAGTGGACTTTTTGTAAACATAAACAAAACTTTGACACTAAGGGGGCGACGATGTTTCCTTAGTCTTTTCCGCTCTCTCTCGCCAACAAACTTCGTATTCGTTGCGACTTACTATGTAAGTCCAATATTTAGATAGTACTTAAATCTCTATTTCGGTAATACTCATATAAACTTAAGTCCTGTTTTCACAACTTACCGATATCTAAAGGTTGGATTTTATTGGCCGTGTACAAAGTGTTCCATTATTACAACTTTACTTCAAGAAATATTCATTTATTTGTGTATTGCGAATATTTTTCGATTTCTTAAAAATAGTTTTTTTTTTGTAAACCATTGTCCAGACTTGCAATTTTTGTTGCAGCAATTATCGAGTTTATCGACGAGAGGTGAGAAGACTAGAGAGGGGTACTAAGTTTCATGTACTCTACAATTCTGTTTTGTAAGTCTTACACTTTTCAACTTGAAGTTGGCAGTAAGTGTATTTGTATTTATACATTAAATATAAAAATGGAAAGATAAAAATACAAAATTTCATAATCTGAAAACTTGTGCAATTTCAAAGAAGAATTTTAAAAAGAATTTAAAAATTGCAAGTCTGAACGATGACTAACTTAATGAATAATAAATTTATTCAAATACATTTCCGTTACGTTAAATTGATGCTGTATTCTACACTGTATTATTTTGATATTTATCAATTATTTATATTTGAACTCAGCTTTCATGGTTTATTTATTTGTAAAAAAAAAAAAAAAAAATCAAATTCATGCAAATTATTTAGGTATATAATAAAAACGTTCAGATTGTCGTCATAGGCCGTACACAGACGAGAATAATTTATAAGCGAAGAAGTTTTGTTCCATCAATCAATAAGAACCCTTTTAATACCATAAAAGCAGGTAAGAAAGTAAATTTCAGATTAAGCGTTGTCAATTTAAAAATATGTTTTTATGTATTTCTGTTTATTTCCAGTTAGCTTAAAGTAACTGTAACGTTGCAAATCAGCTGCTTAATTTTATTGTAGGTAAAGCAATAAGAACGATTATGGTTAGCAGTAAGATGTGACGTCTCACCCGTATTCATAAACGATTATTTAATTTAACAAACGTTTATTAAGGAAAGTTTTTATAGAAAATTTGTTGCGTAAAGCTTTATTAAATTGTTTTTTGAATACTGAAATCAATCTGTAAGAAACAGATTGGTCTTACTTTTTTACGGTACGGTCGCATTACTGTTACTCTCAGCTAGCTGCGCCTTTAAACTATCTAACTAATTTTTTGGACGATAGTATGTAATACAGTTTAACCCGCTTTTTTACCCCACGCTTAACTGTTTTTCACGCTTATTTACCTTGAGTTTTTTCTTAAATTTTTCTAACGAATTCGGGTTATTGCCTTAAAAATTAAACTCCCAAAATAGAATGTCACATAAATTTCATTCGATTAATTTGACAACAACACTGCAAGTAATGCAACCAAGTTTACATGTTGATTATAAGTAAGGAAACCGTAAATATAATTTTAAAAGTGCATTAAAAAATTTTTCAAAAATATGCCCCAAAAAACAAAATATTTTACACCTTAATATTTGTAAATTTATACTGATAAACTGTTTTATTTGTTTTAAAATATAAATTAATTACACGAAATTGAAATTAAAGTAAAAAAGCTAGAAAAAACTAAATGTGTTGTTGAAAAAACCTAAAAAAGGCTAAAAGATAAATTAAATATTTTAAGTTAAACATGAAACAATAAAGCTAAATTGAGCTCGAAAAAAGTTAATATGGTCACACTGGTGGTGGCAATGATAATGAACAATGTAGGAAAATATGTACATATATGTAGGAACAACTGGGACAAAACTGAAAACTAGATTAGCAGGACATATACCTACATGACCAAAAATATAGAAATTATAATTCAGCCCATGAAACGGCATTATCAACACATTGTAGAGATTTTAATCATTATCCTCATTTTAAAAACATATCTCTTTTGAACATAGAAAAATTTAAGAAACGTAGTAAATGCTAGAAATGTTACAGATTAATAATGTTCCATTTGAGAAAAGGATTAATTTTAAGAAAGATACTGAGGGATTATCTCAGATTTATAGACATTTATTGAATAAAAATAAATAGGTTGATGGAAGGGAAAATTATAAATAGCGATTTGCCTTTGATTACACTGCTTTACAAATTTTTAATTTGGAAAAATACTAAGAACACTATATGCCTAGATAACTTAATTGGAACCTCTTGAACACGAAAAACGCTGTATTTTTTTTCTAAGTAGCGTTTTTCAGATAACGGTACTTTTGTGTTTTTCGGTGTATGGTCCCACTGAAATCCTTGTGGAGTGTTGACAACGTTTTGTTATAAATTTGACGACAGATGTTCTCAAAATATTGCCAACACTTCGTTATGGTTTTAATATCATTGGCTGGCAATTTTTTAACGTCTTTTTCGCTCTGTTTAGCTGTCTTCCCTTAATCGGAAATACGAGTAAAATTAACATTTGTCCACCGATTTTCATGATGTACGTTGTATTTTATTTGTAATATACCTGGCTTTCTGATCAATAATGAAAATGTAAAATTTTTGTCTTTATAATTTTTTTATGAATTTTTGAAAAAAACCATAATTTTGCAGAAAAAAAGTTATCGTGATTAATTGCTGAATAACTCCAAAACAGTTGGAAATATATAAACAATTTTTGGATGACTAAGAGGGAATTTTATTGGGTTGTTCACGAAAGGCGGATTACCAGGTTATATGGTTATATTAACAGCAACAAAATATATTAGCGGTATTCATCCTTTGTATTAAGTGTACAACTCTGTTATATTTAATACGATTTTATACTTCAAAGCGTGAGTGTCTTTTTCGTATGCATTGTAAATTAATTAATTTGCTGAGTGAGAGAATGAGACAGATAAAGTTTCTTCAACTGTTTTATTCCGGTAAATTTACACACTTTGTTTACTACTGCTTTTTGTGGGATTTTTCAACCACAGCGTAGTATATTTTAGTCTAATACATTTTGTTGTTGCAGTGTTGTAAATGTTAGTATTTTTACTAAAATTATAAGATTAACAAGGTCTACAAGGGACTTTACTATCAAGGGTGAATTCCGCTATTAAAAAAAATTAAAGTAAATGTATTTTGTTGTTGTGAATATAACTGAATAACCATATAACCTGAATACCATACTTCCGGGAACAAGCCATATGTCTTATCATTTGTTAGGATTTTGATACAAATCGGACTAATCGTTCTCATGCGACCAATACACGTTGCGACTTGTTGGATATTTTGAACAAATTGTACAACTTATTGTTACGTTATAGGTGTGGTTGGTCTTCGGTTAAAAAAAAAATTAGAGGAAATTCCACTCAATTGTACGACCAGTTGCAACATTAAGCGCCTGCATCAAGTTATGATGATATGTATTAGCATAACTGTCCAATTTTAGGCGAAATAATAGTCAAGCCCATAAAAAAATCTGAGCCCGTTAGGAAAAACCAAAAACGGCGCTTTATACATCATATATTTTTATTTATACGCGATTTTTTCTGCAGACCAGAGTAATATATTTGTAAACAAATTATTTCGAATCATATGTAAAATTTAAGAACAAAGATTTTTTTGACAACCCGATTTAGTAATAATAAAAGCAATTTAAAAAAATTTATTAAAATAAAAAAAAAAATAATTATAACATGTACAAACTTACATACTTTAAGACTTTCACCAAATATTTTTACCAATTTTGGATATTGGCACAAAATATACCTATACATTTTTGGCATTAGTTTTTATTATATCAAATAAATTGTATTATATGTATGTAAGTATGTTATCGGTAGTGTTAAACATTTGGTTTTAAATAAACAACTTTATTGCAAACTACATGACTGTGTGTTGTTTAAATATGATTAAGCACAGAGTTCAACAAACGCACTCATGGTTAACGAATTTAATAAATAAATATTGCATACGCGAATATGCTTCGAGTATGCGCTCACATTTTAAATACAGTAAAATCAATAATATCAATACAAACCCTCCAAGCAATTGGTAGAGTGTTTATCGATTGTCTACGAAATTTGAACTACTAAGTCACATTTGATAGTCAAACAGTAGATTTTTCGGAATTTAACAACAACAAAATACGTTAGAATCGAATTATGAGTTCTCAAATTATACTTTTTCGTCACTTTAATGAATTGTTAAGATAATTGTAACAGTTATATAATTACAACAATATCACAACTGAACAATTTCCATACTATATTGACTTATTTGCAACGATTTGCTGTTTAATAGTGAATACTACAAAAGGAAAATGCGTAAAAGAGCACAGTTTGTATTTAAGTTGCCATGTGATCGGTGCTACGTGCGTGTGAAATAATATAAATTTATAAAATTATGTAAAATAAAGTGGAATTTTTAATATTTGAAAAATGAAATAGTTATAGTACCGTATGCACTTAAAATTAGGACTCCGCGGAATCCAAATGGTACCGAAAAGTGTTCTAGTTCACGAAAGTTGTATAAATGAGTGCACAAAACAGCCCAAACTCATTCTTCGGTTAGATTGGGTGAATTTTTAATAATTTCTCATACATATTTTTTTAGAGCAAATGAAAATGAAATTAAAAAAATAATTTGATAATTATCTTTTTTTTAAAGTATATTAGCGATTTTTTAAACTGTTTGTTTATTTAATGACTTTAAAAATTTTTGTGTGAAAATTACTGTTTTTGTTTAATTTTTCTAGTGCAGATCAACGTTATTAGTGAAGAACATTTGTAAAATAAAACTTGTAAGGCAATAAAAAGATATGCTTGTTGTAATATGATGAAGGTTTACAAAGTTAGTGTTTGAACAAATTTGTGATTTTCTGTAAATTCCTTTAATAAAATTTGTCCACATTAGGTTTTTAATTTTAAACCATTAACAGCTACCTTGATTAAATGTACTGTAAATTTTTTAATATTTGTTTAACTTTAAGCTGATTTATTTTATATTTTACTAAATTACGCTTACAAAATCAAATAAAGATAAACAGTAAAATGGCCCACTTTTTATTATAAAGAACAATAAGAAAAAGTGCAACTTCAAAAGAGTGCTTTTTGGAGTCAAAAGCGATACTACTAAATTTAATTGATATTAAACTACCAAAGCGCTCTAATTCGTCACAAAATATAGACACTAAGTGGATTCTTGAAGTAAATATTACCATAGTGGGACACTTCTTCCCGAACGATGTAACTACATCAATAAGAATTAAATAGCAAAAGCGATAGATTTTTGCTAAATGGGGAAACTATTTAGATTATTTTTCGATCGAAATTGTTTGCAGGGAAAGCATCAATGCAAAATTTGTAAACGTATTCTTTGACTGTATATGTATTTTGGAATCATTATCGAGTTTACCTTCTTTTATATGCATACATAAATATATATGTATGTACATAAATTTATTTGATTTATTTTTATCGTAGCATTATGATAAGAGTCAATTAGGAGAATAAAATTAATATTCCCAGGATCCCGGGATTCCCGCCCAACATTTTTTATTTATTTATTTTATCATTGGTGAGATGCTAATATTTCTAAGTGGCTAATATACTTAAAATAATTAAATCTAGTATTTATTATAAAGGGTGTTTTCATAGAGGTATATATATAACCTTGAAATGGAATAAAAAACAAAGCTGAATTTTTTAAATTGTCATGAAATTTACTTTATTCAAAAGATAATCTTCTGGCAATATACTTTAATGGGCCGCTTACGGACAACTTCAGTTGTGATGCCAGTTGCCAAATTTGTATTACGTATAGCAACTGTCAAGTAACAGCTTGTTATTTCTGCTTCCATATTGTTAACATATTGGCCACCACAAATTTGTAGTTTCTGCTAATTTTTTTTTAAAGTAAAGAAGGCGGCAAAACTAATAAGTAAGTATAGTTTTTATAAAATGTTTTTGTTTTTTTAGTTTATGTATTTATTTCTTTCATTGTAGATTTTAAAATAATGAAAATTAACAGTCAGCCTTATTACGGTTCTCGATGTCGAAAACGACTCTGTAGTAGATTAAAGTAACACACAACCTGTGTTCTTTAATCTACTACGAAATTCGACTTACGTTGTTACCGACATCGAGAACCGTAATAAGGCTGAGTAGCTCTGTTCCAGATGCATAACGAAACAGTCCGAACTTACACAAAGTTACCCAAAAGCGTTCCACATAACAATTTTTGTGCAATTAAGAGAGTAATTGAGAGTGTTTTTTTTTAATTTCCTGTACAAATTTGCACGAACTTTTTATTTGGGTAAGTTCGGACAAGAATAAACAATCAGCTGTTTTTTTTTTAATTTGAAACTGAAAAATTAATCAGGAAATTTACAAGCAAAAGAAAAAGTTTAATTTTTATTAAAAAATATATTAGAAAGCAAAATGTAAATTTTAATGAAAAAATTAAAGTGGTAAATGCATTATTGCATACATATTTCCCTTAATCCAAGGCGAATTCAACTACAGGTGGTGTCGATACTACAACAATCCAAAAACAACAGAAACAACAAAGGGGTTTTTGCATTACATTGTTAGTGTTTACTGTCCAAAATGTCAACCATTCCTAACAAAACACTAACAAATCAAGACAAAGTAGCTCGAACTGTCAAAATCAGATGGCGTTTCGACACCACCTGTAGTTGAATTCGCCTTGGCTTAATCTTTAACATAAAAGAAAACAAAATATAAAAAATGACAATGATGTAAATGGTTTGGTTTTATAATGTTATGAATTTTAAGCGTATTAAATCATTAAAATAGATCTTAATTTGAAAAGTAAGCATCATTAGTATTTGAAGAAGTGCAAAAATGGTTTTTTGCGTTCCAGCAATTTTGGGTAGTTTTGGCAAATTCAGAGAGTAATTTTCATTTTACTCTCATTAGTCCGAACTTGCCCGGGATCTTGTGGAACACACCTAGTATGTATTGTAGACCTTTTTTGTTGTTGTAGTTTATATTTGGTTCGGCTCAAGGCGAATTCGTACAGGTGACATTTTCGAGTCATCTGCTTATTGTTTATTTATTTGTGTGTATATTAAATGTCAAGCTTTGTTTACATTTTGTGAAAAAATTAGTTAAAATTTAATAAAATTCTAAATACATACTTGAATAAAAAACTTATTTGAATTTTATAAAACAAAAAAAGTGAATATAAAATATAAAATAAAGGAATAAAAAGTGCGTAAGGAATAAGTGGAGCCACAATAAATTTGCAATACAGGAAAAATATTTACCTTCTAAAGCAATTGTGTATATTTTATAAACAAAAAAAAATCCCTTGTTTATGTTTTCAACAAATAATTTTGACATTCACTCTAACTTTTTACAAAAACAAAATACAAAGTATTTTTATAAAAAAGGGATAGCTAGCATAACTCTATCTCATGATGCGGTCACCTGTATGAACTCGCCTTGGTTCGGCTTGAGGTCATTATTATAAATTAAAAAACAATTTTGATTTTAATTTTTAATATTTTTATTTTGTTTTAATAAGAATATTAAAAATTAAAATCCAAATTGTTTTTTAATTTATAATAAATGACCTCAAGCCGAACCAAATATAAACAAACTACAATAATGAAAATTATAACCCGAATTCAGTTTGAATTTTTAATCCATGAAATGTCAAATAATAGTCAAATTGCTAATGCTGTTGGGTCTTTTGGAGAAACAAAAGCCAGCACTTAAACTACATGGAAGTATATCGCAGAAAAATTTTAAAAGTTTTGGCAACGAGTGCGAGTAAAGGACGAGTCCTTGAGGCAAACTTTGCTATAGTTTTGGAACAAGAGACTGAGCTCCAAAATACCAACGAGAGGCAACAACAAACGGTAGAGCCTTTGTTATATTGTACATATCTCTTAAAAAGCGTTTAAAAGATGCCACGCTTACCACCTCCTCTTGGTCTGCGAAAAATTGGTCCACAGAACTAATCATATTTTTTAATTTAATTTTTTTTAACTTTTAATTGACTGAATCATATTTTTGTTCGTTTTTTCAATTTGTTAAATTTATTTTTAGTTACCAAATTATCAAAATAGCATTATCGATAACTTTTTGGCAACTAAACAATGTTGCCGTACCTAATAGCTATTTAAATGTCAGTAGCGCTGCTTTTTGACAACGCAACTGATGTTGTGTTGCCATCCGTAATCGACCAATAAATATGACTTCTCATATGACCGCCACGGCTTGCTCGGACGTAGTCTAATCTGGAGGTCCAATTTTCGTTGACTTTTTCCAACATTTGTGGCCGTATATCGGCAATAACGCGGCGAAACTTGTCCTCCAAATGGTCAATCGTTTCCGAGTTACCGGCGTAGACTAGAGACTTCAAATATCCCCACAGAAAATATTCTAGCGAATAGTCGCACGATCTTAGAGGCCAATTAATGGGTCTGAAACGTGAATCTATGAGGTTACCCAAAGTTTCCTTCAATAAATCAATTGTGGTACGAGCTGTGTGACATGATGCGCCGTCTTGTTAAAACCGCAGTTCCAGCGCACCATGGTTGTTCAATTGATGAACGAAAGTGTAAGTAATCATGTCTCTATAGCGGTAACATAGTTTTAAAAGAAGTTCAGACCAATGATTCCACCATACCATAAAGCATACCAATCAGTCAGTTTTTCTGGATGTAACGGTGTCTCAGCATGCACTTGATGATTATCATCACTCCAAATACGGCAGTTTTGTTTATTGACGTATCCATTTAAACAAAAGTGGGTCTCATCGCTAAACAAAGTTCGTTTCGAACAGAATCATGATTTTTAGTGTCCGACTGATTAATCGGTTTCGGTATCGGCCAAAAACAGCTAATCGGCCAGTAATCGGTCTTCGACATTGATTTGGTCGATTTTTGCCGAAGGCCGACCTTTTTTATACCATTAAATGCAAATGTTACAAAACCATGCAAAAATAATCAATTAAAATTTTTTCACAAAATTCTGTTGTGGTAAATTATTAGCACGTAATATCGGAAGAAAAAAAGATGAAAACAAATTAAGGATTATATATGGGAACAGCAATACTTAATTCCTCACATTGAATTGGAAGAAAATAATGAGAAATTATTATTGGTATCAATCATGGCCCAATTAGTAGGTCGGCTCGGAACGCCTGCTGATTTTTTGTAGAGTTGTATTTTTATCGTGCAATTGTTTTTGTAGCTATTGTTTTTGACATCTTGTCCATTTCTTACACAAACAAATACCTTGGGTTTTGACATCTTAAACATAATTTACACAAACAAAATGCGTGTTGTTTTTTCTATTGTTGCATTGTTGTAGTTTTGCGCAGACCTACTAATTGGGCCATGGTATCAATGCATAAAAATTACTGTTCTGTCATCAAAACATACAACTTTTGAATTGTGAATATTAATCAATATGTGGAACATATCGCTCCATTATTGCAAAGTAGTCATTGCTCAAAAAAAATTAAACTTTGAAAATCCGATCAAAGATTTGAAAATATATCTTTATGTACTGATTTAATAAAATATATTTTGCTATAACTTCGGTTCAGTTTGAGATATACAGCCATGTCACAGAGTACAATTCCGTTCGGAAACGGAATTCATTCCGTATTTTGGTGCTTCAGAAAATTACGAAAAAACTTTGCGGAATGAAACCATTTTTGTTTTCATGAACGGTATGGGAGTTTTCTGTATCTCAAAGACCAAAAAACTATCCAAATATACTTTCTATCAATAAACAAATATGTTTTCTTCAATTCCGAACGGAATCATTCCGAACGGAATTGTACTCTGTGATATGGCTGATAATACTGTTTTTATCAACGTTTTATCTTGTTGTGAATTTAAATAAGTAAAGTTCGGTTTCGGCTTTGGGTCGGCCGAATTTAGGAAATTTCGCCGAACTTCGGTCTCGGCTTCAGCCTAAAAAAGGTGACACTAATGATTTTATAAAATAAATTCACAAGACAAATACATACACATAATGTGAAGACAGCTTTATAGATTTGTTAGTTTAAACACATTTTAAACCAAAAGGAGAGTCTTACTTGTTCTGATTTATAAGCCCTAAGGATAGGTTTTTGAGATCTCAGTTAAACTTAATCTGAAAACAGATTTGTGTCGCCATTGTCGAATTTGTATACAACATTTTGACGGAACAGATTAGTTTTGCTGAAAATGTTGGTCTTAAGAAATAATAAAAAAATCACATTTCGCCAAAAAATCCGAGCTTCAGACTACGTTAAACTAAGTTTAAACTTAATCCACATCTCAAAGGCCCGGACGAAAGAGGTTATTTTTGATGCCTATAGGATCATAGAAATCAATATACGTATAAGCATTGTCAAAATCAAAGCTCTTTTGCATAAATAGAATGAAAGTATTGAAGTCTTAGTGGAATACATTTTTGATAGGGCGAATAGGAACTGAAAGGTCAACATTACGAAATAGGAATTCGGAAACAAGGAGAAGTTAAATTTACTATATTTAGTAACATACTTTTAACCTGATATTATGAAGGTATACTAAGTTTGTCATTCCATGTGAATCTCTTTTTAATATTCATCTAAGATCCTATAAAGTATATACATATATTTGGGGTTCTTCAGTAATTTGAAGTCGATTTAGCCATTTGGGTGTCAAATTATTTCTAGTTCTTCTAGGATGTTTGGGATTGAATTACAGCAGAATAGCGTCGATATGAAAATAGTTGTGAACCCCACTATCTCTCTAAAAACTTGACAAAGACTAACATAAATATGTAGCGGATCCGACTGTCATTAAATTTGAACAATTTCGTTTTATATGTCACTAAATTTCGTCAAGGTCGGTCTATAATTCACCTACGACCCCATGTTAAGGCCACTCTCGGAAATCATGAAAGTATGGCTAAAAGCGTAACGAATAATGCTTTTGTGGTGTAATTTAGCCTAATCTCTTTTCATAAGACCCGAAATCAATCGAAATGCGGCATAGAAAACACTTTACTACGCCCTTAACAGCAAAACTGAATAATATTGTTGTTAAATTTAGCCCACTACAGTTTGCTAAGACAAGAAATAAAGTTTCGTGAAGATAGGTTTATAATACCATAGGCCCTATATAAAGCCTGTTTACAAAAATCAGCTTAATAAGCCATTAACTGCAGCAAATTTAAATATTGTGTTGAAATTTAGTTGGATAAAACCACTAACGACACTAGTCCGCATAGATTTACTTAAGTTTTTGTTCAAAATCCCGTAATTAATTCACGGGAAAGCGGGAATTGAAAACAATTAAAAATCCCCTGAATTGCCGGGACAGGAAATTCCGGGAAGAAACTCAAATTATGAAGTTGCAAGTATGTACTAAAGTTTTATATATGTAGGTATGTGTTTATGTTAGTTTGTATGAATGTACATACATTGTGTTGTTTAAGTACCTTGTGAATAAATCTTTTTAAATATTGGGTATAAATTATTTACATGTGTACATTCAATTCAAAATTGCTGATACACATTTATATTTTTTTATTTCGATTAACACTCCAATTACACATGCATGCCAACTTATTCATTTATGCTTATTTTTTTATTTATATTTTTAACATTCGAAAAATACGTGTTCGTAAAGTATATACATACATAAATACCGTTATTTGTACTCCGTGGACAAATTAATTTTGCATTTCTGAAAAATTGCTAGATACATGCTTACATGCATACATGTATATCCGATTTTTATTGGATGAATTCTTTCTTTTTTTTTTTTTTTTTTTTTTTTTGTATAATTTGTATTGAAAACAGAGGAACAGATTATAATTTGCATTAGGGGCGCCCATTTTTTAAATTTTTTCTAGTTTTCTCTCATAAACATATTTCAGTACTAAGGGACAGTTTAACATAAAAAATAGTTCGATTATTTTTTAATGTTATTTACTTAAAAAAAAAAAAAAATACCCATACATTTGCAATATTATTGTACAATAATGGATAGTGGATTGGCTGTCTGGCATTGCAAAAAGTCCGAACAGTTCCTTTTAGGGAATCGGTCAGTGGAACTACATAGTTCCTGAATAACACAGCTCTAGAGCTTACCAGGTCAGATACCGTTTAAAATTTTCTTCTTATAAAAAACTTTTTATCAACAAACAATATTCCTTAAAAACTTTTTATCGGATTGTCAAGAAACGGCGCTAACGTCACGGCTTTTAATGTTGGTAAGCATAAAAACTTTACTGCATTCTCTTTTCCCTTCTCTCCTAAAATCTCAAGACTTGACGGCTTAAACTTGAACAGTGAGAACCAGCATTTAGCTATTTTTGGGTGGGTATTTAAAAAAAATTATATTTTGGCCATAACTTTTTTGTATACGCAGTTTTCAGAAAATATGTTCTCCTTAAGATTTCCGATCTTTTGATATATTAGACGTACATATGTAGGTCATAAAATTTTAGTTTTAATAAAAATGTTGATGCTTTTTAGCCCATTTTTGGAGTATTTTGCTAATAACTTAACCATTTTTTAATCGATTTGGCAGATTTATATACCGACGACTTAAAAAAGAAATTTACCATTTACTTAGGTTATAAAACTTGGACGCGGGAATATCTATGGTTCCCGAAAATGTATGTTTATTTTGGGCATAACTCTTCCATTTCTGAAAAAGATTATTCGGAAAATATATTCTGCTAAAAATCAGAAAATATGTTCTCCTAAAGATTTCCGATATTTTGATATATAAAACGTGTCCATAGGTCATACTAGAGCCCTAAAATTAAATTTTAATTTTTTAAGTATTTCCAATAAAGTCTTTGTACGGGAGGTACTCCGCATACTTTTCCAATCAAGACCATATTTTGTGGGATGCTGTGCATTCATAACCTATATGTTTGTATGTACCTAATTTGGGATCTTTAGCTCGTTTCGTTCTCCAGGTATACAGAAATATATAATGTCTTTGTATGGGAAGTGCCACACCCACTTCTCCAATCCTGCCCTTTTTTTGATACCCAAGTTGTTTGTACCAAATTTGAAAGCCCTGACTCTTCCCGTTCTCCAGATATGTACACAGAAAAAGGAGTAAAAAACAACAGCATGTGATTTATGGGAAAAATTAGAGGTAGTCGTGGTTTTTGCTCATATCACAGCCATTTATGGACCTATCTGACATAATGTGACATAAATATATACTGACCAAGTCGCTATCATAACTGGGGTGCTCGAAAAACCCATTACAACAGACAGACAACCGGATTTGAACTTCTCACAAGGAGCCAGAATATATATACTTTAAAGGGTCTTAGATCAATATTGTAGAAATTACAACCGGAATGACAAAGTTATATGTACCCTTTTACCTTCGGTGAAGTGTATAATAAAATGAGTCTTTTTTTTTAAAGATTTTAGTATTTTGGTCACATAAAGTTTAATAACAAAACCTGATGAATTTTATTTAAATAAAAAAATTATAGATACAAAAAAGTTTAATGCAACGTGAAGCAGTGATGCAAAACGTAGCACAATTGTTTTGAATGTTTGATGGCACTGTGGAAATCTATTATGGCCCTTTCAGGTCCAAATTCAACTAACTACTTCTAATTGATCAATACATTTTCAATATATATTCTCACTTTATCGAACACTAATTTTATTTAAGACATTGTTTTGTTTGTTTAGGACCAAATAAACCGCACAAACGGTGTTATCTATAATATGATAAAAAAAAAAAATAAAAATGTTTGTGCGAAAATCAAAAATTTCAAATATTTACAAAAACATCCTGTTGTCATTGTGAAACCGCTATTACAAAAATAGTTTGGCCCTATCAAAGGTATTTTGGCCCTTTTAAATCATTTTGGCCCAAAACAAAAAAACTCAAAATGCATCACTGACGTGAAGTATGAGGGACTCGAAACCGTATACTCACAGAAAGTTATCTGCGACACTCACCACAGAACAAAAAAACTACAACAACAAACTATTTTAGTTGTTTGCAGGGCTACCGTTGTCAATTATTAAAAAGTGGCACAAAGGGCGATTTTATAATTTTTGACATTTTCTGAGTCAATTAAAAAATTAGTTGCTTGATATTATATTATATGCATTTGTATTTATTTATGTATACATTTTCTAAAAAACTGTATTTTATCCATGTCAATGTTTCAAAACAATAAAAAGGCAATGTTGCCAAACGAAGAATAATTTGTTTAGTGCTTTTAATGTTATGACGACGACGGCAGACTAGATCTCTTCGTCATTTTAACCAAAAAGATCAAATTGCGATTTTTTTCGACGAGCAATAACCTTGCATGTTTGTGCGAAATTGAAGGAAAAATTTTAAGCAGTGTAACCATTTTAGCATTTCTGCAGCTTAATTCAGCACTAAAAACTTTAATTTAGCTGAAAAATTGTCATTTGGCACTTTTTTTAAGCTTTTTTAAAAAATGTGTGAATTTTCTTTTGATTGATTTTAAAAGTTGGGAGGAATAATGTTAGCGATTAACCCCCATATTCATAAATTTTTTTTCGATTAATAAAAGGTTTATTAATCAAATTTTCATAGAAAATTCGTTTTATAAACCTGCTATAAGCCTTAAATATTTTTTATGAATATGGGGTTAAAACTTTTACCCATGTAAGAAAAAGAAAATCTATAATAATTTCTTGATTTTAACTTATTTCGCTCGTATTTAGTAAAAATTTTTTAAATAAAGAAACAAGCCATATTTTTTGGTTATTTAGTAAATAATTCTTTCCGTAAAACCCATGCGATTTTTTCAAAAATAATAAAAAAAAAAAATTAAAAATAACATGACAGCACTGTTGGGACAACAAGCGTCCATTTTTAAAATTAACTGCCAATTTCACGATATCGAAAGAACGCTTTTTTCGCACAAATACATATGAAACAAAACAACGTTTTAAAAATTTGTATTTGTTTTCAATGTAGATGTGTAAAAGAAAGGTTCTTTCATATTTAGTGAAATAGGCAATTAATTAAATCTTAAAATTGTTTTTTAATATATAAAAAAAATTTAAAAAAATTATTTTTTGTAAAATTGAGGCATTGGGTAACTGGGCAACCGTTTAGACAACTCGACTACGAGCGCTGGTGTTAAAAAAGCATTAAAGCGGAAATTTAAGCAACTAGATGTTCAATATGTATACATATTAGGGAGCCAATCGGGACTGTTTTTTGAAAATCCCGGGATTTCGGGATTCGGGATTTCCCATTTGGCTTCCCTAATACATATATGGGGTATTCACAAGGTGTGCTATCATGGTTTATTGTCATAATGTTCTAACATTTTACAATGGTTTAAAAATATTGTTGTTGGTTTGTAAACAAAAAGTGTCTTAAATAAATAGAACGTTGCTTGCTATGTTTATTGTGCTGTCGTAATTAATAGCACATTAAATTATGAGGGGTTGCTCACAACAGTCGTATTTTTTCATATTATTATTTTAAGACATATGACTTTATGACACCTTGTGAATCCCCCAATAGACAAAATATTTACATAAAATTGTATGTATTGCTATTCGAAAAAATCAACACGTTAAAATAAAAAAAAATTTAAAAAACAATCACAAGGGATTTTATGCAAAAAATTAGATGCAGTCGTGGTGTTTTGGTCATATCTCAGCCATTCGTGGACCGATCATGCTGAATTTCAATATCAAGTAATGGTGGACTATATGTGACATAATCGTAAAACAACCTAGCCCCTATAATATCTGGGGTCTTCGGAAAACACATATCAAACGTAAGACAGACAGACGGACATTGTTAAATCAACTTCACTCTTCATAAGGACCCATAGTATATATACTTTATAGGGTCTTAGATCAATATTGTAGAAATTAGAAACGGAATGATAATCTTATACCCTTTTCCACACTTAATAAAGTATATGCACCTGCGGAGACTATGCGGGCTGTCCTTTTCTTTTGTATGTAGTTTTTTATGTCTGATATATGTCAAATCTATATACATAACTACTTACAAAAAGGGTCACCTAGACTCCTAGCGATGCTACCTTGTGTAAATGTACCTGGATAAGACCCTTTTCAAATTTATTTTGTGCCCGTTTGGTTTACTTTTGTCGTTTCTTTTTTCAAATTTATTTTGCGTTTTTACTCAACTAGCATAGACTGTTTGTTAGACAATTAAGTTTAATTAATATACTACTCTAAAAAAAATCATCTGATGATTATCTGACCATCTAAATTTTTTTTATTACTTTTTATACATTTTCTGGCACGCTCGTGTTTTAATCAAAGAATGAAAATTTTGCGACTTTCTGTATGAGTCATATAACAATTACTGCGCTATGTACCTTAATAAGACCGTTTTTAAGACATGAAAATTCTATTTGCAATAGAATTTCATTAAAACAAACCGATCTGCCAAATAAGATTTACAACAGGTTGGTTTTGAATTCAACATCTTAAGGCTTGTTCGTATAAATTGTATGAAAATTAGAAGTTTTGACATAAAAAAGACGATTGATGCTCTTATTTAGGGAACTCAGTTATACGGCTGAGTTTTTTTACGAGTTGCAAGATAATCCCTACACGAGTCTCATACGATTCTTGACACGCTTTCTGAAAGACTCATTAGATAATCTTTACACACATCTCAAGCGATTCCCTCTACGATCATAGCTGCCAGATTTGACGATTTATCGTCATTTTGACGATTTTTGGGTATAAAAATGGTCTATTGACGATAGGACGATTTATACCCTAAATTTGACGATTTTTCATATGACAAATTTGGTTCAAACTTACAAACGGTTTTAATATAATTTCACATTTTATTTAAGCTTCTTAGATAATTTGAGTTTTTTGCATTATTTGATTGGCAGTAATTTTCATGTTTTAGCTGTTCATCATATAATATACAATTTTTTTCGCACGATGCATATTTTTAAAAGTTCTATTTGATCAGTTAGCACTGCTTTTTTACAGCCATTTTAAAACCACTCTTTTTAGTCTGCGTTCATATTATGAAACTTTTCTTCCAGAAAGTCTGATTTAATTGCTGTTTACCAGACTTAAGTTCTTAAGCAGGATTTTCGAAATAGGAATTGGATATTTCTTGGCTTTAGTTTATGTTCTTATATTTCTTATGAATGCCAATACTCTTGATAAATTGGTTGTGTAACTTCAATAATAAGTTTCTAAACGACAATTTTTATTTAATTTCAAAAACAGGCAGAATGTATTATTAAAATTTCATTAGCAACGGAAACTAAAAATAGCAATTAATTTTCAAAACTTATTTAAAGTTAGTGGTTGTTTACAATGACGATTTTTGTGACGATTTAGCTTAGTCAATTTGATGATTTTGACGATTTTTTCCTCGAAATTTGACGATTTTCGACCAATTTTATCTGGCAGCTATGTCTACGATTAATATAAGCGTATTTCGCTGTGTTGTAGAAGTATCTCGCAGATGAATCAGCTTGTGTAACAGTTTCTCCCTTGCGAGGAATCTCCTACAATTAAAAAAAAAAACACTCGTTGACGATCAAAAACGCTCTTCATGATATTCCCAGTAGACTCTTACACGATTGAATATGCAAGCTGGGTATGTACTAGGGTATCGGGCTTTTGCTTCAATCGCTCGATTTATTAACCGATGTTTTGGTTTAATCGGTTAATAATCGGTTAATTTTGTAATTGATCGGTTAACCGATTGATGAAGTTTTTTTTTTATAAATTAAGTCATTTCAATAAATAAAAATGCATAACTATTTATTATTTGGCGTTTCTTAGTAAAAAAAAGCAATAACACACCAAACATAGCAATTCTTCAACTCAAACGATCAAACAAATAAATAATTCAAATATGTAATACATATTTTTTAAGTAATACATAAATATTATGTGTTGATTAAAAAAACTGTAAGATAATCTTGTTAGTTATTTCAATAGCTTAAGATTTTAAAAAATAATCTTTTACAAAAATAATTTGGTTTAAATGTTTGGGATTAAAGCGAATATTTTCTTTAATTTTGATACAGCTTGACTTGGAAAAAAATCTTTCAATGGAAGCAACCCATAACACAAAATATCTACGTTCCCACGACAATCGCTTCTACGCACCGGAACGACTCGGAGTTCAACAAAAACCGATCAAGGATTGTAACTCAGCAACATCTGCTCTTCAGATCTCGCTACTACACAACAACAACAACATAATATCTAATTTCTCGGTGCTTTTCCTGGATTTCTCCATTATTACATTGGAGTCGTGCTTAATTTTTTTTTAAATTTTTAACTCTTCTATATGTTTCGGTTAATTCTGTTAAAAGAGCGATATTAGAAAATATGAGGAGAAACAAATAGCTAAATACATACATATAAAAAGTACGTGAAACAACAAGCTGTTGACAGCAAACACATATTTAAAATGAAGATCACTGAACACCTTCTTTGTTTGTATGAACAATTATTTTCTAAACACATACCTTTTTTATAGGTATGAGACGAAACAAATAATTAAAAACCCAAAAAAATATGTTATAATCAAGGCCCGGATTTTTATGCAAATGCATATTTGTTGTCGTCAGTCTGAGATCAACATAAACTAAATATCTTTGCGAATCATGGAATTTGAAGTAAAATGGCATCGATTTGTTTGTGCATATTTTTGCATATTTTGCTTTAAATGCATATTTTTGCATATATTGCTGACATTGCATATTTTTGTTGCATATTTTGAAAAGCAAAACTTGTTTTGTTTGTTTTATCCTGCGATACAACGTGTTGCAGAGGAGATAAGATGCAACTGCGATTATATTGATTTATTGATTTCTTATGGGAAAGAGAAGTATCCTGATTTATTTGTTCCTCCATAGCCTATAACAACCAGGTGGGAAACGTGGTTGAAAGCAGTTATTTATTATGCTGAACATTTTGAGCAATTCAAGGATGTGGTGGAAGAATTTAACGATGGTGATGCAGTTTTATTAAAAAAGCAAATTTATCAAATATAAAAAGCTCAGATAATGATTGTATCGTTAAATTGTGGGTTTATCTCTGAGACTATTGTGAAATTAGCGAAATCTAATCCATTGAGAAAGCAAATTAAATTAATTGACAATGCCATAAATAAAATGTATGCAGTAGGGGTAACTTGAGTAAACCAATTCGTATCAAGCTTGATGAAGTTTTTAGAAAAAATAAGGATTCAAAACAATAAAACAAACTGCTGGCATATTTCATTTAAATTTTTACGAAAACAGCGTACTGGAAAATAAATATTGCACAAAGGAACTAGCAGCATTAAATCATGTACCGATCACTTCCGTCGCGTTTAACGGTAATTTTCAATGCTTAAAAGCTTTTTGAAGCCGAGCTAAGCTGCCTTTACTTTACATTTGAAAATATTAAAATAAAATTATTTATTTATAAATTTTTTTATTTTTTCTTATTGTTTAATTCATTTTATATGTATACAGAAAAAATTATTAAATTTCTCCAATCACCAAATTTATTCCAAATTCATAATATCAAGAAAACAAGTTGTTGATTTTGCACCTATTACCAAAATGATTTAATTGATTACTAAAAATGTTAAAATTTTGAAAGAATATTTTCAATAAATGATACTTTTAATTAAAAAAGTGATCAAAAAACTTTGCCATTTCAAACAATGTGTTAATTTATTTCAATAAATATTGACAATTCCCAACAACAATTCTACATGTTTAAATTATTTTATTTTAAACGAAGAAAGTCAATTAAGATTTTTTGTTATTTAATTAAAATTTTAATTGAAAATTTATTTCAAAACAACTAAAATGTTAATTAATTCAAAATTAAATTTTTAATTTTCTTTCAACTAAAAAAATAATTAATTCAATTATGACATTAATTAAATTTAAATACTTTTTAAACCATTTTTTTAATTGAAAAAACACTTTTTTCTCAAAACGTCAATCTAACAAGTGACTTAATTTATAGGATTATTTTGCTTGTGGAATTTCTTTATATTTTTGTGCTTCACTTTAATTTTACTTCTACTTTTGTGTTTATTGTAACGTACTTTCGTTTATAAGACTGAATTTTTACGTTTTTATCTTATTTTTGTTTTCCTTCTTGTTATTTAAATATTTTTTTTTAACATTAATAAAGGTGTTAAAAAAAATTCAAGTGCATATTTTTCCAATTTTTAGCGCATATTTATCTATTTGTATTGCATGTTTTATGCGCATAAAACTTTATTTAAACTGCATAAAAATCCGGTCCCTGGTTATAATACTACAAAGAATCTAAAATTTTGTTGCATCGGGTAATCTACTGAAATTAACCGCTTTAATCGTTAATCGAAAATAGCTACTTTTAAATTAACCGATCAGTTAATCGGTAGTAATTAATCGGTTAGCCGATTAACGGTTAACCGAATGAATACCCCAGTATGTACATATGTTTGTATTTTTATCGCATCCCAGCTAGCATTTTCAATCGTCTAGGAGTCTACTGGGAATAGGGTTGCCATTCGTACTGTTTTTATCAGTACATCTACTGTTTTTTGTTTAAAGTACTGATTTATGCATTACAAGCAAATCAGTTCGCAAATGTACTGATTTTTTCATTAATGTGCTGTTTTAGTACTGTTATTATATATTAATTGGGCTCAGTATGTTGTTTTTCATATTGTCTAATTGCGATACAAATATTAATATAGATGGCCTTATCGATGAGTTATTAACATTAAAAATTTTTGCCGAGTCTGTACGAAAAAAGAAGACAGTAGAAGAAAAATGGAAAGTGTTTCTAAATGGTGGTGCGTTTACGAATTTGAGGAAATGTGTAATTTTATTTCTTTCATTACATATTCAAACGCTTTTACAGAACGAGTCTTTAGTTTTCAAAGTGGCGAAAAGGGAGAAGCGGGAACCTAATAAAAAACCTAGAAAGTGAGTGCAGATATAGACAAACTTTGGTTATTGTTGTAATGAGTTTTACAATTTCTTGAAGACAGAAAAGAAATTGTGGACAACGTAGAAAAAGACCATAAATATTCTTAACTTGTAACATTATAAATATTTATGTCCATACACATGTAAATATATTATTTATAAAAATCTATATCTAGATCGTCTGAAAAACGATTGTGCCTTTTACAATAATTACACTTATTAATAGTAATTAGTTGTAAATCACTTTTAAATAATTTTTTTAAATTATTTTGAAGATAAATCCATAACAAGCTTCGTTATTTCAAGTGCTTAATTTGTTTTTTAACATTGTTGTCCTTATATCTGTAGCTTGGTGCTAAAAAGGCCAATGTCAAATAATTAATTTTAGAGTTAATTTAAATTTTAATTTTTTATAGAAGAGTTATAAGTAAAATTGGCTCAAAAGCCTTTTGAAGCAGTTCTCGGTTAAATTAGACATTGGCTGTTTTCGCAAAATAAGAGGTTCAGCATGACCTTTTAATTCCAAAATGAAATTATTTATGCTGGTAGATGTAGCAAAAAACTACTTTTATTTAATTTAATGTTAACCTATATTCAAAAAATATAATAGAATAAAGTAAATACAATTTTAGTTCCCATGTTGGTCAAGTTTTTTTCGTCAAATATTTGCTAGGTGTGACCCTAGTTTAAGAAAGAGCTAATGCAAAAATTAACTCGAAACAGCAAAATATTGACATTGGCGCTTTTAATACCAAGTTTCAGACATGTTTCTTTGAAAAATATTAAACCAAGTAGCTAATAAGAAATTATGAATCGAATTTTGAACAACTTGTGTTTAAGATTTTTTTTATTATTCACTTAGTATTCCCGCTAAAAATATATACGAAATTGAATTATTGTTTTGAAAAAATTCGGTTTTATCTATTATTAGAACGTATTCAAGTTTTGTTTTAAAAAAGATTATAGCTTTTTATGTCAATAATATGCAATTTTATACTAAAAAAATAAATGTACTGTTTTTTATGCAATTGTACTGATTTTTTTTCTCTTATGTACCGATTTCTCTGATTTAAAAACTGGCAACCCTAACTGGGAATCTCATGACGAGTGTTTTTGATCGTCGACGAGCTCATTTTTTAATTGTAGACGGTTCCTCGCACGGGAGAAACTGTTACACGTGCTGATTCGTATGAGAGATTCTTCCATAAGACAGCAAACGACTCTTATATTTATCCTAAAGGGAATCGTTAATGATGTATGTAGAGATTATCTAACGATTATTTCAAAAAACATGCCAAGGGTCATATGAGACTCACGTAGGGATTATTTTACAACTCGTCAAGGCGAATTTATGTATACGGTGGTGTCGATACTACAACAAGTAACAACACCAAAAACACATCAATGTATTTTTTTGTTGCTTTCGTTGATCGATACGTCAAAAACACAAGCAACTTTTGACATTTCTCTCTCTAAGTAAGAATCAAAAGTAGCCCAGCTGTGCTTTCAACGCCACATGATAAATGAATTCGCCTTGCAACTCGTGAAATGCTCAGCCGTATAACTGACCTACCTAAATAATGGAATCAAGCAGTGTGGCCATGTATCTTTTTTTCTTCCCCCCAAAAAAATTTTAAACCCCACAAATTTTACGCATTTTGAAACAAATCCCCCTAAATGTAAAAGTTTAGTAATAATTTAATTCAAATTAATTTAACTTGACTAAGTTTAAATTTACGTACTAATATCTTTACCTAAATAAAGCAAAAATCTAAAGTTTTTTTAAATTTTACTGAAATTACCTCAAATCTATATAAGTTTCTTGAATATTTTTTAATAATATATCTTAAAACCAAATTAAAAAGAGTTTAATAAAAGAATGTAACATACGGTTGTGTCCGAAGCTAAAATGCCTAACCCAACAAAATAAAAAGTAGAGTAAATTAGTGATGTTTGAAAAATTGATTTTCAAGATTAAGGCGGCTTCAAAAAGGAAGTTGCCGAACAGGCGAAAGGTAGTAATTCATATTACAGCAATATGTATATATATATATATATATAAAGGCCTAATTGTGTTATGAATGTTTTCCTATTGTCTGGTTAGTAGCTTCTGAAAGTAATCACATAAGATGCAATCCCTTTAGCGATTTTTCATATTTTTTATGGAAATTTTTTTTAATAATAGAAGAACAAAATAATTTTAAAATTAGATAGTAATATAACAAAACTGAAAATTTATCGAAAAGTGGAGTTATGCCTTTAAGCTTCTGACACATCCATTAGTACATTAATTCGCTCTTAAAACGCTTTCATTTAATGTATTTTCAAAAAGTTTTACTTTGTAAATTTTACTATTTTTAATATAATAATCACAAGGTGTCATAAAGTAATATGTCTTAAAATAATAACATGAAAAAATACGACTGTTGTGAGCAACCCCTCATAATTTAATGTGCAATTTATTACGACAGCACAATAAACATAGCATGCAACGTTCTATTTATTTAAGACACTTTTTGTTTACAAACCAACAACAATATTTTTAAACCATTGTAAAATGTTAAAACATTATGACAATAAACCATGATAGCACACCTTGTGAATACCCCAGATGAATCTAAAAAGAACTGGTACTTGAATTAGTAAGAAATATTTTTAAAATGTTCATAATAAATTATCTACCTCAAGGACAATCTCAAGGTATTTTAGTTATTTTATTCAAAAACGGTAATTTAGCTATTTCTCCCGTGAAAACGAGCGATTTTCAAACGAATATAACGAGAATCTAGCGATTTTTGCTCAACCAAAAACAAGCTGTAAAATAAAGTACTACATAGTAATTGTTTTGTACAGACAAATAAATAGTAAAACCCCCTAAAAACACCCTAAAAATAAATTTTTGCCCCCTAAATTTTCCCGCTAAGAATTTGTACCCCCTAAATTTGCCCCTAAATGAAATAAAAACCCCTAAATCTAGGGGGAAACCCCCCAACCTAGACACTGTGGCATCAAGCGTGTTTTTCATGTCAAAACTTCTAGTTTTCATACAATTTATGTATATCAAACAAACCTTGAGGTCGCGAAATCAACACCATCCTGTCGGAAAATCTTATTTTACAGATCCTTAGGTCGGTTTGTTTTATTGAAATTGTGTTGGCAATTGAATTTTTATATTTCAGAAACGCTCTTATTTAGGTAGCTCAGTAATTCTTATATGACTCTTACAGAGAGTCGCAAAAGGTTCATTCCAAGACTAAAAAACGAGCGTGTCAAAAATATATAAAAAAGTAATAAATAAAAAAAAATTTTGATGTTTTTGTTTTTGTAACTCGTCAGATAATCATCAGAAGACTCTTTTAGGAGTTGAAAATTGGACATAATCGTCTAATAAATAGCCTATGCTAGCTGGGATGTACATATGTATACATCCATACATACATCCCAGTATGGTTACATTTGTTACATTGCTCATAACTCTTAACAGAGCGTTTACATTTGGCAGTACTGGCAAGACAGTAAGAAAATAAATATTAGTTGCCAAAAAACACTAATTGCTGTATTCGTGACGTAGGTGTCCAGACAGTAGTTAAAACAGTTAACTTTAAAAAAAAATGTCTAACGTGAATATCGCAGTTCAAATTCTAGCTAAACGTGTTTTATATGAACTTAATAAATTAAAAATAGCACTTAAAAACTATTTCTTGTGAACATAGATAACACTTAAGTAAAACATACAAAACCAACGCATAATTTATAGATTTTCTTTAAATTGTTGGGTTTTTTTTTACTTTTGCGAACAAAACTTCAAAATACTGTCAGCAAATGTCAAATCACTGTCCATTTTTGCAAAACAGTAGACAAGACAGTTGGAGAAGTGTACATGTATTAGTGAAAAAGTTTGGATGTATTGCAACTGTCTTGCCAGTACTGGCAAATGTAAACACCGTGTAAAAGCCATATGCTATTTTTTGCCAAATGTTTATATTTGTTTGTCCTTGGCACCATTGCTCAAAAATTTTAAAAAGCAATATGTATTTTTATTTAATTTTTATACATCCATTTTCCAATGCGTGTATGAAACAAAAAAATATTTTTTTTACTTTAATTGGTCACGATAACCAAAATAAAATTTATGCAGCGATAATTGTGTAAAGTTCCAAAATGCAAATAAAGTGAATTTTTCGTAACCTTTTTTTGTCATAAAAAAAAGTTATTATTTTCAGTTCATGACGCTAACAGTATTTATATATGAGAATTTAAGAATGTATGTATGGTTAAATCTTATTTTTAAATTTTATACAATAATTGTGGACTTGAAACTTACACAGGCTGTACGTGTTTATATCTTCTTTTTAAATTTACATTTTTACACGTTTATCGTTTTATATTCTAAGTTACTACGCTTTCGGTTAATAAATGAACTTGTTGTCTTGTTAATATGTATCACTGAAATAAGGAATAAAAATATTTATTTGATATACATCACGTATGTACATTAACTATTCAAGGCATAATTCAAAATAATACTTATGGAGAAAAAACGTAACTTTTTGAAATAAAAACGCAGATTTTTTATTTTTCCCATGCCAACACTGATGTATGTATGTATAACAAATTTGCAAAAGAAGAAGACAAAAAACGATACAGGTAGCGGCAAAATTGCAGCTGACTAAAATACTGTGGTTCTTGAATTGTTGGTGTTTCATATTTTAAAGATCACTTACACTGCATTTGTTTTGATTCTATTTATTAAAAAACATAATATAAAAATACCAATACATATATATATGAACTTTAATTCAACTCATAGTTCATCCATTTGCTTTATTTAATGTACTTAATTTTTATAATTTGCTATGAACTAAGCTGAATGAAGATTATTATTTTACAATTTACAACTATATTTATGTAAACTACTTTAATTTCAGAAAACTATTTTTTTTTTAGAAAAAAACTTAAAAACTTTTTTGCATCTCAAAAAACTTGCAAAAAAGATAAATCTTACGATATGACAACACTGGTTGTAGTACACCAGAAACACAGCAATGAATTTTTTGGTGCACAAGCAACTTTTGAGTCTTTAACTCTGAAGCCACACGATCAAGTTGTTCTTGATAGTCTTTTTCATATACAGTTTGTCAAAATTTAAATCTGTGACGTAGGCTGCACGCAAACTTGAAGAAATTTACTTTCAAGATGTCATCAAGAAAACAACTAATAAAGACAAACGAAATATTGTCTCACCAAACTTGTAATCAGCTGTTTTCTTGAACGTAAATTGATACACACAATTGAAAGAGAATTTTAAAGGCAAGCTCGCTTCAATTGTTAAAAGTATGAGTGTATTGGTAAAAAAGTGTGAGTGGATTAAAACTTAATAGACAAAACTTGAGCATGTAACTCTCAAGTAACATAAACTGTTTGTCAAAATTTATAATTGAAAGCTGTGACGTAGGCTTCACGCAATTTTAAGCAATTTACTTTCGATATGTAATCAAGAGAATAATTTATAAAGACAAACGAAAAAATTGCTCACTTAACTTCTAATCAGTTGTTAAATTGAACATAAAATTGCCAAACAAATAGAAAGGTAAAATTGAAAGCAATCTCGTTCTTAATTTAAAAAGTGTGAGTGTGTTAGTAAAAAAGTGAGAGCGAGAGCAAATTGAAAGGAATTGAAATACAAAACATGATCATGTGGCCTCCAAGTAAGTAAGAAAAAAAGGAGCACAGTTGTGCTTTCAACGCAACCTGAAAAATGAATTCGCCTTGCCGGCACCTGTAATAAATGTTGCGGAGACGTAAACGTTGCGGTCGTCTCGATTGGTTGGTAATTACTAAAAATTCGTTAAAATTTATCTTATAAATGTTAGCTTTAGCTATTTGTGCGTTTTGCATAAAAATGTGTCGTGTACTTCGAATATATGTTCGCTTTATCAATAAACAAACACAAAATTATTTATCTGCTGATGCGTAAAAACGGAGAAAGAAGGAGCTTATCTATAAAAGCTTGGTAAAGAAAGCGGAACAACAGATTAGCACGCTATAAGAGTAACGAAACATTAAGAGTTGCAAAAATGGCTCAATGTCATTTTAAGTCATCGTCAAGACTTGCAATTTTTGATGCTGCATTTCTTAAAATTCTGCTTTGAAATTGCATTAGAGTTCATATTATGAAATTTTTCTTTTGTCTTTGCTCTTAATATATAAATTCAAATACACCAACAGCCAACTTCAAGTTAAAAAGTATGAAAATAACAAAATAAAACAGAATTGCAGAGTACATGAAACTGAGTACCCATTCTTCTCATCCCCCTCACCCATAAACTCAAGAATTGCTGCAACAAAAATTTTAATTTTGACATTTACATTAATTTATCATATTAATATAATACAACAAATTGTTCGTAACAGTTATATTTAGCAGAAAATAGTACTTTGCACTTTATAACACTTTGTGAATTGGCTAATTATTATAAAAAAAGTGTTGTTTTGTTTTTCTCAGTAAAAACCTTGTAAAAAGACACAAATATGCTTGAACATTATTGTTTTAATTTTTTTAAAGAATTGTTTTTATTCTAGTAAAGTCATCGTCCAGATTTGCAATTTTTGAGTTTATTGAAGAAGATTGCGGAGGGGTTCTCAGTTTCATGTACTCTACAATTTTGTTTTGTTTTGTAATTCTCACACTTTTCAACCTTATGTTTTTTTATATATAAAATAAAAAAAAGATAAGATTAATATACAAAAAATGCAAGCCTATAATTTCTTAATCCGGACGCTAGTACAATTATTAAGCAGAATCTTAAAAATATTGACAAAACAAATATTTTTTTGGGAAATTATCAGTATTTTTTAAAATAAATATGGCAACACTGTTTACAAAAGAAAAATTTATTAACTTGGAGGCCACACGATCAATTTTTGTCTTTCAATTCCTTTCAATTTGCTCTCACTCTCATTTTTTTTCACTAATACACTCACACTTTTTAAATTGATCACGAGATTGCTCTCAATTTTAACTATCCATTTGTTTGGCAATTTTACGTTCAATTTAACAGCTGATTAGAAGTTTAGTGAGCAAAATTTTCGTTTGTCAGTATAAATTCTTTTCTTGCTGACATTTTGAAAGTAAATTGCTTAAAAATTGCGTGCAGCCTACGTCACAGCTTTCAATTTATTTAAATTTTGACAAACAGTATATGTAAAAGACTATCAACAAAAAGTTGATCGTGTAGCCGCAAGGTAAGGTAACCACAAACGAGGCAACATTTGTCGAAACATGGATATGTTTCACTAAATGTTCCTACGTGTGGGGGGATGTTTCTGGTTGAAATTCGTGCTACCTTTTTGGT
Organism: Pollenia amentaria; assembly: GCA_943735925.1. Classification (NCBI taxonomy): domain Eukaryota; kingdom Metazoa; phylum Arthropoda; class Insecta; order Diptera; family Polleniidae; genus Pollenia; species Pollenia amentaria. Next base: position 215,480,394 of record OX031009.1, on the reverse strand, counting down.
TTCTGAAATATCAAAATGTTTTAATATTCTATGTTTCCAAACACAATGTTTCATCGTGCGTAGTGATGTTGACTGTTTTTTCTTTCTCATTTTGTTGAGAGCAGTTGTTGAGTGCGGTGGTTTTGCAACTCTCGGAGAAAAAAATATGAAGAAAGTGATCGGAAAATAGCAACAATTGCATATTATTAGAATTAGAAAAAAATTATAATTGGATATAAAAATTTTCCAAATTGATGGAACTTAAAATGTGAAGGTAAAAAAACGAAAAAAATTTAATTTGGTTTTTGTTTTGTAGTAGTTTATTCACAAAACACGCAATACCGATGTTTCGTTTCTAGTGTCATCGTCTGTGGTAAAAACTGAATCATAAGTCGTAACAAATGTTTCGACAAATGTTGCCTCGTCTGTGGGTACCTTTAAATAAATACTATGCCCTACAAGAAGGCTACCGGTCATTTTACTAGTTAGATGCTAACCGATAGTTTGGCTAGTTTCTATTAGTTTATTAAGAGCAAACTGAAAAAGTGACCGAAACCTTGTGTACATGTGATATTGCATCTCTCTCTCTACCTCATAATATCTCTCTCTCTCGAACTTATCGTCGCAAGTCTTATTGATCAGCTCGCTTGTTTACAGACAAAAGAGAGCGACAGCGAATCGTTTCTTTCCTCGTCTCTCTCGCCTATAAAGTAGCAAGTTGATTAATAAGACTTGCAGTGTAAATTGGGACTAAAAATGTTTTTTTTTTGTTTTGGTTATCCATTTCAAATTTATGTACTGCATTTTTTTAAAGAAATCGGAAACTGTTTTCAAAGCAGGCAAATAAAAAACTAATATCTGTTTTACAAAGCAGATGATTTTCTTTAATTATTGATGAAACTACAAATGTGGCAACAACGAAACGAGTCCCAAAAGTTTGCCCATTTGCACAAATGCCAATTTTAAGCGATTTCATTAAAACCCTTATTATTTGATATATGTGTTTGTACCGACATAAAATCGAATAATGAAAGAAAAATTAATACAACTTTACACACGAATGGAAAGTGTTAAATTTCTATAAAAATTTAAAGTTTAAAATAAAAATATGTTGCTTTCTTTGCATGTTTTTGAATATATTAAAATTTAACTGTTCCGACACATTACCTGCTCAAAGCATCAAATAATTTTAAACTTCAAATAATTTTAAACTTTATAATATGTAATCTTACTCTGAACTGGCCAAAAATTTGTAAGATATTATTCACTTTTCTATTAATTTGTGTTGCAAGTTTTTATTCTTTTTAATTAATAAATAAATAAATATGTTATTGAATTGCTAAATTAAATATTTAAAGTACTATTGTGATAACACTTAATTTTTCGAGTGACGATTTTTCTACTTTTTTATATCTTGACGATTTTTTTTTCAAAATTCGAAGATTAAAAATGCTTGGCAGCCATGGTAAATTCCCAACCATAACAAGCATGGTACAAATAATAAGGTGGTCCCAGAGCCCACCTGAATATTTTTTATGAACCTTACAATATGTCACAATTGATTTACAATTTTCTTTGTTTACATATAAGAATATTTATTGTTGCTAGAAATATACATATTTTTGACAATGTAGGTATAGGAATTTTCCACCAACAAAATACATGTTGTTATTACCTTATTTTAGAACTAGGGTTATCTTATTAATTGTACCATGACTCCTTAAACTCCTTAAATCCCTTTAAAAATTAAATCAAAAACAATCTGATTTCGTACGGAATGTGGATAAGTTTCTCACTTTGCTTAAGCAAATGACAGTTTCATAAAACTTAACGAAAAATTTCCTCAAGTTCAATATGGTTTAACACATACGATTTAAGGCCGGTATTCACTATCCTACATAATCGTACGATTCATTCACACGAAAATTTGACGGAATTCTATCCGAAAAAAGTGTCTGCAAAATCTGCTTTCAATGCCACACTATTTCACAAAAAAAAAAGATGCAAACTCAAATGACTCAGCTACTTTACAAGAAAATGCAACTCTGATCGCATAGAATCTATCATTTTATGAAAATTTTCATAAACATTTGCAAGTTAGTCAGAAAAAAAATCCGCCACTCAATTCATTTTTAAGCCACACTGCTATACATTATGAGCACACACGATTTTTTTTTTTACATATCGTGAGACTAAATAGGACAGTCTTTACATGTATTCGCACATTAGGTGAAACCATTACATTATGGTTAGGCCTTTAGTTCTATAAATAATAGATTTGTCATGTTTTTCGTGCTTACTATAGGTGACCGTAGACGACATGTTTTTTACATCTGACTTGTAAAATTTCTCACTGTAAAATACATACATGTCGTGTGTTACTTTTAAAACGTTGCATCTGTAAAAGTTAAACGCAAAGTCATCTGACAAAATTTCAATTAGAGCGTCTTCTGACCAGTGTTTAAATTGCTTGCTTTAAAATAGCAACAGTCGCACATTTTTGCTTTGTTTACATTTTTTGCAGCAAATTAAAAAACTGTGTGTCTAAGTGTTTACTTAACTCTTTGATAACGAGTCAGCAAAAGCAAAAAAGCAAAAGCAAAACAAAGAGAGTAAATAATTTGTTTAAACTCGCTATGTGCATGTACTCTGCTAAATCTGTCAGCAAAGAAGCCACTTAAGAAAACAAATTTTCTGTTGCTGTAAGTATTAAGTTTTTGATTGTTTTTTTTTTGCTTTTGATGCGCTTAAAGTCAGCAAGTTAACTTCTTTGCTGTTGCTGGAACTTAATATATTATGAACGAATTTGTTTCGAATTTTTTTGGTATTTTGCGTTTTTTTTTTTTAATAAATAGGTACATACATACATAAATGTTTTTTACTTACATAGATTTTGACAACGTGTTTCCTAAATTTTTTTCCGTGTTTTTGTTTTTGGTAACAGAATCGCACGCAATATTCCCTTCGTTTGAAAATTCGTTTTCTTTAATTTTGTGCACTTTAATTATATGAGTTTTAAGATTAAAAACTCTATCACTTTTTAACATATATGAACAAAGTTTACACACAGCTTGGTCATTATCAAATTCAAAATATTTTTCAATCATTCTTCGATTTACACGCGGCGCCATAATTTTTAGTTCTTACCGTCAAACACTTTTTCAAAACTAACGCCTGCAACAGCAAGCAACAGCAATGAAGTCAAAAACAGCAAAGAAGTTAATACTCGCTGAATTTAAGCACATCAATTTACAGTTAAGCCAAAGCAAAAAAAAAAATAAACAAAAACTTATAACTTACAGCAACAGCAATTTTTTTTTTCAAGTGGTTGCTTGGCTGGCTTTTTAAGCTGAGAACATAAACATGGTGAGAATAAATAAATTATTTACTCTCACTTTTTCTGCGTTTGCTTTTGCTTTTTGCTTTTACTGTGTTCTTTTTCTTAAGTTAAGTTAAGCAATTACAAAAACATTAAAAATAGTCAAGCATTTTTAAACACTGCTTCTGACAAACCATCTGACACCAGCTGTATCAGAAATCTATGCCGGGAAATAACCGGCAGCGGCGGTGCACTTTTGACGGAATCATTAGCCGGCTGAAGTTAATATTTTACAATACCGATGTTGTATGATAATTTCACCATTGAATATTAAAAAAACGTTTAATTTTAATATCCTAAATTGGTTGAATTTAAAGATAACGTTAAGATGGCTGAACTCTTTTACGGCGCAAATAAAAATTTTTGTGGCGCCAGCACGATATTTTGAAACCGAGAACTACTTTGGTTTCTGCAATAACTATAAGAAAAACAGAGACGATGTCAGCAGCAAATTGCATGTAAATACTTGTGTGACCAAATATTATAAATCTTATGTAAAACAGCAATTTATACAGACATGTACAATTACATGTAACTTGAAAAGTTGACAAGTCAGATGTAAAAAACATGTCGTGTACATTAGAGATGAGCGATATTTCTGTACCTGTGATTTAATCACTGTTACTGAAAAATCACGAATCACAGTTGTGACCAAATTTGTCAAGTAACAGGTACTTTGTAACGTTGCCTTTACACATGCAAGTAGTGGCATGCCACTGTTCTATACATATTATCAACGAAAAAGTGTTCGAAATAGTCGAATCTCATGCCATTTGCTTTTCTGTTTACACATGCCACTGCCAGTTCATTTTCAAAATGTCGTCAAAGCGTCAACTTGAGATAATTTGTTTACTTCTCAAATTAAAAAAAAGTACCAGAAAACAAAAAGGAGTTACCGTCTTCATCACATAGTTTTAGTTTTGGGGAATAGTTTACATTTATTTATATTAGCATTATTTTAGCAAAATTAATGCTCTATAATTAACAAACTTGCTTTTTTTAATGGGCGTTTCAAAAAATGAATGATAATAATTCATTTAACAGTTAAAACTTTAATTAAAATTCGACAATAATCCAGTAAATTTGCATTATATGGTTAACAGGATAACTTTGCTAATCGTTTTGACATTTAGTGGCATGCAAGTGCCAATTTTCCACTCGCATGCAATTTTTGTTGCCACTGGAGCTGCCATTGCGAAAAATGTGGGTGTATTAGTAAAAACTTGTGATTGTGTTGAGTTTTTCGAACTGGCAGTGGCATGTGTAAATGCTAGGTAAGTCGTTTTTTTTTTTGTATTTTGTTACATAGAATTTTTTATGCCAAAATTCATTTGTTCAAGTATGTATGTATATGAAAGTAAACAGATTTGAATGCTCTTAAAATTTGTTGTTGTTTCTTTGTAAAGTGCTTACAAAAGCTCTTGCAAAAGCTCGCGCATTGTACATATAGCTTGGCCGCAATTGCTTTACAAGAACAGAAAACTGATAAACCGTGATCACAATCACAGTTTAAAGGAGCAGTGATTTTTAAATCACATTCACTAATCACGATGATCTTTAAAAATCACGGGATCGCTCATCTCTAGTGTACATGCACCTTAAATCAGAGATGTCCTAAAAGAATAACTAAGCCATGGTCTAATGCAGGGTTACCGCTACGAATTTTTGAAAAGTCGCACAAATGGTCGTTCCATATAAATAAAGTCGCACAAAAAAGTCGTTTGAGAAAATAAAAGTCGAACATCTTTTTTTAACATTTTTTTTTTTATTAATAAAAAGCATAACAAAACAAAAAAAAGTTTAACAAAACGGTCAGTTTCACTTTTTAGTTTTCAGAAGCCTCTTTTGCATAAGGGTTTCATGATATCGCTTAAAAGTGAAGCTCGCAAATGAACAGTCAAAATTTGTATGAGAATTCAATAACACAAACTTCGTAAATTTGCCTAACAATTAAGCTTTTCAATTGTTCATTTACACAATTTTTTATTTATTATTTTATTTTTATGATAACCGTCGTTATAAATGAAAAATTCAACAATTAAAACAACAAATTCTTGGAATAATCTGAGCAAATTTGTTTTTTGGCTTTATCTAGATATTTTAAGCACGAATTTTATTTATATACACAAATTTCAACTTTATTTTAATTTATTATTTAATTTATTTTTGTATTGGCGTTTCTTAAATTAATTGTAAAAAGTTACACACTAGTTAAAAAGGCGGTTCTTGAAATGAGTCTCGCAAGTTTGTCCATGAAACCCCTTATTATTACTGTGTTTTTTTTTTTGTTTTTCCATGTCTCTAAAGATGATTGTTTTGGTTCACCAAAAGCTGTTTACAAGCACTACAAAAAGGCCGCTTTGACTCTATGTTTTATTTTTTTAAGTTAAAACAAAATATTCTCATGTTCGTACATACCTGTCCATGTTTTACGAAAACTTTATCTTTCATTGACTCGGTGGCTAAAAATAATTTTGTAAAATAAACACGGCAATTTTTTTAAAGCCTTTCTGCTTAAACGTTATTTTGAAACTTTTACTGAAAATTTGCGAAAAATTTGTTAAACACAAAAAGTTGCAAAAAAGTGATAAAAGTGTTATCAAATCAAAAAAATCTGTGAATTGCTTTAAAATTTGAACGACTTTTTCTTTTAACGATTTACTGCAAATTAAATGCTGCTTGTGATTAAATGCTTACAAAAAAGGGTAAAAAGTCGCAACAAAATTAAAAAGTCGCAAAAGTCGGTGACAAAAAAAAGTCTCACAAAAAGTCGCAGACCGCTTAAAAAGGTTAAAATTTCGACTTTCGTCGGGCAAACGGTAACGCTGGTCTAATGATTGGATCATGAACGGAACTAAAAGTATTTCAAGAATATTTTTCTGTACTAGCCCGTATTAAGTGTTATACAAGTTTCTTTACTAATTTATAAGTATAAAAAATATGTATATACATATGTATATATATACATATATACATAAATATAAATATATCTATGTATTAAAATAATTTGTTTTTATGGCCCTATGCTTCTAATGCTGGGTACACCCTATGTAATGCATTTACGCAGTCTGGCAAACTTCATTCATTCGAGATATCATCAACATCAAAACGTTTTGATATTTTGAGATTGCATTGATGAGATCGCACTGTCTGCACCCAGCATTATGGAACGACGGGAATTTATTTGTTACTAGCTGACCCGGTCCGCGTTGCTGGCCCTAAGCAAACATTAGTGTTGTATTACCAGACGATTTAAATTGATCTTTAAACGAAATTTACGGCCTTTAAATAAAAATCCATGAAATACCTATCATAAAGTTTTTTGAATGAAAGTATGGCACATTGTTAAGAGGATAAGTGTCTATATGTGAGAGCATTAGAAAAAACGTTCTCAAAATAAAATTGATTTTATTTCACGACCGCATTCTCTGGCAAAATTTAATGTCAAACTGCATGTAAAACATCGTTCATCCCCAGTTCTGTTTCATCATTATAATATTATAAATTAAAATGTTGTTCATATACATAAATATGTTTAATTTACATTTGATTTGAAAATACATATGGTTGTATATATGTATATATATGCTGTGAATCTTACGAAAAAAGTGAGCGTAAAAGTGGGCGGGGCAACATTTTCTTACCGCAAAACCTAAGTTAGACCATGGCGATCATTTTAAAGAAAAACTCGTCCAAATCGGTCAAGCCGTTATCCAGTTATGCGCTTAATAGAAAAAGTGGGCGTAAAAGTAGGCGTGGTAAATTTTTCTTTCGATGAAAACTTAAAGTTGATTAATACGAACATTTGAAAGAAAAATTAGTCAACTCGATGGAGCCGTTTTCTGATTTTAGGTAAATCGAAAAAAGTGGGCGGTGCAAAATGTTCTTTCCGTAAAAACCTAAGTTGGACCATGGCGATCATTTTAAAGAAAAAATCGTTCAAATCGGTCAAGCCGTTCTCAAGTTATGGATTTTGCCACGCCCCTCCGCCCCCAGACCATTAATTTAAATAGTAACTATCCTATCATCTAAGTTGGACCAAATTACATATATATGCCAATTTTCATGAATATAAGTTGACTCGTTTTTGAGTTTATTCGAAACATACACAGTGGCACGGATTTTTTATACATTAAGATAAAAATTAAAAAAAAAAATTGGTCGGTCAATTTTGGTCGGATAAAAACAATAACACACTTCAGTGGCAACGCTGAAATATTCACCAAATTTGCAAAAAAAAAATGCGTTTGTAAAATCCTTTAATAAATACCGGAGCATTTTACTTACAGATATTCTTATAAATATAAAACATTCATACTTATTTACATACGTATGTACCTACATACGTACATTTTCATACAGTTGTACATAATTTTGTGAATACGGATAAATTGTAGTTTCGTTATATGCAAAACATACTCCACTTTATGACTACATACATACATATAAACTGTTGCATAACACAACTCATTGAAAACATCACAAAATTTGTGTGGATTTTGTTTATCTACTTACTGAATTAATTTTAAAAGAGATTTTGTTAAATAATGTTCTTTATTAAGACGAAATGGTAAAATACAATACTGACAATGGTATCGATACAGTTTTTGTTTTGTTTATTTATTTGTTTCTTTTTCCGATTTTATTGTTTTTCATATCGACACTTCTCTTATGTCAAACTATTTTAAGTACTTTTAGTGCTGCATAGTGTGCGTTTTACATTTAGTCTTCATTTGCTTGTAAACGTGTTTGATTGTGTGAACGGGCGTTTGTTTATCAAAAAACTTGGATTTAAGGAAAGTGTTGTTACTGGATTTAAAATAAGTTTTAAAATATTTTTTTGTATCAAAAAAGTGCAAATCAAATATACAAAATAACGATACCGTGTTTTTAACCTATTATATTTGTTTGTAGTATTATTAACTGAATATTTGTACAAGTTAAACGAAAAAAAATAAAAAACAATCCAATATCTGTTTTCTTTCTGTTCTCTTCGGTGTTGACGTTTATATATATTTTTGTTTACGTTTTCTTATTCTTGCATTTTTGTTTGTTGTATTTTTGTGTTCGTTTTTAAATTAAACATATGTACATACCACACATATATATTTAATAAAAACTGTCTCACGTTGGAAATTTTCTTCCAATTATGTAGTCGCCAGATTTCGTGTATTACTTTTGGGGATGCACAATATAAACATGTACTAGTATCTTACATTTATAAAATATAAAAAATTATAACAAATAAGTTAATTTAAGCAAATTGAATCAATCTACAGACGTGTAATGTATGTACATACATATAACTAACAGACACTGTTAACAAACAGTAACAGTAACCGCCAAATTTGCACAAAGTGTTTTTTAATTGTATTTTTATATGTTAGTGTTAAAAAAATCGCGTCATAAAATAAAAAAAGGTAAATTAATAAAACCATTTTCCCTATTTTAATATTATACAGTTGATGACTGACAAAAATTTGCTATTCAATAAAATTATAACTTAATTTTAAACTACAATGTTTTTAAAAAACGTATTTTTAATTTGAAATAAAATTTTATAAAAAAAAATTCGTTGAAATAATGGAAGTGCGATTAATCAGTTAATCAAAAATGTTGATTAATTGAATAATTTAAATTTTGATTAATCAAGCTTAAATAATTTTATTCAAAAATTCTTAAAATAAAAAAATTATCAGAAATTAAACAACAAACTATTTTAGAGAATAAATAAAATAATGGCTTACCACAAAAAGTAAATGTAACCTCATTCGAGTCTGATGTAATATCCTGGCACATGGCACATTATGATATTTATGGTAGTGCAGACAACAACATATCCTCTTGTAAAACAGAGAAAAACATTTTCAAATTATTGAATTAGGTATTAAACATTTTAATTGATTTATCAATATTTCAACATTTTGGAAAAAATCGATGTTATATTGATATCTATACGCTGTAAAAATATAGTGATATTTTGTCTACTTTTTGGTAATGAAACGGTTGGTTTAACATTTTTTTCATATGCCTTTAATGTAAAATTTAAAATTATTTTGCTTGTACCGAAAATTTTTAAATTTTTGAGTTAATACAGTATTGAAAAAAAGTGCTATAGGAATGTTTTGCCTGATAAAGGGTTCTTTACACTATCACACAAGGCTTATAGACCGTTTACACTACAACGAAATCTAGTACTTACGAGATTCTAGCAAAATCTAGTTATAATTCGTAAAAAATAAATCTTCACTCAGCTTAGTTCATTTAAAAATGGTCGTAGCGGGCCAGAAAATGCATTACATTCTGCTGGTGTCTGATAATTGTGAAGTTTACTGTACATGCAATATTCTTCATTGCTATGCAAAGGAGAGCTAAGGTAAAATGTAACAAGAAGATATAAGATAATAGTCTGGTAGTGTATAAAGTCATTCCTGAAAATTTAAGGAATATAACTATTTCAAAAAAGCTTTATAAAATAGGTACATAACTGAAATTTAGCTCATAGAATAAATTCGAAAAATAAAAATGTTTAATAGGTATTTAATAGATATTTATAAGTTCATACATGTGTATGCATATTATTTATGTTATTTTTTTAATAAATAGAAACAAAACAAATGCAGTTCTACTGAATTTTTTATCGATTTGTAAAAAAAAGTTTTTTTTGGTTGGAAAATTTTATTAGAAATTAAAAGATTTTGAAAAAAAAATATATTCGCAAGGCGAATTCATTACAGTTGATTCTAAACGCCCTGCTCAAGGCGAATTCGCCTTGGCCCTGCTGATAACTTTTTTTTTAGCTTTATAATTGTTGGATGTCAAAATTTTGTTTATTATCTTTGTTTCTGTTTTGATTTGTTTCGGTTTTTGACATTGTACAATGATTTTATAAAAACAAATTGCTTGTGGTTTTTGTACGAGTTGTACTACCGAGATTACCTGGAATGAATTCGCCTTGCTAGTTCGTGACTATATTTTGACGAAATCTACTTAAAATCCAGTAGTACTTAGGCCTATTAAATCAGAGCAAGTTAAACTCCAGCCAACATTTTGTCGGATGTGGTTTAATGATAACCAAGATGCTTCATCCTTGTTCGGATATGGAGATCGTTGAATCAATTCAACGATCGAACGAACGATACAGGCCGTATTTTAAGGAACATACAATCCTGTCATAATAATTTGTGTGAGTGGGATGGGAAAAGTGGGCGTGACACAAATATATTTATTTATATCTAAATAACGGTATTTACTTATATAACTTTCTGTTTTTACCGCACCATGGTAAAGGTTATATAAGATTCGGCACAGCCAAATAAAGCACTCTTAATTGTTATACAAAATGTTGTGCTAGTGTTTTGCACATTCACTTGATCACATTTTTTGCTAGTATTACCAATAGGCTGTTTTAATTAAAATCGAATACATACTTTTTAATTTATAATTTTTGAATTTAAAAAAAAAATATTTTAAACAACATCTGTTTTATGTTTTTCATTACACAACAAGACGAATTCATACAGGTGATATTTTCGAATCATCTGTTTATTTATTTGTGTGTATACTGAATGTCAAGCTTTGCTTACATTTTGTGAAAAAATTAGTTAAAATTTAAAATTCAATAAAGATCTAAATAGGTGCATGAAAAATAAACTATTTAAATTTTATAAAACAAAGTGATTATTAAATAAAATAAGTAGAAACACAATAAATTTTCAATGCAGGAACAAGATTTACCTTCTAAAGCAATTGTGTATATTTTATAAACAAAAAAATTCCCTTGCTTATTACAAAAACAAAATACATAGTACTTTTTTTTAAAGGGGAAATGTAGCATAAAGCCCGATTCACCCATGTGTTCCGAACAGTGCTGCCAAGTAAATTTTAAGAAATAGCCCCAAATCAAAAAAATACCACCTAAATTTGCACTGAGAAAAAATAAAAAAAAACCAAAAATATAATAATTTGTAAATATTTATTTAAGCATACATATCATTTTATTTAGTATATTTAAACATATACATACTTATAAAAGAAATACATTCAACTGTTGAAGTTGCCAGTTGATTTCTTATTTTATTTTTTATAATACTAATCATTGAGAATGCTCGCTCGACAGTTGCGTTCGGAAATGGTGGTGCCAGGAACGCAGATGCTAGCCTACTGATATTTGGGAAAATAATTTCACCCATGATGAAATAATACAGGTGGCAACGGCAACAAATACAACATTACAACAAAAATGAAAATTAGTCCCAACTAATGTCAAAAATCAAAGCGTGCTGCTAAGCGTGATAAAATATAAATATTTGTAGTCAATTTTTATTTCATTACTGTCAATTACTTTTTTATTTTTAATTAAAATTATAAAAAATTTTAATAAAATACACTAGTCACAACACAAAACGTGACTTTTTGTAAACATAAACAAAACTTTGACAAAGGAAAGGGCAAACAATGCAAGAGCAAAAAACTACACACTAAATTTAACCCTAACTACTTTTAAGTCCCTAAAACTGACCCTAAACGCAAAAGAAACCCCTAAATTTAGGGTGAAAATCCCTAACTTGGCAACACTGGTTCCGAACAATATTTTTGTCCGGACATAATTTTTTTATATTGAGTTTGACGTTTTTCTTTTGAGCGAGAAAGAAGAATTATTTTGTTTGGAAACTTTTTTCTTGAATTTGTTTAATCTTAATTCTTGTTCGGAACCATGACCCAATTAGTAGGTCTGCGCGAAACTGCAACAATGCAACAATAGAAGAAACAACATGCATTATGTTAAATATGTCAAAACTCAATGCATTTATTTGTGTAAAAAATGGACAAGATGTCAAAAACAATTGCTACAAAAACAATTGCACGATAAAAACACAACTCTACAAAAAATCAGCTTGTGTTTCGAGCAGACCTACTAATTGGGCCATGTTCGGAACAAAATGAACTGAGATGCCACTTTTTTTTTAAATTTGTACATAAAAGTTGAATAGAGCTGCCACATCGTATATTGCTTTTGCACTTATATTATAACAATTGTTTTTTTTTTTCTGAATAATTAATTAAAAAATAAATACCAATATCACTTTCCACTATTATCCATTTTCTTTAAAACACTTTTAAAAAAAAAATTCAATATTAGTATTTTGCTAGTAGTTCTGCCATTTTGACAATTTACATCTGTAAACAACATGGTAGCTTTGTTTTTCCGGAAAAATTTTCCGAAATTGATGAATCGTTCTGCAGAACACTCTCAGTAAAAAAATTATTCTATAACGCATGGATGAATCCACCTTAACTCTATCTCATTTTGCGGTCGCCTGTATGAATTCGCCTTGCACAACTTCCACACTTTCTATCTACTGTTTTTGTTTAGTAACCGAAAGATGGAGAAGAAGAAATCTGCAACCGTTGGTTAAAAAATGATTGTTAACCTAACCGACAGTTTGTAAACTTTTTTGTTAAATAAATTTTATTATCTATATATATACAATATATATAAAAATGAAATGTGTTTGTCTGTTTATAGACTCCTAAACGACTGAACCGATTTTCCTGAATTTTTTTCCAGTAACATCACATGAGCCCCGAAAATAAAATAGGCTAGTTAATTTTTTGATAGGCGCAGGGGAAGTGGTACCCCCATAGGATTCCAATATTAAGTATCGGATATCTTAAGAGCCGCTGCACCCATTTTCTTGAATTTGATGTAGTAGGATCTTCTGAGCACCGAAATTGAAGTAAGATAGCTGCAGGAGGGTGGTACCCCCATTGGACGCCAATGTTTTATATCGCATATCTTAAGAACTGTTATAGTGAAAATGTTGAAACTTGGTAGGAGATACTCTTATGATAAACTTCATCTTTGAAAATTAAAAGATCGCGCAACTGAAGAACAATTACAGCGAGAGTATTCAAACATTGATAAAGCAACTATTAAGGTTAACTTTAAGTTTTAAAATAAAAATGGGCGGGGTAAACGAAGAAAGAGCAGTACCCGCCATTGAACGAATATATTAAATACTTCAAATCTGAAGACAAAAGTCTTCAAGCTTTGAAGGAACCACTCTTATGGTAAACTACACCTTTCACAATAAAAATATAATACATATAGAAATGAAAAAGCGTATGTTTGTTTGTTCTCTACAGACACCTAAGCTACTGAGCCGATTTTCCTGAAATTTTCACTCAATTTCCTCATTACCCGGCGCTTTACATAGGCTTTTAATATATTTTAGTTTTCATGTAGGCGTGGCACCAACTATATAATGAAAATATTAATAACCTTATATCTGGAGGACGGTTACAGTAAGAGTTTTCGAATATAAAACAAAAACCTTGGTTATCAACGCACGACATCTGCCAAAAAGCGGGCGTGACACCTCCCATACAATAACAATAAAGATCTCTACGTATTTGGAGTACTGTGACAGTGAAAGTATTCTAATTTTTTACAAATATCATAGATAATAATACGCAATATCTTAAAAAAGTTAGGTTCAATGGGAAAAGTAGGCATGTCACCTCCCATACGAAGACACTTGAAATTTCTGTATATCTGTAGAACGGTTACTGTAAAAGCATTTAAATTAAGGCCCTAATCATGTACAACGCAGCTCAACGCCAAACAATAACATTGAAAGCACAAACAATGTCATAAATATTTTGTAATTTTGTTGTTGCTTTCAACAGAAATTCATTTACCGTTTTAAAATTTTCAACGACACAAGCAATGCACTATAGGAAATTTCCCCTTTTTTTTGGCCAAAAGTACTTAATTTTTTTCTAGGAGTTTTTGATTTTTTTTCCCTATGTACTTAAACACATACTAAAAAAAGCATCCCCGAAGAATAAAGCATAAATTATGCTTTACCGTTATTTTATAAATGCAAAAACATGAGGTTTGTTTATTAAACAAAACGAGGAAGTTACTATATTAAATTAGACGTGTATTTAAGTTTAAAGTTTTTAGTCAAAAAATTCATGTAAAAAAAGTCAAAAATGAACAATAATGCTAAAAGGAGTTCTTTTATACTAGTTAAAAAGATATTCAACTTTTTTTTTAATTTGGTTAAATCGAAGGAAAGAAAAAGACCTTGATGTTATATACTGTAATAATAAATTGCAACTTCACTAAGCTCCAAAAAAAAATGATAAAAAGTGATAGATATAACACTTACGCATTTCGATAGAGCCATAAGTTGTCATCCATTCGCAATTTATTTCAGCTGCATATACTTGCATATGTCTTAAAAAAAGCGTATTTTTCCAGGTAACTTCAGCGTACCAAATGCAGACTTACGCGTGACAAACTTTTTTCCCCGTGACGGTGCGTGACTAAAAATTTATTAGCTTAAGGAGGAACACTTCCAAAAAGCGAATCTAAATAATCATTTAGGAGGAACACTTCCAAAAAGCGAATCTAAAAAATCATTTAGTTTGGCCCACTCGTTTGGCTAAAAATTAGTTTTGGCCAAAAAAAAAAAGGAAAATTTCCTATAGTGCAATGGAGCGTTTGAAATTTTAAGACGCAATGTGTATTTCTGTAGAAAGCAACAACAAAATTACAAAATATTTATGACATTGTTTGTGCTTCCAATGTATTCTTTGGCGTTGCGTTAGTACTGTGGCGTTGCGCTGCGTTGTACATGATTAGGGCCTAAGTCTGTATCAATACACGAGATGTTTTAAAATTTTTTTTCTAATTTTATTTCTATGGGGGGTAGCAAAGCGCACCGGGTTAAGCTAGTATATTATAAAAAGGGCCGTATACATCTTATTATCATCCCTATTATCCAAGTCGTTGTCGTTTTTTCACATCAAGTCGTCGACTACATCAATTCGACATTACTTTTGTATTTTATAAGAATCTTGTGTCGACGTGGACTAGATATTGTAAATCTGAAAAAAAAATCCCATCTCCAATTATTTTTGTTCCTCATAATTATATCTTATTTTTAACGCTATTTATGATATTTTCCGACATAGTGTTTTGTTTAACCGATTTAGCGATTAAAAATAAATTTTAGAGTTTGTTTCCCATTTTGAGTTTTTTTTTCGCGAATTTTTGCCGTGTTCGCGATAAGAGCTTTTAAATTTTCTTGCAAGTTTTTTGATTCTTTATAGCTTTAACGATTATAAATAAATATAAGACTTTGCTTTAAGACGAATTGTTGCCATATTGTTTTAGGGATTTTTAATCTATTATATGGCATGTTTAAAATATTAAAATTTTCGCGAATTTTCGCTATTTTTCCAAATTTTTTTTATATTATTTTCTGACGTTTTGTTTTTTTAACCGATTTATCGATATCAAATAACTTTTAGGGTTTGTTTCCTAGTTTGCAATTTTCCTCGAATTTTAGCCAAGCGAATTTAAGCTTTAACGATTTTTAATAAATATTAGACTTTGCTATCATGTCGCTGTTAGCAAATTTTTGCGAATTTCCCGTAATTTAGCAATTTTATACTGATTTTTTGCCATTCCTTTTAGTTTTAGGGACTTTTAATCAATTATATGGCATGTTCGAAATATTAAAAATTTTCTCGAATTTTCGCCATTTTTGCAATTTTCGCGCTGCTTTGTTGCTTTAAAATAAAACAAAATGTCGGAAAATAACAAAAAAAAAAAAAACATTTTTTTTTTGCAAAAATAGCGAAAATTCTCGAAAACTTTAAATATTTAAAACAAACAATAAAATTGATTAAAAGTCCCTTAAACTATAAAGAGCTAGCGAACCCCCTGCACACTTCGTAGTGCAAAAAAGAAAATAAAAAAATCAATTAGAATTCATTTAAATCAGTGATAAATTGCTTTTATTGTAATGCTTTGTGGTAAACAACATTTGTTGTTTTTCCATTTTCGGTGTAAATAAACAAAACCGATGGTTTGCCAACGCGCGAACAGGCTACACTACTGTCCATGTAAGAAAACTGGATACTCTAAATTCACTCCACAAATTCCTAAGGATTGGCCTTGCGCCTTATTAATGGTAACCGCAAACGCAAGGCGAACAGGGAACTGAAGTCGTTTAAATTCAAATGGCATATCAGACGGAATCATTTGGATGCGTGGAATGAATACATCTTCGCCTAACATATAAGAAAGCTCATTGCTGTGCATAATTAGTCAATTCACAAGGTATCCTAACATGTCATATTGTCAAAATGTCCTAATATTTCACAATGGTTTAAAAATATTTTTGTACGGCTCAGCCGCTCAGCGCTGGACTTTTCTGATTAATTACGACAGCACAATAAACACAGCAAGCAACGTTCTATTTATTTAAGACACTTTTTGTTAACAAACCAACAACAATATTTTTAAACCATTGTGAAATATTAGGACATTTTGACAATATGACATGTTAGGATACCTTGTGAATTGACTAAATGTATTTAAATTTTTAAGTTTTTAGTGATGTGTTTGTATGTAATTTATTTCATAGATCCCGGAAGTTGTGATTTACAATAGCTAAGTATATAAATTAAATAAATGGTTTGACTGAAATTGAGTTGTAATGAATTTCAGTTTTTCAAAATATTAACCCAAATATTTTCAAATATTTCGAAATGAATGCAGTGTTCACTAAAATGGCTATAACTCATGAACCAATAAACATACAGAGACCGTTTACACATAAAAACCTTGGTATTGACGTCACCTTTCATATTTCACTAGAGAACATCAATTACTAACACAATGCAACTTATTTTTATATATAAAGAATTGCAAAAATTAGGTAAAAATTGCAAAATTAGCTGATTTTCCCCTGTCAGATTTTTGATAACTAGTCGACGTCGGCACAACATTCTTATAAAATACCAAATCGACGTCGAAGTTAACGTCGAACTGATGTACTGACTAAAATTTTAAATTAATGTCGACGTTGGCAAAGACATACATAATAGGGGTGTATATGTTTACATTCTATTTAAAATTCCTTAAGCCTATAGTACACGGCATGTAAAAAGACACATGCGCATGTGGTTCTGCCGTAATTTTGACGTCAATGCAAAGCCACAATAAACATTGCGTGTTGTGTGATGACGTCAAAATTACGTCAGAACCACATGCGCATGTGTCTTTTTACATGCCGTGTACTATAGGCTTTATACTTTCATTTGAGTCGTCGCAAAATTTCCTGTCGACTAAAAAAGAGACAATTTTACTCGACATCGACTTAAAAGCGCCTAAGAAAATAACAAGTGAATGTCAATAGTAATCGATCATTGTCAATGACGACTAAGAAGATACAATTACAGTTCCTATGCCGTCGAATTGTGTCGACAAATCGGGAACTTTATTTAAATTACGCAACGAATTATAAAACTGTTAGGTCAGGTTTATAGTTTGTTACTTAAAGATCACATATAAAGCCCACTCCTGAAATATTCGTACTATCGGTGGAGGGTATTACGGCCTAATATTATAGCACTCCTACTTGTTTTTAGGGTGATCGATTATTCGACATTTTTCGGAAACCTTTTTTCGAATAGTTCGACTATTTGAAATTTCAAAAACTCCGGTTATTAAAGTTTAGAAAAAAACGGTTATTTACAAAAGTTTTTATTTCAATTTGCTTTACATTTAAAATATAAAAATTTACTTGATTTATTTACAAAAAAATTTTTTTTTTTGATTTTCATTTTTTTTTTCAGATATTTTGAAAAGGTTTTAAGGTTGCACAAGTCGAATGAATGTTTGGCAAAAATCGGGTTTGCCGGTCTTTTTTTGAGTTTTCTTAATAACTTTGTCAAAAACCACGACTTTCTTCACTTTTGAGGAACCAATTTAAAAGAAAAATATCCAAGCTTTATTTTTGTGTGCAAGAACTATAAGAGTTTGCAATAAATTTGCTGATTACAATTTTTCGCAATTTTTCCATAAATTTTGTAAATAGCGCTTTGTAACTTTTAAATTTTTTATGAAAATAAAAAAAAAAACAATAATGAAGTTCGCAAGATGAATTAATTCAAAATAATTTAGATTTACCTTCCCTGAGTTATACCGGTTTTCAGCTTTGTACCCAGTTTATGGTATTATTATAAGCTGTTTGCCAGTTTACCGCTCATACCCAACAAACAAATATTGTATTGCTTTGTTTAAAAATCAATTATTAAGGTTCTTACGATGTAGTAGTATGCACTGCAATAAGTTCTGAAAATCAGTTTCAGAAGTTGTGACATTGATGTAAGTGTTATCCATTGATGTTATCTTGTGGTGTTAGCTTGTGGCTGGTTCAGCTTTTCACGCTTAATATTAAAGAGTAGACTACATCACCACAAATAAAAATTTTCATCACACTTCAGCAAAGGTGGGGTTTCATTGAAAAGTCAAATTTTTCCGACTGTATAAAACACAAAATTGTTGGAAAATTATCCCGGAACCAAGACGTAAAGATTTGAGCATTTTTATTAAAGGCAAACTTGAAGACATGCCACCAAGATAAGACTATAAAGAATTGCTTCATCTGAGCATTTTCTTTTCAGAAGCTTTTTATCGGGTTCGTTGGATGATGAAAATTATATATATTTCTTAAAAATATACATTTTTCGAAACCGGCTGCAATCTTACATGTACAATTCAAAAATTGATGCCTTGCTTGAATTTAGTTTATTTATTTTAAGAAGTGTATATCAAAAATTGGTACCTTTGCAAACGCTCTCGTTACGCTCCTCGCAATGATCTTATTCTGTTAAAGCAGTTGGGTAACTAAATATAAAATTATTCATTAAGCAGTTGCATGCACCACGTTAGAACGTTTTCTAGGTCGTCAGTGGTATTTTAGCCTAAAATTGGCTACCTTAACGTTTTTTTTAAGAACGTATGGACACCAAAACTTTGCGTTTAATGGTAAAAAATTACATTTGCAAGCAGCGAAAATAAAGAAATTCAAGGATTAATTTCGAAAGCCAGTCTTATTTTTTAAGCTTGCAATATTTCTAAGATTTTTTTAAAAACAGATCGAGAAAATTCGGAGCCACCAAGTCATTTCAAGATGCAAAGACAAACTTCAACATTTACAAATGGTAGGTAAATGATGTAGCAGAACGAGGTGTGGCTTTGAAACTGATTTTCAGAACTTATTGCAGGGCACACAGAAAAAATTCTCCAAAATTGTTCACCAATTAAAGCATTAATCAAAAATAAAATCAGTTTTAATTAAAAATTTTATCAAGTGAATTTAAAGTTTAATCAAGTGAATTAAACGTTTACTTGTTCCTATTAATTTGTTTACTGGTGCAATTTTAATTAATTTCTTAATAAGTATCACAAATTTTTTAATTGAAATCTTTTTTATTTTTTTCTCTGCATAGAACTAACTACCTAAAGATCGCAAGAACCCCGTTAAATGATTTTTAAACAAAGCAAAACAAAGCGTTTGATTTTTACTTGTTTGTTGGGTATGAGCGGTAAACTGGCAAACAGCTTAAAATAATATCATAAACGGGGTATCTACGAAGATTTAAAATTGTTTAAATTTTTACTCCTCTTGTTTCACTAGTTCAAAATTTCAGAGCACCAAACATTAAATATGACCTTACCTATTGGATTTGAATTACATCTATTTCTTGACATAACATATTTGCAATTATATCAGAAGTAAAAAAAATTCCCGGAATTGTACGGGATCTCGGGAACCGCCGCACGAAAAACACTAATTAGCAGGTTAAGATTCATGTAAAAATTCTTTGCGCCGAATATTGTTTAGATATCTTCATCTATATGAGATTTGTTTGCATTTAAGTGATTTTAGTAAGGGAGTTTATATAGGACCTATGGTTTATTTTGGACCTACTAACACAACATTTATTCATGACAGTGGCTATGGTAAAAAAATATTCAGCCTTATTACGGTTCTCGTTGTCGATAACAACGTAAGTCGAATTTTGTAGTAGATTAAAGAACACAGGTTGTGTATTACTTTCTTAGTGCACTCATTGAATAGATCGCATTCGAATTTATATGAATACATTATTAATTCATTTCAACCAAAAATGTCAGTTCCCTTTCTGCACTAAGCGATTCAATTGCACAAAACTGTAAAGTCTAAAGGCCTCGTTAGTCTTACGTCATTGTATACGTTGCCGATCAGCTGTTTAATTTTCTTTATTAAGCTTATGGCTAAAGAGCAGATCTGTAAACGATTGCAATCGATCTTATTGCAATCACAAGATTTCTCGGTAATGATTGCTAAGTTATTCATTGCATTCAAAATCGGAAAATTTACAATAAGTGTGAAAAAAATAAAAGACTTACAAGACCTAAAGCCCTACTTAGTTTAAAATTAAGAGTTTAGGAAGACATTTTTTTAATTCTCTACAACGGAAGCACTTTAGAACGAGATTATGATGACGAACTGTCATTGCAGTACAACAATGTGTGACAATAATATTTAACTCTTAAAAAAGTTGATTTTACGTTTTTATAAAAAAATTAGAAAAATTCGTACGAAATTTTTAATAGTACGATTGTTTGTTTCATAAACCAGTCAGGTGCAAACTTTTTATTAATTTCTTAATATATGTCAATATAAAAAAACAATTTTATGTTTATTAAACAGTTACAGATCTGTATAACTTTCATAGGACAAAATAGCAGTTTTGTAAATGTAATTTTACGATTGCTAGGATTTTTTCTTTGATTTACTCAAAATCAAAGATTGTTCGCTCGACTTTTTTTTTATTAAAAGATCCAATTAAAGCTGACTGATAATTTTGAATTGCCAGCAACGTCAATTTTTGCTTACGACTACCAGATGCCAAGTTAACGAGTATATTCAGCCTTATTACGGTTCTCGATTTCGGTAACAATGTTAGTCGATTTTTGTAGTAGATTAAAGAACACAGGTTGTGTGTTTTTATTGAAAAGGGAATTTATCGCGTGATCTCAATTAACATTTCATTGCAATGATTTTAAAAGAAATGATTGCAATCACAAATTATTTCAACCTTGTGGTTGCAATCATTGGTTGAAATCATTTTTTATGCAATCACAATTGATTGCAGTTTTTTACAGCTCTGATTAATATGAACTCTTACGTAAACGTTATTCTTCTCGGTTTTTACGTATCAGCTGTTAAAAAATTTTATGTTTGTTTATGTTAACTGATAAAGCGATCATTCCATCAATGTATACTTCGTTTTTTTTTGTAGTATTTTCATACCAAATGCACAAATGAAGCAAAAGCCTCGAATTTTGTGCAACATTGCAGTGAATACCGACTACTTTTGGTAGTTTAAAATACGTAGTGGCAACGACGTACTTTTGTTTATTTCTTTAATTGAAAGCAAAAGTAAATGTTTTGTGCTTTATTTATGTTTTTTATGGTAAATTGATTTGGTGTTTGTGTTAAGTTGTGTTTTTTGAAAAAGTCGAATAGTTTGTGCTGGT
This sequence comes from Pollenia amentaria, assembly GCA_943735925.1. Taxonomy (NCBI): domain Eukaryota; kingdom Metazoa; phylum Arthropoda; class Insecta; order Diptera; family Polleniidae; genus Pollenia; species Pollenia amentaria. The sequence continues at coordinate 215,458,639 of OX031009.1, read as the reverse complement.
TCACACTCTTCAAGTCAAGTCAAGTCTTGAGCTTTTAAAAGAGAAGGGAAAAGAGAATGCCATTTCTGTTCCTCTCGCTCCTTAAAACTCAAGACTTGACGGCTTAAACTTGAAGAGTGTGAAACAGACTGTCATTGCAGTGACCACAGAGAAAAAAAATAAAAATTGATTTCAATTGAAAAATGTGTGATATCAATTAAAAAAATTAATTAGATTTGCACCAGTAAACAAATTAATAGAATCCATTAAACGTTTGGTTCACTTGATTAAACATTCAAATCACATTGAAACAGATTTTATTTTTGATAAATGCTTTAATTGGTGAACATTTTTGCAAAATTTTTTCTGTGCATATCTTCAGCATAAAGTATGGCAGCTTCAAATTCTTAAAGTTCACTTGTAACGTTACCATTAGGATAAACCTGTTAGCTTATCAGTCAATTTTAAGGTTAATGTTCATTTGTAATAACCAAAAACCATTTATCTGTCAAATAGCATCCTGAAAATAACTATTTGTGGTTGTAATAATGGCCCTTAAAATTTAAAATTCTTGATTTTTTGCATTATAGTTTTTGTTATAATTTTTTTTTGATAATCTCCAAAACAAAAAAAAAAATTAAGATTTAAAAATTAATTGTCTTGCTATTTAAAAACGTTTTTTGCTTTCCTAAAAAATAATAATTATGCCACTTACGAAGTTATTCGCGGCTTTGCCACTATAAGAATATATTTTCTGGTGTCTTTTAAATAAATTTCAATACCTTTACGTATATTTAGTAAGAAGGGAAAAGATAATGCCATTTATTTTCCTATCTCTCCTTAAAACTCAAGACTTTACGGCTTAAACTTGAAGAGTGTGAACCAGCACCAACTACCAATCATTGAAGTCGATCACAACGTTTAATTGCAGTCAACATTTACGTATAAGTAACGAGGCCTTTAATGATAAATATTAATTTATATTTTCAAATTTTATTTAATAACTGATTCGGTTTGTTTGTTCTAGAACAAAATTTTAATTTCGGCAGCCTGCTTGGCGAATACTTTTAGTGTTGTTGTTTTTGTTAAAATTAACTTTTAACTTTTTCTCAGCGTTCAATCCAAACTTTATAATTTTATCATATAAAAATGTACTACTCGTATACACACAAATGCTGTTTGAGGTAAAAATACAAAGTTTATAGTTTGATTTTAGTTGCACAGAGGTCAATTAAAAAAATGATATGTGTCATTTTCTTTATTATTTGCCGTTATAATTTAAAGTCTACAGATATGTGATTCAGTCACTTAACACAATTTTTTTAAGATACAAATAACGAAACATAGTTTGAATGTACTAGTATGTATAATCGTATATGTGCAGTGAAAGCTCCCGCAGGCGGATATCGACCGTCGGCGCAATTTTGTTCGCTGACGGGAGATGTCCGTTTAAGGGATGTTAAGTTTAAATGTTTGAAGAGAGAACTAAGGAAACAGTGCGACTTAGAAAATAGGCCGTATATGGGGCCTGTCCGTGAGTAGAGCTTTCACTGTATATCGTTACTATCTCAACGTACAATTTAAAATATAAATCAATTATCCATTCATATTAGACTTTTGTTACATATCAAACAATTTAATTATAATTTCTAATTGCATATACAACTAAATTAACTATCTTAATTTTATTTATAAAGTTATTGAAATTGCATATTTGTTATTCTAACAATTTATAAAAAAGATTTTTTAGGAAAAACTAAAGAATCAATCACATTATTGACTTTTCCAAGAACCAAAAAGTGAATGTTAATTAAGTAACGATTTCACGCATTTGAATTTAAAAATAAATGTCTGGACTTTAAAGATAAATTTATTTCTGCAGCTTCTGGAATAGATTTAGTATATTTTATTAAAATTTTTAAATAAAAAGTGAAATGCGTAATTGATTCTTTTCTTTCTCGTTTTATGAATTTGTCGTACAATGGCAGTACAGTTGGGATGAAAATGATATAATGCAAGTACAGGAGTCAAATTATGGTAGTCGTGATCGAATACTTTTTCGATTTGAAAGCAATTTTATTTCTAATTCTTTCAGTTAATACTGATCGAATCGAAATTATTTTTTCAGTGTTGTAAAGCATTAACTTGAGTTTTCACAACGATGAATAAATTATTTCGATTCGACTTGAAGAATTTTAAACAAAATTGCTTTCGAATCGCAAAAGTATTCGATCACGACTGCCATAATTTGCCCCCAGGTTAAAAATAAAAAAGTGTGAATTATGTTTTAGAAATTCCCAAAATTCAATTCCCGCTTTCCCGGGAAATAATGGCGAGATTCGCTAGAATTTTTGAAGACTTTGTTATAAGAATTGCGCGCTTTTGGAACTTTTTGCCTCTAGAACTTCGTTTGTTTTCACATACGAACAATGTTTTTCGTTTAAAGCTTCTTAGGCACTTGTCTTTTTTATAGACTACTTGTTTTGTTTTTAATTGTTTTGTTTTTAATTTTTATTCTCGCTTCTTTTTCTTGTTTGATATATTAAATAAAACAATCAGATGTACTACTTGTTATTGGACTACATTTCCATATGATCTTTTTTATAACTTTTTTGTTTTTTTTTTGGCTGGGGAGCCGATGAATGAGTTATATTATTAGTTATAAGGAAAAGTATTTTCATTGATAGTTCATGTTATTATTATAATAATAAAAATTATGTATTAAAATTAAAATTGTATTCAGGGATATATCTTTGTAATATATGTTAATTGGCCTAGGAGGCTTTATATATTACTGTGAATGAAATAAATAAATAAAATCTATGTGGGGCTGGTGTCTTTAGTTATTTTATCCAACAACATTTCAGCAAAATATCAATATTTGTGAAGGTTTAAGGCTGATTTTCAATAATGGCCTTTATATTGGGCCTATGATAAATTATTACTCGATATTCACGAAGTTTGGTGGTGCGATTGCGAATCTTGCGAAGAGGTAAGACCAAATTTCACCACAAAAGTTTTATTCGTGATATCCAAGAGTAGTCTTTATATGGCGACTACGGTAGATTATGGACCGATCCTTACGAAATTTGGGGTGCATTTCGCCACAAATTTATGTTAGTTTTTTGTAAATTTTTAAGGAAGGTTGTTTCACAATTGGTTCATAATTCTTTTTCCTACTGAACTGATTCTGTTAGACTTTAAACATAGAAAGAATTTGACAACCAAATTATTCTTTTCTGTTGAGTCGTTCGAAAGTTAGCCTGAATTTAACAGAGTGCATGGCTTAATCGACTTAAAATTACTCCAGGACCCAGACTTTATGGGGTCTTAGATGAATATAAAAAATCACATTGAATGGCAAATTTAGTATACTTTCATTTTCCACTACTGTTTAACCCTGGATGGTTACTGTTTGTCGAATCGACGAAGCTTATTTACTCTTTATCACAAAACTTATCTATGTGCATTCAAATTACGCTATTTTTTCAGCAACGTTAGCTGATGACGAAAGCTTTAAAAAGTTAATTAATTTAAAAACACAAAAAAGTGGTCAAATTTGTATCGAATTTTGAGAGAGAACTTTAATTTTATACTTTCTTTTATTTTTTAATGAAATGCTAAACTAAGAAAAGTTTTAACTATTTTTTACTTTAAAAATCGTTCCGCTAGAATTTTTTTTTTTAAATAGTTCGTCGATTTGACGAAGAATAACCTTAATGTACTAAAATGAAGAGTAACCTTCGAGGGTTAAGGGTATAAAACTGTAAATAAATGTGTTATTAAATACGGTAAAATGAATTTAATTTTGGTCGAGAATTTTAGGATCCCGGGAAAACTATTTTATATGCCACTTTCAGGGGAATCAATAAAGTATGGGAAAACAAAAACCCTAGTAACGATCCATTTAGCAAATTTCTTAGTAAAAATTAAATTTTAATAATTGACAAGAAGATGCAAAAGCAGTAGATATCTCATTAATTGAATAATTATTTTATTTTAATTGGAAAGCAAATACAGTGGGGCCTTGATTACTGGTGGTTTGATTAACAGGCAAAATCAATTATTTGGGAAATAAAATTAATTTTTTTTGCATCGATTTTTTTTTTTTGCAACGACTATCTATTATTATCCGGGATTGCCTCTGTTGTCCGGACTTATAATACAATTCTTTTTTTTTAGTATTTTCTATCAAATATAATTAACCTTTTGCAGCACTTCGATTAAGTTCCCGCATTAAGATACGCATCAATTGAAAAAATGTATTCCAACAAAAATTTAAATCGTAGGAAAAAGAAGAATTTAAGATACGCAGTTTTTATATGAAATGTATGAAATCGGAAAAGAAAAAAGCTGAAAACCTTCTAAATATATAATTTGCATTATTAGAAATATGCTTGAATGTATTCGTAAAAAATATATTTCAGTTTTTAAACTTAAGGGATTGAAAATCTCACCAAAAAGCTATGAATACAGAAGCTAAAAAAAATTAACATTTATCACGTGCCTGGACAAAAAATAAATTGCCTACACATGTTAAACAAATCAGTAGAAAAAAATCAACAATTATAAACAAGACTGAAAAGTCAAAACAAATTTTCGGTTTTGGCAAGGACACTGGTTCGTATGAACGCTTGAGATACATCACCCGAGTTTAATTTATAGAATATATTCAAGATGTAACTTTATATTGAAGAATTTGGTAATCGGTAAAGAATATTTTTATTCAGTAGGTCAAAGATTTCCAATTTTAAATACAATGCAGGGATGGAAGAACGAAATTTTAGAATGGTCTAAATCCGTAGAAAACGAGTATTTTTATTTTTGAAAAAATGTATATAAAATATCGGTGTATCAATTTCCAATTAAGCCACACCTTTAAAATAAGACTTTCGTTAATACCGACATCGAGAACCGTAATAAGGTGTATTCTCGTCAAATTTTAATAAAACTAGTTTATTGGTCATACCTAGACAATCTACTAAAATTATGAGTTGATCCTGACCTGTCAGAGTCTTAAGCCTGGGGAATTCCATCATACCTTGTGGAGAACGCACATTCTCCAATTCTATATCAATGCTTCAGAAAATTTAATTAGAAAATCTGTAGGAAATTTAGAAGTTGACTGTATAAATTTGCTACGAGTACTTTGTCCTTAATATCGTTTTCAACATTTGTGCAATAGGGGCGTGTTAAAAATAATAATACATTATTTAAAAACTAATGAAAAAATTTAATATTTGCCATAAGATTTAGCTGGATTAATTTGGCCGACAGGGCTTACAATCCATACCAATTAAAGTGCATGCACTTGTTGTTTACGTCGCACAAGATTTAAGAAAACATTTTCACTAGAATATATACACAGAGAACTCGCGATAATGTGAACTAATAAACACCACTAAAAACCACCTTTTTATCGAATTTGTTCACATTTTCGATTGTAAAATATTTGTAGCGCCAAACTGTGTTTTTTTGCTTAAAAAAGTCTAGAAAGAATTGAAACTCTTTGTATTTTTAATATAACATTATCTCATCTGCATTGTAAAGCTGATAATTTGATAAACAAAGTTCATCTATCTTTGCTTTTAGCTTCAATTTAAAAGGATCCAGCTGAGGTTGCGCAGAAAGCTTTTCTCTGCCAATCTGTTAAAATCAGACTCCGTATCTCTGTTAAAATTTTTGCTGCCACCCACCGTCCATTTTTTTCTTTCAGCATCAATCCACTTATTGGAAGGTTTTTTATTACGCATGCTAACAAACCACTTGTATAAAGAATTTTCATTCTTTGGAATCTTTTAAGATCGCAGCGTTTTACGTTTCTCAGGTCCATTATATGTGTTGTTAACGCACTTAGGAATTGTATTCTTTTTATTGCGTATCGAACAAATGGTGTTTTCCCAACGTTATATTTTACACTTAGTGCTGCAACACTTGATCCTTTTGCCAAAAGTTGCAGAATTTCATATATGTCATTGTTGGTTAAAAACTTTCGATTATTGCTATACTTACATCTTTTTTAAAAAGTATTCGATCACGACTGCCAGAATAAACCCGCTGAAGAGACTTTGTATTGCGCGGTGCCATGCTTCACGTTTTGCATCCGTACAGTAATGTGGATATAATGCTAGAATTAAACATTTTTGTCCGTTTCGATATGTTAGACGATTTCCAAGCAGGGTAAAGATAAACAATTGCATTACGTGGCTTATTTATGTGACTGGCAACATCTGCCGATGAACCACCGGATTTATCGAGTATACTAAATAGATAACAGAAGAACTCCACATCATCAATTTCCTTGCAGTGTATTGAGAAGTTTCACGCTGTGTTATCATGTAGTCTGAGTCTTTTGGTTTAAACGATATTTATATTCAATCCAACTAGCTTTGCCGTTTCGCTACAAGATTTATCTTTGACGGAATAATATTGGCAACTCAACCATCCGTAAAATCCAAGACTTTTAATATGCCCTGCAAACTTCATGTAATCCCTCTTATATGACATTTTGACTTTTGCATCACTACATCGACAATACAGTTAAAGAGGAGTGGTGATAACACAGCCTAGGCGAACTCCAATTTGTATAGTGATCAGTGTTGCCAGTGAAATTTCGAGAAAGATACATTTTTGTTTCCAAAAAGATACACTTTTTTCCCAAAAAGATACATTTTGAAAAAAATTTTAAAATCCATTTTTAACGTTTAACATATATTAACATAACATTTTTCTTTCATATTTAATGAATATTGCAAACAAAATTTATATCATATAAATTCATTTTCATATGTTTTTAAGTCATAAATATTAGCTACGTAATTTTAAAAAATACAGTAAGCAAACTTTTAAATTAATTATATGTAACTATCAAACCAAATTCATTTTTGTAAAAAATAATATACGAGCTAAGGCGTTAATACTAAGGCGATTATATGGAAAAGTTCACATAAATGTTTCTTCTAAATTATCATCTTAACACACATACAAAAGATAAGCAGACGACAGAAGAACTTAGAAAACCTAACATCAAAATACATGTTATTTTTGTATAGCTTCGTACAGACGGTGGTCAGATCATACAATATTGTAACCAGGCGTTGCCAATAGCAAAATTTTCCTGACAATGGTGCCATTGTCAGATGCATTAATTTTACACTTCTGCCAAAAACAAATGAGCTTACAATGTTCACACAGTAGCAAGACATTTTTAGTACATTTTAATGCAATTTAACCAACGCTGTTTATCAATATTGTAAGATCTGACCACCGTCTGTTCGAAGCTTATTTAGTTGTCACTGTTTTTTTTTCGTATTCATAACGAAATTATAACTTTAGAAAACTGTCAGATACGGAAAGATTAATATTTTATTTATGTACATACATTTTGCGTACACATTCAGAAGATACGAAAAATATCAGGATTATACATGATACATGAAGTCATCAAAAGATACGAAAAATGTATCTTTCGTATCCAAACGGCATCACTGATAGTGATGTTTTTGCTTAGTTGTTTCTCAGAGTCTTTATTAGGTTTATTATTTTAGTAGGGATACCCTTGCCCGCCAGTGCGCTTCATATGGACGGATTGAGGGTATCAAAAGCCTTTTCGAAGTCAACAAACACGAGATAAAGAGGCGATCTCCATTCAACTGACTGCACAACTGACGGCTTTAAGGCAGTACCCGTTCATTTTTAAATGTTTTTTTTTTTTCAATATTCATTGTTTAAAATAATTTTTTACCGATCATTATACATGTTTTATACGCAACTGTTTTTTGTTTATAAAAATTTATACATCTTGTATGAACGAGTATGTAATTCTATAAATGTATGTATACAAATACATTAAGACAAACATATGTATGTACATATATCAACATATAAATACATTTTAAAGATTTTTTTATTTGTGTCATTTTGAGCTACATTTTACGTTTTTTCTCAATTACTTTCAATTTAAATTCTGTTAAAAATTTCGTGTGCCCAACGAAGTCTTAAATAATGTTCTCAATACAAAACAGCAATTATTCGCTCTCGAACTGTCTCAGAAAGTGGTTTAACAAGGAAAAAAAAAATAAATAAAAATCGGACGAAAAATTCAAAATCTTAGTAAAAAAAGTGTTAAAAAATATAAATTCAAAAGTAACTGTATCTTCATAAAGATATATACTATATATGTATAATAAATGTGTTGTACACAAGTACATACAAAATTATTAACAATAAAAAAAATAATATTACTTGGAAATTAATTTAAATGCGTAAATAATACATTCCCATGTACCCACAAACTTTTATACACTAAAAAATATATTTGTTACTAGTGATGTTACGAATATTCGTATTCCTATTCGAAATGCCGAATATTCGCCAATTTTACGACATTCGTATTCGTATTAGCCAAGTTCAAGCGAATATTTTGTTAATACATTCATTCCACAAGAAAAAAATACAAAAGCGTAAAAAATACATAAAATGAAACGAAACATTTTTATTAAAACAAAAATTTTTTGTCTTTGACGCAAAATAAAATCTTCTTTTAGTAAAGTAAAAAAACAAGCAAACATTGTGCCGCCACAAAAAGAATTTAAGAAAATTACTTTTTAATGATTCCTAGATAAACTATCATTCGCAGCAATTGTCTAATAATTGTACGAAAATTATCGACAACACAGAAAGAAAATTTTATCAATTAAAAAAATGGCTTGAAAAGTATTTAAATTTAATTAATGTGATAATTTAATTAATTTTTTTAGTTTAAAGAATTTAGTTGAAAGAAAATTAAAAATATAATTTTGATTTAATTAACATTTTAGTTGTGTTAAAATAAATTTTTAATTAAAATATTAATTAAATATCAAAAAATATTAATTGATTTTTTTTCGTTTAAAATAAAATAATTTAAACTTGTAGAATTGTTGTTTGGAATTGTCGATATTTAATTAAATAAATTAACACATTGTTTGAAATGGCATAAAATTTGAAATGCAATAAAAAATCATTTATTGAAAAAAAAAATATGCACAATTTTACCATTTTTAGTAATCAATATAATCATTTTGGTAATAGGAGCAAAATAAACCACTTGTTTGCTTGATATTATGAATTTGGTATAAATTTGATGATTAGAGAAAATTTTTAAATTTTTCTTTGAACTGGAATTGGTCAATGAAATATCAAGATAATTCCGATCCCATTACATAATTTAGAAGTGCGTTCACTGCGGTTGTTTGAAATTTAACATTTAAGGAAATTTGAAGACATCTTTTCGTTCTGCTTGTGATAAAATAATTAGAAGTGGGAAGCTAAACAGTTTGATATCTATTGATAAACACCGTGAGAAACAATTTTAACCAAAATAAATGAAATATGTGAAAACCCATCGAAATAGGTCGGTTAATTACTAAGTAAAAGCGCACAAAGAGTGAGAAAAAATAAATTTAAAAGTATTTAAGTATGAGTATCAGTCTGACAATTTGACCATTTTTGCAATTAAATTAACATTCAAAATTATGAAAAACTTTCTTCTATCATTTTGGTATTTTATTTAGAATTTTTATAAAATGTCTTCTGCTTTTTAAGCTTTAACTGAACTTTTTTTTATAACCTTTTTTAAATTTTGACTACAAACAGTTGCACTCAAAAAGAAATTTCGTATAAAAGTGGTTTAGTTTTAACTTGAGAAACGTCTTACCGGTTTAAAAAAAAAATAACATTCAGGAAATCTTAGAAATGCCCTATTCATGTTGATTATAAATTTTTTTTTTAACAATTTAATCAAATGATACCAAGATAAAAATTCCATAGAATAAATGGTTGGGCATTTCATGTTAGTCCAAAGAAATATCTCAAACAAATTTGTGCTGTAAACTGCTGAAAAAATAATAATTTTGAAATTTTAGCTTTTCTTAAACTTTAAGAAATAAACTGGTCTAAAACTTCTTTTTATAGAATCTTTTAAATCAGAGCAAAGCATAGAAATTAAATCGCTTGTATTTTGCTTACATCAGGGGTATTGCAGGCCGCCTAAATTTGTTAAAGTATTTCCAATTTTTAAAATTTTATTTAATTGAGTTTCTAAAATTTATGTAGCTTTTCATAAAATTTAATACTGGTAATAAATTGTTAGCAAAAATCTTGGAAAAATTTCAGCATTTACTAAAATCATTTTTAACGTTTTCTGGCCTTGTCTAGTGCAAGATTTAGCTGTAAACAATTTTAAAATCTTGTCCCACTGATAAGGATGCAAACGGTTCCTTGGAGCTATCTTAATGACTTCAGGTGAAGTATACAATCTCTCACTGTGTATAATAAGTTTCTTTATTTGTAGCCTTAATATACTACAGTAAACACTTGGGCTCCACATTAGACCTTTTGGACCGCGGTGGTGCTTATGGCTTTTATATAATAATAATAATAATAATAATAATAATAATAATAATAATAATAATAATAATAATAATAATAATAATAATAATGTTAGTATAACAATTTAAAAATGTTCAGTGGCATTCAGGTGCGAACTATGTAATTTTATTTAGTAGTGTGGCAGTTTTTTCTTGTTTATTGTTATGGACGAGAATGGGGGATTTTTTTTTTGTCAAATTTTAAATATTGTGTGGCACTAAATTTCAAATTGGATATTAGTATTCGTATTTGAATTCATATTCGACGAATATTTCCGCAGATATTCGTATACGTATTCGCGAATAATAAAAATTGATATTCGTAACACCACTATTTGTTACAATCAAAAAAAAAAAAAAAAAAAAAAAAAAAAAAAAAAAACTCAAATGATAATAAATTAAAGAAGTGTAAAGTCGGTTCCAATTGTACAAACTATATACAATACATTCAATATACTACATATATGTACAAATATTGTTATTAATGTATTTTGCCAAAATTTAACAAAAAAAAAATTTAATTGTGTTTTAATTAAAATGTGTCATTTTTAATTCGTTTATAGAAATGCATGGAAATTCCTCGTACATCAAAAAATCTACTAAGTCAATTATTGTACTGCTGGTAAGTTTATACACAAATACATACAGACATATGTACATATATAGAACAAATATATAATGCATTCGTACAGATCAACAACTTAATTCTGTAGAGTCAAAAAATATGTAGATACGCTTGACTATGCGAAATTAATAAAAATATTAAAAATTGCAAGTACTGTTTGAAAGTATGCCATTTAAAATTATAAAACAAACATGTTCAAAATTTATCGCCTTAGCCTTTTTTTACACAAAATCCAACAGAACTTGCTAATCATTTTAAATTAATTTTTGTTTGCACGATTAAAATTTTTGGCTAACTTTTTAAGTTATAATCTCAGGGTATCACACAAATTTTTGGAGCCTCAACCACAAGTCCTTGTTCGACTTAAACCTTCGTATAGGAAGGCGAGAGCTACCGTAATCCGCTGCAGAGTATTTTGTTCCCCACCCGTAAACGTCAGAGTTTTGTATGGTCTTTCACCAGTCACGTTGAGTTGTTATTGGTTCTGCATCAGACCAACACGTTGAAACATTGAGGTTAAAAACGATTGCATAAAGTTAATGGTAAACAACCGCGAAAACTGTAACTCGGTACAGTTATACAACGCCAAGCCAATAGCCAATGCGAGGTGACAACGCAAAACACACGAAAAGTAGGCAAACAAGAATAATCTGATTGTCTTTAAAAGATAATGACAACGAGCGCGAGCTGCTTCTCCACTCAGAGCAGTTTTACGAGTGTTAAATTTATTTGATGTCGAAATTTTTTACTCGCTACCCCCAGACTACACGAGCCATAAGTTTTACAATTATTGCCATGGCTACTGCCAAATTCTATTGCTAACATAAGATATTAATTAACGTATGCCCTGCATAAATATGTATGTTAGACTATACACAGAAAAACAAAATTTATTTCAATTAAAAAATTTTTGATATTAATTAAAAAATTAATTAAATTTGCACCAGTAAACTAATTAATAGTATAAATTTACCGTTTAATGCACTTGTTTTAATAAAAACTGATTTAATTTTTAATTAATGCTTTAATTGGTGAACATTTTTGGAGAATTTTTTCTGTATATTTTCAGCAACAAATGTTATAATACTTTGCTAAGCAATTATCTTTTCACACAAGCTGTCAAATTCAATTGCCATTTACTTCAGTTGTTTTTTTTAATGGAAAAAAAGAAAAAAATTAATTGTGTATTTTTAAAACACTACAAAGAAATAAACTTGCTTTTAATGAAAGTCGACAACGACACAAGTCGACGGCAACGAATTAAAAATTATATTATATTAGTCGTTTTTAACAACAATCGATTAATATTGACAGTAACTTTATTGTTTCTACAGCGCTTTTAAGTCAACGTCAAGTGCAATTGACTCCGTTTTAGTCGACAGAAAATTTTGCGACGACTCAAATGATAGTTAAAGACATCTGTAGTGCGATTCACTAACTTTTAACGAACCGAAAATCGTTATATTTGCCAACATATATAATATATTTGCTTGCAATAACTATAGTGCGCTTCTGTAATTTCTTTTTAACGATAATATACAGCTGTATTTTTGTATTCATTTAATTTAATATCATGTGGCATTTATGTATACAAAATGTAAAAACAAGCGAATGCTAAATACTCAAAAGCCATTTTAAACACAAAATATACTTTATCAATTTCATAAACACTACGTAAATTATTGTCGTTTAAATAACGAAAAAATACTACTGCTTTAAGTAACAGCTGACTTAAAGCGACAGCGAATATCGTTAAAAATGTTACTGAATAGCAAATTTGATTAATTTTCATTATATTTATTTTAACGATACGATTATTGTAAAAAAAGTTAGTGAATCGCACTACTGAGATGAAAATCATTTTAAATAAACGCTTTCTGTTGTAAATCGTCGAATAACGTTTTAGAAGCCACTTGCCATAATGCTTTTCGTAGTCATCGCATTTTTGGATATGACACATTTTTCTCCTAAAAAAAAATTTAATAGTATATTTTCATTAAATTACTTAATTTTTTATTATTATTATCTTTGATAATCTAGAAGAATAAAAACAAAGTAATATTCGCCTTTAAAAACGTTTTTTGGTCTTCTGAAAAATTATTCGGCCTGATTATTAGTGTCGTTATTGTAGTCGAAAACAACATAAATACGACAAACTTTCTTTGTGTTTTACATTGTAGTTGTCGTAAATATGAAATGATATCAACAACAATTTCCAACGACTACGACTTTCGTAATAAGGCTGCTTATTTTGTTACTAACAATGTTATTTGCGGCACTGCTTCAATTGTTAACTTCTGATGTTTAAATAAGTCCAAAGACCTGTGTTTTAAATACATAAAATACATGCCCACTATGGACTAACACTTGAATAATTAAAGACGTCAGGATGACCACTTCCCCTTTAGTTTTTTTTTTTTTGTTACTTGTAAGTTTTCCAAAAACAAGCATTTTAATTTATTTTATTTTAATATATCGCGACCTTAAGACAACAAGGTTCTATTTGCTCCTAAACAACATGTAAGATAGAACCTGGTTATTTCAAGTTAAAAAAAAAAACAATCACTAAACATAAGCAGAAAATAACTATAAGAGTTGAGATTTTTCTTGTCAAATTTTCGACATCGACAAAACATTCATAGAAAATACCGAATTAACGTTGAACTGATGTAGACGTCGACTTGATGTGAAAACAACTTAAAATTGTTGTCGACAGCGGCAAAGACTTACATACATACATATACAATAGGGGTGAATCTTTCCATTTTTAGCGCTCATCTTTTTCTTCGCACATACATATCAATTTATGTTTTACGATATGTATGTAACATTGGCAATTTGACCCAGCTATTCTGCCGGGGTTATTGCTTTTGTTTAGATATGGCAAATTGCTCGTGTGGTCTGGGTGTTAACAGTGACCTAAAGTTGAACTGTTAAAACATATGTATGTATGGTTAATTAATTGGAAAATATTGAAATTATGTTAACATCATGCAAATTTAGTGCACTCTCCCCAACTCCATAATTTTGAAAATGAATTATATTTCATTATGAGCAGGGGGGCTACTCTCTATTGCGATGCGAACACAATTTCGAAATTGTTTGAAAATGAAGCAATACTGCCAATAAAAATTAAAGAAGGCGTAGATTGACAGTAATGAAATGTTAAAATATGTAAAAAAATTTAAATTGGAAAAAAAAATAAAATAAATAGTGATGATTTGGGAAAAGAAAAAAATAAAAAGATGCGAAAAACAAATGCGCAAACGCATTCAAGAGTACCAATAACTAGATTTGCGACAATTTTCTTACACATCGCAATAGCAATTGCCTCCCAGGTTATTTCTAACCACAATTGGTAATCTTTTTTTCGATGTGGAGATGCGAATATTTTTTCATTTTGGTTACTTTTTTCCTTAAATAATTACATATACATATGTACGTATAAATTTTTTTTTATTATTCTTGATAAACTTTCAAATCACGTTTTTTTTAATTTTTAACATTGATATTTATCTGATTATATTATGTTTGTTGATAAACACACAAATTCGCAAAATTTAATTTTCTTAAGATTTTTGCTAAGAAAAAAAAAATCGTCAAATGTTATTTTTATATTAGAAACGACCTTGTCAATTATTATTTTTTAACTGAGAGTAGTTTTTCCTGATTTTAGGAGTAGTAAAGATAAGTGGTACCTAAAGTATAAAAGGTCTTATTTTTATAAACTTTCAAAACAACATCTTTCTACAATTTTTTGGATTTCAATATCACTCGGAATCTATTTCAGAACATGGCTGAAAAAGTACACAAAAGTAATTTTGGTGTTTGTAAAAATTTGAATATAATTTTAATGGTCTAAATTTTATACTGTGTCCAGTAGAATATTTTAATATATGGAAATACGAGTAGGAATTTTAAAAACTTTAAAAAAATAAATTTTATATAAAATCTATAATTTTAGAATTTATGGGAGTTTACCCCTAGAGGGAAGCGAACTGGCACCAAAGTAGTCCTGTAATAGCTCTTTGATGGTAGGGACAGGTACACTTTATGAATGTAACCTATCACTTTTACATGAGGTTTTCATTGGAGGTGGTTAATTGACAACTAACAGCCACCATATTCCAAGTCACACATCTATTCTCAATGAACGAGTTTAGATTTAGTTACTACAATATAGTATTTTTTCAATACAATGTTGTATTATTTCAATAAAACAAGTCCTAAAACTAAATTTAAAAACCATATTTTAGAAAGTATTCACCACCGGTGAATACTGTACTGTTATTCATTACTTTTGCTACCTTTTGGTTCTTCATAAACCAGTTAAAGGATTGGTCCTCCTTTCACTGGTCATGAGTTCTTTCTTTTTGTACTTGTTCTGTTTTCACAAATCCCAGGACTAGTCTGCTGGAACAATTGACACAAATTTCCTGCAGGGACTTTAAGAAATATGCTGTGAATTTAAGAAAATTTAAATTATACTTGTAGGTATATTTATTGAATGTTTTTAGGTAATTATTTGGCAATATTTTTAATTTATAATCAAAACAAAATAAAATCCTCTAACTGTCAGTCATGTCGTTACCTAAGGCGCAAAAGGCCCTAACTAGCCGAAAATTAAAAATCGACTTTTTTTTATTGATTTTGATGTATTGCATCAACACAAATGTCCACAACAAATTTTGGAATCTTTCGTCCAAAATTAGAGATTTTATTAACAAAAAACAAAAAGCTCTTTCTACAAAATAGTATACGATAAACGCTAATAGACATAACTAACAGTTTGCATTATATGCAACATTGTTACTTGTCAAAACCACTGGTAGGTTTTACAAGAAAAATAGAAGAAAAATTAATTATTAACAGTTTAGGGCAATTTATCAATTCACCATTTTAAATAGTTTTTTGCCTCTCCTGTAAAGTTTTCAAAATGTTAGATAGGGCGTTTTAGGTAACGGTATACTTTCTTCCCGAAGAATATACGCTCGAAATATGAATTTATTTGTCTTCGCGATAATATTATACAATGATTCACAACATATTTCAAATAGAAACATTTTGTAACAGTAACAATAAAATTATTAATTAAAAATAAAATTTACATACAAACAAGGAAAAAAAATTATACCCGTTTTTATTAAATTTTATTTCAACAAACATATTTGTAAATTTGAAAATATTTAAAATAAATGCATTTCACATATCGCAAACTACTTTAAATTTCACAAAAAAAAAAAAAAAAAAAAAAAAAAATCGCCCTATTGCCAAACGTAAATTTCCATTCCAGAGTATTAAAAATCACCATGTATGGCGAGAAATCCCGACATTTTACAGTTCAGCGCCACTGACAGTTAAGAAGTGGAAAAGTAATTTAATTTTTTCTTCTTGGTTTTTATAACTGTGAAGCACAAATTTTCTTTATTGTAAAGGCCATATTCAAAATAATTTAAATTTAAAAACTTTTAATAAACTGAATCTTAAAAATTAAAACGTGCGAATGGAAACACATTGAAAATACGGATAAGTTTTGGATCGAGGTCCAACGTAATAATAATGCAATTGGTAGCAATCCATTTATTTTACTTTCTAGTTTTGCTATAAAACATTCTGATATATCCGTGCTCAAATAAAAGTGGATTCATTAATGCTTATCGAACAATATTTTATTACGGAGAAACAATTTTATAATGAGAGTGTTTTGCGGAACGATTTACCCATTTCGGAAAATTTGTCCGGAAAAACAAAGCTACCATGTGGTCTACAGATGTAAACAATTATACAAAATGGCAGCACATCTAGCAGACTACTGTTATTGAATTGTTTCTAAAAGTGTGTTAAAGAAAATGGACAAAAAAAGGAAAGTAATATTGTTATTTTTAATTATATTTATATAAACAATTGTTGTTATATAAATGCAAAAAAACTTTATTATGTGACAACTCAATTCAACTTTTTGTACAAATTGAATAAAAGTGGCACCTCAGTTCATTTTGTTCTGAAAAAGAATTAAAATTGAACAAATTCAAGAAAAAACTTGCCAAACAAAATAATATCTCCCTCTCTCTCTCTCTCTCAAAAGTTAATATAAACTCGCCAAACTCAATATAAAAAAAATTTTGTCCGGACAAAAATATTTTTCGGAACGCATGGGTGAATCGAGCTTAATTCAGTGCAAGTTAAACTCTCTTTTTTAGTTTCAAATGTGTTCAAACCAGCAAATCTATAAATCAGTTAACATATAAACCAACTCTAAATGCTTAAAATTGGGCGTTTAAATTACAAATACAAACCAGGCATATGATTTTGACAAAATACAAATATTATTTTTAAATATTATTTAATTTTTTTTAACTGCCTATAATACCTATATGGGGCATGGCATATAATTCTCACTGTTGGGTTTTCCACTAACTTCTCTTCTTTATTACCTGACACAATATCTGCAATTAAAAACTCTGCTTTCAATTTTTATAATGCGTTTACCAGTAACCAGGTAGATAACTCTTTCACAAAAACTATTGTTTTTCCTATCTACAAAAAGGGAGATCCAAGTCAACCTGCAAATTATAGAGGAATTTTAAAAGATCGACTGTTAGACTGGGTAGAACATAATCAAGTGCTTAATGAGTATCAAGCAGGTTTACGCAGAAATTATTCCACGGTTGACAACATTTATAAATTATCAGCTATTGTGAGCATAAAGTTGGCAGAAAAAAAAAATTTTATATGGGGCACCGATTTACAGCTGTTGAGTTTAAACTACATATAATTTTAAATTGAGTTTAACTAAATCAGCGTTTAAACATTTACCGAATTATTAGCCATTTAGTGTCATTAATTTTAAAAAAAAAGTCGTTTAAAAAATTAAATTTACATTAAATATGGTCTCAAACGAGATATCTCATAGATAGTGATTTATTGTTAGAAAGCAAGAATGACCAAATGTTTAAAATTTTATCTAACAGTGACCGATTTTAAAGGAATGTTATTGTTACTTAAAGCTACAACTGTATACAACTTTAAATAAGTCTAATCCTTAAATATATGTATGTACATTAGGGTGGGTCGATTTAGCAATCGATATTATGCCATTGATTTTCGATAGCTTTTGTCATGAGGAAAAATTTCCACTACGACATATAAAAAAATCATTTTACATTCTTTTGAATAATTTCTTTTGTTTAAAATTTTCGTTATTTTACTTCAAAAAAAAAAAAAAAATATATATATTATAGCCCTTTTTGAAAAAATGGCATAAAAATGTAATAATACCGTAATATTTTTTATTTAACCCTTTTTGTTTCGTTTTTCAAATATTTTTACGCGTTTAGTGTCCCAAAAGAAGGTATCACTGGCTCGTTAGCCTGTTGGAAGTAATGAAATGCATGTGGCCATCTCGGGCCTGTTTTCACCTAGTTTTGTAAAGTAGTTCTAATACTGGAAAACTTTTTATGCGGCCGATAAATTGATACCTTTAGCTATCAATAGGTTGTGAAAACGGGCCTTAGAGAGATAAAACATTGACCAAAAATGTTTCTATATTTACTTTATTTTTTTTCGATAAATAAAATTTTTAGTTTTGATCAGATTTTATTCTAATTTAAAATTATTTTAATTATTTCTTTTATAAATTTAATCTTAAGATAGAAATTTTAATTGTTCTGTTAGATGGGCTCAGAAAGAGATTCTAAGTCGATCGGTTTCCTATTGGTGAGTCTAGGACCAATATTTTGAGGTGTTACAGACATCAGCACAAATGCATTATACCCTCTACACTATTGTGATGTGGGTATTAAAAAACATGTAAGAGTACTACATTGGGCTATGCCGAACCTTATATACCCTTCACCTTGGTGCGATACGAACACAAAGTTATATAAATAAATAATTTATTTTGAGTTTTGATTTTAATACACATTCCTCTATTTAAGCGGCACATCATACACATGTTTGTTATGTGTAAAAAAAATCCAAAAAAAAATTCAACCCATTAAAATAAAATCTAAAAGAATAAAATTAGAGGCAGTCTTGGTTTTTGCTCATATCTCAGCCATTTGTGGACCGATGTGTATTACTTTAAATAGCAAACAACTCCAGGCTATATGTGGCGTATATATATATCAACCTAGACCAAACCATTTCTGGGGTCTTCGGAAAACTAATTTCAACATACAGACGGACATCGTTTAACTAACTTCGCTTCTCATAGTGACCTAAAACGCAAAAGGCCCCAACCAACAAAAAATTCAAAACCAACTTTTATAAAGATCAATATTGACAAACTAATACATATAAACCCTTTCCAGCTGCTGTGAAGGGCTTAACAATTGATAATAAAAATCACAGCGAAAGCTTAAATTGGCCGTAAGTGTGATAAAGAAAAAATTAAATTTTATATTTACCGTTTAGTCATATTCGCATTATTTTAAATATTTTATGACAAAAGGATAAATGTCCCACTTAATGGAGAAAGTTAATATTAATGCCCTTTTATATTGATAGGTATATAAAAAAGATGTACATTATATTTTTTTGTGTGTATACATTAAGGCGGTATCTATCTATCAGCTTTTGTTTAAAGTAACAATGTAAAGGACCAGCTATAATATGCATAATCTGGCTTAAGCAACTGTAATTATATGTGTCAGACCATATTCAACTTAAGGAAACTTTTTGTTAAGTCTTATGAAGCAAAGTGCGAAACTGATCGCAAATTTCGTATGAAATCAAATTTTTTTTTTTTTTTTTTTTTTTTTTTTTTTTTTATAAATGTATTTGAGAGGTTTTTTTGACAGTAGCTTAAGCAAGTTGGTCCTGAAGTTGGCTGTATAAATTTATTTTTTATAAATCCTAAATATGAACAACTGAAGCCAAAACTAACTAGATACACTATCAGGTATGCGCTGGAAATCGATTTTCAAAATCAAACGACTTGATTTTTAAATCATTTTCCTTTCATTTCCCATCTATATTCTTTTAATTTTTGTATTAAAAATTTTAATATCACTTCGTATGAGGAGGTCCATAACAAAACGCAACAATTCCATCATAACAGTTTTTTTTTTGGATAAACGCATAAGTTTAATGAAAGACAATATATTTAAAAAAAAACAATTATTGTGGTATTATAGTTTTAAACAAACAATACAAATCCGAAAAATATAGGTTTATATCGCAGTTAGTTTTTAAATTATATTATGAGGAGGTCCATAACAAAACGCAACAATTCCATCATAACAGTTTTTTTTTTGGATAAACGCATAAGTTTAATGAAAGACAATATATTTAAAAAAAAAACAATTATTGTGGTATTATAGTTTTAAACAAACAATACAAATCCGAAAAATATAGGTTTATATCGCAGTTAGTTTTTAAATTATATTATGAGGAGGTCCATAACAAAACGCAACAATTCCATCATAACAGTTTTTTTTTTGGATAAACGCATAAGTTTAATGAAAGACAATATATTTAAAAAAAAAAACAATTATTGTGGTATTATAGTTTTAAACAAACAATACAAATCCGAAAAATATAGGTTTATATCGCAGTTAGTTTTTAAATTATTTATATAACAAAATTGGAATTATTGCGTTTTGCTCCGTCACATAGTAATAATTTCGCTTTGCTCTGAACCCTATGGAAATGTTGCGTTTTGGTATGAACAAAGTTTGGAATTATGGCTTTTTTGTTTTGAATGAAATTGCACTTTATCATTTTATATCATTGTAATTTAAATTTAAACAGTATAGGAAAATAAAAAACACTTCAATATATTAACGATAATTATAAAAAACAATTTAGTTAATTCACATTTTTTATATTAACGACAAAATAAAATAAATAAATATTGTATTTTACACTTTGTAAAATAGCTCACGATTGATAACAATCAAATGCCTATAAAACAGCGCCCATTTATAGTCACTTATTTCCTTGTGTTTGCATGGTTTGTAAAATCACAAAGCCAACGGATCCTTATCAGCATATCTGCGAAAACATATTTTTTTAGATAAAAAAAAAATAAAAAACTTATAATATTTTTATTTAAAAACATTAATATTTATGTATATAATATATATTTTATTTGACCTTTATTATTTATAGTATAATTAAATTATCTTTTTATATAAACATCTTTAAATGTTTATTATAACCAATATTTCTTCACTTCTTTGAGTGCCTTCTTCAGGGGTTTTTTTCTTTCTTTTACAAATTTCACAAATTTTTTAACAAATTTAACAATATAACAATTTAAATGATAAAATCAAGGCGAATTCATTCCAGGTAATCTCGGTAGTACAACAAGTACAACTCGTACAAAAACCACAAGCAATTTGTTTTTGTAAAATCATTGTACAATGTCAAAAACCGAAACAAATCAAAACGGAAACAAAGATAATAAACAAAATTTTGACATCCAACAATTATAAAGCTAAAAAAAAAAGTTATCAGCAGGGCTTTTTTAGGATCACCTGTAATGAATTCGCCTTGGATAAAATTAAAAATTTTTTGTAATTGAATACAAAACAATATTTTTCAATACAAACTTGATCTATTACAATATAAATAAATTTTTAACATCCGTTTCTATTTTTATAAATTGAATATCTATAATTTTGTGCTACATTTTCAGTGTCCGACTTAAAATTAATTCTCGACATTGTTGGTACTTTTATAATTTGTAATATTTCTAACATAAATTTACGTTTATAATTATTTTCTGAACCCTGAAGAAGGCACTCAAAGAAGTGCCGAAATATTGGTTATAATAAACATTTTAAGATTTTTATATAAAAAGACCTTAAGCTCGATAATTTAATTATACTATTTATATTTATAAATTACTCGATTCACAATTAACTCAATTTAAGCAGAATCTATTTGCAGCTGTTATTAAATTCTTACCGTCTGACAGTTATCTTAGAGTTACCATAAGAGCATAATTAATTTATACCACTGACTTTTCAAAAATCTTACGTAGTGATTTATTGCATAGATGTGGAATTGTTTAATTTTGGTCTGAACCATTATAGGTATTTGATATTGAATTGCAGTATAAATATTGAGCTTTTGCATGTTTCATAATAATTGTTACATAGACTTTAATGTGTAAAATAGGATTAGGCCAAATAAACAAAAAACTCAAAAAGTGGAATTGTTGCGTTTTGTTATGGACCTCCTCATATATTGTGATAAAAAAATCACAATATTTTCATGATGTCGCTTAAAAGTCTCGCATTATGTGCATTTTTACGCCTTCGCAGATGAACTGTCAAACATTGTATGAGAATTCATTTACGCAAACTTCGTAAATTTGCCCAACAAGTTGTGCATTTATAGAAACAATTTTTTTAAATGCTTACCGTCGTTCTAAATGTAAAATTCGAGTGTTAATCAATCACAAGCAATAAATTCTTGCAATATTTTGAGCAAATTAGTTTTTTGGATTTCTTTATGCATTTTTAAAAACAAATTCCACTTAAAAACTGACATTAATTGTTTAAAATTACACAAAAATAAAAAAGGGTCTTCATGAACGAGTCTCTTAAGTTTTCCCAATTGCACAAATGGCAATTTTAAGCGATATCATGAAAACCCTTAATACTAAAAATCATGAATGGATTTTCAAATCTATTTAAATTCATCACACTTTTTAAAAACGATTGATTTGAAAACGACCGATTTTCATCACATAACACTCTACTTACATACTTCAACTTTTCTTGCGCAAGTATGTATTTAGTTTATAAAAGAAAAAGTCAATGAGAATCGAAAGTGTTTGCTATTTTTTGCACAAGAAATCTTCTCTACTATTCTTTTGTATCTAGTTCTGCTATTTACTCTGTATGTCACTGCAATTCTTATTTGCTGAATTCAACCCATCGCCAATGGTTCTCCTCCAAGTCTAAGCGAAAGCAACAGGTAGCCAACTACCTTGTTGATTCAACCTTAATGCTGTTCGTGCTATATTTTGGCAAGGTTTTCGAAGTCGATGACCTGCCCAACTCATTCTCTGTGTTCTAATTCAGCATACGGTGCTTGTACGACTGGACTAGGGGCACCATATGCCAGTGTAACTTGTTTGGTGCTTTTGATTTGATTTTGCAATGGGATTAAAGATTTTTAATATGGTTTTTAGTCTTATTACGGTTCTCGATGTCGAAAACGACTCTGTAGTAGATTAAAGTAACACACAACCTGTGTTCATTAATCTACTACAAAATTCGACTTACGTTGTTACCGACATCGAGAACCGTAATAAGGCTGATTAGTCGACATTTGGTTGGATCGGCAAACGTGGTTTTACATATTAAATGTACCTTTATCCTTATTTATACTACTAAAGACTTCCAGTTCAGCTTCACTCTTTTTACTAATCAAGCTGCCAAGATAATTAAAGCTTTCCGCACTATAAATAATATTATGTCCTACACTCATACCATTTATACACTTGCATATTTTTCGGACGAACCCATGGCAGCTTAAGCATCTAATGTCAAAGTTTCTGAAAAAAACTTTTTGTTTTTTTAAATACTATTTTTCTACAAAAGTTCCAAAATTTTAAAAGAAAACACCAAAATATATTTGGAATTTATTTTGTTTATAAATATAAAAAAAAAATTAAACAAAAAAAAGATTGGCAAAAAAAGAAAAACTTGAAAATGGTAACGCTGCTTTCAAAACAAACGCCATTTTGTCAGTGATGGCTTAATAATAATAGTATTTATTGCCACTTTTCTAGTGATGATACTAAAATAATCGAAAGATGTAGAATGGAATACAATGAGATAGAAACATCTTGTAAAGATTTTACCTCTATGTATTTCTTATGGGAAAATTTCAACACAAAAATTTGACAAGTGTGAAAAGGCTATCGGAGTGTTTTGTTGTCCTTACTTCTGTTTTTCAGCATGCTGCCTTCG
The DNA here is from genome assembly GCA_943735925.1 of Pollenia amentaria. Lineage (NCBI taxonomy): Eukaryota > Metazoa > Arthropoda > Insecta > Diptera > Polleniidae > Pollenia > Pollenia amentaria. The sequence continues at coordinate 215,434,694 of OX031009.1, read as the reverse complement.
ATGGCCGCGAGTGTTAAACGGCAAACCCCTCTAAAGAGATTGTGTGGATACAATTAAAACATGTCAGGGCAACCTGTCCGTGAAAACCTGGGTTCAATTCCCAGCTCAGTCAAGAACAAAAATTATTAATAAATTTTAATTCATTTCATGTTGCAAAATTCCTTTCTTCATAAATATAATTTAATGAAAAATTAAATTTAAAGAACTAATGCCCGTAATTTCTACAAATATATATCTAGCTGTGTATAGATATCTATTGTGTAACGTATTTTAAAACCTATTTCTTACCTACGAGGTAAAGTGTAGTGTATTTTAAACCATCGATTTTCGATAGTTAATTCACGTGGGCCAATTTAACGTTGAAATTGACAAAAAAGTGTTACTGGATAAGTAAAGATAACTGTTAGGTACGAACACGACCAGATATCTGTTAGTATAAATTACGGGCATAAAGCCTGAATAAATTATTACAAATTTGGATTAAAAACCATAAACAGTTCAACAAAATAACCACAATACTAATTGTTAAACAGCTAAGGCACAAGCTCTATGTTTACTAAAATGGAAATACGAGTAATTAAAGATATGCATATTAGTATCGTTCTTATTTTTTGGACGTAATAAGTGATGTCAATGTTTGTTTACAAACCATAAAAGTGTGCTCAAACCGCTCAAATTGTTTTAAAAATCGCAAATAATGTACATTAATGATAAAGTATAAGTCTGCATTCACACGTTTCATCTTTTGATGCTCAACTCTTGTGTTTTTGGAGAGAGAAGAAAAATTAAAAGGGATTGGTACGGAGATGCTTGTACTCAGTCAGTACGCTTTGTGTTTTTATTCGTAGGTATATGCACAGCGCTGGCTGCATGTAAATTTTTTCTTTTCTTTTTCTGTTTTGTTGTTGTGGCTTTGAACCGAATAAAATTTAAACCGTTTGCTGCGTGCGATCATATTGGCATATTCAAAAGGGAATTGAAAAGAAGTTGAGCATCAAAAGATGAAACGTGTGAATTCAGACTAAGAGTTGTAAATAAAAGCAGTCGATTAAAGTTGTACAACATGTTACACTTCGAGTGATATGGGAAACATTTTGGCCCTAATTGTGTAAAACGCAACGCAACGCCAAAAATTACAGGAAACAAAAACAAAGTCAAAAATATTTTATAATTTTGTTGTTGCTTTCTACAGAATATTTAAGCTTCAAACTATGGATATCTTGTGGCGTTGAAAATTTTAAAACGCAATATGAATTTCTGTAGAAAGCCACAACAAAATCATAAAGTATTTTTGACTTAGCTTTTGCATTCAATTTAATTTTTGACGTTGCGTTCCGTTTTACACACTTAGTGCCTTAAGTGTGTTACATGCAATTACAGAAAAATTTTTGTTACAAAAAAAAGAAACAAACATTTTTTTTGAGCCGCACTAATGTGAATGTAAAATTCTGCAGATTAAGTACCACAATTTGATTTAAATTTATTTAACTGGCATACATATTTTCATTTTGTAAGAATATTTGGTTAAAAAAAGGGTTAATTTCAATACTTTGTAATATCTGGTGAATGTCTTTAAATTTAGCGACTTTTTGTTAAAACAATTAATGTGGCACGTTTATTTTCTTGGATATATTAAGAATTATGGGTTATAATTAGTATTGTGGTTATTTTATTGAACTTTTAATGGTTTTTAATCCAAATTTTGATATTTTAATCAGGCTTAAGTTCATTGAATTTAATTTTCATTAAATTATTTTTTTATGAAGAAAGGAATTTTACAACATGAAATGAATTAAAATTTATTGATAATTTTTCATTCTTGACTGAGCTGGGAATTGAACCCAGTTTTTCACGGACAGCTCTATTAAGTTTCGATTGTAACCACACAATCTCTTCAGAGGGGTTTGCCCTTTAACTCCCACCGCCATTGGAAGATTGATGTTTGACTGTTGACGTCATCCGTCGTCAATGGCGGTGAGAGTTAAAGGGCAAACCCTTCTGAACAGATTGTGTGGTTACAATCGAAACTAATTAGAGCTGTCCGTAAAAAACTGGGTTCAATTCCCAGCTCAGTCAAGAATGACAAATTATCAATAAATTTTAATTCATTTCATGTTGTAAAATTCCTTTCTTCATAAAAAAATAATTTAATGAAAATTCATTTTATGTTGTAAAATTCCTTTCTTCATAAAAAAATAATTTAATGAAAATTAAATTCAATGTACCTACTTAAGCCTGATTAAAATATCGAAATTATGTGTTATTATTTAAAAAGAGAAATCAGTAAAATATAAATACCTATGTTCATTATTTTTAAATTCATTAAACAAAAATTTTTTGCTGAGAATTTACAAAATTCTAATTCATATTCATATGTCATACATAAGTACCTAAGTATGTATAAAAAAATTTCGAAAAAAAATTTATGTTTCTGCACATACAAAAAGGGTGTATACAATAAAAAAAATATAAATAAATACTCGTGTAGAATTAAAATTCTAAATTACATAAAAAAACCGTCAGGTGTCTGTCTTCAGGTATTGATTGCACTAACATAAATACATACATTTTATGTACAGGTATGCGACGATAGACTTATATTTTTATGTACTACTTTACAAATACATAAATACATTTGTACATAAATAAATATAAATAAGTATGCATGTGTATTTGTACTTTATTAAAAACAAATAAACAAATGACAACCAAAAAAAAAAAAAAAATAAATAAATAAAAAAACAATCAACAACAATAACATGTGGGTAACTTTCAAAAAATATTTTTTCTGTTAATTTCATTTTGGATTTTTTTATCGGCCAAACGAAATAGTTTTAAGACCGGTTTATTACTTTTTTACTTTTTCGACTTTTATTTTTATTATTGTTTTTTAAACACCAGTCGTCGTGCCATATTTCAGACGACTCAACTCGAATCAATGATAAAATTTGTATAATAAACAACTTAAAAACTTGGTAATTTATTCAGTACTTGGAAAGTTATTTCTTTTGGTATAAATGTTTTATTTAATTAATTAAATGAATTTTAGTAGTGAAATACAATCATTTTAGAAACACTGGCTTTTATTCCAAAAAAAAAAAAAAAAAAAATTGACCTAAATTATTTACATACATAGTACATATGTACATACATATAAACATTAAAACTTATTTTAATATACATACCTATACCGTTATTATTTTGTTAACAGGAAATTCCATGTTAATAGGAAGTCCTGATGTTAAATGAAAATAATTAACAGAGACCTTACCGTTATAAGAAATACATAAGTAAAAATTAACTGTAAAACATCTATATTTTCGTCTTGAAATATATAAAGATGTATACATATATACATTTTTATGTATATATCCTTTATTTGTTATATCCCCGCAAGCATTTTATGAAAAAATTGATAATATTCGAGTCATTTATGACTCCTCTGCGCGATTAAAATAGGCATATATGAGCTCATTTACTGATCATAGATGATTGACTCATTTATGACTCATACTTTTAATGATTTGCGAGTCTTTTTTTTTTTGGCTGTGTTTCTAATTATTTGCAAGTCTTTTTCGAGTCATTTGTTAGTCGTATTTCTGATTGTTTGCGCGTCTTTTTCGTGTAATTTTTTAGCTGTATTTCTAATTATTTTCGAGTCTTTTTCGATTAATTATTTAGTCGTATTTTTGAGCGTCTTAGAGTCTTTTTCGTCTCATTTTTCAGTCCTATTTCTAATCGTTTGCGAATCATTTATGAGTCGTTTCTTACTCGTATTTACTAAAACGTTTAATAATAATATATTTAATTCAATACAAACTTTTAAAAATTATAATTAAATATTTCAACTTTACACCACGAGATCACTGACATTAATAAACTAAAATTTACAATATTCTAATATTTTACGCTTGCTTCAAAGCTAGCAGAAAAATATCCCGTTACAAATAAAAATAACAGAATAAAAATCAGTTTTTCATGATGAGCAAAATATTATTCATAAATAACTTCAAAACAGTCATATTTCAAACACTTGTATGATCCATTTTCGATTGCTGTGTGGATTGTTTTTGTATTTACAATAAATTACTTTTTAAGCATAAGCACGAATCATTTTCGAGTCCTTTTTCAAGCGCGCAAGTGATTAATCAGTTTTTAATCGTCAAAAGTACTCGAGAAAGACTTATGTGTTGTTTCCAGGTGCCAGGCAACTGATTGTGTAGGAAAATTTATATGAAAAGCACTCAAAAAACTGAGTAGTTTTCATATAAATTTTACTACACAATCCATTACCTGTCACCTGGAAACAGCACATGAGATAGGTGATTTTTGATAAAAACAATCTTCCAAATGCTAGTAGGGATCCCAGTCAGCATTTTTCGAAATTATTGATCATATTCGAGTCTTTTTTGACTTCTCTGCGTGATTAAAATAATCATTTATGCGCTCGTTTTTTGAGTCGAAAATGACTATTAATTCGGGAGAAAATGGCGACTCTTCTGAAAGAGTCTTGTACGACTCGCGCTTCTGTTCAAGTACGACTTATTTTCGAGACAGCTTGTACTAGTACTTTGATATTACTTTCTTATTTAAAATTTTTATATAAAATCACTCACAAATCAAATTCAATTTTATATTATTTTCATTCCTTACAGCACGAGCTTACTCACATAAATAAGCATAAATTTTCAAAACTCACTTGCTTCAAAATCTGTAAAAAAAAAATCTCCCGTAAACAGTAAAAATAGCAAAAGAACATTTTTTATTAGGCTGGGCTAAACATGACTGCAAAATTGTGCTTAAAACAGTCACATTTCGATCATCTGCATGATCAATTTATAATTGCGCACATTCTGTATATTTTGTTTTTGTTTTTTAAGCAGGTCACGTTCTGAGAATTTCTTGGAATCATTTTCGAGTCTTATTTTAAACACAGAACTTATTTATAAGTTTTTGATAATCTTAGTTAGTCTTAAAAGACTCAGTTTGGTGATTCGATCTTCCACATGCTGACTGGATTTGAGCACAAAAATACATATGTATACACTTACCAGCAAAAGTCTACGTACAAGCCATTGATATTTTTTTCACAACTAAAGGAGTAAAAACATTTTGTGCAAATTAATAAGAAATTTAATTTTATTTGTTATTCAAATTATTTCTACAAAATATTTGTACTTATTTTTAACCAAAAACAATAGGCTATAACTATGTATATGCAAAAGTCTGTGTACAAATTTTAAAGTAAAAAAAAAAAATTAATACATATCAAGGTGGCGTTGAAAGCACAGCTGTGCTACTTTTTTTCTTAAAAAGAGAGATAAATTTCAAAAGTGGCTTGTGTTTTTGACATATCGATCAACGAAAGCAACAAAAATATACATTGTTGTGTGTTTGGTGTTGTTACTTGTTGTAGTATCGACACTACCGTTTACATGAATTTGCCTTGTAAATATCCTTTTCGTACGAGAACCTTCGCTCAACGTTTAAGCATAGAATTGACTAGCTTCTACCTTACTGAACCAAAGTTTTGTATAATTCTTTAATTATCACATTTTTAATCTTTCTTTGGAAGAAATATTGTGCCGTCGAACACGGGATCCAATAAATTCCATAGATGTTCAATGGGACTTAAGTCTGGAGACTTCGGTAGAGCTTTGAGCTGTTGTGGGACATTGTAGAGTAGCCAAAGCTTCGTATTATGAGCCGTATGCTTTAGGTCGTTATATTGTTGAAACATGTAATCGTTATCCAGGTTCAATTTGTGTACGCTAATTTTCTTTTAAAATATCAAGATATACTTTAGTATCTATTTAAGAAGGAATAAAACCCAAATTTTCGACTCCTTGATACGCAGAAAGCCTCCGGTGGTACTTCTCGTCAGAAGAGAATTGCTTTTCCCAAGAATGTTTTACAGGGTCACTTAAATCACTATGAATGGGGGCGGGAGTGCAGAAGTGGGCGTGGCACTAATTAGATTTAATTGAATCTATAGCTCTCTTACTTGTTAATATTAACCTGCGTAATGCGCCATGTTGTCGAGCCATACAACTACACTGAATTTGCGCTGCTGTCAGTTAGACGGAGTTTGGTTTTACGACTAATGTTGTTTGATCGCCTAATTTGTGCATTGCCTGGAACGCTACCCTTGCTCTGTTTATACAGGCAATTATATCATCCGTTTGTTGTTATTCAGATTCGAAGAAAGCAGGAAGATTTGAAATTTTCAATGTTAATACCTTTGATTGTCAAAGCAAACCACGATACCTTGTTAAAAGAATTTATTTCAAAACGTACATGTGTTTTTTTTAATCTGAATCTATTCACATGGTTAGTGTAATAAAAATTAAAAAAATTCTTAGGACATATAGTATATGTAGTTGTTTAATTTTTATGAAAACTGTAAAAGAACTTAAAACTGACAAACCGTGATCACAATCACAGTTTTAAAGAACAGTGATGTTTAAATCACGTTCACTAAACACGATGTTCCTTAAACATCACGGGTTCGCCCATCTCTAGTTGAGATGTAACTGCCAATTCGCTTAAGTTTTCTAATAAACTATTCTATTTAGTTTGGAGGTCCTCAAAACGGTAAAAGATGAGGCAGATGCCGTCTGCTTAGTCAATAGATTTAAGCGGCTATTTAGGTTCAATTGTATACCGCCTGGAGTTTCACTGTTTGTTTTCTGCATTACGAAGTCTAGCATGAGTGTGAATAAAGTTGGTCAAAAAAACTCAGCTTTGTTTTGCTCCGGAGATTGTTGAGAAGGATAAACTTTCTGTTCCATTAAAGAGAACATGTCATGTTGAATCCCTGTAGAGTTGACAGAAAAGGAGTATGATCTTTTCAGGAATACCTTTTTTCGTCTTGAAATAACTGAATTATATTTTCAGTTACTTATAAAAGTTATAATTGAAGCTGTGCACGTGAGTGTTTTAAGACTCAACTCACATCACGCGAGCTCAAGAACGAAATAACGATTAGAATACTTTTGAGCTTGCCCTTTTTTAAGGGGCATGCATATACGATTTCTTTTCAGAAATGTCTAACAAACACGTTTTTTTGTTTTATTTGTAGGTGATCGGGTTAGAGAAGAAATAGGGGTTGCAAAACAGACACGAAATTAGTTTTCATGTTTTAAAATATATGTCACGTCAAGTTTTTTGTCCTACTTAATTTTACATTTATTTATTTTTATTTATTATAGTGTTTGACAAATTTAACCATGGAAAAGTACACAATTGAGCAGCACGTTAAGATTGTTGAAACCTTTTACGAAAATGGGCGTTCAAAACTAAAAAATTTAATTCGTGCACTTCGTGATTTTTTTTTTGGTCAGCGTAATCTACCAAATGTGTCCACAATCGGGAAATTTGTGCGAAAATTTCAGCAAACTAGGGGTCTAATTACCGCATACGATATCGACAAAATTAATCGAAATTTTTTATTTTGGTATCATGATACTCGATATCGAATGAAATGCATTGAAATTTGAGGTGATAGCATTCAATATCGAGAAACCAAAGACATTACATCTCTCGTTATCATTCGTTACGTCAGTGTCTATCGTATGCAAAAAAATTCGATAGTTTACTCGATACGATAGTTTACTCGATATCGAATGCGGTGATAACCCCACGTAAGGAAATGTGATAACACTGTGCATGTTTGCACAAGGGCATATTTCACTAAACTACAAGTTCACAATTACAAGCGTTTTTGCCTGTCAAATTGTGAACTTGTGAATAATTGTGGGTCATAAAAATGCACTTACAAGTTTGTGGCTACAAGTGAATTGTACAAGTTACAAGTCTACAAGTCATACTTCTACAAGTGGTTTTGTTTCACAAAACTAAATTTGCACTTGTACACTTGTAGAATTGTAGAAAAAAATCTTAGGGTCGACGAAGACCCTCAGAAAAAATTTTACAAGTTACAAGTGAATGATAAATTGAATTAAAATTTGATTTTTAACTATTTTTTAATAAAAATTAGTTCAAATAAACACAAAATCCAAAAATTTTAATATATATTAGCATTTTATTAATATATTTATAATTTTTTTTTAATTTTTAATTATTTTGTTTATTTTTAATTATTTTTTTTTTAATATGTGATTATATGTAATAAAACAAACTATATCAAACTGTTTGCTTATTAGAAATCATAGATAACCGGCAACACCACTAATCATATGTTATAAACAAATAATGTTATCACTTCATAAAACCGACTTACCAGTGTCGACCTTTTGATGTTTGCCATCAAACGTATTTGCACGTATTTGGCGTCTTTTGTCATCAGTCCAAGTGCATGACACCTCATACGCACGTTCTCCCACTCCTTCATTTTTATCTCTTTGGTAAGTTTATTGCTTATAAGAGATCTCCCGCACCACACTAATTTTATTATGTTGATTTGCATTACAAAACAAACATTTTAAACTTTTTTAACACAAGTAGCCAACAACTTTAAACACAAACTACATATGATGGGCTTAAAGCACAATGGGTTTAAGTGCTATATTTAAAAATTGAGATTAATAGCCTATTTCCGATGTTCGAAAGAATTCTTTCTTTCGAACAAATACATTTAAAACAAAAACAATTCTAAAAACTTAGGGGGTTATGAAGTGTTTTAGAAAATAACTCCCTTGTTTTTGTTTTAAATGTAGTTGTACGAACGAAACAATTCTTTCGCACATCGGAAATAGGCCGTAAGTGCTCATATACCGCGTGTGCTCCAAGCGAAACAGGTATTTTAACGACAACTGATGCGAATTCCACATTCACCTCTTGTGTTCTGAACTTCTCTGAACTTAGCCTACTAATTCCATTTGTAATCTCAATTTTAAAAAATGCTTTTTAACCCCATTAAGCCCCTCATATGTTTTGATTGATTAGTGGTGTTATAACAATCAAAACAACTTATCGATATACATTAGAGTACCCATAATTGCTAAAGTATTTATTTTTATCGCTCCCTGCACATTTTCCGATAGATTCCCAGCAAAAACTTTACTTACCTGCTAAGTTAGCAAGTAATGTTAGAGAAATATAAACACTACTTATTTCTTGGCTGAATAACTACTTATTTTTGTTCGAGTTGTCCACAGAATTTAGTACTTACAATACATTTTCTAGAAGTCACAAAATATATAGTAATTATTTAACTACCAGTAAGTTGAATTATAGGTACTTACAATATACTTACTAGAAGCCAAAAAAGAACTATTTTTTTGTTTAATTGGCGCTAGTAAATTGACCTAATAAGTAGTTATGGAGCTAGTTACCAGTAAGTAAATATTCAGTACTGAAAACAACACAACTAGTAAGTAGTTATTGAGCTGATTATTAGTAAGCAAATATTCAGTAGTGAAAATAATAAAAGTGAAAAGTACTTCTTAGGTCATTACTAGTAAGTACTTATTGAGGTTTTCAGAATAATGACAATTGTAATGACAACTTATTACCAGATAACTTATGAAATAACTACTATATATTATAAAAATTCAAAAAGTTTTTTCTGGGTTGGTTCTAAAAAATAAGAAATACGAGTATGTATTATTAAAATGTGTTATATTGCGTTTTTATAGGATATTTTAGAATTTTAAGTAATAATTAAAAAGAATTGTAAAATTAATATCACAATATAAACAAGCACTTGTAATTGTAGAAATTGTAGTTTACAAGTGCTAAAAGCTACAAGTGTTGGGAAAATTTTAATGAAACACAACTCATCAGCATTTGTAAGAATTAGACTTGGGATTGCAACTCGTAAACTTGTAGAATTGTAGTTTAGTAAAATAGGCCCCTGATAGTTCTGCGGAAAACATTGCTGTTGTTCGCGGTAGGGCCGTACTTCTTCGAAAATGAGGTCGGCCAAGCAGTTACCGTCAATAGTGTTCGCTATCGCGAATTGATACGGTTTTGTTGTGGCCAGAAATTGGGGATGTGGACCTTGACGATATGTGGTAGTGTTATCGATATTGAAAAAGAATCGCATAATTGTTTAAGACATCAACTTGCAGCTTCTTCTAAATCAAAAGATTAGATTGTCTGCCGTATTCATAAAAAAATAAAATAAGTTTGAAATGTGTATTAAGGCTAAATTTTCGTACAAATTTTCTTAAAATATAATTCATTTTCATTTTTAATGAATACGGCAGTGTATGTTTAACACTCGCATTGCAAGAAGAACATGTTTCAAAATTTTTTATTGATTCTTATAACATTTTCAAATATAAAGAATCATATGCTTATTTCATTTATTTATTAAAAACAACTTTAGAACTAGATACGTCTAAGGTATGTTCACTAGGGGTATAACTTTTGAACAATATTTTAAATGCCATATAGACCATGAAAATCTATGATGAAAAGTGGGGTCACTTTTTCGCGGGCGTTAAAAAAGTTCCCCCCCAAATCACTTTGAAGTTTAGTATTTGGATTTTTTTTGTTTATTAAAAATACAATCTCCTTATTGTAAAAACACAAACCATTCATTTATATTTTTATGCTATTTCACAAATAAGACTTAAACCACCAATTAAACTACATCCAAACCGTTAAAAGTATGTTAAAATAACACGGAAACTCTTTTTTTTTGAACAAAATGGAACCAACCTCACAATCCCAATTGTTTACTTTTATTTTCATTTGTTTGCAGTTTTGCTAAGACAGAGAGTTTCTCTATCCCATATACTCGTTAACGTTTGGTTTTCTGACCACTGCTTTAATGAAATTGATTTTGAATCTTTAAAGCAATCACTGGAACAATTTAAACATGCTCGGGAATGCTTTCTTAAACAATGGGCGAGAGAAGACTCTAAAATTCACAAACAACAACGAAGTAACCTTTGCGCGGAACGTGAAATCAAACTTGTGCAAGATATTTTTTAACATTGCAGAACAACACGCACTTTGAACTTAAAGTTTATTTCCTTCAACAAATTTTTAGTATCTGAAGTTAATATATAGTACATGACTGTATGTATGGTATTTAAAAAATAAATATTCAAATATTATTATTTTTTTGGAAGCTTTTAGAAAAAACGGTTTGGGGGGGAGGTTTTTTATCCAAATCGATCTCAAAAAACTGTTTTCTTGATATATACATCAGTGGCCACCCCGTCGTGATAGGTATTTTTTTTTGGTTATACCCCTAATGTTCACACTTTACAAATGTTTGAGGAAATATGCCGAAAAAAGCATAACCAATAAATTTGGCAACCATTTACTATTTTCTTAACAATTTCTTGGTTTTTTTTAACTTTATTTCTTAAAGAAATCGTAGTAAAATGCAATTTAAAAAATATCCTTTGATGCTTGATCTAGCAAACGTTGTCTAAAATCAATCATTGGTTTGATAAAAATCGTGGTTACGTGTAGGGCATCAAATATTTGTTAAGAGCTTGAGTATCACTTTTAGTTAGTTCAAAAGATTAAATACTGGTAATATAATAAATTTTCGCAGCCCATCGACACAATCGTACAATTTTGTTCTCCTGAAAATTGTTATAGATCGCCCTTCTTAACTAAAGCTACGGTCACACTTATTAAATATCTTAAATCACAAAATAAAACTAATTATACTGCTAGGCATAGCAAAAACTTTTTAATGTAAGATGCGGTATTCTTAATAAAATAAATATTGAAATTAAGGGAAATTATATTTTAGTTTGCCTGTTGGTCCCGTTTTTTCATAAAATATTTGACAAGTGTGACCGTAGCTTAACTGTGAAAATTCATTATTTTAACAAAAAAAAAGTGCCACCGTACACATTCTCTGGCTTAAAGGCTTCAAGAATAAAATAGTTCATTTTCGATATATGGAATTCTGCCGTCGGTGGAAATGTGATCTGACTCGTCGGATTGTGGTAGGACACAAAGGAGATAGAGACAGTTGAGTACATTCTGTGTCACTGTCCTAGGTTCATAGGCGAATTGTATCGGGCTGTGTGCTCAAGAATCTAACGAGATTCGTTATTGGCATGACCTGGCTGTATATCAGGCAGCTAAGGAGTAGATATATTAAGGACTATTATGCTTTGTAGGGTCACTTTTCTTTCTGGTCCGAAATTATCATGAAGATTGTGTTCGCACCACCCTTTCTACCTTATTTAACATTTCGATTCGTTCTGTTAATGCGTCCAATTAAGAGCTCTTCTTACCAAATAATTTGAAAACATTCTAGATCACATGACTTATATAAAAAAAATTCCTTAATATACTTGAATTTAACTGAAACTAAGTTTAATTTTATAGAAGTTAGAAATTAGTTTATCCAATTAAAATTTTTTTAGAGCTATACTTTTTATATTAAAAACATAGGGGATAAAATATTTTGTAAACGTTTTTATAACAATATATTTTACGAATACAAGAAAATCGTACTTTTTTAAAATTTATATCAATTATCTACTTGTCCCACATATATTATGAATATGTTTATATGTATGCACATATAAACAATTGAGGTATTCACAAGGTATTGATTGTATCAAGTCACATTTTCATAATATCCAAATATTTTACAATAGTTTAAAAAATTTTTTGTTGTGTTTCAAACAAAAAAAGTCCTAAAATAATGAGACTTTTTATGCTGTGTTTATTGATTTCTTGGCATTCGGAGATCAAGATAAGATAATATATACCCACAAACCTGATCATCTGTACGGCAAACTTTGTATTTCAGATATAAGCAGGGGAAAAAGAATTAGATCGTTTAGATACAAAAGTTTAATTTCGGAGTGGCATTTCTACATATTCTCAATTTCTCTCTGGAATTCTATACCCCATAGTTTTCAAATTTTAAGTAACGCACGAAAATTTAAAGAAAATATTTTTAAACTGTTTTCAACATAACAATTTGAAACATAATTATTTGAGATTTAAGTACATATGATTAAATTATTTAAATATTGTTTGATTTTAATTGATTTTGCTTGATATATATTTAACTGGTATTAGTTATTAAGTTGTTAATTAATTAATGATTTATAATTATACACATTCTCAGTTCCATACTGCAAAATAAGACTCGTAAGTCTTGTGTATGGAGCAGTTCAATTAAATAAATAAAATAAAAAAAAAAATATATATATGTAATTGCTTTTTCGTTTGTGTTTGGTATTCAATTATCAAATATTTATAATGGTATTCTTTCATCAGCTCACTCCAATTTTAAATAGCACATTCAATTATTAAAATTTTTCGTGTTATTATCTGAAGGCATATGACCTTATGACTACCTTGTGAATCCCCTATATGTACTTATTCACACATTAACTTTTCATAAATTATAAATTTAATAAAGTATTTAATAAAAAAAAAGTACTTTATTAAAATTTTAAATATAGTTAACAGTGGTATTATCATAAATATTTATACTTGATGAACATCAAACAAATAAAATTACTTTCATTTACTCTTCACTTTCATTTGACCAGATGATTTCCACTTCACTGATTTTGAAATCAAAATGATAAGCTTCGAATCAAAACAAAAACCACATACATACGTACACACATTTAAACCATGTAACATCGACAATATGACTTTGCTTTACGTATCTAGTAGTATGTATAGGTATTACGAGTTTATTATACACATATCGTTACCTAACACGCAAAACGTCCCAAACAACATTTAAATAATGGAGAACTATTGTTTGAATTTAGTCATTGATTACTATTGTTACCACCAAAACTTTAAGTGCTTGCTAAATTTAAAATCTTATTTGGGGTCTTTATCGTTTTAGCTCACCAAATGTATACATACAATAATAGCATAGAATTCCAATGCAATTTAAGAGCGTATTTAAACTACACTTAAAACAAAAACAGCAAAATTGTGTAATATTTTACATTTATTTATTAAGTTTGCAGTAGGTTTTTTTTTATTTTGCTAGAAATCGCAACACAGTGATTAGAATACAAACACCACAAATTTTTGGTTTCACAAACTTGTTGAATGTTACGAAAAATAACGCTTACTTTATTTCTTTAAACAGTGGATATGTCTTAAAAAGAAGAAGCGAAATGAAACGTAAGAACATAAAATTATTATTTCACCAGTAGTGGGGTTTTACATAAATCAGTTTACTCTCAGATTTGACCAGTTTTGTAAAAAATGTGGTATTTTTTTGATATGAGATTATAATGAATGCGGGCTATGAAAGCCATAGAAAAATGACTAGAATCAAAACTCAAAATAAAACAAAAACAAGCAAGAGTTCTATATTCAGCTGTGCTGAATTTTTAATACACTCCGCCGATAGTTAGAATATTTCAGACGTGGGCTCCTTTATTGGATCTAATTATTTTTTATAAAAACGGACGTCAGTGTTTAAATTCGTCGCGGTTTAGACCTACAGTTGGTAAGTTATTAAACGACAATCAGAAAGCTTTATTTCTAGCCATATAAAAGTTAATTTGAACAAATATTTTCGAGAGGGGAATTTTCTATTGGATCCATGGTAAATTAGGGCCCGATCATCACAAAAATCTGTAGAGTGTTTTCTGGTATTAAAAAATAGAAAAAATGTCGATATAGTAGTGACATTTGTTATAGCGTTTTAAAATTTTAAAGTGAGTTTCAGAATGCTGCTTATTATGAGACATAAGGGAAATTATGCCCTACAAAATTGCATGGTATTACTTCTGGACATATGGAGCTAAATTGGACCAAATTTTACCACAACAAATATATATATCTGCTACGATTTTAGGTGTATTTAAATAGTGTCCCTGAGTGAGCATTATAAGTGGAATATGGCTAATTATGGACCGATTTTCACGGTTTTTGCTTCTGTGATTTGAAGCCTTATGAAACTAAAATTATTTTCTGTAAATTTTCTGATTCTTTAAAGCTTGAACGATTTTTAATAAATATTAGACTTTGCTATCATGCCGCTGTTAGCAAATATTGGCAAATTTCCGCTAATTTTTGTCATTCCTTATAGTTTAAAGGGCTTTTAATCAATTGTATATGGCTTGTTTGTTATAATCAAATTTTCGCTATTTTTGCAAACTTTTCCGAATTTTTGGAATTTTCGCATAGCTTTGTTGCTGTCTTTGAGGTAATCGTCGCCGTTATAAAAATATCCCCATATATAAACCTAAATTACCTATTTTACAGGGCACTATCAACACTTTCGATTTATACGGTGTATAAATGTATAAAGTGCAACCAATGCCTTTTGCCATTGGTAAGGGTGAATTTTATAGAAAAAAAAACCCCAACCCTTTTAGAGAGCAAAATATTTTTAAGAAACGAACACCAAATTGAATTTTTTTTTAAAGAAAATGTCACTTTTTTTGTAGGAAAGAAAACACCATAAGTTGTTTTAAGTTGAAAGTTTGTTTATAGTTTTAAGTATATATTTTTTTACCTGAATGAAATTTAAAAATAAATGTGTAGCCTTATTACGGTTCTCGATGTCGAAAATGAATCAGCCTTATTACGGTTCTCGATGTCGGTAATAGCGTAAGTCGAATTTTGTAGTAGATTAAAGAACACTGGTTGTGTGTTACTTTAATCTATTACAGAGTCGTTTTCGACATCGAGAACCGTAATAAGGCTGAATATGTAGTAGATAAACACACCACCTGTGTTCTTTAATCTACTACAAAATTCGACTAACGTTGTTACCGACATCGAGAACCGTAATTAGGCTGAATTAGTAGTTGCGAAACGACAAACTTTAAGAAAATTTTGTATAAAGAAAAATTTTATATATAAAAAAATCCCAGTATTTTTCATACAAAATAGTGGTTACGTTTATAGTTTCGTCTTAAAAAAAAAAAAAAAACTAGATAGTTATTTAGTTTGTTTCGATAAATATTGGATTTTTTCTAAGAACGACGCATTTTTTTTAGAAAAGTTTTATTAAGCGCTTAGAAAGATCGCGTTTTCGTTATAAATATATTTTTCAACGTTGTAATTTAGCGCTTTCCGAGAAGGTTTATATCGCGTTTTGGTTATAAAAATTTGAAACGCTAATTTACACATGCACACACACTTTTTCACTAACACCATCACATTTTTTTAACTGGCAGCCAGGGTTGTCAGATTTTAGAAGTAGTTATGCTTAAGATAACGGGTAAACATAATATGGAGTATACAGCACCGATTTCAATATCACTCGGAATCAATTTTCAGAACATGGCTGAAAATGTACGCAAATGTAATTTAAGTGTTTCTAAAAACTAAATTTAACTATTTCCATTTCAATATTTGGAAATAAACATAGGAATTTCAATATTCTTAAAAAAAAATTTAAAACAGCCTTATTCATAAGTACAAAATAAAACACGTCTATAAAAGGGTTATCAAACGAATTTTCTATGAAAATTTTTTTTACACAATATGGAAAATTGTAAAAATTTCACAAGGAAGCCCAATATTTTTGCTGTTGAAAAAATATGGAAACAAAGTTTTACTGACGTAATGCCAGAGGTGTATAGAGTAGATGGGAAGCAAGATTTGAGAAATCAGCAATAAGGGTTGTAGAAAACAGGACGAAATTTGTTGAATATCTTATATATAAATTTTTTTAAATTCAAAAGTATTTACGTAAGCTTGTATTATGATTTTCAATTTGAAAAATTTAAAAAGTGGAATTCATCTGAAATACCCATTACAAGATGTTTATCGGTATTTTGTTTTAAAATTACAAAATGTTGTTGACTAGAAATCGGTCCATAATTGAACATATGCCCCATATAAAGCCCACGTGTGAAACCGCAAAGAATAACGCTATTGTAATAAAACTCAGTCAGAATTTTGAGATGGGTTCAATATAAATGCCGCTCCTAAAAATCATTTTAGTACGGCCTAAACTGTTACGAATCACGATATATTTTTTAAATTTGACTAGAAAAAAGAGTATAACACTTTCGATGGTCGCCCAATAATTTAACATATAAATGTCGAAAGCGCAATCAAATATAATATACTGAAGGCAGTTTTTATAAAGATTGGTTAGTAATTTATAGATCCCATTAATAGCCTACTCCTGAAATCATCTAACTGTCGGTGAAGGGTGTTAAAGATTCGGCTCATCCGTATATGGTACTCTAAACTGTTTCTAAAGTCTTTACCGCTGATTTTTTAAATCTTTCGTTCGTTTACTCTATACACCTCTGGCAACACATCAGCAATAAATTATTTTTCATATATTTTTCAACAGCAAAAATATTGGTCTTCTTTGTGAAATTTTTATAATTTTCCATATTGTGTTAATAAATAAGACTATGACTGTAAACAGGTTTGTTTAGTATTGAAATAATAAAATAATTTGATTTATGGTTTAACCTGTACAAATATCCATCCGGAAAGTGGTGCTTACTATCATAAAGGCTACAAGTGAGGGAGTTAAAGATTTATGGTCTAATTTTTTTTATATGAAATGTAAATTCAATATTATAAACACTGTGTCTCGAATATGACCTAATTCAAGTACGCTGAATCCAGTGTGGCTAACCGTTTTTTTTTTTTTTTTTTTTTTTTTTTTTTTTTTTTTTTGGGTTAGCTGTTTTCGAGATATACAATATTACGAAAATGGAAGAGGTTAAACAACATATCGCTACTTTATTGCAACATAGTCATATCTCAAAAAAAATCAAACTTGGCAAAATGTGATTAGTCTTATAAATGTACCTTTACATTAGGGTTGCCAGTTTTGAAATCAGTACATAAGAGAAAAAAATTAGTACAATTGCATTAAAAACAGTACATTTTTTAATATAAAATTGTATATTAATAACATAAAAAGTTTTAATCTTTTTTAAACCAAAACTTGAATTCAGTCTATAATACAAAGTGAATACAAAGTGAATAATACAAAAATCTAAAACCCAAGTTGTTAAAAATTCGATTCTTAATTTCTTGTTAGCTACTTCGTTTAATATTTTTCAAAGAAACATAAGTTTTATTAAAAGCAAAATTTGAGCTTATTATGTCTGAAGCTACTAACCTACGGTCACACCTAGCAAATAATTGACGAAATAAAAACGTGACCAACATGTGAACTAAAATTTTATTTCCTTTATTCTATTATATTGTTTGAATATAAGTCAACGTAGAATTAAATAAAAGTAGTTTTTTGCTATATCTACCAGCATAATTAATTTTATTTTGCAATTAAAAGGACATGCTGAATCTCTTTTATTTTGCGGAAACAGCCAATGTCTAATTTAACCGAGAACAGCTTCAAAAAGGTTTGCTAGCCAATTACACTTAGAACTCTTCTATAAAATACTAAAATTTAAATTTTCTCAAAAATGAATTATTTGACTTTGGCCTTTTTAGCACTAAGCTACAGTTATGGACAACAATGTAAAAAAAACTAATTTAACACTTGAAATAACGAAGCTTGTTAAGTATTTATCTTCAAGATAATTTAAAAAAATCATTTAAAAGTGATTTGCAACTAATTACTATTAATAATTGTAATTATTGCAAAAGGCACAATCGTTTTTTAGACGATCTTATACTATTTATTTTTATAAATAATATATTTACATATGTATGGGCATAAATATTTACAATGTTACAAGTTAAAAATATTTATGGCCTTTTTGTACAATGCCCCCATTTTTTTCCTGGCTTCAGTCTTCAAGAAATTGTAAAGCTCATTGCAACTATAACTAAAGTTTGTCTTTATCTTCAACTCACCGTCTAGGTCTTATATTAGGAGCCTGTTACTCTCTTGTCTCCACTTTGAAAACTAAAGACTCGTTCTGTGAAAGCGTTTGAGTGTGGAGTGGAAGAAATAAAATAACACATTTCCTCAAATTCGTAAATGCACAACCATTTAGAAACACTTTCCATTTTTCTTCTACTGTCTTCTTTTTTCGTACTGACTCGGCAATAATCTTTAATGTTAATAACTCATCGATAAGGCCATCTATATTAATATTTGTATCGCAAACAATTTGACAAACTATATACTGACCAAAATTAATATTTAATAACAGTACAAAAACAGTTCATTAATGAAAAAATCAGTACATTTGCGTACTGAGTTGCTAGTAATGCATAAATCAGTACTCTGAACAAAAAACAGTACATGTACTGATAGAAACAGTACGAATGGCAACCCTACTTTACATACAAATGTAAAAAAATATATTTGGCTCTAACTTCGGCTCAGTTTGAAATATTATACGGGGTTTTTTACATATAAAGAAGGTACAAATGAGCACTTTTGCTTAATTAACTTAAAATTTTTATTATTTTGAGATATGACTATGTTGCAACAAAGGAGCGATATATTCACGTAACTTAAAATCGGTTAAGTTTATTAATTACCTTTAAGCAGGGCTAAGCTTTTTTTAACTTTGCAGTCGTTTTATAAAAATACAAATTTGGTGAAATCTCTCGCCATGCTCATTAAACTCGGCTAGTGATAGTTCATAAAATTTTTCTGCATGACAAGGCAAAAAATTTATTTCCATTGACATTCTGACATTAAAGTGTAAAAAAAACAAAAAATTTCGAAATGTTGCTAAAAAACTATTTTTTTTTGTCAAAAAAAAAAAAAAAATTGTATTTCTAAAACGACTGCGCTGATTTTTTCCAACAAAATTTTGTAAGATAGTTTATACGCAATCAAATACGTTTGGACAAAAATTAATCTAAATACCAACATAATAAGATGGTTTATAGGCACAAAGACTCTATTCCGGAAAGAAGCTTGTATAGGGGGCTTTGTGAAATTATGGACCGATTCTTACCATTTTCCATAGGCTACGTCCTTGTGTAATTTCATGAAATTGAGACCTGTACTTTTCGCACAACGTTTACAGCCAGCCGGACGGACGGATATCGTTAGATCGACGCAGAAAAGGATATTTAGTCGATCGGCATTGTTAAAGATGGGTCTGGGACCAGTATTTTAAGGTGTTACAAACATCAACACAAACGCATTATACCCTCTCCATTATTGTGGTGTGGGTATTAATATTTATAACGAATTAAAAGTGTCGGTCCCTTTGTGTTTGTTATAACCGTGTTATACTGTATTATTTATGTTATTAATATGTAAATAACATTTAGTTAAATAATTACTTAAACAAACAACTGTCAAATGCAAAATTGATTGAGTTCCTTGCCCTACTTCTATGGTACTTTTTATTTTATAAATTGCAATAAATCTGTCTGTATGTATTACAATTAATTAAATAATATTTATACTCGTAATTTACAATAAACAACTACAACATAAATATTTTGTCTATTCGAATTGATTAGATAAATACTCGTACTTACTATTTTTAATTGAAATTGTTACAAAATCTTGTATGCAACGTGATGCATAAACAAGTTTTTTAAACGCACCTGTCTTCGGTTTGTTTTAAATTTGTAGTGGTATTATGTTTGTTGCTCTTGTTGCGGCTTTCAGTATTTCTGCCACATATGTACATACTAACACAAATACAGTATACATAGATATATTTCATGCATAGATACAAACGTACAATACGTACATACATCCATAGTACATTCACAACATCCATGATGCATACTGAAAGTAAAATGCGGTTTAACCAGTCTTGAAGAAAATGTTGCATTCTTTTTTTTTTGTTTTTTTTTTTGGTTTTTATTATTTCCTAACGTAATCACTCTTCACTTTCAATATTTATTTATTTCTTTATAGTATAACAAATACATAAGAATGTATGTAGTACGTACTTCTAAGTATTTACAATAAACTTTACATTTATTTACACACATGTATCCATACATACATGTATATAAAGTAAATTCTGACAATGTGTGTAATGAGTATTTAATTGTTTAGCTAATAATAATTATAATGATAAGTTGAGAATAAAAGTAATTTCAACTTGATAAGGAAACTGACTGTTGAACCAATTTTTTTTGCTTTTCGGGTCCATTGAACTGATAAACTGCCTGTTTTTTAAAATTAAAATAAAAACTTTCTTTTAGAAATTTATATTGAAAAAAAAAACAACTTTGAGTTTTTTTATTGTTGTTTTTATGTAAATTCCCAAACGGAAATTTTTACTTTTAAAAAACAGGCAGTTAAACTTGAGATTAAAACGATATTATAGAATAAACAAGCACATTAATAAAAAAATAGTACTTATAACAAAAATGCTTAAATGTTAACCCTGCTTTTACACATGCAGCATATAATTACATCAATACTTGCAAGTACAGTATACGTATTAACATCGAAATTGTCAATGAAATAGTCATGCAAGTTGCATTAGTGTCAACTAGTGAGATGTAACGATTATTTAACGACCAGGTTTAACCGTTTTTTTTTTAATTTTGTCAAAGGCGGCAATTTTTAAATGGCTATTTTTCGAATACCCTATAAACCGGTTATTTCGGTATATTATATTTGAGAAACAAGAAATTATAAATATTTGTGTATAAACATAAGGCTTTAGAAACGATTTCGTAATTACCAAATAAGCACGAAAAATGTCAAAAAGATGATTGCTCCAAATTCTGAAAGACCTGTCAATACGAATTACAAAGCTGTACTTATTTTCAGGAACCGTAAATAATTATTATTTTAGAATTTTAAAGGAAAAAAAAGCAACCCCAAGAAAATTTCAGAGAAACACGCCATAAACAGTGTTTTGAACGTTTTCATAAAATCATATGCTTTTTAAATTCTTAATTTTTTTTTGGTAGAAATAATTGTTATTTAAATCGATCGATTTCCAAAAATTTGTTTTTTAAAGGGGCGATACCTACTAAGCGATTTTAAAATACACTTCTTAATTATAGTCTTACCCTCTTATGCAAAAAAAAAGTTTAAGTCCACATTAGTTAACCAAAACATCAAGCCCAGCAAAAATGTATGAGCTTAATGTATTGTCTAACTTATGTGAAGTTTATCTTTTTGTTGCATAAAGCTTCGGTCTCAATGGCAGCAACATTTTCGCTGGTGTTCACAATAAAGCAACAATTTTTTTCACAACCACATTTTCAATTAAGAAACCGATTGAAAATGTTTCCCACAACAATATGTATTTATTATTATTTTTTAAAACATTTTATTAAAATTTTCATACAAAACTAAATAAAATTATTTTAAACGTCATTTATAATTGTAACTAAAAAAAAACTTTAGTTACATTTTTGTTCGAATAATGAAACGAAAAAATATGAAATACCTTCTTTGGGTAGAAATAAGAAAAAAACAAAATTGTTGCTGACGTTGTGAAAGAAGCTTTAAGCTCGAACAAAAATGTAACTAAAGTATTTTAAAAAGTTGAGTCTACTTTAACTTCAGCAACAAATTATAAATGATGTTTATAATAATTTTATTAAGTTTTGCATGAATAATAAAATGTTTTAAAAAATAATAATAAAAATGGAATATTGTTGTGGGAAAAGTTTGTAAACGTTTTCCTTATTGAATATGTGTGTGCACTGTGAACGACGCTTAAAGGCCCAACTAAAATGTGCTTAACCAAACTTAATCTAGTGTCAAAATTCAACGAAAAGCATGTCAAATGCTTAAGTAAATTACTGAAGACTTTTAGGTGGCTATATTGTACTTATTGAGCTTAAAGACTTTCTACACTTAGTTGCAAACATTTGTACTTTTGGAAAACTATTTTCGTTTTTATTTCTTTAAAATTTAATATTTTTGACGAAATGTCATTTAATTTGTAAAAGTTATAAATTTATTACCATAAACAAGTAAATCTATGTTTATCTTTTATTAATTTTTAAAGTAAACGAAAACTAAAATAAAAAAAGTACTAAAAAAAGCAACTGCGGTTGCATCTTTTAATTGTAAACAATTATATGTATCTATTATGTGTCATTTGCTTAAGGAAGAGCGAAATTGATCGCACTTTCCTTAAGCAAATGAAACTTGACGAAACTTAACGAAAAGTGTCTTAAGTACATTATAGTTGTATACATTTGATTGTGTGTATTCGCACATTTGCTTAAGGTTCATTAAGCACATTATAGTTAGGCCTTAAGACGGTAAATTTTATGTTCAAAATACAGTACAATTAACTGAGGAGATCTATAACAAATAGCAACAACTCTACTTCTTAATTTTTTTTTACTGTTCTTAGGCATTGTTTTAATTTACTAACTGTCAATAAATATGATCTTATGCAATAACAAATATAATGGTTCAGATCAAAACGAAACAATTCCACATCCCTCCCCCCTTGCATCCGCCTTGGAGGTGCGGAATGTTAAGGTTTTAACAACATATACATATATTCACCCCTATCGTGAATAATTTTTCCCTCGTAATTTGTTCCCTTTTCACGTATTTGCGATCATGAAAAACTCCCATGAAAAAAACTAATTCATAGGAGAATAATAACGTGAAACAAATGTTCGCGGGAAAAATTCCCCTTATCGTGAACACTTTTTCCCCTTGTAATTTGTTCACTTTTCCCTTTGAATTTCTCACTTTATTTTTGCTGGGGAACAAAAAATTTTTGTAAATAATTCTTCTCATATTCGAATATTAAAGTTACAAAATAAATATTAAGGTCAATTTTCGTCAAAAGCACAAACTCGAATGTATATTGTTGAACAAAATGCAAAAAACGGGTCGATTGCCTGAG
Organism: Pollenia amentaria; assembly: GCA_943735925.1. Lineage (NCBI taxonomy): Eukaryota > Metazoa > Arthropoda > Insecta > Diptera > Polleniidae > Pollenia > Pollenia amentaria. Next base: position 215,411,100 of record OX031009.1, on the reverse strand, counting down.
GAGTTATGAAGCTTTTCATGGACGTGGTGGCAGAATTTTAGAAATTTTTTTACTACATAAAAGCGCAATAAGCTAATGTTGCAATCAAACTATCACTCCAATACAATATATTTTACATAGTTTTTTTTTTTAACTTTTCTTTAAAATATACGTGTATATTTTTTAACAAAAAATTTTTTTAAATTTTTTAAAATTTTTTTTAACATTTCTTCTTTCTAACATTCACTGAGAACTAATAGAGCGAAAAATTGTTCACGGGAGTTTCACGATAGCATTTTTCCCTTCGAGGGAAATAAAAATTTCATTGGAACAAAAATTTCACTTATTTTCACGATAGGGGTGATTATTTTATAAATGAAAGTACATATGTATGTATGTACAAGGGATGCCAATCGGACCTGGTTTTTGCAAATGCCGAGATTCGGTTTTAATTTTTCGGGATTTTTTAAAGTTAAAAGATAAATGCTTTTTATAGATACACTCAAAATATTATGTAGGTAAATTCCACAGAAAATTAATTTTAAATAACCAAAAAATTATTTAAAAACGGATCATTTACAATTCATTTAAAATAAATTAATATTACATAAATTTTTAAATTTTTTTTCATTTAACAGTACATATATTCCGTAAAATTTAACAGTTATTGCTTTTAAAAAAATATAATTTAACTGGCAAAAAATCAAACTACATAACAATATTAGTACTGAAAAACAGTATTTTTTGGTAGTTTGTTTTCTGAATAACAAACGTAAATGTTAAAAAATAAATTGATTCGTAAAATAACCATTTTTTCATTAAATTTTAACAGTACGGAAAACGAATTGAATAACCTACAATTAGTTACTGTAATAATTTTATGACTGTGTGGATTCATTAAAAAACGTCTTTAAAAACGGTGTACAAACAAAAGATTTATAGTTCATTTAATATTACAAAGTCAAATATAGTGATTATATTGATAACGAAAATTTGTAAAAATATGATAAAAAAAAAACAACGGTCGATTTCCAACAGTGCGTTAATTGCTTCCAATAAAAAAAAATCTTTAACATAATATCTATATTTTATTCAATTGATTCAAACTAAATAAAAAAAATAATTAATATAGTAATTGAATAGAGCAAACTAGTAACTGACTTATTTGTAAAATACTATTTAAATTTTTATTAATTGAAATACAACAAGCTCTTCGCTTGTCTGCAGGAGACCAGAGTCTCTGGCGGGAATCGAACCCGCAACCCCGGTACTGATAGACGAAATTAATTTACAAAATCTTTTTTTTTTTAGTTAAGAGGTAGGTATTAGGGCGGGTCAAAAAAAAATTTTTTCTCGTAACGACTTCTAATAGCGTAAATATGTTGTATATTTGCCTGCATTAGACCCCTGCACGCAGAAAAAAATTTGTTTAAATATAATCACCTCCAACAAAACTATTTTTAAAGAAAATTTTAAACATAATATGTTTAAATTTAACCATATTATTATCACCGACAACCATATTATGGTTAAATGTGTCCTCCATCAAGAAGCCACACCCATATTATATTTGCTTCTAAACATGTTTTGGTTAAATATGGCAATAATTTGTTTTTAAATTAACAATAGTATTTTCCTCTTTTCTAAGAGCAACATACTATGGTTGGAAAACAACCATACAATTATAAGTGTTAAACATATTTTAGTTATTATTGACCAAAACATGTTCGGAGGCAGCCATAATATGGTTGTGCCTTCTTGATGGAGTACACATTTAACCATAATATGGTTGTAGGTGATAATAATATGGTTAAATTTAACCCTAATATGTTAACAATTTTCTTTAAAAATAGTTTTGTTGAAGGCGACCATATTTAAACATAGTTTTTCTCTGGGTGTGTAAAATATTATTAATTTATTTTTAATGTAAGAGCCCGCGCTTTGATCTTCATTTTGTTAAATTTGTTATATAACAGCAATAGCATTGTATTGAAAAAAGCATATTTATTACTGTATCCTAACTATTCTTAAGTTCTCGAGGATTCCGACACAAACAATTCAATTCATTCATTGAAAAGTATATATTCTTTCAGGAAATATTTTTGAATACATATAAAATAATGCACAATAAAAAGATTAGTTTGGGTTTACTAAGCGGACAGTGAAGTTGTCTGTTTATTTTTTTATTTGAACTGTTTTAACTTTTAACCGTTATTATGGAAACCAGAAGCCAAGATTTTTTCTGCACGAGATTCGAAAATGTAGAAGATATTAATGATAATGTTTTACCAACTTACGAATATGTTACGAAATACTATGATTGGAATAGGGAGCAACCATTGTTTTTAGATATTGCAAAACTTGTAGCTCAAATGATAGAATGCGTTAGGAGAAAATCGTCTCTTCCTACAGCGTCAAATACAATAGTCGTACAAGTAATAAAAAATATCATATAAATTACAAAAATCTCATAAAGTCGTTGAAAAAAATGTCCGTGTTTCCGATAGCGAAGCGGCTGCTATTGCTTCGTCTTTATTGCAAGAAATCTCTCCTAGCAGTGAACCAATTGATAAATCAAAAATAAGACGGAAAAGAAAAAAAGTACGAATGTATTCAAGACCAGAAGCAGCTAGCTTTATACTTTGACGGCCGAAAAGATAAGACGCTTAATATTATTTAAAAGGGAGCTAGGAAATATAGACAAATACTGATTGAGGAACATGTAAGTATCTGTTAAGGAGCCAGATTCAGTTTATGTTGGCTATGCAACACCAGATCGAAGTACTTCTAAAAATATTGAAATGTCAATTGGCTGTGATAGTACAATCACTTACACTGGGAAATTTAACGGAGTATTAAGAGTATTGGCAAAAAGACGAATTGAATGAATTGTTATTAAAACATCTATTTAACAAGCTATATGTTGTTACCAAGGGACCATATTCGCATGCTGGTCCTATTGGCAACTTATTAGAAAACTGCGAAAAACTTTCTTCTGTCGATGTTGTTGGGTGAAACAGTGAGAGAACTGGCAGCCAGACGTGTTCATGAAGCACGAAGCTCATCTCATACCCGAAAGCAACATCGCGTCTTTGAGGCCACTTAAATTTTGACGCAATTAACTACTTGAAGTTATAAATTGGAATCAAAAGTTTTTCGATCCACTAATTCTTCGGAACATCACTACTGCAGAAATAAATGCGGCAGTTGAGTGTCAAGAAGTGACAATCTAATATTTTGAAATGCCCAGATTTGAGCTTTTGTGACCAAAAAATAACTAATAAAATTTCGTGTTTTTATTGTTTTATGTTGTATAGGAACCAAAGTTTTATTTTTTTTATGTGTAATTAAAATTGTGTTCAATTTTAATTAAAAATAAATAATTTATAGTAAATAAAATATTAAAATTTAAAAAATGGCTTTTTTTAATATACTCAATTCTTAGGAGCTCCGGCGCGGGCTCAAGATGTGACTTTTTTAAATTACGTAAGACAACAAAATATTGCTGTTAGAATATGATTCAAGAAGTTTTATTTTTTCTCACACATCAGTGACCCACCCTAGTAGGTATTATGTAGTGTATAAATTACACTACCTAATTTCGTGAAAAGGCTCCACAAATTACCGCAAGTCCCATGCGCACTCTTTAATAAGCCTAAGCCTGTAAAGAGTTAATTTTAAATTTTGCATTTGGCGCACCTTTGGAATCAAATAAAAAATAAAACCACACGGAACTTTTGGTTGTTCTTTTTGTGTTAGCATTTAAAAAGACATTTCTTTCTTTAATTAATTTTTTCTTTAATTATTTTTAGCACTTCTGAGATGAAAATTTCTTTATAATTGTTGATCACGCTAAAAAAATAATAACAAAGTTTAACTTGTATCTTTCGTTTTCAATGACAGTCTTAACAGAGTTAATCAAATAAATATTAAAGATCAATACATATTGTGTTCCTTATCCTCTCAAGGGATAATCTCATGATAAATTCTTTATATAAAAAAAGGTAAAACAAAAATAAATTAAGTTAACGATTTCGGGATTGACTAAATCCCGAAAATCCCGGGATTAAAAAATTACGTTTCCGGGATTCGGGTATTCACTGAATTCCGAAAATCCTGGGGTTTTTCGGGATCGGAATTTCATCCATAGTATGTACTTATATCTAAGTATGTGGAATGTATAAATACATATGTTCTAAAAGTTATAAAAAAGTTTTCATTTGTTCGTATGTATATTAGACATGACGTAGTGATCGACTTTTTGATTACGAAATGATACAACCTCATTTTTTTGTGAGGTCTTGAAAAAATGCATGAGGAAAAAGATGGGGGAGGTGGAGTGATGGTCAATGACCGCTCATCGAATTCAAAGTTGAAGGAAAATGTGAAAAAATCAACAAAATATCCCACAACTGCTTCGGAGTCATCCCTAGATGGATGAAATGTCATTAATTTTTTGTCCTTACCATTTTTTAAACATGCTTACCCCCTACCACTATTCCTTAAGGGGGCTTCCATACAAAGGTTATAAAATTGTAAAAAATTTACGCTTTCCGTCTAGAGGCTTCTTTCAAGGTTGCCTCTAGACGGGTTAAATGTATGAATGACCCCACTATATTTTTCATCTCCAACATTTGTTTCGAACATATGTATCTCCCCGCTTCCATACATAAGGTCCATTTTTATACAGTTTTTTTTATGAAAAGGCATAATGCAATAGGATGAAAAAATGTTGCTGGACCTGCAAGATGGCGGGAAGAAAGTTGATAGTCTTCCAGTTAAAGTAACTTATGATAGTAACGACCAACTCTTGGGAGTGCCAAAAATACCATTAGGTAAAGGAATGTGCAAGAATATTCCTGTGGCTTAACCACCAAAAAATTAAAACTTTTTAAAATTAATTTAGAATGATATGTGAAAAAATAAATTTGTTAAATCCTTTAATTAATTTTAACCAAAATTCTTTATAAATTCGAAGTCAAAACTGTGAATTTGGGTGGTTCCTTTTTGTGAACTTGTTCGTTTGTATTCAAATAAACCTTTTATTTCGAAAATTATTTTGATTATCGTGTTATTATTTATTTAAATAAAACCGGTTAACCGATTTTTTAAAACGCTTAACCCGAAACCATTTTATTTAAAATAGCAACTATTCGGAGTAACCGAAAACCTTCTTTTGCAAAAAGTCGAGTATTCGGTTTTCCTAGTGTCAAAACAGTCTACTGAAAGTTCTTTATTAATTATTAAAACAAAGGTCTACGTTATGCATACATGCAAAGGCCGGGTTTTTAAGATGTGGATTAAGTTCAGACTTAGTTTAAAGTACTCTGAAACTCGAATTTTTCCGGCCAAATGTTAGTTTTTTATTATTTCATTAAAGACCAACATTTAAAGCAAAACTGTTTGGTGAAATTTTGTATACAAACTTTGTAATGGCGGCACAAATCTGATTTCAATATATTCACTCCTATCGTGAAAAACAAGTGGCATTTTTGTTCCCATGAAATTTTTATCTCGAATGGAAAAATGCTATCGTGAAACTTCCGTGAACAATTTTTCACGCTATCAGTTCTCAGTGAATGTAAGAAAGAAAAATATTAAAAAACATTAAAAAAATGTTTTTGTTCAAAAATAAAGAAAAGTTCAAAAAACGAAATAAAATATATTGTATTGGAGTGATTGCAACATTAGCTTATTGCGTTTTTATGTAGCAAAAACATTTCTAATATTCTGCCTCCACGTCTTTGAAAAGCTTCATAACTCCTCAGGCAATCGACTTGTTTTTTGCATTTTGTTGAACAATAAAGCTATACATATGAGTTTGTGCCTCTTTTAACGGAAATTGACCTTAAAATTAATTTTGTAAACTTCAATATTCGAATTATGAGAAGAATTACTGACATAAATGTTTTGTTCCCCAGCAAAAATAAAATGAGAAATTCAAAGGGAAAAGTGAACAAATAACTAGGGAAAAAATTGAGGAATTTTTTTCCGCGAACATTTTTTTTCGCGTTTTTATTCTCCTATGAAATAATTTTTTTCATGGGAGTTTTTTATGATCGCAAATACGTGAAAAGGGAACAAATTACGAGGGAAAAATTATTCACGATAGGGGTGATTAACTAAGCCTAGTTTAACTTTGATATCTAAAACCCAGCCTAAGATATATTTTTAAATATACTTAAAATGAGTTAAAGCTGTAATGATTATAGATTGGATAAGGGTAAATACTCATTTGCTAAATATGCGGTGAAATGGTAATCTGAGTAAAAATGGGTAAATAGCTTTGTATTTACGCAAAAGTTGGGTATAAACTTTGGTGTTTTTCACAAACAGGCATTTAAAATCTTGGACATGTTTTTGAATAGATTTTTAATATATTTATAGGGCATTCTTTGGCAGGAGTTTAATGTAGAATTCGATGAAAGAATACTAGATAGAGTAGAAATTGGATTTGCAACTTTTTTCAGTTTATGTATGTATGTTTGTTTTGCCAACGTCTTGCTTCACCATAATTTGAAACTTAAGATAATTCATTAAATGTTTCGTCACAATATCTACAAGGAATTAATTTTGTGTTACTAGAACTTGTTGCAAGATGCTTTGCCAGCTCATTAACAATTAATTAGTAATGGCTGCATCAAAAATATTATATTTTTCGTGATTGTTTTAAATACCCAAACAAATTCCCAAAAAAGAAATACACCAGGAATTCCGTACATCAGGTAAATCCCATTTATAGTAATGAATGCTTTGACGATCAAGCAGACTTGGTCAGACTGACTATATTTTTGAAATTAACTTGCTGCAAGTTCAAAAAAGCATGATGCGTTTTGGGTTGTAATTAGTGTCTCTTTATGTTTAAGTTTTTGTTCATTTAAATTAAAACTAAATATGATATTGACCATAATTAAACAAAAAATTGGCAAAGAGTTTATTTATTTCAACAATCAATCACAAATTATTTTGTGGTTCACTGTTGACTGACGAAATTTTTGTGTACTTTAGGTGTGATATCATCTTACGCACACACACACATAGACTTATTATGTAACCGCTATTACATACATACTAGTGAGATCGATTATTCGACTTTTTTCAATAACCGGTTTTCGAATATTACGAATAGTTGCTAATTTTAAAAAACCGGTTTTCGGTTAAACATTTTTAAACTAACCGGTTAACCGGTTTTAATTCGAATACATAAAAATACCTACAAAATACATAGATATGACTTAAGGAATGGTCAGACCTAACAAATATTTGACGATAAAATCCAAAAAACGAGACCAGTAAAATGATCAAACTTTAACCTCATTTTTAACAATTTCTATTGATTTACTAATCTGTTTTTGTAAGACGATAATTGTATAATATAATTTAAAAAATTATTAAATGATGTTTGATCTAGCCAAACGTTTTGCAAGAGCAAATAAAATATTATAGCAATTTAATAAATTTATTATTTGAGGCATTCTCCTAAATTTATTTTAAATGAGTTTTAATTTGTTGGTGATTAAGCCATCTCTATATGAATCAGTAGACTTCAACCATATTTTTGAAAAGTTGCAAACAAAACCTCTTAGCCTGGATTATATATATCAAACGATTTTGTTTCAGCATTATATAAACGATTAGTAAGATGAAAATGCTTTTTGTATGAAATATTTGTCAATTCGTCGACCACAATTTGAAACCTTCCATGAAATTGTTTGATTTCTTAATATTGTTTTTTATCGTTGATTCCGCCGGAATGTTGTAGTTTTAAGCATAAAGAAATGCTGGAACTATTTAAGAGTTTTTAGTACCTTAAGGGGCATTCCGTCCTTGGCAACCCAACGGGTTTATATTTCACCTAATGATTCATTTTTGGCAGCGTATCTTATTAAAGTATTATTTATCGACTCTTTAGACCTACTTCGAACGGGGTTAAGTTTTATTTGGGGCACATTAATGTCAACCATATGGACTAATTAAAGGTGATTAATAAATCGTGACGCCATTCGCCACTTATCACTTTAGGACACTTCAAAAGCCTAACTTTGTCTGTTTAATCCTGTTCGAAATATCTCTAGAGATAATATCTATATAAAAATATTTTTAATATTTAGAGAACGGTCGTACAAATTAAATACTTTTAAACTGAACACGTTTTTGTAGGATTTTGAAAATTTTTTGGTTTTTTTACAAGAACACACGCATTCATAAGTGATTTTTATTTACAGTGTTCAAATGTTTTTTTTTTTACTTTAGTTACATTTTGTTTTGACATTGTTAATAAAAAGTTTATATTTGCCTAATATAGAATTAGAAAAATACTTAAATTACGGGTACATCTACAACAGGAGTAAGAAAAATGTATATAAATTACACACTGCTAAAATAACCGGTTTATTATACCAAAATAACCGGTTTATTCGATATTCGAAAAATGGATATTTTAAAATAACCGACTTGAGCAAAGCTAAAATAACCGGTTAAAACCGGTCGAATAATAACCGTTTGATCTCCCTAATACATACCTTTAATATATTGACCGTATAGGTGATATTTTTGCAATAAAACTAAGTGATGTCTTATTTTTCATAATATTTTTTTTCGGCACCGGAACAGTAATTGCATTTTCTCTGTTGTTATTGACAATAATCTTACTATTGACAGTCACTTGATATTTTCTAAGGCGGCTTTAAGTCGACGTAGAGTAGAATTGTCTTGGGTTTTGTGGACAGGAAATTTAGCGACGACTCAAATTAAGTTAAAGAAATTTTAAATAGAATGTAAACACATTTATAAAATTTTTCCTATGCTAATCACGCGACGCTCTACGCTTGTCTGCAGGAGCCCAGAGTCTCTGGCTGGAATCGAAAATATTTATTTATGTGGGTCTTAGTTAGCAATGGAAAAACATTTTTCATTCAACATTTTTACAGTGAGAGGGATGTACATAAGTGTGGTCAATTTGTTATAAAAATTATTTTAGATGTTGTCACTATTAAAAAATCTGAATAGTGAACACCATTTCAGCAGAATTATATAAATTAATACACATGTTTTTAACTTTATTTTGATAACGATTGAATCCTCGGAGGATAATGATTTCCAAAATTTCTATAAAGACATTCTGCAATGGCCAACCGACATGTTTTCACAGGCAGTTGTAGAAGATTTCTAATTCTTCGATTGTGATATTTTTAATATATGTTTGTATGTGTTTTCTAATTTGTGGTCTTAATAAACAGATTAAAATTTACCGTAATGTTCTTATTGTTCTTTTATATTACAAAGCTTTCGTTAAAAATGCTATTTACTTTCATTTCGAGTTCATAAATGAATCTTTAACCGGTTAATTTTATCTTAACATGCAAAATATACATTTAAAGCTTATAGATTATATCTGATTTCATTTTCCTACTAAAACCACCAAAATTCAAAAATAATTTTCGAAAATGTTACTTAAAACAATTTTTTGTTTTAACTATTATAACATAAACAGAGGCTTACAATTTTAGGGAAAAATTCTGCTTCAAAAAGTCAAATAGTTTAAGAGATATTCATGTTTTGTGTCTCCTGAACACTTTGTATTTTTGTACCTGAGCCCCTTTTCGAAATAAATGATTCAATTACAGATGGTATTTTTTTCAGATTATCGGTAACTGTTCGTCGTCGGGCCAACATTCTTATAAAATAAAACTAATGTCGAAGTGATGTAGTCGTCGACTTGATGAGACAATTTAAAATTAATGTCGACATCGACAACGACTTACATAAAAGGGATGGATATCGCTTTATTATATATATTTTTTTGACAGCACCTTTATGTGTATTTGCAGATGTTTTTAAAGGCCTGAAATATTGTAGGGTTTAGAAAGCTGTGCGAATGTTGCCACAAATGATGAAATATCTGGAAACAAAACTCATTAATCAGCCAAAAAAAAAAAGTTAAACTATTGCACCAACAAAAAATATTAGATTTTTTATTATTGTGATTATTGTTGTGGGTTTGTTAAAGCTTTGATATTGTTACAAGTAAGACCTAAGTGTTTAAAATTCTTATACACTTCATATTCTAAAGTCTTTGGAAAAAGTTTCTTGATGAGCTGGCCTAAGCAACCAGCGAAATGCCCATAGAAACAAGTTTTCCTTCAACAATAAATTTCAGTGTTTTTATCAAAAATAAAAATTGGGAATGTAGCACGTTATAAATAAATCTCATTAATAATGAACTTTGTATTCCCGAAAATAACTTTTGATAGTTTTTTTTTTTGACAACAGCTAGTACTCTATATTGGGAATGGTTTCCCTTAACACTATAACCATAACACTATCTTATACCTCAATATACAATTTATATATCGGTGATCTCAAGTAGAAAGGCCCTAACTCAAATAATTGTAACTGTATAGGAGAAGGTAAAAACATAATAGAAACTGTATGTATCATAATGTAAACTTGCTCATACAACTGCTTGTAAAGCCGTTATTCTTTACAATGTTGCAATGAACTTTTGTGACGAGGTGTATTTGTGTAAAATTTATTGGAATCACTGGAAAACTCAATTTCGTAAAAAATGCGAGTTAGGGCCTTTCTACTTGAGACCATCGATATGTAGCTTTAAGATACAGTTTACGTACATTCAAAATTAAATTTCAATTTAAAAGTTTGATAATAACTGAAAATATTCCTTAATTAGGCACAAACTTGTTTAGAGTTTAATTTTTTTTTTATTCCTATGCTAATCCCGCGAAGCTCTATGCTTGTCTGCAGGAGACCAGATTCTCTGGCGGGAATTGAACCTGCAACCCCGGCAATGATAGACTAGCTCACTACCAGCTAGCCTACCAGGGCACCCGGTATTTTACGCTATCACACAAATTGTACGCATTTTCCGGAAATTACAACCATGTAATGATAAGTTGTTATTGCTATTTTTGGAAATTTTCAATCAATAATTAGATCAGTGAAGTATTTTCATCAAAATACGTAAGACTTGTGTGATAGTGTACAGTACCCATAAATAACCGTTTTTTTTTCGATTAAATTTATAATTTTGATTTTCTTACACCCAACAAATATTCCCGAAATTTCCCGACTAAAAATGTACGAGATTTCAAGAATATTGTAACCGGGAATTTTTACCGTGTAGGAAGCCTAATTACAAGGCAAAAACGAGAAAAAATTTTTTATATACAACAGTTTTTTACATGTTGTTTAATTTGAAATACCCCTGTAGGAAATGTTAATAGCAAAACTGATTGACTTTGTCACCAGTTCTACTGACCAACTATAAATTAATTAATAATTTGTACTATGAGTATAGACATTTATCATGTGTTTGTCATTGAAACCCCACTTCTGACCTTGGAACTTTTGACTAGGTAGTTCTTGCGCGACCATATGGAGGAGACATTGAAACCAGACATTTACTAGTACATTCTAATAGTTATTTTCTACATTTTTAATATTTCTGCTAGATTTTCCCGCTAATAATATCAGTAAATAAGGCAATTAATTAAGTCTAATAATATTATGTTTATTTAATAAGAAGCAGCTATGAGGGCTGTGCTTCCAAAATATCATAATACTTTGCAGTTTAAGTGAAAAATGTATCATCAAGTTTAACGATGCACAGTTTGCTTATTGTGTACGCATCGATTACTTTTTTGATGCACTTTGGGAAAGATATCATTGTTAAATTCTTCACGGTTGCAATGCAGAATTCATTTAAAAAAGCAAGTTTTTTATGCAACTGACGTTTTGGAACTCACCCAAGTATTTCATAAAAAACAACTAAGAAAGTATAGTCGGTTAAGCCCGACCATATGATACCCTACACCACAGTATATAAAACCAAATTTTTGCAAGAGTACATATTTGGGACCTAGTTTTTTACCACCTATCTCCCCTCGTAGTCCTATATTTTAAAAAACTGCATAGCTTATGTATGCATAGCTTATGTATTCGAAACTAAATACATTTCAGTGACTAATTTTTGAACGAAATTGGTTATATTTAAGCAAATGGCTAGATTTTGGAAAAGCATGTGATACATAGAAATATGTAGGTAGTTAAAATTAAATGGTTAATTTAGGGGGCCTGCAAACCTCTGCTATTTGCAAAATTTAAACAATTTATTTCTATGATATACAACATTTTATGATCATTTTATTTTTTATAGTTTAAGAAAAGTTGAAGCTTTAAAATAATTATTTTTCCAACAGTTTAGAGCAAAAAATTTTATCAAATATTTACACTATTGAATTTTTATCTAAATACAAAGTGAAATTTAATTGTTCTTTTATACCAAAGGTCAAATAATATTTACAATCAATATGATAACGGTATCTCTAATATGTATTCCCTGAATATTCTATTTTTTTTAACAAGACAGGTAAGATGTTTCTTAACATAAGAATTATCCATTTTCATAGGAAATTTAATTTTGGGTACAACTATTTTTAGTCAAAATTAATTATAACTAATTTGTTTTTAGTAAAATCAATAAAACTATTCGCCCAAATTTTTAAAATAACTAATGCCAAAAAAGCTAAAAACATTTTCCAAAAATGCTAAATAAAATGCAAGTGCTAAATGGCCACACTGGTTACAGCTATCAAAAAATTTCCCTTTTATCTCAAAGACACACAAAAGTGTAGGAGTTCAACGAACACCCACCCTGGATTGTCAATTCAGTAACACCTGTTCTTCAGGTCTCGCTGTTACAACTACAGCAACGAAAGTGGCGACTTGAAGACACTTGGTCCCAGATTGCCGGCAGGGACGTATGTACTCATTTTACAGATTTTTCATTAAAAAAAACATACTTCTTCATTTAATTACTTTAAAATTATTGTTCTTGTATTTTTTTTTTTTTTTGCTTATTGATTTTTGCTTATTGATTATATTGAACCGCGAATCATATGAAGTAAGTTCCCTTTAGAATATATATAAAAATGTTTAAAAAGCGCTAAAAATTAAAAAATTTTGTTTGTTGTGCTACATTCCCTATTTTTATTCTTGATAAGAATACTGAAATTTGTTGTTGGAGGATAAGCTATTTCTATGAGCATTTCACTGGTTGCATAGGCCAGATCATCAGGAAATGATTTCCCAAAAAAATTTAGAAAAGCCAAACACAACTTTGATAATCGCTGAAAATTTAATATTATTTTGAGTATTTTTATAATATTTATGTAATTGCATTTTACGCGAGAATAAAAATGTATATAGAAAAAGAGGGAAATGCTGCATTTTTCATTAACAGAAAGTTGATGTGCTTAAGCTAACAACTTAAAACCAAGGTTGGCAAACGAAACGAACTGCGGCATTGGTGTTTAAAAATATTTGTTATTTCGGTATCAGTATTTTAATAACATCGGTATCGGTAACCAGTACAGAAACGTATACCGGTAAAGGTAAAAGAATTTTAAAAAAAGAAGGGAGATTACTAAAGAAATTGCAGTACATATTTAGCAAATTGTTACTGATTAAGGTAGATGTACACAACATGTTTTTTACATTTGACTTGTCAACTTTTCAAGTCACATGTAATTGTGCATGTCTTTCAAAATCGGAGTTTTACAGGGTAAATGTAATTTGCTTCTAACATAGTCTGTTTACTTTCGCATAGTTTTTGCAGAAACCAAAGTCCCAATAAAAAATTAAGCTTCGGACGAAGCAGGTTTTTAAGGGAGAAACGTAAAAGTTTCGCTTACCATATCGCTTACGGAAGACATGAATTTTATATGGTGAGTTCCCACTTTGAAGCAATACATTTTTGACACAGAAAGCGCATATAAAAATTGGTAAATGTAACGATCAGCTTTGCACACTGAATTTTTTGTTACCGTTGTTCTTTTATATGCTCCCTTACAAAGCTACTTCATAGTATGGGAATGGGTTGGCTCTTAAAATTTTATATATTTATTAAGATGTCGTTCAAGTACCATACTGCATCTCTGCAGTATGGTACGCTTACTTTTAAAATGTACCATTAGTGCTTCGCAAAATAAGACCATTTTTTATTGGGGTATTTCTCGGTTTCAAAATAGTGCTGCCGCCACAAAAAGTTTTATTTGAACCGTAAAAGTGTTCAGCCGGCTAATGATTTCGTCAATAGTGGACCGCCGCAGCCAGTTTCCTCCCGGCATAGATTCCTGGCACAGATGATGTCAGACGACTTGTCACGCTCTAATTGAAATTTTGTCAAAGGACTGACTTTTACAGAAACAATGTTATAAAGGTAAGTCACGACATGTACATATGTATTTTGCAGTGGAAAAATTTACAAGTGAGATGAAAAAAACATGTGTACATTTAACTTTACTGAAATAATGTATGTTGTTAGCTGCTAGTTTTTACGTACTACGGAAACAAATGCAAAAAAATACATTTTACAAGAAAAAAATCTAAAAATTAACTGATAATATGTACAGTTAAAGTTTTTTCTTATTAAAATTGTATAAGAAAGTGTTTACTGGTTTTTTCAGCAATCAGTAAAAGTTGAATGAATATAGCAAATCTTACTGGTTACTGCAATTTTGTCCCGCAACCAATAAAATGTAACTGTTTACTTTAAATTTTTTTCAGTTAGCAGCAAAAATTGCATTTTTCTCTAACGAATTTTAAAAATTGTATTATCTTTGCAAGATTTATATTCAATAATATATTCAAGAGTAAAAACCAAAAAAAATTTTCAAGACTTGTTTTAGTGTAAAATAAGTTCTTTGGCAACCGAAACGCATTTCGGCATCGGTACCGCAACGAATTTAATTTTAAACCGGCATCTAATTTAAAACGGTATTGAAGCGGTATCGGTTGCCAACCTTGCTTATAACTTTTAATACAATTACATTTTAATGATATGTATGTATTTGTATGAAATTTAAAATTATCTTTTTTATTCCTTAAAATAATAAAAATGCACTCATTAACTTATGATTTATTTCAGAAAATATTTAAAGTAGATAAGATAAAGTGTATTTAGGTACTCTGAACAACCGAAAACTTAATTTATCAATTTTATCAAATTTTGTATATAAAGTTACATATGTATGTACATGTATGTAAATAAGTACATATTAATGAACATATGTAAGTGCATATGTATATGCGTATACGAATGTGCTTATGTACGTTAAAATTCTTTCTTATTTTGAAGTTTAAATTTTTCCCTTTATTTAAAAAAGAAAGTTTTCAACAATTATAACTGTGTTTTTAGTTAAACATTTATTCTTTTACATTGAAATAAAAAGTTTTTAGTCAGCAAATGCTGCAATACGAAGATGTCTCTTTAAACGTTTATTTTTCGTGATTTGTATTTATTGAATCTTCATAAATTATATAAACTAACAATAAGTAATCAACTCTTAATCTAATTTTTAAGTTTGCGTCCTGCCAATGACAGGCGACAGTTCTCCTAAAAACGGTTCCCGTTCACATCGTTGCTTAGCGCTCTTCTTAGCGGATAAATGCTGCTGTATCTCTTCTCCTTAAGCGAGTGCGAGCCGCCATCATTTAAAATATTTCGAGCTTGTGGGCTTGGGGACGATTCAAGCCTTTTTAAGTATATCATTTAATACTTTGTGATCATAGATTTTGCTGATGGTACATCGGGGTGTTGATGAATTGTCGAGTTTTTTATATACCACGGAGCGGACGTAACTATTCGAAGAATTATATTTTGACGCTTTTGTTTTTTCTCTATAATGGAGGCCGAGGCAGTGCCACATAGTTGGATTCCATAACACCATATTTGCTTTAAGAGAGAGTTGTAAAGTAGGAGTTTTTAATCTGGACTGAGGGTCGAATTTCTTCCAATGAGTCAATTTATTTGAATTGATTTTAGTTTCATTTGAGTTAACTTTGCCTCTATATTACATTTCCACGTTAAACGTCAATCGTCAAATATTTGGCTATTGATTTTAATAGGGGGCATGACTATTTATTTTCCAGTGTTTCAGCCATTTTTCCAATTGATAAATGCTTCGTAGCGGCTTTCTTGGATGTTTAGAAATTATTTAAACGTTTTTACAGCAATAATCGCTAATCATGTAAGAAAAGATACTGTAACCGGGGCAATAATAAGTTTTTTAATGATAACTATTGATACACTCTTAAAATTATTACAGTAACTGATTGTAGGTTATTAAATTCGTTTTCCGTTCTGTTAAAATTGAATGAAAATATAGTTATTTTAAAAATAAATTTATTTTTTTACATTTATGTTTGTTATTAAAAAAAACAAACTACCAAAAAATACTGTTTTTCCGTACTAATATTGTTATGTAGTTTGATTTTTTGCCAGTTAAATTATATTTTTTTAAAGCAATAACTGTTAAATTTTACGGAATATACTGTTAAATAAGAAAAAAAATATAAATGTAAAATTATGTAAAATTCATTTATTTTAAATGAAGTGTAAATGACACGTTTTTTAAATAAATTTTTAGTGGGATTTACCTACATAATATTTTGAGTGTAGTCTTTTACATATACTGTTTGTCAAAATTTACATAAATTGAAAGCTGTGACGTAGGCTGCACGCAATTTTTAAGGAATTACTTTCAAGTTTGTCATCAAGAAAACAATTTATAAAAACAAAAGAAAATTGCCAACTTAACTTGTAATTAGATTTTAAATTGAACGTAAAATTGCCAAACAAATGGAAAGGTAAAATTGAGAGCAATCTCGTGGTCAATTTAAAAAGTGTGAGTTTTTTACTAAAAAAGTAAGAGTGTATAAAAAATTGAAAGGCAAAAATTGATCATTTGGCCTCCATCTAATAAATTAAAAATTTAAGTAAATTATCTTTTAGGCTTAAAGAATCTTATAAAAAGTAAATCAGCTGTTATAAAATTGTTTAACAATTATAGGTTATATGAAAAAATAAACAAATTTTATACACTGAATACATAAATGCCGACATACATATATACTTATGGGCATTTCCATGAACAATATGGTAGAAAGCAGAAAAAAAGACTCACACCCGTATTCATAAACAATTAATTAATTTAACAAACCTTTATTAAGTAAAATTTTCTAATAAAATTTGTTTTGTAAACCTTTATTAAATTAAAAAGCAAAAAATAAAAGTTTTAACTGATTATATCTTTGATTCTTTTAAAGAAATTGCTTAGACAATGCTCGCTCTTTCCTTCTCCTCAGAACCTATGTTCATAATACCAACACAATGCATTAGTAGGCGGCATCCCCTGAGTGTTGGCTCAACGTAACATTGCAATTATATCAATACGCAACATCAGTCAAAAAGTGGATGGGATTAGACAAGTGGGTGTGGCACAAAATATAGTTTTTAATATCTGAAGATCGTTAAGTGTAAAATAATCCAAAATTGGTCCACATAGAATGGTTATCAACACACAACATCTTTAAAAAGTGGGCGTGGTACATCCCATACAAAGACAATATAAATTTCTATATCTTTAAAAAACGGTTACATTAAAAGTTGCCAAATTTGGTAAAAATAACTTCGTTTTCAAACGTAATCTGTATTAAAAACTTGTTACCAATTTTGTTTGAATGGCAGTAACGAAGCGCACTGGGTTAAGCTAGTTACAGATAAATGTTATTTTAAACTATCAAATTTTATACAGTAAAAATTCGGTCTTTAATATAACATAGTCTCATACAAACTGCTTTCCGAAATAAATTCCTTATATCTACTAACCATCTAATTATGTTTGTATTTAGATTACATTTCCCCAAAAATATTAACCGCAAATTAAATTCTTTTTGGAATCGGTTCAGATTTGACTACAGCTTCTATCCGTAAAAAGCTTAAACTTCCTTTTTTAATTTTAATATTAATATAAAATTTAGCGACCGTCCCTAAAATCCCTTTAAGACAAAAATTCTCATATATATGTATATATAATATGTCTAGATAGTCAGCCTTATTAAGAAAGCCGTTATCGTAGCCGAATTTGAAGTCGTAGCCGTTTGAAATGTTTGTGGTCATAGTTTAAATTTCACGACAATGATAATATAAAACCCATAGAAATTTTGTCGTATTTATGTCGTTTATGTTAATAACAATACCAATTTCAAAAAACGACTGGCTTTCGACTACTACAATGACAGTCATAATCACGCGGAATATTCGGCACAAAAAACTCTTATATGAATTTTAACCTCGAAGACAACTTTGTTTTGACTGCGCACCGGTTCCAAGTAGGGTGCAATCTCGAAAATTCGTATGTAAATACTATGTTGTGTGGGCTGTACCGATTATAATTTTTGGCTTGTGTTTTTTTTTATATGCAAATATTATACAATTTGGGGCATATTTTAACAATTTTTAAGGCATGTTTTCAAGTTTTTACTGCATATTTATGTGCATAAAACAGTTTTTATACCCTCCACAACTACTTGTGAATAGAGTATACTAGATTTGTCATTCCGTGTGAAACATTTTTAATATTCATCTAAGACCCCATAAAGTAAAGGGTGGTCCAACCAAAACGCAAGGTGTTAATTGTAAATAAAAAGTTTTCAGAGAATTATCTGAATATTTTATTATGATAGAAGGACCTATGAACGTGTGAAACGAAATATCGGCCAAGTGCTCGCGACGGCTCCGGTGGCATACCTCTATCCGATGGCCCATATTTTCAATGACTGAGACATATTTAAGGTTCAATGTCGTTTATGTGCCGTGTTATCATATCTTTTAGCTCTTTAATTGTTCTTAGCTAATTGACGTACACTTTTTCTTTTAAATATCCCCAAAGAAAGAAGTCCAACGATGTCAAATCACATAATCGTGGCGGCCAATTAACATCGACATGACGTAAGATAACCCATTGAATTTCTTGCGCAAAAGAGCCATTGCTTCGTTGGCTGTGTGGTAAGTGGAACCACCCTCTTGGAACCACATATTGTTCAGGTCCATATCCTTCATTTCTGGCCCTAAGAAGTCCGGTATCATCTCGCGATAGCGAACAGTACTCACGCAAACTGATTGGCCGACCTAATTTTCGAAGATATACGGCCCGCACCAAACGGTCACTCCTTGTGGATGCATCGGCTTTTTAACAATAGCTTGTGGAGTCTCATATGCCCAAATACGGTAATTCTGCTTGTTAACGAATCCACTGAGGTTTATTATGCTGACCAAAAAAATCACGAATTGCACGAAATGCATTTTGATTTGAACGACCATTTTCGTAAAAGGCTTCAACAATCTTAACGTGCTGCTCAATGCTCATGCCGTTCTTTAGATATACTGAAATCTGTTATCTTTGCACGGGAGGTGCCCGCCCACCTCTCCAATCCCGCCCATATTTTTAGAGAGGTTGTATACTGATAACCCAACTATGTGGAACAAATGTGGACAATTTGTCTTTAACCGTTCTTTAGATATAAATAAATCTATTTTGTGCCACGCCCACTCCTCCAATCCCGCACACATTTATCAAATGTTGTATAATGATAGCCAAGATGATTGTACCTAGTACGAAAACTTTGGCTCTTGCCGTTCTCCAGATATACAGAAATTTTTAATTTCCTTGTCCCGCCCACATTTTGTCGGATGTTTTGTATCGATATATAAGATGCTTGTACGATATATAAGATGCTTGTACGAACGGATAGACAGTCAACCTGACTTGAACTTCTCTTTTCATAGAGATCCAGAATATATATGGGGAATTTCATGTCAAGTGACCCAACTTTTGAAATCGATGTCTTCCGATTTGGATTTGTGGGTATTACAGTATCGAGGGTATGAAATGCTAGTAAGGTATGTTATTTACCGTCGGAAAGGTTAATTTGTCTAGTTTCTCAGGATAAGTTTTATTTTTAAGATTTTAGAAACACTTCACACAAATAGGAAAAAAATTCAAAATAGTGCATATGCTAAAAATTTAAAAATCCTCGTCTTGACTTAGAAATAATTCTTTTTTATACATAACCCACTCGCGGCCCAAAAAGCGACCAGAACTACTTTAAAGGAAAAGACCTTAACTTTCTTTTGAGCAAAAAAAAAAAAAAAAATACCCGGTTTAAAACTTAAAAAATAAAAAAAAAATATTTTTTTTCGAAAGATTTAAGAAATAGCTATCTAATATGTTTGGGACAAATTTTGCTAACCCCAATAGATAATAAGTTACATGGGTGAGAAAGAACCCCTTTTTGGCCAAAAGGTCAAATTTTGACCCCCTCTAAATCAGAAACTTTTTGACCGATCTTGTTGAAAATTTGTGTCTAAAGTACTTACCAATAGGACTAACCTTGGCGTCCTAAGCGGAAGACATCGATTTCAAAAGTTGGGTCACTTGACATGAAACCCCCATATACTTTATAGGAACTAGGATCAATAATATGGAAGTTACAAACGGAATGACAAACTTTGTTATACCCTTTTACCTTCGGTAAAGGTTGATTCCATTGTGAATAAGGCTTTAAGCTGAAGCGATGAATATTTTTAAGATGTAGAGTAAGCACGCAATCGATCAGGCCATTAAAATGGATCGCGATCCAAATATCACAACATATGTATGTTTGTATGTAAGTATATTAAACGTGAATCAGTGCTCTAAGGATTCAAATACATACAAACACACCATTACGCGGCTGAAGTAAGTATCAAAATACGATACCGAAATTAAGCGATTTAGGGTTATTTGAATATTTATTAAATGAAGTTTTTTTTTTGACAAAAATGTTTATTGAAATTTTGAATTCAATAAATATAGTATGTGTATGCACTGGAATCGTATCTTCTACATTCACGCATTTGATCATATATGGATATGTATGTACATATACGTATGTATATACATATGTATGATATTTATATGTGTGAGTTACTACTGATAAGATTTGTATGCAGCTTTGTGGAAGATTAGTTTAGTTTTTGCACTCATTGCTGCTAGACGTGCATACTACATAATTGTGAAAATTGTTGTTATATTTTTGTTGATTCTTTAAAAAAGTAAATAATTTCAAGGTCATTTGTGTAGTATTAATTATTTTATCAAAAGTGAAAGCAAAATACATTATAAGTACTACGCTTAAATACATTTCATGACCTAATGTAGGCATTCTTCGTTTATTTGTTGAAAGACTCTAATCTGTTTAAAATTGGATTAAAAATTTACTAAAAACTTATTTTCTAAGTGTTAAAATAATGCTCATCAATTAACCTGTCTTAAAAATCATAATATCGACAATAATATTATTTTTAAATTTCTTTTATTTTCAAAACAGATTCTGCCATACTGCCAATGTCATTACCAAATCTACCTCAAACAAATTAGCATGTATTTACGATAAACCAACCAGCTTTAAGAATACAACTTATAATACCACTACATATACATATAAACAGTAAAAGGATTACAAATATTACAATAGAAATAGACATTAGTAACATGGATGATAACATTTTGACATACTCCCAGTCAATATAACAAACATAGTCCCACGATTTATAAGATAACAAAAATACATGTCAGATGTTGGAATCTATTTAAAAAATAAAGTGGTGATTGCAACATTTAAGATAGAGAGAAAGAGAGAAATTTTTTATTATACTTACTCTGGACTTTTAAATTATGTATTCAGTAGTTAACAAAAATGTCAATAACGCGGCGAGAAACGGGCAAAGTATTGGAGACTGTAACACAGAAAAAATTCAAGAAAAAAATGAAACAGAAATTGATAATATTCAAACTGATAATGCACGAGTGACTGTAAATAACAAACGTCGTGATTCTACTCAAGTGTGGACTCCACTACTGGAAAATGGTGGGAAAAAACCAGCCGAAAATAAAGCAAATTTTGAAATAGGTTTAAATTCGAAAGATGCCACTTATGCTGGTGAAGTTAGTAATAATAATGAATGGAATGATGATAATCTTAAGACAAAAAATATAGAAAACTCCCTTAATCACAGCAATAACAATGGATCTGCAACAAATGGCAAGACAGGCACAGGACTGATTGATAAATCTGATGAGCATGATCCTTTAACAGGTCTGTACAAAGAAAAAGCAGATAACAATGTCTATACTGAAAGCGAAAAAGACCTGGAGCAGGAAGGATGTGGCCTGTTTGGCTGCAAACCAAAATGGGCTCGAAATTTAGCTTCCACCCACATGTTTATGGTGGTCTTTCTATTGGCCTACATATTGCAAGGCATGTATATGACATATTTTGTTTCGGTCATTACCACCATAGAGAAACTGTTTCAAATCAAATCAAAAACTACCGGTTTTCTATTAAGTGCCAGTGAAATGGGTCAAATAAGTACGGCGATGTTACTAACTTATTATGCTGGGCGCGGACATCGTCCCCGTTGGATTGCATGTGGCATGGTGCTTTTTTCAATTGCAGCTTTTGCTTGTGCTCTACCTCATTTTATATTTGGAAAAGAGCTTATCCATTCTACAGCTTTTCTGATTAAAAATGGCGCACCTAATATGACTGATATTGAAAAATCATCACTATCGTTTCATATTGATGATCTGACACATAACAGCACTTCTATTATGATTCATCGAAACGTTGAAATGAATCTCTGTCAAGTTGACGTTTATCCTCAGAATACTACTACAGGTAAGAGATAGAAATATACGATTTTTAAACGTGATTTCAAATTAGTGGCAAAGGTTAAGTCGTATTTGAGTTGACATAGGCAAAACAGGTCTTCCAATATAAACACACATCCATACATACATATTTATGCAAAATTCAAATCAATGTTTTAATTTTTGATAACATATAAGACTGTTTTAGTGACAATGAATTTATAAGCCCCTTCAAAAAAGAATCGTTATAAATCACAATCACTTAAAAAATTCAAAATTAGATTTTTATCCACTGTTAAAATATTCTGCTGCATGTAATTAACATGATTTCAGGAGAGCGAAATAACTGGTTTATATTAACGAGAGTGATACAAGTTTTTTGGCTCAATTATTTTTAGTCTTAAATCTCTTTATTGAACTCATCAATTCCCAACTATCAGTGCGGCGTTGTCAGAACAATGATATGTTTGATGATTTTTGATCAAAATATGAGTTGATGATTTTTTTCTCAACTGATGATTTTTTTTATTTTTAGAAATTATGATTTTTTTTACTTAAAGTGTGTTTGTACAAAATACGCCATTTTTCTGCAGTTTTTATAAACAGGATATTTTTAAAACTAATGTTTTTTTATCAGTTTATTGTTTACTGCGTTTGAATCAGAGATCGTAACAGGTACCCCTTTTTCATGAAATTCAGGGAACAGTTATTGTTTTTTAATTTTTGAACAATGATAACAGTTACTTTCTGATTTTTATTTTTTTTTTTTTACCAAATATAAAAATTATTTTTTGATTTTTATTTTCTCGAGCAAAAATAACAGTTATTTTTTGAACAAAAACAACAGTTATTTTTTAATTTTTATTTTTTTGAACAAATTTTTCTCCTGAACACCTTGTGATTTCAAATCACTTTCACAAAAAGTGATTTTCAGAACATGCCTGAAAATGTACATTTCTTAATAGAATAAAGACCATGTCAGATAAAACTTTTGCTTCGCGTTGCGTTACCGATTCGATTTGACATCTAAGATAAAATATACATATTTTACGAAACATGTCACATAAAGTACTTTCAAAGCGGAGCGAAGCAAAAAGTGAGCCAACTCTCATCTTTTTGCGCGCTTTGACAATTGGCTAGTATAATTTTCATTTTTATTTTAATTTTTTTGCCAAATTCAATTCCAAAAAACCGTCCAATTAAATTTTTAACTTTTATTTTTATAACAAATAATGAAATGTACAAATTACCAACCGCTTTTACTTAGCATTTACACATGCCACTGCCAGTTCGAAAAACTCAATACACTCACGATTTTTTACTAATACACTCACATTTTTCGCAATGGCAGCTCCAGTGGCAGCAAAAATTGCATGCGAGTGGAAATTTGGCACTTGCATGCCACTAAATGTCAAAACGATTAGCAATGTTACCCTGTTCAAAATTTAATGTAAATCGACTGGATTGTTATCAAACTGTAATTAAAGTTTTAACTGTTAAATGTGTTTTTATGATTAATTTGTAGAAATGGGCGTTAAAATAAGTAAGTTTTCTAATTATAGAGCGTTAATTTTGCTAAAATAATGCTAATATAAATAAATGTAAACTATTTCCCCAAAACTAAAACTATGTGATGAGTCGGTAGCTCTTTTTTGTTTTCTGGTACTTTTTTTTTAATTTGAGGAGTAAACAAATTATCTCAAGTTGACGCTTCAACGACATTTTGAAAATGAACTGGCAGTGGCATGTGTAAACAGAAAAGCAAATGGCATGAGATTCGACTATTTCGAACACTTTTTCGTTGATAATATGTATAGAACAGTGGCATGCCACTACTTGCATGTGTAAAGGCAACGTTATAAGTAAACAAACAATGCGTTAGTGTTGTCAAAGTTTTCATTGTGTCATACACCTTTTGCTTTGCGTTTTTCTGCCAAAGGTAGAAACGTCACGCAACGCGACAAAGTTGTATCTGACACGGCCTTAAGTTTTATTTTTGCTCGAAAAAAAAATCAAAAAATAACTGTTAAGCCTCGTACACAATAGGCAGCAACATTTTCACTGGTGTTCATAATAGAGCAACAATTTCTTTCACAGCCACACACATTTTCTATTAAGAAACCGACTGCAAATTTGGCCCACAACAATATTACGTATTTATTATTATTTTTTAAAACATTTTGTTGAAATTTTCATTCAAAAGTAAATAAAATGATTATAAACGTCATATACTTACATTTTCATACAAATTGTTGCTGAAGTAGAAGAAAAAACAAAATTGTTGCTAGCATTGTGTACGATGATCGAAAAAATAAAATTAAAAAAATGTGTTTTTGTTCGAAAAAATAACTATAATTTTTGTTCATTGGTTTGTACTTCCGAACACAAACGCGCACACCAGGGGTGGCAAAATTGGTACAATTGTACTTTTTTGGTACTATTTAAAGTCGAAAAGTACAATGATACACAAGTGGCTAAATTACACGTTCAAGTTTTTCTTGAGTTTTTTACCTATACTGCTTGTCAAAATTTACCAAAATTTAAAACTGTGACTTAAGCTGCATTCAGTTTGTAACAGCATTATCGCTTTAATACTAAAGTATCATTTTGACCCTTTTTTTTGTAGCAATTTTACCATTTTTGAGGCCCTTTCCTCTTTTATTCCCCTATTTAAAGTACCTTTTGTATAATTTTAAATCAATTCCCTTTTTGAAATTATGTCACGAAATTGTAGCAAGAATTAATATAAAATAGGCGAGAATGAATGTTTTTAAGATGTTAAGGACCAGTTTTTATAAAATCTAAACAAGATAGATATTATCTTGAAACTCTTCCCGAATTCAAGATACAATTTTTAAAGCAGATGCCTTAGTCGAAAAATTTAAGGTATAAGAAAGTAAGATAAATGACAAAAAGTATAAAGTCAAATGCGGACAATTTTAGTTTGAGGTCGGAAATTTAACAAAATGGATTTAACGAAAATGTATACTCAAATTAAAATAAATTCGTTAAATTTATTTTTTCTTTACCACGAATTAGTGCTTCAGCTAAATAAGTGTTTTCGTAAAAAAAACTTTGGAACATATTCAAAGTAGATTCCAACCTTTCGTCTTTTAATTTGTTCGAAACGGAACTGCAAGAATAGACATCGAGTGAATATTAAATAAAAAAAAAATTTAGAACGAACATTTTTAAAAATAGTTAGTATTCCTAAAAACTTAAAAAAAAATTTTTTTACGACTTTTAAATTAAGTTTACGGTAGTAAGAGTACAAATAACTCATATACATATTTGTTTTTTTTTATTTGAATATATTTTTTATTTATAAGTAAACTTTGTATTTATTAAATTACTTAAAAGTTAAGTTTTTTGAGCACTATCACCTGCCTATAATAAATCTTTTTTGTTTATTTATAAAAAAACTTAGTCTGATATTTTCTTTAAAATTTACGTTTTGCGAACCTTTTATTGGAAAATATAATAAAAAAAAAACTTAATATACTATAATGTCCCAGCAAAAACTTTACTTACCTGGTAAGTTAGCAAGTAATATTGGAGAAACATAAACACTACTTATTTTTCGGCTGAATAACTACTTATTTTTGTTCGAGTTGTCCCTGAATTCAGTACTTACAATGCACTTACTAGAAGTCACAAAATATCTAGTTATTATTTAACTACCAGTAAGTTGAATTGTAAGTACTTACAATATATTTACTAGAAGCCCAAATATAACTAGTTCTTATTTAGTTAGTTAGTAAAACGAAAATATAAACGAAAACAAGAATTTGTATATAATACATATTAAAACTGTTTATATACCTAATAAGTAGTTATTGAGGTGATTATTTGTAAACAAATATTCAGTAGTGAAATAATAGAAGTAAAAAGTATTCACTGAGGTCATTACTAGTAAGTACTTATTGAGGTTTTCAGAATAATTACAATTGTAATGATATCTACTTACCAGGTAACGTGTGAAATAACTACTACCTATTACCAAAATTCCAAAAGTTTTTCCTTGGGTAATAAGTTTTACAATACCTTTTTGTGTTGTTTTTAATAAATAAAAATAGTTTGAACTTAAAAAAAAAAATCTTTTAATTTAATTTAATTAAGATCAAAAAACTACAATTTATACTGGTTGTTGGTAAAATTTTAAAATTCAAAATGCCATCCCTGGCACACATATGTTTGAAAAGAGTGCTTCTTGCTGTTCTCTTATGGTACCCACTAGAGATGAGCGATATTTCTGTACCTGTGATTTAATCACTGTTACTGAAAAATCACGAATCACAGTTGTGACCAAATTTGTCAAGTAACAGGTACTTTCTAAGTCGTTCTTTTTGTATTTTGTTACATATACAAATTTATGATATTTCACTGTTTGTGTGGGTAATAGCTTTTTTTGAATGAAATGTCGAATGATATTGCTGTTCCTTTCATTCTGTCTTCTATCTTATTAGAATTTTTTTATGCCAAAATTTATTTGTTAAGTATGTATGTATATGAAAGTAAACAGATTGGAAAGCTCTTACAATTTGTTGTTGTTTCTTTGTAAAGTGCTTACAAAAGCTCTTGCAAAAGCTCGCGCATTGTACATATAGCTTGGCCGCAATTGCTTTAAAAGAACAGAAAACTGATAAACCGTGATCACAATCACAGTTTAAAGGAGCAGTGATTTTTAAATCACATTCACTAATCACGATGATCTTTAAAAATCACGGGATCGCTCATCTCTAGTACCCACAGACGATGCAACATTTGTCGAAACACGTGTTACTATTTATGTTTCAGTTTTTACCACAGACGATGACACTAAAAACGAAACATCACTATTGTGTGTTTTTTGAATGTATTACTACAAAACACAAAAAAAAATTTATTTATTTTCTTTGTATACCTAACATATTTTATGTCCCAAAAATTTTGAATAATTTTATATTCGATTATAATTGTTTTCGAACTCTCACAATTTGCAATTGTTGCCATTTTCCGATTTCTTTCTTCATATATTTTTCTCCGAGAGTTGCAAAAGCACCTCACTCAACAACTGCTCTCTACAAAATGAGAAAGAAAAAACAGTCAACATCGCCACACACGATGAAACATTTCGTTTGGAAACATAAAATATCAAAAATGTTTGATATACAATGATATTCTTTTTTTTTGGGGTTTTTTTTATTTTTTCTCAGTGCAAATTTTGGGGTTATTTCTTAAAGATTACTTGGCAACACTGTAGCAAACACATATGAACACACCTGTATAGACGCAGTGGTTCTCTCGAAATGTGTTGGTTTGCTGCACTGTAGTCTTTTTTTTTTTTTGTTGTCATTTATTTTTTATAAGTTTTGATGAATTACAATTTATTTTAAGATTTTATAGCGAAATAAAAGGGTTTAAAAGGCCATTTCTTATATTTCTTAAATTTTAGTAGCCCGAATTTTAAGGAAGAATCGCATACACATACATATGTACGTTCGTAGTAGCTCTGTTTCTTAACTCTACTTTGGGAGCCCTTGGGATCCCAATTTGCACGAAAAGCGTTCCCGTACTTTAACTTTGTGTAAATGAGAGCGATTTTGAGAGAATAAAATTCTGCTTCTTCTTGCACGAAACAGCCCAGCAGTGATGCCATTAGGATACGAAAGATACATTTTCTTTTGATGGCTTCAGGACCCATGTACAATCCTGATATTTTTTGTATCTTTTGAATCTGCACGCAAAATATACAGAAATAAAATATTAATCTTTTAGGCTCTGACAAAGTATTTTAAAGTTATAATTTCGTTATGAATACTTAAAAACAACAGTGACAACTAAATACAAAAATAACATGTATTTTGTTGTTAGGTTTTCTAAGTTCTTCTGTAGTCTGCTTATTCTTGGGTATGTGTGATAAGATGAAATTTTAGAAGAAAACTTTATATGAACTTTTTAATATAATCGCCTTAGTATAAACGCCTTAACTCGTATATTTATTTTTACAAAAATGAATTTGTTTTGATAACATCCAAAGATAGTTACATATAATTATTTTAAAGTTTGCTTACTTTGTTTTTAAAAATTACATACCTAATGTTTATGACTTAAATAAATATAAAAATTAATTTATATAATATCATTTTCTTTACAATATTCATTAAATATGAAATAAAAATGTTATATTAATAAATGTTACACGTTAAAAATGGAATTTCAAACTTTTTTTTTTTTAAAATGTGCGAGTATCTTTTTGGAACCTAAAATGTATCTTTCTCGAAATTTCACACCCAGACTTTTTCTTCGTGCAAATTGACTATGTAGGTACCTATAACGATTTAGTTTTACAGTAAATGTCAAGTGGTGAAAATTCGGACACCGCGCGAACCTTGTATAATTAATAAGGCATAACAATTAGTCAATTCACAAGGTATCCTAGCATGTCATATTGTCAAAATGTCCTAATATTTCACAATGGTTTAAAAATATTGTTGTACGGCTTAGCCGCTCAGCGCTGGACTTTTCTGATTAATTACGACAGCACAATAAACACAGCAAGCAACGTTCTATTTATTTAAGACACTTTTTGTTAACAAACCAACAACAATATTTTTAAACCATTGTGAAATATTAGGACATTTTGACAATATGACATGTTAGGATACCTTGTGAATTGACTAAATATCTTTTAAGTGGTGTATACAAATTATTTAAGTAATTAACCCAATATGGACGTTTTTTAAAAAAAAGTACTTATTTTTTTAATGAACTTTTCTTTTAAAAAATGCAATTTTCTCAAAATGTTATCAATATAACAACGTTATCAAAAAAATATGTAATACTAAATTAAGAACTTTAAGATTTTATATGATGTATGAGCTTCATAGCTCCCAAACTAAATGTTCATTAGGGTGTCCCTTACAGGTACGGACCAAAATTTTATCTTTGAGAAATTCGATTTTTTTTTTTCTATTTGGTGCCAAGCACTTATTTGCAAAATATAAACTCCTTAAAATAAATTTAATCTGTGCCGAATTGACGATAAAGGTGTCGAATCGTCCCGCATGTATTTGTGCAAGAAAACGTTGATAATATCTTTTGTTGATGGGACATTTATCATTCGCAGCCAAGAGCAT
Organism: Pollenia amentaria; assembly: GCA_943735925.1. Taxonomy (NCBI): domain Eukaryota; kingdom Metazoa; phylum Arthropoda; class Insecta; order Diptera; family Polleniidae; genus Pollenia; species Pollenia amentaria. The sequence goes on along the minus strand of OX031009.1, from coordinate 215,381,450 downwards.
CGATAGTAGCTCCAAAAATAACGACTTAATCCCTTATGCTTAATTGGAATCTATCTAAAGATATCGCAAATTTTTTATTCATAAAATTATTCTTTCCTCGATTCGCATTAGGTTGTAATGGTAGCGATTCAGGATTGGTACATAAATTCAAAGGCAAGATGTGATTACCCTCATCTGAACTGCTGGAATAATCGTTTATTAAGTCGGTTACTGCTGATGATAAATGCTTTTTACGTCTAGAATCCTCTTCTAAAGCTCTATTCTTTGCGATTTTCTTCTTTCTAGTACTTTTCAGTTAATTTTTTTAAAAAATTGGGCAAGGATTTTATAGATATTTTAGCTACTTCCCAAAATATACATATTGCATTCTCGTATTGCATGATTTGCACTATCACTTACTGATAATTTTAATTGGCGAATGTTATAATAAATAATTAAAAGAACTTTGTGCGAGTTATCTCAAAAAAATTTTTTATTTTTTTGCAAAATCGTTTTCGTTAAAAAATTCGACTCACAACGAAATCCTCGACATTACTATATCAACTCATAATACAATATTTAAATACGATAGTCGATGCTCGATAGCAAAAAATCGTTTATCGAAAGCAACTCGCAATTAAAAACGATGTTTAAACACAAGTGTATAAACATCAAAAAAAAAATTAAAACTTTAAAATGACAAGTAAATATAAAACAAGTAGTTTCATTAGAAAGGATTTAAAATTTCATATACATCGACCAGGAATCTTTCTTAAGTATGGAGGAACAAGAAACATTTTTGATGTACCTTTTACTTCCCTGATATTATAATTTCGTTAAGGGTTAAGTGTCATTTTGTTTCCTTTGAACCATTAACAAAAATAAATGTGTATTACTTGTTTGGGAACTACAAATTAGACAAGTTACATTCACATCGGTATGTGATAAATTTTTTAGGATTTCTGGTCAGTTTCTACCCTTCAACCCTAAACAGCATGCTTCGGTACTGATAAAAAAAAATTATGTGTTAATTATTTTTTTGATAATCTATACTCATATTATAAAGAGAATGTCTTAATGTGTTGACAACATTGTACAATACGCATAAAATGCGTTGGATTTGTTAACCTTTACATGTATTTAATAAAAAATTGCGCCTTATGTTTGTTTTTTATATTGCCCGACTTTTTTAATAATGTGGACCAAATCGACAATAACAACAACAATAAAGTAGTCAATAATATTGCAAATGTATTGAAACATTTATCCAAAGGCTCAAATATACATATTTTTCTCAAAAACAGAATGGAGTTTTGGAAATCTCTTCCAGAAACCGCGACTGAACTGATAGCGATTTAACCTTTTATTTTAAGCGACTATATAATTCATTATTTTTTTTATATCGTTTTCTGTTTGAATTATGTTTGTTTTGTATTTGCATATGTTGTTATTGATATGATATAAATTTTTTATTTTTATTGTGAACAAATACAAGGAAATTTTGGATCTGTTTGTACAATTTGGTTCTTGTAAGATTTTTTTGGGTGTCTTTAGGGTGGGTCAATTTAGCAATCGATATTGTGACATCGATTTTTCGATAGCTTTTGTCATGAGAAAAAAATTTCCACTACGACTTTTATTTTTCAGGTTTTTTTAGTAGGTAACGAAAAAAATCGACTGATTTAATTTTTTTTTTTAAATAATACCTTCTCAAGGTGAAATTTTTAAAGTTTTTTTTAGTAGGTATGTTAAAAATTTTTTTTCAAATATATCCGATTTAAGGTTACGGCTCCAAGAAATTAAATGAGTTTTATATATTATTTTAGAGAAGTCGGGGTTTCTTAGGCTCTTTTCCTACTGTTGAACATTGAAGCATAATTCAATGAAAATCCAACATTTGCATTTAAAACGTTATTATGTACCTATTTTTAGCCTTCTTTGTTCAGAGACTTGTCGATATGAGTATTTTTCAATTTCATTTCGTCCTCTCCTTCGCTAGAAGAAGATGAAGCTTTAATATTAATACATATATGCATTCGCAATAGGAATGGCGGCATGAAAAATCGACTTCGGTAAAATTATGTATAAGACTCATTTAATTTCTTGGAGCCGTAACGTGACATAAAGTGTACTTTTCTTTGAAAGTGCCCACATTGAGCTCCAACAAAAAGTCCAACAAATAAACATAAAAAACTTTAACAATGTCGTTACTTTTTTTAACACCTAAAATTACACAAATCAGATTTAATAAATACTTGCTCAAAATTACAATATTAAAATTTTATTTTAGGTTTATTTTTTACAGGTTGCAAATGAAAAAAATCTTATCTTAAAACAGAAAAAACACACTTTCAAAGTTTCAGGATTTTTAAAGAACAGTTTGAGGATTTACATTAAAAAAATCAGCCAAAGAAAAAAATTAGGTTTTTGACTTAGTCCATTTTTAAAATTTAATATTTTGTAGATATTACATTAAAAAAAAAATTCTTAATATATTGTTTGTACCCCCAAGTATTCTCCTTAATATGACATACAAATCATATTTGTATGTGCAGTAGTTTTTGAGATATTGGAAAAATAAACTCAACGCATTCGGTTAATTCGGCGATATTAGGACATTTTGAATATGACGTAACTTTTGAAAAAAAAAATTTTAATTTTTTTTCGTTAATATAAAAGGAACCTTCACACCAAATTTCATTCAAATTGAAAGTGGTCGGGTCCCACTCATGGTCGATTTGACATGGAGTTACCCCTGTTGGTTACATAAAATGGTTATAATAAAATTTAATAAAGTAATATACATACATATTTACATATGTACATATTTTTAAATCATTTTTGAAATAGCAAATCAACCTGTTCGTGGGTTCAATCCCAGCTTCATTCAAGAACGAAAAATTATCATTATATTTTAATTCATTTCATGTTGTAAATTCCTTTTTCATTAAAAATAATGTAATGAAAATTAAACTTGATTAACTTAAGACTAATTTAAATAAATAAATTTGAACTAAAAACCATAAACAACTCAATAAAATAACCACAGTTCTAATTATTTTCAAAAATATTTCATTTTAAGCCGTGAAAGATAAAAAACTTAAAATCTAAATACCGCAAAACTACTAAAATGGAGATGTGACTTTCTTTCTTAGGGCCCAACTATAATATGCTTAAGCTGGCTAAAGCAACTATGCGATGTAAATCATATGTGTCAAGCCATATTGTACTTAAGGTAGTGGTGTCAATTATGATTGTGTTGGTGCGAATACTCTTGTCTCTTACATTACCAGCGGGAGGAATCTGCGGTTGCGAGGCCTATTACGAGGCCTAATTAACATACATGTTTTTTGAAAAATTGAGCATTTGACAATATTTGAAGTCATTTTACAACCTTATACAATTCTTTCCAAAATTTTTAATTTGGTGCTCAACATATCTTTGCGAGTGCCAACAATGAAAATTCATTTGCACATACTAATGCAAATAATAACCCCATTAGGTTTAAAAATATTCAATAATTATTAACCACCATTATAAAAAGAGAATATTTTACTAGCCTATAAAAATATACTTTTATTTACCAATAATATCTTCTAAATTTATATTGCAGTTTCGAAACAACAAAACATTTTTTAGGTTTGCGGACGTTAATTTATTGCGTTGTTTTGAGCAAATGTATTTCAAATCGGAAAATAGTTGTTCGCAAAGATATATTGAGGAAAAAAAGCGACAAACATTTGAAGGAATTTTTTTTTTTTTTAATACAGGATATAAAGCCCCGTCCAAATTTTTCCAGAACTCAATAATATTTTCCCTATCTGGATGATTAAATTTTAAATAAACTCATCCGCTTATATGCTCGTTATCGCTGTCTACAAGACTAATTAATAAAATTCAAATTTGAAGTTTACAGAATCTCAATAAACACAACATGAAGGCGAATTCATCACAGTTATTCTTGATACTACAACAAGTACACTACACCTCGTACAAAAACCACAAGCAATTTGTTTTTTTTTAAATCATTGTACAATGTTAAAAACAGAAATAAAACAAAACAGAAACAAAGATAATAAATAATAAATATATTATTTCTGTTTAGAGGCCTTAAAACAGGCCGTGCGATCGTGCGATATTTCCCGCTGAATGAGAGTGTTTTGCAGTAAACAATTATATTTTACGCTCGCAAAATAAAAGAGCGTAAGCGTACATGTGAGTTTAGCTGACACAATTGTGTATGACGCTGACATCCCTGACTTAAGGTAACTTTTAGTTAAGTTTTATGAATCTTTCATTTGTTTAAGCAAAGTGCGAAACTGATCGCGCTTTCCGTCCGAAATCAAATGTTTTTGGATTTTGTGTTTTTAAATGCATTTGAGAGGCTTTTTGTAAATTTTTAACGGAAGCTTAAGCAAGCTTATGCATATGAGCCTTTAGGAGGGCAATGTAGCAATAAACCGTTTTTAATTAACATATATGTACATAAATTTAAAATTTACTTTTAATTCAATCGCATTTTGTTACGAAAATCTCAGACCAAGTTAAGTTTTTAAAGTGAAATATTTTGAAGCATTTGTAGATAGGGAATAAAGAATATAGAAAAGAATTTTTTATTTTTTAATCTTATGCTTACAGCCCCCCATGTGCCATACCGATAATAATAATAATAATTCAACATTTTTTATTTTTCGAATTTATTCTATGAGTTAAATTTCAGTTATGTATTTTATAAAAAAAAAAAAAAAAAAAAAAAAAATTAAAGGAATAAAACTATTATAAAAAGCTTTATAAAATACATAACTGAAATTTACCTTATAGAATAATTCGAAAAATAAAAAATGTTGAATATAATAAAGTTGCTTATGAAAAGAAATAATTCCCAATATCTATTTAATAATAATAATTCTTAATTTTTACAGAATGTAACGAAGATCGTAAGCTTGAACAAGTATCTCACTCGAAAATTACCGTTATTGTTCTATGTATATTTTTTGGAAGTTTACTTAGTTCAGGCATTGGTCAAACTGCAGTTTCCACTTTGGGCATACCCTATATCGACGACAACGTTGCTAGCAAGCAATCTGCAATGTATATGGCCATAACAATAGGTGTACGAATATTGGGTCCAGCATCTGGTTTTATTGTGGGCTCCGTGTGTACACGTTGGTATGTCAACTTTACAAATCCTGGTTTTGATGCAAGTGATCCGCGTTGGATAGGAGCCTGGTGGTTGGGACCTGTGGTAATTGGTAGTCTTATGCTGTTATCATCTCTTGCAATGTTTTCGTTTCCCAGACAATTGCATGGCAAAAAATCCCAATCAAATTCAGAAAAAGAAAAAACTGTAGCCACAAAAGAGCCAGCTGAACCGGAGGAAAAACCACGGCTAAAAGGTAAATTTTAATGTGTTTAATAATTATTTTAATTCTAAGCGGTCTTTCTAAATTTGTACCAGATTTCCCTAAAACTGTGCGCCGTCAGTTGAGCAACGACATTTTAATGTTTCGTACAGCCTCCTGTGTATTTCACTTGCTGCCCATTGCTGGACTTTACACGTTTTTGCCCAAATATCTAGAAACGCAATTTCGCTTGGCCCCTTACGATGCCAACATGGTGGCGGCTTTTTGTGGCATTTTGGTTATGGGTATAGGAATAGTTGTGTCAGGTCTTGCCATCTTTCGATTTAAGCCAACTGCTAAAGCTGTGGCAGCATGGATAGCCTTAACCGCATTAGTTTACTCTGCTGGAATGGTAGTCCTTATGTTTGTTGGCTGCAACATGTACGATTTTGCTGGCTATAAGCCAGCAACGGGTTCAGCGTAAGTTAAAACAAAAAAATTGGGCAAGTTTGGCAACATTCTCTCTTTATCTCTTATTTGTTCTTTTAGACCAGCGGTTATCGAACCCGTATGCAGCGCTGTTTTGAATTGTACGTGCGATAGAGAACAATTTGCACCCATATGCGGTGTTAATGGAAAAATTTACATTTCATCCTGTCATGCTGGTTGTTCTGTGGCAGACATACGCAGCAAAGATAATCATACGGTTTTTTCACAATGTTCTTGTATATCCGACTGTAAGTTCATATATGCTTAAATCAGGGCTACAATAAGAACAGATTTAATAAATTGAAATCACTTTGTAGTGTCTGAAGGCGAAAACATCAATTCATATGAGGCAGTCAGTGGCTACTGTGATAGCAATTGTAAAAACTTTATAATTTTTATAATTATATTCGCAATATGTGTTTTTATGCATTCTACTTCGGAGGTGGGTAGTATGCTTCTGGTAATGAGGTGTACGCATCCTAAAGGTATGTTGTTTTTATTGTGACTTAGCGGGTGTAAGTAAAGTTTGATCATTATTATATTATTTGTTTAGATAAAGCCATGGCCATGGGACTAATACAATCTGCAATCGGTCTATTTGGAAATGTTCCTTGTCCGATTATTTATGGCGCTGTAGTTGATTCTGCGTGTCTTATTTGGAGGTCAGTGTGTGGCAAACATGGTGCATGTTCTCTTTATGATTCAGATACATTTAGGCATTATTTCTTAGGTATGTACATACATATGTATTTGTAATTTTAATTTTATAAATCGGTTATGTACAAACATTTTTAAAAAGTCTACACTATTTCCAGTAGTATTTCAAAACTTTCGAACTCGCACTTGATCAACAAGAGGGTATTAACTCAAAATATTTATTTTTTAACTTTTTCAAAAAAAATAGACACATAATATTCATATATACCCGCTGTTAAAATAACATGCTATTATGTCTATTTTTTGCTAATAAAACGATTGGTTTAAAACCTCTTTTTATGTTTCTTTATTATTAAATTAAAAATTGTTCTGCTTCAACTGAAAATTTTTAAGTTTCGAGTTAATACCCTCAAGTGTTGATCAAGTGCGAATTGTTCTTTTTTTTTAATATTAGATTTTAACATTTTCTATTATACTAGATACATTGTTTATATTTTTACAAAGTTCTACTAAATAATAGTAAAAAATTTTAAAAATAAATTAGTACGATCGATCCCGTGATTTTTAAAGATCATCGTAATTAGTGAACGTGATTTAAAAATCACTGATCCTTTAAACTGCTATTGTGATCACGGTTTATCAGTTTTCTGTTCTTTTATAGCAATTGCGGCCAAGCTATATGTACAATGCGCGAGCTTTCGCAAGAGCTTTTGTAAGTACTTTTCAAAGAAACAAAAAAATAATAATAAGATAGAAAAGAGAATGAAAGGAACCGCAATATTATTTGCCATTTCATTCAAAAAACGCTATGGCCCACAAAAACAGTGAAATATCATAAATTTGTATATGTAACACAATACAAGAAGAACGACTTAAAAAGTACCTGTTACTTGACAAATTTGGTCACAACTGTGATTCGTGATTTTTCAGTACCAGTGATTAAATCACAGGTACAGAAATATCGCTCATCTCTAGTACCTAGTGCCTAACAACAAAAAAAAAATTAACAAACTATAAATAATATTTTAATAATATTGTATTTCATTTATTTTTTTTTTTTAGGAATAACAGCCAGTATAATGTTTCTTGCTTTTATAATGGACTTAGTTGTATGGAGCAAAGCACATCGCATCGATATAGCGCCAGAAGAAAATAATGAAAAGAAGTCTTCGGAATCGGAATGCCAAAAACCAATGTCGGCATCACCGGATACTTCTGTATAACTGAACACTGCTGTAGTTGCCAATTTTGAAATTTTGGATTTTACCATTTCCTAAACAAGGCGGCAAATTATCATTATAATAAAGTTCATGTACAGATTGCAATTTTTTAGAATAATATTAATTTTAAGTTGACCATACGACATTTTTTTTTTTTTAATTTCAAAATATTTCGCATCTTTTTTTGAAAAATGCACTTTGTGTGTAAAAAAAACTTGCATGCATTTAAAATTTGTTTCCTAAATTAGTAAAATGTTATAAATTATATTTAAAAATAAAAAAAACAATGACCGCAATAAAAATGCATTTAAAAATTTCTTGGAAAATTAATAGCACAATTTTAAAGTAATTTTTCTATTATTATGGAATCTTCATATACATAATAACACCTAAATCTTTATTAACATTACATCGTTTATGTTTTTTTATAAATTTGCGAATTTTTAGAAATTAAAAAAAAATAAGAAAGTTTAAAGTCCTTAATTGTAAAAATTTTATATTTATAAAAGGTATGAATGTGCGAATAATCAGTTAATCAAACATCTTGAATAGTCAAATTTATAATAAACCAATTATTAATTAATTATTATTTTGTTAATCAAAATAATTAATTGATTAATTAGTGATTTTCATAATTTAAATTTTCGCCCTTGTTTTATAACTATATACATATCTCTATATTCGGCCTATATTCGGAACTAAGTTTACACGATTCCTATTGTGTGACAGAGGACCTTACCAGTGTGACCAGATCTTGAAATTTGTTTACAGCTAAATCCGGCATTAGACAAGGCCAGAACATGCTAAAAATTATTTAAAAAAAGCTAAGATTTTTTTTTTACATTTTTGATAAAAATCAAGTACCAGTATACAATTGTATTAAAAACAAAGTAATACTTCAAGAAATAGTTAGATTTTGGTCAAACATCATTTAAAATTTAAAAAAATAGGCGGCCCGCCAGATCTCTGATACGAGTAAAATACAAACGATTTTGTTTCCATTATGCTATTATTTTCCAACAGTTCAGAAATCCACATATTTCGTTGGATTAACACGAAATATCAAAAAATTATGAATTTTCATACGAAATTTCTTTTTTAATGAAAAATAGTCAAGTTCCTCCAAAACTTTAAAATAAAGTTAAAAAAAGGTAAAAACATTTGATGAAAATTAGCTACAAAAAATACCAAATGGTCACACTGGGCCTTACAATAGATAAACATGACATACTATGTACATAAATGTATCTTATGTAGCACTTTAGCTTTATTTTGGTTAATCAAAATTGGCATTATTCACAAATTACAATATTAACTAATTGATTAACCAGCATTCTGATTAATCAAAATTTTAATTAACCGATTAATTGCACATCCTAATACAATTTTTATAAATTAAAATTTTTAAAATAAAAAAAGACCCGTTTTATATGTTTGTTTCGAACAAATGGGTGAAACCGCCTTAAAAGTTTTATGTACTCCATAAAGAACATGTGTACGGTATATGCTTAAGAAAAATTGAAAGACCCGCTCGTTAAAAAAATATATGTCTATGTATTACATATTTATAGGTACATATGTATATGTTTTCAAAAAAAAAAGCAACCTTACATTTTGAAAACCTCAAGAAACTTAAGTAATATTAGCAATAAAAATTAACTTTGATCAACACCTTAAAGTTTGTTTATTGTTAAATGTTAAACAAAACATTCTACAGAAACGAAAAATGAAGGTTAAGATCAAGTGACAAAAAAAATGTTTATATAAAATTAAAATATGCAAATGTCTGCAAAAACATAATATATTTTTTAGTAGTCAGTATAAAATAAATTTATTAGTACCAAATTTTTGCAACGTGCTTTAAGTTACTTGAAGTTTAAAATAAATGTGACAATGCGATTTTTGTTTATGTGCAATTTCATTTAGGCTAAGAATATCTATAGACTGTAAGTTAAACTCATTTATATTGCATTTATTGATTCTTCTTCGATCAATATATATTTATAACAAACAACAAAATCTCAGTAAAAAAAACTCTTGTTCTTATGTTTAGCGAATATTTTATACATACTATATTAGATTAATAAAAATTCAATAAAGGAAAACTAAAAAACAACAAATTAATTATTTTTTTGTACACTTTAAGAAAAAAATATGCACCGTATTTTAAAACGATTATCAAATTTAACATTTACTAAGTAACATATTCATTCTGAGTTCACACTATCAAAGTTTTCTTTCCGAAAGTCTGAGTTTATTGATGAGAGGAGAGAGAATAATGGCATGTTATCTTTCCCTCTCGCCAATAAGCTCCACATTCTGAAAATTTTCATAGTGTAAATCCAGACTTTGTAAACCTTAATAAGCATATACATATATCGTCACCTTAAATGCAAACGAACGTAACTACACAAAAAATCAAAATTGAGTTTTTGAGGATTTTAGTTCGTTTTAATGTTCACGCAAATTTTAAGACCCCTGCGATCAAAAGTGGCGACTTCAAGAAAAAAAAAAATACAAATGCCAAGAACACCTTATTGGTTACACTGTGCTTGAAATTGACACTTTGTGTGGTGCTAACCGTTTTTTAGGTTAGCTCTGGTTTTCGAGATATACCGTTATTTCGTAAATGGAGGAGGTTGCACATTATATGTTCGCGTAACTAAAAAAAGGTTTATGGCCCTATTGTCTTTTCAACTCAACGCAGTTTGGTTGACTACGAGTCAACCCAACTTTCACACAACCAAACTGTTTTTTAGTATTAACTGTTTTTAGTTAAAATTGTTATGGCGTTGCCAACTTAAAATATAGAGTTTGACGGAAAAGCAGACAAATTAAAGTTAAAAATTTAAAAAAAATATAAATCATGGCCCAATTCAAGGCGAATTCATTTATCAGGTGGCGTTGAAAGCACAGCTGTGCTACTTTTTTTTCTTACTTAGAGAGAGAAATGTCAAAAGTTGCTTGTGTTTTTGACATATCGATCAACGAAAGCAACAAAAAAATACATTGGTTTGTTTTTGCTGTTGTAACTTGTTGTAGTATCGACACCACCGTATACATGAATTCGCCTTGGCCCAATTAGTAGGTCTGCGCACAACTACAACAATGCAACAATAGAAAAAACAACACGCGTTTTGTTTGTGTATACAAATGGTAAAAATGTCAAAAACTTGTCACCTGTTAAGAAATATGTGTTTTGTTTTTATCATATATTTATTTTGTTCATTTTCAACCGGAATTTTGGCGTACAATGCTTGCTTCCGAAAATTGGTCTGCGCAAATTTCATGTGATGGGGCCAAATTCCTGCCACAAATTTCACCCCATTTTGCACTTTCCACTGGGTCTTTTAAAATATTTTTTACACACTGCACAATAACGCATTTTAATGTTATTACACTTTTTTTATTATTATGGTTATTTAAAATTATTTACAATTTTTTTTCACAATTATTATATTTTATTTTAACAATACGAAAAACGTTCATTAGTTTAATGAACAAACTCCGCAATAAAATTTCCTTTAAGAAAGGATAAAGTTTTTTCTTATATGCGCATTCGTGTTAGAAACAATATTTTTATACCCTCCACCACCACTGTGGTGAATGAGGGTATACTAAGTTGTCATTCCGTGTGAAACTTTTTTATTATACATCTAAGACCCCATAAAGTATATATCGTCACCTAATATGCAAAAGGGCGTAACAACAAAAAAAAAAAATCAAAATCGAGTTTTTGATTGATTATAATGAACTAAACTAAATTACATGTCTCTCCAGAATTTTGAACTTATACGTCAAGAAAAAACGATTTTACAAACGAAATTCAAAAGGCCGTAACAACAAGTGTATAAATTTCAAAAACAAAAAGGCGTAACAACACGCATGAATGAAAAAACTGACTCTTTTTATTTTTGAATAACTAAGTTGCCTACGATTTTTTTTGTCAATTTGTGTTTGTAATTTTTTCGTTCAATGTTAACGGTAATATTTTGAGTGAGTGGGTATTGTGAAAAAATTAAATAAATATTAAAATATTTGTAAAAAAAAAGTAAAATGGAAAATAATAATAATGAAACTGAACATAGTGCCAAAAAAACAAATAAAAGAGTGGAAAATAAAAGAAAACGGATTAATGGCAAAGCATACGAAGGATTTTCCATGGGAAAATTTAAATTCATTTATAGGTAAAAAAAGGAGATCCCACGGTTAACATGATTCGTGCCTTGGCATACGACAACACTGAAATCATTTATTTTAAAACAAATATTGCCGATGAATATGCGATTCTTCCACAACGAATAGCAAAAAAATTCACTGATAAAGAACCTTGTCGATTACATACCCAAAGATTAAAAATTTCGAAGAAGAAATGGGAACATCTTCAAGACCTCAAATCTATACTTCCTACAGATTGTCATTACTTTTATGACAACATTCCATTTGAAAATAAAAAATATAATTATTTTTAACATTCTATACTGAAGTATTTTTTTTTTTTTTTTCTAAAATAAATTATTACATACATATTTAATGAATTTAATATTTTTTTAGTTTTTTATCATTTGAAATATTAAATTAATAGATATTTTAAATAATTTACATATGTACGTTTTAATACAATGAATTTTAATAAATTTGGTTTTTAATAAACTTACTACAAAACATGTTTATTACTTAATAAAGTGGGAAGAATACTTATATTCTAAAAACAAAATCACCATTTCTCATGTTTAATGTTGTTACGTCTTTTTGTTTCAGAAAATCGAATGCCAAAAAGGCGTAACAACCATAACTTAAAAAATATTAATAACACAGGTCAACAGCAAAAAAGGGCTTGAATAACTACTATATAGATTTGATGCAGCATGGGTACCTAAGTACAAAAATGATAAAATTTTTCAATTCTATGGATAATTTTTTTTTAAATAATTTTTAAGTAAAATTGTCAATATTTTGAGACATTTCTCCACTTATATTATCATAACTCAAAAACAACTTGTCCGATTTTGCTAAAATAAATCTATAAAAATCATGATTTACAATATCTTTAAATAATGTATTCAAATATTTTTAATGCTATCAATAGTTTCAAAGTTATGAAACAAATTGTTAGCCAAAAAATAACAAAATTGGTAAAAAAAAATTTTTTCGGTAGAAAAAAATCTGGAAAAAATCGAAAACGGAAAAAGGTATTATTTATTTGTAGTAAAGCTACATATCATGTGAATTAAAAAAGATATGGATCATGAAAATCGGTGCATGGTTAAGCTTTTTAATTACAATTAATTGAAGCTGTCGCATATTTACAAGCACTGTAGAAAATGGTATAATGAAAATGCAGAACACAGAAACACAGGTGCATTATACGACCCGGATTTCGGCAAACCCTCTTTACATGTAGAAAATTGTTTGGAAAAAACCTTTATGACATTTTTATGATTTTCAGAATTAAAAAAATAAGTAATAAACAAAAGGTTGTTTTACGATTGCGGTAGCAAACTAATAAACGCTCATAAATGTGCGTGCACGCTGCAATGCTCTTTTTTCCGTTGGCTACCTGTAACGGATGATTTTTTTGCATTAAATTCCTTAATGTTTTTTATGATTCTTTTTTAATTTTTACGATTGCGGATGCAAACTAATAAACGCTCATAAATGTCTGTGCACGCTGAAATGCTCTTTTTTCCGTTGGCTACCTGTAACGGATGATTTTTTTGCATTAAATTCCTTAATGTTTTTTATGATTCTTGGGAATAAGAAACAAATTTGCAGCACACACAAACTATACCCACATGAAGGGTTATCCCAAATTATAGTATCAGTATTTATAAGAGCCCCTTGAGCCATTTTACTTTATTCAAGAATTGTTTGCGATAACGGAAACATCATTTTATCCCTACATAAAGAGTCATTCAGCTTAGAAGTTAAAACAATTTACAAGTATTAATAAAAATGAGCAAGAAAGCCAGAACATTTTTATGTAAAAACAATCCGGATTCATTTTGTTATGTGTGCGGCCAATATATCACCGTATCTGCTTCCTAACTTCATTGCAAAAGTCATATGAAGATTGTTATAATATATATCCGCACAATTTGAACCAGCATTGGACACCCAGTACCATATGTATTTCATGTCGATTGAATTTATCTATGAGGTTTTCTAACGTAAAGTAAGTATAGGTTTTTTGGAATATTTCATACTTAAAGTATTTCTTAATTAAATTTTGAAATTTTTTTCATTTTACAGACGACGCTTGGAAATTTCGAAGCCTATGCTATGGAGTTTAAGTACAAAAACCGGCTTCGGAAAACATATGCGATGGTCTTACCCCACGAGGTCTGCTGATGGGTTTACACTTGCAGTTCTACATTCACCAGAAATGAAATATGCTGAAGATCAGGGTCCAAGCTCTAGTCAAGTGCTTTCATCTTCACCAGGACACTTAACCTCAAGTATGTGTTTCAAATCAGAAAGTTCAAATTCAGCACTGCTATCTACACACAAAAATTTCTCGCCGAGACCATGGAATCAAGACCAGCTTAATGATGTTATTAGAGACCTTGGATTGTCGAAAATGTCTTCGGAATTACTTGCGTCCCGGATGAAAGAAACAAATCTGATAACAAAAGAAACTAAAGTTTCGTATTACCGTACTCGAGAAGAAGGCTTACTTCATTATTTTGTTGAAGAGGATGATTTTGTGTACTGCACAGATATTTCTGGTTTGATGACTGCCATGGGCTTCCAGAGATACATTCACATAGCATGTTTTCAAAATTCAATAAATCGAAAGAAGAACATTAATTACTCAATTTTATGTATATCGGGAAAAAAACTAAAATTTTGTGAAAATGAACGAATTCACTTAATTGTGAATAAATTCGAAAGTTATCAATCAATTTTTATGACCGATATCTCATTTTGTTGCTTTTACATATGGCTTTGTGATAAAACAATAAATCTGCACAATTTTTGCCGTTTTCGATTTTTCATGATTTTTTTAAAACAAAAATATTTGCCATTTTTACGTAAAAAATATATTTTTGGGTTCAATTTTTTCTTATAACTCCGAAAATAGTGGGCCGATTGAAACGCGATGTATAAACGGTTTAAAGGCTATGTAAATTAAAATTTTTCTAAATTTATTTTAATAATATCGGACTAACACTTTTTGAGTTATCATTAATTATGTGAAGAAACGTCTAAAAAAATTTACAATTTTACTAAAAAAAATTTTTAAAAAAAACCTCCCCATAGAATTTTAAATTTGGACCATATTTGTACTACTGGAACCACAATACATCAAAATTGTATAGTGGTTTATCAAGCCTTTAAAAGTTTTTCGATTTTGTTGCCTTGTGTAATAAATAAAAAAAATCTTAAGAAATAAGTCTGTAGTCGTATTTTAAGCAAGACAATAAAATATGTCTTTTAAATCTAAAATATATTTAATTCAACAACGTTTTTTGCTTCTCCTATAAAAAAATAAAAAGTGTTGTTACGCCCTTTTGCATATTAGGTGACGATATATTCTGGCTCCTTGAGTAATTCTAAGTCGATTTAGCCATGTCCGTTTGTTGAAAACACGCTCACTTTCGAAAAACGCAAAAGAAAAGAACAAACTTGGTCTCAAATTGCTTGTAGTTATTCTAAGCAGTTTGGGATTGAAATCCAGCCACATCGGTTTAGTAGGATCAGAACTATGAACCCAAAAAAAATTGATAATTTTGATACAAAGACTAACATAAATGGTGGAATAATGCACGGAATGACATAACATTTTGCACGAATTCGCTGCAAATTATACTGTTAAATTTCGTGAAGATCGTTCCATAATTGACCATAGGAACCATATAAACCCTTCTCGCGGAAAACAATTTAGTACGCCTAAAACCGCAATAAATAACGCTAGCATACTTAAATATGGTATGTCACAGTTTTATAATACCGTAAATCACACTGTAAAATTTTTTGAAGATCGGTCCATAATTTCACTATGCCCCATATAAACCCTACTCCCGGAAAACCGTTTAGTACGCCTAAACCGTAATAAATAATGCTTTCAAATTGAAGTTCGGTACGTCACAGTTTTATAGGACGAGAAATCACAATGCCAAATTTCGTGAAGATTTTTCCATAATTTACCATAGGCCCTACTCTCGGAAAACCGTTTATTGCGCCTAAAACCAAATAAATCCCACTTTGGGAAAATAATTAAATTCACCTAAAACCATTACAGATAAATATATTGCGGTGAAATTTTTTACTTAAATTCATATGGCCAGAAAAAATATCATGCAAATTTGTGAAATTTATTGTTAACGCTAAAACTAATTACGCTGCTATATTGAAATTTATTCTAATTTATAGAAACTCAAAAGAAATAAATACTAACGTTTATTATATTCTAATTTATTTTTTGTAATACCAGAAATCAGTCTTCAGAATTTTGGGATGATTGGTCCATAATTTACCATAGGTCCAACACAAATAACGCTCCTAAAAATTATTTTAGTTCGGCTAAAACTTTTACGAATTATGATATTTTACTAATTTAAATTAAGGTCTAAACCGTAACCAATTTTAATGCTAACGTTCGTTTTTGTGAAGCTTAGTTAATAATATATATGTATTTATCATATAGAGCCTATTTCTGTCGGTGGAGGGTATCAAAGATTCGGCACAGCCGAATATAGCACTCTAACTTGTTTTTTTTTTTGGCAAAAAAAATTATTTTTTTGCAACATTTTGAAATTTTTGTTTTTTTAAAAACTCATCAAAAATGGGAAAGTGCAGCTATGCTTCTATGCTATGTTCCAGACATATAAAAAACGAAGTTGCAAACAAAACAAGCCATAAACGATTAAAATCAATTAGCAAATTTTGATTTTATTCACAAAAGACGAAACATTTTAATTAATTTAAGCATTTTATAAAACGCAATATTTGTATTGGAGCCCTCCCAAGAAGTGGCGATAAAGGGAAAGTATGTCTCGAGAAAATATTAAGTACAAAAAACTAATTGAAGTCGGTCATATATTATATCCCTCTATTTATGGCACTTTTTCTTCAAAATAAAAATGATTATTTTTATGCAAAATATAGAAATCGAGAAATAATTGTTATACATCATTTTAAATTTGCTTAAAAAACATACGTCAACGGCCATGTTCTAGAAATCGAAATCACGTGAAATTGAAATCGATGGAGATGTTCAATTGATTTTTTGTATTTACTGATTTCAAAAGTAGTTTTGGTAGATGAAAGTGGTCCTCATAGAATGAGGTATATAAAAGGAAATATTGTTATGGACTTTAAACACGGGAGAGTTTTCAAAATTTGTTCCATTTAAATTTCACGTGGTTTCGATTTTCGGAACATGCCCATAAATAAAATAATATTTTTTATAAATAAACACTTTCTGTGTATTCATAAAAAAAATATTTAAACTTGAAATCTGTTTTAAAATAAATTTCAAGCGTACTTTAATTATTTATTATGAATCTCTCAGTTAATTAATTGATTTAGAAAAACTGAGATACGTATATTTTATTAAGCTTTTTTCAGAATCTGATCAGTTTGATCATGGGTGAGGCAAGTGTTATAAAATAAAATACATTTAATTGTTTTGTTTTCTTTTTTAAAAATGTACGTTATGTATATAAAACCTTTTGAGTATTCATAAAAAAATAAGAAAAAGTGTTTATTTAAAAGAAAGGTCGTACTCGTATCTTAAAAAACACATTGATATCGAAACCCCGAAATCCCGGAAAACCATATAATATAATAATTTTCTTTAATTCTACAACAATACAAAGTTATAATTTAATTATTACGTACATAAAGGTTTAATCTTTTTTACCTTGTCTTTTTCACAAACATAAGCGTTGATTAAAACTAATCAACTAGTTGTCAATTCTTATTTGTTTATTAATTATGTGTCGATGTCTGTGTCTGTCTTATAATTAAGACGTGTACATTTAACAAATTTACACTTTCAAATTATAATAGATTGCTTTCTTCAACATAAGTGCAACTTTCATGTGAATACCTTTATTAGAGTTAAATATAAAACCTTAAAGCATTGTGTATAAGAATTTAATCCCTTTTTCAGAAATTAAAAACAATTTTACAATGCCATGTCATTTGCCATTAAAAAATTTATTAAACTATTTTAATAGTTTTTAGATCTAATTAAGCAATTTTATTTACTGCCTGGCCCACAATGTCGACAAGAACATTTCTTTCGAATATTTATATGGAAAACAAAAACAAATTTTAGTTTCTTATTATTGTTTTCATTATAAATATGCGAAAGAAATGTTCTTGTCGACATTGTGGGCCTGGCAGTTAATAAATATACCTAAATTTATTTGATGTATAAAAAATAAACTTTATACATACTTGTATGTAAATAAAAAAAAAATCAAATTTGTTGTGCAATTAATGAAACAGGTTAACAATAGTTTTTATTTTATTTCAACAAAAAGTTACAAACGATTAATAAAATACACATACATACTTGTGAATGTAAGTTACGTTTAGTGTTTTGGGTTATGTTCAGTCAATATTAACATTATCTAAAATCTTAATGACGTTTTACAAACAATAATTTTGCAATAATTATTAGCATTATGGGATTTACTTAAGTGTAAATAAACAATTGTTTTAAAATCAAACCTAAACTTGCAATAAAGAATTGGTATTAACTTTCCGGTGACCACAATTTAAATGTGCGGTCGAATGACGTAGTGGCTATAAATTGAGAGTCTGGTGATATATCTAAAGATACCACTTTACCATCATGGCCCTGAAGAGTTTTAAGAGGCTGCCATGTTTTGTTTGACCATATTTTTGTAGTGCAATCGTATGAACATGTTGCCAAAAAACTTCCACCGTCACGCTGGTATTTCACATCGGAAATGAGGTTTAAATGAGCTGGTATTGTGTAGACTGATTGACGACGCCGCAGATCCCAAATTTTGCATGTATTATCCTGAGAGCCGGTAGCAATGTGATAGCCATTGGGGGAAAAGTCTGTACCAAAAATAGAGCCCAAATGTCCCTCCAAAAACATGATACATCGGCCTAAAATTGTTGATTAATAAATAAGTATAAAAACAAATGTGAAATAAATACCTGTTCTTAAATCCCAAACTCTTCCAAAGGCATCTAAGCCACCAGTTACTACAACACTTCCATCAGATTGAAAGCTTAAGCAATGTACAGCTTTAGCGTGGCCTTCTTGATGAAGTACTTCAGTCTTTTGCTCTAAGTCCCATAAGCGCCACGATGCGTCGTAACAGGCAGTGGCTAAAAATCTTCCAGAGGGATGAAAACTTAACTTTGACACCCGATGAGGCATATGGCCTGTTATGTCCGCAATAGATTCCTCAGAATCAAATCCCCAAAGCTTAACGGCTCCATCATGTCCTCCGGACGCCATAGCAACCACATTTTTTTCTTCAAATGATACTCCTGGACGAAAGGCAACACCTCCTACATAACTTGTATGTCCGCGCAAAGTCTGTATTAGTTTGCAGTCAGGAACCCGCCAAACTTTGCATAAACCTGACCAAGATGATGTCATCAAAAGTGACGAATCGGAATTAAAAGCACAACCCCCCAATGGACGAGTATCGCCCACCTGACTGGAATGTGGAGCTAAAGATTGTAAACGTTTTTGCAATTCTACCATACGACCAGCTCTTGTAGCACTAGGAACTTCAAGGGCCTTCTTAGCTTTCTCCAAACGTTCCCGCGCTCTAGGTAATGAATAATCAGCTATCCACAGTCGTGCTATTCTTAGTGTTTCAGGACCCTCGTGGTACCATGTTGTCTCTTGTTCCTTCTGTAATTGCTTTCTTTCCTCCTCTTCAGCTAACTTTTGTTTAATGGCATTTTCCCCTAAACTAGCTAACAGTTCTTTAAGACGACGTCTACGTTCCGCCGGACCCTCTCCAAAATAACAAATAGGTTCATTTAATTGTCTTAAATTCTTTTTGATCTCAGCATCATCGGTGGAAACATTTATTTGCCGTGCACGTTTCTTACGCTCAAATTCCTCTAGTAAGGCTACCTTGTCCTTTGAAATCTCTGTTTCCAAATCAAAATAATCATCGTCGATTTTGTTTGCTAGGGCAGCGGCAGTGGGCGGTGGTGCAATGGTTGTTCCATGTTTCTTCTGTTCGTCATAATCCTCATCAGAGTCAATATCTTCCAGTTGTGAAGAAGACGTCGATACAGCGGGATTCAAGGTTGTTCCAGCTAAAATACGTTTGCGTTCGGCGTCTTCTAATGAACCGTAATAAAGTGTTCTTTGTCGTTTAACATATTGTATATCATCATCAGACATTTTCTTTCTATCTCCAAAGAAAAAATATAAAAAACTAAACAAAATCCAAAAATACGCGTTTAAAACTAAAGTATATTTCTGCCAAAAAGTTAAGATTTTCTTTTAATAAACCCAAATAAAATTAACCCAAACTATAAACGTACATAAAAAATCCACCGGCAAAAGCACCACGGTACACAGTTGATTTTTTTCATACGAAAAATTTAAGTGATGCCAGTAGAAATTTATAAAAATCTACGTCTAAAAAAATCTGCTATTTCCTATAGCCAAAAAAAAAATTCCCTGCACTTTGTTTGTTTTTAGCACAGAACTAACGTTTTTAGTCAAGGCGAATTAATGTATAAGGTGGTGTCGATACTACAACTAGTAACAACACCAAAAGCACAATAATGTATTTTTTGTTGCTTTCGTTGATCGATATGTCAAAAACACAAGCAACTTTTGACATTACTCTCCCTAAGTAAGAAAAAAAAGTAGCACAGCTGTGCTCTCAACCCCACCTGAAAAATGAATTCGCCTTGTTTTTAGTCACAGGCATCATGGTCACAGGTAAACATATACATATTTTGTAAATATTATAATTAAAGCATTATAAACAAGAAGAAAAACTATCAAAATAAATATGTGCATGTTATACACACACATATATAAATTAAATTTCAAAATGACACTGTCACAAATTTAAATATTTTCATTTTGGCAAAAACGTCACTATCTATCCTTTAATCTAGAGACTTAGCATTTTGCTAGAATACTATCTATATATGTATATAAAATGCAAAAAATGTTTCTGTCCTCTATAGACTCTGAAACCAACCAACCGATGTACTTCAAACCGGTGTCATTGGAACGGTAATTTGCCAGGGATGGTTTTGGGCTATACATTTTTTTCAGACCACGAGGGAAGTTATGGGAAAATAGATTTTAATGAAACTTTAAACATAGAAAGCTTCCTACTTATATGGACACATTATCTACACATTTTTTAAAAAAAATAGGACCACGAGGGGAGGTCGAGAGGCGATTTCTTACCCTCTGGAACCTCCTCGCAGATTTTAATGAAACTTTAAACATAGATAGTTTCCTTCTTTTATGGACACATTATCTACACATTTTTAACAAAAAATTGGACCACGAGAGAAGGTGGGGATATATTTCTGCAGCTCCGGCACTACCTCACAGATTTTAATGAAACTTAAAACATAGATAGTTTCTACTTATATGGATACATCTATACATTTTCAAAAAAATAGGACCACGTGGTGGGGGGTGGGGAGATATTTCTGCCTCTCCGAAACTATCTAGCAGATTCGAATGAAATTTTAAAGATAGATAGATTCCTACTAATGCGGACAGATTAGCTATAAATTTTTTTAAAATATGGGATTGCGAGAAGGGAGAACGTAGTACCACACGTCGGGTATATATACTGAAAAAAAAACAAAACAATCCATCCTTTCTTAAATCAAACCAAAGCGGTGTCAATAGTACGGTAAGTACGAATTAACTTCAATCAAGTATAGAGTGAGGACTAGTACGGATTATTCAAGTACCAAATACTTAACTTGGTCATATTTAATCCCTGATCCGTATTTTAAATAATCCGAAAACGGGATTGACTTCATTAAAAGTGAGATCAAAATTAATCTCAAACTGTGCTTGATTGAAGAATTGTTAAGTTGGTTTAATCCCGATTCGTACTTGATATAATCCGAAAGGAACATTAGTTTCTAGGATACCTAAACACTCCCCCCAGAGAACCAGAGCTAGAGAGAATATTATTATTTACTAACCCGTTAAACATTTTTGTTCCACTTTTGTTCCGTCCTTTATTTACAGAAGAACTCTCAACTACAAGGCACCTGCAGCATGCCCGATATGGTTTTCGTAATAATTCTGCTTTGAAAATTTGATGTATTTAACTAAACAATGTTAGCAAATAGAATATGGGAATTATTGCTTCTTATTAAACATGGAAATTATATGTACTTTCCTTCTTGTAGTGTTGTTGATATTTCAACAACAAATTTTTACATACATGTGTATGCAAGCAAATTGATTTTTGAAAATTATCCTATTTTGGATTGTTTTAAGTATTTGGTGGAGTTATTCACACTAAAATGTTTAAGAACGGCTCGATCTAAAGTAAGTAGAAAATACTTAAATTTAGTACGAGTTTTTTCTTTCTGCGTAGGCATATGTAGTAAAGAAGCACAGTTACCTTTTCCCAACATATAAACAAAATGTATTTCTTTTTTAGGCGTAGTAGCACACGCCGGGTATACGCTAGTTTTAAATAATTTTTTTTAATATAAGTATCTAATAATTTTTAGTAATCTTGGTACCAAATAAAAGAGAAGGCTCTGTAGAACTTAAAAAAATATTTACTTCAGTTCCCCTGAATAGAACTATAAAAATGATTCGCTTTAAAAATATATCCTTCCATATCCTTAAAAGTTTTTATTCAACATTTTTAAAAATTTTGATATTGTATGATTTTATTTTTCTTAATTAAGAAGAAAAAAATACTACATTTGTAACTTAATGCTATTGTTTATGAAAAATTTTAGTTTGTAAATGAAAATAATACGAACGTTTACGTATTTTTACCCAATATATTGAAATTGTGATAATATTTTAAAAATTTCCTACATTTGTCTATGGCCCAATAAGTAGGTCTGCTCGAAACGCCTGCTGATTTTTTGTAGAGTTGTGTTTTTATCGTGCAATTGCTGTTGTAGCAGTTGTTTTTGACATCTTGTCCATTTTTTACACAAACAAATGCATTGGGTTTTGACATTTTTAACATAATTTACACAAACAAAATGCTTGTTGTTTTTCTATTGTTGCATTGTTGCAGCTTTGCGCAGACCTACTAATTTTTGGCAACTAATATGTATTTTCTTACTGTCTTGCCAGTACTGGAAAATGTAAACGTTAGGTTAAATACAAGAGTCTCTTCTTAACTAAATACTTAAATTAAACTTAATTCACCGATATGGTACATTTAAATTCAACTTAATGGGTCGATTACGGATGGCAACATAACTAAAGTTGTGATTCCAGCTACCAAATTTATATTGCGTATGGTTACTGTCAACTAACATATTGATCTTTCAGTTGCCATATTGTTAACATATTGGCAACCACAAAATTGTAGTTGCTGCTAATATTTTTAAAAGTAAAGAAGGCGGCAAAACTAATAAGTATATTTTTTATAAAATGAGTGTTTTTGAAGTTTATGAATTATGTTTCTTTAATTTTAGATTTAAAAATAGTTAAAATAACAACTCGAAAACAGTTTGAACTTGTAATCTATGAAATCGAAAATAAGTCAAATTGCTCGTGGTGTTCGGTCTTTTGGTAAAACAAAGGGCAGCACTGAAGCTACATGGAAGAGCATCGCAGACAAATTCAACAGGTTTGGCAACGAGTGTGGGTACATTTAAAAAAATAAAAAATAAAAAAATGTAAATACTACCGTCAGTGGAAATAAGTCTGGCTCTGATTGAACAGGCTGCAGCCGAGCTTTTACAGATGGAACTGGCAGTAAATCCTAAGGCACATGTCTTTTGGACAAACTAAGCTGAGCTCCAAAATACTACCGAGCGGCAAAAACAAACGGTAGAAGCATTGGCATATGTCTTATACATATATAGCGTCTAATAGATACCACGTTTACCGCCTCCTCTTCGTCTGTGAAAAAAAAGTTCCACAGAACTAACCATATTTTTTAATTATATTTAACTGTTTATTTACTTTGAATCACTTATTTGTTGGTTTTTTTTAATTTGTTATATCTATTTTTACTTAAGCCTATATATAGTACACGGCATGTAAAAAGACACATGCGCATGTGGTTCTGACGTAATTTTGACGTCAATGCAAAGCCACAATAAACATTGCGAGTTGTGTGATGACGTCAAAATTACGTAAGAACCACATGCCGTGTACTATAGGCTTTACCAAACTGTCAAAATAGCATTATCAATAACTTTTTGGCAAAAACAATGGAGGATAATAGTCAACGAGCAAAAATGCGTACATATGACATTCACCTTGCGTCGGGATTCATGCCCTCTATTAAAATCTATAATCAAATAATACCTCAGCACAGTGATGTCAGATGGAATTTTTAAAGTTCCCTACGTTTTAATAAAAAGTCCCCACATTTCCCTACAACAGCAAATATTTCCCCCTACAATTTTCCCTACTTTATATTAGTTATGGGTAAACTCAAAAATTATAAATAATTTTATATAGTATATTTTATTTACACTAAACACAAAACAAAAACATAAATTTTAAATAAATTACAGGTAGCTTAAAGTAAAAAACAAAAAAAAAAAATAATATAACATAACATAAAAATCTTCGTATGTTTGTATACGTAACATTTAAAAAATGTGTTTGTTGTAAAGCACTTTTCTTAAAAAGACAACGGAAGCTTGAACAGTTTAATATTTTTGATTGTAAGTGAGATTGAAGAATACATATGGATTCGAAAACCTCGTGACTCAGTTTGTCTCTTTTTTTCGCGCGGATGTCGGTAACAATTGAAAATATCCTCTCAGCATCTGCATTGGCTTGTAGAGTGGCAAGAAAATACTAAATTGTCATTGAAATTCTTAGTATTTCCCAAAATGGTTCCAATTCCATCTTAAAAATATAATTTATTTCTTGTTCTGAAAAATTATAATCTAGGGATAGCCATTATTGAGTAAGTAGTAATCTGTGGTATATTTTACCGTGTGCAAGATAGCCCCCTTCGAGCCTAGGCAAGTTACTTACGCAAGTCTCTTGCACAACTCTTGATTTGTTGATGCCAGTGGTAAGGTCGCGGTAAAGGGGAAAAATTGCGTACAGACTTTGTTGTACTCGACAAGTTACTTGCGCAACTAACTTGCCGAGTCTGAAAGGGGGCTAATAAAAATGCAATAACTGCCGCTTTAAGAATTATAAAAGTATTGAGTACTTGGGTACTTGATACTCAGAAACAATTATTTAATAACAAAGTAGCCATATTGTAATTATTGAAGCGCTATGCTTTTATTCCACAGAGGTTTTTTCAGAAGTCAGTTAGATTATATTTGAATTTACATACAAAGGAAAAATTCCCTACATTTTTATGAAAATAAAAAATCTGTCTTTTTTCCCTTACAGTCTGATTTTTGGAGCCAAAATAATCTTCTTCGTATAATCACAGCCGCTCCCTGGTATGTTAAAAGCTTGAATATCCACAAGGATCTCATCGTGCCATTGGTAGAAACTATGATTACAAAATACGCAGTAAAATATTTAAAAAGGCTTGAACTACACCCAAATCCACTAGCTCGAAATATTTTAAATAATGGCAGCTACACTCGGTTAAGGACAAGAGACACTGCAGCACTCACCCAATCAGAAGAGCGATAATCACCGAAATATGTGAAGAGAAACCGTGATAAGAAAAATTTTTGTCGGGCGCTGGCAGGACATGAATTAAAGTATTAGGATAAGATTTGATTACTTATTATTGGTTCATATTTAATATATGAAGATTCAATAAAAAAACTCTGAAAAAAAATGTACAAAAATGCCATAAATATTTTTAACGTGTAACATTGTAAATATTTATGTACATACAAAGTTAATATATTATTTATAAAAATATATAGTGTGAGATCGTCTGAAAACCGACTGTGCCTTTTAAAATAATTAGAATTATTAATAGTAATTAGTTGTAAATAACTTTTAAATAATTTTTTAAAATTATTTTGAAGATAAAAACATAAAAAGCTTCGTTATTTCAAGTGTTTGATTTGTTTTTTTAACATTGTTGTCCTTATATCTGTAGCTTGGTGCTAAAAAGGCCAATGTCAAACTTTAGTTTTTATAGAAGAGTTCTAAGTGAAGTTGGTTAACAAAACCCTGTTGAAGCTGTTCTCGGTTAAATTATCTAGACATTTATGATTTCTCTTATTTCAAAACTGGCAACCCTAGTGGTAATCGAGGCGAATTCATACAGGTGACATTTTTGAGTCATCTGTTTATTGTTTATTTATTTGTGTGTATACTGAATGTCAAGCTTGACTCGTAAAACTGCTCTGAGTGGAGAAGCAGCTCGCGCTCGTTCTCATTATTTCTTAAGGGCAATCAGGTCGTTCTTGTTTGTCTGTAGCCCGTTTCTGTATTTCTCGCATCGTAAAATGTCCCGCATGAAACAAGTGAATTATGACAAAAACAGTGCAATATGAAACATAAAATGGTTTTTCTCACAAAAGTGTTTCTGTATTTTTAGTTTGCGAGAATTATCTGTCATTTAAATAATTTTCCAGCAATTATTGGAAGGATGTGAGAACAAGTGTTTCTGTAACAATATTTTGCAAAAAGTTTCTCACAAGAACTGTCAAAATAAGTCATATTTGAAATTGATGCGAGAAAAAAAAATTTAAAAAAATGGAGCCCAAATTATGTATGTATGTACACAAGAATGTGTATTATTTTATTTAATTTTAAAAGAAAGAATTTAAATGATGAAAATAAGTATATAAAACACAATTGTTATATTTTGTTATTAAAATTTTTTTAGCCTTTCATTGTGTTTGTTTTATGCAGGGCTGCCAGATAAATTTGTGAAAAAAACGTCAATATCCTAAGAAAAAATAAAAAAATCGTCTATTTTTTTCGGACAATTAAAAATTAATTTTGACGAATTTTGTTCGATTTTATCATATAATCACAAATTTTTTTTCATATAAACACATAATCAAAAAAAAAAAAAAAAAAAAAAAAACATTAAGTTCATGGGTAAAATACATATTTTATACATAGGTACATAAGCTTGAGGTCTATTTAAATAAAATTATTTATTTTATTTTCTTTAATCCGATAAGATTTTAAAATTTCAGATTGTTATTTTTCCCTGCAGAAATCACACAAAGGAGTGACAAAATATCATATTGAAATAAAATAAACACTTTTGGACAAAGTAAAAGGCAAAAATTTCCTAAAGTGCATTGACTGAAAAATGGGGTAATAGTTTAATCTTTTGATCACACAAACAAATGTATTAAATAATCCAAGCAAAAAAAAATTAAACAGTTTCCGTTCGAAATTTTGCTTTTGCCGATACATTTTTTAATCTGCCTTGTTTTTAAAGATATCGGTTTTCTGTGGTGCCTAATACACAAACATATAAAACTATTTAAAATTGTTTTATTTCAAAGACTGTATCGTCACTAGAAAAAAATCAGCAAATTTTCACTTTGCCAATTTTGGAACAAAAAAAATCGTCAAAATGTCGATAAATCTTTAAATCTGGCAGCCTTATTTTTATTATATATATTTCTTTCGTTGACGTTTCACTTGCATTTGACACTTAATTACTGGAAGTATTCCAGTTAAAACAGAATCTGTGTTGCCTGTTCTCGCATTTAAATACAGAAACACTTTTTTCTCACAAATCGAGAAACGATGAAATTTTTTGTTTCACACTTAATATGAGAAAATTTGCGATGCGAGAAATACAGAAACGAGCTACTGTTTTGCATTGTCACCTCGCATTGGTTAATGGCGTGGCGTCGTAAAACTGTACCGAGTTACAGTTTTTGCGGTTGTCGGCATTGACATTAACTTGTTTTCTGGTGGAGAACCAATAATAACTCAAAGTGACTGGTGGAGGACCATAAAAAACTCAGACGTTTACTGGTGGAGACCAATAATACTCTGGAGTGGATTCTGGGAGCTCTCGCCTTCCTATACGATGGTTTAGGTCGAACGAGATCTTGGGGTTGAAGCTCCAAAAATTCGTGGGATACCCTGGCAATATGACTTTAATAGTCAGCCAAAAACTTTTTAGTTTTTAAGGAAAGCAAAAAAAAAAAAAGAATGTCAAGCTTTTCTTACATTTTGTGAAAAAAATAGTTAAAATTTAAAATTCAAAAAAAATCTAAATACTTGAAACAAAAACTTATTTAAATTTTATAAAACAAAAAAAGTGAATATAAAATATAAAATCAAGGAATAAAAAGTGCGTAAGGAATAAGTGGAGCCATAATAAATTTGCAATACAGGAAACAGATTTACCTTCTAAGGCAATTGTGTATATTTTATAAACAAACAAAAATCCCTTGTTTTTGTTTTCAATAAATAATTTTGACATTCACTCTAACTTTTTACCAAAACAAAATACAAAGTATTTTTTTAAAAAAAGGGATAGCTATCATAACGCTATTTCATGATGCGGTCACCTGTATGAATTTGCTTTGTAATCGTCCCATAAGTTTCCATTGTAATACCTTAGTTAGGTGACCTCAAATTAAAACAATACAACAATAGCCAAAGCTTTAACAGGCAGCTGTTTTCTGAGTCCACCTTCTAAACTAATACACTTATATGATATTTCTTTAGTGCTACCATAGTTTTATCTTAATTAAATAAGGCCAAACATAAAAATAAAAATAATCAATCTGTACGACTTACACCCAATTTTCACGATGATTTTTTCCCCTATTTTAAAATCATGTCTTTTTTTGTTTGATAGTGAGCGGGGTAGAGAAGTAAGCAGGGTAGAAAAAAAGACATGAATCGTATTTCTGTGTTTCTTTTTTGACATTCCTCTTTGCACTTATTTGTGTTTTTTAATTTCTGTTTTATTCTTATTTCAAAATGACATGTGCTTATTAAAATATAGAAATATAAAAAATTTTAATTAAAAAAAATTCAAAATATATCAGAATTATGTGGAATAACGAAATTTTAAATATTGTTACGAATAAGAAACTAAGAAAAAATCAGCTCTGACTGCAAAGAAAAGAAACATGGTGAAAATTTAACAAGTTTTTGGAAGTTTCTTTAAAAAAGAAATACAAAAAAGACATGTCTTTTAAATCATCGTGAAAATTGGGTGTTATATGAAAATTAACTTAATATAGATTTACATGGTGTTTACATTTGCCAGTACTGGCAAGACAGTTGCAATACATGCAAACTTTTTCACTAATACATGTACACTTTTCCAACTGTCTTGTCTACTGTCTTGCAAATTTTGCAGCCAGTAAAATGGACAGTGATTTGACATTTCCTGACAGTAATTTGAAGTTTTGTTCGCAAAAATAAAAATAAAAAATCAACAATTAAAAGAAAATTAATAAATTATGCTTTGGTTTTTAATGTTTTACTTAAGGGTTATTTATTTTCACAAAAAATAGTTGTTAAATGCTATTTTTAATTTGTTAAGTTCATATAAAACACGTTTAGCTAGAACTTGCACCGCGACATTCACGTTAGACATTTTTTTAAAAGTGAACTGTCTTAACTACTGTCTGGACGCCTACGTCACGAAGACAGCAAGTAGTGTTTTTGGCAACTAATATGTATTTTCTTACTGTCTTGCCAGTACTGGCAAATGTAAACGTTAGTTTAAATACATACTATCCTGAAAATTTGGCAAATTGTCAAACGTGAATTTTGCAGTGCAAGTCCCATCTTAATATATTTTATAGAACAAGACAAATTAAAAAAGAACATAAAGCAACTATATTGTGTGAACATAGATAACTCTTAACTAAACAATTTAGAGTGCTATATTCGGCTATGAATATTTGAGTAGTAGGCTCTATATGATATCTATAAGTTATTAATAAATCTTTATAAAACCGGACGTCAGCATTAACATTTGTTGCTGTTTATTAGACTAATATTAAAATATTGACTGAACATCATATTTTATGCTTTTCATTTTATAAATTTGAACTAGCTTGAGTAAAATGTCATGATTCGTAACAGTTTTAGCCGAAATTAAATGATTTTCAGGAGGGAAATTTATATTGGGGTAATGGACTAATCAATCCAAGATTTCGGGCATTAATGGCCAATTTTCAGGATTGACATTAAACACATTTATGTTTAACATCGTTTTAAATACAAAATTCTCTTCTTCACTAAACACTTAAATGAAACTTAAGTCACCGATGTGGTACATTTAAATTCAACTTAAGTTTCCATTGGATTAACTTAGCAAGGTGGCCTCAATATCACAACAATACAAAAACAACAGACAAAGTAATAACAACCAGCTGGCTTTTTGAGACCAGCTTGTAATAACTACACTTTTTTATGATATTTTTTTGTATTTAGTAGTGCTACCATACTTTTATCTTAATTAAATAAGACTTTTCATATAAAACTCAAAAAAACAATCTGTAATTATATACGATTTAAGTTTTTATGAAAATAACATAATATAGATTTAAATACTATTATGAAAATTGGGCATAAAACACACATTAGAATAAATTTCAATACTGCAGTGAAATCAGTTTTATTGTTTACAGTGAATTTCAGAAGGCTGCTTAATATGGGATCTAAGGTCATATATATCACAATATTGCATGACATTTTTTATGGCCATATGAAGCCAAGTTAGAACAAGTTTTACCGCAATAAATGCATCTGTTACGGTGTTAGGCGTACCTAATTAATTTCCCACAGTGGGCTTTATATGGGGCCTATGGAAAATTATGGACCTATCATGCATGCATAAAAAACACGTTTTTCCTTTTTTCCCTATGTAATAGTAGTAAGATTTTTATAACCTTGAGGAATTTTACACAAGCAAAATGCCTGTTCTTTTTTGTACTGTTGAAGCGGTAAGCAGACCTATTAAATAGGCCTTGGACTATACAAAAAAAATGTTGTCAACATGACAAGAAGCATTTGAACGCTAATTCATGTTCAAAGAAAAAGGAAGAAAGAATCAGGACAATAAGACATGGACCATTTGAACACAGGCAAACACAACACAAAAAAGTAGACTGTTTTACGATACGGCGGAAAACACTGTGGACAGATGTATTAATTGGAATTGATTCATTAGTAGGAACTTTATTCACAAAAGATTACTAAAAGCTTAAAAAT
The DNA here is from genome assembly GCA_943735925.1 of Pollenia amentaria. Taxonomy (NCBI): domain Eukaryota; kingdom Metazoa; phylum Arthropoda; class Insecta; order Diptera; family Polleniidae; genus Pollenia; species Pollenia amentaria. The sequence continues at coordinate 215,350,503 of OX031009.1, read as the reverse complement.
TCTCATTGTTTTGAAACATTTATATCGCCGAACTTATATCATTTGATATTTACACGAAATAATATGCATATGAACGTAAATATTTATATATACTTATGTATAAATATCTATCAATTGCAATTTTTGATCGCTTGTAAATTCTCAATGAGACTTTTGATAGTTTAAATAACTTGTCAATAAATTATCTTTTAATTGGTGATTTTAAATTACAAAGATGTAATTAATCCTTACTCACTTACTCAGCCTGAGTTACTAAATTTGGATATAAATATATACATATGTTTGCGCATATTTTTTAGTCTTATTCTAAAACTTTCCAAAAAATAATTAGTATTTAATTTAATATAGATTTTGCTTTTTCTTGAATAACTAAAATACGTGCTTTAAGGATTCAATTTTGTATGAATTTTTTGAGCAACTATAATGTGCAATCTGTTTAAGTTTTATTTTAATAAGAACTATGTATATTAATATCACATAAATTCAGATTTTGCAGACTTTTTAATGACAAAACATTGTTAATTGCTAATTTTACCTACTTAAGATCTGGCAGCACTGTTCTTTGATACCTTTTTACATGCGAACTATTTACATGGTATTTAATTTTTTTTTTTACCCATGTAGGTTAAGATCAGTGATGCTATTAGGATACGAAAGATACATTTTTCGTATCTTTTGATGACTTCATGTATCATGTATAATCCTGACAATTTTCGTATCTTTTGAATCTGTACGCAAAATGTACAGAAATAAAATATAAAACTTTCCGTCTCTAAAAAAGTTTTTTAAAGTTTGTATCTTGATGGTAGGTGTGCTAAGTTCTTCTGTCGTCTGCTTATTCCTGTGTATGTGTGTTATTATAATCGCCTTAGTATTAACGCCTTAACTCGTATATACATTTTTACAAAAATTAATTTGTTTTGATAACATCCAAAGATAGTTACATATAAATATGTATTTTAAAGTTTACTTACTTTATTTTTAAAAACTACATACCTAATATTTATGACTTAAATAAATATATAAATGAATTTATATAATATAATTTTCTTTACAATAGATATTGGGAATTATTTCCTTTTCATAAGCAACTTTATTATATTCAACATTTTTAATTTTTCGAATTTATTCTATGAGTTAAATTTCAGTTATGTATTTTTTATAAAGCTTTTTGTAATATCACTATTCCTTAAATTTTTCAGAAATGTATAAATGTAGTGTATAAAGTCATTTCTAAAAAATTTAAGGAATAGTGATATTACAAAAAGCTTTATAAAAAATACATAACTGAAATTTAACTCATAGAATAAATTCGAAAAATTAAAAATGTTGAATATTTCTTTACAATATTTATTAAATATGAAATAAAAATGTTATGTTAAAAAATGTCAAACGTTAAAAATGGATTTTCAAATTTTTTTCAAAATGTATCTTTTTGGAAACTAAAATGTATCTTTCTCGAAATTTCACTGGCAACACTGGTTAAGATTACAGCGCAGGGATGGAAATCATGGTATTATGTTATTATACATTCGGTCGACATTCTGGACTTTGTTGGAAATGTGATACTACCGCTATTTATTAAACATCTTTAATTTGTATCGAAAACAACTCATTTATTATATGAAATACTTATAAGGGCTTCAATATTAAGCACTAGCCGATGTGATAAAACTTAAAATACCCCAAATAGTTATATATTTTCTGTTATTATATTGTCAAAAGCTTTGAATAATAAGTATTGTTTCTAGTTATTTTAAATTTGTGGCTTAGAAATGGAATTTGTGAGCTCGTTAAGCTACCTTACTGATGGCAAATTATTGTTTGAACACCATATTAATGTTTGTTCCAAAGTTTGTCCTACTTTGCATTTGAACACTTTTTTCGCCTTTACATAGAAAGACTGAGACTCGTGCATTGCTTCAAATATGATATTACGTTAAAGTTAATTTGGGGTTCAAGCTGAGTAATAAAAACAAGTTAACGTACAGAAGAGATAAACGGGCAGGAGAGATAAAAAAATGTTTTGATTGATCTAATTTTGTATTTACATTACCTTCCTGTATATAATTTTGAATCATAGTGGAACTATAAACATACTTGTATTATATTTGATAGATCGAGTAATATTGAAAAGGTCACATGTATTACTGACTAGCTTTTACCCTTTCTTCGTTCAAGTGAAAATTAGCGCAAGATTTAAAGAAAAGGGTTAATCCTATAAAAAATTCCATGTAGTTTCCTAATTCTATACTTATTTTACGTTAAAATATACAACACATACAAATAAGTTTTGATCACTCGATACTCTTGAGCAGCCGACATTAAACTGTCCATATGAAAAGCAAGGTTTCTATAAATATGCAAATTCCGGATACTTGGCTAAGTGCTACCTCTATACCAAATTTTTTGAAATGATAAACAGTGCCAAAGGTAAAATAGTATCAAGATTTCCTTCTTTTTCTCATTTTAGGCCCCCAGAAAGTACACTGTATGACAATGTAGGCTTTAATCTGCATGTATATCAAATTTATCGAAAATAAAGTACAAATGTTATACAGATTTTACCCCTTAAATCTGCCAAATTTATCCCATATGCAATCTGCGTACCCAATTTTTAAAAAGAGAAAAGCACCAAGGTAACAATTTTCTCCGATTCCTCTCTTAAAAAGTACCCTATATTTGAATCTGGGCCATATGCTATTTCTCTAAATATAACAAATATAATATACATATTTGCTATTTCATTCAAATTCTATAGGATGATTAAATAAAATAAAAATAATGAATAAATTATTTTAAGGTCGCCAGCTAACGTGCTAGTTTTTTTGAGAATTTTTAATTTTATAAAGTATTTTATTATTTCAAACAAGTTAAATTATTTTTTTTTTCAAATTCACTTATAGTACTATATATTTAACTCAATTATGAATAAAAATTTTCTGGGAGTTTTCTCTCTTCTTCCGTTTTTACCATTGAATTTTAATAGGTTAAATAGGAGAAGGAAGAAAACTGCCGAGGAATTTTTATTTAAAATTAAGTTGATTAAAGAAATAGACCCTATCAGAGTTGTTCTGGAAATCGAAAACGCAAAACGCACGAATTTAAAAGTAGTTTTTTTAATAAGATTTTTGTAGTAAAAGAAATACAAATACAATACAATTTAATATTTCTCCATTTAACAGAATTCTATAAGAAAATTATAAAAATTTGGATTAAGAGTGTATTAAAAACAAGTTCAAAATTCTTGCGTTTTGCGTTTTCGATTTCCAGAACACCCGTGTATGAATAGGATTTCTAAATTTTGCTATTTAGAAATTAGTCATATGTATTTTTTTTATCTTACTTTTTTTTGTTTTATTGTTATTATTTTTCCTCTTTTGTTTTATTTTTTTACTGATTTACTTTACCACTTATATGTACAAATGTATTAAATTTTCTTGCCATTAATAATTTATTTCTATTTATTATTCCTGTTAACAAGTATTATACTTGTTTATTGTAACTTTGTAAACCACAAAATTTATTTTCTATTTTTATAGTTGTACAACTGTCATGTTTATGTTTCATCTAATTTGCTTATTATCATATTGATAGATTGCAATTAAACTAATATTAAAAAATAAAGTAAACAAGATTTTAAAAATGTTTTATTTCTTTTTCTTCAAACTTATAAAATACTACCGTCTAAAAATTGGGGTTTGTTTTGAAAGTCGGTACAAAAGCAAAAAAGTTATTTTCCATCCCTGTTGCAGCGAATGTCTATTAGAGAAATCGTGAAAATTTTGTATAGTAATAAAATAGACATTTTTGTGAAAAATTAATGAAAACGTGCGATTATTCTAAGCATTCGAAAAAAAATTATTTAAAATAAAGTCTCTTTTTTTTAATAACCAACAATTTTTATTATTTTCAAATAAGTATGTAAAACAATTATTTCTTTGTAAAAGAAAGCAAAATTGATATGCAATTTTTTTAACAAAAATATAAAGTTTAAAGTGAAAAAAAAATTTTGATCATCATTTAAAAGAGAAAATAGTTTCTTATTTAAAATTCGGATTAGGACGAGTAGGTGTAGCACATTTCTTACAAATTAAAAACATTGGATTATTGCAGTACAACCGCGAAATGGAAGAAGATTGGACGGGGAAATCAGTTTCTATTGAATGTGATGCGAAACTGGGAGTTTTTCAGGGAATAATATCACAGTGTACTCCATCAGAAATAACAATTGTGCGCGCATTTAGGAATGGCGTACCTCTACGTAAACAAGATGCTGAGGTGACATTGCGGTCATCGGATATTTTAAAAATTAGTTTAATACCTTCCTATAATGGACACAGTTCTATGACACCTACTGTTATAAATAAGCCTACACCCGTTAAGCAACCCAACTTTGCTAGCGCTGGTAGCTTTTCATTAACACAAAATAGTACAAGCTGTAACGGTGGTACGGATCAGCAAAATTCTAGCTTGGTTTTAAGTTCAACATTAAGCAACAAGTTGACCAAAATGAAGGTCAACATAAATACAAATTCGGAAACTAGGTAGGTACTTAATTGCTAAAAATGCATTAAAATAATGATTTAAAATAATAATGTTCATATCGTTTTCAATAGCGCCGCCAAAAATGTGCCGAGAGCATCAAGCGCACAACAGATTTTATACAGCAGCTCGAAATTAACGCCGCCACCACAACAAACTTCTAGCAGTGTTGCAAAATTCTTTGGAAATTTAATCCCCCACAAAGTAGAAGTTCGTTTAGGTTCTTCTGGCCTGATTGCAGCTTGCTGCTCAGCACCATTGTGTTCTACGTCTAACAGTTGTAATGCCGATAGCTGCAGCAGCAGTGGTGCAGCTAGTAGTAAACCCATTGACATTGTACAGAATAATGGAACATATTACAACAATCAAAACAATGGTGGTGGTGCATCGTACTCCAGTGGGAACGGCGGAGGGCATGTAAATAATAAAACCCAACGAGCTAGTGCTGGTCATATGAATAATGGCAACAGTGTTAGTAGTAATGGCAATATTGTACGGAATAATAATAAACAACGTAATAAACAATTACGTAGAGAAAACAGTGTTAAACATAATCAGACATTCGGCACTTCAGTAGATGACCCATTACTACATGAAGATTTTGATTTTGAGGGAAACTTGGCGCTTTTCGACAAGCGGGCCATTTGGGATTCTTTGGAGGCAGGAAAAAAACCTGACGTTGTACAAAATGCTGTTTCAGCACAGCAACAGAAAAAGTATCGTCACGATGAGAATGTTATTGTCAGCGAACCAGCTGAAATGAGACAAATAGAATCGCTTTTCGAGGGTTCAGAAGATTTCGTAACAGATGAGGGTCTTATCATACCAACGGTGCCGACATTTGTTCGGTTAAAAATTGAAACGTGTGCCCAAAAGTGTGGTCTATCAGTACAGCGTCAACTTGACATGTTAGCGCGGGGAGCTACTGATTTGGCAATACTTCTCCTGGGAGGTGCTCGGCGTTTGACTCCAAATAACCGTCATCAATGGCCTACAATTGCAATTATATGTGAAAAGTCAGAAAATTTTAGGCAATATAAACTATGTTCATATGATTAATTAAGTTTTAACGTTTAATATATCGTATTAATAGATCAAGTAATATTGGAGCTTCTACCGGCCGTCAGTTAGCTTCTCATGGTCTGAAAGTTTTATTATATTTGGAGGAAGATTCCAATATTGAGCAGAAAAGTATAGAAATTTCCCTTTTCAAAGCAACCGGCAACACTGTAGTTTACTCAACAAATGGTATTTAACATAATTTTATTATTTATTTATACTTTATAATTATATTTTAAGCCCTGCCTACTCCTGATCTTGTGATATTATCGACAAATACCTCGAATTTGTCAAGTGATTTAAAAAAATGGCTAAGTGAAAACAGGTATTTAAATATATCGATAATTATCATACGTGGAAACCTCGTAACTAATTTTTTTTATTACTTTTCAGGAGTAAAAAATACCTTATAACTTTATTCAAAATCTAGATAAAAATAAGAAATTGATTTTATTGTTAAGTAATCTCGTTTTTTTTTATTTACTTTTATCTTGATTTTGAACAAAATTAAACGTTTCTTTTGCGCCTCAAAAGTTCGCAAAAAAATCAGTTATGAGATTTCAAAGTATGACGATCGATATGCTCTTTTATAAGCACATGAATCTAAATTGATTTATATTTTTACAGGGCATCTATTTTAGCCATTGATCCACCACCAAGTGGCATTCGTGACGTCTCTATAAAATATTCAATTTTACCTATACTACCATTAAATGGCATATCATCGAACAATTGTGGCAAATTGTATTTATGTAATTTAGGAATACCAGATAAGTTTTATCGCGATGCTGGCATTAAGTACAAAAGTCCATTTGGGCATAAATTTGTGATACCTATTCACTCAAAAAACTAAATAAAAAACCCCGAACAAATTCAGTATATTAATTTCTAATATGATTTCTTCTTTGTTATGGCGTCTTTTAGCTTATTCTGGGCATATTATTAAACATTTCTCCAATTTAAATGCAAAGCTTTCAAATTAAATTAAAAAAAAAAACATGTGTTGTGTGTTGAAAACTGTGGACACTCTAAATGTAAATTCTAATAAAACCAAAAGTGCATGTTTGAATTCTGCATACTTAATGATATTTGAAAACGTTATTTATATTAACATGAAGAATTTTTATACCTTGCCTATGTATACATACATACATATTTACATAAGAAATTGCCGTTTTCTAGGAAAATATTTAACAGTTTCCAGTTGTTATTTTTGTTAAAGTCAACTTTACAAACAGGAAATAAAATTATGCCATTTCACTAACTTTTCCTGCCATTTATTATTTTACAAATGTTCTCAATTTCAAAAACATAATAAAAAAATAATTTGATATTAAAATCACTCGAATTATTGGTTTTACTTCTTCATAAAAATATAATTTTATATTAAAGTAAAATTATGTCAAAGAAAATCGATAAAATTGGTCCTTAAAGTACATTCTTTTAAGGACTTTATTAGAAAATAAACCAAATTAATATATAGGTTTGCTTAAGCTAGAAAAAGAAAAGATTAGAAGTTTTTTGTCTGCTCTGTAAATTTTGTTAGAAGATAGTTAGCAGATTTACATTCTAGGGCGACGATATATATTGCTTATACTTTTTTGAAAAGCTACTTCATGCATAATAAAAAATGTTAAACAATTTTAATCACTTCCGAAATAGACCTATTTTTTACAAATTTCCTATTTATATCACATTTTCTCCAACCGCAAAGCTAAAATAAAAATGTAAGACTTTTTGTAATAATGTTTATAATAACAAGAGGGAAATATGCTCCAAAAAACTGTATCATGCCCATTCATTATGCGGTAAAAACTTGAGAATATGTCCAAAAAATTGTAAAAAAAATTCTTATTTGAAAACAAAATATTCAAAAATTAAAAATACCTATTTGCTTTAAAAAAACAAGTCTTAAATTATAATCGGTAAAACCCATACATCACGGTATTCACAGACAAATTTTAAAGATTACAGCCTATTTAGGTAGTCATGGGCTCGCCGAATCAAAGTTTTCTTATGAGCTTAGAACGATATATCCCAGTCAAATTTTTTTTAATTTTTGATCATATTCGAGTCTTTTTTTTGACTCCTCAGCGCATTAAAAATAATAATTTATGCGCTCGTTTTTGAGTCGAAAATTACTGTTCATTCGGGAGAAAATGGAACCCCACCAGCGACTCTTCTGAAAGAGTCTTTTATGACTCGCGTTTCTGATCAATTACGACTAACTTTCGAGACATTTTGTACTTGTACAGGACATAATTTTTTTTATTAAACATTTTTATATAAAATCACTCACAAATCAAATTTAATTTTATATTATTTTTATTCCTTACAGCACGAGACGACATAAATATATATGCATTAATTTACAAAGCTCACTTGCTTCAAAATCTGTAAAAAAAATATAAACAGTAACAACACCAAAAGAAATTTTTTTTCATCGTAAAGGCCCAACCATAATGTGCTTAAGTTGGCTTCAGCAAATGTGCGAATACATGTAAATCATATTGAACTTAAGCAAACGTTTTGTTAAGTTTTATGAAATTGTCATTTGCTTAAGCAAAGTGCGAAACTGATCGCACATTCCGTACGGAATCAAATGTTTTTTTATTTTGTTTTTGTTTTTTTAAATACATTTGAGAGACTTTTTGTAAATTTTTGACAGTAGGTTAAGCAAGGCTATGCATATTATGGTTGGGCCTTTAGGCTGTGCTAAACATGACTTCAAAAAGTCACATTTCGATCATCTGCATGATTAATTTATGATTGCGCACATTCTGTACATTTTGTTTTTTAAGCAAGTCACTTTTTATGTATTTCTCGGAATCATTTTCGTATTATGTTTGAAGCGCATTCGATTTTCCTCATGCTGGCTGGAATGTATGTAAATACGACAAACTTTCTGTGTGTTTTATATCTACAGGTTAGGTGAGGTTAAGAAGAGTTATGCGCCCAAGGGCGCATCTCCGCTTGGAGACCAATGCGGTCCATTGTGAATACCTTCAGTATAGAAAAAGACGCGAGAGTGAAGTAAAAAAGAAAATAGTTGACAGGTTTAAGACTGATACTACGTAGGACAAGACACCCGCACCTAGAGTCCCCCCCCCCCCAATCAGAAGCAGCCGTCCCACTTCCCTGACAAACCCCAGTAGATCGGCTGGATTACATCCAGCGATACAGTTCGTTGTGAAATCCAACCATTTTTGCACAAGACCCTGCACCCTAGGACAGTGGCACAGCACATGCTCAATCGTCTAGCTGCTCGGCATCCCCGCACAGTCTGCAGAAGTCCGGTATGGCAATGTCCCATTGCCCCGTCACGAACCCTATAAGAGTCAGACCACTCCTATCCTATCCTTATAGAACCCTGGTTGCACCTGCGTCCAATCCGGGCCATAAGGCAACGGTTAACGGCATCACGGAATATTTTTCCGTATCAGCCCATAGTAGTGACATACTTTACCCCTCTGTCCCTTACCTCTAAGTCCAGATTCGAATACCATCTCGCGAGTTCTTCCGCTACCTCATTGCAACCCACCTTGCAGTGTTCGGGTACCCAACATTGTGAATGCCACCATGAGCTCCCTAAGAGCATTCCTACACCGTGCGACCAGGCTCGATCGCACCGTATAATTTGACAATGCTCTTAGCGCAGCCTGACACTGGAACCAATGCCAGGGTCCATCATGGACCCGTCCGTAAATACTGCCCACCTCCCAAACAGTCCGTTGGATCCACGCCAAACTTTCCTATCCGGGAACTACATCGGTGGTGTTACACCGAAGTCCAAGGTCATAATCCTATTATCCGAGATTCCCGCCGGAATACTACCCTGATCAAGCAGACCCACTTCGTATAGAATCCTTGTGAGGTCATCCCGCCTAGGTCTAATCAACGAAGACTCGTAGAGTCTTAATAAGTTCCTAACAGCCACACTCCTCACATAATGTTCAATGGGGGACAGATGTAGTAGGATATTCAACGCCGCCTTGCACCTGTGATGCCAAGAGATGCACTCCTCTGAGCCTTGTTGAGCATCTTCCTATAGCTATTCCCTCTCAACGCATCCCACCAAACAGTGCATCCGTAAGTAAGAATAGGCCTAACCACCGATGTATAAGTCCAGTTAAGAATATCCGGTCTTAGTCACCAATTCTTACCGATGGAGTTTATGCATGTGTAGTAGGCATCATTCTCTCCTGGGTGTAAAATGTCTTGGAGGAGAAATCTTTCAAGACAGTTTACAGTCGAGAAAGTTACCCAAATACTTAGTACAGTCAGATAGAGTTAACTCGACGACATCCAGCACTACCCCTTTAAACGCTCTTCGCAGGGCTTACCCCCAGGACTATATCCAGGATGGGCGTTGCTAATGAGGTGGGTATCAATAGTACTCCTAAGATAGAGATCTATCAGTCTCTCAAGTGTCTTCAATAAGAATGAATACAGAAATGCCTCGATGAGAGCCGCTTTGCCCTTTTTAGATCCGCCTTATACATATTGAAATGTTACCGTATGGGTGTTTCCGTGAGCTTGGCCCTGTTTAACAGCCTCCCTACCTTCGACCTTTGATCCTGAAGTTCCTTGGCCCACCATTTGGGCTGTTTACGCCTACCAGGAAATGATGAGTGAATCTGTTCACAGGGGACCCTTTCATTTAAGTGGTTCCATTTCGTCCCCTTGGGTTCCTAAACTGATCAACCCTACCCAGGTCAAAATTCAGTGTAAAGGTTAAACGACTATGGTCTGAAAAAGTACAGTCCGTTGCCACCCTCCAATCAACAACAATTTGCTTGTTCACTAATGTCAGATCTATCACTGTCTGCCTATCCTTATTTCTGAACGTCGGAGTGTTACCCATATTACAGATAATAAAATTGTTAGTAGTTATAAAATCAAACATTAACTCACCCCTTTTGAATCTGGGAATTATTTCTTTTCACAAGCTACTTTATTATATTCAACATTTTTTATTTTTCAAATTTATTCTATGAGCTAAATTTCAGTTATGTATTTTATAAAGCTTTTTTTTTTTTGTAATAGTTCTATTCCTTAAATTTTTAATATCAGCGCTCTCCATTGGTTATGATGTGCATTTGCATCGCACCCCAAAACTAGGATGGCACTCCTTCTTGCATGGTGGATCTATTGCTTCGTACGCCATATACACCGAAGCTAGTGAAAGATTATGCTTACCTTTGGCTTTAACGACGGTCAAGTCACCGTACCTGAAAGAATGGGAGATGAGAAAATTCAATTCATTCCTCGCTAGTATACACGTTATTACCTTGTCCTCTGTGGACGGGACAAACAGGTTGTACCCCGTAACCTTAAACTCGAAAAACCTTATTCTTATTTATCCAAGGCTCTTGGATAAGGGCTACGTCCGTCCGAGTGTTTGTGGGGAATGTTGTTAGTTCGGCTAAAGTTGCTTCGCAATGGTGCAGGTTTATTTGCACCACTAACAGTTTCTTTGGTCCTGTCATGTTTCGGATACCGGAACTTGACATTACCCAAACCGGACTTAACAGCCCCCAACCTCTAAGAATTTCATGGACTCCCGATCCTCGGCGAACCGGAAGTGCTTCACGGTATTCTCCCTACAGACCAGTGAGGTCACAAGCCTTCATTGGTTGGTAAGGAGCCTACCGTTCTGTTTGCCCATTACTGCCAGTATAGTTTCCACCACGCGTACGGGTGGTAGGATCCATACAGTCACTATGGACATGAGTGCCAGTTCAAAGGCTTGTATGACTACAAGCTTTGCCTCTGGTTTAAAGTCGCTGCACTTGCCAATTGTGGTTCTTAAGAATTCCAAGGAATTCTTGTTACCACAGTTGACAATCTTTACTCCCTTAATCCAGTCCTCTTTGCCACTTAATACGGCCAATTCGTCGATGAGCCTACCTTTAACTAGCTGCCATAGATCGGTGCTGATCCTCCCATCTGGATCATTCCGATCGATGACGGGCACCTGAAGATGATTATCCAGGCTCGTCGACTTCTTCACCCTCTTGTTCGATGAAGAAGGCTAATCATCTCCAGATCTGCAGCTTGGAGGGGGCAGCACTCTCCAAGTTGTCTACCATGCAGCAGGTTGATGAAGCCACCAGCCTTTTACTCTTCTGAGCAATGTCAGAGTTGGCAGCTGCTTCTTCCACGAAGAGAACCAACCCAGAACGGTACTGACAGGACCGTAAATTCTTTTGAATTTAGCGACGCATTGTCGGCGCCGTCTCAGAAGGTATCTGTCCCTCGGGGAGAACGTTGAAAGATCTCTCTTCGCCATCTTGTCTTGATACACCAGAGCATTCCTCGTCGCGCCCCGCGCCTTCTCCTCCTTCGTTCGGCTGGTGTTGTTAATACCAAGTGGAAGGGCGCTTAGCATCTCCTCCACGGCGCCCTGCCGAACAAGTTGTGGACAGTCTTCTCCCGAGTGTCCCCTTGCCTCACCGGTGGAAGGCTCTGTAGTCTGACTGCGAGCCGATATACTTTCAATATCATGCTTTTCGTCAGAGAGCAGAGACAGCCTTTCCATCCCCTGAGTATCCCCGGTTTCACCACAGGAGTCACTCGGCAGTCCCAAAAGACCATCCACTTATGAATCGGTCAATACCCGTCATCATGAACAGCCGACAGGGTTCTGCTTGATTCCCCGACCGTGACGTCCATATGGCCCTCGTCGATCACCCCGTCCGTCGCGTCCTTTTTATGTTTAAGTTTATTTTGTTGATTTTCCTTTAATTTTGTTTTCATTTTTGTTCCTACGAGTATGTTCGTTCAGACGGACCATACCACGCAGTGACGGCGTGGATGAACTAGGCAACTAACATGCAACAGCGCTTTTCTTTGACGCTGAGGGGAGTTGTTAACGACTAGTTTCTTTTCGCACTAACTAGCCAGACAGGCCCTCGACACTGCTTCCACCACGTTGACCTTAAAAGTGAAGATGTCGCGCATCAGCCACTGGTAAAGCCCCGACCTTACAAGGGGCGAACCCGCGAGCAGGCATGTTGTGCTTTATATAATGATAATGGACCGAAGAGTACATTTTAACTACTGCCTCATTATCCTGACAAGATGAGTAACCTTTAGTCTACACTCCTTCAGTATTAAGGGCCTCCTCCGAAGACGTCTCCAGATACATCATCTCAGTAGATTAGAACCGTAGAGTGCACTTTAACCCAGGCGAGGTACAATTAATAACTTTTTTGGAAATATCTCTATGTGCTTAGGAGATATGAGTTTAGCGAATTTACCCGTTGTTACCCCCTTAACATTTGAATTTCCGAAAATCCCATCCTATGGAATCAATTAGGCGAGAAGCCAATGAAAAAAGTACGAATTTTATCCCTTAAACGTTCGAATTTCGAAAAAATTCCAAATAAATATTTGTATTTTTTTTAGATTTAAGCTTATCTAACTTCACGAAAGGCGGATTATCAGTTTATATGGTTATGAAGTTATATTAACAAACTATATTAAAAAAAATTAAATAGATGTAGCAATATATAATATATGTATAATATATTTTGGCTTTGAAGCCCTAGGCTTGATGTCAAAAGTATTCCTTCAACTTTGTCAATAATCTTTTATAGTTTTGTTTTGTTATCTGTATTTCTATTGGCTTCTTACAAGTTGTTAACAGGAAGGTATAAATGAAATTTGCTTGAGTAGGGAAATCTATGTATGTTGTAAACTATGTCGGAAGTTGCCTCCCTTTTCTACATTTTCATTAAGGCTACTGTGAAATCTTTCAACGTCTGAATTGACTGTGTGACGATAAGGAGTAGTAAAATTATATTCCACATTATTTTTTCCTGTTCTGTTTAGTGGAGTTCTCTGTTTAATTCTTTGCACCAGAGCAAACTTAGAAAATTTATCAATCATCGTTATTATGCGTCTTTTCTAAAAAATCTAAAAATCAAGGAGTTTCTGTTTTCTCAAAAGGAAGTTTAACAGGATATCTATCTAATTTATAATTACAAATCACACAATTATTTATAACCGTCGGCATTTATTTTCTTATATTTGGGTAACAGTATTTTCCCTTTAATTGGAAATATGCTTTGTCACTACCGGGGTGATTATTTTCATATTTATAATGTCTAATTATGATTTCCATTCTTTTTTCCCTAATATTATTCTGTAATCATTTGCATTGACTCCGAATTCGTACAATTTCTTATTAATATTAAATTTTCTCTTCTTAGGAATCTTTTTCTTGCTTCTTTTCTTGCATTTTCATGCTGAAAAGTATCCCTATCAATTTCCCTATCGATTTTAAAAATTAGTTTTTCGTTTTTATGTCCTTTGCTTTCGAACGCACGATTGCAAAGCTGACATTGACAAATTTGAGCACCATTCTTGTGCATTTCTTTCTTTCCCTTTGTAAGTATTTTGACACATGTCGCACTCAAATAGACTTACTTCTGCACTTGTTATTCTTGATAAGACTTAATTCTCCTTACCTTGCACGTGACATTTACCAAACTCATATTTGTTGAACTTGATTTCTGTCAATAACTTTTGATCGGGACCTTAACCATCCACAAGCTATTGTCCAAAAAATTTATGAAACGTAATGTACATTGTATTTCAAAAAAGGCAAAAAATCAATAAATGAAAAAAATAAAAAAACTGAAGCATAAGTACATTAAATGGAAATTAATTATATGACAACAAAAAAAGGTAACACTAACCTCCTACAATGTTCCCAATTCCCTGTGATAACTCGATTCCTGACCATCGCGACCGACAGCTGGTGATTTGCTGCCTGGCCTGCCCACCCACTACCTTGGCAAATCCCTGGCCCATCTGTGGATTTGCCCCTATGCGATCCTACCCCCTACAAGTTAAAAGCTAAGCTCACTTACCTGTTTTAATTCCTCACTCGATTTCCGATTTTTCTTCCCTGAAGACATTACCAGACGTAAAGCAATCACCCGAGTAGTACGTCCAAAAACAAAAAACAACCGGTCCGAACTGTCCGTTCAAACAAACCCCTGCAAAAAATTTATCGGCCTTCACTACCCCTAGGCCCCACTCAGTGCCCCAAAACCCCCTAGTCCTAGTTCGGTCTGGTATGAATTACAGGTAGGATTACCAATAATCTTCCCAGGTCGGTTTGGAAAAAATGTCCTGTCCGTAGACTGTTCGCAAGAGTGTAGGTGGGTGTACGTGTGCGTGTACGGGTGGATGGTGTCTGGATGATGTGGTGTGTGTGTAGAGAGTATCCCGGGAGGAATGAATGATGATGGTTGCTCTGTTGATGGGTGTGTGGAGGGATGAGGTACTTCCGGCTGATGTTGTGTATATGTTTTTTTTTTTTTTTTTATTATTATTCCTACACTAAATCCCGCGAAGCTTTTCGCTTGTCTGCAGGATACCAGAGTCTCTGGCGGGAATCGAACCCGCAACCTCGGTACTGATAGACTAGCTCACTACCAGCTAACCTACCGGTTAGCTGGTAGTGTGATGTGAGTGTGGTGTATGCATGTATATGGGAGTGTGGTATAAATTTATGAGTGTATGTTTGTGTGTGTAGCAAATTTTAATATTAAAACACCGTTTTAATTTAGATTTTTTTCTTTCAATAATTTTTTTCTTTATTTATTTACTAACTGCCATAGGCACAAAAAAACTCCCAAAACCAAAAAGAAAACTTTTCACCAAAAAAAAACTTAAAAAACAAATTCTGTTCTCAAAAAATTGTCCTTTTTCTTCGGCACTTCAAACTTGAAAAAACAAAAAAATTCTTCCTCTTCTTTTGATGCCTCTTCTTCCCCATTTTATTTTCCCGCCTTTTTTATCCTCTCGCGCCATCTTTATTTCATTTCCCTGCAGGTCCCTTACACCGCCCTGAACAACTGTGCCATCTGTCAAAAATAATTCTAGCAGTTGCACGGTTGCATTATAATGTAAAACCTCTCCACTTCCATTTACATTAAAGTACAACCTACAGCCGTTACAGAGACATGACACATCGAATCACTTTTTAATTAGGTTCTAAGGTATTTATTTTATGTGTCATAAAGTCTTTCTTTTAAATTTCCATTAACTTTTTGATTTTTGCGATTTTTGTTAAGGTATGCAAGATTTTCCCCTTTTGTTTCTTTTAAATTGTTGGTCTTTTTTTTCGTTCAAAAGATCCTGTAAAGGATTCCATGTTCTTTTTTGAATTGAAATACGTTCTTATTATTATTTAAGAGATTTTTTATTCAATTTTATTATTTTTAAATTTAAATATTATATTATTTTTCCTAACGTAATCACTATCATTTAATGCTAATTCTTCTTTATTTTTATCGGGCATTGGAATAATTTTTTTTTAAAGAATTGAGAGTACAAAAAAAAATTGTCTTCTTTTAAAGGGCATAATAAACCACCTTTTCTAAAAGGGTTATCTATGTATTTATGTTTTAATTATTAATTAATTCTTTTATATATTGATTTTTTATTATTTCATTTATTAATAATTTGTATTTTATTTTATTTATTAATAATTTATTTATTCTTTTTTTTTATAAATAATTTATGTATTCTTTTATTTATTTATAATTTGTTTATTAATAATTAATTTATTTATTCTTTTATTTATTAATAATTTATTTATGTGGGATTTCATGTCAAGTGACCCAACTTTTGAAATCGATGTCTTCCGATTTGGATGAAATTTGCACCGAGGTTATTCCTATTGGATAGTAGTTTAGACACAGATGTTCTTTTTCATCCATGTAACTTATTATCTATTGGTGTTAGCAAAATTTGTCCCAAATTAGATAGCTATTTCTTCAAGCTTTCGAAAAAAAATTTTTTTGTTTTTTTTTTAAATTTTTTTCCTATTTGGGCCGCGAGTTGGTTATGTATAAAAAAAGATAATTTCTAAATCAAGACGAGGATTTTTAAATTTTTAACATATGCACTATTTTGAATTTTTCCCTATTTGTGTGTAAGTGTTTCTAAAATCTTAAAAATAATACTTATGCTGAGAAACTAGACAAATTAACCATTCCGATGGTATATAACATACCTAACTAGCATTTCATACCCTCGATACTGTAATACCCACAATATGTTAATCCCAGGAATAAAATCACTTTTTTTCTATAGAGATGTTGACAAATTAAATTTTTTTATTTATTTGTAATAATAATTAAATTAATATAAAATAATAATAATAAAAACAAAAAAAAAATAAATAATCTAAAAAATTTAATCTTAATCACATAAGTTCCTTTAATAAATTTTTTTTTGTGGTTTTTAATTTTTTTTAAATTAATTTTTTTTTTAAATTTAAAACTATTTTTGTATTTTTTTAAGGGTGTACTTTTTTTTTTTTGCTCAAAAGAAAGCTTATGTCTTTTCCTTTTCTACTTCATCGTGGGCGCCTCCAATTCCGGCAATATATAAAAGGAAAAAAAGCCAAACATGGAATAAAATTGTACGAGCTTACATCAAGCGATGGGTATGTTTTGAATATTGAAATATATCAAGGAGCAGTGGAAAAGAATCAAAGAAAGAGATATTGTTTATCGTTAAATGTCTCCATACATAAATAAAGGTCAACATCTAATAATGGACAATTTTTACAATAGCGTCGATCTATCTAAGACTATGTTATCGTACAAGACACACATCCCAGGTACACTGCGAGCAAATCGTAAAGGAAATCCGAAAGCTGTTACGGGTGTTAAACTCTCTAAAGGGGAGTATATATGGCGTCGTCAAGGCCAGGTTTATGTATCTAAATGGCGTGATAAGCGAGAAGACCTGCACAGAACCAAAAGTGGTAGGTAAATAGCGCAAAATGGCATGTAGATTTGAAGAAAAGTAGGTCATTATACAACTAACAAATTTTTCCGTCTATTTAACACACATTTTTTAGTCAAATGTTAAATTTTAGTAAAATAGTCAATTTTAATAAAATTTGTCAATATGAATAATATCAATTGTTATTATGCATGGCGTTAATTTGACGAAAATTAAGTTGAATAAAATAAAAATTTTGTCAAAATAACGAATAATAATCGTCATATATAAAAATATTTCTTCATTTCAACTACTCTGTTTTATTCAATTCAACAAAATATTGTTAATTCAAAACCTCAGCGTTTCAAAACCCCAGTAGAAAATATTTCAAAAGTATCCCTATGTATTATTAAATACAATTTTGTACGTTTGGATATCACAATAATCAACTGCATATTTCACTAAATGCGAGACAAATCTTTCTTTCGCACTACTACATGTAAAACAAATTATCAAAAATTTGTTTTTGTTTCAAATGTATTTGTACGAAGGAAAGCGTTCGTTCGACACTGTGAAATTGGCAGTGAATGTATAAAATTGAACTAAAAATTATAAAAATTGTATTAAACAATAGACCTGTTTGTGTAAGGCGTTGGGGTAAAAACCTTAGTCGTTTTTTGTAGTAGACTAAATAACACGGTGTTACTTTAACCTATTATAAAAAATAAAGACAGGCATTTATGCCAAAGCCTTACACAATCAGGTCCAATATATACATATATTATGCAATATCTTCAAAAAAACGTTATTCTCTACTTCTAGAAATGTGAAATTAGACCCAAAAAGAAGAATTTCTGCATCATTCGTTTTGTCTTCTTACCTGCGATTTGAAGTTAGTATCGATTTGAAGTTAGTACTATCGTATAGGGGAATTTATCACGTTTTAGGCCCTGTTGTTTGACATAGCTCGACAACCCCTAGCCCAATTTAGTTGAAATAAATTTTAAAAAATTAAGAATTACAATTTCCTTAATCTGTTCATATATTGTTTTCCTATACAAGTAACACTTTCGAAGTTAAAAATGAATGTATGAAGGGAAAAAATTATTTTTTGCCTAAAAATTTAAATTTTTTTTTTTTTAAAATACATAAAAAATCCAAAATGGAAAAAAGTTTCAAGTCTAGTTATTTTTTCGCAAAGTCACATAACCTATGAGCAAAATGAGACAAAGATCATAAAAATCGATGCACGCGTTTCGCTTTTATTCGCAATTGAGTAAATGTATGAATTTCAAAAATTTGCTCGAGATATGCACAACATTATTTGGAGAAAACATTGACACCTTTTTCATGATTCTGAGAATTAAAAAAAAAGGAATAAACAAAAGGTTATTTGATTTTTATGATTGCGGTAATAAATGTACGTGGACAATTAAACGGAAAGTGGACCTTTTTATTATTTGGGTTTTTCCGGTGTCTACCTATATGATTTTTTTTACAGAAATTGCACCCACATTTAAGGGTGGTCATTATTTGGAAAGTTTTGCACAGTTTGAAACGTAGAAGTGCTGAATCAGATATATAGCCAGCCACCCTTAAAATATGCGCCCATTTATAAGTACCTGGCAGTAAAATATTCAAAAATACGTAGTATTTATAGGTGTGCATTGATCGATTTTTGGCATTCAGCCAGTGCCGACGAACGCGAACAGTAAAAGTGATTTTTCTCCAGTTTTTTAAAAGTGAATAACAACAAAACATAAAATATATCAATATGGAAAACAACAAGTGCCCATATTTGGATGAATATTGTTACGTTTGTGGTCATATCGTCCGAAAAATACAGAAAAAAGATCGAAAAAATTTGTTTACTGAGCAATTAAAAACCGCGTATTGTAATTATTTCGATGAAGCAGATTTAAGTGGTGCAAATTTTACGCCGAACACAGTGTGCAACAGTTGTTATACTACCCTTCTAAAATGGATTCACGGAAAAAGTAGAAAGTTATCTTTTATGAAGCCAGTAATTTGGGTGGAAGACACAACTGGACATGATGAATCCAGGTGCTATGCATGCATAAATTTTCGTCCTGGATTAAACAGACAACAATTGAAAACAAAAGTATACACTGCTGCATTTACTGCCACACTTCCAGTGCAACGCCCTACTGATACCGATGCACCTAAACCTCCGAGTGCGGATACTGTGTCCCTGCTAGCCGAAACCGTTTTCACCAATCCGACCGATTTGGATGATGCTGATTGGATACCCGATATTGAAAATAGTGCACCACAACCGCTACCACAAATCGAAATGGATTACATTGTGGCCAAGCTGGGACTATCACAACACGACTCCGAATGGCTGACATCATTTTTGAAGAGAAGAAAACTCACACAGCAAAATGTCAGCGCAACATCATACCGACAACGCCAAGCTGATTTTCAGAAATTTTATTCCGTTGACGAAGCAAATACGTTCACGTACTGCCATGATATCCCAGGTTTAGTGAAAAAATTGGGAATGGATTATATCGCTGGCGACTGGCGTTTATTCATCGATGGTTCAGTTACTAGTTTGAAGGCTGTGCTGCTGCACAAAAAAAATAAAAAAACCATTCATTCCATTGGGATTCAGCACAACTATGAAGGAAACGTATGAAGCATTGGGCGAAATTTTGAAGAAAATCAAATACGATGAACACAAATGGAACATTTGTTGCGATCTGAAGGTGGTCAACATACTACAAGGGATTATAGAAAAGGGCGGATATCTAAAATACTTCTGCTTCCTTTGTAATTGGGATTCACGATACAAAGGAAATCAATATCAATGTAAAGATTGGAAAGGAACAACTCCCGAGCTTAACAAACAATTAAAATTACGCAATGAACCTATGATAAAGGACCTGGATGATATTTTGTTGCCACCGCTCCACACGAAACTGGGAATAGCTGGGAAATTCGTTGAAGTGGTGGTCAAAAAAGTTAACGGCGCCTTTGACTGTTTGAAATCCATCTTTCCGAAACTCAGTGATGAGAAAATTAAAAACGGTACGTATCGTACTCTGTATTTCAATATTGTCATATCTAAATTTGTTAATTTCTATACATTCGCATTACCAATAATTTTTTCGTTTTTCTTATGTATTTAAAACAGGTATTCTCAATGGACCTGATATTCGGAAATTGATCAAAAGTGATTCTTTCACACATTTGCTTTCAGAGCATCACGACCACCAACATGCATGGAACGCATTGAAAGAAGTAATAGAAGGCGTTCTAGGAAAGAACCGTGTCCAGCGAGAAGAGATACAGCAACGAGTGGACAGGTTGCTGTTTTATTTCGAAAAAATCGGTGCATCCATGACGCTGAAATTACATTTCTTGCACCACCACCTCGATACTTTTTTGGCACAATCACCTCAGGAATCAGACGAACAAGGAGAGAGGTTCCACCAGGTGACCATGCCATTTGAAAAGCGGTTCAAAAGCAAAAAATTGGATGCATTGCTTGCGGAGGTTTGTTGGTGGAGTTCCACAATTATGCAGTTTGAAGAAAGCACCGAAGATGAAGACATTGAAATTGGTGGACACAGTGAAAGAAACACGCCCTTGAATAGTATGTGTATCTCGGATGACGATACAGACTCAGACCATGAATATGAACAACCTACGAAGAAAACAAGATCATCAGAACCACAAGCGTCAACTTCTACAAGGATGGATATTGCCAATAATTGAAAAAATTTTCTAAATTTTGTTTTTATGCATATTATAATTGCGTATTAATTGCATATTATTTTATTTTCATTAAGTTTTTATAAATAAAGTTTTTTTTTGCATGATAATTTTTTAATTTATATTTTTATTTTAAGGGTGGTGGCTATAACTGATTTTTGAAATTCATACCTTTACTCAATTGCGAATAAAAGCGAAACGCGTGCATCGATTTTTATGATCTTTGTCTCATTTTGCTCATAGGTTATGTGACTTTGCGAAAAAATAACTAGACTTGAAACTTTTTTCCATTTTGGATTTTTTATGTATTTTTAAAACAAAAATTAAAATTTTTAGGCAAAAAATAATTTTTTCCCTTCATACATTCATTTTTAACTTCGAAAGTGTTACTTGTATAGGAAAACAATATATGAACAGATTAAAAGAATTGTAATTCTTAATTTTTTAAAATTTATTTCAACTAAATTGGGCTAGTGGTTGTCGAGCTATGTCAAACAACAGGGCCTAAAACGTGATAAATTCCCCTATACGATAGTACTAACTTCAAATCGATACTAACTTCAAATCGCAGGTAAGAAGACAAAACGAATGATGCAGAAATTCTTCTTTTTGGGTCTAATTTCACATACAGTTCACAGAATTGAGTTGGCAAATCATGTGTTGTACTGTGTAATGTATGCCCTTGTCCTGTAAATGGTGCGCTTTTAGAAAATTAATGTGACTAATAGCAAAATTTTTTCAGTCTTTTTTCATTTTATTTATTACTTAAAGAGTAAAATATCTTATACCATTATTTCAAATCGGCTTGATTTTAGAACAGGAATAAAAATAAGCTTTTGAAAAATATAAATACATGCATTGTATTAAACGTTTAGAAATTAAATAAAATTCATTTCTTAATGCAATCATTACGAATTTTAGCTAAAAATTACTTGGAACAATTCATAAGTTTAATAAATGGTTTTTGATTTTGTAAAAAAAATATGCTATTGTGTTAATGACCAATAAAGGATAAAAGTCAAATTAATTTATAAAATTTTTCAATTTAAGTGTAATTTAACATTATGGAATTCCTTGCAATAGGCTATTTTAAGTTAGATATTAGAGAATTTATTTGTGGACTACTATAATCTGAACTTGTTTCAATTTGATAAAAATATTTTTGAATGAAAGACCAAACTAATATCGATTCCTTTGGATATTCTATATTAAACGTAAAAAATATTTTAAAGCATATGTCTATAGCATTCACTGCAGAACGCATTCTATATTTTATGTCCTCAAAGTATAATATTATTTCGTAGGGCTCTAAAATAGAAACTGATACTAATATCGTTGGTTGGATTTGCGTTTTTGCTTCCTGCCTTTTCAATAACTCTTCCCCGCAGGCTGCAACTGTACTTCCATCAATAATGAAACTCTTTTGTGAGTCTCGTATAGAGTATCTAGTGCATAACTTTTTTCCATTTACTACATGGACAATTTTTGACGAAGGCACTAAAATGCTATGTAACAGGTAAAAGATTCCAATGCATCGACCATCTGAAAAGATAAATATTATTGCATTATTTAATGGTAAAAAAATTAGAAAAAGTTTAACAAATCTTACTTTCTGTTAAATTATTCATATTTTACATGCTTTGCAATAAGAGTTTGCTCGCTTGGTCTTTAATACGATCATGAAACTCAGAAATAATTTTTGTAGCGAACGGTTCAAATCCATTATTAAAACTATCGGCATTTGGGTATATATGCTTAAAGTGCATATTGATCTACAAAATTGTAAATACATACATTAAAATATTTATAAAAACAAGCAATCTAATATTATATCGCACCAGTTGAAATCCTAACGGCTTTTTGTACTGCACCTATTTACTAAGTATATCAGATGTACATTTAGCCTTCACCACTTCATTTAACCTATAGTTTTTAGATGCACCCCAATGCTTTTCAACTTCTGCCCAAGAACAGTTGTCATTTAATATTGCTTCGATACTATCACCGATATCTACTTCTGGAAGCTCTAATAAAAATGTTGTATATAAAACTCAACAACTATATCAAATGCATTTGCACAGCACTTACTTAGATTTAAATCTCTTTTTTTACCACTCGAGGAAGATTTATTTGAATATAATCTTTTTTGGAGAGCACCATTGTTTTTTAGTTTTTCGTACCAGGTTAAAGTATTTATCATAAAGTTTTCCTTGTGGCTTCTTGCCAGGTTGCCTTAAGTAGTAATATCACTATAAATATATTAATTTATTAATTGTTTTACAAAAACATAAATTCATATTGTTACCAAAAATTCGTTTTGGAAAACTTGTACTACATTTTCTGCTATATTTTCAACCAAGTTTACAGTCATACGAATATCATGTAAGTTGTGATAAGCTCCACAATAAGTATCCGCATTCCTTCATTTAATTTTAAATTGTTCTTATAGTAATCCAAAACCAATCGTCCTTGAGATGATGAATGCAATATTTGTTTGACATCAACACCGCCATTTAATTTTTTTATGTCTTGATTTGATATATTTGTCTCTAAATTGGAGCAAGTTGTTGAGGGATATTTACTTTTTTCAGTCTGTTGCCAAGATATTAAACGGTCTTCCAATTTTACTAAAATACCTATTTTTATGTTCCATTTTTTGCCAAGATGCTTAATCGCCCAATACTTTTTGCATATAAAACACTTCATAATTATATATTTTATTTATCTATATTTATTGAAAAACTACTTTGTTTTTTATATTTATTGCTATTAATTATACCTATTTCTTCTTATTTATTTGTATTAATTTTTATTTTTTTATATTAGTCTGAAAATACACACTAAATTGGTACACCACACAATAGTAATTGGTATTAACAACAATCATTTAAGAGAAAATAACTGTTTTTGATTAGCATATTTTCATCACAATGAATAAATTTCTTTATATCTACATTATATTAGTACATTTGAATAAATTTATTCAAAACGAAGAATTTTCTTCAATTAGACTAATATAGTTCTATTTACTTAAATAAATTTTCTTCATTTCTACGTGTTTTTCTTCAACATAAATCAATTTATTCACATTAAAGAATTTTATTCAATTCGACTAAAAAACAATTGTAAATGCTTAAGAATTTTCTTCAATTCAACATGCCATTAATTAGTTTTAAAATATATGTACATATACACATATAAGTATGTATGTACAAATATATTACCAAACTGCAGCTCTTGTTCTTCTTCATCTTAACTTAACAAAATATTGTCAAGTTAACAGACAAATTATTCAATTTAACATCCTTAAAGGTTGTTTATTTGAATAACTGTTTCTGCTGTTTCTACTAAAGTCGATTACGAAAGCTTACTACCCATTTAACAATTTATATGTAAATATGGCGAATTTTTTGGGTATATTTTAAGAAATTTTATTCAAACCAACATGTAAATCTAAAATTAAATGTATACTAAAAATAATTGTCTATTTAACTAAAAAATATTCAATTGGAAGAATTTTTATGTTGATTTGAATAAAAACCCTGCTGATTCAACAATTTTTTTCTTTGATAAATTACGAACCATTTTATTCATTATTACCTACGAGATTTTTTTCTGTGTGTGTATAACAACTGCAAATCACCCTGATCTCGTTGAAACTTCTACAAAATGGGGACGTGATGTTTCAAAACCAAAGGAGATCATTACTTATAATAACTATATGTCAGGAATCGACAAAATGGATCAAATGACATCCTACTATTCGTCACCGCGAAAAACTATTCGCTGGTATAAAAAACTAATATTTCATTTATTGGATGTTGCAGTCTGGAACTCCTTCTATATTTTTCAAATAAAAAGTGGATCAAAAATATCATTCATAGACTTTAGAAACATACTAATCAAATCTTTGATACAATTGCCAGGAGTCCATACAATCTGGAAAAGAATTAGTCTCAATGGGTCCAGTCCATGGAGGAAATAAGAGGGGTTCTATAACACATACTAATCACATGCAATGCCCACATTACATCGAGAAAATAACTCTGGCAACTGATAATAGAAAGAGAAAGACAATTTATTTAGGGTGTAGCCAGTGCCAAAAATCTAAGATCCGTAAGGAAACATCATATAGGTGCAAAAATTGCCCCAATAAACCTGCTCTTTATCCTGGAAAATGTTTTGAAGATTACCATTCATGTGAAGATTAATAAAATTATTTATTTTTAAGTTTCAATTTTATTTTTCTTACCAATGTCCTTATTTCATAATCATAAATAAATGAAATGCGCATAGGAACTAGCTTTCCCACAACAATAAATTTCAGTATTTTCATTCAAAAATTGGGATTATTAGCACATCATTAATAAATGAATTAATAAAATATTTCATTCCCGAAAATAATTTTTGATAATGAATTTTTTGTTATATCTTTTATTTGATGAAGTTTTCATTACATTTGTTTAATTTTTTTGCCTAAAAACTACTTAATTACCTTAATTTTAATAAAAAAAAAAATAGTGTTTTTCTTCAGATACGATATATTTACATAAATACTGACGGCACTTTTCGCTGTGTCACATCGTATAAACTTTGAATAACCACGTAGGACATGACGGTTAAGGCCATCAAGACGGGTCTTCCCGTCATGTCCTGTGATATCAATTTGTAGTTGTGGCAAGGACATGACGGCAATTACCGTCAGATTAAATTATTCAAAAACTGCAAGTAATATAATTTTATTCTTGATTCTTATTATTTTACTCTAATTCCGGATTAATTATCTTCAGTAAGTCCGAAGATAAAGCCTGTGCCCCACAATGGGGCAAAGCGAAAATGAGCTGTCCGCGAATGTGTTAATATCGCATATCGTAAGAACTGTTATAGTGAGAATGTTCAAACTTGGTATTAGTCAGTCTTATGGAAAACTACACCTTTAAAAATATAAATTAAGGGGGTAGGCGCAGGGCGAGTAATACCCTCCCATAGGAAGCATATATTTAATATCGCGTAACTGAAAAACTATTACAGCGTGAGTCTTCAAATGTGGTTAAATCCACTACTATGGTAAGCTATAAATTCCAAAATAAAAATGGGTGGGGTAGACGAAGAAGGAGCAATACCCTCCATATTAAATACTTCATATCTGAAGACAAAAGTCTTCAAACTTTGTAGGACCCACTCTTTTGGTAAACTACACCTTTAAAAATAAAAATATAATATATAAATGAAAAAGCGTATGTTTGATTATTTTCTACAGACTCCTAAGCTACTGAGCCGATTTTCCTGAAAGTTTCACAGTAATTTCCTGATTACTCGGCGCTTAACATAGGCTATTAATATATTTTAATCAAGTAGGCGTGGCAACAGCCATACAATAAAAATATGAATAACTTTATATCTGGAGGACGTTTACAATAAGAGTTTTCCAATACGAAACAAATAACTTCGTTATCAATACACGACATCTGCCAAAAAGTCGGCTGGATTAGACAAGCGGGCGTGGCACCTCCCACACGTTTGCAATAAAGATTTCTACGTATTTGAAGTACTGTAATAGTGAAAGTATTCCAATTTTGTACAAATAGCATAGATAATAATCCACAACATATTTCAAAAGGTAGTTTTAATGGGAAAAGTAGGCATGTCACCTCCCATACGAAGACACTTGAAATTTCTGTATATCATCTGTTGAACGGTTACTGTAAAATCATTCAAATTTAGTCAAAGGTAAGATGAAGATCTTACCAATTTTATTTCGATGGGGGTAGCAAAGCGCACCGGGTTAAGCTAGTATAATATAATGTAAGCAAAGAAGCATATTTGTAGAATAAGCTTACAGAAAAATACTTTTCTAATCTATAATAAGATTACATATTTTACGGAAACTCTGTTTAAATTTATATGGCATACTTACAAAGAGTTTTTACTATTACAATATTTAATTACTTTTTAAATTGTGCACTGTTTAAAATACTTCACTTTTCGAGCAAAATACAAAGACTGAAAACTTTAAAAAATAATACAAAATTTACGCACGCGTCAAATAACGGGACATCATTCTCAAAAACACTTACAAAACTATAGCGAGAATAAGTCATTTGCAATCATATTTGTTGTCATGTTGTTTTGGTCTGTTGGGAATAACCATCATCATAAACAGTTCTGTCATCATTCTTTTGTCAGTCATTTACTTTTGTCTTCGTCTGGAAAAACTTCAACGCAAGGCTCATTACTATTCAAATCCTGTAATTCGTTCAACTTAACGAGCTACGCATTAACCACAAATTTGCAACCGTTTTGACAGCGTAGGGAATTTTTTAAAGAAGCCGTCGTAAATATTTCGCATATCTGATGATCTGTAAATTTTTTAATTAAATATAATAAATAGTTTTTTTTTTTAAATCATATAGGGAATGCAAAAATGCCAAAAATATCTAATGCTAAAATTTTTTAAAAATGTTTGCTAAAATTTATTACCAGTATGAAGTTTTTTAACGATTTAAATAAATGGTTATATTTAAACAAGTTGATCGATTTTGGTAAAGCTTCTGATACACATAAATATGAAGCACATGTAGTTGAGATTAAATTTGAAATTTAGGGGCCCGCAGACCCCTAATACATGATAAATTTAAACGATTTGTTTCTATGATATGCAATTTTTTTAGATCATTTTATTATTATTATTGTTATTTTTTCAGCAGTTTAGAGCAAACATTTTTTCACACATTTACATTACTAAATTTTTATCTTAATACAAAGTTAAATTTTTGTGTACTTTTATATCGTAAATCAAAGGGAAAAATATTTTTACAATCAATATGATAAGGGAATTTTTAATATTCTCTGAATATTCAATTTTTTTTTTTTAACAAGACAGGTAATATGTTTCTTCACATAAGAATTATCCTTTTCATATGAAATTATTTTAGGTACAACTATTTTAAGTTAAAATTTATTATAATTTATAAAAAATTTAAGTAAAATCAATAGAACTGTTCGTCAAAATTTTTAAAATACATAATGCTAAAAAAGATAAAAGCATTTTCTAAAAATTCTAAATAAAATAAAAAATTTAAATGCTAAATGTAGCTGCAAAAATGCCAAAATGGCCACACTGGTTACGAATGTGTATTAGTTTTGAAGATAGATGGCGTGGCAAAAAAGTTTCAAAATACAGGTTTTACCCGTTACCCGAGAGGCCAACCTTCGGTGCAAATTTCCACATTTTAGCTTCAGGCGTTTAGGAGGTGCGATGATGAATCAGTCAGTAACGTTACATTTTTATATTATATATATATATAGATGAAGAAAAAGAGTTTGAGAAAATGTAAAAAAGTTAGGTACGATTTTCACCCCTAAAACGTTCGAATTTCGAAAAGCATCAAATTTGTATTTGTATTTTTTTAGATAAGTTACGAATGTGATATATTTTTTATTTAAATGTTTATTAAGTTTTAAAGATAGATGGCGTTGGAGAAAAAAACGTTCGAATTTCGAAAAAGTACCAAATTTGGATTTGCATTTTTTAGATAAGTTACGAATGTTATATAATTTTTATTTCTATGTGTATTGATTTAAAAGATAGATGGGGGACAAAAAAAGTTACAAAATACAGGATTTACTCCCTAAAAGGCCCGTATTCCAAAATAGTACCAGACACCTATTCGCTTTTTTTATTTAATGATCAAAAATAATTATTAAATTAAAAAAGTTCCAGTTAAAGAAAGAAAAAGTACCAAAAATCCCCCTTACAGATACTCATTCACTCTGGTTCTTGCATGTTTAATTTTATGTTTCTTGGTCCAATATTAACGGCAAATCAAAAAGCACATGGTAAAGCATAAAAAAGTGCCAAAAAGCGCCTCTTACAGATGCTCATTCACTCGACCCATTGCTTGTTTAATTTTATGTTTGTAGGTGCAATACTAACGAAAATTCAAAAAGCACCTGTTGAAAAACAATAAAGTACGAAAAATTCAAAAAATCACTCTTACAGATTCTAAATCACTTGAGAACTTGGATGTTTAATTTAATGTTTCTAGGTCCAATTTTAACGAAATCTTACAGATTTTCATTCACTTAGCGCATTGCATGCTTAATTTTACCAGTTAAAGAACGAAAAAGTACCAAAAAAAAAACCCCTCTAATTATCATTTTACTTAGGACCTTGAATGTTCAATTTTATGTTTCTAGGGCCAATACTAACAGAAATTCAAGAACAATTAAAGATCAAAAATTACCAAAAAGTTCCATCATAGGTGCTTATCCACTCAGGACATTGCATGTTGAAGTTTATGTTTCTAGGTCCAATATTAAAGATACATTATTAAAAAAACTTTCAGTTTTAGAACCAAAAAGCTAAAGTATGAAATTAAATTTCCCGTATTTACCTTTTTTGGTACGTTGTTTTCTCCTATGTCAATGTCAATGAATAAAGAAAAATGTTTTGTAAAAAAAAGTACCAAAAATAGTGGCGGATTTCACCCTTTAAACGTCCGAATTTCGAAAAATTACCAAATTCGTATTTGTATTTTTTAAGCCTATAGTACACGGCATGTAAAAAGACACATGCGCATGTGGTTCTGACGTAATTTTGACGTCATCACACAACACGCAATGTTTATTGTGGCTTTGCATTGACGTCAAAATTACGTCAGAACCACATGCGCATGTGTCTTTTTACATGCCGTGTACTATAAGCTTTAGATAAGTCTCAAATGTGATGTAACCCTTATTTATGTGTATATGGGTTTAAAAGATAGATGGGGGGACAAAAAGTACCAAAATACAGGTTTTCCAAAAAGTACTAGACACTTGTCCGATTATTTTTCGAAAGAACAACGATAGGTATTACATTTTTTTGTATCTCTTTTAGTTTTGGAGACGTAAAGTTACAGAATTTACCCGTTTTAAACCTAAAGCTAAGACCTAAACATTCGAATTTCCAAAAATCCCGTCTTAGTGGATCGATTTTGGGAGAGACCAACCCCTGGTCCAAATTTTAAGTTCTTAGCTTCAGGCGTTTAGGCTGTGCGATGATGAATCAGTCAGTCAGTTAGTCAGTAACGTTATAATTTTATATATGTATATAGATTTTTAAACAACAACAAAACCAAAACTATTTTTTAATAAGCCAAAATTGCAGTGCAACATACATACATAAAATTGCAGTGTAATAGATCCTATATTAAGCAGCCTTCTGAAATTCACTTTTAACGCTTAAACTAATTACACTTCTGCATTGAAATTAATTCTTATTTATGTTTTTTATACCAAAAATTACTCTACAGAATTTTGGGATAATTGTTCTTTAATTTACCATGGTTCCAATATAAATGCTCCTCCTGACAATCATTTCAGTTAGGCTTAAACTGTTACGAATCATGATATTTTATTCATGCTTGCTCAAATTTCTAAAAAGAAAAGCATACAACTTTCCCATTGTCGGTCAATAATTTAATCTAGGTCTAAACCGCAATCGTCTGTTTTTATAAAAATTAATTAATAATTATATATGTATGTATATCATATAGAGCCCACTCCTGAAATATTCGAAATGGAGATTCTGCACAACCGAATATAGCACTCTTACTTGTTTTGTATTTCTTTTAGTTTAGGAAATATGACGAAATTTTCCCGTTTTTCCACTTATTTTTCTAATGAACAACAATAAGTGTTAAATTTTTTTATGTCTTTTAATTTTGGAGATATGATGTTACCAAATATAACCGTTTTTATCCTTTTTCCTTCCAAACATTCGGCCTTCAAAAAACCACGTCTTAGTAGATCGATTTCTCAAGTTTCAATGAATGATGATGAATCAGTCAGTCAGTAACGTTTCAAAAATCCAGTCTTGGTAGATCTATTTGGCGAGAGACTAACCTCCGGTCTAAATTTGCTTCAGGCATTTAGACTGTGAGACGAAAATTAAGTAGATGGACAAAAAAAAATCTTTTGAAAAAGTAACAATAATATTTACGATTTTCATCCTTAAAACGTTCAAATTTTGAAAAAGTACCAATTTACATTTGCTTTATTTCTAAGAAAACAACGATAAATTTTACAATTTGTTTGTATCTCTTTTAGTTTTGGAGATATAAGGTTACCGAATTTACCCGTTTTTACCCTTTGTTTACCCCGTACACATTTGAATTACCAAAAATCCCGTGGATTGATTGCGGGAGAGGCCAACCTCCGGTCCAAATTTCATGTTTTTAACTTCAGGCGTTTAGGCTTTGAGGTGATGAATCAGTCAGTCAGTAACATTACAATTTTATATATTTACTTAGATATAGATTAAAGAACACAGTTATCCGACTTATGGTTCCGTTCGAGTATGGAATTAATTAATTTTAAATTTTTAAACTTCTGGATTAATCGAACTTTTGGTTTAAGCTGTTTGAATATTTCAAATAATTTTTTCCAATGGGAAAAACATACATCGCTATTTGAATATATACGGGGTGGCCCAAAATTAACGAAGGGGTTTGAATTCGTTATAACTTTTTATTTAAGGCCAATTAAAATCACTTGTACGTATGGATCGTTGATTTGAAAAATAAAGCTCAACACTTTGGGCACGTTGTTCAATTGAGAACTGCTCCATTTTAAATTCCCCAAGTCTTCGTTACAAAATACTGAAAAGAAAAGAAAAAAAAAAATTATAATAAAAAAGTTATAAGCAATTCAAACCCCTTCGGTACTTTTATGACACTAATAAACAGAAAAAAATCAACAAAATAAAGTTGTAGTTTAGCAATAAAATAACTATTCCATTGTACTACGTATGTATGTATACAAAAAACTTTTTAATAAAATAAGCAATTAAAAAAATCAAACACCCGGCTGCAAAAAAATACAGTTTTTAGGGACATTATTACTACTTGCCGTTAGTTTAAGGTAGGATTTTGTCCCACGTACTAAAAGTTTTTCACTATTGCAACTTTATTTTAAACTAAAGTAATAAATTTGTTAAAGGCAAGCTCATCCTATCGGGTCAGCGTTACCGCTGTGATACTAAAGAATTAATTTGAACCTTTTTCGACGACCTTGATACAATTTGTAACCCTTTTTGTTCAATTATCCTTTTGTATCATGTTTAACTCTTTTGTACCACTTTTTGACCTTTTTTTTGGGAAATAGCACTCACATTTAGTTTTTTTGTCAACACTGATGTCGGAAAATAACAAAAAAGCATTAAAAAATGAGCTATGCAGGTACATATAATGATAGAGAACAAACTTTTTGTCAGGTGTTAAAAACAGGAAAGGGTATTCCATACATAGAAAAGTTAAGTTTTTTGAGCACTCCCTACATGAAATAAATATTTTTTGTTTGTTAATAAAAAACTTGATATATTATTTTCTTTAAAATGGGAAATACTGCTTATAAAAAATCTTACTCTTTTTTAACTGAAATACCTTTTTTTGACCCCGTTTTCTGGAAGATCAACTTTTCGAAAATTTCCAACTGTAGCCCTGTTAAAGTGAAATTGAAATAATAAATAACTTGTTATACTTCCGACAAAATCCTACCTTTAACAAACGGCAAGTTCAAGGCGAATTGACAGTTCGAGCCAATTTGTTTTGATTTTTTAGTGTTTTGTTAGGAATGGTTGACGTTTTGGACCGTAAACACTAACAATGCAATGCAAAAAACCCTGTGTTGTTTCGGTTGTTTTTGGATTGTTGTAGCTTCGACACCACCTGTAGTTGAATTCGCCTTGGGCAAGTTGTAATAATGGCCGAAATAGGATTAAGGAAAAATAAATTAAACTATAAGCTATAAACAAAGTAAACAATACCTTGGTTTAACAGGCTATATATAACACATTTGCCATATATAACACCATTATAATGACTTGCACCTGTCCTTTAAAATGGAAATACGCGAGAATAGTGCCAATACCAAAAATCACTCAGAGTTCAGGCGAATTGCTATTTTGTGCTTTCTCTCTAATGTACTTGAAAAACTCCTCTTTAATCAAATGTCGTTATAATCAAAAATAACAATTTATTGTTTGATAAACATTCTGGGTTTCGCTAAAATCATAGCTGTATTTCTTCATTCCTGGATGTAACTGAAAATATACGACGTGAACTAGATGAAGGAAAAATATGTATATTTTTTAGTTTTTCTTGATCATTCTAAAGCCTTTTACACGGTTGACCACAGCACGCTGTGCTTAAAACTTCGACACTTTTTTAACTTCTCCTTAGCTTCCACGCGACTATTAGCCTCATATCTCTTTGATCGTCGGAAATTTGTTGTTCAATCAATCGCCAATCCTCGGTATTAAATTTTACTAGGGGAGTGCCTCAAGTGTCAATCCTTGGACCTATCCTCTTTTCTATTTATGCAAATGACTTACCAAACCAACTCTCACACTGCAAGATTCATATGTCGACGAAGTGTGGTTGTATTTAAGTAGTACTGTCATTTCCGTTGCTGAAAATATTTCAAATGGACTTTCTTTAAATCCTCGCAAATCAAAGTGCATCTTAATTCGTAAGAAACAAATGAATCTTATTCCCAATGTTGACGTTTTAATAAATAGTGTAAAAATCACTACTGTTAGTGCGGCCAAAAATCGTGGTTTAGTTCTTAATGACAGTCTTGCCTGGACAAACCATGTTAATACACTGTAGGTCAAACGTACACAAAGTTGAGGTGTCATTAATCGTCACAGTACTATACACACTTTAAAATAAGGCAACTGCTTGCAAAATCTTACCCTGTTCCTGCTTTAATCTACCGTTGTGAACTTTTTACAAGCTGTGATTCAGTTAGCAAAAGAAGGCAGAATGTTTTATACAACAACATTATTAGATATGTATGTGTACTGATTGAAAATATATGAGATCATGTTTCCCAATTTTCCTCAAAACTATATGGAGTTTAACATAAGTACGTGGGCTTCTATTTTTTGCATAAAATAATTTACTCGGAATGCCACAATATCTTACTGATAAATCCGGTTTACCAGATCAGTTAGGGGGAAAAAGATTATAATTCCATTACACCGTTCTCTTGTGTCCGAATGGCAATTTTTTGTACATGCTGCGCGTCTCTGGAATACCCTTTCTCAAACACAACAACTTAATAGCAAACCAACTAGCTTTAAGAATTATTTATTTAATTATTTTTCGCAATTCTCTAAATACATACATATGTATGTTAATTTACTTTTGCCGTCCTAACTTAACTTATCGATAATACCTTCCTGTACTTTAAATTTAAGATTAATTCTTGTTGTACAGGAATTGAACATACTAATTGAAAAGAAAAA
Source organism: Pollenia amentaria (assembly GCA_943735925.1). Classification (NCBI taxonomy): domain Eukaryota; kingdom Metazoa; phylum Arthropoda; class Insecta; order Diptera; family Polleniidae; genus Pollenia; species Pollenia amentaria. Next base: position 215,316,110 of record OX031009.1, on the reverse strand, counting down.
ACAAAATTATCTGAATGACAAAGTTTAATATACGCATTATGTTTAGTAGCAGGCGGGACATATTAACTTTTGTTGTTTGTAAAAAAAATTTCAATTTCGCACCAAAAAAATTTTTTTCTTTTTTTTATTTCGTCGAAAATAACTTCAAAAACCTTTAGCATAAAAATAACAACTTTAAAGTTGCTTTAAAACGACTAAAATTCTAATCATTTAAATTAATTTTTAACAAAATTGTCTCAACTTATAAAAAAAATCTGTGAAGCGCTCCCTACAAAACTCAATTTTTGGTCACTTGAATCTCTTTTTGACATTTTAACAATTTTAATACTTTTAATATTCTTGTTAAGGTCTGGTAGAAAGGTGTTTTTTTTTCTTCTAAAAAATCATCTTTTTCATCTAAATAATTGTGGTAAAACTCTGTTCTAAGCATTCTTAAAAATAAATTATTCCCAAACTCTACGGTTTCAGTCTTTGTAGTATATTTTAAAAGATTGTTACTCGAAGGAAATGTTCATGAGTTTAGAGCCAATAAAAGGGCATTTAAAACGTACCGGCTTCTTTTTTTTTGTTGCCTCAAATCGAAATTTCGAAAATTATTCGTTAATCGAAAATAAGCAATTTTAATTTATTCGAACAGTTAATCACCCAAAATTAATTGATTAATCGAACAACGGTTAACCGTTTGAATACCCTATTATTTATTCAACGAGTTTCATTAAAATTTGTTTGTTTGATTTGGAATTTACGAAGTTTTAAGACAATTTTATAAAAATAGTAAGTTTTTTCATCTTAAATTTTTTAGAAGTTTTTAAAAAATAAAAGTTTTGCAATTTTGCCAAAAAAGAAAAAAAAATTTTCGGTCTGAATTTTTCCGAAATAATATTAGCACGATTTAAAGAGAGTTTTATTTCAAGTTAATTAGCATTTCTTGTAATAAAATTGTAATCCCTTCTAAGTTATAATTAAATCGGTGAACGACCTCTTGAAAACCCCCTAATTTAAAAAAAATTATCCATGGAATTTTAAATTTCGACTATTTTTGTAGTTAGGCGACCATAACATATCAAAGTGCATAGTGTTATACACGAAACACGTATTTATTGAATAGATCAATAGCACAAATTATGATTTATAGAATATGAAAATGGCAACAAGTCTTAAAAAGAGACATCGATCTGGGTATTATTCATTTTTTCACTTATCCAAAAAATTGTTATAGTGGAATTTTTGTTTTGTGTTATTGATCTCCTCAGTATTATAATTCGTTGCTGTTTTAGGCGTATTAAAAGTCTATTCCAAAAAGAAATATTAAACTTAATTTGAAATAATTTAAATAAAATATCATGAATTGATTTTGATTTAATTTAAATTGCAATTACTGGATTTGATTTCAATCAAAGTATTGCACTCAAATTGATTGCAATCAATTAATGTTTAAATTGATTTTAAATAATTGAACGTTTTAAAAATCGGAAAATTGATTGTATGATTTCAACACAACAAATTTCCAGATTTTGGATGCAATCAAAAAATATGCTATCATTAACAAGAAATGTGATTGCAATTAAATTGATGGCAATCTTTTACAGCTCTGCTGTGTAAAAAAATCAATTGCTTACGAATTAATGCAATAATTTGTGATTTTTAATTACTTAGGTCGGCTGTACAAAACTGCTTGTTACATATGTAATAAGGTCGGCTGTATAAAATTGGTTGTCATATAAAAACTCTTTGTTTATTATTATTTTTGTTAATAAGGCTTTTTGTTTTATTTTCAAATTTTTGTTGTTTAAATTTTAATTTATACTAAAATTAATCTTAATCATAATTTTTTTTAATAAAATATTTTGCGGGTAATGCTTATTTGCTTTGACAATATTTCGTTTTTGTTTTCAACGAACAATATACATAATAATTGTAATATTACATAAATATTTACACATATACAATGTATATAACTAACTAACTAAATAGGGTTTCTACATATTATTTATTTATTTATATATAAATAATATTGTATGTATAACGAAAGGTATGTTTCATTCATACATTATTTTTATTAATTCACATTAAGAGTAGCGTAATCAGATTTGAAATTTATTATATTTATTTTTATTTATTTTATAAACTTTTAAAATTATTACTACTATTACAGTTAAACATTATATTTACATTTCAATACATTTTTAAAACTTTTTTACTTATAGCGATAAAATATCTTCTTTTTGTTTTCTTAAAATTTTACTAATGTTTACTAAAATTAATTTGTAATTTAACTTTTTTTATTATTATTTTGCTGCAACTTTATTTATACAAAAGGATTTTTTCTTTCTTGCCTATTTTTTAAGCTACGAAAACATAAAATACGCAACAGACTCGCTGCTCTATTCGATAAAACATATGTACATACACACAAACATACATACATATGTAATAAAGGAGTACATCAAACCTAGTAGATGATGCGAAAATATGTTGTATGTAGTAGAAGTAATTGGGTAATATTGCTACAAAGTCACAATATTTAATATTGCAATTGTAATTGATGATGAATAGATCATCATTTATCATTCAACTAGTTTACAATTATTTATATTAACTGATTAGGAAACATTTCATCCATCTTGCCTTGTAGATATTAAAAGATATTTGCTCACCGAAAAGTTTAATTAAATTTAAAAGTTAACAACAAAATAAACCTTATCTTACGAGTCTTATAAAAGTTATACAATTGCGAATAAAATTATATACATAAATTTATAATGTAACATACATATTTAGACAATTTGAAGTGATTGTTTGGAAAGAAAAAAAAACGACAAACCAAATGGTTCAAAACGAAAACTACAGATATATATACTATAAGTATTGTAAGTTATTTAATCAATGTATTGCTTGAACCAATTAAAAAAATCTATGTACAGGTTGCATTTTAGTTGTAACAAAAAGATGAGCAAATATATGCATGCATATCCTAAGGAGATCTTTAAAAGACATTCTTAAAAATAAACAACTTATCATCATCTAACCTCACAGTTTTTTTGCAAGGCAAGTATGCTACTACTGCCGGTACCACTGTTGCTGTTACTGCTGCTATTGTTTGTGTTGTTGTTATTAGAGTGGTTGTTTTGATTGGTTGTGTTGCTGCTGTTCCCAGTGCTAGTTTGACTTTGATGGGTGGCGCTCATTAAAGAATTTGAGTTGGAATTGCTAAGGCGACTGTGACTACTTAATGCCGATGATGATTGACTGTTGCTGTTATCATTGCAGTTACGCGATATCATTGCGACAGTAGGGGTAACGGCAAGAGAATGGATTGATTCCGAAATACAGGGGGCAGATATGTCGTTTAGAGAACTAGCTGTGTTAGATGAATCGTGAATATCATTACTCTTACTAGAGTCAATGACAAGACAGGGTGAGGGTGTGCTGGAATCTTTGGCTGCATCTGATACAGTTTCTGCCATTGACGGGGGTTCGGCAACAACGACATCACCACCACCGTAATTTGTAAATGTTGCAGCTGGTGATGTTGCCATTCCCAAACGAGCATTTGCGTCTTCGGAATACTTTTCTAGATCGTTTAGAGAAACAGGCGTAGTCATCGCATTACTACAACTTGTATTGGAGTTCGCATTTGCCAAATCTTCGGTGTTTGCCGAAGAACTAGATTTCTTGGACTTTTTACGCTTCTTATCTCCTATCACGTAACCACCACCTTCCGACACGCGAGCTAGTTTAAGTCGTATAGGTGCAGATGGTCCCTCGGGAGACAGTGCTGGTGCCGGTGACGATCTACTTGTGTCTGTTGCCGTTGACTCTGCTTTTCGCTTATTGATTCTCAATATCAGTTTTGGAGGTTCCCCTGGAGAAGCACTTATTGGCTGTTCGATTAATGTTGTAATCATGCTGTTGTTATTTTTCGCAACTGATAGTGCGCTGCAATTTTCTCCGAATTCTTTATTTTTTTGACGTTTTTTGTCCTTTTTATCCTTTTTAGACTTTTTCTTTAAATGAGTTGCCTCGGTAAGGGTTTTTGTCGATGAAGTGTTGCAGCCAGAAGTACGCTTTGTACGTTCATCATCATCGCCACCAAACTCTTGCATTACTTGATCGCGATAATTCATTGAATCTCTCATAAGATCTTCTAATGTGGGAGTATAGTTTGATGTAAGACGCTTTTTAGGCGGGCATGCCACAGATCTACGAGCTATTTCGTAATTGTTAAAACTAGTTTCACAACTGCCTACTGTGGCAGTAGCACTCGCATTTCCCTCAGCGAGACCTCGAATCTTAATTTTTAGTTTGGGGGCGGGTTCATCCTCAGCACCTTCGAGAGTTTTACTTCTTCCACGCCTTTTTCCAGCACTACTAGCAGCGCCTATTTTTGTTGCACTATTTTCGGCACTTCCCGAAGAACAACCACTTCGTCTACGACCATCAACCCCAGGATTTAATGCCGTAGAATCGTTCATGTCTCCAACAGTTATGTCTAGTGAGCGTAGCTCACGACTAGAATTCTTTTTGAAGCGCTTACTGATGCTTGAGCCGCTGGTAAATTCTGTGCCGTATTCGTCCACTTCACTACATATATTTTCGGTTTTTCTTGTAGTTTCTATAACATTTGAAATGAGATTTGAATCAGTAGGAGGCAAGCCGCAAGATGAATCATCGCCATGATTATCTTTCTGCACTACGTATAAACTAAGAAGCTCCTTTTTACGCATGCGACGTGAATTAGTTCCACTTCCACTAATTGAAGCACTTATAGTCGTGTTAGTAGATACTATAGATTGGACATTGCTTATACTGGATTGCACTGACGTAGACGTGTGTGTGATGATATTCGAACTGTTGTAACTATCTGGGTAAGCTAAAGGACCCTTGATCTTTAATTTCAGCTGGTTGCGTGAATCAGAAAGTGAAGCTTTTGTGGTTAATGTAGTGTCAGAGTCAATTGAAACATCCTCCGATGTAGTCTCCATTGACGTTTGTAGATCGGTTACCAACTCTGCCGAACTTAAAGCGGTCGTAATGGCAGTTGTCTGGCAGGTTTTGGATGATGCTGCTACGCTTGCGCTTTTAATGTCAATGTTCGAAGCCAAGGATTGACCGGTGGATATGCCACCAATCGTTGTGGAGGACATAGTATCAGAATATGCATGAATTAGATTATTGTTAGAACTGGCTAGAGAATCAACTGTATTCACGGTTGCCAATGATGAAGTTGTCATTGAAGATGCCATTGAAAGTTGAAGTTGCTTGGTATTAATTGAACTAGACGTTCCAGTTGCTCTTAAAGCGGACTGAAATTCTCGTTCGTCCTCTTCATCAAACTCTGAAAGGGTTTGATCAGCTGTACCTGAATCAAATGCTCCAAGTAAATTGTTATTGTATGCTTCTTGTGACGCGCTGGAATGTTGAGGTTCAAATCCAAGATTATAAGTTCTCATGTCCACAGGACCTGGTAACATGGGTTGTACAATCGAGTGTAGATTAGTCGTACTACTGCTTTTTAGGTTGTTATTGCAGTTTACTATTGATTCTGTTCCCGTTGCGGATGAGGATGAAGCAGTTACCGACGCGGCTCCGGAACCATGTCGAGCTTTGCAGGCTCCGGCATTGTAACTGGGGCTACGATACTTCAAGCCATCTGAATTTTGGGTATTTCTGCAATCAAAAGAACGTCTACGATCCCGAAGCGATTGCAAGTTTTCCATTCCAGGAGCTGCCAATTCTTCTTCGTAGTTAAACTCAAAGGGTGTTCCAACAAGATTGTCTCCACTTACATATTCTGGTATTGGAATTGGTAGAGGTATCAACGCATTAGAAACACTACCACCCCGATTACGTCCACGTCCTCTTCCTCTACCACGAGATCCACCCGTCCCTCTAGGGGCTCTTTGACGTGGTTTTCCTGCTAAAGTATGAGTCAATGGGTCGTACTTTGTAGGTTTGTTTAACGTTGTGTATTCTGTAAGGGAAGTGTGAGCTTGCTGCTGCTGTTGCTGCAGTTGTTTGCTAAGTAACTCCATTTGCCGAGGTGATTTGCCAGGCGACTTGTGCTGTGCGACTTGGGGAGATTTATGTGAACTTCGCAATTGTTGTTGTTGCGATTGTTGGTTATAACGAGAAGATGGTCGATTAGACTTTGAGGGGGAGTCTTTAGTTGGAGTTGTATGGTGCGAGGAGGGCTGTTGAGGGTTAGATATCATCGTCTCGGCGCAACTTCCCAAATGTATGTTGTTAAACGCTGGTCCTGTACTGCCATTATTTGGTGATGTTAAATTAAATTGATGGGTAGAACGTATCTGATGGTGACGCGGCGAATTGTGATCTATGAGACTGCCAGTACCTGAAACTCCAACTATTGCCGCTGTCAATGAAATATTGTGCGTGGAAGAGGTAAATGCTGCACCACTGTACTGAACTCCCGATGAATTGCTACTACCAATAGCTGTGTTTGAATTATACAACTCTGGACGTGACTGCTGAGTGTTAGTATTAGATCCGGTATTTACATTAGGCCCTATACCCGGTCCAGCGGGATACATAACATTTGCCCCGGGTCCGGAATTTCCATCGTTTGAAGCAAATGGGATTTGATTTATATTAGGCAGAGTTGTGCCAGCTTCGTGAAACAAACCGACCGATCCATTATATTGTTGCGTTCTAGCTTGTTGCTGAACATTTGACTGCTGTTGTTGTTGTTGAGGTGTTCCCTGCGATGTTGGAGTCGTTGCTGTGGAGCTATAGCCCTGATTATACAACATTGAATCTATTCCATTTGTTATGGATGATTGCTGTTGCGTTTGTTGGTTGAGCTGATTTTGGTTTTGGAGCGAATGCTGTTGGAAAGATGACGACAATGCAAAATTATTTATGGAACTGAAGAAGGAATTCTTATTGATTGTATTGCCATTATTGCTGTTGCCGCTGTTACTGCTAAGAACATTTGGTGCAATTGAAAGTTGTTGTGACTGGACATGGGTATTTTGAATGGGAAGTTGATGTTGTTGAACTGGTGTTTGTTGCTGTTGCAAATCAATAGAAGGTGTTTGATCGTTTGATTCAGAAACTGAACTTGGCGAAGTTGATCTTCTGGCCGCTATTAAATCATTTTCATTCCATATACGATTTGCCTGCATTGTGTATGGAGACTGCATGCGTGTATTTTCGTCAAAGTCGCAATCAATTACCAATTTATTGCTTCCAATCGATCCTGAAGATGTAAATTCCTTCGAAGCTGCTGCAGCTGCATGTAGATCAACGAAATCAGGCGTTGCACCCGCTACTGGGTCACCGGAAACATCATTGGAAGACATTGTATTATTTTGTTTTGGTCCAAAAGCGTCTATCGTAGGAGTTTTATTTAAAGAAGGCGTAGCTTGACTTGCAAGCTCGTTTTGTATTAAAGAAGTAAGCTCTTCAACATTTGTTTGTTGGGCCGGTGTATGTGGTTGTTGTTGCTGACTGTAGTTAGAGTTGGGAGTTGTTCCTTGATGTGGATGATGTGGAGTTGGTGTATGTTGCGAAGAGTGCTGCTGCATGGGTGAAATTGGTAGCTGTGGTTGGGGCTGTTGAGTATGGCCCTGCATTGCAGATACATTTCCCTCGATATAGGTAGAAAGCGATAAGGTGTTGCTCATTGAACAGATATTATCTGGATCAGCAGACGTTCTTGCGGAATTGGCTGAGTTATTGTGAGGTATGCTTCCATAAATATCTAAGTTGTTATCTTTATTCGATACAGTTCCAGCGTTTGGAGATGAACTGACCAATAAATTGTGGTTACTTATAGCCTGGGTTGTTTGTGATGGTTGCGAACTTTCTATATTATAATGACCAGCACTATTCGTTTCGAGAGTTGACATAGCATTTTCTTTTTGAGCATGAATAATATCTTCCGGATCGGCAGCATTGTGAAAAGGAAATACTGATGGTATGGCTGGCGTTGGTGGTGGCAACATAAGATCTGGCTCTTTATGTTCGTCAGCACGATTACGTTTTTTACGCAATTTCTCCAGTAGGTTTCTCGTTGCTTGAAAGCTATCTTCTTGGGAAATATCTTTTCTAATATTGTTGTCATTCGTCAAAAGATTGTTTAAGCTTTCTGAGTGCTGATCTAATACATGTCCAACGGAATGACTTCCAAATGGTGACGTGTTCAATAGCACATTTGGAAAACTATGCAATTGTTGCTGACTTTCTTCCTGTTTCTTTTTAGCATTGTCTTCAAGGTCTAATATTGTATCTACAATAGGATGATGGCCACTTTCAATCGATGAAGTTTGTGTGTTAATAGGTAATGGATCACAGGTATCCTTAGGTGTAGATGGTGAAGTTATTGGAAGGGCTGTCGACGAATGAAGCTTAGTTTCCCCTTCTATAGAAACAATATTTGTTTGATTTTTATTGGAGTCAGCTGAAGTTTTACCGAATGACAATCGAGATGTATCTAATTGCGCAGGATTTAATTCCAATGTAGATGGAAGGTTTAAAGTTTGCTTTGGAGAAGAAGATTCTAGCTCCGTATTGGAGTTTGAATCAAGGTCTATTATTTCTAATGGTTCTGGAGCAATTACTGCTACGCCAGGAGATTTCGATTCAGCAAACTTTGGTTCTTCGACATTAGAAGCAGCCAAGTCTTTTTTACGTTCTTCTTCTAATGCTCTTACAAGCTCCATCTCGTTAAGTAGATGTTGCGTGTGATGAGTATGTTCTTCCTCAGCAGAAATTGGGGGAGTACCAGGCGTAGGTCGTCGATGACCACGAGATTTTGTATTCAGAGATGAATTTATATTCTCATGATCTTCATTGCTGCCATTAGATTGGTCGTCTTCTTCGCAACTAGAACTTAATGACGCAGCAGGTGAAGGTGGCATAGGGGCGGCAGGTGGATCAATGTTAACCAACAACTCATCAGTTTTTAACAAAGAAGTATTTTCCCCAGATGGCATGCTAGTATGCATTTGTGCTGTAGTGAGCTCCTCATCAATATCCATTGGAACTTCAGAACATACGTCTACACTTACTGCAGCAGTTTTATTCACAAAACTCGTCGTATTGTTACTACTTTCTAATGTCATTTGTTTGATTTCAGAATTTTTCTCAATTTGTTTTTCTTCATTTTGTTTTTCCTCATTTGAGTCAAATTTGACATTCTTTTCATTTTTCTCCAAATCTGTTGCAGAAATACTTTTGATTTCTATTCGTTTTTCAGTTTTTGTGCGAGCTGATGACGGTTTCGCCAATTCTGGTTCTTTATCGCAGTCTATACTTGAAGTTGAAGATTTGTTTTTATTATCGCAATCAACTTCTTTAATGTCACTCTTTGGTTCTTCTTCCTCATTTGTCAATTCTTTATTTAATGTAACAAGTGTTGTAATTGGGTTAAGCGTTGGAGATAAAGATAAATGCTGCAGAACGGATATTGAATTCTCTTCCGCTTCAGAAGAATTTTTAGTGTCAATTGCTTTTAGAGATTGCTCATCAACTAAGGATGACTTTCGACGTGTTTGGATGGTAGACTTATTTGCACTTTGGTCGTCATTATTGGAAGAGTTGCTATTTCGTTTTAATGGTTTTTGAATAGGCAACTTAGAAGATATCTTTGTTTCACTGCAAGGGTTCTGCTGAGAAACTACAGTTCTTGTATCAATTGATTTTCGCAAATTAGGCTTCGATGTATCGTAAACTGGTCGTTCCTCAATCCTTTTCTCTTCAATGTCACTGGCATCGTCGTCAGATGAAGAAGACGAGTAGCTACTACCACTATTACTTGAGCTGTCATCACTACCGTCTGATGACGATGACGAAGTGCTGGTATCACTTCCAGAACTAGAGGTCACAGACACTTTACGCTTTTTATCCACCGTTTGAAGACAACGTTTGGGCGTTGTTGTAATTGGAGCAGGAATGGGTTCATCTTTTAATCGTTGTCTACTACTTATTGCCGTTTTCTTGGCTGCAGCAGTAGTTATTGCAGCATCCTGTTTGAGGGATAAGTTTGTTGTATCCCGTGTTGACATACGACGAGTCGGTACTCCCTTGGCAGTTCGATCTTCAGGAGTTTTTAGTTTTGACTCCTTTTCGAGGCTGTTAGTTCGTTCCTTGTCATCAGAAGAGTTTGTCGCTGTTGAGTTACTCTCTGGATTTACTTGAGGCGTTTTATTACTAGTTTTCAACTGCTCTGCAGCTTTCTTAGCAGCTTGTCGTTGTGGGACAACATACGCTACGAGTATATTATTTTTAGTATTTTCAGTTGACTTTGAAGAATCGAGAGAAGTGGATGACTTACTTTGCGCTATTTTTTCCTCACATGACTGCACAGAAGGTATTGGCGATACTTTTTTAGTTTCTTGATCAACACTGGTTTGATGTTCCTTAGCGCGGTTTGTAGCAGAGCTTTGTTCTGAATTTGTTGTAATTAAGGATTGTGATTGACTAGGCTCGGCAGCGTCTTTTAAAATCTTTGGAGGACGTCCACGTTTGTTAACACTTGGCTTCTCAATATTTTGCTCGGTATTTCTAGATGAAGTATTTTTCTTTTCTAATTTTTCGTCGAATTTACCGCTGAGACTTTCTTTTTGTTTTGTCGTTTCGCGATGTTTCATGTCTAAATCGCGAGTTACTGGTCCCGAATTTAAAGTATTGGAAATCGATGATGATAACGCAGTTGCGGTTATTATATTGGAACTTGTTGACCTCATATTTTCGGATGCTTTTTTAGCTGCTTGACGTTGAGGCACCACGAGTAAATCAGAACTTAGTTTTTGCGGTTTTTCATTGGAAATTTTATGTAAATTTGGCTGCATTTCTTTAGATTTTTCCAAATTTCCGCTCGCTAATAATTCTTTTTGCGTTTTGCTACAAGTTTGCTGTTGCAGGGTAAATTCTTTCATTGCCGCTTTTGTTCGAATAGTTTGTTGATTCTGTGAGTCGCTGACATTACTTTCAGCTGCACGTTCTTCTTTTTCTTTATTATCTATTTCGGAAGAACTATCGGAATCTGAATAAATTTGTTCAATTATTTTTCGATTTATTGAAGATTCATTAACTTTCTTTCTTGTCAAATAATCCTTACTTCCTCCCTCCATTGACTTAGTTATTAGTTTCCTAGATTTCTTTGGTGTTACTTCGATGCTTTCATCGCTGGATGAGCTGTCGTTTTCTTTTACAGCAGAAGTTTTGATAGTTTCCGATTGAGATGAAAGTAAATTAGATGTATTTTGTGATGTTGTTTTGGTAACACCAATTTCAGTCTCAGATGTATTATTACTGGATTGCTTGACAGGTACTGAAACTTTTTGTTGTTTCTTCTTAGTGGTTTCTGCTTCAATCTCACTGGAACTAGAAAGGACAGTTGTAATCTCAACTTTGGAAAAGTCTTTTGTAGACTTTATTAAAGTTGTTTTGGTTTCTGTATCCGTTTTGGACTGAGTGACACTCTTTCTTCTATGTTTCCCTCCCAGTTCTATGGGCCTAGAGCAAACTTTTTTCTTTGATGGACTAATCTTTTTTAGCACTTTATTTGGTCCGAGCGAATTTGTTTTGATATCACTTAAGGACGAAGATTCGGAGTCTGTTGAACTAGATGCACTATCAGTCTCCGAGCTAGATCCACTTTCTGAACTGGAACCATTATCCGACGAAGAGTCTTCTTCATCCGATGATGAACTTCCTGATGACGAAGTGCTTTCTTCAGAACTGTTCGGTGCTTTTTTCGTTGATTTCGTCGTTTTTGATGAATTGCGAACTGAGCTAGTGCGTTGTCTCGAAATAAGCGTTGTTTGAGTTGATGGTGTTGTAGCACTTGGGGCGGAACGTCTATTAGGAGTTTTCTTTGTCAATTGTTTTTCAGCAGTCTCGTTTGTGTTAGAAATAGCAGATGCTGCCTTACTAGACATGACACCGCCGTTATTGACCTTTTTATTTGCCGTTGATTTGCCAGCTGAATGACTTGTACTATTCGCTGAAGTTGATGGAGTGTTCGAGGATACAGTTTGTTTAGCATTACGTTTTGTTGGTGAAGTTGAGACTCTAGAAACCTTTGTGGCCGTTTTTTGTACATTTTTGGCACTTCCCAGGAGTTTTTCCAAAATATATTCTAAACTCTGGTACTGTGCAGGTGTATTTATGTCGCATGATGAATAAAATCGGTCGTATAATGTCGGACCATCGTTAGCATAAATAACTGCATTTTTAAATTGATCATCGCATTTTTCATTGCATTCACTTAATTGCATATTTGCTTCAGTTAGTACATTTATTTGTTTGTAAAATACCTGCTCTCGGAGTTTAAACAGAGAACGTGAAAGTTTTTCTCTTCTGCTTACCATATAACAAAGATTTCTAACTCTTTCCAAGTCTTGCCTTAGGTGCACGACTAACTTGTGATTTTCGAGATCTTGCTGTTCCTGTTTCCGTGCTATCATTTCCACGTCCTCCGATTTAGGAGGAATAAGCGCACGATTGTTTCTTGATTTTCGTTTAAGCTTCCAATAATTATAAATGGCCTCAACGGCATCGTCATCAACATCAAAAAGATGACAACTGATGTCTTTAATATTTACATGTTTATCAAATTCAGATTCAACTTCCTGTTTTTTTATTTAAAAAAATAAATATACACAAACATAATAGTTGGTAAGTTACATATTTTACTCTTAGAAAATTCAAAATATACCTGTAGGCGACGTGCACGAACTTGATTACGCTCCTCAGAAGTCATATCCGACTTTCGACTCTTACGCCGCCGACAATCGTCGTCCTCTGTGCCAGAACCAACACCAGTGCCTAGTCTATTTTTACAACTGGTACTACTCACGTTTTTGTTATTTGCTTCCTTTTTCCCTTTGCTTACGCTGTGTTTATGACAATACGATCGTAGTTTAACGCCATCTTCGGCATTTCCCTCTTCAATGATTGCACGCATTTCCAGACCATGTTGAAAAGCACATGTTACATGATATGCTGTTTTGCAAGTCTTAACCGAACATTGTATGCAAGCGCCGTCTCTTCCACGGCATAGAACACATAATAAAGCCCACCGACTTGTTGGAATGCTTGAAATTTTTGTAATTGGTTCCATGCGGTCAACACATCCAATACTGACTTCTGGTATCCACAGCGCACATGAAACATGCGCCCAATGTTTGCCTGATTTGGTTGACTTCATTGCACCACCTTTATTTGGACATAACACACAGTCCGGTTTAATTCCCATAGAACATGTTCGGCACAGCCATTGACCTGGAAATTTAAATTTTAATTCCATTTCTGAAGAGTACTTAATATCAAAACAAAATTAGATGAAGCTACAACAATTAAATATCTTTATGTGATTGCCCTGCCCTGCCTTATTTGAATATACATAAGCCACAGACAAAATTTAACATATGATTTCGTTGAAATCTTTGTGTTCTTTTTCAAATACATATTTAAAAAGTTTTAAACAGAACTAAAATTTGTTTAACATAATTTGCTGCAATGAAATTTAAGTTTGCAGTGGTTGTTGTATCAGCGATGTTGCTGACTTGACAACACTTTGTCGTTGTTCGTTGAACTCTGAGTCGTTCTGGAGCGATTAACCCATTGCCGTGGGAACAAGTTTGCAGTGGTTCTAACGTTTGTTTGAGAAAATTTTTTTTACTTATTTTCAAGAGTTTTTTTTTTTAATTTAAATAAAAAAAACTCTAAAAATTTCCATCGCTGTTCTATTGGATACATAGTCCCAAAGAATTATCATTTTCAGCTGCTTTACCATGTTTTAGAAAATGTTTTTATAAACATGTATTATATAATATACATATACATATATAAATATGTATAAAGATATAAATATATATATATATATAACGGTACGACTTTTTGCCGATACCGATACTCAAAAAGATATATCGCCGATACCAATATGCATATTAAATTTAAGTTCACTGTTAAGAGTTTATTAATATTTAGAATTAATATTAATAAGATTTTTGTTAAAAAACCTATCAGATCATAAGTATTTCTAAGCCATTTCATACAATTGGAGTATAACATGTCAATGCTCAGTAAACAAGCGGATCTGCGTCTCTACAAATATTAGAATATCTAAGGTATCGTTCGACTTCTTCTTTAGCAGGGCCACAGCATAGACAGAGGATCATTGTCCTCGGATTCTCTTATAAGTTTTTCATAAACGTTTCAAAGGCTAGTTCTACTAGACTTATCAGAACTTCATGTTAAGTAGTTCAAAAAGCCGTGTTTACGATACGATTGAAGTCGATTGCCTTTGAAATAGTCTAGCTTTGTATCGAGGGTCAAAAATTGTAGATAAACAAGAGGCTTCATTAGTTTCTAAACCCAAAATTCTTCCATTCAGAGCTTATTACTCCATCTTCATTTATTAAATTTTCTAATAATGTTTGAAAGTGGCTTTGATTACGGCTTTTGTACCCTCTTTGAAGTAACCCACAATTTTCAGATATATGATTTTTATTCTCACCAACACTAATAAAAATAAGCAGAAACAACTTAAAACGTACAAATAAATATAATAGCGGAATTCACCCTTGATAGTAAAGTCCCTTGTAGACCTTGTTAATCTTATAATTTTAGTAAAAATACTAACATTTACAACACAGCAACAACAAAATGTATTAGACTAAAATATACTACTCTGTGGTTGAAAAATCCCACAAAAAGCAGTAGTAAACAAAGTGTGTCAATTTACCAGAATAAAACAGTTGAAGAAACTTTATCTGTCTCTTTCTCTCACTCAGCAAGTTCATTAATTTACAATGCATACGAAAAAGACACTCACGTTTTGAAGTATAAAATCGTATTAAATATAAAAGATTGGTACAATTAATACAAAGGGTGAAAACCGCTAATATTTTACTATCAGAGAACATTTTACTACTATGGTGCCTAGCAAAACGGCTAAAGCTGGAGGACCGAAAGTATTGGAGATATATCGGGTACGTCCCTAAAATGTATGTATGTATGTATATTAGAGCGACTAAAAAAAAGTGATTTTGTTACCCCTCTAAAAATAGAGGTTGATATGTTTTAAGATGATTCCCAAAATATTTTGGTTCTAGCGTTGACACCATCCGTGAGCTGGACCATTTTTAAAAAAGGTATTTTTTCAGTTTTTCGAATTTTTTTTGTACTTTGCTCCAAGACGACATAAATAAAATTTGTTATCATCGAAAAGGGTTTTTGAAGCAGCATCCAATGGTTTATAAAACTTTACCACTTGCGACCTACTTATTGAGATATTTAACAAGATACATAGTTTCGTTTCGGGTTTTCATACAAATTCTACGTATTTTTTTTATTAATTTTTTATTTTTTTATTGTATTTTTCACATTTTGATAAATTTTAAAATGAAAAAATTTTATACTCATATTGCCTATATATGAAAAAAAGATAAAATATATCGCAATTTTCGCGGTTTATGTGAAAAATTAAAAAAATTAATAAATTAAAATTATTTTAAAACAGAAACGAAAATATGTATTTAGCTTAATATCTCAATTAGTAGGCCGCAAGCGGTCAAGTTTTGTATACCATTGGATGCTGCTTCAAAAACTCTTTTTGATGATACGAAATTTTGTTTATGTCGTCTTGGAGCAAAGTACAAAAAAATTCGCAAAACTGAAAAAAAGACATTTTTTAAAAATGGTCCAGCTCACGGATGGTCAACGCTAGAACCAAAATATTTTGGGAATCATCATAAAACATATCAACCTTTATTTTCAGAGGGGTAACTAAAGCACTTTTTTCGGCTCCATACAACTTGAGTCGGTCTAATGTATATGTATATTAATTATTTAAGCATACCTGATGGGATAGCAGTAATACCATAACATGCCTGATGTACACATATATTGCAATTATCACAGAAAACCATTTCGTTAGCTTCCTCCGAATCAGGCGAACGGCATACATCGCATATGACATTCTCATCATATTCGATTCCGAGGCCTTCCTCATTTTTCAATATTACCTGAATTTGCTCCCAACAACGTATCTGAAAAAATATGTGGCTTTTATACTAAATACATAATGTAGATGATTTTGTTTGTCATACTTCCAATTCTTCGATAACTCTTTCAAATTGTGTTTCACTGATAGAAAAAGCTCCACATTGCTTTCGATCGACGTTGTAGAGTTTTAACCATGCTTCATCAACTTGATCAATGTCATAAGCGCAGGAGTTTTCAGCTAGAGCAACCACATTTGTAAGACAATGCAATTCGGGTGAGTAGTTGTCATCTTTTGTAATGCGCAGGAAGCGATTTTTTGGACTAATGATAAATTTTTATAATGAAAATGTTTTTCATTTAAATTTTACTATGCACTTACAGTTTAAAGTCATGAGCAGGTGGAACTATGGGTTCTGTAAGCACTTCAACGTATGGCTCGGGTAATGAATCCGGATTTACTGGCACTTGAACACCCCGTTCCCATTCTTGTTTCCATTGATCGTTTACAACGAGGTATTCATAGTTTGCTAATTGTTCAGAATCTGGCAATTTCATCGCACTTATGAGATCCTTTCTATAAAAAAAATATATATGTTTAAATATACTTTATTTTTTGCTGAGTCTATTTTACCGATAGAGTTCAGCTGGAGCTTCTGTTGAGCTTCGATTGTAAATGCTAGACATTTTAATGTCTGATACAGATCGAGCTTGCCAATTTGCTACAGAAGATGAAGATCCTTGACTACCCGCAGCTTTTGCACTAGTAGAACTGATAATTTCATCGCCAGCAACTGTGACTTGCTGATTGGGCTCAACGTCTACTGATGTCGTACTGCTTGTTATGATTGGTCTTAAACAATTGACATTTAGTTGATTGCCGGGAAAATTTATATTACTCCCGGGACCACCGCCACTGCCACCACCCCCTCCGAGACCACCACCCAAGCCTCCGCCCCCTCCATTAGGAGGTCGACCTTTACGTCGTTTTGTGGGAGGAGGTTGCGGCTCAACATCAATTCGTGGATGGTGTAAATGATTACCGCGTTTACCTCTTTGTGACATGTTTTGTGCAGAATAAACGGAAGCAAACACATGTATTTATTTCGATGTCAAAATTTATAGACACTATTTCTGCAGTTTCACAATAACAAATGATGGTATGTATGTTTTGTCGGTCTGTTTATTTGTGTCTTGTATTGGTTATTATAATATTCTTTCTACTTGTTGTTTGTTGTATTTGTAATCGGATATACTATATAATGAGTATTAAGTTTTCAAAAGTCCATTAAATGGTTCAGTATAATGATTGTTATGTTTATGCTTTTTTGTGTGTCTGATTTATACATCCTTGACTTTTTACTATGCAGAGGGAATTATAATGATCGTCAATATAACTTCTATTTTCTTTAGACTTTAAAACTTTCATTTAATAATTATACCTTTCCTTGGATTTTGTTTATTGGACGTTATTCTGGATATTCAGTTGCAGTAAGTAACTAAAAGGTGGTTGTTTCCATTGGTGTGCAGTAAACACACTTGTGCGCAAAGGCGTGTGCTTCTTGAGTTATAATTTTATAAGTTTTTAATAAAGTTTACTTTTCCTATTTATTTTTATTTGAAAATACTGATGAACAATATTTTATACCTTTGATTTTTTCAATAAGAATAATAATGATTTTTTTTTTGCACAAAGAATTATTAACTTAGATTGGTTAATTCCAAACATTGTTTGAACATTTCCTATTCTATGGTTTTTCTGTTTTACTTATTCACTTCTTCGATTACTTTGCTTTGCAATTTCCGTCTTCTTGTTTTGCACTTAAATTCGTTCATTCCCACAAATAATTTTGTGTGTATTTTATATGATGATGATTTTAATTAATTGTACGCACCATACATAATTTTATTTTTTTATTCACAACGACATTTATTTAGTTTTGATAAAAGTATATATCATTTTTCAGTTTATCCTTAAAATCTGTAAGTGTAAAAAATTACTGATGAATACAATGTATGTATGTAAAATAAAAAAATTCTTTAGTGTGTATTAAAAAAAATCTTAATTATTTCGTTTTTATGATTCTTCTTCTTTCTACCTATTTTCGCCAAATTTCATTTTAACTTGCAAAGAAAAAGAAGAAGACATTAGTAGAATACATACGATTTTATCAAATATTTTTGTTTAAACTTAATCATTAATTCGTAAATTTTTAATATAGGTTGCGATATTTTTTAATATTATTTATTGTAATTCTAAGATATTTTTTATTTAAATATTTTTTATTGTTTTTTTTTTAAGTTTTCTTCGCCGCACATTTGACTAATTGTCATTGTTGCTGATAGATGTCTCTTACGAAAGTCAAGTCTCAAACCATTGCATTATTTACTTTATATTAACCCGTTTTAAATCTTAAAATGTGCCTCAAGTTAAATTAACAATTATTTGTAATGAAATTTACTTGAGTTCTTATAATAATCTAAAGGAAGATTGAAATCGGATATATTTCACATAAATTTATGTAAAAATCTCAAATTTACTAGTTTATTTAGCATTAATTAGTCAGGCATTCATTTGATGTAAACAAAGCCAATGCTTTGCTAAAATTTTATTTTTAAACATAATATAGGTACATATTTCAAAACATTAATTCCGTAATATTATAATAATTGAAATATACTAGAAAGATTATTACATTCATTAATGTTTTATTAAATGTAATATATACATTTACAAATTGTTGGGGATATTTTGTTGCTTCTTGTCCAATTTTATTTCAGTCATTCACGTCGCAACTGCGAGCCATCAATTTTTCATTCATTTTTCTTCTTACATACACTTAAGACGAACAACGAAAAAAACGATAGTTGAAAACACACACTCATTCCCTTTCCACTTTATATATTTTCTTTTCTTTTTTTCCACATATAAGATTTGTATTATATACAAATAATTTAAGAAAGCACTTAATATCCTTTTAATATTGTTTTCACAAAAAGTATTACACGTTTTTTTTTAGTTTATTGCCAACTTTTTTATTATGTGGTTTCTTTTCAGTTTTATTCGACGTTTCTTTTTTTCCTACCGAAAATTTTACCACGGAAGAATGAAAATTTTGCCGCCGTAATATTTATGTATTTTAGGTAATTGTTAGGATTTTTTAACGATTGTTGTTTTCTAACACTGTTAAATATTCCGTTTTCTTATGTTTTTACTCGAAAAAGTTATTAATTTTCACTGAAATACACTTTTTCTTTTTTAATATTTACAAGACGTCTTTGCAGTCGTCGCCATTATTAATTTTTGACTCCATTTTGATTTCGCCGCAATATTATTTCGCCCAGCTACTACTAAGACAGAGTCGTGTAAAAAATACTGTGACTTGTTATTGTGAATACGTCACTGTGCATTATTGTACTTGAGCAACAATAGACATGAAATATAAAAACATTAACTGCCGTATTCATAAGAAATTAAAATGGAAATTAATTGTATTTTTAGAAAAATTTGTATGAAAATATTGCCTTAAAACACATTTTATTATTATAATTATACCTTTATTAGTATTCAAAATACTTTAAAATTTTTCTCATTTATATTATAAAATAAATGGTATACATCATTAATGTTTTCAACAAAATGTACACATTCTTTCTAAAAATATTACTATTTGTCTCCTTTTTCCTTTCATTTGCGAGTTAGTTAAGCAATTGAAGTCCTTTGTTGAATAGGGTTCCTTGTCCAGCTGTTATAGTTGCCCTCTTAAGTATGAAGTTATCAGCATTTTTAAATCCATATGGTTGTACTTCGCCTACATATCGCTCATTTCGTGCAAGACCGTCACAACTCAAAATTTTAAACTTTACAGGAGAGCCTTTTTAAGATTCCAACCTATTATTTTTTACCTTCTCTTTCACTAAAATACAGTTATAAAATCAAATGTTTCTTTTTTGCTACAAAGAAAACCACATGTACTAGAGGATTGCCAAACACAAACTGAAATGTGACCTTGTTGATGTTAATTGCTCAAGTTTGTTACGAGAGGTCATAGATTCACAAGCATCTGTATTACCGTTATTTTTTCGATAATTCTCTCCGTTCTTAGATCAATTTGTAGAGACTTAAGAGAAGAACATTTCTGCATTACTAACTCGAAAATGCCAAATTTTGAGTTGTGACGGTCTTGCACGAAATGAGCGATATGTGTATATTTGATTTGGTCACATAGATATTCAGGTGCATTTCCATATTTAATTTTATGAATAAAGTTCAGAGTATTTAGTGCCAGTCTGTGATTATCGTTGAGCCATTTAAGCGAAATAAGCATTGTTCGTATATTTGTATATGTATTACATTTTAAGATAGTTCGCATCGCTTTGTTTTTAAATTTTGAAGTCTCTCTATTTCGGATTCATTGCAGCAAGTATATATTTTTGTAGACCCGAGCTCAAAAAAAAAGGTTTTATTATGGTATTATATATATTAATGGAAGTTATCACATATATTTTGTTCCTTTTTCTTTTAAAAAGCCAATATTTTACGATTTTTGTTTTAATATATTCTATATGGTATTTGAATCTCATTTCTTTGTCTATTTATTCGATTTTTTACTTTTTTCATGACTTATAACCTTAAATACTTTTTCTGTCTTCATATTTATTTCCATAAGTTTTGCTTTGTTTTCATTTAACTTTGTTTTATTCTTTTTTTTACTACATAATAACATTATCTATGTATATCGCTTACATATTATCATAACATTTATCGCTAGTGTCTCCTTCTTTGTATATTAAGGTATCATAAGCATATAATACTATTTCACATTTGTTGAGTTTTTGTGGCATATTATTTATACAATCACACAGATAATAGTACGTACTCCCTCTAAAATTGGAGCTTTAAAATAACCCTGGATTTCTGATCGATATTTTTGCTATACACTGTCAAAAACAAACTACAAAAATTACGGTTAACTCTCCGCTTATTGTACTTTTACATTTAGAAGTTAATCTGGCAGCACAGATAATTATAAGTACGATGCCAAATAGAAAACCGTACTTTTTAAAATTAAGTAGATATAAAGAAAAAAATATACGGAAAGTGTTAAAAGCTTAATTTGTTAGCAAATTCTTAAAGACTGTAGTAATTTTAGGAAATTTTTTTACTTTTTTTTGTTTAAATGGGCAGGAAAAGAAAGGGCTTTTGTATCAAAAGGCGTGAACACATTTTAAAATTGACGAAAGATGGGAATTCATTAAGTTCAATTGCTAAAATTGTTGAACGTGCCAAGTCTACAGTGCATATTGAAGTAAAATATAATTTCTGAGTCTCAAACCCTAGCAAGCAAGGCAAAAACTGGTCGTCCACCCAAAATTTCCCCACGAGTTGAGCGATTTATAAAGTGCTGTTAGTAAAAATCCTAAAACAACAGAATAGGAATTTCCAAAAACTTTGGAAAATTACCACAATATTAAAGTTCGTTCAGAAACAGAGCAAAGTCTTTTGCGAAAAAGCGGATTATATAGCCGTGTACCAAGAAAAAAAACCATTAATAAGCGAAATTAACAGAAAAAGCGACACGACTTCGCACTTAAGTATGCGGACAAAACAACAGTTTTAAATTTAAATAATGAAATAAATTTTTGCGTTTATATAAACATTTTTGGTTTATTTACTCTTTTAAATATCCCCAATTTTTGGAAAATTTTAAGAATTTTTAAGGGGTACGTACTATTATCTATGTGACTATATATATTACAAATACCAAAGCCCCAAAAGAGACCCCTGTGGAATACCGAAGACATTATCCATTACATTTGATCTTACACCGTTTACTTTAGTTATTTGTCTTATATTTGCAAGTCCTACACACCAGTGGGAGTTACAGGAATATATACATATATATTTGTCAAGTATGATTTAAACCATTCTAGTTTTTTTCCCCGGAAATCGAACATATACAATTTGTTTATTAAAATTTGTCTATCAATTGTTTCAAACGCTCGTTTGAAGTCTAAAAATATTGCTATTAATGTATTGTTGTTTTTTATATTTTTTACCGAGTAATTACATAATTTTCCGTTGTATCATTTGAAATTTTTTTTCGGAACTTGATTGATATTTTGAAAACAAACTATTTTTTTTCAACATATTTTTCAAGCTGTTCTTTTACGACTTTTTTCAGTTTTTATCTCTCTCTCTAATTTTCTGGAAATTCTACAGATTCCAGTGATTTGTTTACTATTTTCCGAATATTTTCCCCAGTTATATGCCAGTTATCAAGTATAATTTTCGTTGATATTTTGCGGCAGTCTGGTTAGTTTTTTGTTTCTTTTACTACCTATATTCTTAAGTTCTAAAATTGTTATTGCACTGAATTTGAATCTTGAGTTAACCGTATGTATTTGATTTGTGAATTGGACATTTTCTATTGAATCTCGTATTATCTAAACTCTATTTATAAAGTTATTAAAAAGACTATCGATTCGGGTATTTTCCTTATATTCTATGTTATTAAATATCACAGATTTTATCACATTTTGATTATTCTTTATAACTAGGTCCTTAATTTCTATCCACATTTGAGTTTGTTTTTTTGCATTATTTATTTTGTTGTTTATGTATGTATTTATATATCTTGTTTTCTATTTTTACTTTGTATAAATTTCTTATTGATTTTTAATTATTCCATGCTTCGATATTGTATTTTGCAATTTGGTATTTAACTATGTTTTCTTCTCTTATTAGACTTTCGGCGCTTTTCATAATCTATGATTAAATGTTAATTGAAACATTAACCGTAAAAATTTGCTTTTCACAATATACGATTAACACGCTGCCGAACCTTTTTAACGAAAAAGTTGTTAAATATACCCGAAGAATATAGCCCGGTTAAGTTTTTGTTAAAGTAAAAATCAAATCAAAGAAAATGGAACAAATAGCAATACAAATTTTCGTTCAAACAATATTTTTTAGGCAGTGTAAAACGAGAATTAAAAATGTTCTTAAAAATTGTAACCCTTTTTATTTCTCGGTATATCTTCGGTATATCTTTAAAATTGATAAAAAAAATTTTAGCTTGATAAATTATTGTATGCTTAACGCAAATATTTGTTGACATGGTTCGTTTCAAAAAACACACGTCCATTATGACAAATATGACCATTGATCCAAAAATCATTATCATCATAATTAAAGGTTTAAGAATTAAAGGTCCTTATAAAGAAATAAGGTCAAATTGTTATCATTATTATTTTCTTTTACAAAAAATTTTGGGCTATCGATTTTTTTTTTTGCAGGCGTACATACATACATACATATGTATGTATACACATCTTTTGATCAAATATGTTCGCTTTTATTGCGTATAGTAAAGCTCCTTTATCTGAAAACAAATACTTTTTTATAATTTTTAAATTTATTTAAATTGAAAATCAGTTCTTTGTTTTTCATTACACAATTTTTCGTAAGCAAACGGAGATGGTATTGCCACACTTTATATCTAAAGTTTTTGTTATTTAACCGAAAGATGGTAAAACCCTTAACCGTTGGTTAATAAGTGTTTGTTAACCTAACCGACAGTTTAATTTAATTATATATTGTGAAAAGGGCCGTTTGTTTGTTATAAAACCACTGGTTACTATTAGCGGTCTTCACCGTTTGTATTAAGTGTACAACCAAAGACTATAGAACAGGGATGTTAAAGTTGGTACATTTTTTTTGGTACATTTTGTCCTTTTAAAGTACCGTGGTAATACCGTGACTTTAAAAATTTGTCATAGCTCTCCCTTATTGAATTTTTAGTACAACAAACAAATTATTAAGTCTTTTTCATTGCTTTTATGTTGTACAACAAATCGTTTATGTAATGGGCGCTTAAATATGCGACTAGAATTGTGGTGTATAGAGCGCTTAGTCCCCTTTTACAAAGTGGCAAGTGAAAGCCAGACAGACGAAGTTTGTTGTTAAGGGTGCGATGCTGTATGCGTGACACACTTTACTTTTTTCCCCTCTCGCCTACAAACTTCGTCTGTCTGCCTTTCACTTGCCACTTTATAAAAGGGGACTTATGGTACCCACAGACGAGGCAACATTAGTCAAAACCTGTTTTACTCTTTTGTTTCCTTCTTACCACGACGATGACACTAAAAGCAAAACATCAGTATTGTGCTTTTTTTAATATAGGAGTACTACTTATCTTAACAAATATATGCGAAAGAAATTTTCATATCCTGCATTTTTTGTTTTTGTTTTATTTTTATAACTTTCATATTTAACGTCCCATAATTCTGTAAAATTTTTAAATCCATTTATAAATACATGTACAATTGAAATTTTTTTTTTGTTTTAATAAATTATAAAAAAATGTACATTTTTTAGGAAGTTGGTACAAAATTTTAAACCCCATTTAACATCCCTGCTATAGATATATGAAGATATTGCACTGCCATACAAAGTACATAATTTTTTCTGTCTATATTAATTTTTCTGGTGGATTTAGCCGCTAAATCCACTTGTGAGAGTAAATTATAGTCTTTCCCCCATATTCATAAAAAATATTTTTGATTAATAAAAGGTTTATTAAACGATTTTTCATAGAAAATTCGTTTCATAAACCTGCTATAAACCGAAAATATTTTTTATGAATATGGGAGTTTGTTTTTACTCTCAGACAGCGTTGCCAAATGTGCAGATTTATCTGCATTTTGCAGTTTTTCCAAGCATTGAGAAGTTTTGAAGTTTTTTGTTAAAAAAATAAGTTTTTTTGTAAATTGTGCAGATTTTGCATTAACATTTTTGAATTTCAATTTTATTTTTTTATTTCTTAAGCTATAATTTTATTTATTATGAAAAATAATTAGGCTTTGGAAGTCTTGCTTTTAGAAGTTTGTAAAATTGTTATAAAGGTCTGCAAAAATATTTTTACAAAATAAAGCAATGAAAATAAAAAATTATTGTTGAGCAATGCGTAAATTGAACCAAAATTTAAATTTCTTGTTTTTGGTTTGCAAAGAATAACGTATGTTACAAACACAGGATGGAGATGTTAAATTTACTAGTCCTTATATCGTGACGAAAGCAATACACATGGGAAACATTAAAGTACCTTCAAATCATCGATTACACACTGAAAAAGTTAAAATTTGTAACCATTAAACTTGTAAAGAGCCTATAAGTAAAATTATTACCTATGTATGTAAATACTCGTGTAAAACGGTAGCAAAGTATTTGCGTGTTGGGAAAAATTCATGTTTTTGCTGTGTGAAATAATATATTTTACCTAATTAAAGAATGCTTTTTCATCGTATACCTAGATAAACAACGATATATTCAAAATATGGGACTCCGGTAGTATCCCACATTTATAGACGAGTCAACGAAATAAACTGCAATTAAATTACAGATGTTAGTCCCTCTAGGGATAACAACATGTTGCCAAACTTATGTATATATTCAAATAATGGTGGCTACACCGATATGGTGGCTAAATCTTTTGTCCCTAAACTGTTTCCCATTTTAATTATACTAATACATATCTATGTATGTATTGTAGTACTTGTAAGTTAATTTATCTATATTCCTAAAAACACCTTAGATTTTATAATTGTAAATATACTAGCGCTCGAACACGGCACAGTGTATGTTATATTAACTACGATTTATTTGCTTATGGTCTACATTATAAGAACTTTTTTGTAAAATAAATAAAATTTTGACATTTGTGAAAAAATACTATGTACAGTATAGTGTGTGCCACTATGAACAGGGCTGTCAGATGTGGCGATTTATAAACCTATTTGGCGACGAAATTTTATATTTTACATAGCGATTTTTTTGGCAAAATTAAAAAAAATTAGCGATTTATGAAACGCATATTACCTTTCTTTCTTAATTATTTAAAAAAAAATAGTTTTTTCTTTAAATTTCTAACAAATTTTAAAATCACAATATGAATGCGATTGTTTTAGATGAAAAATTGATAATTTTGCCAAATAATTACATTGAACACATTTGAAAGTTGTTGCTTTAGAAACTTGGAATAAAACATGACATACATATATATATATATATATATATATGTATCTATATATATATTAGGGGTATAACAAAAAAAAAATACCTATCACGACGGGGTGGGCACTGATGTATATATCAAGAAAACAGTTTTTTGAGATCAATTTGGATAAAAAACCTCCCCCCCCAAACCGTTTTTTCTAAAAGCTTCCAAAAATTAATAATATTTGAATTTTTATTTTTTAAATACCATACATACAGTCATGTACTATATATTAACTTCAGATACTAAAAATTATCTTTGTTGAAGGAAATAAACTTTAAGTTAAAGTGCGTGTTTTTCTGCAATATTGTATTTTTAATAAACAAAAAAAAAATCCAAATACTAAACTTCAAAGTGATTTGGGGGGTAACTTTTTTAACGCCCGCGAAAAAGTGACCCCACTTTTCATCATAGATTTTCATGGTCTATATGGCATTTTTGTATTTTTTGATAATTTAAAAAATTGTTCAAAAGTTATACCCCTAATATATATATTTGCTTTTTTCGATTTTCAGACATTTTTCTTGCCAAAAGTTATCAATCAAACTTCGGATCTTTAAAAAAAAACAAGTAAATTTGTAATTTATTTTGGAAAACAAATTCTAAAAACTGTATCGCTTTTGATTGCATATTAAATGGAATTTTAAAAATTTCTTAAAATTAATTAACTGATCTCTCAAGTTCTAGGTTTTAAGATATTCAGCCTTGTTAATCGCACGATTTAAAAAAGCAAAACGCCAGATTTATTTTACAGTGTTCTGAAACTCGTGCGTTATGCATGCGATCTGCCATAGTTTCTTACAATAATTCTAGTTTCCTTTAGCATACTTTTGTAATTTTAACTCGCCAAACTTCTTGCCATTGTGATTTAAAGAACACATATCGCTCATTTCGTGCAAGACCGTCACAACTCAAAATTTGAAACTTTACAGGAGAGCCTTTTTAAGATTCCAACCTATTATTATTTATTTTATTATTTATTTTATATACAGTTATAAAATCAAATGTTTCTTTTTTGCTACAAAGAAAACCACATGTACAAGAGGAATGCCAACAAAAAAACTGAAATGTGACCTTGTTGATGTTAATTGCTCAAGTTTGTTCAAGAGGTCATAGCGTCAAAAGCATCTGTATTACCGTTATTTTTTCGATAATTCTCTCCGTTCTTAGATCAATTTGTAGAGATTTAAGAGGAGAACATTTCTGCATTACTAACTCGAAAATGCCAAATTTTGAGTTGTGACGGTCTTGCACGAAATGAGCGATATAATACGATTTCAAGTCAGAATCGCAAATGTTAAGCATTTTACGATTGTCAGAGCATGCCCGATTTATTTTAAAACGTTCAAAATACAATAATACACTACTACACACTACTGAAATAACGCTAAATATTGAAAATTTTATTAAAGGTAAAATATACTTGTACTGCTCTTTGCCGATTTTTGGTGAATTTAATAAATTAATAATTTAATAAATTTATAAAAATAAAAAATCATATTAACAACACTGACAGCGGGCTTATAGCTTTGCAACAGAGTAGCAAACTGTTTTCAAAAAGTTAAAACAATAATTCGATATTTCATCACTGTTACTAAACACAAAAACTAATTTTTTTCGAGTGGAGAGTTGATTAGAGAAAGTAAACGATTAATTTCTTTATTCTTTGATATGATTTGTAACTTCGAAAACAAACAAAAAAACTTAGGCTTATGTGACTATAACGTTAATAATTTGCTACTTTTGCCTTTTCTAGTCGCTGATAGAGGGTATATATCGTAAATGTGCTTATATCGCTAAATGGACTATAACGTAAATACTTTCTTTTAATCTTCTGTATAGTGGCAACAATAAAGAATAATTGGACTATATCGCTAATGTGACTCACAACGGAAATTACTATAAACGAAAAGTACTGTTCAAAATAATGAACAAATTAGGAAAATAAAATTTTTTTCAGATGGCTCTATGCATTTTTTTATATTTTTTTTCTTTGTTTTGAATTCACAAAATTTTTTAAACGTTTGTATTTGACTTTTTCAATTAAAATTACTAATTTGCTGCATGTCATTTTGTTGGTTGTTTAAAAATTTCTATTAGCAACCAGGACTATTGAAATTTAATTAAATTCAGAAGTGTCAACATTTTACTTTCATTACACATTTCTATCTCCTCACATATCCCTAAGAAAAAACACTTGTTTTTTTTATTATAAATTCGTTTGATATCCTACAGACTACTCTATACATGCGTGTATGGACTACTCCATAAGGGAGTAGGACTACTCCAATACCTAACCTAAATGTATGTTAAAAACATACTCCAATTTGCATTGCGATGTCCTAGGGCTGGACCACGTAACCCAGCTATGCATTACATTGGGGTACCCCCAAAACTACTCTATGTCTCTACACCATAGAGCACCCACAAATACTAGTTTTGAAAGTACTCTATTTCACTACCTTGTGTAGTACTCTTAGGAGTTAGTTTCGAAAGCACTCTATTTCACTACCCCATGGAGTACTCATAGGGGTTACTTTCGCAGCTACTCTATTCCACTGTAATTAAATAATATAAATTATCTTACCAATTATGTCAGTTTTTTTTAACTTTTTATATTGTATTTCACTTTTATTTTGTGCTTTAATTTAAATAATTTTTTTACCCGCATATTTATTTCTACCCTAACCAAATGACATAAGGGCTACCAGAGCTTTAATTTAACACCAATCATTTTAAGTGATGCCAAATGTCGTTAAAAAAATCTTGTTAAAATGAAATGGACCATGGCTGCATTACATAAGAGTAGTCCTAAAAGTTCTCCTTTAGACCACGTACACCATTCATTTTTTGTAGGGTACATACATACACATATTATAAGTACATACATACATAGTTGAATTGTCTAAAAAACTTAATTATAACTCGGCTCGAATCGTAATAATTTAATTTTTACAAAAATAAAACACATATTCTTACCCTACCAATTAAACCATCGGTCGCATTTGTTCTTACGTAGGTTATTTGCACATAAATTGCTTGAAAACAAAACAAAATCATTTAAAAAAAAAAATACCGGAAAAAAACATATACATACACACACACGCTGGTTGACAAAAACACCCAGCGGGAAAAAGAAGGAGTACGGAGGCCTTCTAGAAGGTCTCGCTCCATTCCATACTTATATCTTTTTTACACACGTTGTGATTGCGGGGAAGGCCTTCCGCTTTCCTTTCTTTCGCCAGAGCTTTTAAAAGGCATTCAAATAAATGGCTCTTACAAGGCTTTCCAGAGAATGACTGTCAAAAGGCCTTAAAATAAAGGTTATCTTGAAGGGTTTTTAAAAAAGGTATGTTAAAGGGCCTCTCAATTGATGGCCCTTAAAAGGCCTTTTAGACCATCCTTGTATAAATGCCTTTGATTAAAGGCCATATTGAAGGGGTTTTAATAAATATAAAATATATGAATAAATTTCAAAAAAGTATAAAAGTTTAGTGTTTTATAAGTTATAAGTTTAGTTTCCAGAAATTTTTATATTCTACTGGAGTTATATAATTTATTCTTTCTTAATAACATTGTTTCTTTTGTCTAAATGAATTGTTAATTTGTATTATTTTTTCTTGTAATTTAATTTCATTTCAACTGTCTGAGAGGCAACGTAAAATAAAATGTTTTAAAACTAGTTGCTTGCTTTTTATTTGCTTTTAGTTCGGAAGTGGGATACAAAACTTGCGTGTGTAAAGAAAAAGAACGGATAAAACAAACGGAACAAACGAATAAATGAAACGAAAAGAAAACCAACTGAATGGTCAATAGTTGTAGACATTTAAAAGAAATAAAAATAGTAAAAAGGTTAGAGTAACCGAATTAAAGTTTAAGCAACTGATAGAAATTTGTCAATAGCGGGTAAAAAATGAGCTTATACAGCGATTCATCGAAGATACGGGATCCGACGAAGTGGATGTTCAAAATCAGATAGATGAGTTGCGTAGAACGATGGAACAGTTAATGTCAGCAATAAATCGAAACGTTGATGAAATTGTACAAGCAAGAGCTGCAAATTTTTCTTCGGCTGATATGCATGAATCAGCTAACGTAGCCCTTATTCCGTGAGGGAAATGTCTGAGCCAATACCTGAATTTAATCCGACGAATGATACGTCATTGAGCGCCGAACAATTTGTGAATCGTGTTAATACGGCTATGTCTGCTTATCGCTGGGAGGAAAAGAGTTTAATATTAGTAGTGTACAGCAAATTAAACGGTTCCGCTAAGTTGTGGATTGATGGATCAGTGGACATGTATTCCAACTGGCAAGATTTATCAGCAAAATTAATAGAAGAATTTGCAGTGCGGTTAAATGAAGCAGAAATTCATAGAAAACTATGCGATGCTCAAAGAATACAAAATGAGGATACTACAGCGTTTTGAATTTCCCCTCTTGGTCAGATATTTCGGTTAAGTAACCAGGCGATAATAAAGTATACCCGTGACGTATTAAAGCACCGAAATCTCGAAGTTGCAACTGCAGCTCTCCGGTTTTCGTCATTGCGGGACATGTTCTCCGAATATTTACCTAATATGCCATCAAAAAGCAGCGGTGCACTATCCTTCGGAATCAAAGGTGACTCCGAAGTTACAAATATAAAGTCGCAAACGGTCGAATCTGTCAAAAAGAATGAGTTGTGTTATAATTGTTTTGAAGAAGGGCATTTTGCATCAATCGGCCCGGAACAGCAACGTCGTCCGCGTTGTGTAGATTGCCAGAAGGTTCACCGACGGAATAAACCACAAAACTGCGACAGAGGAATTCAAAATATTCGTAGCGTTGAAACGCATGACGATATATTTATGCGCAAGATACGATTGAATGGCGTTGAACTCGTTGCGTTTATTGACACTGGAAGTCAGTGTAGCATGATTTAAGAAACAGCCGTTGATAATATTTTGGGCGAACTACATCCTTGCTCGTAATAACAAAGGAAATATGCGGTGGTGTACAAGGCTCGATAGTTTTATAAAAGCTGAGTTTGAAATTGATAACGTTAAAGTTGAAACGATTTTTTATGTTGCAGACGACAACCTACTGGATGCAGAATATCTTTGTCGAGAAAAAGGTGAGAGGGGTAGTGGGCGATGGCCATTTTCACTTTGGGAGTGATAATGAAAACCCTGAGGTTCTGCAAATTGATTTTATGATTTGTGAGGTTAAAAGTGAAATAAAGTCAGTTATGTTGGGTTTAATAGCCTGTTATAGGGATGTGTTTGACGAGGACCTGAGTCAGATCGGTAAGACGGATATGGTTGAATTAAAAATTAGAATTTTACACCAATGAACCAATTGCACAAGCGCCTTACAGAATTCCACAACCAAAAAAAAAACGAAAAGTGGACGAAATGATAGAAGACATATTAAAAAACGATAAAATAAAACTATCAAAATCAGAATACGCCAGTCCGATAGTGCCTGTAAAGAAAAAAGATGGAAGTGATAGGTTTTGTGTTGACTATCGGATGCCTAACCGTCACATGAGTAAGCAGATATACCCAATGTCTAACAGAGAAGAAAGATTGCAGGTGGCGATGCTGTATAAAACATTCTCAGCGCTAGATTTAAACAGTGGCTACTACCAAATACCTATTGAACCCCAAAGTAGATAGTACACAGCATTCATCAAAACAGATGGTATATACGAGTTTAAGAGGATACCGTTCGGGCTTAAAAATGCTCCTATTGCCTGCCAACGGTGAATGGCTAAGCTGAAGGATAGTTCTTAACCTGATGATATGATTCATTATATGCATGACATACTTGTCGGGGCAGAAACTAAACTTGACATCCTTGGAAAACTAAAGCGCGTGTCACATTTATTGGTCACCAGTAAACCCAAGATGGCTTAAAAACCGGCAGCGCAAAAAAAGTGCAATAATTAATTTAAAGCTCCTGGAAATATTCCAGATATTCGCCGATTTCCAAGCTTAAGCGGCTATTTCCGAAAAAAATTTCCGGCATATGCAGTAATATCCGAGCCTTTAAGAGAACTATTACGAAGAGACGAGCCGTTCATTTGGGGTGAGAATCAAGACACAGCGTTTCAGAAATTAAGAAATACGTTGGTAATAGAACCAGTACTTATCTCGTATGACGTAAATTCTCAACATCAGTTGCATACAGACGCGAGCTCGGTTGGAATTGCAGCTGTACTTATGCAGGATGTTAACGGGTCCTGGAAACCAATTGCTTATTATAGCCGATCGACTAGTACAGAAAAACAATTTCATAGTTATGATTTGGAAACTCTTGCTGTTGTTAAAGGCCTTCAACGTTGAGATTGAAGCGCCTTAAAAAATGCCATGAGTAAGTGAGATTTAATACCTGGAATCGCACGTTGGTGGCTTCGTATCCAGGACTTTGATATAGATATCGAACACCGGTCCGAACAACAAATCAGTTATGTAGATGCTCTAAGCTGCAAGCTGGATGAAGACCCACAAGAAATCGAACCGGCCACTCTACGAATCGACAAGGCAGATATTGGTGTTAGCGATTGGCTAGTTAGAATGAAACTTCTAAATGGAAAGGTACTTAAAATTAAGAATAAGCTTCTGGCTAAGGACACTGAGTTGGTGAAATCTTTTGAATTAGACCAAGGACGTTTGTGTAAGATATATAACAACAACAAATTGTGGGTGGTCCCGAAATCGCTACGTTTTAAAATTACACAAGATGCACATGAAAGTTATGGTAATTTAAGTGGTGATAGAATAATTAAGAAGACTACAATTAATGTGGTTTTCGCTCATGCGGAATTTTGTGAAAACCTTTTGAAATCTTGCGTGCAATGTTCTTATAACAAACAACCAGGCGGCCCAAAAGAGGGAGAGTAACATTTTAGTGACCTTGATCCTGTGCCATTCAAGACTGTACACGTCGATCATTTGGGCCCGTATCCAAAATCTAGTAACCTAAATGAACACATTTTTGTTTTAATTTTGTGAAATCCTTTTGAAATCTTGCGTGCAATGTTCTTATAACAAACAACCAGGCGGCCCAAAAGAGGGAGAGTACTATTTTAGTGACCTTGATCCTGTGCCATTTAAGACTGTACACGTCGATCATTTGGGCCCGTATCCAAAATCTAGTAAACGACATGAACACATTTTTTTTTTAATAGACGCGTTTACCAAGTTTACAATCATCAGAGCTGTTCCAAGTTCAGCAACTAAATATGTTTTTAAAGTTTTTGACGAAGTATCGAGTTTCGTCAGAATGCCAAAACGTATTTTGAAAAAAAATCGGCATATATTAAAAAAAAAAAAATAAATAAATCCGCATTATCGGCACTTCAATTTAAAAAAATCGGCAAATTAGTTTAATCCATTTTAAGAACAATAAAACATATTTTTATTAACAAAAAAATAACAAAGCGGAATAATTCAGCATTAACTTACATATTAACTATATAAAAACATAAAAATTAATGAAAAATAATAATTTCAACATTTTTTATTTTTCGAATTTATTCTATGAGTTAAATTTCAGTTATGTATTTTATAAAGCTTTTTTTTGTAATAGTTCCATTCCTTAATTTTTAGGAATGAATTTATACACTACCAGACTATTATCTTGTATCTTCTTGTTACATTTTACCTTAGCTCTCCGTTGGATAGCAATGAAGTATATTGTATAAATAAATAAATATATAAATAAATTGTAGTTAATTTAAAAAAATTTTGTGCATTAGGTTAAAATTGTTTTTATAGTTGAAATTTTTTTTTCAACATTTTATATATACATATTTGAGTTTAATAGTTGAATTAAATCCAATTTAATATCAACATCAAAACAATTTGCATTATTAAATTTTAAGTAATCTCTAGAAAAAGAGTTCATTGAAAGTATTAATTTTCCAGGGAAAATTGAAATTTGATTTTATTAAGGTTCACTTGGCTGCAAATTCCTTCCACATTTGCGAAAGAATGTGGAAGGACCATTATTTGTTGTACAAACTTTGACAGCACTGGATCCGTAGATGTATAATACCCCATTAGTTAAAAAATTTATTTGCAAATTAAATTATTTACAAAATAAAAGATTCTTATTAATTATAAAATAATTTGAGATATTCTCATTGTTTCTCTCTCTTTGCAAGTTTCTGCTAGTAAAGTAAATGAACACACCTAATACGTATACAGAATTTTCATGAAAGTACTTTCATGTGTAAATGCAGCGTAAATGAATTGTTAATTTTTATTATTTTTTCCTGTAATTTAATTTCATTTCAACTATCTGAGAGGCTAGTTGCTTGCATTTTATTTGCTTTTAAACGTCATAACTCAAAAAATAAAATTTTGAAGTTAGTGATGCAGAATTCTTCGTAATGTATTTCTTTATATTGTGTTAAAAATTCATCTTTATGTATTTTATACTTTTCCCGTGCGAAGATAATGTATCTTTATTTTTTCTATGTGGTTAAAGCAAATTAAAAACTTTAAACTCTTTTATCTCGAAATGGATTTTTTCAGTTATGACGTTGTTGATATGTTTTAATTATTTGTTTTGTGAAACTTTCAAAAATCTAGCGTTTTTTACGGTTTTGGCCCGCTTTTTCAAAAATAAAACCTCCAACCCTAGCGTATACCCAAATGTGTATGGACCCTGCATTATACCACTCTTTTCAACCTAACTTAGAACCAAGGCGAATTTATTACAGGTAATCTCGGTACTTCAACAATTTGTACCGGTTCAACTCGGTGGGCATACGACGAGAGGGAAACACGGAACATGGAAAACGCTACAGTGGTCAACACTGGATTTGTAATGCACCTCTTCATTGATCAGATTCGAGCTTAAAGAGAGTAGAATTGCCAGAGGGGAAAAAAATGGAAACTTGAAGGAGGATTGGTACGAGCAGTTACATTTAAAATCAACACTGTGTGGCGAAGTAGGCTGCAGTTGCAAGGGCGAAGTCGAGGGCGGATAAGGTGGTCGCAAAATGTAGTGTATCCGGTCTTTTCGCAACTGGACTCGAACGACGCAGGAGGTAACAAAATTGTAGCGGAAGGAATCCGCTAGCAAAAGGCATTAGTGAGGAACCAACATCAAATTTAACGGAAGGTAAGCATAATTAAGGGACACTTAAAATAATATTTGAGACTAATTTTGCCGAACCTGGCAGGACCAAGGCCAATACCTGGTCGGATTGTTCCTGAGCTGTGGTGGTCGAGGCGGTCAAGGGGACACATCATCAACGGCGTAAGGTGGAAATAATCGTAAACGGTGAGAACGGGGGCTACTTGTCAACCGCTGGGGAAAATCACGGCTGCTGTTACCCGTGGCAAAGGCAAAGGGACCAAAAACTGGCATCAACTCCCAAAGTGACCAAGATTTGTGTCACCACCTAAAAGCGGATCTCCACTTGAAGAGCCAAAGTTCGTCACCACATGGTGCACACCAAAAGGCGTATCACCACCTACGAGGGCCCAAAAATTTTAATTACCACCAAAAGTGCCAAAAATTTAATTACCACCTACAGTGCCAAAACACATACATCACCAAAAGTGCCAAAAATTTAAACCACCACCTATACCACCGAAAGTGCCCAAAATTTAATTGGCACCTACATCACCTAAAGCGTCAAAATTTTAATCATCACCTACACCACCTACAGTGCCAAAACACATACATTACCAAAAGTGCCAAAAATTTAAACCACCACCTATACCACCGAAAGTGCCCAAAATTTAATTGGCACCTACATCACCTGAAGCGTCAAAATTTTAATCATCACCTACACCACCTACAGTGCCAAAACACATACATCACCAAAAGTTTGAGATGCTATCGCGTTTCACTTGTGTTTTATTATCCGGTTATTTCAATTTGATTTTTTAATTTTGATTTTTTGTTTGATTTTTTCATTTTGATTTTTTGTTTGATTTTTTCCATTTTGATTTTTTGGTGTAATTTTTCTGAAGTTTTAAATTTAGTTAACTTTGATGTTAATTTTTTAGATATTTTAGTGTTATTGGACTAAGGTTGATTGAGTTTTGACTCACTATCAATTATGTTTTCTTAACCTTGCTTATTTTTAACGCCGCCGATTTTGATTTTTGATCTTTAATATGTTTATCTTTCTTATTTTTCTGTATATTTTATTTTGGTTTGAAAATTCAGTTTGTTTTTTTTGAAATTTGTTTCTGACATTCAAATCTTAAACGGATCAATTATATTATCTTTTATTTTATTTTATTATATTTTTGATAAAGGCAACAAATGTCCATGGGAAATTTGTTTAAAACCTTTATGAAAGTTAAAGTATTTTCATGAATACCGGCGTTAATCTTTAAATTTTAAATTCGGTTAATATCTTGTTATTGAATTTTCATTTCAATTTTCAAATTTCGATTTTCTTATTTTTTTTTAGTAGCTAACGGTGGTTATACTTTAGTTTGAATATTTAGGGAGGTTATTAATATCATTTGAGTGGGTTTTTTTGGAAGTCATTGAAATCGATTTTTGACTTTTCGTTGACGGTGTATTATTAGCCAACTTTATTCAATTTGATTTTAAGGGGTTTAAAATTCTTAACTTTGAAGTTTTATTCGCCGTACATTTGGTCCTTTTTCATGTATTTAATTGCAGGTTAGTACTTTCTATCTAGGCACCTTAAATTCTTACTTGTTTTTCTGAATACCAGTTTGAAATTCTTTCTCATCGTAAACTGTTGGATTTATGAATGACCGTAGTAACTCCGTTCAATTCGTTTGTGAAGTCATCGAATTTTTTGGATTTATTTTAAGTGATACCGATTTTTCCTGGGGGCATTGACTGGCGGCTGTAAGTCTTCATTTTTCGATATTCGACTTTTATTTCCGTGTTGCGAAATAAACTTCGGCTCGAACATTTACTGAGTAGGGGAATCTCTTCTAGACCATAGGGGTTCGTGGGTAGTTCGGAATAGATTTGAACGCGTTTGGCGTGGAACCGTCATAACACCAAGATGTATGTGACAAGATCTAAGGCTAGATCGGAGAATGAAGAGTCGATAACACCGACGACGACGACTGCGGCGGGCGCTGCAGCGACAAATGTGGCAACTACGTCTAGGGCAGCGTCATTAGAGAACGCACCACAAACAGACCAGGATAGGACGCTCATGGAAGGTCATATAGGAGATGACTTGGATACCAGTGAGGAAAGTCAAGCACACCAAAACTCATTAACAACACCACCATTCAGCAGTATAAGCGCTAGAGGCGTGAGAGAGGCGTTCCGACAACACAACGAACCATTAAGGCCAGTTGCACCAAGGATGGGCGGAGGTAACCAACAGGTGACACAAGCCGACTTACGTGGTTTTGAGGAGAGGCTGCTAAATTTAGTTCCACGTATTATCCAACAAAGCTTGGAGGGCCGAAGTCAATCTCAGGGAAGGGAAGTTTTAAATAGAGGCAGTAACATTTCACTACCTGATGTTAGACAACCACCACCCAGACTTGGTCCAAATATGCAAATACAGCCATGGTCAGACCCTATGTTTAATCATTTGCCAAATCGCAGACAGGAGGAAAATAATTTTAGGATGGGAATACCAGCACCTTATGGAAATAACCAGCGTTCAACAGGACCCGGATTGAGAATTAATAAATGGGGAATAACTTTCGATGGCACGTATAAAGGACCTAGCGTGGAGGATTTTGTATTTCAGGTCGAAACTTTGCAAGCAGACTTTGGAGGAGATTGGACAGATATTTTACGATCATTTCAACTACTTTTAAGCGGACCAGCTAAGGAATGGTATTGGGACCACCGCAGATTTAATAATGTTACTAGATGGGGAGATTTAAAGGCAGCTTTGCTAGCTCAGTTTCATCGGTTTGATAGTGATTTCGATATACAACGGAAAATTCTGGATAGGCGTCAAAACGATCGGGAACCATTTGAGGATTTTTACAACTCGATAATTAAGCTTAGGAATCAGTTACGCAGTCCGTTAGGAGAGAGAGAATTAATTACCGTCATGAAAGGAAACTTGAAAGCCCCGATGGCCCAGTTACTATTCCCATTCCAAACAACTAGTTTAGCACACTTTGTAAAGGAATGCCGGCGCGCAGAAAATCTACTCGCCAGCCAACGACAATTAAGCGGGAGGCAACCCATGAGATCCTTACATGCGATAGAAACTGAACCAGTATTAGCGGAGAATGTTACAGAAGTAGACGCGATTCAAACCGCACGACGCCTACAGTGTTGGAATTGCCAAGAGGAAGGCCATATTTTCGTAGACTGCCCAGCCGAACAGAGAACATTATTTTGTTACAAGTGCGGATTAGGAAACACCGTTACCCCAAGATGCCCGAATTGTCAGGGAAACCGAGGACAGAACGTGTCTCGACAAGGGATGGAGGCTCGTTCGAACAGGCAATATCCCACAACACAACACCAATAAAAATAGGAAATAATAGCCCAGCGCAGGATACCGTAAAACACGAGGAGGGTAAATTCAGTCAAATTTTAAAACGGGAAAGCACATCGATAGTGGAAAAATCGGAGAGACTTAACGCAGGCCACAGACAACCATCACTTGAAGAAAGAGAAGCAGCATATGAGGCAGCAAGGGAAAGAATTTTTACACCGTCCAAGAAAATTTTAAGAGCCCGTGAAAGGTTTGCAAACAGGAAAAAGATAAGGTGGGAGATTTCATCAGCTAGTATTTATGAAGGCCCGGATTCGCGTATATACACAACCATGGAGATCAATGGTCATTCCATTGAAGGCTTACTGGATAGTGGAGCCACCGTCACGTGTTTAGGAAAGGATTGTTTGGACTTTGTTGAGAAGGCAATGTTAGTAATTTACCCATTTCAGGCGGATATAAGAACGGCAGATGGTCGTGTTAACAAAATAATCGGAAAAGTAAGAGCGGACATAAAATTTAACGGAAGGGAACAGCCCATTGATTTTTATCTAGTGCCTACGTTGCGTCAAAAGCTTTTCTTAGGGGTTGATTTTATGAAGCGTTTCAATTTAATAAGGTTTAGTTTAGATAGTTTGCACACACTCGGAGGGAAGAGCGATGAAGAACCCGCCGTAGATTTTCCAAGGATGCATAGTTTAACTGATCGGCAACAGAAAGTTTTGGATAATGTTATTGGGG
This sequence comes from Pollenia amentaria, assembly GCA_943735925.1. NCBI lineage: Eukaryota > Metazoa > Arthropoda > Insecta > Diptera > Polleniidae > Pollenia > Pollenia amentaria. The sequence continues at coordinate 215,276,915 of OX031009.1, read as the reverse complement.
CATTCCCGTGTTTTATCAAAAAGGGTCTTGGCAAAACGACACTTGAAGAGCACTACATCGAAACAGGGGAAGCCGTGCCGGTAAAAGAGAAGTTTTACCCAGTGTCGCCCGCGGTGCAAAAGCTTATGTACGGGGAGTTAGATCGGATGCTCTCATTAGGGGTTATCGAGCCCAGCGAAAGCCCTTGGAACAATCGAGTCACTATGGTACTTAAGGGGGAAAAAGTGAGAATTTGCTTGGATGCGCGAAAGTTGAATGAACACACGGTCAAGGACGCATACCCGCTTCCTCATATTGAGGGTCTGTTGAGTCGTTTAGGGGATACCTATTTCATTTCGAGTATAGATCTGAAGGACGCATTCTGGCAGATACCATTGGCTAGGTCGTCCAGGGAAAAGACTGCTTTTACGGTGCCTGGGAGACCCTTGTACCATTTTACGGTCATGCCTTTTGGGTTGTGCAACGCGGCCCAAAGGTTGTGCCGTTTAATGGACAAGGTTATTCCGGCGCGATTGCGGGAAAAGGTTTTCGTTTACCTGGATGACTTGCTAGTGGTATCCGCTGGTTTTGCGGAACATGTAGATTTGTTGCGGGAAGTAGCATTGTGTTTGGATAATGCTGGTCTTACGATAAATGTTGAAAAATCTAAGTTTTGCTGCCGCGAATTGCGATACTTGGGTTATATAGTGGGTGAAGGGCAATTGAGGCCTGATCCCGAGAAAATTATGGCGATTGTTAAATTGGATTATCCGAAAACCGTGAAACAGGTACGAAGCTTTATGGGAACCACAGGATGGTACCGTAGGTTCATCCACGACTATGCCACGTTAACAGCACCCATAACCGAAGCCCTTAAGAAGAGTAAGACTTTCACATTTGGCGAGGAGGCCAGGAACGCGTTTGATAAGCTCAAGAATTGTTTAACACACAGTCCCGTCTTAACCCAGCCCGATTTTAATAAAACTTTTTTCATCCAGTGCGATGCATCAGATGTAGGAATAGGCGCCGTACTTTTTCAGAGGGACCCTAGAAAATTGTCAACCGCCCAAAAGAATTATTCGGTGACAGAACGCGAATGTCTGGCAGTCGTGATGGCTGTCAAACGTTTTCGTCCATATATTGAGCTGATGAGTTTTGTGGTAATAACAGTCTGAAGTGGTTGATGGGTCAACGTGATCTTAGTGGACGCTTGGCTAGATGGAGTCTAAATTTGCAAGCATTTTCTTTCCAAATACAGCATCGCAAAGGTTCGCAGAACGTCGTACCCGATACCCTCTCTAGATATGACATGGACGAGATTGATATGGCCCCATTATGCGATCTAAATTCTCCCGAATTTAAGGCCGATGACTACCAAGAATTGGTGAAGGCAATTGAAAGCAACCGAAATAGCTTACCAGACATTAAAATCGTTGAAGGACGGATTTATAAGCGCACTGTACCATTTGATGGGAACGGAATACAAGAGGAACATACATGGAAACTATGGGTTCCGATCAGATTGACACGGGAATTAATAGAGAAAGCTCATGTACCACCCACAGCAGCGCATGGCGGTATCGGTAAGACAATTCGGCGATTGCGCGAATATTTTTATTGGCCACATTTAAACATACAAGTCCGCGATTTTGTGAATCAATGTGACATCTGTAAGGAAAGCAAACCTACAAACAAGATACTTAGACCCGCCATGGGACGAGAAACTGATGCTTGCAGACCATTTCAACGAATCTATATCGATTTTTTAGGCCCGTATGTGCGTTCAAAAAGGGGTAATTCGTTCATTTTTATCGTGTTAGATTATTTTTCGAAATATGTTTTATTGAAGGCAATGGCAAAGGCCAATTCAAAGAATGTTATTGAATTTTTGGTAAAGGAAGTATTTTATAAGTTCGGTGTCCCGGAAACTGTAGTGTCAGATAATGGGAAGCAATTCATTGGTAACGATTTTTCGGCTTTCCTGGAATCCTTTGGAGTTAAGCATATGAAAACTGCTAGTTATGCGCCTCAGGCAAACGCCTCCGAGAGGGTCAATCAGTCGGTGTTGGCGGCTATACGTTCGTACCTGAAAGACAATCAAACGGAGTGGGACAAATATTTATGCGAAATTGAGTGTGCACTTAGGTCAGCTGTTCACAGCGCTACAGGTGTAACCCCCTATTTCTTGTTGTTTGGAACTAATATGGTAACGCACGCCTCGGCGTATAAAATAGCTAGAACTTTGGATACTTTGGAAGATTCCGAGAACCGGATTGAAAGTCAGGGAGTATTCATGGAGAAACAATTACATAAGAGCTATGAGGTTAATGCTAAACGTTATAATACACGGTGTAAGGAAGCTAGTTTTAAAGTGGGACAGGAGGTGTATCGGAGAAACTTCCAACTGTCGGATTTTTCAAAACAAATTTCCGCGAAACTCTGCAAAAAGTTTGTGAAGTGTAGGATAGTCAAACCAGTGGGTAATAGTCTTTATGAAATCGAAGACTTCAAGGGCAAAAGTCTTGGGATTTACCATGCCAAAGACCTCAAGCCGTGACCAGGTGTTAGGGGGAGTCGAAAGCCGATGAGTATACAAATGAGCTTTATTAGCAAACCAAGTTTGCTAATATGATAAAGAAAACCCAGACCAGTACCGGTTCAACTCGGTGGGCATACGACGAGAGGGAAACACGGAACATGAAAAACGCTACAGTGGTCAACACTGGATTTGTAATGCACCTCTTCATTGATCAGATTCGAGCTTAAAGAGAGTAGAATTGCCAGAGGGGAAAAAAATGGAAACTTGAAGGAGGATTGGTACGAGCAGTTACATTTAAAATCAACACTGTGTGGCGAAGTAGGCTGCAGTTGCAAAGGCGAAGTCGAGGGCGGATAAGGTGGTCGCAAAATGTAGTGTATCCGGTCTTTTCGCAACTGGACTCGAACGACGCAGGAGGTAACAAAATTGTAGCGGAAGGAATCCGCTAGCAAAAGGCATTAGTGAGGAACCAACATCAAATTTAACGGAAGGTAAGCATAATTAAGGGACACTTAAAATAATATTTGAGACTAATTTTGCCGAACCTGGCAGGACCAAGGCCAATACCTGGTCGGATTGTTCCTGAGCTGTGGTGGTCGAGGCGGTCAAGGGGACACATCATCAACGGCGTAAGGTGGAAATAATCGTAAACGGTGAGAACGCGAGCTACTTGTCAACCGCTGGGGAAAATCACGGCTGCTGTTACCCGTGGCAAAGGCAAAGGGACCAAAAACTGGCATCAACTCCCAAAGTGACCAAGATTTGTGTCACCACCTAAAAGCGGATCTCCACTTGAAGAGCCAAAGTTCGTCACCACATGGTGCACACCAAAAGGCGTATCACCACCTACGAGGGCCCAAAAATTTTAATTACCACCAAAAGTGCCAAAAATTTAATTACCACCTACAGTGCCAAAACACATACATCACCAAAAGTGCCAAAAATTTAAACCACCACCTATACCACCGAAAGTGCCCAAAATTTAATTGGCACCTACATCACCTAAAGCGTCAAAATTTTAATCATCACCTACACCACCTACAGTGCCAAAACACATACATCACCAAAAGTGCCAAAAATTTAAACCACCACCTATACCACCGAAAGTGCCCAAAATTTAATTGGCACCTACATCACCTGAAGCGTCAAAATTTTAATCATCACCTACACCACCTATACCACCGAAAGTGCCCAAAATTTAATTGGCACCTACATCACCTAAAGCGTCAAAATTTTAATCATCACCTACACCACCTACAGTGCCAAAACACATACATCACCAAAAGTGCCCAAAATTTAACTACCATCTACACCACCTACAGTGCAAAAAGTTCATCATCACCTCTCTGGGAACATCGGACAGGGTGCTCAACTTAACCACCGTCACATCGTTTCACCAAGGACCACTACTGTGTCAGCCAGGCCAGTAGATAAAGATAAGTGCCAAATATTGTATTAACCTTACGATAAATATAGGTCATATGACCGAAAAGTTGGGGAAAATATTTATATAACGCTCTCCAAATTGCGGTGTTTTGTTTTGGGTGAAAAAGTTTGCCTAAATTAAGGGTTTTTTGTTAAAACTTTTTTTTCGTGTTCGGTTCGGGTTTACGGGACAGAAGGCGGTTAATGAATCCTTCTAGAGGCCCTCCATTAACGCCATACCAACGGGAAATGATTGATATCTCAGTCTAAAATTTGAATCAGATTTACGTTGGAATAATTCTAGATTAAATAAGTTCGTACTTACCCGGGATCTACAAAACCATCCGCTTTGGATAGGTTAATGGCCAAAGGCCTAGTTCCATTAAGAAAAACCTTCATTTGTTAATTCGGTCGTAATAAATCATTGGCATTAATACAACAAAAAAAAAAAAAAAAAAAAGCCCTTAATTTAGTAATTTGCCTTAAGAAATTTTTGGTCATTAACACAGTACAACACATGATTTGCCAACTCAATTCTGTGAACTGTATGTGAAATTAGACCCAAAAAGAAGAATTTCTGCATCATTCGTTTTGTCTTCTTACCTGCGATTTGAAGTTAGTATCGATTTGAAGTTAGTACTATCGTATAGGGGAATTTATCACGTTTTAGGCCCTGTTGTTTGACATAGCTCGACAACCACTAGCCCAATTTAGTTGAAATAAATTTTAAAAAATTAAGAATTACAATTCCCTTAATCTGTTCATATATTGTTTTCCTATACAAGTAACACTTTCGAAGTTAAAAATGAATGTATGAAGGGAAAAAATTATTTTTTGCCTTAAAATTTAAATTTTTTTTTTTAAAAATACATAAAAAATCCAAAATGGAAAAAAGTTTCAAGTCTAGTTATTTTTTCGCAAAGTCACATAACCTATGAGCAAAATGAGACAAAGATCATAAAAATCGATGCACGCGTTTCGCTTTTATTCGCAATTGAGTAAAGGTATGAATTTCAAAAATCAGTTATAGCCACCACCCTTAAAATAAAAATAAAAATATAAATTAAAAAATGATCATGCAAAAAAAAACTTTATTTATAAAAACTTAATGAAAATAAAATAATATGCAATTAATATGCATAAAAACAAAATTTAGAACATTTTTTCAATTATTGGCAATATCCATCCTTGTAGAAGTTGACGCTTGTGGTTCTGATGATCTTGTTTTCTTCGTAGGTTGTTCATATTCATGGTCTGAGTCTGTATCGTCATCCGAGATACACATACTATTCAAGGGCGTGTTTATTTCACTGTGTCCACCAATTTCAATGTCTTCATCTTCGGTGCTTTCTTCAAACTGCATAATTGTGGAACTCCACCAACAAACCTCCGCAAGCAATGCATCCAATTTTTTGCTTTTGAACCGCTTTTCAAATGGCATGGTCACCTGGTGGAACCTCTCTCCTTGTTCGTCTGATTCCTGAGGTGATTGTGCCAAAAAAGTATCGAGGTGGTGGTGCAAGAAATGCAATTTCAGCGTCATGGATGCACCGATTTTTTCGAAATAAAACAGCAACCTGTCCACTCGTTGCTGTATCTCTTCTCGCTGGACACGGTTCTTTCCTAGAACGCCTTCTATTACTTCTTTCAATGCGTTCCATGCATGTTGGTGGTCGTGATGCTCTGAAAGCAAATGTGTGAAAGAATCACTTTTGATCAATTTCCGAATATCAGGTCCATTGAGAATACCTGTTTTAAATACATAAGAAAAACGAAAAAATTATTGGTAATGCGAATGTATAGAAATTAACAAATTTAGATATGACAATATTGAAATACAGAGTACGATACGTACCGTTTTTAATTTTCTCATCACTGAGTTTCGGAAAGATGGATTTCAAACAGTCAAAGGCGCCGTTAACTTTTTTGACCACCACTTCAACGAATTTGCCAGCTATTCCCAGTTTCATGTGGAGCGGTGGCAACAAAATATCATCCAGGTCCTTTATCATAGGTTCATTGCGAATTTTAATTGTTTGTTGAGCTCGGGAGTTCTTCCTTTCCAATCTTTACATTGATATTGATTTCCTTTGTATCGTGAATCCCAATTACAAAGGAAGCAGAAGTATTTTGGATATCCGCCCTTTTCTATAATCCCTTGTAGTATGTTGACCACCTTCAGATCGCAACAAATGTTCCATTTGTGTTCATCGTATTTGATTTTCTTCAAAATTTCGCCCAATGCTTCATACGTTTCCTTCATAGTTGTGCTGAATCCCAATGGAATGCATGGTTTTTTATTTTTTTTGTGCAGCAGCACAGCCTTCAAACTAGTAACTGAACCATCGATGAATAAACGCCAGTCGCCAGCGATATAATCCATTCCCAATTTTTTCACTAAACCTGGGATATCATGGCAGTACGTGAACGTATTTGCTTCGTCAACGGAATAAAATTTCTGAAAATCAGCTTGGCGTTGTCGGTATGATGTTGCGCTGACATTTTGCTGTGTGAGTTTTCTTCTCTTCAAAAATGATGTCAGCCATTCGGAGTCGTGATGTGATAGTCCCAGCTTGGCCACAATGTAATCCATTTCGATTTGTGGTAGCGGTTGTGGTGCACTATTTTCAATATCGGGTATCCAATCAGCATCACCCAAATCGGTCGGATTGGTGAAAACGGTTTCGGCTAGCAGGGACACAGTATCCGCACTCGGAGGTTTAGGTGCATCGGTATCAGCAGGGCGTTGCACTGGAAGTGTGGCAGTAAATGCAGCAGTGTATACTTTTGTTTTCAATTGTTGTCTGTTTAATCCAGGACGAAAATTTATGCATGCATAGCACCTGGATTCATCATGTCCAGTTGTGTCTTCCACCCAAATTACTGGCTTCATAAAAGATAACTTTCTACTTTTTCCGTGAATCCATTTTAGAAGGGTAGTATAACAACTGTTGCACACTGTGTTCGGCGTAAAATTTGCACCACTTAAATCTGCTTCATCGAAATAATTACAATACGCGGTTTTGAATTGCTCAGTAAACAAATTTTTTCGATCTTTTTTCTGTAATTTTCGGACGATATGACCAAATATGGGCACTTGTTGTTTTCCATATTGATATATTTTATGTTTTGTTGTTATTCACTTTTAAAAAACTGGAGAAAAATCACTTTTACTGTTCGCGTTCGTCGGCACTGGCTGAATGCCAAAAATCGATCAATGCACACCTATAAATACTACGTATTTTTGAATATTTTACTGCCAGGTACTTATAAATGGGCGCATATTTTAAGGGTGGCTGGCTATATATCTGATTCAGCACTTCTACGTTTCAAACTGTGCAAAACTTTCTAAATAATGACCACCCTTAAATGTGGGTGCAATTTCTGTAAAAAAAATCATATAGGTAGCCACCGGAAAACCCCAAATAATAAAAAGGTCCACGTTCCGTTTGATTGTCCACGTACATTTATTACCGCAATCATAAAAATCAAATAACCTTTTGTTTATTCCTTTTTTTTTAATTCTCAGAATCATGAAAAAGGTGTCAATGTTTTCTCCAAATAATGTTGTGCATATCTCGAGCAAATTTTTGAAATTCATACATTTACTCAATTGCGAATAAAAGCGAAACGAGTGCATCGATTTTTATGATCTTTGTCTCATTTTGCTCATAGGTTATGTGACTTTGCAAAAAAATAACTAGACTTGAAACTTTTTTCCATTTTGCATTTTTTATGTATTTAAAAAAAAAAAAATTTAAATTTTTAGGCAAAAAATAATTTTTTCCCTTCATACATTCATTTTTAACTTCGAAAGTGTTACTTGTATAGGAAAACAATATATGAACAGATTAAGGGAATTGTAATTCTTAATTTTTTAAAATTTATTTCAACTAAATTGGGCTAGTGGTTGTCGAGCTATGTCAAACAACAGGGCCTAAAACGTGATAAATTCCCCTATACGATAGTACTAACTTCAAATCGATACTAACTTCAAATCGCAGGTAAGAAGACAAAACGAATGATGCAGAAATTCTTCTTTTTGGGTCTAATTTCACATACAGTTCACAGAATTGAGTTGGCAATCAATTAACTGAAAAATGTTGTACTGTGTAATTTGACAATAAAAACCCATAACAAAAGTAAATAAAATAATGTTAAATTATGAAGCATTGAGAAGAAAAATTTAGTAACCAAAAGAATTTAATAAGAACAAAAAAAAAGAAAAAACCCTTAATCTATTAATTCAGTCTTAAGAAATTATTGGCCATTAATTTGACAATAAAAACCTTAATTTAATAATTCGGTTTTAAGAAATTTTTGGTCATTAATTTGACAATAAAAACCTTAATTTAGTAAATTGCCTTAAGAAATTTTTGGTCATTAATTTGACAATAAAAACCCATAACAAAACAAAGTAAATAAAATAATGTTGAATTGGGAGGCATAGAGAAGAAAAATTTAGTAACCGGGAATTTAATAAGAGCAAAGAAAAAAACCTTAATCTATTAATTCGGTTTTAAGAAATTATTGGCCTTTAATTTAAAGAAAAAAAAAACCAAACCAAAAAAAAAAAAAAAAAAAAAAAAAGAACTTAAATGAAATACCAAATGAAGACGTCATAGCTCTTAAGTCAGGAGAATAGGGAACCTAATTTAATAAGCTTAACGGATGCTTAATCCTCAGTAATCAATTAGTGCTATATGAGACATGTACTTAAATAAATTGAAGATTGAATTTATAAATGAAGGTAACGATTTTGTAAAAATGGATTAATTTATAAAAAGGGGTAAGAGGTAAGTGTGTGGTGGTGAAATGGTGTAAGTGGGGTTTCCAGTTCGCAAACACTGGTTCAACTTTTCAGGTCCGTCTTGTTCACCGTAATTGCAAAGAACCTTCACCCAGGCCGCGAGCCAAAGCCGAGCAGTAATTACAAAGTAGCCAGTGTGCAATTCGGGAACAAAGTCCGAGAGAAACAGGTAAATAATGGGATGGTAGGATTTGGGATGACTCATCTGGCCATTTTATTGGAGTAAGCTATTGGACATTTTTTTTAGATCTAATCTCGGGTAAGAAACGTGACAAATTACAACTGGTACAAAAACCAGAAGCAATTTGTTTTTTCTAAAATTATTGTACAATGTCAAAACCCGAAACAAAACAAAACATAAACAAAGATAATAAACAACATTTTGACATCCAACAATTAATTATAAAGTTAAAGAAAAAAAGTTATCAGCAGGGTTTTTAGGATCACCTGTAATGAATTCGACTTGCTTAGAACCCTGTAGAAAATTGTAAGAATTCAAAATTTAAAAGCCAAAAATTCCATTTTTATATAATGTTCGGTATATTTTGAAAATAAAGTTTTATTTCAATTTTTAATATGAAATATCGGTATTTTGTTTAATCCAATCTAAATAACTGGTAACACGCACATATCCAGCTGGAGCACCAGATTGACAGCCAGCTGAAGAAACGAAAGAAGTAACGCCAATAAGAGTCTTCGAGGAGGACAAAACTAATGGACCACCCGAATCTCCACTGCAAGTTGAAGAACCGTTAGGAGTAGCAGTACAAATTGTCTTTGATCCGATGATAAGTGACCCATAGGTTTTAGCACAAACCGAGTTCTCTATAACTTGCAAATTGGCATATTGCAATTGAGATGTTACAGCTGAAGCCGAGTCCGAAGTTAAACCCCAACCTGAGGCGATAGCATTTTGACCAGCATACGTGGAGTAAGATGAAGAGACAGCGGGTAAAGCAACTTTATTAATGTAGCTTGAAAAACTAACGGCAGGAATACGAATCAAAGATATATCATTGTTCAACAACAATGAATTATAACTTTTGTGTTGAACAAAGTTGCTGCTGGAAACAGTGTAGGTAACCTTGGGACTTGTGCGGACTGTTGCTCCTAAATATACAGTTGCTGAAGAAGCGCTGTTTTAAAATACCGTAAAACTTTAAAATGTATTTTGTTCAATGCGAAGAGTAATCAGTTAAATTTATAATTTACCCACTAGTGCAGTGAGCTGCAGTTAGCACCCATGTATTCTCGATTAAGGAACCACCGCACCACCAACCTCCGTTTGAACTGGAAAAACTTAAGCCTACTTGGTAAGGGAATTCTCCTTCATCTGCGTCCTTGCCATTGGTAATGCGTCCTTCAATATTAAGTGCAGCAGGCAATTGTCGGGGCTGAATAATATTGTTTTCTGCCAGGATGGTACTTGCAGAAACTGCAGCTATCGTTAAGGTAAGAGAAAAGAAAATATTCATTCTGTTTAGTAAAACTTTTAGCAAACTTATAAGCATTTGTAATTTATTTCGATTTTTATACGATTTTGTTATCAGATTTTATTTGCACTTAACGCTACTTGTCCATAATTTATATTATGATCTTTTTTGACAAGTGGATTTTACGTGGAAATCATATATATCAGTAATAAATTTTGATAGTGCCACACGACTAAATGCAAAATTTCTTATTTGAAATATGTATTTATATTGTATTGCGTTAAACACACTTTAATAGCAAAACTTAAGTATGTAGTTTTTTAACTTAGTTAGTTGGAAGCATAACTTTTTTTTCGATAGTAATTACCTTTTTTTGGAATACAATACAAGAAGGAAAATTCATATCTGTAACAATAGACTTTATATATTTTTTTGGTTAACATACTGCGAAATTATACTATAAAGTTTCCACTATTTAAATAAAAAATTCCCTCTTTAAAAATAATTTATTAACAATTTTATGATTAAAACTATGTATGTATGTATGTATTTAATTTTATTTGATTTTTAATTTCATTAAAAACTCAAAACGTAAGTAGAAACTTCACATGTCCTGATTGGAATAGATTTGTATAGCGTGGCTATGTTGAATTGAGCTCCAGGCAAGTTTGATAGCTTCAATAAGCCCTACAACAGTTGTATATTGTCCACCCCTTTAAACTTTTGGAGACGTCCATCTCCATATATTTTCTATTTATGTTTAAGTCCGGTGAATATGGGGTGGTATAGATTGGGGCATTATCCTATTTAAATGTCCAAGGAGGTTATTTATAGACGGAAAGCCTTTTAAGTACGCCAATATAGATATTGGCAATTATTTGTACTTAAAAATGTAAGCTTATAAGTAACATAAAATGCAATTGCGGCACGAGTATATAATCGATCCATATCGAACCTATCGGGCCTTTTTGAATTTAACTTTTTCTCGTCAGAGTAAACAACCCGATTCCACTCAACTGTATACGTCACGTGTGTATTTCCCTAAAGTTTATATCATACTTTTTGTTCGGCCCTTCATATTTTTGGCATAGTTGGACTTATGAAGAAATATGCAACTTTTCGACGTCTGTTAATCTTCTTGGATATTTCTGCAATCGATAGTTCCATATGCTTATCAGCTATAATTTTTCCCTTTTCTTCCTCAGTTAAAGATTTTCCTCGACCCATTTTCAATTTTGCACACATCAGTTAAATTATCAACTTGTAAATTAAAATAGATCACGTTACGCGTAGGCTGACTTTGAAACAATTAGCTTTTTACGGGAGACACTTTTCAAGAGGCGCAAATTTTTTTCAAAAATTTTTTATTCAGCAACAAAACAAAGTGCAAAAAACACATAACTGTGCCTTTTTATTCCAAAATATTTTGACAAAAATTTTTTTCAAAACTTAAACTTCATACAGTTAGTGGGCAGATCTAACAATATTGTCAATAAAATGTGCTAAAAATGTCTGACAACCGTGTGAACTTGCAATTTTTGTTTGACAACGTTGTCAGAAAGAGCATTTCCAGTTCATTGTAAGACAACAATATTGTTAGACAATCGTCTGAACACTCTTCGTTGTCATTGGCAGAGTTGTCATTGGCAGATTACTGTCAGCCTTTGGAAGCTTATTTTTTTATTGTAAAATGTGCGAAGTTTATGCATCTGACAAAATTTGCAATATTTAAATAATTTTTAATAAACATCAATGTATTTGAAACAGCTTAAAACAGTTAAAATTCTTGCTATTGTTTTTTCTCTTCAATAACAATATTTCCACTTTTCCAATTAATAAAAATACACACAATTGTCATACAATTGTCTGAAACCGTGTGAACTGACAATTTTTGTTGGCAGATGAATTTATTGTGAGACAGTTGTTTGCCAATGAAACTTTATGGTTTTCTTACAATTGTCTGAACTGACAATCTACTTTTGGTGGCAATTTTTCTTTGGCAGTATGTTTTCAGCACATTGCCAGACCTTACATTATCGAAGATCTGACCACCGTCTGTATAAAGCTTGAGTATTTATATTGTTGTCATATGCGTTGTGCTAGTGCTGGTTCACACTCTTCAAGTTTTGGCCGTCAAGTTTTGTGTTTTTAGGAGAGAGAGAGAGAGGAAAAAAAATTGCATTCTCTCTTTTCTTCTCCCCTAAAAGCTCAAGACTTTACGGCTAAAGCTTGAAGAGTGTGAACCAGCACCTACTCTAGTTTTTTTTAGTCAAACGCCAACTTATATTTATTTCCCAATATTTTAATATGATACTTACTTTATATTTAGATTTATTGTTGTACAATCATAAGTAATTATCGAATTTATAGGGAGCAAATATTGTTAAATGTCTATATCAAAAAAAAATTTTATTATTTCAAAGGCACAAAAAAATAACCTTATCCGATTTGTTATACTTTAATGAAAAACACACGTTTATTCATATAAAATGAAAAAACAATTCGGCTGCGCTACATGTTTGATACCCTCCACTAACACTCAGAATATTTCAGGAGTGGGCTGTATATGCTAAATTATGAACCGATTTATTGTGATAGCATTTTTCGTTAATATTTCACGCGTACTAAAGTGTTTTCCGAGATTGGTCTTTATATGGAGCCTATGGTAAATTATGGACCGATCTTTATGAAAGTTACCAGCGTGTTCTAGTCTTATAAAACTGTGAGAAGTCAAATTTTCTTACTATAGCTTTTTTCGTTACGGTTTACGCGTACTAAAACGTTATCCGAGAATAAAGTTTATATGGCCTATGGTTAATTATGGGCCGATCTCAACGAAAGCTTACAGTTTGATTACTAGTCTTATTAAACTGTGACCGACCGAATTTAATTACTAAAATTTATTACAATAGCATTATTGGTTACGGTTTTAAAAGTATTGAAAGGTTTATCGAGAGTGGGCTTTATATGGGGCGTTTGGTAAATTAGGAACTGATCCTGCTAGGTTCCGATTTTTAAACTTGTTTAACGACCTAATCTTTAATTTGGCGACATGCTGATTTTTTTTTGACCATTTATAAAATACTAGCGGATACCCGGCGTGTGCTACTACTCCTAAAAAGAAATACATTTTGCTTATATGTTAGGAAAAGGAAATTGTGTTTATTTACTAACCTTTTATCTCAATGCTATCGGATAAGCGATGGTTTTAAATTTTGTCATTAGCGGATATTCGGCTTGTGCTACTACGTTCCCCCTTCTAGTAGTCACATTTTTGAAAAATGCATAGCTTATGTGTCTACACAAAAAAAAAAACTCGTACTAAATTTAATAAGTTGTTTCTACTTAATTTGGTTCGAGCCAAATTTTTAGTGCGAATAACACTACAAAATACTTTAAACAATCCAAAATGGGATAATTTTCGAAAATCAATATGCGTGCATACGCATCTTTGTAAAAGTTTGTTGTTGAAACATCAACAACACTACAAGAAGTAAACTACATATAATTTCCATGGTTAAAAACTAAAATAAGAAGCAATAATTCCCATATTATATTTGTTAAAATTATTTAGTTAAATACATCAAATTTTCAAAGCAGAATTGTTACGAAAACCATATCGGACATGCTGCAGGTGTCTTGTAGTTGAGAGTTCTTCTTCGTAAAGAAAGGACGGAACAAAAGTGGAACAAAAATGTTTAACGGGTATGTAAATAATAATATTCTCTCTAGCTCTGGTTCTCTGGGGGGAGTGTTTAGATAGTCTAGAAACTAATGTCCCTTTCGGATTATATCAAGTTCAAACCGGGATTAGACCAACTTAAAAATTCTTGAATTAAGCACAGCTTGAGATTAATTTTTATCTCACTTTTAATTAAGTCAATCCCGTTTTCGGAGTATTTTAAGTACGAATCAGAAATTAAATTAAAAAAACCAAGATAAGTTGGTACTTGAATCTAGCATTCTGTACTTGATTTAAGGAAATTCTTACTTACCGTACTATTGACAACGCCGGAGGTGCAGAAATGTCCCTTCACCTTCTCTCGTGGTTCTATTTTTTAAAAATGTGTAGATGATGTGTCCAAAAAGTAGGAAACTTTCTATGTTAAAAATTTCATCAAAATTTCGAGGTAGTTCCGGAGGGGCAGAAATCCCCCCACCTCCCCTCGTGGTCCTATTTTAAAAAAATGTATTGCTAATGTGTCCATATAAGTAGGGATCTAACTATGTTTTAAATTTCATAAAATTCTGTAAGCAGCTTCGAAAAGGCAGAAATTGACCCCCTAACTCCCTTCGTGGTCCGGGTTGTGGAAAAGTGTATAGCCCAAAACCATCCAACGACACCAGCTTGAAGCACAACGGTTGGGTGATTCCAGAGTCTATAGAGGACATAGAAACATTTTTTGTATTTTATGTTTGTATAGAGATTTGGCGATTTGGTTGGCTATTTTTGATGAGCCATTAATTTGTTTAGAAATTTATACGAAATTTAATACGAATAAATAATATTTTTTTTTCTAGTAATTTGAATGTATTAAAATGGTCTTGAAAGTATTAATAAATAGAATTCCTTAAAAATGTATATACATATGTACTTAAAGTTTATGCACATGTTTCCATTATAAAATGTCGCAATTCACAAACAAAATTCGTTGTTGTTAAAGATATCTCAAAGATTTTTATGAATCCTAACGCACCTTTGGATGTTTACGAAACACAATGAAAGAAATTACTGTTTTTTGATTGGAAAGAGTATTTCAATGGTAATATTTCATTTAATACAAGTCAGATTTGGCCAACATTTTATAACTATAAGGATACGAAAGTTACGTACCATTTAAGCAAACTGCTTCGGCATTAATATATATCGATAGCTAAAATGCAAAAAGGCGTTACTAACAAAAAATTCAAAATCGAGTTTTTGATTGATTATTATGAATGCCATTAAACTACATGTCTTGGCAATTTTACACTTCTGGAATCAAAAATTAAGATTTATTTGATAAATGCAAAACGAAGTAATCACACATTTTTTTCTGACATATATAATGAAATGGGTTTCTTTGAAAATAGTTTAAAGAAATCCATGGATGACTTACCAATGCATGTTTTTCTGACGTGAGAAAAAACTTCGTTAAAAATGTTTATAGTTTTAATTTTACAAAGTTTTTTGCTTCTCCTGTAAATTAATATTGTTGTTAGTTAGTCCTTTTTGCATTTAAGCTAACGATATGGTGGTAAATTCAACTAGTAATGCCTGGCCTTCGAAGTTGAATGCAATACAAACTTCTTGGCGCGTTTTAACGAGTTGAATAAATGTAATTCCCTTAAAAAGTATTCCAAAAAAAAAAGACAAAAAAGGAGTCTTGACAGTGAAGTTTATAACGTTTTAGATATATAAAAGAACTGCAACTACATTCATATTTATATATCTTAAACGTAAACGGATGCAACTATACAAAAATTGAGTTTTTGTTTGATTTTTGCTTGTTTTATTAAACATTATGTTCATTTTTAGATCCCTGCGATCAATAATGGCGACTTGATTAAAGAAATTCAAACACCAAGAACACCTTGTGAATATTGATTTTGTAAAGTTTTTTGTGTCTTATGTAAAAAAATAAATATGTAGTTACGTCCGTTTACATCTAAGGTGACGATATACCAACACATTATTAAGAATCAATTCTAAAATAAATACACAAAAGCAGGGCTGTTTAGTTGGAGTTGAGGTTTTTGTACCGGAGACCAAGTCATAGTGCCCAAAAAAACTCGCGACTCCGACTCCAAAATTTTTCGGCATAAAAAATTTTCTAATATTTTCCAAAATAAAAATTCTTCGAAATTGGCGATGCAATATTTCAAATATCGATTTAAAAATTGTACGGAATAATTTGTTTGCTATCTTTAACCATTTAAAAGGTACTGCCTTAAAAACAAGTTAGAGTGATACATTCAGCTGTGGCGAATCTTTGATACCCTACACCGACAATTAGAATATATAAGATCTATAAATTAATAGTTAATATTTATAAAAATGGACGTCAGTATAAAAATTGGATCCGGGTTAAACCAATTGAACGACAATCAGACAGTGTTATGTTTTTATTTCCAGCAATTTGAATTAACTTGAATAAAATATCATGATTCGTAACAGTTTATGACGAAATAAAATAATTTTCAGGAGGGGAATTTATATTAGACCCATTGTAAAGACAAATTTCAGTAGTAGTGAAAGTTGTTTTAGCACTTAAAGTGCTCTTCAGAATGCTGCCTTATATGGGATCTAAGGTAATTATAGACCGATAATCAGAAAATTGCATGACATTATTTCTGGCCATATGAACCAAAATAAGAGCAAAATTTACCGCAATATCTTTATCTGCTAGGGGTTCAGGCGTATTTAAATAATTTCCCAGAGTGAACATAATATTTGTCATTATATGGTAAATTATGGACCGAGCTTCAGAAAATTTTTTAGTGTGATTTTTAGTCCTATAAATCTTTGACGTACAAAATTGTATTACAATAGCATAATAGCATTATTTATAACGTTTTTTAACATACTAAACTGTTTTCCGAGTGTAGGGCTTATATGGTCTAGGGTAAATTGTAAACCGATCTTCACCAAATTTTGCAGTTTGATTTCTAGTCGCTTAAAACAGTGATGTGCCAAATTTTATTATGAACCACCACCCCAAAAAATAGATAATTTTGTTACAAAAACTAACATAAATGGTGGAATGATGCACGGAATGATATAAAAATTTGCACAAATTCGGTGTATATGACTGAAAATCATAGTTTTCAATTTCATGAAGATTCGTCCATAACTTACCCTAGGCCCCATATAAATCCTGCTCCCTGAAAACAGTTTAGTATGCCTACAACGGTAATAAATAATGTCATCATAATAAATTTTGGTATGTAACAGTTTTTAAGACTTGAAATCACACTGGTAAATTTCGTGATGATCGGTCCATTTAAAGTACCCTATTTAAAATACACTCTGGGAAATCAACTAAATACGCCTAAAACCGTAGCAGATATATGTAGATACTGCGGTAAAATTTGTTCCAATTTAGCTTCATATGTCCATAAAAAATGTCATGCAATATTGTGATATATGATCCATAATTTACTTTAGATCCCATATTAGGAAGCCTTCTGAAATTCACTGTAAACGCTAGAACTAATTTCACTGCTGTTTTGAAATTTATTCTTATTTATGTTTTTGAATACCAGAAATCACTCTACATAATTTTGGGATGATTGATCCATAATTAACCATGGGTCCAACATAAATTCCCCCCTGAAAATAATTTTAGTTCGGTTAAAACTGTTACGAATCATAACATTTTACTCAAGCTAGTTCAAATTGCTAAAAAGAAAAGCATAAAACTATCAGATTGGTTGTTAACAATTAAATATAGGTCTTAACCGTTTTTATAAAGATTAATTAATAATAAGGGGTGCTTCAAGTAGAGATACTTTTTTCAATAGCCTTTTTTGACAGATCACGTGTGAGTCGTGTCATGATGTCATGTTATTTTTGTTTAGTATTGTTTGGCATTTCATAATGGAAAGACTAACGCCTGAACAACGTTTACAAATCGTTCAACTTTATTACAAAAATTCACGTTCTGTGAGGAATGAGTTTCGTGCACTTCGCTCAACTTATGGTCATCATAATCGGCCTACTGAGCGTACTATTCGCAACACCATCACCCATTTTAAGACCCAGCATTCATTATTCCAGCGAAACGAAGACCGTGGAGAGTCGATTCGGCGCCGTTCGCAGCAACTCGGACCGTTAACGTGCCATGATAACCGACTATTTGATGCCTGATATTGAAGCTCGTGATCTCGGCGACATGTGGTTTCAGCAAGACACTTCCCACACATCGCATCAATCAATGTACTTATTGAGTGAACACTTCGGTGAGCACATAAATTCACGTTTTGGGCCGGTCGATTGGCCACCAAGATCGTGTGATATCACACCGTTAGACTTTTTCCTGTGGGGATATGTAAAGTCTAAAGTTTATGGGAACAAACCCGCTTCGATTCAGGCCTTGGAGGAAAACATCACGCTTGTCATTTGCCAGTTACCAGTCTAAATGCTCGAACGAGTCATCGAAAATTGGACTCAACGGATAGACCATCTGCGACGTAGCAATGGCCAACATTTGATAGACATAATCTTCAAAAAATAAATGCAAAAGAATGTTCTTTCAAATGATAATAAACATTCCCTATTAAAGTTGAATTTTCTGTGTTTTTTTTAAAAGCTCGAAATGGATCACGCTATATATAGATATCATATAGAGCCCACTCCTAAACTCTTCGAAATAACGGTGGAGGGTATCAAACCTGTTTCTTTTAATACAGTTTAAAAAATATTCAATATCCCATTAATCTTCATGTTTGAAAGAACCAATGGCCAAAGTTTTAATTAATTTGTACAATTTTTTTGGAAGTTATAGCAAAATTACTTTTTGCTAATTTTTTTTAATCAGCAATAACATTTGGAATAAAAACTTATGTTAACTTGCGGTCTATGACGGAACTAATATTTCGGTATAAAAGCTTTAAAAAAAACTATAACCAAAGAGAAGTGATGATTATATTAGAACAAGAATATATTTTCAAAAACCCCTCTAAAATTTAAAGTTTCTTTCCTACAAAAATATAAAACAAGTAAGAAAATATAGTCGGTCAAGCCCGACCATATGATACATAATATGTTACCACAGTAAATATGAACAAATTTTTGCAAGTGTACTCGTACCTATTTTTTAGTTTTAAAAATTAATGGCTAATGGGGCTATATGAATAGGGATCTATCTATGTTTAAAATTTCATTAAAACCGGTTTGATAGTTTTTGAGAGGCGAATTTGCCCCCTATCTCCCCTCGTAGTCCTATTTAAAAAAATGCATAGCTTTTTAAATATTGTAATTAAGTATACTTTTAATATACATATTTATATTTAACGAAACTTTTGCTTATTCTTGTTAAAAAATACAAATAATACTATTTTATGCTAAAATTTATTTGTTTTGTTTGCCTATTTTTTTTTTTTTTTTTGCTACATAATTAATCTTATGGTATGACTCTTGATTTTTTCCTTGGTTTTTCATATATAGGTGTTAAATATATGATTTAGCCTTTTTCCAGCTGTTAAAAGTGCTATATTTCTAAAAAGAAAAGCATAAAACTTTCTGACTGTTAGTCAATAATTAGATATACTTGAGGCCCAATTTGCGTCGTTAATGGGGACCGGAGAAATGCGATGCAAGACAAAACGATGCAAATCGGATCACTTTTTTTCTATACAAATGCACTGATTTTTTATTGATTGGGTCAAAAATTTATTTTTAGCAAAAGATTCAGTTTTTGATAAAAAAAATCATATGGTTACGTTTGATTCTATTTACGAGTATTTCAGCAAATAGGTTTAATTATTATAAAAATATAAATTTATAAGCACATCAGAAAAAATATATTTTAATTTATTTTATTTTCATAAAAACATAACGCAAATTAATTTATTTTTTTTTATCCATATTCACATAACCTTTAAATAAAAAATATATTCGCATTTGCGATTAGCTCAACCTATCTTTATATAATTAACTTTTAAATATGTCCTGTTGCAAATAGCTTTTACTTTTAAAGGAGCTAAACCAAGGGTTCTGTCTATGTCAACAGCTTTTTAGTATCAAACTAATGCTTTTTTGCACTCATTTGTCCTTTTATTCCGTTCAATGAAACAGCTTAACATATTAAGAATTAAGTTCTTACTTCCAAATATGCAATTATGCTTAGAATAGCTTACATAACAGAATTAAATAGGAAATCCACTTTTAACACGCAAATAGAAAAATTCTTCAGGTGTCATTCAGGTGTGTAGCGACCCAAATCAGAAATAAAACTGCGCAAAGCGGATTAAACCAAATTTAAAAAAGGGACACAAATCAAAACGACCCAAATAGGATCGACGCAAAACAGGGCTCTAGTTTATAGGTCTAAGCCGCAACAAATTTTAATGCTGACGTCCGTTTTACACAGATTTATTAATAACGAGCGGATACCCGGCATGTGCTACTACGTTCCCCGCTTTTAGTAGTCCCATTTTTTACAAATTCATAGCTTGTGTATCTATCTAAATAGGGATCTATATATGCTTAAAATTTTAATTAAATCGCTTAGATTGTTTCGGAGAGGTAGACATTTTCCTCTACCTCCCCTCGTGATCATATTTTTTAAAAATGTATAGCTAATGTGTTCATATAAGTATGAATCTATCTATCCTTAAAATTGCATTAAAATCTGTTAGATAGTTTCGGAGATGCAAAAATTTGCCCCTACCTGCTCTTGTGGTCCTAGTTTTGAAAAATTGTACAGCCTAAAAACAACTTCACACATCGGTGGAGCACATCGGTTGGATGGTTTCAGAGTCTGTAAAGGACAAAGAAACATTTTTTGTTCTTTATATACATAGAAGATATGTATTAAGAATTAAATAATATTAAAAAATCAATATGTATACAAAATTCAATAAAATTTTTTGCATGGGAAAAGTCAAAAATCGACTTCAAGAATGTGCCTAATGCATTGTTTTTGTGGTCTAAAACAATCTTCGAGTTATTGCCTTGCTAATGAAGCCAGTTTGAGGGCACATCCGTTCGATAGTTTCAAAGCCTATAACGGACTTTGATAAAAACAATATTTGTGTTTTATGTATACCCGACATATGGTACTACGTTTCCCCTTCTCACAATCCCATTTTTTTAAATGTATAGCTTATGTGTCCGTATTAGTAGGAATCTATCTATCTTTAAAATTTCATTCGAATCTGATATATAGTTTCGGAGAGGCAAAAATATGCACCACCTCCCCTCGAGGTCCTATTTTTTAAAAAATGTATAGATAATGTGTCCATATAAGCAGGGATCTATCTAATGTGTCCATATAAGCAGGGATCTATCTATGTTTAAAATTTCATTAAAATCTGTAAGCAGCTTCGGAGAGGCAAAAATTTCCACCTTAACTCCCATCTAAACCATCTTCACCACCCGTCGCGGTCCTATTTTTCAAAAAGTGTATTGATAAAGTGTCCATATAAGTAGGGATCTATCAATGTTTTAAATTTCATTAAAATCTATGATTTCCACCTTAACTCCCATCTAAACCATCTTCACCACCCGTCGTGGTCCTATTTTTCAAAAAGTGTATTGATAAAGTGTCCATATAAGTAGGGATCTATCAATGTTTTAAATTTCATTAAAATCTATGATTTTATTTCAGAGGGATATAAATTTTCCCATAACTGCCATCGTGGTCCGAGTTTTGGAAAAATGTATAGCCCAAAACCATCCCTGGAAAATTACCTTTCCAATGACACCCGTAATTGAAGCACATCGGTTGGGTGGTTCCAGAGTCTATAGAGGACGTAGAAACATTTTTTGTATTTTATATATGTATATAGATATCATATAGAACCCACTCCTGAAATATTCGAACTGTCGGTGGAGGGTATCAAAGATTCGACACAGCCGAATATAGCCATATAACTTGTTTTAATGTACAAGTGTAGCTTTGAGCGTACCTGGTAGATCATTATACCATGATACGAGGGCGTATCAATAATTTTTTTTTTCAACATAATCTCCTTTTAGCTCAATAGACTTAGTCCAACGTTTCTCCAATTTGTGTATCCCTCATCAGCTGTCTTCAATGGCGAATTCAAAAAAAAAAAAAATCACAAACGTCAAAAAATACCTTTGTTTATGTTTTGCGCAAAAATAATAATAATAATGAAATAACTTAAGGCCAGCATTCACTATTCTACACAATCGTACGATTCATTCAAACGAAAATCTTACGGAATTCTATCCGACATAAAAATGTCTGCAAAATCTGCTTCAATGCCACAGAACAAAAAAAAGAAAAAGATGCAAACTCAAATGACTCAGCTTCTTTACAAGAAAATGCAACTATGATCGCATAGAATGTATCATTTTATGAGAATTTTTCAAAACATTTGAAGTCGGCCAGACATGTCAAAAAAATCTGTCACTCAATTCATTTTAATCCACATTATCATACTTTATAAGCACACATGATTTTTTTTTTGACAAATCGTACCACTGAATAGGATAGTGTATCGCCGCACATAGGGGTTTTTTGCCAATCTAGCCGGACATTAGGCAACAAATTATATGTAAAAAATTTTCAAGTCTTTTGCTTGAGATTTGTGGTGTTGGGACACTGTTAAAGTCAGGAAAGTTGAGTAAATTGCATGCGTGCTCATTGACTTTTTACGGTTTTGAGAGGTTAACAATATATTTTTTTGTGGGTAAACGAATACAGATTTTTTCATTGATTTTTTTTTTTTTCTGTGAAAGACTATACTTACATCTACTTATAAAAATATTATTTTGAATTTTTATAATAAAAAAATTCGTTCGAAATTAAAAAAAAAACGATTTTTTGTTCACTTTTTTGTAAAAAAAAATTTTAAAAATGTTATTCATCACGATAAAATTTGAAATCTCTACTTTTAAATTCCAAAAAAACGTTGTTCGTTTTTGCGCCAGTTTTTTGGGTTTTTTTTTTGAAAATTTCCCCTTTTTTTCGTTTTTTGCTCATCTTGCATTGGTACATATGGAAACCTTTTCGTCAGTTATAAAATGTTTTGGTTGTACGTACATATATGTTTTTTATTTAAATTATTACATCCTAATATTACCTGTGTAAAAAAGGAATGTGCGAAACAGTAAATAAAGTTTTTCAACCACCTGTGCGGCAGCTAAATGACGTTATTTTATCAAGGTACTAATATTACCTGTGTAAAAAAGGAATGTGCGAAACAGTAAATAAAGTTTTTCAACCACCTGTGCGGCAGCTAAATGACGTTATTTTATCAAGGTACTTAGTTGTTTATTATATATATGGCTATTGCATTAAATTGTTATCAGAACCAGTTTGAAGCTTCGAAAGTAAAATAGAAAAAGTGTATACAAGATTAGAGTTATTCCAACTAGTACAATAATGTAATGCTAAACTTGTGAAGAGAAATTACAATTTTTAGTTAGAAAATTGTGCGAAATTTCAAAAAGTCAATGAGATAGTTTTATATCAGTAGTAAATCAGTGTTTAAGGAATTTTAAATATTTTTTTAAAATATTTTGGCATTCAGCACAAAGAAAAAGGACCGATTTTTAAGCATTCGTGTCAAATGGCTTGAAGCAACAGTGACAACACCTATATTTGGGAGTTCGCCTTCAACGACTACAAAAGCCGTTCGTTGAATTGACCGAAAGAAGTAAGAGAAGAAAAACTGAAATCTTGTGAACTCAGTGAGATGCTGATTTATTGATACATGCTGCCCAAACACAATTACAAACGTGTGAAAATACGATGCCTCAGGTCTGCTTAAAGAAATTGTGTCTTCTTCGACACGAGCTACAAAATTAACTTGTTAAAGAGAGGAAAAAACTATCCAAGAAAAATTAAGAAGTGAATTAGGGCTAATAGTGGATGTACCGAAGAATAAATTTGGACACAGCATCGATGATAACACAAGCAGAAGATTTTTTTCTAATCCTGAATTAGCTGCAGAAATAACTGGAATTGCATTTGATTTCATCGGTCGAATCAAAGTTATTAATGAAGTAATTACAAGTGCTTACAAAATCCATTTGCACGAGTTTGCCAATTATTGCTTAGACACTGCAAAATGTTACGTTACTCTATATCCCTGGCATCCTATGGCACCTACAATGCACAAGATTTTAATACATGGCGCAACTGTAATTAGCGAGGCATTGTTGCCTATCGGGCTATTAGCAGAATAAGCGTCTGAGGCACGAAATAAACATTTTCGGCATTACTGCCAGAATTTGCTAGAAAGGTTTCGAGGATTCAGTGTAACAAAGATATTATAAATATACTTTTGCTCAGTTCTGACCCACTGATTACAAGCATAAGACGAACTCCAAAAAAATCATTACCCTTTACGAAAGAAGCAATTTCTTTTATGCCTCCACCTGTACTTGGCTTTGAAGACAATTCAGATTCTGAAGAGGACTTTAAAGAAACAGACGAAGAATAACTTTGGCACTCATCATCATCTTAGTGCAAAAGAGAAGTCGTTTTAAATAAATTAGTTGTTAATTTTTTAATAAAATTTATTGTTACTATTATAAATAAGTTATTATTACGAATAAATTGATTATTTTCAGATAAATTAAATGCTATGAAATACTTAAGTCACATAAAAGCTTAAAAATGTATATTTTGTAGAAATTAGCAAAAAAATAAAAAAAAATGTTTTGACATGGTCGTTCCGTGGGGGTGGGTTTGGAGTGATACCTCCCCCTGCCCATAAAAGTTCAAAATGTAATTCTTATAGTATTAACGCGTTAGTAATCTATTTCTTTTAATATTTCCATTTTTTTAAAATTACTTGATGTAACCGCCCACAAAAGGGGACGGGGGCGAAAAGTGTAGTTTTACGATCTTCTGGGTCAAATTTTAGGTTTTTTCGACTTTCGCCGACGTTAAAAGTTGAGTTTGCTAAACAAAAGTATGGGAAAACTTTTAAAAAAAATTGAATTTTTCAGAGGTTGGATTAGTTCTTCTAAGGGGAACTTTATCCTCCTTAGTCCGATTTTATTTATATTTAAGGTTTACCTGCCTATGAACATAACACATATTTCTGCCAAGTTTTATCTATCTAGGGATATGCTAGGAACACAACTGGGGCGAACGACGAATTTTTGGCCGCGAATATTCGTCGCCAAAAATAAAAGACGTTTGTGTATATGAAAATGCACACAATCAGGGCGCCGGCGAAAATTCGCCAGACACGGCGAACTTTAAATAGATTTAATTCTGTTTCATACGCCGGCGAACGACGAACAAATCAGTACTAGGTGACCATGTTTGGTTTTAGTTTTTTATTATTGTATAACACATAAAATAAGTATGCATACAAAGTATTTTGCTATAAAAATAGTTTTTAGTTGTGTTTTTGATTATGTTTTTATTTTTAAGCATTATTTTTTTGCATATGGTCACACTATTTCACTCTCTTTGCACAAATTGTAATCAACTTTCTCAATTAAAAAAGCTGCCAGCTATTCGTCGTTATTGTGCTTCATACTATTGTTGTGTTCCTAGCAATACTCAATTACTTTTAAGTAGCAATATAAGCTAAAACAAAAAGTTATGTCCGTCTAGATTAGCAAATTAACCGTATGTGCGCCGGTTTTAGCATTGTTTTCCCAGAACATATTGTTGCTTAGAGTTCTCTTTACTCCAAATTTTTTGTCTTTCTTTTATGTTTCTTCTCCGTTTTAAACAAATAATGAGCAACGTTGCCGCAGCAAAATCTTCGTCTGCATTCATTGAAAACAAAACAAAAATTAAAAATTAATGTTTGTACGAAATAAGATTATGTTGTCAAACAGAAGCAAAAACAAAGTTCATGTTTGCCAAGCAAAAAAAACATACATATGTATGTATGTACATGCGTCTAAATATTAAAAGATTAACATACCCATTTAAATATTCATCACGATCTTAAATAGGTATAGGTATTCTTTCGGATATTTTTCATAAAGCCGTCTGAAAGATAATTTCTAACGATAATTAACTTTAAAAACAAAAATCTTCTTTGGAATTAAATTTCTAGAGCGTTCGTGATGATGGTTGTATATAACTAAGATAAATTCCAAATAAACTGTTTTGGGAATGGCATTTCTATTAAGCCTTATATTGTTTTTTTCCGCGAAGGTTGTTACGAACAATTTTTGACCATCGAGGTTTTCAACTAGCTCTTTTCAACATTTTCTCTTCACCAGCCACGTATTCGAACAAAATAAAAAAAAAAAACAAGAAACAAAATTGAAAACTACACAACAAACTTCCACCACTTTCACTTTATTTTCACTAACTTACGTTTTATATTTGTATCATTCGTTTAAATAAAATAATTTAAAAATCTTGCACACACACTTTTTAATTTTTTAACACGTCCTTTTATGGAGACGTCAAAATCGCTAATGCAATGATCGCCTGTTTTCATCAAATTTATTAACGACATTTTGTTAACAGTGTTCTTGCCATATACTACAAACCATGGTAGAATAAGTTTATTTCATCATGCTACAAACTATCTGTTTCCAATTTCCTACCAATTATATACGTAGGTATATTTTTCCATTTTTTACATACTCGTTATTTATTCTTAATTTTGTATTTTTGAATAAAAATACAACCCTGTAAACATACAATTACACGCTGCCAACCTTACACACTTTTAGTACAAACACAACACAAGGTGACTACCATCCAGTGATGCCAACTTTTTTAGAGCAAAAAGCACTTTAGAATTAAAAGAAAGCACTAAAAGCACTATTTCAAGCAAAAAAAATTTAATCGATAATTGAACACAACGCAAGAAATGGCGACGGCGTTGTTGGATTATCATTTTTGTAAATAACTTTAATTTGGATTATCATAAGTTGAGTTAAATTGGGTCATAAAACAGTTTTTAAGGCATATTTTGATTTTTTATATGTTTTATTGGAAAAGATATCACTGCAGACACTAGGTGGTAGATAATCATCATAACAGCATGAATTATGTCGAAGAAGCTCATTTTTAATGTGAGGAATTGAGGTAATAGAGTTCTAGGATAATCCGTTTCTAATTTTGGATTTACTGTAGTTCATCGAACTAAATGTTCTTTCACCTTCGCGTTAGAGTATGACAAGCTTAAAATTCTTAATACAAAATTAGACAAATCTAAAAATGGATTTTGTCCTATTGAATCTTTAAAATCGTTGACTTCTTTCAAAAAGATATGTTCATTGTTGATTTTTCCATTTACAATTCTTAATATTTTCCAAGCAATTTTTCTTTAATAAAATGTGTAACGAAATCAATCACATCGTTTTTATTGCGATTAACAACTGATGTGAGATTTACAAAACAAAGCAGGATTGCAGAGTACATGAAACTGAGTACTCCTCCCCAATCTTCTCACCTCTCTCGCCAATAAGCTCAAGAAATGCTCCAAAATTGCAAGTCTGGACGATGCTTTTGTAGTGAGCTTACTTAATAAACAGTTGCCATTCTAAAAGAGTGTATAATTAATTAAAAAAATTGTAGAAAAACTAAAAATTGTAAAAAGCACTAAAGTAAAATTGAAAAGGCACCAAGTTAGTGCTTTTTCTTAGTTTGGCATTAAAGATAAAATTTTGGCTTTTTGAAACATCAAAAAGCACCATAAATAGTGCCACAAGCACTAAGATGGCATCACTGCTACCATCCCTCCAAGCAATTGGTAGAGTGTTTTGCGATTGCCTATAAATTTTATTCTTCGGTTAGATTGGGTAAATTTAAAATAATTTCTCACACATTCTTTTTTTTTTTTGGAGCCAATGTAAGTTAAATTAAAAATATAAATTGATTATTGTCCGATAGGACCGATTTTTAAGCATTCGTGTCAAATGGCTTGAAGCAACAGTGACAACACCTATATTTGGGAGTTCGCCTTCAACGACTACAAAAGCCGTTCGTTGAATTGACCGAAAGAAGTAAGAGAAGAAAAACTGAAATCTTGTGAACTCAGTGAGATGCTGATTTATTGATACATGCTGCCCAAACACAATTACAAACGTGTGAAAATACGATGCCTCAGGTCTGCTTAAAGAAATTGTGTCTTCTTCGACACGAGCTACAAAATTAACTTGTTAAAGAGAGGAAAAAACTATCCAAGAAAAATTAAGAAGTGAATTAGGGCTAATAGTGGATGTACCGAAGAATAAATTTGGACACAGCATCGATGATAACACAAGCAGAAGATTTTTTTCTAATCCTGAATTAGCTGCAGAAATAACTGGAATTGCATTTGATTTCATCGGTCGAATCAAAGTTATTAATGAAGTAATTACAAGTGCTTACAAAATCCATTTGCACGAGTTTGCCAATTATTGCTTAGACACTGCAAAATGTTACGTTACTCTATATCCCTGGCATCCTATGGCACCTACAATGCACAAGATTTTAATACATGGCGCAACTGTAATTAGCGAGGCATTGTTGCCTATCGGGCTATTAGCAGAATAAGCGTCTGAGGCACGAAATAAACATTTTCGGCATTACTGCCAGAATTTGCTAGAAAGGTTTCGAGGATTCAGTGTAACAAAGATATTATAAATATACTTTTGCTCAGTTCTGACCCACTGATTACAAGCATAAGACGAACTCCAAAAAAATCATTACCCTTTACGAAAGAAGCAATTTCTTTTATGCCTCCACCTGTACTTGGCTTTGAAGACAATTCAGATTCTGAAGAGGACTTTAAAGAAACAGACGAAGAATAACTTTGGCACTCATCATCATCTTAGTGCAAAAGAGAAGTCGTTTTAAATAAATTAGTTGTTAATTTTTTAATAAAATTTATTGTTACTATTATAAATAAGTTATTATTACGAATAAATTGATTATTTTCAGATAAATTAAATGCTATGAAATACTTAAGTCACATAAAAGCTTAAAAATGTATATTTTGTAGAAATTAGCAAAAAAATAAAAAAAAATGTTTTGACATGGTCGTTCCGTGGGGGTGGGTTTGGAGTGATACCTCCCCCTGCCCATAAAAGTTCAAAATGTAATTCTTATAGTATTAACGCGTTAGTAATCTATTTCTTTTAATATTTCCATTTTTTTAAAATTACTTGATGTAACCGCCCACAAAAGGGGACGGGGGCGAAAAGTGTAGTTTTACGATCTTCTGGGTCAAATTTTAGGTTTTTTCGACTTTCGCCGACGTTAAAAGTTGAGTTTGCTAAACAAAAGTATGGGAAAACTTTTAAAAAAAATTGAATTTTTCAGAGGTTGGATTAGTTCTTCTAAGGGGAACTTTATCCTCCTTAGTCCGATTTTATTTATATTTAAGGTTTACCTGCCTATGAACATAACACATATTTCTGCCAAGTTTTATCTATCTAGGGATATGCTAGGAACACAACTGGGGCGAACGACGAATTTTTGGCCGCGAATATTCGTCGCCAAAAATAAAAGACGTTTGTGTATATGAAAATGCACACAATCAGGGCGCCGGCGAAAATTCGCCAGACACGGCGAACTTTAAATAGATTTAATTCTGTTTCATACGCCGGCGAACGACGAACAAATCAGTACTAGGTGACCATGTTTGGTTTTAGTTTTTTATTATTGTATAACACATAAAATAAGTATGCATACAAAGTATTTTGCTATAAAAATAGTTTTTAGTTGTGTTTTTGATTATGTTTTTATTTTTAAGCATTATTTTTTTGCATATGGTCACACTATTTCACTCTCTTTGCACAAATTGTAATCAACTTTCTCAATTAAAAAAGCTGCCAGCTATTCGTCGTTATTGTGCTTCATACTATTGTTGTGTTCCTAGCAATACTCAATTACTTTTAAGTAGCAATATAAGCTAAAACAAAAAGTTATGTCCGTCTAGATTAGCAAATTAACCGTATGTGCGCCGGTTTTAGCATTGTTTTCCCAGAACATATTGTTGCTTAGAGTTCTCTTTACTCCAAATTTTTTGTCTTTCTTTTATGTTTCTTCTCCGTTTTAAACAAATAATGAGCAACGTTGCCGCAGCAAAATCTTCGTCTGCATTCATTGAAAACAAAACAAAAATTAAAAATTAATGTTTGTACGAAATAAGATTATGTTGTCAAACAGAAGCAAAAACAAAGTTCATGTTTGCCAAGCAAAAAAAACATACATATGTATGTATGTACATGCGTCTAAATATTAAAAGATTAACATACCCATTTAAATATTCATCACGATCTTAAATAGGTATAGGTATTCTTTCGGATATTTTTCATAAAGCCGTCTGAAAGATAATTTCTAACGATAATTAACTTTAAAAACAAAAATCTTCTTTGGAATTAAATTTCTAGAGCGTTCGTGATGATGGTTGTATATAACTAAGATAAATTCCAAATAAACTGTTTTGGGAATGGCATTTCTATTAAGCCTTATATTGTTTTTTTCCGCGAAGGTTGTTACGAACAATTTTTGACCATCGAGGTTTTCAACTAGCTCTTTTCAACATTTTCTCTTCACCAGCCACGTATTCGAACAAAATAAAAAAAAAAAACAAGAAACAAAATTGAAAACTACACAACAAACTTCCACCACTTTCACTTTATTTTCACTAACTTACGTTTTATATTTGTATCATTCGTTTAAATAAAATAATTTAAAAATCTTGCACACACACTTTTTAATTTTTTAACACGTCCTTTTATGGAGACGTCAAAATCGCTAATGCAATGATCGCCTGTTTTCATCAAATTTATTAACGACATTTTGTTAACAGTGTTCTTGCCATATACTACAAACCATGGTAGAATAAGTTTATTTCATCATGCTACAAACTATCTGTTTCCAATTTCCTACCAATTATATACGTAGGTATATTTTTCCATTTTTTACATACTCGTTATTTATTCTTAATTTTGTATTTTTGAATAAAAATACAACCCTGTAAACATACAATTACACGCTGCCAACCTTACACACTTTTAGTACAAACACAACACAAGGTGACTACCATCCAGTGATGCCAACTTTTTTAGAGCAAAAAGCACTTTAGAATTAAAAGAAAGCACTAAAAGCACTATTTCAAGCAAAAAAAATTTAATCGATAATTGAACACAACGCAAGAAATGGCGACGGCGTTGTTGGATTATCATTTTTGTAAATAACTTTAATTTGGATTATCATAAGTTGAGTTTAAATTGGGTCATAAAACAGTTTTTAAGGCATATTTTGATTTTTTATATGTTTTATTGGAAAAGATATCACTGCAGACACTAGGTGGTAGATAATCATCATAACAGCATGAATTATGTCGAAGAAGCTCATTTTTAATGTGAGGAATTGAGGTAATAGAGTTCTAGGATAATCCGTTTCTAATTTTGGATTTACTGTAGTTCATCGAACTAAATGTTCTTTCACCTTCGCGTTAGAGTATGACAAGCTTAAAATTCTTAATACAAAATTAGACAAATCTAAAAATGGATTTTGTCCTATTGAATCTTTAAAATCGTTGACTTCTTTCAAAAAGATATGTTCATTGTTGATTTTTCCATTTACAATTCTTAATATTTTCCAAGCAATTTTTCTTTAATAAAATGTGTAACGAAATCAATCACATCGTTTTTATTGCGATTAACAACTGATGTGAGATTTACAAAACAAAGCAGGATTGCAGAGTACATGAAACTGAGTACTCCTCCCCAATCTTCTCACCTCTCTCGCCAATAAGCTCAAGAAATGCTCCAAAATTGCAAGTCTGGACGATGCTTTTGTAGTGAGCTTACTTAATAAACAGTTGCCATTCTAAAAGAGTGTATAATTAATTAAAAAAATTGTAGAAAAACTAAAAATTGTAAAAAGCACTAAAGTAAAATTGAAAAGGCACCAAGTTAGTGCTTTTTCTTAGTTTGGCATTAAAGATAAAATTTTGGCTTTTCGAAACATCAAAAAGCACCATAAATAGTGCCACAAGCACTAAGATGGCATCACTGCTACCATCCCTCCAAGCAATTGGTAGAGTGTTTTGCGATTGCCTATAAATTTTATTCTTCGGTTAGATTGGGTAAATTTAAAATAATTTCTCACACATTCTTTTTTTTTTTTGGAGCCAATGTAAGTTAAATTAAAAATATAAATTGATTATTGTCTTTCTTTAAAAGTTATTAGTGATATTGTGAAACTGTTTATTTAATGACTTTAAAAATTACTTTAAAATTTTTTGCTGAAAAACAGTGTTTTTATTTAATTTTTCTAGTGATCATCAACGTTGTCAGTGAAGAAAATTTGTAAAATAGGTTTTTAAAGCAATAAAAAATAGGGAAGTTATAAGACGATGAAAGTTTACAAAGTTAGTGTTTGAACAAATTTGTGATTTTCTGTAAATTCCTTTAAAAAAATGTGGTTTTCAAATGTTAAACATTAACAGCTATTTTGATTAAATGTACTGTAGATTTCTTAATATTTGTAAAACATAAAGCTCATTTTATTTCTATTTTACTTAGACTTTCCCTACAAATTCCAACAAACATAAACAGTTAAATTACCCTCTTTTTTTATAAAGAACAATAGGAAAAAATGAACAATGGAGCCAAAAGCGATACTACTAAATTTAATTGATATTAAACTTCCAACGCACTTTAATTCGTCATAAAATGTAGACACTTAGTAAATTATTAATGTAAATATTACCATAGTGGGGCACTTCTTCCCGAACGATGTAACTACATCAATAAGAATTGAATAGCAAAAGCGATAGATTTTTGCTAAATGCGGACACTATTTAGACAATTTTTAGATCGAAATTGTTTGCAGGGATTGTACACAAACAAGGATGCAGCTATCATTACAAATGTATTATCGAGTCGAATTTACTATGGGTGGCGGCGAGACTACAACAAGTCAACAACACAAAAACATTAGGGTTTTTTATTGTTGCTTTAGTTGGTCGGTATGTCAAAAAACGTTAACAAGGCGAATTCAATTGTAAACAGCTTGAGACATTTCTCTACATAAGTTTGAAACCAGTAGCTCGTTTCTGTATTTCTCGCATCGCAAATTTTCTCATATTAAGTGTGAAACAAAAAATTCCATCGTTTCTCGATTTGTGAGAAAAAAGTGTTTCTGTATTTAAATGCGAGAACAGACAACACAGATTCTGTTTTAACTGGAATACTTCCAGTAATTAAGTGTCAAATGCAAGCGAAACGTCAACGAAAGAAATATATATAATAAAAATAAGGCTGCCAGATTTAAAGATTTATCGACATTTTGACGATTTTTTTTGTTCCAAAATTGGCAGCAAAGTGACAATTTGCTGATTTTTTTCTAGTGACGATTCAGTCTTCGAAATAAAACAATTTTAAATAGTTTTATATGTTTGTGTATTAGGCACCACAGAAAACCGATATCTTTAAAAACAAGGCAGATTAAAAAATGTATCGGCAAAAGCAAAATTTCGAACGGAAACTGTTTAATTTTTATTTGCTTGGATTATTTAATACATTTGTTTGTGTGATCAAAAGATTAAACTATTACCCAATTTTTCAGTCAATGCACTTTAGGAAATTTTTGCCTTTTACTTTGTCCAAATGTGTTTATTTTATTTCAAAATGATATTTTGTCACTCCTTTGTGTGATTTCTGCAGGGAAAAATAACAATCTGAAATTTTAAACTCTTATCGGATTAAAGAAAATAAAATAAATAATTTTATTTTAATAGACCTCTTATGTATGTATCAAATATGTATTTTACCCATGAACTTAATGTTTTTTTTTTTTTTTTTGATTATGTGTTTATATGATAAAAATTTGTGATTATATGATAAAAATCGAACAAAATTCGTCAAAATTAATTTTAAATTGTCCGAAAAAAAATGACGATTGTTTTATTTTTTCTTAGGATATTGACGTTTTTTCACAAATTTATCTGGCAGCCCTGCATAAAACAAACACAATGAAAGGCCAAAAAAATTTAAATAACAAAATATAACAATTGTGTTTTATATACTTATTTTCATCATTTAACTTCTTTCTTTTAAAATAAAATAAAATAATACACATTCTTGTGTACATACATACATAATTTGGGCTCCATTTTTTTAAATTTTGTTTTCTCGCATCAATTTCAAATATGACTTATTTTGACAGTTCTTGTGAGAAACTTTTTGCAAAATATTGTTACAGAAACACTTGTTCTCACATCCTTCCAATAATTGCTGGAAAATTATTTAAATGACAGATAATTCTCGCAAAGTAAAAGTACAGAAACACTTATGTGAGAAAAACCATTTTTTATTTCATATTGCACTGTTTTTGTCATAATTCACTTGTTTCATGCGGGAAATTTTACGATGCGAGAAATACAGAAACGGGCTACAGTTGTCTACAGCACATGTTAAAAAATTTATTTCCTAATTATTTTATTATTAAAGTTAAAAAATATTGTTTATTTTGTTCGAAAAAAAAAAATAGTTCAAGGGGTGTTAAAGAATAGTGAAAAATGTTGAGCAGTAATAAATACATTTACCCCATTGTGTTGATTAAAAATTGTAAGTTTATTTAAAACTTATATAATACTGGTATGTTTTGATACCTGTGCACATGGTCACTTATGTAATAGGACTGATGTGCGGACTTCACTATTTATCAAAGGTGGCTAATTGGGCTGTCGCTTATATGTGCTACTAAGTAAAATCCCCAGACATTATTTAGTCACTTTAGGTAAGCTTCTTATTACATGAAGGCAATAGTATCATTATAATTTGGATATATTTCAGGTGGGACCACCGTTTCAATAAGGCAATGCCCACTAAACAGGAATTTGTAAAAAAGTTTATAAAATCAATTGGACCAAATTTTTTTTTTACCAAATTAGTTAGTTTTTTTTGCTGTTTAAGAAAAAATTCATACAAAAAAAATTAATAAATATAGGTATAATATTTTGGACATACCAATATAAACAATAAACGATGTTAGTATAAAATTAAGGTCACAGTAAAAATGGTCCACAATGTAAAACATCTACAATAAATAACGGAACATTTTAATTTTCTTGTTTTGCTTTATTTCTTTTTTTGTTGTTTACTGTCTTTTATTGAAACTAACAAAGTTTAAATCGATTCCTTCAATTGCTTATTTAAAAATTTTAAGATGGCTTGCCACACAACAATTGAGCTTAGAAATTTAATTATTGAACATTATAAAAGTGGAAAAAGTCAAAGACAAATCGCTCCAATTGTTAAAAAATCCAGGACAACAGTGGAAAACATCATCCACAGTTTTAAAAACGAAGGTCGAGTTATAAATAAGCAAAAGATTAGATGTACAGCGAACGTGAAGAAAGGTGGATAGTCAATTAAATCAAAATAAATCCAAGACTGAGTGCTCCGAAACTGCGGGACGTGGTTTAAAAACACTTCAGTATTAGCTGTAACGCCCTTTGTAAGTGCGAAGAATAAAAAAAATTCGATTGCAGTTTGCTCACAGGGAATGATTTTTCATTCTGGCAGAACGTCTTATTTACGGATGAGAGCAAATATAACCTTCTTGGGTCAGATGGAAGAGTAAAAGTTTGAAGAAAACCCAATCAAGAGATGAAAAAAAAGGAAAAAATTCAATATTTAAACATTTTAAAAACAAATTTAAATAAAGTGCGGAAAAACTAGGAATAGGTGACTCCTTTCATTTTTATCAGAATAATGATCCAAAACACACAGCCGGAATTGTTAAAGAATAGCTTCTGTATCATTGGCATCGAGTTATCAAAACGCCTCCCCAATCAGCGGACCTTAATGTGTTTGAAAATTTGTGGCAGAAACTCGAAGTTGAGAACCTAAAACATGAAATTTCCAACAAAAATTACTTAAAAGCTGCCCTTATAAAGGAATGGAATAAAATTACCCCGGAATATACAAGAATCTATCGGTTTTTAATTGAACTTTTTTGACTTAAGCGCAAGTGGACCATTTTGACATATGTATATATATATATATATATATATATATATATACACACACATATATATATAAATCTATGTATATATAAAAACATATAGGACATGCACACACACTACCACACTTTACACTAACTTTACAGTTTTTTTTTTACAGATCACAAACTACACTTAAGATTAGCTTAACTTGTTCTTATTTATCTTTTCTTTTATTTTTATCTTTTCTATTTTTATTTTTTTGTATGAATTTGTACTTTAACTGTTATTATTTTCTTTCTTCTCCCTTTTCAAAAGATTTAGTTTGCTAGTGTTTCCGTTTATTACCATTATTTATTACTGTCTTTATTTCAACTTTTCATTCTTTATTTTTCTGACGATTATCTCCTTTATTTGCCATTGCCG
Organism: Pollenia amentaria; assembly: GCA_943735925.1. Taxonomy (NCBI): domain Eukaryota; kingdom Metazoa; phylum Arthropoda; class Insecta; order Diptera; family Polleniidae; genus Pollenia; species Pollenia amentaria. The sequence goes on along the minus strand of OX031009.1, from coordinate 215,240,746 downwards.
TTTTAATATAGTGTTTAAATTTACACTTAACTTTTGGCTCAGCTACAATTTTAAAATAAAACATGAATTAACTTTTTACCAGGCTATTTATTCTCGTGAGTGCGTGTGGCTTTCAGGACGTCTTACTTTTCGAGAAAATAGCCAGCTGTAAAATAAAAGCCCAGTTAATCCTAAACACTTTCACTTTATTTTGCACTAACTTACGTTTTATATTTTTATCATTCGTTGTAAGAAAATAATTTAAAAATCTTGCACACACACACTTTTTAATTTTTTAACACGTCCTTTTATGGATACGTCAAAATCGCTAATGCAATGATCGCCTGTTTTCATCAAATTTATTTACTTCATTTTTTCAGCGGTGTTCTTGCCATGTAGTATAACTATCTGTTGCCAATTTTCAACCTACCAATTATATACATACGTATATTTTTAAATTTTTCTACATACTCGTTATATATTCTTAGGTTCAATTTACACGTTTCATCTTTTAATGCTCAACTTCTTTTCAATTCCCTTTTGAAGATGCCATTATGTTCACACGCAGCAATAGGTTTCAACTTTTTTTGCTTCAAAACAACAACACTTTTATTCAAAGCGAACCAAAGAAAAAAATGTACATGCAGCCATTGTTGTGCATATACCTACGAATGAGAACACAAAGCGTACTGCCCGAGTACAGGCATCTCCGTACCAACCCCTTTTCTTCTTGCTTCCCTCTCCTTAAAACACAAGAGTTAAGCATCAAAAGATAAAACGTGTGAACGTAGACTTAATTTGGCATTTCGAATGAAAATACAACCCCGGAACATACAATTACACGCTGCCAACCTTACACACTTTAAGTACAAACACAACACAAGGTGACTACCAAGGCGAATTCAACTACAGGTGGTGTCGATACTACAACAATCTAAAAACAACAGAAACAACAAAGGGTTTTTTGCATTGCATTGTTAGTGTTTACTGTCCAAAATGTCAACCATTCCTAACAAAACACTAACAAATCAAAACAAAGTAGCTCGAACTGTCAAAATCAGATGGCGTTTCGACACCACCTGTAGTTGAATTCGCCTTGGTGACTACCATTGCACACAAACAAGGATGCCGCTATCATTACACATGTATTGTTTTACAATTTGATTTATTTTTTCTTTCTGCCAGTACTGGCAAGTCAGTTGCAATACATGCCCTGTAGGAAACCTGGGTGCATGTATCTCCATGTCACCAGTTTTGACGACTATTGTGGTGACTATTGTGGCGACATTGTCAGCGAAGTGTCTACACTTTTATATATGTCTTTAAAACGAATAAAAATTTTGTTATGAATACGTATTTTTATTTATTTTAATAATTAATTGAATGTTAAAAAAAGGCATTGAACATTTCCTTTAAAAAGTACCAATTTATAAGTTTTTTTTTTAATAAATTCAAAAAAACTATTCGTCCAAATTTTTAAAATAAATAATGCTAATAAAAGCTAAAAACATTTTCCAAAAATGCTAAATAAAATGCCAAGTGCTAAATGAAAATTTTGCAGCTAAATAAAAATTTTTAATGCTAAATTTAGCTAAAAAATGCCAAAATGGCCACACTATCAATGAGTAACCGAAAAAAGGCCAAGTACTCAGTAAACAAATACTAAATAGTTTTTCAACTCTAGTTTACATACAAACTCTTGTATGAAAAAATTATGGAAGGAATTGTTGTCGGTATTGCGCAAATTAATTTTCATCAAAATTTAAGTGGGATAACGGATGAAAATAGGTACGATTTTATGGTTTTAATATCTAATTTTTATTAAGCAGAAACTGAAAATGTTGCAGCGCGCCTAACTTTGCTAACGAATCTTCTTCAAATATGTCGGTTTCCGTAAGTAATTCATCCAATTTAGACGAAACAACAACTGTCTGCGAACCAGATATCGATGGTAGTAATGTCAATAGTTTAAGTGAAGCTAAATCTTTTGGTGATAATAGTTGGGAGGAAATTGAAGAAGGTGAAGGTATTGAAAGAAGAAGTCGAAATAAAAAAGGTTACACTTTAGCAGAAAGACGACAAATGCCAACTAGAGCATCAAAGGAATGTTCCTTATTAGGCATAAAAAGAAGAACCATAAAGAAGCCTACTAAACGTTTCAAAGCTAATGACGACTTTCAACATTTAAAACCTGCCGATATAAAGAAAATATATCTTAACAAAAAGTTGACTAAATTTAAGCCATCAAGTTTAGAGACGATATTTGAAGAGACATCGACTTCTCATAATGAACGCGATTGTAGTAGTTGGATGGGAAGTCGTAAGATAAAGAGGTTACTATCATTTTCTGACGGTTTTAGATGTAGTAAGACATTGATTAATAAAAGAAGAGCCAAAATCAAACAAACATTTGGTAAACGCTTTGCATTAAAAAAAATATCGCTAGAAGAGTTTATAACAAAACTAAATAATAGTATTGACGAAAATGAAAGTTTGCCAAGGCATGATTGTCAAATTGAACGAGGGGATAATGGAATTCAAGAAGAATTTTCCAGTTCAGAAATTTTTCTACCAAGTATCGCTGAAAACTTGGATGTTGAAGCAATAACGACAAGAAATCTTGGCAGTGAAGTGTCTAACGATTTTAGCATTAATATGTCTATTTAGTTCTTCATACTAAAATGTTTAAATAAATGAGACTGATGTGAGTATTTATAAAGCAAATAAATGTTTGAGGTTCGTTTTTACAACTTGCCGATAACTTAAGGTAGCATTTTATGGGTCGTATAAAAAGTGTTCCATTATTACAACTTTACTTAAAGTGGTGATCCAATTAGTCGCTGTAGTACAACGTTACGAATAGCGATGTAAGCTGTGAAAAGTTAAAAATGGCAGTATTGAACAGAATACGTAGTTGTAGTAGTCGTTGAAGTTGAAGCGCAAAGTTCGAAATTTTCAAATCTATTGCGCTACAGAGGCCTTAAGCTAAAATAAGTTGTACGTTGAGAAAAATTTCATCCTACATGGTAGTTGTCATAATGGAACATTTTTAATACCTTTAGCTATCGTTAAGTTGTAAAAACGGGCCCAAATCTAACTATTCTATAAAAATCTGCTATTTAATGTATGCAATATACAGATATTTTTTTTCTAAATGCTCCAACATAATCTGTAAATTTTAGTTTTTTTAGTATAATAAAATTTATAATTCATTTTTGTTAAAAGATGCAATTTCATACACCGAAAAGGTTAAAGTTGTCAATGTATTTTTAATGTTCTTTTGTACTTCCAATACTATTGTGTAATAACTTTTAGATCTATTGTCATAAACAAAATTGGCTTAATTTAATTCAACATTCATATAAGAAACACTCTTAATCCATTAACGTGATTCTAACATTTATTTAAAATAAATTATGTATACATTTTAATAATTACTTATTAAGATAAATAATATTGAGTTACTATCATATAGTTTTTATAAAGCAATTTACATAGTTCTTTCCTATTAAACCCAAGAACTCTTATAGTTTTTATAATCCATACTATAAAAATTTATATTAAATTTTTTCCTTAAATGTGTTTCGTATTATAAAAAGATTCTGCAAATTTTTAAGATTTTTCTTTGTTTAGTTAAAACAATTCAGCATCAGGATGCTTTCGAAGCGTCGTATCGATTACTCCAATATTTTCTATATTTTCCCTATTTTTATTTGCTATATTAGTTAACTTTTTCTTTTGCTTCACATTAAAATTTCCTTTAGTTGATTTATACAAATTATTTATTTTCGAAACATCTACATTAGGGTCTATACCGGTCTCGTCCCATATCCAATCTAAGTACGAAGCTACTTTTGTAAATGCTGCTGGGTAACCACGATCACAGCCAAAAATACTGCCAAATGATGTTACTCCAATAAGTACTCGTCTCTTTGATATGCGCCTTTGCAAAACTAGAGGTCCACCGGAATCACCATTGCATGTTGATTTTTGATAACGACCACTAGTGCAAATATTGGTTGATCTGTATGACAACGGAAAACTATTTTTGCATGTTTGACCATTTACGATGCGAAGTTGTACATAACGTAATATGTTGCTAATGGCATGTACACCAGTTGCATATCGTCCCCAACCGGAAGCTATTCCCAATTTATCTTCAAAGCTTCTGAATTCATAATCCCTTTTAGGAAGTTGAATTGGTTGTATTCTTTCTGAAACAAGTGAAAGTTGCTATTAATATACAAACACATGTATGTAAATATTTACAAAAAAAAAAAAGTAATTTTACCAAGGTAAGCATAGATAATTTGCCATTTACCAGGCTTAAAGAATGCTTGACTATATTTAATGCTTTTGTTACTGATTAACTAAACTTTAGAAAAATTACAGCAAAAGTAGAAAAAGTGATAGCAAACAATTTGCTCAAACTAACTATGTATGTGTATATTCTCTAACTAAGCAGTCAGCAAAGCAACCACTATAAAAAGAATTGCTGTTCCTGTAGTTAATAAGTTTTTGCTTATTATTTTTTAGGATGTATTTATTAGCTTATTTGCAGTTGCTTGCTGTTAAAAATAAAAAATAAGCGAAATTTATATTAATTAATTATTATAATCACCCATATTCCATTTAGCGTCGTCAATACAAAACGATGTCGTTTCGTGTTGATTGTTGTAAATCGATAAGCGTCGATGTGTTTTCGGTATGACTTACGCAACGTTAACGTCTGCAAATATATAAATTGACTCTGATTTTCTCGTCAGTCTTATTGGTGTTGAAACAGTTTTATTCCTTATTCCTTTTTCATTTTTCAATAATAATAATATTGCATTAAAAAAATGGAAAAAGAGCAACAAAGCTATCGAAAATTGCAAAAATAGCGAAGATTCGCAAACATTTTTAATATTTCAAATAAGCCATAAAATTGGTTAAAAGCCCCCTAAAACTATAAGGAATGGCAAAATGGGAATGGGAAATTCGCGAATTTTAGCCATGTTCGCGATAGAAGCAATTTTTCCTGCAAGTTATCTGATTCTTTACAGCTTTAACGAATTTTAATAAATATTAAACTGTTCTATCATGCCACTATTGGCAAATTTTTGCGAATTTCCGCTAATTCAGGCTTTTTAATGGAATTATTGCCATTCCTTATGGGTTTAGGGATATTTAAACAATTTTATGGCTTAATATTGAAAATTTTCGCGAATCTTCGTTATTTTGTCAAATATTTACAATATTCGCATAGCTTTGTTGCTCTTTTCGGCAATCGTCGCCGTTATAAAGATACAGACAGGGCACTATTAATACTGTCGATTTATACGTGGCGAAAAGTGCAATCAATGGCTTATGCCATTAGTAAGCGTGAATTTTTCAGAATAAATCATGCTACCATTTTTGAGAGCAAAACATTTTTAAGAAACCAACACCAAATTGCATTTTTTTTATTATTAAAAACTGAAAATAAAATTAGCCAACTTTCTAAATTATTAGATATATGGTTTAAAAAACGATAAACAATCGACATCGTTACATTGCTGTTAAATAATACAAGTTTTGTATTAAATTGATGTTGATATTAAATTGATGACGATGACAACGAACTTAATGGAATAAGGGCGAATATTTAGTATTAAATAAAAAAATTAATGGAAATCTAATTAAACAAAATTAATACGAGTACAATTTTTCAATAACTTAAGTAATAAGTTCTTGTTAATTTATTTCTTTTGCTTAAATGTTATATACTGCGCTTGAATTCAATTGAACACGTATCAATTTCATAGAATAAAAAATGATTTATCAATATTAATTTCGCAATTTTTTTTACTCTAAACAGGTGAATTCAAGCGGAGCAAAAGAAAAAAATAAACAAAAACTTCTTACTTACAGCCAAGAATGAGAAAATACATATTATTTTTTCTATGATTCCTGCTTAGAACAACTGGTTGCTTTGTTGGCTGCTTAAGCCGAGAACTCTCAATATTTCTGCTTTTGCTCTTTATCTATCAAGTGTTAAGCAAGCATTCAGAAACATAGTTTTTTAATTTGCTGAAAAAATTTTTAAGAAAAGCAAAAAATTTAGAGGTGTAAAATGTTTTTAATATTACTAATTGATTTAAATTTTATTTAAAAATATAAAAAGTTTTTTTTTTAATTTAAATTAATGGGTGGTATTACTGATTCCGCACGGAAAGGAAAATTCAACGGACAAAAATATCGATCGATAAGCCAATTGCAATTATTAATTCTTGCGGTATAAGCTTTACGCAAAATTTTTTTAACAAGTTGTTAAATTTTTGAGTAATAATAGAAAGACGTTGGTTTTTCGCTATATATATCTATATCTGAATATGTGTTACAGATTAATGATATTGAGTAAGTTGGAACAAGAAATTCAATACTTGTTGAAGGCTTTATATCCTTTAATGGCCCGGAACCATCTAGAGTCTATGCCAATATTCCCCACATTTTTCTATTTCTGCTGCAGCACGATGATTTAACTCGTTTAAATCAATCATTGCTTCCAATTGCAATTTGCTTGTACATACATTTTTCTCTTTTATTCCTATTATAAATTTCTTTTAAACAACTAAACTAAATTTTCCTTTTTTTAAATATATGTTTCTTACAGTTTTATTCCTTTCGTTAGCTTTTCGCTGAAAAATTTTAACGTAAGCAAAATGTCGAAAATTACCTATATTGCGGTTTCAATAATATGTCAATGCCGCAATGGTCGAGATGATACCGCAACTACGAAAGAATACCGCACAAGCGGTATGTATAATTGTAAATTTTGCTTCCGCGCCAAAATTGCTTTTCGCAACCACGGAACGGAATCAATAATACCACCCAATGTTATTAAAAAAATCTGCATATACTTAATAAATTAAAGACTACTTTTCTTTATGGATATTTTAAAAACATAAACATTTTTATTAACTTTGCTATCTTTGGTCGTTTTTCACAGTTTTACAAAACTTTTATTTCCTAAATACTTTGTAACTGCCATTCTTCCATTGAGCTTAGTTATTTTTATACCATAATAAGCAATTTTACCAATGGATTTATTTTATGTATACATACTTATGTATATACCCACCCCCTTATTCATAAAAATATTTAATTTTTTTTAAAAGGTTTATTATATTACAGGGACTGAAAATAATAATAATTTTTTTTTAAAACAAAAAAGCTTACGGGAACATTTCCCTTATTTGTATTTGGGAATTTTTAACCATTATTGCTGCATATATTTTGGTTATCGTTACCAGTTAAGGTAAAAAATATTTTGTTGTTGATTATAAATAACCATTAATTCAACCAACAATTTTTCGAGACTACCCTATTTGGGCCCATGGGAAATCATCAATATTGTACTGAATGTGGAGATACGTCTCTTACAAATAAATTTGTAACTCATTCCTTGATAATGGTATCCGATGGATATCGACATTTAGGACAAAGTTATTAAATAAATCTATATATATAAAAGAAAGTGGCGTTAGTTACTATGTTTATAACTAAAGAACGGCTGGACCGATTTCGATGATTCGTACCAATTCGGAATGGTCTCTGACCAAGCATACAAAGGTTTCTAGGTTGGTATGACCATCTTCCGATAGGCGGCACCATTGAAAATTACTCAAAATAAATTATATCATTTGACCATGTTATGGTCTTTAGTAACGTTGTTGCGCATGAGCCGACAAGAGTTTCTATGTTGGTATGAACAATTTCCGACAAGAAGTGCCATTGAAAATGAATCTAATCGTAAGCTATGCAATTGATCATGCTTTGATCTGTATCAAAATAGTTGTGCATAAGCCGACGGAGGTTTCTAAATTGATGTGATTAATCTCCTATATATATATTTAAAAAAAAGTGGCGTTAGTTACTACGTTTATAACTCAAGAACGCCTGAACCGATTTCGATGATTCGTACCAATTCGGAATGGTCTTTGGCCACATTAGAGGAATAGCAAAAATGTCTTAAATATTCCAGAAAAAAGAAATTATAAAGAACATTCATTTTCTCATGCTTTTTGTATGGAGTGATGTCACAGAAGTGGTGCTGGCAAATTCTACTACTTTTCAATACTCGATAATACTCAATACTTTTCATTTGGGTACTCAATACTACTCAATAATTTTAACGGTGTTTTAAAACTGGCTCGAAAAATATTGTTTATCACAAAGTGCTTCAATGATATTCTCTTAACTTATTCAATAATTTACTTATACATAATTCACATTTTCATATTGTTTTTTTTTTTTTTTTTTTTTTTTTTTTTTTTTTTTTTTTTTGTAAATAAAGATAAATTATCTGCACCGAATTAACTGTACCTGATTCTGTATCTGTATTTTAAATATACACAAAAACAATACTTTTCTAGGCAAAACAACGTTTGCCGGGTCAGCTAGTAATATATATTTTTTTTACAAATAATTGGCCTTCAGCTCGAACAAATTTTTTATTTTTAATAAAATCGGGCGGAGGAATAAAATTTAAATTAGTTAAGATAAATATTTAAATTTTCACCATTTTTAATAGGATTGGTCCTTGCCAAAAATTACGCCCTCTACAAGGTTTACATGGAAAGCCTGTCAGCCCGTCGGACGGACGGATATCGTTAGATCGATTCAAAAAGTGATATAATTATGCTAATTTCATAAAGCTTCTTAAATTATTAACCACTGATAACCAAAAAACATTCTAACGGATATTTTGGATAATATAATGGTTAAACATACATACATTTATTTATTTTATCTATTTTTTCAATTACACAAACGTGCCCTTAGGGGTTTTTATGGAAAATTAAATCTACTAAGAAAAAACAAAATATTTCATTAATTGGTTACGATAACTAAAATAAAATATGAAAATTTAATAAATTGTTACTTAAAACATTTTCCTAAAACTCGTTAATGTTAATAGTTAATATGATTTTCAATCATTTATCTTATAAATGTTATTGTCCCTGGCTTATTTTACAAATTTGTATAGAACATTCTCTATCTTTAGAAAATTCTTTACAAGCAATTTATTACTTCAATATATATGTACAGAACTAATCGTATAAAAAAATGGTAATTAAATATAAATTGGTTATTTCTATATTAAAATTTTCCTCGTTGTAAAACTTAAAGCAAGAAATTAACGGATTATTTACCTTAATATGGTCTGACGGGCAATAAACGTACTACAATATACAAAGATACTTATAGCCAGACCTACTTTATATAATTTGTTAATTTGATTTAAATTAATATGTTTGTAAAATCGTACCATTATATCTTACAGATTTTGGTAAATGCACTAAAGCAATATCATCTTTTAGACGTCGTGGATTCCATGTTGGATATATGATAAAGTCCCGATGGTAAACCATCATTCTTATTTGACCAGGCTCGTATTGATTTTTAATATCATGAGCACCCAAAAACACCAAAGCTCGTGAAGCCCTTAAGACACAAAAAAAAATCAATAAGAACGATATGAGTCAAATTATTACTCCTAATATATTGCCAAACCCACATATCCACACAATGTGCTGCAGTAAGCACATATTCAGGTGATATTAATGATCCACCACACCAGTACAGGCCCTTGGGTCGTTGCAACAAGAAACCGACCTGATATGTAAAACTATCCTGATGGGCTTCGCTTCCACCAAATATACGATTCATTGCTTCTTTTGTAATCATTGCAGATGGCATTGTTTCTGTTTCAAGATTTAGGACAACTGGATCCTTTCCTAATCTATTATCTTCCTGCCGCATAGATGAAGGTGCTGGATACATTGATACCAGATACATAGGTTTGACCTTATTCCATTCTATGGCCAGTGCAAATTCAATAATGCAAATTATCAAATAAATGCTTAATGATGTTATTAACGAAACACTTTTCGGCATGACAAAGAAACGATTTTTGTTTTAATAATCCTTTAATATCAATGAAGTTGTAATTTGATTCATTTATTTTTATTTCATTTCTTGTATCGATCGTTTTACAACTGAAACATGTTTCTTTTGCACTTTATTTTTCCTCTTTGTTATGTATGAAAAGTATTTTATTTATTTTTTTTATGTTTATACAAATTTTTTTCATTTGTTTTTCTTTTTGCGGAAAACTTATTAATAGTTGAGCACGCGCGTTTTTCGCCAAACTAAATCGCCAGCACGCTGTGTTATTACCTTTTATAAAATTTACTTTGCTATTTCGAATAGTCTGTCCATCACTTGAATTAAATAAATGCAGACCAGACAAGCAGACTGAATAAGCGTTTAAGGCTTTGTCTTTCTGTCTGTCCATCCGTATGTCTGTCTGTCTATTATGCTAAACCAGTTTCTGTTAGTGGGGCTAATTAACTATGCGGCTTTTCCATTCCATTTGCCGTATCAAATATTCGACATGTTGCATCATCAAAACAAAAGCAGTAAATGTTTCATCTAAGTGTAAGTGTAAGTGTAACTGTAACTATTTGCTACAGCTACTGTGGGTACTTATGTATGTTTTCTGCAATTATTAACACATTCATAACAATTTTATTATCGTGTGCTTTTTGTCTTGATTAAATTTCTGGTGTGGTTTTTCTTTTTGTTGTGGAAATTAACATAACTATTCCCACCATTTACATTCATTCGTTTGCGATTTAATATATTGAATTGTGAATTAATAAAAAGTGAATTAAGAGTTAAATTACAATTAAAAGCTATAATAATTACAATTTACACATAAATGTTAACAGGTTAAGGGCTCAAATAAACAACAAGTTTATTCTCGTGTAAGTATGGCTCAAAAATCAAGGGGTTTTGACTCAGTTGCCGTAATTCATAAAGGTTTTATAAAACTATTTGAAAAAGCATCTTTTTTAAATATTAAATTACATCACTACTTTTTCTTCAAATGTTCTTCATGCCAAATTGTATAAAAAATCCATTTTAATTCGTTATAATGTAGAGTATGGCCTTAAATTTTTTTTTGGATTTGATCTTATTGTGTGTATTAAAAATTGGGAAATATGTTTAAGATTTATAGTCAAACAATTATTTTCAAAGTTAAAAAAAGTCAAAATATAGTTAGCAGTCAAATGTAAGGAACAACTTCTTCATTCTTACAGATTTTGTTTAAAATTTAAGTTCTTTATTTAATTTAACGGTATTAGGTATATAAAAGAAAAATAGAAAATTCATAAAAATGCACTATAGGAAATTTTTGCATTTTTTTTTTTGGCCAAAAGTGAAAATTTTTTTTTCTATAAATATTGATATTTTTAATTTAGTACACTTATAACATACCAAAATAAGCATCTACATATGTGTATTTTATTCTACATTGTGTATTTACTGTTACTTTGTAGATACAAATATAAGTGATTTGTTGCCGAGTTCAATGATTGAGTACCTATAGTAAAATCCGAGTGATTTTTAAATAAAAGTTTTGATACAGAAAATTTATGATTACAGAAAAATAAATAATGTCGAAAGTTAGTATTTTTTATATGTATTGAAACATTGGGGAATACTTCTAACGGTTATATCGGCAGAATTAAAGTAGATTGAAAATTAATAATGCGTAGAACCATGAATTGGAATTTCATTGGCCCTTAAAAAAATTATTGCAATTAATAGTTATAAAACTTGATTATTTCTTTAGGCCAATAAAATATCTTCCATAAATATCTAATTTGAGCTGCAAATACCTACTTCACATCTCTTTAAAAAAAAATATTTTCTTGGTAACTTAAGTGTGCAAAATTCAGAGTTACTTAATTTATGGCGAGTAAAACGTGACGAAGCTGACCATTTTATATCATATATTTATAAAAGCAGATATTCCGAACATTTAAAACAACATTTAAAAGAGCTGTCGTGAGTATTTTGTTTAAATCTCAGTTAAAGATGGCGTAAGACTAGGGAGATCGATTATTTGACCTTTATCAAAACCCGGTTTTCGAATATTCCGAATAGTTGCTATATAAACAAATCCGGGCTTCGGTTAAGAATTTTTAAAATAATCCGTTAACCGGCTTTAATTCTAATACATAAAACACTTAAATCAAATAAATTCTAATAAAAAGTTAATGTGAATACAAACAAAACAGTTCACAAAGGTAACACAGGGTCTCCACCTGAGATAATATATAAGATTTTTATATCAGCAAACATCAAATTCAATCGTAGAGTGTATTATCTTACGTGTGGACTCTGAAAAAGTTTTAGTATTAATATTATAATAAATTTTATGAGACAGTTGTTATGAGAAATCTTATAAGATGAGCTGTCAAAAATACACATACATACATAGGTATAAAACAATAATAAGACGCTAATCATTAAAATGTTTAATTTTTTTTGTGTAAATAAATCTTGTGAAAAGTGCATAAAAAACAATATTAAACACTCAAAACAGAAAAAACTAAAAAAATAATAAAAAAAATACGCAAGTTTACTGTACGAAAATCAGTAAATTATGAAATCTTATAAGATGCATCTTCCCCTTGTTTAAGATAAGGATTAACATGAAGAAATGTGCCCTCTCATTCTGTCGACGTTCTCTTACATATTTATCAGATATTATCTCAGGTGTAAAATTTCGTTTATTCAACTTATTAACTTTCAATAAACTGAATTTTTTATGGAAATTTGACGGTTTAATAAAATAAAAATATTTTTTATGAAAAAGGTCTCAAATAAATATAAACTTTTAATTTAAGTTTCTCGTAAATTTTTTAATATGAACAAGAATTACAATTCTTGTTTTCTTTTGTTAATTTGTATCTAATTTTTTCCTATTAAGTGCAAATAACGGCATAAAATAAATATTAATGTTTTTCTCAATTAACGAAATTTATTTACTATTAAACTATTTTTACAATGTGTAGGTATGTGATAAAGTTTCGTGTATAAAAGGTAAAATAAAGTTTAAATGCCTTTTCCATGGCCCAATTAGTAGGTCTGCGCACAACTACAACAATGCAACAATAGAAAAAACAACACGCGCTTTGTGTATACAAATGGTAAAAATGTCAAAAACTTGTCACCTGTTAAGCAAAATGTGTTTTGTTTTTGAAAATTTTATTTATTTTGTTTAATGAAAACCGAACGGTAACCGATTAATAACTACCCGATTAACTGATCGGTTAATTTAAAATTGGCTATTTTCGATTAACGATTAAACCGGTAAATTTCAGTCGATTAACCGAATAACCGACGTAACAAAATTTTTAATTTTTTTTAATTTTATAACATATTTTTTGAGTTTTTCATTATTTGTTTCGTCTCATATACAAAAGGTATACCTATTTGCTGTCAACAGCTTTTTGTTTCACGTACTTTTTATATGTATGTGCTTAGTTAATTGTTTCTTCTCATAATTTCTCATATCAATCTTTTAACAGAATTTACCGAAACAATTAGAAGAGTTTTAAAAAAAAATAAAGCAGGACTCTAATGGCATAATGGAAGATTTTATACGTTTAGAGAAATCCAGGAAAAGGGCTGAGCAATTAGATATTTTGTATTATGGGTTGCTTTCGATTTCTCTAAAATCAACGATAAGTAAAATAATTTTTTCCAAGTCGAGTTTTTTCAAAACTAAAGACCAAATTATTTTTTCTAAAAAATTATTTTTTACGGTCTCCTTAAACTATTGAAATAACTAATAAAATTATCTTACAGTTTAGTTTATTGCAATACGAACATTTTGTGCCCCATAGGTAGGGATGCAACATCGTTCCGAAAAACATCGATATTTAAAAACATCGATGTTTCTACGATAAGTATCGATGTTAATAAACATCGGTACAAACACGATACATCGATGTTTTAATTTTTTTTCTTATTATTATTAAAAGATTTAATATGTACCCAACAAAGAAGTCAGTTAAGTAGACTTTTGAGGAATTTTCTTGACAAAATGACATGAAATGCAAAGTATTTTAAAATAAATATTATATAATTTCAGTAAAAAAAAACCTTTTAATTAAAAACTTCATGGAACTTAGCGGGTGTACTTTTTTAACAATAGCAAAAAACTAAAAATGCAATTCTTAATATTTTTCCATGCCCTACACGATTTTCCCTTGGGAGACATACCTATATTTGCCAAAAATTAAAAAACTTATAACCCTATTACACAGTCTCCAAAATTGTTTTAACATATCTTTAGTTAACAATATGGGAACCACATATGTATATGTAGTTATGCAATGCATATTATGCAGGTATGTACATACATATGTACGTACTTTGTACACGCCAAGAAAAAACATGTTTAGATATGGTCACCTCCAAAAAAACTATTTTTAAAGAAATTTTTGAACATATGTTTAATTTTACCATATTATTGTTACCGACAACCATATCATTGTTAAATTAGTCCTCCATCAAGAAGCCACAACCATATTATGGTTGTGCTTCGTTGTGTATTGGTTGTCGATGACAATAATTTGGTTAAATAAACCATAATATGTTTACAATTTTATTTAAAAATAGTTTTGTTGAAGGTGACCATATTTAAAAATGTTTTTTCTCTAGGTGTACGGCTATACTTTAATATACACTTTTTCATATTTTTTAATGAAGGGTTTAATTGAAAAAATAAAGTTTTAAAATGATAAAAATATTATGAAAAATATTAATAAAGAAAATATTAAATAGACGATGTCGATGTTTTTTTTTAGTTTTGACGGCGATGTATCGCCGATGTATCGTCCATCAAAACATCGATGTTAACATCGGTGCTTATGACCAATAGATCGATGTTTTCTAAACATCGATGTATCGTTTGCATCCCTACCCATAGGATCTAGATCGGTGCAAAAATGGCAAAGTTACAGTAGATTAATTAAATTATTAAACAGAACAGTAAATATATGTACAAAGCTAATGGTAGTAACAATTAATATTAAAAATGGCTTTAAACTGTTGAATGGTTTTGCCTATTGTGATTATTTTCTGTCTCTCGCACAAGGAACCAATAATAGTCGCCCAACATCGCCTCATCATACGTCCCTTGATACCGACGCTCCATTTCTTGTATTTGTTGGTGAAAGCGCTCACCATGCTCGTCACATTAACCGCCAATGTTATTTGGGAAGAAATTTAAGTGGGAATACACAAGGTGTATTTTTAAAGACATATTTTCTTTTCTTATGTAAGATATAAAAATGAATATTAATTTAATTCAGGCATATGAGGAGTTAGCTTTGTGAATGAGTTTACATCTGTATATTGAACAGACTTATGACGTCCATTTTGCTTTACCTTGGCTAAGAAAAAATAACAGTCAACGTCGTAGTTCGTAGGTTTACGCCAAATTCCAGAATAATCAAATGACATATGCCGACTGCGGTGTAGGAAATTAACATAAGATTCTGAAGGCAAATTTTTTAAACAAATAATTAAGAAATGCATAGTTAATCAGTTTTCTTTTATAGCAACTGCCTGCGGCCAAGCAATATGTACAATGCGCGAGCTTTCGCAAGAGCTTTTGTAAGTACTTTGCTTTGAAACAACAAAAATTTTAAGAGCTTTCAAAGCTGTTTTCTTGCATATATGTACATACATACTTAAACAAATAAGCTTTGGCTTAAAAAAAATACTAATAAGATAGAAGAGAGAATAAAAGGAACAGCAATATTATTCGCCATTTCATTCAAAAAAACGCTAATACCCACACAAACAGTGAAAAATCATAAATTTGTGTATGCAACAAAATACAAAAAGAACAACTTAAAAAGTACCTGTTACTTCACAAATTTGGTCACAATTGTGATTCGTGATTTTTCAGTAACAGTGATTAAATCACAGGTACAGAAATGTCGATCATCTCTAATCCACATAGTTAAATGAGTTTTGCATGAATTGCATAAAGTATTTGGGGTCCAGATTTCGAAATATTTTCCGGATTGTCTTTAAAATACAGCAAAATGAATTTTGTAATTAACTTGAAAAATGTGATGGCTGCGCAAAACTATAAACTCCACAAACATAACAAAACTTGTTTGGATTGTTCTTGCAGATAAAGACACGTTTTGCACTATGCATTTTGTTCTTGTTAGACCCAATTTACATTAAACGATTTTTGTCGTTGCGATTCTTATCTTATAGGCGAGAGAGGTGAGAGGTATTAAAAGGGGTACACAAGCGAGTGTACTCATCGATTCGTTTTGTTCTTTCATTCGTAGTGTCAAATTATATGTATACACAAGAAGTTGTAACGACAAAAATCGTACAATGTAAATATAAGACCGACTTCAAAGAAGAAACGACAAAAATCGTATAATGTAAATTGGGACTTAGATAGAATTCTACGTTACAAGAAAATCAAAATGTTTACCAAATAATTTGCAATTGTAACCTGTCCATAAAAACAATGTCATCAAAAAAGGCTGTGTCGCCAAAAATCTTTAATGAATGGAAATATTTTCTTGCGCATTATTTTTATTAACATAAGCTTTTTTAGTGATTTTTTTTACAAAATTCAGTGTTTCTAATATTTACAGCGTTCGTTTTTCAAATTCTGCGTTTTTACTTCCTTTGCGTTTTTGATTCGATAAAGAAAAAAGTGGGTTAATTCACTAAATCTTCTGTAGCTTTGTCATTTTTGCACAGAACTTAGTCTCGTTGGGCGAAAAATGTTCGTATCAAAATAAACTAATGTCCCATGTAATAAAACATTAAACTTTTCATTTGTTTGGTTTAAAAAAAAAAATAAATTCAAAAGAACAATATTGCAAAAAATCATAAAATTTTTCATAAATTTTTAAATTTTGTCCACTGTAACTCTGTCATTTCTTGACCAATGTTTACAAACGACCCGTCGTTATTTTAGTAATTTTATTGTCTTTCATAAAAACCAAATACATACAAAATCTGTCTAACTTTTTTGAAAATATTTGCATTTAAGTGACATCATCTTGTGTAAAAACACAAATAACGGTTTTTCGGAATATCTCGAAAACTGTTCTACTTTTGACAATTCTGACTTCTTATTCGGATTTTACATAAAGATTAGGTATCAGATTCATTTGGTCAAAAAACTGTCACGTAGTGTAATTTACAAAGTTCTTAAAACTTTGTATATTTTTTTTATTTAAATAAACAAAAATATATTTTTATATAATTATAACATTTAATCCGATACTTCGTTACCGTTTCCCTTTCCTTCGTGGACATATTTATGTATATGCCAAAGTTTACGTTTCTTGGATTTAACAAAAAAGTACCAACATTTTTTATCTTATAGGTTCTTATTTACTCAGGATCCTGCACCTATAATTTTATGTTTCTAATTTCAATATTATAGAAAATTCAAAAAATATCACATGTATAACGGAAAAGTAAAATAATGAAATTAAATTTTCCGTGTTTCTCTTTTTTGATACTTTTTTTCTCCTCACTGAACGATCAAAAAATTTCTTGTAAAAAAAGTACCATAAATAGGTTAGATTGTCACCCCTTAAACGTTCGAATTTCGGAAAAGTACTAAATTCATATTTGTATTTTTTAGATAAGTTACGAATGTAGTATAATTTTCATTCCTGTGTGTATTGGTTTAAAATATAGATGGGATGAAAAAAAGGTTCAATATACAGGTTTTACCTGTTTACTACCCAAAAGGGCCGAATTTCAAAAAAGTACTAGACACCTGCCCGTTTATTTTTTAATGACCAACGATTAGTATAATATTTTTTGTATCTCTGTTAGCTTAGGAGATAGGAGGTAAGCGAATCTACATGTTTGTACCCTTGTTTGACCCGTTAGCATTCGAGTTTCCAAAAATCCCTCCCCATGGCTGCCAGATGTGGCGATTTCTCGCCAAACGTGGCGATTTCTCGCCAAACGTGGCGATTTCTCGCCAAACGTGGCGATTTATAAACCTCTTTGGCGACATTTCGATTTTTTTTGTGTCGATATTTAAAAAATTTGGCGATTTATAAAACGCATATTACGTTTTTTTCTTATTCATGAGGGATCCTTTTTCGGATAAAGTTTTTCTTTGAATTTTTAACAAGTTTTAAAATCGTAAAACGAATTCGATTGTTTTAGATGATAAATTGGTAGTATTGCCAAATAAGAAATTGTTTTACAGATTTGGAATAAAGTATAACCATTCTAAGATTTTCAAATATTGTCCATATTACAAGTTATTCAGCCTTATTACGGTTCTCGTAAACGACTAATCGTTCTTTTTAGTAGATTAAAAAACACAAATAGTATGTTATTTTAATCTATTACAAATAACGAATTAGTCGTTTACGAAATCGAAACCCGTAATAAGGCGGATTCATTGTTCAAATATTAAAATATATACCCACAGTATGCAACATTTCGAGTTAATATAATTTTCTAACAATCATCAGATCTTCGCTGAAAAGTATTGCATATGAAATTTAGTTTTAAATAATTTAACAATATTATTGTATACTGGATAGTATTTAAAAATAGTTGAATTAGAACCGAAAATAAATTATTTTTTAAAATAAATAATAAATAGATAGTCTTATTCCTCCAATAATTTCCAGGAATATTTTCTATGCACTATCACAATTTTGTTTGTTTGTATATTTATATACATATGTTTATATTAAATATATTGTGATAATGCATAGAACATATTCCTGGAAAATATTGAAGGAATAAGACTATTAAAGTATACAAGCTTTTTGAATTGTAATTTTACTTAGAGTACACATTCGAATTTATATAAAAATTTATAATAAAAATGAAAATCAAGAACTAAAATTCCCAGATTCTATTATATAGAATATTAAAAAATTTATTACACAATCTTATATACAAAGAATCTGAAACGAATCTGGGCTTGAAGTAAACTTTATGAAATAATTCATGTAATTAAATTGTTTAGAAAACTGTATTGACTTGAAATATTGGATATTGGGTATTTTCTGGGAAGTCTAATTAATATTCAATTTTAATACAAATTTTTTGACATTTATCTTTTACTTAATTTTTTGTCAAATAGAATCTGAGAATTATTTCTTTTTCATAGGTTACTTTATTATATTCAACATTTTTTATGTTTCGAATTTATTCTATGAGCTAAATTTTAGTTATGGTTTTTATCAGGGACCGAAAATAACAGTTATTTTGAAATTTTAAAACAAAAAAAGCATATAGAAGTACATACTGGCAAACTGATTCAATTATACCATATTGATCCTTATGAACTTTTCTATGATAAAATATTATGATTTTTAAAGTTTTGATTTATATTTTTTCGATCAAAAATTACAGTTATTTTTTGATTTATATTTTTTTGGACAAAAGTAACAGTTATTTTTTGATTTTTATTTTCTTGAACAAAAATAACAGTGATGTTTTGATTTTTATTTTTTCGATCAAAAATAATAGTTATTTTATGATTTTTATTTTTTTGAACAAAAATAACAATTATTTTTTGATTTTTATCTTTTCGAGCAAAAATAAAAGTTATTCTTTACAGCAATGTACGTGTTATAATTATTGAGATTTCTTTAAATATTTATTTAAATGTGTTATCATCATTGGGATGTCTTGTAAATATTTAAAGTCAACCAAATAATTATAACACGTACATTTCTATAAAGAATAACTTTTATTTTTGCTCGAAAAAATAAAAATCATAAAATAACTGTTATTTTTGATCGAAAAAATAAAACGCAGAAAATAACTGTTATTTTTGTTCAAAAAAATAAAAATAAGAAAATAACTGTTATCATCTGACTTTTATGAAAAAAGGAATAGCTGTTACGGTCCCTGGTTTTTATAAAGCTTTTTGTAATAGTGCTATTCCTAAATATAATATAAATATATTATAACAAAAAGCTTTATAAAATACATAACTAAAATTTAGCTCAAAGAATAAATTCGAAAAAGAAAAAATATTCATTATAATTTTTTGTCGAATTTTTCATTATGTTTCGATGAAAATCGAACAAAAAATTCTTTTAAAAACTGAATTTCTTTTGAATAAAATTCTACTCATTTTGGAAACTGGAAAAAGTTAAAACTAAGCTTGTAGATATTTATTTTAGAACGTTTAAAATACTACAATATAAGCACACTTCTAAGAAAAGGGTAAATATAAAAAATTTTAATAAGGGTAAAATTACTTTTTTGTACTTTTTTATACAAAACTCCTATTTAGCGATTTAGCAAAAATCTAAAAAAAAAAACATTTTGGCGATTTTCGATATACTATTTGGCAAAGAAAGTGGAAAAGTATCTGACAACCCTGTCCCACCTTAGTGGATCGATTTGGCGAGAGAATTTCAACTTATTGGCTTCAGGCGTTTAGGGTGTGCGATAATGAATAATTTATTCACTAGTTCCCATTTTTTATATACCTATACATAGTCTATGAAAAATATCGAAATAATTAAAAGTTACTATTAGAAATCTATAAAAAAATTTGCTTTAGTTTTTGGCTTCAAGTTGCCGTATTTAGCTCTATTTCAAACATAATTTAGCTTTATATATATTATTTTAAAATCTGGTCTCAGGCCACTACAATGAATTTTATAAACTAAATTAGACATTTCTGACTTTTGTAAGCTATCCTTAGTTTTTATGAATAATCTCCTAACACTAATCTTCTGTATTTACCTTTGTCATATATATTTAAGTTTTCTAATCTTTCCGAAAACCCAGGTACATAAGTTAATGTTTTATAAATTTTTGGTTCCAAAATTTTATCAATATGACGGGATTTTCTTATATTGTATTGCCTTACCAATTTGCAAATAAGTTTGTTAGGAAAACTATTATTTTTCAAAATATTTCCAATAATTTCCTTATTTTTCATATGGAATCTATTTTCACTAATTATTAATATCCTATCTATTAGATTCCTAGCTGTGTTAATGATGATTCTCTTTGGGTGTTTTGAATAATAATTTAAAATTCTACCTGATGAGGTTGGTTTTTGATACCAATCTATCAATAATCTCTTTCCCTTCCTTATCACCAATGTGTCTAAATATGGAATTGAATAAGCCAATTCCCTTTCAGTAGTGAACTTGATATTCAGATCAAATGAATTAAACGTTGATAACAGGATATCCATCTCATTCACATTAACTATAACAAACAAGTCATCTACATATTTTGTTATTATTTTCGGTGTAATTGTCAATTTTTCTAAACATGTATCTAATAATTTCTCCATCACAATATCAGCAACTATTGGAGATGCTGCAGAACACATAGGTAGCCCCCTTATCAAATTGAAAATATCTGTAATCTACTATACAGAACTTTAAAATTCTCAAAAATAAATCCTTATTAATATATATTATCCCTGAAATTTTGTCCCAATTTTCTTCTATAATTCTAATTGCCAAATCAACTGGAATACTAGGAAATCATGAAACAACATCAAGTGATATTAGTTTTTCTTTATTCTGAATTGTTACACTTTCCAACTTATGATTTAATTGTACAGAATTAATAACATCATACTTAGAATTATCCGTTATCTTTTTAAGTATACTCGTAATATATTTACTTAGATTATGTGAAGGTGAATTTATGGACGAACAAATAGGTCTTAAGGGAAAATTGTCCTTATGAATTTTCGGTAATCCATATAATCTTGGTGATACAGATATGGAAGTTTTTAGTTGTGTCTTTCTGCTTGTTGGGTATTTTTCTAATGTGTGAAAAGTAGTATAATCACTTTAAATGTTTTCAATTCTAAATGTATAATCTCCTTTATTAATATCTACTGTTTTGTGTTACCTTTATCCGCTTTTAAAATCATTACTTCCCTATTATTTCTTAGAAAGTTTTCTCTAATTTTCACTTTTTTTATTGTATTTATGTTCCATTTGAGAAAAGGATTAATTTTAAGAAAGATTCTGAGGGCTTAGCTCAGATTTGTAGACATTTATTGAATAAAAATAAATACGTTGATGGAAGGGAAAATTATAAAGAGGTATTTGTCTGTGATTATTTATAAAATTTAGTTCAGATGGCATAGCTCAGATTGAAAATATGTATGTATATAGTAAATAAAAATAAATATTTTGACGGAAAGGGAAATCAAAATAGGTATTAGGTTTTGAATATTTTTAAAAAATTTTATTGAATTTTTAATTTTTTTTCCATTTTTTTTCCACTTATTGTTAAAAACAATTTTGTTTTTTTATATTAGCGGAATTCACCCTTGAAAGTAAAGTCCGTTGTAGACCTTGTTGATCTTATAATATTAGTAAATATACTAACATTTACAACACTGCAACAACAAAATGTATTAGACTAAAATATACTACGCTGTGGTTGAAAAATCCCACAAAAAACAGTAGTAAACAAAGTGTGTGAATTTACCAGAATAAAACAGTTGAAGAAACTTTATCTGTCTCTTTCTCTCACTCAGCAAATTCATTAATTTACAATGCATACGAAAAAGACACTCACGATTTTAAGTATAAAACGTATTAAATATAACAGAGTTTTACTCTTAATACAAAGGGTGAAAACCGCTATTATAAAAAAGATTTCCAAAGGAAATCAAAATATTGAAAAATAAACAATGTTTTAATTAATTTTTTAAAAAAGTGACCTAAAGCTTGAAAAAATATATAAAAATATAATATTTAATAGAAAGAGGTCGAAGTAATGAGAATATAATTATTAATATTTTTAACTATAAAAAACTTTTCGTATTCCTTATAGTTTACGAGATAATCTAAGAAAATTACTCGCACCCATATTTTCAAGATAACGGGCTGCCGCTACCAGCCACGACCTCGAAAACGACCATGATCACACGTGTAATGCTTTAAACACATTCGAGACAGCAGACTACCGACTTCAATATTTCAACAATAGAATACATGTGTGTATATGGAAATGATTATTTTAACGACGACACGACTAAATGGCTGCAGGTTGTTGTCTATGCTAATTTTGTCGTTGTAGTCAAATTAAACTAATTTCTATTTTTGTACGCTACAAAACAGAAAAAGTGCTGCTAATATAATCAAAAATTAGAAGAATTACTGCTTATAATATATAATAATAATTTTTTGGTTAAACAGCAAAGAACCGGATTGAAACAAGAATATAAGCGCGGCTCACCACCAAATCTATATTATTATTACTTTTTAGTATCCTTAAAAGAAGTTATATAGGAAGATGTTTGTCACGCCAACGCTCTTAGTTTTAGCAGTATGGGTATCATTGAAAAATTGAAAGTGCTTTTCACATGGTGTTAAAAGCACACCGATTTATTAACCCATTAAGAGCCCATTTCAACTGCTCATACTTCTTGACTGACTTTTTTACTAAATTTGCTTTATCTTTAAATTATGTCGATATAATAATAATTATTTAACAATAATATACAGATGATACCAAAGTTATTAGGACTTTGGTTAATAAAGTTTTTCTGTGTTGCGGATTTTCAGCCTTCCGGAACACTTTTCAAATATTAACATATTACTATATTTCAATATGTAACAACTGCATAAACTATTACCACTATATATTTTAACTCAAACTTATAAATAAATTGTGAAGTTTTCCAAAATAAAATTTTTTTTACCCTAATAACTTTAAAATTTTATATGATGGAGTCTCTAAAAATATAGCATATAAAAACTTGGGTTGTTCTCTATAACATATTATATTTGAGGAAATGTTATTATACATATCGACAAAATTTTAAGATAAATCCTCTTAAGGGGTTAATAAATCGGTATATTTAATACATCATATGAAATGTGTATCGAAAGACTTTATTATAATATCAATACTTTAAAGATTCATATTATATTTTTCTTCCTATACTATTGATGAAGTGCTCTGAAACCTTTACGACCTATAATTCATAAACTTAGTGCGTTGAACCAAACAATTACAGTAGAATCGCGATACAGTAATCTTGCGGTCAAGTTAACCAAATTTTAGCGCTTCTGTGCCGCTCTAAACGTTAACTCTAAGTTAACTTTTCAGATCGTATTAGTAAAAGTACTGATTTGTACAAACGATAACAAATTAGATTAAATTTTAAGCTGAAAGTTGAGAATTTAAACAATATTGAGAAGTACATTAAAGAAAAACTATCGGCGTTGTATTATTGTATATCTGAAGTTGCCATATCAAAAATAAAAACGAAACGTCACAAAATTTTCGAGGCTTTGAAGAATACATAGGAAAAAGCACACAGGAAAGCATTACACAGACCAAAATATGCCGATCTTAAAGCAAGTTTGTACAAATGTTTTCTTGAAGCATCGAAAACGTAATTGCGCAATCACTGTTCTAATTTCAATATCAATAGCTAAGCGCGAGTTCGTGTAACTGCAACCTGAAAAGACGATAATGTCAGTAATGGATGGCTGGCAAATGTTTAGAAAATACCCAGAATTCGCTATCTGAAAGAACTAATTTTCTGACAAACGTCATATGTAGCACCTGACACATAATACATGACTGATTGTATAACTATTAATAATAAATTGTAGCCGGTACAAATTAGATCTGTTTCTTTTTTGTACAGATGAAAACTAAGTCATTGAAAAAAATATAGGTACATATGTTTATTATTGCATTTTTTTTACAATTTAGAAAAGTAAATAAATAAGACGAAAAAGTTAACAACCCTTAGGACATTTCAGTTTACTTTTTCGCGATTATACTGTATATTAGGATTTTTTTATTCAACCTGACATGAAGATGATATTCTTTATGAGTTCCAAAAACAATAAAATTAAAATATTTTAAATGTTTTTTAATAAATTCATTTGTTTTTACGTTAAAAAATTTATCATAAATAAGTATTTATATTTTTGTAGGCTTAAATTAAGTTTGTGTACGAGTCTGCAATTATGCATGTTGTTAAATTAATTAAAATTAATAATGATAGTGGCACCACTGAAATGTAAATACTAAAGGGCTGCGCAAAATATTCTTAATGTTCTGTGTTCTACTTCACACAACTATCAATCATATTATTTCACTGTAAACATACATAGCAAAACAAACATAACAACACATTACTCTCACCAAAACAAAACAAGCATAACTTGAAAAGTTTTTCTCTTCTGCTTTGTTAGTGCTTGTATTATCAAAACAAACAGAATATCAACACAAAACCAGACAATGAAATAAAGAAACGGTAAATTATAGTAAAAGCATCGAGTCCACGTAATTAGGAATTTAAAAAATTTAAAGGATGCATTAAATGTAAGCAAAATTGATTTTTTTGAATTATTTCCTAAATTTATATTTTATTATAGTCGACCTTTATTATTATATTAGGTAGGTATAACTAAATTATCAAGCTTGATGTCCTTTTTTATTTTTATATAAAACTTTAAACGTTTATTTAACCAATATTTCTAATTAAAAAATTTTTTAATTTGTCAGTTATTGTTAAATTTGTTAAAAATTGTTGAAAATTTATAAAATAAGGAAGAAAAAACCCTGAAGAAGGCACTCAAAGGAGTGCCGAAATATTGGTTAAATAAACGTTTAAAGTCTTATATAAAAATAAAAAAAGACTTTAAGCTTAATAATTTAGTTACCTATATTATTTCCTAAATTTTTAATAATATTTTAAAGGAACCTACAACCGAACCCATTGAAAACCACTCAAACGAAATTAAATCAAAAGTTTCTCCCTTTGCAATTTTCTCTTTGGTTTATGTTTACAATCAAAACATTCAAACATGCTTGGAATGTTCTATTTCTGTTTTAATGTTCTACTTCATCTTTGTTCTAATTCAGCTTTATTTTAGTTCAGCATTGTTCTTGTGCAGTTTTGTTCTATTCTTCTATATTTTGATCGTAAAGCAAAACAATTGTTTTTGGAAGTATGAGTTTTGTAATGAGAGAGTAATATACACATACTATCTACATTTAATGAAATTGCTTGTAAGCAATTTTTCTTGTGCTTGTGCAGCTCTTTAGTAAATACATAAAAAAAACACAGCTGTTTATATTTTTTTCAATTGTAGCTGTCGTCTTCAAAATAATTCAGTAGCTGATTACGCGACTTCAATTGCAACCTGCAGCATTTGTAGTCGTGCCTTTGTGTTGCCTGCTGTCTCGAATGTGTTTAATGCATAAGTAAACACAATTTTTTTTTTATTAAGCTCATTCTTCAGTTATATTTCGCTTAAGGAATGGCTAGTTGGGTAATTTAACTTTTTTTACTCACAGATATAACAATTTTATTTTTGACATCAACAGCGTTGCCATAATTTTTAATGATAATAACTGCATCTTAGGAAAAAAAACTGAATTTAACTTAAAAAAAAAACTGCACATAAAAATAGCCAAAATTAAAAATATAATTTACTTAATTTTTTTGTTACATATGCATAACAAATACAATATTACATTGTTTATTATTAAAGAATATTGTTAATTTGTAGGCTAGATGACAGTGAGTGAAATTAAGAGGGGTACACAAGAACATGTAGTCTTACGATTTATTTTGTTTCCTCATTTAATACAAAATCTATTTTTGTTTGGGCTCAGAATGGCAATTCGTCAAAGAAAAATTGCTGCAGTAAAACTTTTACAATGTAAACTCAAATGCAACTTTAAAAGAGAAACATCAAAAATCACAAAATGTAAACAGGGACATAATTAAACTTCCAAAAGTAAAAGCCAAATAAGCTATTCAAACGGCTTGGCAAACATGTCAAAATTGTACATTTGTACAACCCTCTTGCGTTCTTAATAGGGTTATTTGACAACCGATTAAATCACGTTTGTTGAAAAATCGAAATGTTGTATATTTTCCAAACTGTTTGGGCTATCTAGTGCTAAATATAATCATTTAAGTGAAATTTTGCAGAGTCAAGAAGGAAACGACGAAACATAAAAATTTAAAAGAATTTTATTAGAATTTATTGAAAAATTATTAATTAGGTTTGGTTGGTTTATTAAATAAACTTTATTTGGTAACGGAAAGTGCGTGCTTCCGGATTCGTTTGTGTTTTTTGATTGCCTCTCAAAGCTTGCCTCTGTTTAACGAGTATGTGTTAAGAAAAAAAAATAATATAATAAAATGGAAATTAAAATATTTTGATGCAAAATCTGCACAATTAACAGTTGTTGCTTTCGTTGATCGATCAAAAACACATGCAACTTTTGACATTTTTTTCTCCAAGTAAGAAAAAAAGTAGCACAGCTGTGCTTTCAACACCACCTGAAAAAGGAATTTGCCTTTAGCTCACCGCTTTGCGGATATTCAGGCAAAGTTAAAAAGTCTTTCCGAAAACGGTAAAAAGTAGGATTGAATATAAACATCAAGAAGCCAAAGTTAATGCGCATCGGAACTAATAGAACAACAATACTCATTGTCGGAAATATGGCATTTGAAGATGTAGAATCTTTCCATTATCTCGGATGCAAAATTACAAAAACCGTCCGATGTTGATGACCGCATTGACAAGGAACGTGTTGCGTTCCTCAAGCTGCACAAGGTTTGACGCGCTAACAACTTATCCCAGAAGACCAAATTACGTATATTCAACTGTAGCTTAAAATCTGTACTGCATTATGGTTGCACTACATGAAGCCTCACAAAATTAACTACCAACAAAATACAAACGTTCGTTAACCGGTGCCTGAGACAGATATTACGGACTTACTGGCGGAAATGGGTATATAATGAAACCCTGTATAATCTCGCAAATTGCTGCCCTATTGAAAGTGATATACGAAGACGTAAATGGACATGGAACGGCCATATTCTCAGACGACTATCCACTGATATTTCCAGAGCTGCCCTAGACTGGAATCCTCAAGGTCAGCGTCAGCCTGGTCGACCACGTAATTCCTGAATCCGGAACATCAGAAAAAATATGAAAGGAACGAGATTAAACTACTTGCCAGAGATAGAAATAGATGGAGAGAATTCGTTGACGCCGTATGTTCTCCGTGAACATTTTATTTAAATATTGTATCGGGTGTTTTTTTCAGTGGTATAGAACTTCGAATTGAAATAAAACACAATAAAATCGATTTAATGACCATCAATTTGGCTTTATTGGAAGGATAATTTCATGCCATTAATGTTTAAATATGATTTCAGGCATGTGGCCGCCGCGGCTGGCTCGAATAAAGCCAATTCTACAGGTCCAATTTTCAACCACTTTTTCGAGCATATGGGGCCGTATGTCGGCAATAACGCCACGAATGTTGGCTTGCAATTCCCCTAACGTTTCTGGTTTGTTGGCGTAGACGAGCGACTTCACATATCCCCAAAGAAAATAATCCAATGGTGTCAAATCACACGATCTTGGTGGCCAATTGACAGGTCCATTCCGCGAAATTATGCGCTCATCGAATGTTTCCTTCAATAAATCGATTGTGGCGTGCGCTGTGTGGCATGTAGCGCCGTCTTGTTGGAACCACAACTCATCCACATTCATGCCATCCAATTCGGGAACAAAATAGTCGGTTATCATGGCTCTGTACCGGTCTCCATTAACGGTAACTGCCTCTCCAGCATTATTTCGGAAGAAGTATGGCCCAATGGCTCCACCAGCCCATAGAGCACACCAAACAGTCAGTTTTTGTGGATGTAATGGCGTCTCAAGGGTCTCATGTGGATTCTCTTCACTCCAAATGCGGCAATTTTGCTTGTTGACGTAGCCATTCAACCAAAAATGAGCCTCATCACTGAACAAAATTTTGCGATGAAAATCAGCATCGAGATCAATCTCATTTTCGGCCCATACACCAAAATCACGACGCATTGCATGGTCTCGCGGCTTTAATTCTTGCACAAGCTGGATCTTGTAAGGTCGCAAGCCAAGATCTTTGCGCAAAATCTTCCATAAAGTTGATGGACAAAGCTCCAATTGCTGTGCACGGTGGCGAATCGATTCATTCGGGTCCTCTTCAACACTTTGCTGTACAGCGACAATTGTTTCTTCGGTGCGCACTGTTCGACGTCTCTACGGATGCGTATTATCACATAGAGTAAACGTAGTGCGAAAACGATCCATGGTTAACCGAATTAATTGCTCTGATGGACGATTATGTCGACCATAAAATGGACGGAGCTTGCGGTAAACTTCGCGAACTGAACCGTTATTTTCGAAATAAATTTGCACGATTTGCAAGCGTTGTTCTTTTGTCAACCTGTTCATGATGAAATGGCAAACCAAACTGAACATAAATGACATTAGAGTTGCCAGATTTGACCACAAAATGCCAGTTTTATCTCGATTCGAAAACCAAACCTGTAAAAAAAACACCCTGTATATTCAATTTTTTGTATTTATATTATTTTTGGATAAATAAAGGATATATATATATATTTATCTATGGTTCAGAATTTTGTATTTAAGCTGTACTAACTTAAATATAAAAGACTTGCTCGCTAGCCAAGGAATTCTTGGAACTAAAAAATATTTTTATGTTAAAATATTATTTATATCACCCAAGTATCATAAAGTTGTAAAGTCATATTTCTTAAAATAATTACAAGAAATATATATGATTGCTGTGGTAAACCGCTTATAATTTAAAATTCTACCGTACAGTTATGACGAATCAATTTACACCGCATTAAAATTTTAATTTGGGTTGAAACACAACAATATTTTTTTAAACAATTGTAAAATATTATTTAGAACATTTTGACGATATGACTTTAAAGCACACCTTGTGAATCACCCAATAATTCAAAAAAAGCTAAATTTAATAAATATAACAAAACGTTTTATAAAAACTTATTAATTTTTAAAATTTATGCACAAGTAAAAATGTGTTTCTTTTAAAATTCAAAAATTTATGTGAGAAAAATTACTAGTTTTTCAATACACAGAATAAGTATAAAAAAAAATTGAAATTCATTAAGTTTTAAATGAATTATTATGTATGTAACAAGGGATGTATGAATTTATGTATGTACTGTATACTAAGTATTATAATAGAAGAATTTCTCGTAGTTAAATTACACCAATTTTTTTATAACTTGACGTCGTTGTCGTCACAGTGCAGCGGATAAGATAGCGCTTATAAATAATAATTGTGGTCAAAATTGCGTATATATATATAAAATCAATAGTCAATTCAATATGTGGAACAACGTCTTCCCTTAGTACCTGTCATGTCATTGGAAGAATTGGAAGGGCGTATTACCAACGGTGAACTCGCTAAATAAGGTCAATTCCCCTACCAAGCTGGCTTGAGTTTATCCATCGGGGACAAACGGGCCTGGTGTGGTGGTACTTTGATATCTAATCGTTGGATATTAACTGCTGCTCACTGTACCGATAGTGCTGATGGTGTAACTGTATACTTGGGTTGCATTGACAATAAGAACGATAAAGAAAAGGGTCAACAAAGAATCTACACCTCCAAAGCTAACATTTTTGTACATGCCAACTGGAATCCATCCACTTTAAGCAATGATATATCATTGATTAAGTTGCCCGTTGAAGTTGAATTTAGTGATTTTATTCAACCTGCCACTCTACCTAAAATGGACTTACGAAGGAGACTTAGTTTATGCTTCCGGCTGGGGTAAAGATAGTGATACTGCAACTACTGTCTCCCAATACCTTCGTTACATTGAAGTTCCTGTTTTAAAACAATCTGCTTGCAATCCTTACTACTTCGGCGCTATTAATAACAACATGATTTGTATCAACACAACTGGCAAGAAATCAACTTGCAATGGTGGCTCTGGCGGTCCTTTGGTTTACAAAGACGGAGATGTTAACTATGTTATAGGTTGTACCTCATTTGGTATTATCCTCGGCTGGCCAGGTGTATTCACCCGTGTTACCTCCTACCTGGATTGGATTGAAGCAATTTCTGGCGTTGTCACCAAAAAAAAAAAAATTCAATACATAAACGATAAAATAAAAAAGTTTTGTTATATTTTTTTTTTATTTTTATAGGGGGGTAATTATAGAAAGGGAATCATTGTCCATCTCAAGGGGCTCTCTAACTAGCTGTATTTAGGGCCAATAAAAAAGGCTATTAGGAGAGCTATCTGAATAAGATTAACCAGCACTAAAACAGCAAGTTACAGTAATGTTTTCAAATCATTCAAAACTATATATTGCTGCGAATGTCATATACCAGTATTTAATAAATATATTGTTCTAATGAATTTTAAAATCGTTCATATGCATTTTAAAATTATCCAAATGTATTTAAAAATTTGCCCAATTGTATATTAATTAAAACTTTCCAATTGTTTTTTTTTTGAAATTGTCATTTGTATTTTAAAATTGGTCAAATGTTTTCTGTACACAATTTTTTAAAAGACATTCGGACAATTTTAAAATACATTTGAGTAATTTTAAAATGTATTTGGATACTTTTTAAATTCATTTTAAAAATTGTAAAATACAATTTGATTTTTTATATTAATAGTCAAATATGGATAATAATAAGATTTTTATGTTTTTTGTTACGTTTTTTATTACATGATCTTTATGAATTGTTCAATAATACTGTATTAACTTAAAATATATAAAAAGTTTAAGTAGGGATCCCGAAATATTTTCTTCAAACCCGAATCCCAGGATTCAGAAAAACCAATCCCGATTGGAAGCTCTAGTATCACTGTTGCAAACTTTTATTAGTTTCTCTTCTTAACTATTATCGGTTATATACCCAGTTGTACACCTACCGGCTCCGACCTTGGGAGCTGCAGCCATTTATATGACCCAAGGTATGATATTCGGTTCAAAAGTGGTGAAATATTTAAGAATTTACGCCGATTAAAACAGTAAAACATTAAAACACATAAATTATCTAGCACGTCAGGTTATCAATTAAGTTGGAAAAACGTAAAAATTGCTTTTATGCCATTTTATGATATTATTGTGGGTCAACGGATGCCGCAAAATAAATATGCGACATTTATTGACCAATACGTTAGATTTCTAACGTGTAAAATTAGCTATACGTTACCTGTTAATTTACTGCCGGTAGACTATCCTTTTAAAAAGTTTGAAAAAGGGTTTTTTATGTTTCAAGGTATTCCTAATAAAAGATAAATTTTTTATTTAAAAAACGGTTTTCTATGTTTCAATGAAGTGGTAATAAAAGATTATTAAAAAAATTCTATCAAGAGTATAACGATACATACATTCATATTATTTCTTCATAATTGTTTAAACAATGGCCAAGCTCAGTTATAAAGTTTTCGCTGATATATATTTTCAACAGAAAGATGAAAAATATATTGAGTTACACATAATGAATAATCCATTCTTTAAATTTTGCAACGAACAAGAATCAAAAAATTTTCAATTACTTTAAGAAAACAGTACGTTAAATATTTGAATAACAAGAAAAGGGGTTACTTGCGCAACAAAAAATGGTTAACAAAACAACTTATTTTTAAGAAGTCGATAACCGTCAAGGAATCTGGAAAAGTTGGTCGACCAACAAAACCAATTGACAATTGTAGTGAAAGATCACGAAGACGCAAGCTTGCAAATATCAATGAAGAAATTTCTCATAGTATCATAAAGGATTCAATTACGATTCAAATTCAACCAACGCAAAATAATGAAACAAAAATTGAAAAAATAGTGGAATAGCGAGCCTCAGACGCACCAAGGCGATTTTAAAAAGGATGCCCACACCAAAAGAAATTAAATTTACTGCAGAAGAAGCCTTTGCACTGTTTTTGGATTAAAAACCAATAATCAGTATACAGAATTCCGAAAGCGAACCAATGAAAAAAATTGTGGAATTTTTCCAGCATATCGAGATTAGTTTCTGTCAAAAAAGAGTGCTTACCTTTAGAAACGGCTGTGTAACTTCAAGTTCAGCAGAAGTAAAATTGCAGGATCTTCTCAAACACTCTTTAAAAAAACTTAAAAATTGCAGCATCACTTTAATTTCTGAATGGGGATGTGATGGAAGCTCTGGTCATTAACAATACAAGCAATGTTATGCAGAAAATTCATCTGATGCTAACTTATTCATGGTATCTTTCTTTCCATTACGTTGAAGAATAATTACTCTTAAAAATAAGTTGATTTGTTAACCATTTCTGGTTGCGCCAGTAAAACCTTTTCTTGTTTTTAGAACATTTAACGTACGTTTTCTTAACGTAATTGAAAAAATTTTCTTTTTATCTTATGAATTTTGATTTTTTGTTCGTTGCAAAATTTAAAGAATAGATTATTCATTATGTGTAACTCAATGTCTCTTTCATCTTTCTGTTGAAAATTTAAATTAAACTAAATAAACAGGTAACATTAGCTTATTTTACACGTAAAATATAACTGCGTTTTTATCATTTACCTGCTACTTAAATTATTTTAAATTAAGATGCAATTTTCAGGTTTTTCAGGTATATAAACTATTTAGTTTATGCTGCGGCTATTTACTAAGGTTTAATCTTTTTACTTTAAATTACTCAGAAAGGAAGGTGTTAGTCAATTGATGTCGCCTATTCGTTTTGCAGCATCCGTTCATCCCCAATAAATTTAAAATAAAAATTCACAAAGAAAGTCCATTTTGGACCACCCTGTTCTCAATTAAATAGGTCAAGTAGGGTTAACATTTTTTGGCTCCCGGGGTTTAATAGTATTTACTTTCATATGAATAAAATAATTTTTAAATTGGAGAACATAAAAAAAAATAATTTTGGCCGCGTGCTCAAAATACAAACCAGTGTGCAGCGAAGATTTCTGGCGAGATAGTGTGGTTACTGTCGAAACATGTCAAATTGACCTGTCCGTGAACATGGGTTTTATTATCAATACATTTTAATTCATTTCACGTTGTAAAATTCCGTTCTTCATAAAAATAATTTAATGAAAATTAAATTTAATGAACTTTAGCCTGATCAAAAAATAAAAATTTTGATTAAAAACCATAAATATTTCAATAAAGTTACCACAATTCTAATTATTCGCAATTAAGAACTTCATATAAATTCTTGTTGTAGTAAAAGCAGACTAAACTTTTCAACAAAACTTTAGTAACATGTCTGTACTTGAATTGAAAATAATTTATATGAAACTCCTGGGGAAAAATCAGACATATGAAAAACAAAATTGCTACTTCCTTTGTAGTTTGGATTTAACTGCCTGTCCCATAATTACGAACGAAAACTTCGTTCGCCTATCCCTTTCCGACCCCACCTACACAAATGTGTAGGTAAATTTACCGTTTATTGAAGAGACGTTTATTTAAAATTTAGTGGTTTTTTCGTGCAATATTAAGTCTCTCAATTTTATTTATTATCTCTTTTTTGCTCTGAAATATGATTTTGTGCGGTTTTTTTTAGTATTTGTGTGTATGAGCTCGAGCGAGGTGATCATGTTTCGTAGTGCGGGAGGCAACAAATGTAAGTATCATTATTTTTACTAAGTAAACGTGAATACATGAAGATTTTATAATTTTTTGGTAAAGAAGGCATCAAATATTTCAATTACATGAAAATATTTAAAAATGCACATAAAATTATACTACTTTTCCTTAGCACAATATGTGCCTACACATATGTGTAGTATGGGTTTCTACTAAGTCAGTTTATCGTCATTACAGCAAAAAAGTATAATTTGGAGAACGATTCTGATGTAGAAAAAGTTCTTCAATTACTTTGCGATTTGTCGGATGTTGAAGAGGACAGTTCATCGGATGAGTTTCAGGATGAAATACGTGTGCAGTCTACACACTCCGACGATGATGACAGCTCGGATGCAGAATTAAACGAAACAAATAATGCTGAGACCAATAGTGCCGTTGAGCAAACGAGGGCAAATAATGCTGAAACCAATAGTGCAGTTGAGCAAACGAGGCCATTATTATGGAAAAGGGGAATGTTCAACCCTATAAATACTATACCACATGATATTTCCCACCAGCCAACAGACCCTCTTCTGCCAATTAAATATTTTGAACGGTATTTTACTGATGACCATTTTCAGCAAGCAGCACAGTACACAAATATGTACCACCTTAAAACATTTGGTACTGAACTAAAGGCTGATGAATCAGAAATTAAACAATTATATGGTGCTCACTTATATTTTGGATGCGTTAAACTTCCTCGCTTGCGAATGTACTGGGAGCAGAAATTTGGCAAAAATATTGTGTCTGAAAAGATGGCAAGAAATCGATTGTATCTTTTGCGCAAATGTCTGCACTTTGTTGATACGGCTGAAACTCCAGAAGAAGCGCGATCAAATTATTTATGGAAGGTTCAGCCCATAGTTGATATTGTCAGAGCTCGATGCCTTTCCATTCGCAGAAACTTCGGTGCCTTTTCAATTGATGAGCAGATGATACCATTTCTTGGAAGATTGCCTGGTGGGCTTCGCCAATATGTTCGCAATAAGCCTCGGCCAGTTGGACTTAAAAATTTTGTAATGACTTCGTCATCTGGTATTATCTTTAATGAATTATTGATACAATTAATATATTACTCGATTTTTCAGGCATTGTTTTGGATTTTGAAATCTATCAAGGTTCTAAAACACCACTAGGCGATCGGACACTTGGATTAGGACCAAGTGTTATTCTGCGTTTAGTGAGGAGTTTGCCAGAGAACTCTTCAGTATTCTTTGATAGGTATTTCACCACCTTACCGCTATTGGAGCGATTAGCTCAAATTAACATTCATGGAACTGGTACTATTCAGACCAACCGGTTGCGAAAACTCTCTCTGAGGGATGACCGGTTAATGAAAAGAGGAGACTCTGATCAAATAATAAGATCAGACGAAAAAATTGTTGTTGTCAAGTGGAGGGACAACAAGTCTGTTATACTTGCTTCCACAATTTATGGTCAGGATCCACTTGGTACCGCGAAAAGATGGAATAAAGAGCAAAGAAGACGAATCGAAATTACTTGCCCTGCCATCGTCATGCAGTACAACCAAAACATGGGTGGAGTGGATATTTGCGACCAAATGATGGAGTGCAACAGAACATGGCTAAAATCAAAAAAGTGGACTTTAAAAGTAGCACTCCACTTTCTGGATTTGGCTGTTGTAAATTCTTGGATGGAGTACCGTGTTGACTGCAAATCCAAAAATATGCCACGTAAATCAGTCAAGGATCTGCTTTTTTTTCGACTGGAAGTTGCAGAAGCTTTGCTATGCACGCCGAAAAGAAAATTTACGCAGCTGATCGAAGAAGACCAGGAAGAACCAATAAGAACGAACACCAAATGTTCTCCTTTACCGGGAAGTAGTAAAAGATTGGATGGAAGTGGTCATTGGCCCGTTGTCGACAAACTTACGACAGCCCGTGCATGCCGTTTCCAAAAATGTAATAGTCGCACTCGAACTCGGTGCGAAAAATGTGATGTGTATTTGTGCCTTTCTTTCGAAAAGGATTGCTTTAAAAAATTTCATACTGTGATGTAATGTACAATTGATTTTTTTTTGTTTTTTAATTTATTATTTATATTTTTGATAATAGTTAGTCTTGTGAATTTTTCATTTAATTTTAATTTTTGAGATATGAGACAAATTTTTTTTTACTTTGTAATTACATTATTTACATCTACTTTAGTTGTACCTTTTTCAGAAAAAAAGACTGCGGTTTCTTATGTAATTTAATTTTATAAAAAATTTATGAATTGTTTTTGTTTTTTTTTATATTATTAATAATTTTGTTAGTTTTTGCAATATGAAATAAATTGTTATCTTTTTTTTACTTTTGAAAGAAAATTGTTATTTTTTGACTAAGCATAATCCCAAGATACACATTTGTGTATGTCCTGTTTCTAAGGATATAAAAATCGTACGGACACAAAAAATTCATTTTTATGATTCTTAAACTCTATTAGTCAATTCACAAGGTATCCTAACATGTCATATTGTAAAAATGTCCTAATATTTCACAATGGTTTAAAAATATTGTTGTTGGTTTGTTAACAAAAAGTGTCTTAAATAAATAGAACGTTGCTTGCTGTGTTTATTGTGCTGTCGTAATTAATCAGAAAAGTCCAGCGCTGAGCGGCTGAGCCGTACAACAATATTTTTAAACCATTGTGAAATATTAGGACATTTTGACAATATGACATGTTAGGATACCTTGTGAATTGACTATATATATCACGCGCTGAAAGTTTCATTAAAATCCATCAACTTTGAAATTCCTTGGGCCGGAAAGGGCTATATTACGTTTTAGAACAAAACATATTTTGAATAATTTGA
Organism: Pollenia amentaria; assembly: GCA_943735925.1. NCBI lineage: Eukaryota > Metazoa > Arthropoda > Insecta > Diptera > Polleniidae > Pollenia > Pollenia amentaria. Next base: position 215,203,632 of record OX031009.1, on the reverse strand, counting down.
AAACATTACTGTAACTTGCTGTTTTAGTGCTGGTTAATCTTATTCAGATAGCTCTCCTAATAGCCTTTTTTATTGGCCCTAAATGCAGCTAGTTAGATAATTCCCAGTTTTTAAAAGGTTTGAATTGTAAACAAAATCCTCCCAGCTAGACATGAGTAGATTTTGACTTTTTCTTTTTAATGGCGTTTGTAGACGCCTCCCGACATTAACATTAAATCCATCCAAAAGTTGTCAATGGAGTTGACGGTTCCAACTTTTAATTCCGATTATGAGCAGAAATTACTGTGAATTTATGTTCATCATTACATCCCAAGAGCCCCTTGAGATGGCCATTGAGTCTTCCATCTCTACCAAAATCTGTCATTAACTGGTCCTCCTAAAGCAACATGTATATATGAAAACTCGGCAGGTCCGTATACTACTGAATTGTCTATGTTTTCCATACTGTCTTTGTCATACTTGTATTGACAATGATTCCCTTTCTATAATTACCCACCTATAAAAATAAAAAAAATTATAACAAAACTTTTTTATTTTATCGTTTATGTATTGAATTTTTTTGTTGTTTATTTGTTGACAACGCCAGAAATTGCTTTAATCCAATCCAGGTAGGAGGTAACACGGGTGAATACACCTGGCCATCCTTTTTCGCATCCGAGGATAATACCAAATGAGGTACAACCTATAACATAGTTTACATCTCCGTCTTTGTAAACCAAAGGACCGCCAGAGTCACCATTGCAGGTTGATTTCTTGCCAGTTGTGTTGATACAAATCATGTTGTTGGTAATAGCGCCGAAGTAGTAAGGTTTGCAAGCAGATTGTTTTAAAACAGGAACTTCAATGTAACGAAGGTATTGGGAGACAGTAGTTGCAGTATCACTATCTTTACCCCAGCCGGAAGCATAAACTAAGTCTCCTTCGTAAGTTGAGTATTTTCCATCCATTTTAGGTAGAGTGGCAGGTTGAATAAAATCATTAAATTCAACTTCAACGGGCAACTTAATCAATGATATATCATTGCTTAAAGTGGATGGATTCCAGTTGGCATGTACAAAAATGTTAGCTTTGGAGGTGTAGATTCTTTGTTGACCCTTTTCTTTATCGTTCTTATTATCAATGCAACCCAAGTATACAGTTACACCATCAGCACTATCGGTACAGTGAGCAGCAGTTAATATCCAACGATTAGATATCAAAGTACCACCACACCAGGCCCGTTTGTCCCCGATGGATAAACTCAAGCCAGCTTGGTAGGGGAATTGACCTTGTTTAGCGAGTTCACCGTTGGTAATACGCCCTTCCAATTCTTCCAATGACATGACAGGTACTAAGGGACGACGTTGTTCCACAGCAGGCAAAACGCCCGCAGAGGCCACAGCTACGAATAAACTTAAAGCAATAAAAGTTTTCATTGTCTAACTGTATTGAATTGACTACTAATTTTATAAAATCAATATCTCCCTTTATATACGCAATTTTGACCACAATTTTTATTTAGAAGCGCTATCTTATCCGCTTCACTGTGACGACAACGACGTCAAGTTATAAAAAAAATTGCTGAAAATTTAACTACGAGAATTATACGAGTACTACATACTTTGTATTATAATACCAATTATACAGTATATACACAAATTCATACATTCCTAGTATCCTACATAATAATTCACTTATAACTTAATGAATTAAAAAGTTTTTAAACTTTTTCTTGGTATTGAAAGACTGGTAATTTTTCACACATACATTTTTGGATTTTAAAAGAACCACATCATGTAATACCTTTTTTACGACTTGTACGGAATTTTTAAAAATTAATCAAACGTTTTGTTTTATGTATTAAATTTAGCTATTTTTAAAAAATATATTAATACAATTTTAACATAAAAATAATTTTAAGTTCTGACATAATGTGGCAGGTGAATTTTCCGAGAATTCCTCGGCTAGCGGACAACTAACTCTATTATATTTTAGTTTATATACAAAATCCTGAACCATAGAAAAAAATTCAGAACTGTGATAAACATTTTTAAATGCCAAATACAGTTCGAAAATGTGTGTAGTCTTATCTGTTAGTTTTTCTATTGACTAGAATTCATTCTTGAAGTAAATCATTTTTTTACAGTATGATAAAAAAATAGATAAATTTGAATATTTTTGTTTAATTTAGTTTTTTTGACCACTTGAGTTTAGCAAGGATTTGTTACTAAATAAAAAAAAATAACTAAAGTTTTGAGTGGTAAATAGTAAAGGACTGCTGTACTATGACAAGGATGAATTGAAGGAAATGCCAATTTAGTGGCTGGATTTGTAATTTTGTTGTTGCTTTAAATGGAAATTCATGTACCGTTTTAAAATTTTCAACGACACAAGCTATGGAGTGTTTGAAATTTTAAAACGCAATGTGAATTTCTGTAGGAAGCAACAACAAAATTACAAAATATTTTTGATATTGTTTGTGCTTTCAACGTTATTCTTTGGCGTTGCGCTGCGTTTTATATGATTAGGGCCTTAATTCAGCCAATTTTATTAAACAAATTCTTAACAATTCTGGATCCAAAAAATGTAATAAATTCTGCTATGGGACATAAAATGTTACAGTTAAAGAAACAAAATAAGTAAGAATGCTACATTCGGCTGTGCCGAATCTTTAATGCGTTTCACCTAACGTGATGCTGCGTCTTAGACCAATCACCCACTAACACACATTATCAAATGTATGTAATTAAAAAAATAAAATAAAATATGTTGAGTACATTTTTTCGTTTAACACACATTTAAAGTGCAAAATAAAACAAGCAAATATCTTCACAAACATATCAAAGTTATAGGTTTGTACAAATCTATTGTGATGTTAATTGGGGTGTTTGCTGTTAGGACAAAAATTTTAGGCATATTTGTAAAAATAATAAAAATTTATTATGTTTGGCAAATATGTTGGATATTTGTCAAAGTTTTTGTCTTGTCTTGCGCTAAATGCAATTTCAGGGAAAACTTTGAAGAGTAACAAAGTAGAAAAAGAATCATGAAAATCATTTTCAGCCGTCTTAGGCTCCTATTATAAGTAACATTCGACAAACGATTTTCGCTTGCTATCGAACATCAACTATCGTATATACAATTTGTATTGAGAGTTGACAGTACAGTCAAAAATTTCGTTGTGCATCGAGTTTTTTAACGAAACAAATTCTGCTTTCGGTGCTACAAATAAACTTAAAAAACTTGTTGAAAATAGGTATAAATATTTGTAAATTTTTTTTTGTTATCGTATACCAAATACCACATTATTAATATAATTTTATTAATTCAACATTTTTTATTTTTCGAATTTATTCTATGAGCTAAATTTCAGTTATGTATTTTATAAAGCTTTTTGTAATAGTTCCATTCCTTCAATTTTTCAGGAATGACTTTTATACCCTACCAGACTGTTGTCTTGCATCTTCCTGTTACATCTTACCTTATCTATCCTTTGGATAGCAATGAAGTATATTGTATATACAGAAAAATTTACAATTAGTGTATAAAAGTCATTCCTGAAAAATTTAAGGAATGGAACTATTACAAAAAGCTTTAAAAAATACATAACTGAAATTTAGCTCATAGAATAAATTCGAAAAATAAAAAATGTTGAATATAATAAAGTAGCTTATGAAAAGAAATAATTCCCAGATTCAATAATTTTATAACTTTTATGTAAGTCTCACAGAATCTTAATTGTTTGAGTTTACCATAATTCCGCCGGAGTCATGTTTTACTTGAATTTTATTTTTTAAATTTGTAAACAAAAATTATTTATTTAATGTGCCAGCTGATAGAAATGTACTTCTGTGAATAAACTAAGGCCCTAATTGTGTAAATCGCAACGCAACGCCAAAAATTACATTGAAAGCAAAAACAAAGTCAAAAATCTTTTCTAAAATTGTTGTTGCTTCCTACAGAAATGTATATTGAATTTCAACGCCACAGATATGCAGCGTTGTAAATTTAAAAATACAATATGAATTTCTTTAGGAAGCAACAACAACATTATACAATATTTTTAAATGTTCTTGCTTTCAATGTAATTTTTGGCGTTGCGTTGCGATTTAAGCAATTAGGGCCTGAATCACAACAGTAAGGCCCTAGTCATGTAAACCGCAGCGCAACGCCAAAGAATAACATTGAAAGCACAAACAATGTCATAAATATTTTGTAATTTTGTTCTTGCTTTCAACAGAAATTCATGTACCATTTAAAAATTTTCAACGACACCAGCTATGCAGAGTTTGAAATTTTAAAACGCAATGAGAATTTCTGTAGAAAGCAATCACAAAATTACAAAATATATATGACATTGTTTGTGCTTTCAATGTTATTATTTGGCTTTGCGCTGCGTTTTATGTGATTAGGGCCTTAATTTTTATTGAATGTGCGCCATAATCAGTGTCGTCATATTTTTTTTTTCAAAGATCTTTTCATTTCTGGAAAAAAACTTTTTTTCGATCAAAAAAAAACTTTTTTTTACAAATAGTTAAAAAGAATCACTTACACTTCATTTGTTTTAATTATATTTATTAAAAAACATAATATTAAAATATACATACATACATATACATATATGAACTTATAAGTACCTTACAAACACAAAGTAAAAACTTTGATATTAAATGATTTTATCATTTGACATCAAACACAATCTTCCAACCTTTTTCAACTGTTTGATTTAAACATTTGAATTGAAATTGATAATAATTTGAATGTAAAAGTTTGACATAAAATGCTTTATGAATTTGATATCAAATTGTTATCAAATGTTATTCTCAAACCAAAAAAAACTTGACAGCACTGAAGCGAAAAATAAATGTAAACATTAATAAGTGGCGATTTAAGTAAAATGTGTTACACAATTCAAGAATAGTTACACATTACGTGAAGTGAATTCGCCTTTAAAAATTTTAATTTGTTGCTTTAAAATATAAAATATATTTGTAAGTAAAAAACTAATTAGAAAGTATAAGAATGTAAATAAAAATAACACGGAAAAGAGAAGAAATTATAAATTTATCGTTCGCTCGCAGTGCTACGCCATGACAATCCTCAAAACAAAAAGGAGTCAAGCATTTCGTCTTTGCAAGAATTAGTGGAAGGAAAGAACACTATTTCATCTTTTAGGTATGGTGCCGAAAGTAAAGCTTTTATTAATTTAAATAAATAATGAATTTAAATAAAAAAAATATTTTTCATGTATGTTCCACATTGTATTAAAATCCACATTTGAAAAAAGGTTTGATTTCAAGACATTTTAAATTTTAAATCAAACCTCCTTGTTTGTTGGGTAATAAAATATATAAATGACAAGTAAGAAAGTATAGTCGGCCAATGCCGACAATATGATACCCTACACCACAGTATATAAAAGAACAAATTTTGCAAGTGTACCTTTTTTGGGACCTAGTTTTGAAAAGTGCATAGCTTATGTTGCTTTATGAATAGGGATCTTTCTACGTTTTTTAACTCCGCATACGATTCTTTTTTTTTAAACATACATTTTTTAATAATATCATACTTTACAAGCGAATTTGGACACTCAAATAGAGTTATTTTTAATTAAAATTACTTAATATAAAAGTGAACAATAGAATTTCTAGAAAAATTAAGAAAAAATATATGTATGTACGCACACACATACTTGCATATAATCTGTGCAGAAAATTATTTATTCTTCCTGAGATAAGATATAAGATTTATATATCAGCAAACGTCAAATTCAATCGCAGAGAGTATTATCTTACGTGTGGACGGACTCTCAAATAGTGTTAGTATTAATATTATAATAAATGTTATGAGACAGTTGTTATAAGAAATCTTATAACAACTATCTTGAGCTGTCAAATATAGACATACATACATAAACACATATAAACCTATAATAAACCACCATTATTAAAATGTGTAATTTATTAATGCAAATAGTGCCAATATTGTGAAAAGTGTTTAAAAAAACAATATTTTAAACTAAAAAATCAAAAAACTAAAAAAAACAGAATAAAAAAGAAACAAGTTTACTGTACGAGAATCAGTCGATTATGAAATCTTATAAGATACGTGTTTCCCTTGTTGAATATAAAGGTTAACATGAAGAAATGTATTGTCTCATTCTGCCCTACGTTCTCTCAGATATTATATCAGATATTGTCTCAGGTGGAGACCCTGTGTAACAATAACATAATACATAATTAAAAGAGCACAGTCAACAAAAAAAGAAACTGCGATAAACGAAAACAACTTTTTTTATGAGTAATAACAATGAAACAACAACAAAAATAAATAAGGTTCATGCCAACGAAAGTAATGTAGAAATAAACATAACAACAGAAAACAATAGTATCAAGGCGAATTCAACTAGTTGAATAGTAACTACCTAACGGCAAAACCAACGCCCGCAAGTGTTACCACTGATGCAAAGACAATCTTAAGTAGGAAACGATACCATGAACTCAAACACAGACGCAAGCGAAAACACACAAGTAAAAAGTTATCAAAAACCACAAGTACAAGTTGGTATGGACAGGAAAATAAGAGTTTAACAGCTTAAACGGGGTCGCATCCCTACATCTTCAGCTGTTGCTTCGGCCTCGAAAGTTTCATCTTTTAATAGAATAAATTCACAAAATTTTTTTGCAATTCTGAAGAATGAATCCTCTGATGCACATAACGTCATAAAATCGTCGAGGCCAACCCCGATATATCTTAGGGAGCAAAACTCAAGTGAGCTAATAAAAAGTTTAATCTCGGTGATAGGTAAACATTCGTTTTACGTAGCTGCAATCAAGCCTGGTAATATAAACGAGACAAAAATATAGGTTAATCATGAGAATGATTTTTGTAAAATAATTAATAAGTTTGAAGCACTTAAAAAAAGCTTTACATACTAACTTAAAAGCAGAAAAGGTCTTCAGGTTGTGATTAAGGGCATTGACTCATGTGTGGACCCAGCGAAATAAAAACAGTTTTTGAAGAAAAGGGCTTCAAAAAAATGTAACAAATATTAAAAATAGGGGAAAAAATCCCCAACCACTATTTCGAGTGGAGTTAGACCCAAATTGATGTTATGATGGTTTCTGAAACTCATCTGACCTGAAGAAATGCGCTTAAAATCCATAGTTGTATATTATATGATACCAAGGACCCTCGAGGTAGAGCTTGTGGAGGTTCTGCCATTTTGATAAAAAACCGAGTAAAACACTACTTAATGTGTGATCATCGTGAATATCTCCAAGCAACGAACATTTGCGTTGAGGAATTTAATCGAATCTTAGTAATTTCATCGTTATACTCCCCACCTAGATTTTCAATATCATAAAACCAATATAATAAATAATTCAAGTCATTAGGACCCTGCTTCATAGCTGCTGGTGGCTATAACGCTAAACACACTTTCTGGCGGTCACAACTTATAACACAAAAGGGTCGTGTTTTGTTTAACACAATTTGTAAAATGGATCTAAATGTGGTCGCGAGCGGGCAACCAACATATTGGCCTACTGATCAGCAAAAAGTTCCAGATGTCATAGATTTTGGAGTGGTTAAAAACATCCTCGCTGAAACGATATGTGTTGAAGCTTCCTTAGAATTGACTTCTGATCACACACCTACAATTCTTACTATAACAAACCCTAATAGAATTGTATCTCCTTCTGGTTACTTAGTGACGTCAGCCACACAAATAAATTGGTTTAAATATAAAAAATATCTCAGTACCCACTGCACTGAAAATATTCCGCTTATTACACCGGAGAATATGAATCTTTCTATTGTAAATTTTGACAATTATCTTAAACAAGCTGTTCAACAATCAAGCATAACCCTCAAATATCAAAAATAGTAAAATATATTCTATAGATGTCGAGCGTCTCTTGACTGAAAAAAGGAGAGCTCGAAAAGAGTGGCAATTACACAGATCCCCTCAACTTAAAAACTTACTAAAAGAGTGCACAAAAAGGCTAAGAAAGTTACTGCAGTCTTAAAAACAGCATCCTTTGAAAAATATCTTAAGGAACTTGATGCACCTCCTAAATCTGACTACTCATTATGGCGTGCAGCTAGAAGTACTAAAAGACCAGTTATCACTAAACCACCATTAAGAAACTTAAATGGAAGTTGGGCACGAAATGATATAGAAAAAGGAAATCTTTTTGCTAATTATTTGAAAACCGTATTTACCGCTCATACATCTTTCGATATTGCGGTCGAGTTACCACCTGTTGCTGTTAGAGCAGCTGTTCCACCAAGATTTGAGATAAGAGAAATCGAAAAGACTATTCATGATTTAAACCCCAAGAAAGCCCATGGTTTTGATAAGATCAGTAACAAAATGCAAAAATATTGAAAAAATTCAAAGGCGCCAAAATGAACTTCTTCGAATAGTCACAGTCGCTCCCTGGTATGCTAAAAACTCAAATATTCACAAGGATCTCAATGTGCCATTAGTAAAAACTATTATTACGAAGTATGCAGTAAAATATTTAAAAAGGCTTGAGTCGCACCCAAATCCACTAGCTCGAAATATTTTAAATGACAGTGGCCACTCTAGATTAAGGAGAAGAGATACAGTAGGACTTATCCGACGAGACACGGTAGGACTTATCCGACGAGACGAGCGCCAAACATCTACGTATGTGAGCAGAAACCGTGAGGAGAAAAATTTTCGTTTGGCATTGGCAGGACAAAAATAAAGTATAAGATTTGAAAATTATTGTTAGTTCATATTTAATATATGAAAATTCAACAAATAAATAATGAAAAAATTAAAATTTGTAAGATAGTTTTGGAAAGGTAGAAATTGCCCCTATTTTTTTAAGTATTTATAGTTTATGTGTATATAAATATGGATCAATCTGTGTTTAATTTCATTAAAATTTGTTTGATAGTTGGCACAAATACCCTTTTTCGGAAAGCAGCTTGTATTGGGGCTATATGAAATTATAGACCGATTCCACCCATTTTCAATAGTCTTGGTCCTTATGCCAATTGAAACCTATGTTCCAATTTCATCAAATTATTTCAAAATTGGGATCTGTACTTTGTGCACAAGGTTACATGGACAGCCTGCCAGCCAGCCGGACGGACGTCGTTAGATTGCAAGTTATTCTGAGTCGATCGGTATACTTTAAGGTGGGTCTAGGACCAATATTTTAAGTTATTACACACATCAGCACAAATGCATATTACCCTCTCCACTATTGTGGTGTGGGTATAAAAATTTAATTCATCCATTTGCTTTATATCATTTATTAAATTTTTATGTTTTGAAATGAACAAAGTTGACTAAAGATTATTTTTTTACAAATTACAATACATATAAACTACTTATAGCCTATTTCTAATGTGCGAAAGAATTCTTTCTTTCGTATAACTACATTGAAAACAAAAACAAATTTTTAGAATTTAGAAATAGGCTATTAAATTTTATAAAAACTTTTTTTTAGAAAAAAAATTAAATTATTTGAGTCTCAAAAAACTTGAAAAAAAGATAAATCCTACGATATGACAGCACTGGCCATAAACCAAATGAAAATTTGTTCAAATCGAATAATGGCGGCGCTATATATAAACAAGTAAGAATGCTACATTCGGCTTTGCCAAATCTTATATGTAAAGAGTTTCAAAATGGTGGTGCGTTTACGAATTTGAGAAAATGTGTAATATTATTTCTTTAATTCCACATTGAAGCGCTTTTGCAGAAAGAATCTTTAGTTGTTTTCAAAGTGGAGAAAAGAGAGAAATAAAAAACTCTTCAAATAAAATCTTAAATCTATTGATTTGTTGATAAATACAAACTTTGGTTATAATTGTGATGAGTAGGAATGCGATTTCCATGCAAATGCATGTTTTTTATCGATAGTCTAAGACCGATGTCGACCAATTATCTTTCCAAATCATTAAATTTGCGTTAAAATGGCATCGATTTGTTTTTGCATATTGTTGCATATATGAGTGAAAATGCATATTTTTGCATATTTAGGTTTTAAACGCATATTTTTGCATACTTTTACAGTTTTGAGGGATTTTTTTTTAATTTCCATATTTTTAAAAAGTTCTTAAAAAATTGCAAGTACACAAAAAAACTTTCCAAAAAAATTTTTAAATAATAAATAATTCTTTTGGATTTTTGCTTAAAATACAATATTTTTTATTTTAAACCGATGCAGTAACTTACATGGTGAAGGTTTCCAAAGGGTTTTAAAATATTTTATCCAAAACTGTTACAAGCAGCATGCTTAGCACATGGGTTATACCGCGTTGCAGAAAATTTAGATGCCAATTCGATAATATTGCAATTTTGAATGAAATGTATCAGTAGTAGCAAAATGGGGGCCTGGCTAGATGCTTCAGAATTCTATTCAAAAAACTTCAAGTAATTTAATAATGTTAGAAGAGCTTGTTGATGTCGATGAATGTGCAATTAAAAAAGTTAAAGAAATATTAATTTAGATAACAGCAGAAGTCAATGGGTGCCCCGGTAGGCTAGCTGGTAGTGAGCTAGTCTATCAGTACCGGGGTTGCGGGTTCGATTCCCGCCACAGACTCTGGTCTCCTGCAGACAAGCAAAAAGCTTCGCGAGATTTAGTGTAGGAATAAAAAAAAAAAAATTTTGCATTTGTATTTTCCAATAACGGATATATTGGTGAAACAATAACTAAGTAATTAATAGGGATTTAGTTCACTTTATGCTCAATTCAAATTAATTGATATTGCAGAGAGTAAAATTTACTATGTGGAAGGAAGAATAGTCCGACAAATTAAAAAAAAAATCCAAAACGTTTTTCAAAAAAATTAAGGATTTAAAAAAAACTGAATTTCAATTATTTTTGATATGATCTGGAATCAGAGTGGGATCTGAAAATAAATTTCTTCAAAATGAATTGGTATTCTTCAAGTACAAGATAAAGTGTTCCTTTTATAAAACAGTACTTATTTATTTAAACAAACAAAAATTAGTTATTTTAGCTTTTTAAAGATATTTGAATAACAATATACTGAATTTTTTATATTTTTGTTTTTAGTAAAATTAAATAACGATTTTTTATGGAAATTTTCTTAGTTTTTAGTGCATATTTGTTATTTTTTTAAATGCATATTTTGAATTTTTTAGTGCATATTTTTTATTTTTTTAATGCATATTTTGAATTTTTTAGTGCATATTTTAAGCGCATATTTTCGATTTTATAGTGCATGAAAATCTCACCCCTAGTAATGAATTCTTAGTGAAATTAGCTAGCAAAACCGTAATAAAGTTGTTGTCGGTTAAATTAGACATTGGCAAAATTAAAGAGAGTACGACAAAACACCTATTGCAACGATTAACTCAAAATATTGATATTGGCCCTTTAAGTACCATGCCACAGACATTATTAACTCAAATTGTGCTTTTAATAAAATTAAGGTTTCCTTGTAATGTATAAAAATGAATAAAAACAAAGTACTAAACCCAGGAGCTTACAAGAAAATAAAAATCAAATTTTTAACAAATTGTTGTGGTTAAGATGTTTCGTTGCTGACTTTGTATTCTCGCAATAAATATATACGGAATTTAATTATTGCTTGAAAAGTTTCAGTTTTATTAATTAAATTTTTTAATACAATTGTGTATCGGTACAATTAATAGAATCAACTCAAGCTATTATTTAAGATTTTAGCTTTTTATGTTATTAAAATGTAACTTTATATTTAAAAATTATATGTACTGTTTTTTCAACTGTATTGATTTTTTTCTTTATGTATTGATTTCTCTGATTTCAAAACTGGCAACCCTAACTTTCACTCATGGTATAGAAAATAAAACATTGAAAAGCTAGGACCCAGAACGGAACAATCTAAGAAGTTTTAATGAAATTAAAAACATAGAGGGATCCCTATTTAGATAGACACATAAGCTATGCATTTTTTTAAATAGGACTACAAGGGGAGGGGAGCGTAATATCAGGCGCAGGGTATCCGGGTATATATCATAGCTGTAAGATGTGAATTGAATAGAAAATTTAATTTTTTAAATTTAATGTTACGCAGGTGCCGATTGCGGCTCCGACAAAGATGACCACAGGTCATATAGTGGATACGTTTATTTCCGGCTGGTGGACTAATATCCTGGGACTCTAGGAAACAAAGTAACATATCTCTTAGTTCAATGGAAGCTGAATACGTGACAATGTGCCAAGGAGATAAAGATGTCGTATTTCACAGAAGTATTTTGTCCGAAAGTGGCTTACCAGATTACACTAAATCTCCAACAACAATTATGTGTGACAAAATCCTGTAGCACATAAATGATGTAAACATATAGATGTACGCTTTCATTATATCCGTACAAATTTGAATCAAACGAAATTATTTTTAAATATGTTAATAATAATAATAAGCCTTCGTCTAAAATTATTTTAGAGCTACCTCATTGTGGACATAGGCTCTCAATAAGAAATCTCCATCTGGAGCGTATATTTGCAGTACTTTTCAGTTCCATCCAATTAACTATCTTTCTATCATTAAATTCAGGCAGCTTGTTAATTTCGTTTAATGTTGAACGTCGCCAAGAGTTGTTCGGCCTTCCTCGTCTTCTTGCACCCTAGGGGTTATATGTTAGCGCTCTTTGGCATATGTTGTCATCTTCTCTTTTAAGTGTGTGCCCTATCCAGCCAAATTTACGCCTTCGGATATTACAGTTTATGTCCTTCATATTTGTTATAGCGAGCAGTTGAGCATTTGTAATTGTATTAGGCCAATAAATTCCAAGTATTATTCGGAGGCATCTGTTTTTAAAAACTTGCATTTTACGCTGGATTTCTTTCAGTTAGTTATGTTAGTACAAATGAAAATATTGCTGATTGGTTTACTAAATGTTTAGGAAAGAGAAAACATTAAAAATTTTGTAATTTGATGAAAATTATATTTGAAACCGAAAATTCAATTTTACTGTGTCTTGTAGCTATGTAAATAATTTTTCTTTTTTGTAAAGTTGTTGGATTAAGGAGGAGTATGTTGGTATCATCATGTGATCTCATTTTACAATCCACACACTTTACCTCCTATTTACATTACTATTAAAATATTATTTTGTATACCTGTAATACTTTATGAATTAACCTTTTTGTCATTTAATTTTTTGACTTATTTAATTCCTTAAACTCTCACACAATTGAAATTCGATATTAATGTATTTAAAATGGAAAACAATAAATATAAATTGAATTATCTTTTTACAATCAATATACAATTTATAAATATTAGTTGAAACATAATAAAAATTTAATATATTTGAAACTTGAATAATATTCATTTTTGTTTTATTAAAATGCAAAGAAATCTTTTACAAACTAAAAAAATTATTCAAACAAATTATAAATTATCAAATACATAATATTCAAAAAAAAAATTAAATTTAATTATTCTAAAAAAAATTCAACAAATTATTTAATTTTACTAAGTTTTTAAAAACCAAATTTATTCAAATTACAAAAAATGTCTAGCCTTGCAGAACAATACAGAAATTTGTTTTTAAAATTAATAGTTGTTCAAAATTATCATCAGTTAAAGAATTTCTTCTTGGCTATTCAATAATTCTGCTAGTGAAAAAAGTCTCTCGACTGGTGGTATTTGTAGTAAAAATATTCATAATAAGCATCTATGGTATATATATCCTTCTAATATACATACATATCGCACGCTTTATCATAATCAGGCACCACTTAAAATCTGTCAAAATCGTTTTTTTTTCATAACGCAGTTTACAAATCAAGTCATTTCATAATTTTTTTATATGGGGAATTTCGTGACAAGTGAAAAAACGCATTCTATGCGCATTAAATATGCAGTAAAAATTCGAAAACGTGCCCTGTTAAAAATATGCCGCAAAAAACAAAAAATTGCTTATTTGAAAACAAAATATGTATGTTTGTATATATATATATATATATATATATATATATGGGCGATGTCACGCCCATACAACCCAAAATTTAAAATCATTATATCTTAGGCATTTTTTGGTATAGGATGATTATATTTAGTACATATGGTGTTAGTGTGAATAGAAATAAGCTCCATGAGAAAAGAGGGCGGAGCCACGCCCCTTTATAGAAAAAGTAAAAGCCACCATATCTAATAAACTACTGAACCGATCGTCATCAAATTTCCACAGTAGGCGACTGCCTTGAGTTACTGAACTTTAAGCTATATAAAGATGTGGTTGGAAAAAGGGGCGGTGCCACGCCCATACAACCCAAAACATAAAATCCTCATATCTTAGCCACTATTTGGCGTAGGATGATATTTGGTATATATGGTATTGTTATGAATATAAATACGTTGCATGAAAAAAGTGGAAGGGGTCACGCCCCTTTATGTCGATTATATCTAATTAACTACTGAACCGATCGTCATAAAATATTCACAGTAGGCTGTTGTTATGAATTAATGAGCACTAGGCTATGTAAAGTTGTGGTTGGACAAAGGTGCGGTGGCACGCCTAATCAACTTAAAATTTATAATCCTCTTATCTTCGATACTGTTACACGTATGTAGCTGTTGGGAGAAGTAAGATAGCTGCAGGGAAAGTGCTACCCCCCATAGGACGCCAATGTTTAATATCGCATATCGTAAGAACTGTTATAGTGAGGATGTTCAAACTTTGGTATTAGTCACTCTTATGGAAAACTACACCTTTAAAAATATAAATAAAGGGGTAGGCACAGGGCGAGTAATACCCCCCGTAGGAAGCATATATTTAATATCGCGTATCTGAAAAACTATTACAGCGAGAGTCTTCAAATGTGGTTAAATCCACTATTAGGGTAAGCTGTAAATTACAATATAGAAATGTGTGGGGTAGACGAAGAAGGAGCAATACCCTCCATAGGACGAAAATATTAAATACATCATATCTGAAGACAAAAGTCTTCAAGCTTTGTAGGACCCACTCTTTTGGTAAACTACACCTTTGAAAATAAAAATATAATATTGAAAAAGCGTATGTTTGTTTATTCTCTACAGACTCCTAAGCTCCGAAGCCGATTTTCCTGAAAGTTTCACAGTAATTTCATGATTACTCGGCGCTTAACATTGGCTATTAATATATTTTAATCAAGTATGCGTGGCAACAACCATACAATAAAAATATGAATAACCTTATATCTGGAGGACGGTTACAATAAGAGTTTTCCAATAAGAAACAAATAACTTCGTTATCAATACACGACATCTGCCAAAAAGTCGGCTGGATTATACAAGCGGGCGTGGCACCTCCCACACAATTGCAATAAAGATTTCTACGTATTTGAAGTACTGTAATAGTGAAAGTATTCCAATTTTGTACAAATAGCTTAGATACTAATCCACAACATATTTCGAAAGGTAGTTTTAATGGGAAAAGTAGGCATGGCACCTCCCATACGAAGACACTTGAAATTTCTGTATAACATCTGTAAAATCATTCAAATTTAGTCCAAGATGCTTTACTTTTTAAAAAAATCTTACCAATTTTATTTCGATGGGGTTAGCAAAGCGCACCGGGTTAAATTTTTCTGTACATACAATATACTTCATTGCTATCTAACGGAAAGCTAAAGTAAAATGTAACAAGAATATACAAGATAATAGTCTGGTAGTGTATAAAGTCATTCCTAAAAAAAAAAAATTTAAGGAATAGAACTATTACAAAAAGCTTTATAAAATACATAACTGAAATTTAACTCATAGAATAAATTCGAAAAATAAAAAATTTTGAATATAATAAAGTTGCTTATGAAAAGAAATAATTCCCAATATCTATTTTTAGTAATTTTAAAAATCAACATTAACTAATAAATTTTGCAAAATATCCTTATTTAAAACTTCTTTTGGAAAAGTTTGTTTTGTAAACAAAAACATGAAATAGCTGTTTCAAAAATTCTTGCAAGTAAAAATTTTACCAGTAAAAATTTGCAAGAATTTTTTTGTCTCTCAATTTTTTCCTCTCTTTTGACGCTCTCAACTTGCAAATTTTTTGGGTTAATGAACACTTTCCAGCAAGGCCTATCTAATAGGTCTGCTTACCGCTACAACAATACAAAAAACAACAGGCATTTTGTTTGTGTAAAATTCCTCACGGTTGTCAAAATCTTATTACTACATAGGGAAAACAAAAGGAAAAACGTGTTTTGTATGCAAGTACGTGTGGCAAAAAACAAAAAACGTCAACAAAAATACACATGTGTAAGCAAAATGAAAACAACTTTTGGCATCGTTGAGGAATAAACCAAATAAACATCTGGCTCCTTGCGCGGACCTAATGGATAGACCTTGCTTTCCAGCAACAATTTTTACAAATTCGTAACAATTTTTAGTAAATGAACACTGCTAATGATACACAAGCAAGTTTAATAATTTAATATTTATTCACTTTTTGTTTTTATTTTAGTTTTATTTTATTTTTTCTTTTTTTAAACAATTTTTTCACAATATTTATGCTTTTGGTTTGTTACTTTTGTTTGTTTACCTTTTGAAATATATGTTTTGTAGTTTTTAATCCAAATTTAGATATTTTTAATTAGGCTTAAGTTCATTGAATTTAATTTTCATTAAATTATTTTTATGAAGACAGGAATTTTACCACATGAAATTAATTAAAATTTTTATTGAAAATTTTTCATTCTTGAATGCGCTGAGATTTGAACGCAGGCGTTCACGGTCAGGTTGCCCAGACTAGTTTCGATTGTAACCACACAATCTCTTCAGTGGGGTTTTGCCGTCTTACTCACTCGGCTATTGCAGCCGGATGACGTCAATAGTCAAACATCAATCTTTAAACCAAATGGTATTTCACCTTGGTAGATCGAAATTTGCTTTTTGAATGAATGATTATCTATTTTAATTGATTTACATGTTCTTCCTAACTTCTGTTTTTTCGTACTTTTTGTCAAGAATTCTTCGTGAAGTCCAAAGTACATTTTTTGTTTTTGATGTTTTTGTCTTCGTCATCCGGCTGCAATAGCCAAATGAGTAAGACGGCAAAACCCCACTGAAGAGATTGTGTGGTTACAATCGAAACTAGTCTGGGCAACCTGACCGTGAACGCCTGGGTTCAAATCTCAGCTCAGTCAAGAATGAAAAATTATCAATAAAAATTTTAATTAATTTCATGTTGTAAAATTCCTGTCTTCATAAAAATAATTTAATGAAAATTAAATTCAATGATCTAAGCCTAATTAAAAATATCTAAATTTGGATTAAAAACCATTAACAGTTCAATAAAATAACCACAATACTAATTTTTGTAGTTTTACTAAATTTTATTACAAAAATTTCTGCACTAAAAATGTGTAAGTACTCAGTCAAGAACTGTCATTTTACGCTCTCAATTTGTGTTCTCATTTACTGTATTTTGTGTTCGCGAACGCAATTTAGTAAAATGCAGTAAATTTCAGTAAAAAATAGTAAACACTTTTGAGTTCTCGAACGCACCTAATATTTATGTATATACATATGTGCAAACAATGCGATTTCAAGCAGAATTTTTAAAAATATCTGCAACAAAAATTTCAATTCTGGACGAGGACATAATTTTCTTATCAACTCTGCTTAACAAGTACATTTCGATTCATAGGTATATAAGATATAAGGGAAAATGCAAAATTAAAAATTAGATTATAAAAAACGAATACTTTTTATTACGCCATAATATTTATTTTAATACACCAATAATTTATATTCGTAACAATAAAAACGGAATAGATTTTTGCGAATCCACCTGATAAAGAAATTGATATAACTTAAACTTACTTATTTGTAGAATAAAAAAGAAACACGCGACCACACATACATATGTATGTATGTATGAACATACATAAAATTATTTAGAATTAATAAAAAAACAAAGAACAGTACAAAAGTAGTTAGTCCTCATAACTTAAACCTCTTAATATTGCTGTATATTGTTGAAAGATAAGTTGTCTTACACTTGACATGACAGTTAAGATATACTTACTTTTTTAACCACTTGAAACTCGTATCTACACTCATAAATTAGATGTCGTCTATTTTCTGCAATTATTGATAAGTTTCTTTTATTCTTTTTTTGATTTAAAGATACATACATATAATGTATTACATATGTTTGTCAATTTTAATAACATTATAATTTGACACCTGTTAATACATGACTAGTGCAGAGCTATATAAATGTTAAATTTTAAGGGCCGATGTTGAATGGGAACCACACCTAAACTTCATGTTTTTTTCTGCATTTCATTTGACATTTTTCAATTTCAGACTAACTCAATTTTAACCATGAAAAGTTACACAATCGAGCAATGCGTGAAAGTTATTTAGGCTTTTTATGAAAATGGGCGTTCAATTTGAAATGCATATCGTGCACTTCGTGATTTCTTCGCTCAATTAAATCGCCCAAATTTGCGTACAATCATGCAAAAATTTGAGCAAACCGGGTCTGTAGGTGCTTTGAAAACACCAGTGCATGCTCGTACAGCTCGTACTGCAGAAAATATTGATGCTGTTCGCGATAGTGTGGCTGAAAAGCCGTCCACCTCAGCTCGTCGTCGGGCCCAACAATTGCACCTCTTACGCTCGTCGTTGATGAACGATTTGCATCGTTTACAGGCTTACAAGGTGCAATTGACTCAGGAACTAAAGCCTCTTGACCATTCCAAACGTCGTCAATGGTCATTTTGGTAGCAAGAAATGGCTACAGTGGATGATCAATTTTCGAAGAAAATCATCTTTAGTGATGAGGCAGATTTTCACCTCAGTGGATTCGTCAATAAGCAGAATTGCTGCATTTGGGCGAATGATAATCCAAGAGTGATTGTCGAAAAACCAATGCACCCACAAAGTGTGACTGTTTGATGCGGCTTATGGGCTGGCGGCATTATCGGGTCGTATTTTTTTTCCAAAATCAAGCCGGTCAGGCAGTTACTGCGAATGGTGTTCGCTATCGTGAGACGATAATGCACTTTTTATGGCCCGAATTGAAAGATATGGATGTGGACGATATGTGATTTTAACTGGACGGTGCCACTTGGCAC
This sequence comes from Pollenia amentaria, assembly GCA_943735925.1. Taxonomy (NCBI): domain Eukaryota; kingdom Metazoa; phylum Arthropoda; class Insecta; order Diptera; family Polleniidae; genus Pollenia; species Pollenia amentaria. The sequence continues at coordinate 215,184,577 of OX031009.1, read as the reverse complement.
AGAGCTAATGAAACAATGGCTTTTTTGCGTGACAAATTCAATGGCCGTGTTATCTCACGTGGTGGCGATGTCAATTGTCCTCCAAGATCATGTGATTTGACACCGTTGGACTTCTTTCTTTGGGGTTATTTGAAAGAAAAGGTGTACATCGATAAGCCAGCAACAAATCAAGAGCTAAAGGATGAGATAATTCGGCACATTAATGGCATAGAACCTCAATTATGCCTCAACGTCATCGAAAATGTGGACCATCAGATGGAGGTGTGCCGCCGAGGTCGCGCCGGCCATTTGGCCGATATTTTGTACCATATAAAATTGAACCATACCAATATTATCATAATAAAAAGAAATGATAATAATTTCCTAAATAATTTTCGTTTTATTCAAAATCAACATCGGCCATTAAAATTAAACCACCCTTTGCATAAAAGTTTGTTCTAAAAATAATATACATAATTATTTTCTAAAATGATTTAATCGCAATTTATCTTCACCCTAAGCAAAAACACGGAATTTTTTTTATGCGACTAAACTCGCATTTTGCCCCTTTTTTGACTGCCACTTTTTTTGCCCCTCTTTGTTCAAACCCCCTTTAGTATCATTTTGTATTTTTTTGGATCCCTTTTGCCCTATTTTGAACTAATTTTTTTTTATATTGGCAGTCAATGAACGTAGATGTTCCTGCCAGCTTTTATATCTTCGTATGTTTTAACTTTACCTCATAGTAGTGCTTCCGCTGAGAACATTTTTTCTAAATTCCTCACAATAAAATTTCCATACCGTGAAGTTTTCTTAAGAATGATCCAATTTTTTAAATATACATAAATTTGACTTTCATATATTTTTGCCTCCATATAATAAATTTTTTCAAAAAAAAAAGAGAATCTGTGATAAAACTTTTGAACACGAACGACTGTGTTCAGTGAAAGAATATGTAGCAGCATTTATTTTAAAAAAAGTTAAAGTTAAAGCAGTAACAAATAACACAGGGTCTCCACGTGAGATAATATCTGATATAATATGTGAGAGAAAGTCGGCAGAATGAGAGAGCACATTTCTTCATGTTAATCTTAATCTTAAACAAGGGGAACACGTATCTTATAAGATTTCATAATTTACTGATTTTCGTACAGTAAACTTGTGTCGTTTTTGATTCTTTTTTTAGTTTTTTCTCTGTTTTTAGTGTTTAATATTATTTTTTTAAGCACTTTTCACAAGAATTCAACTATTTTCACTTAAAAAATTAAACATTTTAATGATAGCGTCTTATTATTAATTTATGTTTATGTATGTATGTGTATTTTTGACAGCTCATCTTATAAGATAGTTGTTATAAGATTTCTCATAACAACTGTCTCATAACATTTATTATAATATTAATACTAACACTATTTGAGAGTCCACACGTAAGATAATACTCTCTGCGATTGAATTTGACGTTTGCTAATATAAAAATCTTATATCTTATATCAGGTGGAGTCCCTGTGTAAAGTTGTTATAAGAAATCTTATAACAACTATCTTATAAGATGAGCTGTCAAAAATACACATGCATACCCTCCAAGCAATTGGTAGAGTGTTTTTCGACTGTCTACGAATTTTAGCTACTTCGTCACATTTGGTAGTTAAACAGTAGATGTTTCGGAATTTAACAACAACAAAATACGTTAGAATCGAATTATGAGTTCTCAAATTATACTTTTTCGTCACTTTAATGAGTTGTTCAGATAATTGTAACAGTTATATAATTACAACAATAGCACAACTGAACAATTCCCATACTATATTGACTTCTTCGCAACGATTTGCTGTTTAATAGTGAATATTACAAAAGCAAAATGCGTAAAAGAGCACAATTTGTATTTAAGTTGCCATGTGATCGGTGCTACGTGCGTGTAAAATAATATAAATATATAAAATTATGTAAAATAGAGTAAAATTTTTAATATTTGAAAAATGAAATAGTTATAGTATTGTACTTAAAATTAGGACTCCGCGGAATCCAAATGTTACCGAAAAAAAATGTTCACGAAAGTTGTATAAATGAGTGCACAAAACAGCCCAAACTTATTCATCGGTTAGATTGGTTAAAGTTTTAATAATTTCTCATGCATATTTTTTTTTAGAGCAAATGAAAATGAAAATGAAATTAAAAATAATAATTTGATAATTATCTGTTTTTAAAGAGAATAAAATGAAGAAAGGTGTTCTCTCATTATGTCGACGTTCTCTCAGATATTATCTCAGGTCATGAAACAAAGAAAACAAGATAGTGCATTTAGATTTGAAGAACATTATTTTTCTGCGCATGTACGTCATAGTAGTAAATGAGCTCAAACATGATCACACAAACGCTTGTATGTGGTATGCTGAATGTTTGCTTAAAATTAAATCTCTTTACTACAGTGACGTCAAAATGAGAGTAAAAAACTAACGGACCTGCGCAATGCGTTATCTTGTTTTCTTTGTTTCATGATCTCAGGTGGAGCCCCTGTGTAAGTTTTAAGTTAACTTAATTTCCGACAGGGAAACATCTTTGATGTCAGTATCATCATTCGATTTGTTGAGAGCTGCATTATTTGGTAATATTATGGAATGTTTTCTTCGAAGCCTATCAACTCTATTCGTCTAGTTACCGCGGCGAGTCATTTTTTACGAATCTTAGATTTCTGTAAATCACTATGTACCTATTACATTGTCACTTTAAATCAGGGATTTCCAAAAATTTTTTGGTTGTGTAGTAGTGAGTACCAGAGAGTAAAAAAATTGAGAGAATGCATTCATTTACAGCCGAAATAAAATGTTAGTAATATATTTTATAAGTTGTATAACACAAAGGTACAAAATTAAAAATTTTTTGTGTTGATAAAAAATTTGTAGCGATTCTTTACCAATTCAATGTCGCTGATTTTAAAACTGCCCTTTTTTTTATTCGGAAGCTTTTTGACTCTAAATCAGTTTCATATATCTTATCAAACAATTGTAAAAAAATTAAAGATTTTTATGTTTTAAGAATTCATAAAAAATAAATATTGCACGCAAATCACAGCTGATAAAAAAAAGTGCAGTTTTAAAAGCAGCGACATTGAATTGGTAAAGAACTGCTACAAATTTTCTATCAACACAAAAAATGTTTAATTTTGTTCCCTTGTGTTATACCTACAACTTATAAAATAAAATCTTCCAAATTTATACTTTTATGGCAGTTTCGTAATATGTAGTAGAATGCTTTTCAAATGGGATGAACTTAATTTATTACGTTGCTTGGAACAAATAAATTTTAAATCCGAAAAAAAATAAAGAGAAGCACTTAAATGAATTTTTTTTTAGTTCAGAATCTTTCCAGAACTCCACAATATTATTTTCGTCTGGAGCATTTACTTCGCTTCGTAGTATGATTAGTTCTGATTGAATATCAAATTCGTAGTTGCTTACATCGCAACGAAAAGGGTTTTCGAAAAGATCTAATAGCGGTTGTAAAATTACAAAATCTTGAAACCTGTCTTGAAAATTATTGAAAAGTGTTTCAAATATTTCGGTATATTCATATCTTTTGTCGATTCAAGATTTCTATAAGCAAGTGAAGTTTTTGGAAAATTGGAAAAATCACCAGTTTTAATTTGGGAAAAAATTAGAAAAAGTTTTGTTTTAAAATTGTGAATGATTTTTGACAAGTCGCATATATTGCGTTCCTTTCCTTGCAATTCCAAATTAAGTTCATTTAACATACTTGCCGTATCTTCCAAAAAAGCTAAGTCTAAAATAAAATTATTGTCTTTTAAACACTGTACTAAATCTTTTTCTATTTTCTCAGTTTCTAGGAACTGAAGAACTTCTTCTCTTAAATCATAAAGTCTATTCAGGCAATCACCGCGACTTAGCCACCGAACTTCTGTAAACATTTTCAGGTCACAATTCACAGCATTTTTGTTTTTTAAAAAGGTTACAAATTGATGTCCGCCTCGAATTTGATTTATTATATCCTCTGCTGTCTTCATAGCTGGGGTATCATTTATGAATTTCGATGCAAGAGCGGTGTGATGAATTATGCAGTGAAAATTTGAATTGCAAATTCGTGTTTTCTTAATCGGCCTATAAGCCCATTATATTTGCCCAACATTACGTTGGCTCCATCTGTGCAGACTCATACTTCAAACATCTGTGCATACATTTTAATTCTAGCTAATGGTATATCATAACTTTTTACAAAATACCAAATGCGCACCTGAGTTTGCCTGCAAAAATGTATAAAGTCATTATAACAGGTCAAAGTTACGTTAAATAAATACCATAAATACGTAAGGTTAACTCTTTGGACTCGGTCATATAATTGTAGCATAAAAAAGTAAGCAATAAAAATAGTGCCAAACAATAAAGTTTCATTAATACATCAATAAAACACATCTTCTTACCCAGAAATTTTACCTGCTGTCACATTTGCTTTTATGTGTATAGGTTTACACATAAATTGTAGGAAAACACACTTAACTTCTTTTTTAAATATTTTTACATACTTAAGAAAAGTGTTTTCACCCACCGACGCGATTGGTACAGAAACAAAAATATTTTTACAAGCACAAAATACCAACAAATTCTTGTGGCTATTTTTTTCTTAATAATTTCTGCATTTAGGTACGTCTTTTTAACGAAAGAAAAAGGGACCCTTTTACAGGCATCAAAGAATTTTTTTCACAAACAAAACACATATCGTTAGCTTAAATGCAAAACAATGTAGATATTATTTGAAAATTTTGTTGATTAGGATTCACGTTACATATGTATTTTTATCTAATTTTAAGTTATTTACAAAATTAAAAATGACGTATCATCAAATACATATATAATTTTTTTTAACAGCATAATGTATAATCACACTCAAGAAAAAACTTAGCAGAGTTTTTAATTCTTTTTATAAGAACACATTAATATTTTTAAACACCAAAACTGGGTAATCTGTTTAATAACTATTTCCACGGTGTTAGTGGAATTAGTGATCAGATAATAATTTATAATAATAATTTTTAGTATTGCATAAGAATAAATAAAAAAGTTATAAGAACCGAATCCATATACGTATGTAAAATAAAACCTATAATAAATGTGACTATCAGCTTCTTCCACATAGGACTGTTAGACATTTTGAAATTTTTTATCTGAAATATTAAAAATTACTTTTAAATATCAAATAATTACCATTTTACAAAGTTCTTTGCTTTGCATGTAAACTTATGAAATTTTACATTTTTCTACATTTAAGTCTTAAAATTTAAACTCTAAATAAAAATAGCACGCAAGGCATTGGATTTTACCAAAAGCATTTTTGACCGCACAATATTTTTTGAGTGTAAGCTGAAACAAAATAATATAGCATCCGCTAGACATGCACACTTGTCGAAGTCACATCGACGACTGAATTGAAGAGTATAAAAATATGTGTTAATAGTGGTGTGCACAATTGTGCAAAGAAATGGAAACCCCTGCTTTAAATTAAACATTATATTATTTCATACAATTTTAAATTTAGTAACAATTGTGATTTTTAATTGAACTGTTGGTTTTTAATCGAAGTTTTTTATATTTTAATTAGGCTTAAGTTCATCAAATTCAATTTTCATTAAATTATTTTAATTGAAGGAAGGAATTTACAAAATGAGATGAATTAAAATATAAAACGGTAACATTTAACGAAAAGTTTCATTAAGTACATTATAGTTGGCCACATATGTTTTATACGTTGACTTAAGCGACCTCATGCATATTATGGTTGGGCCTTAAGGCATAGGAGAAAACTATTTATGGTATTGTTCTTTTTACTATGTTAACACAAAAAGTGTATAAATGCAATTATTCGATTGTAATGATGTGTGTAACAAATAATAATCATGGGCGATCATAAAATTACGTTATGAGGTTAAGATTCATGTGAAAGTTCTTTGTGCCGAATATTATCTAGCTATCTACATCTATATGGGATTTGGTCGTCTTAAAGTGATTTAAGGGAGGGGATTTATATGGGACCCATGGTTAAATCTGTCAGACCTGTAAAAAATTAACATAGTAACTGTACATATTTTTCAACTCCCAGCAATAGTTCAGTTCCTGAAGACCAGAATCATCACTTTCTGGGCGAGCAACTGACAAATTGCAGCTATCCCCTACCCCAAGATCACAAAAACCCCAGTCCGATCTCGGACTGTTGTCCTGGAATACGGGTATGATTACCAATAATTTCCCCTTCCCCCTCCTGTCAATCGATCGTTTGTGCGACAATAGCAAATGTGTATGTGTGTGTGCGAGGTGAATGGACGTAAGATGTTACGAATGCCGGAGGGATGTAAAAAATGCTGGTGCCTGGATGTATTATATGTGTATGGTGTTTATACTACCCAGCTAGCATAGGCTGTTTGTTAGACGATTATGTTCAATATACAACTCCTAAAAGAGTCTTCTGATGACTATCTGACGAGTTACAAAAACAAAAACATCTAATTTTTTTTTATTTTTAATTTTTTTTTTTAAATTTTTGACACGCTCGTCTTTAATCTTGGAATGAGCCTTTTGAGACTCTCTGTAAGAGTCATATAAGAATTACTGAGCTACCTAAATAAGAGCGTTTTTGAAATATGAAAATTCTATTGTCAATGCAATTTCAATAAAACAAACCGATCTAAGGATCTGTAAAATAAGATTTTCCGGCAGGATGATGTTGATTTCCCGACCTTAAGGTTTGTTTGATATAAATTGTATGAAAATTATAAGTTTTGACATGAAAAACACGCTTGATGCCCTTATTTAGGTAGCTCAGTTATACGGCTGAGCATTTCACGAGTTGTAAAATAATCCCTAAGTGAGTCTCAGACGACTCTTGGCATGATTTTTGAAAGACTCGTTAGATAATCTCTACATACATCGTAAACGATTCCCTCTACGATTAATATAAGCGTCCTCCGCTGTGTTGTAGAAGTATCTCACAGAGGAATCAGCTTGTGTAACAGTTACTCCCGTGCGAGGAATCGTCTACAATTAAAAAATGAGCTCGTCGACGATCAAAAACACTCGTCATGAGATTCCCAGTAGACTCCCAGACGATTGAAAATGCTAGCTGGGTATTTGTTAGACGATTGTGTTCAATATACAACTCCTTAAAGAGTCTTATGATGATTATCTAACGAGCTACAAAAACAAAAACATTACAGTTTTTTTATTTATTACTTTTTTATATATTTTTGACACGCTCGTTTTTTAATCTTGGAATGAACCTTTTGCGCCTCTCTGTAAGAGTCATATAAGAATTACTGAGCTACCTAAATAAGAGTGTTTTTGAAATATGAAAATTCTATTGCCAATACAATTTCAATAAAACAAACCGACCTAACCCAGCTAGCATTTTCAATCGTCTGGGAGTCTACTGGGAATCTCATGACGAGTGTTTTTGATCGTCGACGAGCTCGGGATGTATGTGGGAATGATTATGTGCGTACTAGAGTATCCAATTATTCAACTTTTGGTTTTGTTCAAGTAAGGAACTAATCGTTTTTAATCGGGGTTTAACTTGTTCGAATTACTCGCATAATTCAAATAATTTTATCTGATGGGAAAATAACATACATTTGTATTTCGAGGTTCCCTACTTTTTTAATGAAAAAAACACAAAAAATTCAAATTTAATGGGGAATGTTTATTATCATTTGAAAGAACATTATTTGGCATTAATTTTTTGAAGATTATGTCTATATAATGTTGGCCGTTGCTACGTCGCAGATGGTCCATCCGTTGAGTCCAATTTTAGATGACTCGTTCGAGCATTTGGACTGGTAACTGGCGAATGACACGCAAGGCCTGAATTGAAGCGGGCTTGTCCGTATAAACTTAAGACTTTACATATCCCCACAGCAAAAAGTCTAACATGATCTTGGTGGCCAATCGACCGGACCCAAAACGTGAATTTATGTGCTCACCGAAGTGTTCTCTCAATAAATCCCTTGATTGATGCGATGTGTGGGAAGTGGCGCCGTCTTGCTGAAACCAAAGGTCGCCGAGATCACGAGCTTCAATTTCAGGCATCAAATAGTCCGTTATCATGGCACGATAACGGTCGCGAATGGTTACGTTCGCACCGGCATCATTTTTAAAGAAATATGGACCGATGTTTTTTCTGGATGAAGTGGCAGTTCTTTAATCTCTTCAGGTTGCTCTTCGTCCCAAATGCGGCAATTTTGTTTGTTTACATACCCATTGAGCCAGAAATGGGCCTCATCGCTGAACAAAATTTGCCTCGAAAACGTCGGATCTTCTTGGACCTTTTCAAGAGCCCATAGAGCGAAGCGATGTCGCTTGTGAAGGTCGAGCGGCTTGTTGCACAATCTGTATTTTGCACGCTTTCAATTTAAGATCTCGACGTAAAATGCGCTAAGTCGTTCTATACGTCAGTCCGAGTTGCTGCGAACGGCGCCGAATCGACTCTCCACGGTCTTCGTGTACACTCTCAGCTACGGCCGCTATATTTTCTTTACAGCGTGCTGGACGTGGTCTATTTGGTCGAATATTATTCAATAATGAATGCTGGGTCTCAAAATGGGTGATGGTGTTGCGAATAGTACGCTCAGTAGGCCGATTATATTGACCATATATTAAATAAACAATTAAAAAAACCAAAACCACGGCTGCTAAATATACAGTTTCTAATGCATTAAAAAGACCGAGACAAGAGTAAGAAAAACAAAATTTAAATAAACTTTACACAAAGTAAACACTACTTCGGCTTATGCCCGTAATTTCTACTAACAGATATCTGGTCGGGTTCGTACCTAACAGTTGTCTTTACTTATCCGGTAAAACTATTTTGTCAATTTCAACGTAAAATTGCCCCATGTGAAATAACTATCAAAAATCGATGGTGTAAAATACACACTTTAACCCGTAGGTAAAAAATAGGTTTTAAAATTCTTTACACAATAGATATCTATACACAGCTAGATATCTATTTGCAGAAATTACGGGCATTAACAGACTAAAAAATGATCTGAAAGAGAAAGTTAAATAATAACAATTATGTTAAGTAGCAGGCAGGACACATTAATTTTCTTCGGTTTATAATTTGCAGGGTATTTAACATAGGCTTTCAGCTCATATTTTCATACTTGTAATTTCCTGTATTTTAATACTCTTCTCTATAGGTTTCGTTAATTTTCTTTTTTTTAACTTATTGTCATATCGCGCCAAAAACCTTAAATGTCCAAATCCAGTCGGTTAGAAGATATGAGGTAATACAGAAATAGACAGTCGGGTAACAACAGGACAGGTAACTTATAATCTGACAGTGCGTGTAAACCATGCTGATGATTTCTTTACAATAAACGTCAAAATGAAAAATTTGCCCTATTAGTAATATTTTTCTTACGTTATGGAATTTGCTGTTTATAGTTATTTACATAATTTGTCACACACCCACTGAAATCTAAGAAGGGATTAAATATGTTCAAAAGGATTGATAAGGAAAATAAATACAGAAGGAAACAACATGTATTTTATTATTAATAAGATTTCTCTATGACGTGCTAAATTTCCAATTTTTATTTTTGATAAAAACACTGAAATTTATTGTTGAGGGAAAGCTAAAACTATTTTACAAATAAGACCATAAAATTAATAAGAATTTTAAACACTCAGGTCTTACTTGTAACAATATCAAAGCTTCTACATGTAATTAAGTTTAAGGAATTTAACCAGCTACAATTCTAAAAAAAAAATATTTTACATTAAAAAAGTAGAATTTTCTAAGAAATTTATTTTAATCGATTAATTGACATAAATTCTTCGAGGTATTCGTTATTCGAAACAGGCGATTTTAATTACTCGATCAAAAATTGGCAGAAAAATTCCTGGATACTATAAAATGCATATAATTTCTAATATCTAATTGAAATTTTATAAAATATTTTTTTATTATTTTTAATAGTCTGGTAGTGTATAAAGTCATTCCTAAAAATTTAAGGAATAGAACTATTACAAAAAGCTTTATAAAATACATACATAACTGAAATTTAACTCATAGAATAAATTTGACAAAAAAAAAAAAAATGTTGAATATTTTTAATTATATATTAAAAGATTTTGTTTGTTGTGCTTAATTCCCTTTTTTTAATAAATGATAAAAAAAAAATACTGAAATTTATTGCTGTAGGATTAGCTGTTCCTATGCGCATTTCACTGGTTGCTTAGGCCAGATCATCAGGAAACGTTCTCCTAAATAATTTTAGAAAAGCCAAAGCTATCAGCAAACAAGACTACAGAGGGAATGGGAATTACCTACATACACTCAAAAAGTCTTATTTGCAACGATATCAAAGCTTAAGCAAAATACCAACAATACAACAGTTACTTTATCTTTTCTTACATTCCCCACTACAATTATTTGGAATTCTCCCAACATTAATTGTAGTTGTAAGTGGGTAAAGAAAAAACATATTAAAAACAAAAACAAATTGCTTTTATTGATTTCGCTAAAAAATCAAAATTAAAACGATTTGCCAAAAAAAAAAATATTTTATAAAATTTTAATTAGACATTTGGAATTTTACGCATTCTAGCGTATCCACTCGATTAATCATTGTTCGAATAATTGAGGAACTTTTTCGCCATTATTTGCTCGAATAATTAAAATAGCCAATTTCGAATAACGAATGATTTGAATAATTTATGTCAATTAATCGATTAAAATTATTTTCTTAGAAAATTCTACTTTTTTAATGTTCATAAATGTTTTTTTTAGATTTCAACTGATTAAATACTTGAAACTAAATTACATGTTGTTACCTTCTGTATTTATTTTCCTTACATATACTTTTAAATATATATGACAATTTACTTAAATCACGAAGAACGTCAAATTCCATACGTAAGAAATTTCGGACTAAAAAAGCAAATTTTTTATATATGCTATGAAGTTTATTGTAAAATAATTCATCAGCAGTTATAAATGTGTAAACCATGCAATGTCAGGTTATGGGTTACCTGTTTTTGGCCGACTGTACATTTTCTTATTACCTTATAGGTATCTTCTAATAGGCTGGATTTGACTTTTTCCTTGTTTAAAAACGAAGTGTCGGATTTTTGACGCGAAATAGCAATACTTTAAAAAAACAAATTATTCAAACCTATAGAGTAGACTTTAAAAATAAAGGAAATTAATAGGGGATTACAAATGACCAAAGGGGCTTGTATTCCTTATACCTTTTTTAATCAATATTTTTTCTTTGTTTTTTCAGCATTTTGAGAACTGGGGGAATTAAGTGGGAATAACTTGCAATCGAACAAAAATAATTACACTAGAAATTTTAAATAAGGCTACGGAGTATGCTGTAGAGTATTCAATTATTTGACTTTTGGTTTTGTTCGAATAACTTGAATAATTTAAATAATTTTATCCAATGCACTATCTTGTTTTCTTTGTTTCATGGTTTTATAACGTATTTTGTTGTGATTTTGGTATATTAAATTGTGGATGCGAATGGATGTATTCAATATAGAAAAACCAATTGCGATATTGTAATAGCAGGTCAACATAGGTATGCAGCAGAGAAAAGAACATTGTAAGTAAAGATACGTTGTAAAGTGTAAAGAGTATGCGTAGGTGTAAATACATATGTATAATTAGCTGCGTTCGAGAACACAAAAGTTTTTACTATTTTTTACTGAACTTTACTGCATTTTACTAAATTGCGTTCGCGTACACAAACTACAGTAAATGAGAACACAAATTGAGAGCGTAAAGTGACAGTTTTTGACTGAGTACTTAAAAATTTTTACTGCAGAAATTTTTGCAGTAAAATTTAGTAAAACAAAAAAACATAAGGTAAACAAACAAAAGTAGCAAACAAAAGCCATACAAATTGTGAAAAATGGTTTAAAAAAAGAAAAGTTGAAATAAACCAAAATAAAAACAAAAAAATGAATTAATATTAATTAATTAAACTTGTTTGTGAAGAATTTATATGGCTAAATACCAACTTTTGAAACTTTGTTTTGTTATGTTAATTTTCTGGAGTTGTAAAAGTGTCAAGTACTCGGGTACTTAGAACAGCCCTTGTTTTTAAAGTTATCAATAGTAAAAAAAAGTATTCGTGTACTATTGATCAAATTTAGCCGGACACAAATTAGCAAATTCAAAAAAAATAAAAAACAAACAAATATGAAAGATTACATAAAATAATTTGTTTGTATTTTCCAAAAATATTCGTGTTATTAAAAGTATTTAATCGAGTACCGATAAGAAAACGAGTAAAGTAGTCAAAAGTGTAAACTTTTTTCAACACTTTAATTATTTGCCATCAGCTGTTGCCTTTATTTTACGAAATTTTACAAATTTTGCGTTCGCGTACTTTTTTGGACAAGCTTTTTGAGAGAGCAAATTTTTAAGTTTACTCATTTACTGTAAAAGTACTCAAACGCACCTATTGTTTGTGCACATTTGTAAGTGTTGTTGTTTTCTATATTCATTTATAAATTTTTAGTACATCTTTTTTATTTAGTATTTTATGCACTTGCATGGACATTATTAAGCAATAATTATGGCGCCAATCTCTTTCAGATGAAAAACCCAAATGTAACAAATAAGAAATTTTCATTTGACTGAAAAGAAAGTACCTATGATGCCGCGAAATATAAGCAATATTTTGCACAATAATTCTGTTGAAAATGTAAAATTAATTTACAGTAGTAAGCAACACTTAGATTTACCAACTTTTTATATTGGAGATCTGGTAACTCTTTTTCTTAGTAATAAAGTTATTTCTTATTCTCTTTCGTAAAATACTTAAAACCACATGTGTTTTTATTCCGTGTAGAAAATTAATTGTAACAGCAAAAAGGATAGACTTTTAACAGGTTATGGTCCCTCGCATACGCTATGGAGAAGATAATTGATATTGAAAAATTGACCGGAAGGGAGAACTACCATAAATGGAAGTTTGCAGTAGAACACGCAATGAAACTGCAAGGGTTCTGGAAAGCGGTTTTAGGCACGGAGGAGAATGATAGTGTAAATGAAAAGGCCACATCAAGACTAGTGCTGTACATTTCGTCAAATCTGTATGTACACATACAAAATGTAACAACAGCAAAAGGTATCTGGGATAAGTTAGAATCCACATATGATGACTCTGGCTTAACCCGCCGGTGTGGATTACTTAGGAAACTAACAACAACACAATTATCAAATTGCAGTAATATTAGTGAGTATGTGGACACCGTAATAGATACCGCCCAAAAGCTGAATCAAATTGGTTTCAAAGTAAACGACGAATGGGTTGGAAGCCTTCTACTAAGTGGTCTGCCAGAACATTTTGCTCCCATGATAATGGCCATCGAGAGTAGTAATATTAAAGTTACTGCAGATACCATTAAAACAAAATTATTACAGGATTTTGATACATACAACAACTTTTCATCATCTACAACAGAATCAGCGTTTTATACCAAACAAAAAGAAAAAAAAATTGTTGAAAAAGGTAAGAAGGTGATTTGCTATAATTGCAGAAAGTTGGGCCATATCGCAAAATTCTGCAAGGCGCAGAAGAAAAATCAAGATGGCGGCAAATATGAAAAAATTTTAGTAACAAGTTTTGCAGCAAAATTCGACAGAGCTGACAACATATGGTTGATAGATAGGTGCTACTTCACACATGGTAAACTGCAAGGGTGTATTTGTGAAATTTAAAGAATTTGCTAAAGAGGAGTATGTAACTGTAGCTAACAACAACAGTCTCAAAGTTATTGGTATTGGTGACATTCGTATAAAACAAAAGTTGAATAATGAAATGGAATACATCACGATTAAAAATGTTTTGTTGGTGCCAGATATTTGTGCAAATTTGATTTCAGTAAGCCAACTCATAGAAAAAGATTTTGAGGTTAAATTTGTTGGTGGAAAATGTATTGTACAGAAAAACAACATGATTTTTTCGGAGGCGTTGTTAGAGAAAGGTTTGTTCAAATTGAATATAATTTCGGAAAATTTTGCAGCCGTTAGTAAACAAATTTGGCATCAGCGATTGGGTCATGCCGCTGACATAAATATTAAAAAACTACACTCTGATGAATCCACCGGGATTAATTATACAGAAAACTCTGACTCAAGTGTATGTACATCATGTTTACAAGGTAAACAAATGCAAAAATTTTTTAAATCATCAAAAACAAAAACGAATGAAATTTTACAACTGGTGCATACAGACGTTTGCGGGCCAACGGAACAAAAGTCGATGAGTGGTTTGGTATACTATGTGCTGTTTTTAGATGATTACTCAAATAAGGTATTTGTATATATGATGAAAAACAAATCGGAGGTTCCACAGATATTTAAGAAATTTAAAAATTTGGTGGAAAATCAGAGTGGCAAACGTATTAAAATACTTAGGTCTGACAACGGTTTAGAGTATTGCAACAATCAGCTTAAACAGATTTGTGATGACAGCGGCATACTTCATCAAACATCAGCGCCATATACTCCGCAACAAAACGGGAAAGCCGAAAGAATGAATCGGACGTTGGTCGAAAAGGCACGTTCTATGCTATATGATGCTAATTTAAAGAAAATGTACTGGGCTGAAGCCATAAACACCTCAGCATATTTGTTGAATCTTACACCAAGAGCATGTGGTAAAGCTCCAGAGGAAATTTGGTCTGGCAAGCGAACAAACTTAGAACATTTACGAGTATTTGGTTGCGCTGCGATGGTAATGATACCTAAAGAATTGAGAAGAAAGTGGGATCCAAAATCAAAAAAATGCATAATGATTGGTTATTGTACAAATTCGAAAGCTTACAGGCTGTATGATCCAGTACTACGAAAATTACACGTAAGTCGCAACGTAGTTTTTATTGAGAACGAAATGTATTTTCCAAAGCCAGGTATTGGTAATAAAAGCAATACACAAATTTTACAACAAGGTCCGAATTTAGTGAGGATAATGATTGATGAAAATTCAGACCTTGATGATCGTATTGAATCCGAATTTGAATCTGCTGAAAGCAGCGATGATGATGATATTAAGGAAGAAGAAGAACAACAAGATAATGATGAAAAGCAACAACAAACTGATCATGAACAGGAAGAGCAACAACAAACTGAAGAAGAAGAGCAACAACAAAATAATGATATAAATATAGAAGATACACCACGCCGTTCGTCAAGATTAAGAAAACCCACACCATTGGGTGATTATATTACGTACTTAACTTCTGGTAATAACGAAGATCCTGAAAATTATTCAGATGCAGTAAATAGTTCTGAAAAAAAATATTGGTTGAAGGCAATACAAAGTGAACATGATTCGCTTTTAGAAAATCGTACATGGAGCTTAGTTGATGATAATGGTGATGTTAAAAAGTTGTCAACAAAGTGGGGTTTCAAGAAGAAGAAAAATACAGTTGGCGAGATAGAATTCAAGGCGAGGCTGGTTGCAAGAGGTTGCGCCCAACGCAGCGGTGTTGACTATATGGAGACTTATTCACCAGTGATGAGGTACAATACCTTGCGATACTTATTGTCATTAGCTTTGGAATTCGATTTGAAAATAAATCACTTGGACGTGTGCACTGCTTTTCTTCAGGGTAATCTGGACGAGGATATCTACATGGAATCTCCTGAAGGAATCTCCGTTTCAAAAGGTAAAATTTTGAAATTGAATAAACCTCTTTATGGCTTGAAGCAAGCTTCAAGAATGTGGAACAAGAAGCTAAGTGAAAAGTTGAAAGACCTTGGTATGAGGCAGTTAAAAACCGACCAATGTGTCTACATAATGAACATGAATGATGACGATTTGATTATTTTGGCAGTATATGTAGACGATATGATCGTTCTATGGAAAAATTATAAAACAAAAAACTCTTTGATCGAAGGCCTTAAAGATGAGTTTAAAATGAAAGATCTTGGTCCAGCAAAATCTTTTCTTGGGATGAGGCTCAATTACAATTTTGGTAAAAACTTAACAATTGACCAATCAGCATACATAGATAAAATGTTACAACGTTTTGATATGGTTTGCTGTAATCCGGTTTCAACACCAATGGATCAGAACGTAAAATTTTATAAAAACAACAACAATGGAGATATAAACAACAAATTTAAAAATGATAAGTATCAATACCAGGAACTTATTGGCAGCCTACTCTTTGCAGCTCAAGTGACCAGGCCAGATATAAGCTTCGCTGTAAATCTACTTAGTCGCTTTAACAACAACTATGAAGCTATACACTGGAAGGCAGCAAAACGTGTTTTACGCTACTTAAAGGGTACAAAGGACTACAAATTAACATTTGATAAGAATGCTGATTTTGAAACTGTATGCTTTTGTGACGCAGATTATTCAGCTGACCCAGAGGAGAGAAAATCTGTCAGCGGTTATGTTTTAATAAAAAAAGGTGGTGCAATAGCATGGGGTTCCAAAAAACAGCAAACTACAGCGCTGTCTACTTGCGAAGCAGAGTACATGGCAATGGGCGTGGCAGTTCAGGAAATGCTTTGGTTGAGAGGACTTGAAGAGGAGTTAATGCAAAATCAACTTGGAGCAATCAAACTATTTTGCGATAACCAAAGTGCAATTCAACTTGCTTTGAATGAATCATACCACCCTAAAACCAAACATATTGATGTAAGACATCATTTTATACGGGACAACATTCTTTCTAACAAAATAGATTTGCAGAATACAGGCTCTAGCAAGATGGTAGCAGATGTTTTCACTAAACCCCTCGCTAATACTAAGCTTGGTTATTTTATGAACAACATGGGTTTAAAGAAGATGTAAATCAATTTTTAGTGAGGATGTTGAAAATGTAAAATTAATTTACAGTAGTAAGCAACACTTAGATTTACCAACTTTTTATATTGGAGATCTGGTAACTCTTTTTCTTAGTAATAAAGTTATTTCTTATTCTCTTTCGTAAAATACTTAAAACCACATGTGTTTTTATTCCGTGTAGAAAATTAATTGTAACAGCAAAAAGGATAGACTTTTAACAAATTCTTATGTATAATTGGCTGTGCACATTTGTAAGTGGGAAATGAAGCGTCGAAAATTATTTTTTTGCTATGAGTTACTCGAGTTCTTTTTTTTAAGAAAAAAAAAAAAAACATTTTTATGACTGCTCTTGTTTTTTGAGAATTTAATTTTTTTTCAATTAAAAAATTGTTGTTTTTTATATTTATACATATTTACATATAAGGCAAGGCGAATTCATTACAGGTGATCCTAAAAGCTCTGCTGGTAACTTGTTTTCTTTAGCTATATAATTGTTGGATGTCAATATTTCGTTTATTATCTTTGTTTCTGTTTTGATTTGTTTCGGTTTTTGACATTGTACAATGATTTTACAAAATCAAATTGCTTGTGGTTTTTGTACGAGTTGTACTTGTTGTACAACCGAGATTACCTGGAATGAATTCGCCTTGCATATTAGGTAAACTTTTTTTATTTACTATGTTTTTATAAAAACAAACCAATAAAAAATTATATTTCTTATTTTCTTTCCCATGCATACAGAGGATTGATTATGTTAAATATTTCCTTTAAAAAAAGTAACAGCCATACCTAAACAAGAGCGGAACGCGTTTTCTAGCTGTCAATAATTCTCATGCCCACACAGTTTGTATGAAGCATCCCTAAATAGGGCGGCGTCAACGCTTTGCAATTGAAAAATCCGATTTTGACAGCGCGTTAAAATAAGCAGGGTGGTTATAATTGTGGATTTTACAGCCCTGTTTTAATCTTTTGATAATAAATAATGGCAAATTAGCTATTTTTTGGTCAAACTAGCGGTTTTAATTCCATTTATTATTTCTTTTATGAGGGTTTTAGTAAGCACGAACGTTAACACTACTGTTTGTGACACAACGCCGACGCCAAGGTATATTTATAGCAGGTAGCCGCGAGATGACAACAATTGTACAATAAAACAAACAACAGGGCTTTTTATTGTTGTTATGCGATACGAACTGTCAAACAGCAAAGTGGTTGATATGAGACAAAAAAGACAAAAGATAAAGACAAAAAACTTGTTTACTTGTTTACTATACAACATTTGACAGTTCGTATCGCAAAACAAGCATATAAAAAATAAACAGCTGTCTTTCCGAGACTACCTGCTATAAATATACCTTGGCCGACGCTCTTGTTTAGGTATGGCATATCAGCGTAAAGGCTACGCGGAAGAAAACGTTCCGCCTTCCGCTCTTATTTAGGCACGGCTGTAAGTACATTTAATGTTAACTACGCAGGCACTAAAAAAGCATATCATGTTAGCCAAAAGCTCACTATGTGTTTACTAAAACATACAGAATAAGTACCTCAAAAGAACTTAGCACGTACTCTAAAATAAGTTCGGTAAGTTATCTAAGTGTTTGTGTTCGTCAGCTCACAATAGTTGTGTACCATATTTTGTTTGTGTACAAATTCACAAATAAAAATTAAAAAAGCCGTGTGGTACACTTACTTGCTCTGCTTTACTGTTTATTTTCGAACTCTGACCAAAACTAAAAAAAAAAATACTAACACACTTGCAACAATTTTACATTGAATTAATATGTTAGAAAGAGAGAAATAATAAGTTATAGAGAGAGGCAAAATCTCATGTACACAAGGTTACTGTCAGTTTTTCATTTTGCTCTTAATAAACTGATAGAAACTATACCCACTAAATCGGTGAGTACTACTGGTTATCTAAGTAGTAAAATGACCGGCAGTCTTCTTGTAGGATAGCCAACTTTTTATAAAACGTCAAAAAATTGGAATGTCACAGAATCGAAAATTAGAATGCCAAACATGTTTAAAATCGCCACGTTCGGCGAGAAATCTCCACATCTGAAAACCCTGCTGCCAATTAATGTATTACCAATAGTTGGCAACGCTGTTGCCATCTTTTTTTTTCATCTGTGACATTGCATTTGACAGCGACTTTAATATAGACATCTTATTTCTATTAATGCAAGAGTTAAATAATTATAAATTGCAAAAACATAGTTGTTTGTAGTAATTACAAAGATATAAAAATATAAAATGTCAGCAACGGATCAAATGAGAGCTATGCTCGACCAGCTTATGGGCACCACACGTAATGGTGACGATGGACGAGGACTTAAATTTTCAGACCCCCGAGTTTGTAAAAGTTTTCTTTTGGATTGTTGTCCGCACGATATTTTGGCATCTACGCGAATGGATTTAGGAGAATGTCCAAAAGTACATGATTTAGCGTTTCGAGCAGATTATCAAAGTGCAGCTAAATCCCGCGACTACTATTATGATATTGAGGCCATGGAGCATTTGCAGGCATTTATAGCAGACTGCGATAGAAGAACTGAAGCTGCAAAGCAACGCCTTAAAGAAACGCAAGAAGAATTAACAGCTGAGGTAGCCGAAAAAGCGAATGCGGTTCATGCTTTGGCTGAGGAGATTGGCAAAAAACTTGCAAAAGCTGAGGCTCTGGGTGAAGCGGGAGAAGTAGAAGAAAGTATGTCACTTATGAAAGAAATTGATGAATTACGAGCTAAGAAAATCAAAGCAGAACATGAGTACCGCACGTCAATGCCAGCATCAACATATCAACAACAAAAATTACGTGTTTGTGAAGTGTGTTCGGCCTATCTAGGCATTCATGATAACGATATCAGGTTGGCAGATCATTTTGGCGGTAAGTTACATTTGGGATTTTTAACCATAAGAGAAAAATTAGTCGAACTAGAAAAGACAGCCGGACCACGCAAGGCAGAACTAAAGCGTACTGGCAAGATCCATGAACGCGATGATGATCGATCCCGTTCACGTTACTTTGTTGGTGGTCGTGAGTTAGATCGCCGATCACGTGTTCATCGGTCTCGTTCTCGCGAACGTCGTCGTCCCGAAGCACCAAACACAACTAGTCGGTCTGAACGCAGGGATCGAGAACATCGTGACAACGAATCTGATCGCAATAGAAATAATGGTCGAGGAGGTTCTGATCGAGGAGGTTCGGATCGCAGAAGATCCCGTTCTCGCTCCCGAGGACGTAACTTTAATTCTCGACGAAGATCTCATTCGCGAGACCGTCATCGTCGTTAGTTTAAACATTTTCAATAAAAAAATATTGCTGGAAATGTCTTAAAAGGTATAGACTGTATAATAAAATCAATAAGGGAATGTATGATTCATTTGGTATTTGCTATTTTCTTATTTATACAATACAGACAACTACTTGGGCAAAAAATAAAGAGGAGACATCCAGTAGCAGAAGTTGTTTCGACCAAGGCGAAACTATCTAACCGTATGCAACATTTATACAGCACGTATGTAAATTTAAAAAAGCTTTTAAATTCAAAAACTTTACGTTGTTTAATTATTATAATATATTTTTTTTTATTTTCTAAGCAATCACACAGATCATATTTTTCTCTTAGAATTTAATTTATTCACTACTGATATTTTCTACGTAATTGGACAGTATGAGTTCTTGAATTATGTTGTAATAAAAAACCACTTCTTTAGATAATGGAAGGAAAATAAAAAAGAAAATCATTGATGCATATAAAATTCATAGGCAAATAACAAACTGTATGTATATTAAAAAAATTAAACCAACATTTGGTATGTACAGGTTGATTTTATTTTACGTGGTACACTCTATTCTTTACAGGGACAAATATTAAACATGTGCAAATTGAGGCCTATAGACTATGATTCCAACGAGGTATGAAAGTTTACCATTGGGCAAACAATAGCCCCTTGGGCTATTTTCATTTCACGTTTGAGTCATTGAAAATTAAATTTCCTGTTGCACAGTGTTTTTATTGGGAACTTAATACATAATTATAATTTGCTCTCATTTATTCTTTCATATAAAAAATTACAATACCATCTATCTATCCAAGGCCCAACAGCGACTCGGTTACAAGTTCAACCATGATTCTAAATTAAACTGATGTTTGGTAAATTAAAACTGATGTTTGGTAAGGAAATAAAAAATAAAAAAAACGTAAACAAACTTTGTCATTTCAGCAAACTACAGTTTAAAAAGAGTCTTTAACTTGTTGAAAGTTTAGTTATTGGGTACGTATTTAAAATCTTGGCAATGATGTTCAGTTCAATGCGGTGAGCAATAAGCTTTAAATAGTTGTTAGAAATATAAAATTTAATTAAAAAATCTTAGGCCTCAGTTTTTTACCTTAATGTTATGTTATTTTACAGCATTTTTAGCTGAAACTTACTTATTAACATTATTAGGTCGTGTTCACCTTTTGGTACGTATTTACATACAACTTTTTCCACAAATAGTTTTCCATCTTCAAATATGAACCAACATGTGAGTACAGACTTTTTGCTTAATAAAAAAATAATAGATGGCGACTATACTTCACTAACACAGTTGGGTACGTATTTTATTACTTCAACATATACAACGATGATGATAAATTTTATTAAAACTCTTAACGTGCTTAAATTTTACAAGTTTATCTCTTTAACTGGTTGACTTTATAAGTATTAATTTTTATGGTGAATAAATGCAACTCGCAAAGAATGTTGGGAAAACAGGGATGATACATATCTGTATGTATGTATAAATATATGTATATATATATGTAATGTTTGGCGGAAATTAGACTGTAAATCTGATACTCCTCAGTTCACATTAACTCCATCTTTTTCTTGGTACGTATTTATAATTTCCCTTAACAGTAGCAGTATCTTTTGATTTTTTTAAACTATTTTATGTGAGTACTATTTTATATAAATATAACAAAAAAAAAAACATTGAATAACGCGTTAATTTAACAATCAGATTATTTTATATTATTAATAAAATTTATCTCTAAAATATATTAGTATTTTTTTTTTTTTTCAATATTAAACTAAATTCGCCTTTTAAGCGTTCTTTTCAAATTAACATTTTCAATTACACTTCAAAAGTCTAGATCAAGTTGCAGAAATTTATCTGGTTAAATTTGTTGAACCAATTAAGAGTACAATTAGTAAATCTTGCACTTGTCCAAAACGAAAACTTTTTATAAACATGGCCGTCTAATGTTCTGGAAATCGGGATCTAGTAAAATTGAAATCGAAGGAAATTTTAAGTTATTTTTTTTTAAAGTGACCGTAGTTTTTCATGATTTTTAGAGTTTTTCTAATTAATATAAGTGGTACTCAAATATAAAACGGAATATTTTTATGAGCCTTTAAGACAGGCTCGTATTGAAAATTTGTTCGATTTCAGTTTCAGTCGAATTCGATTTCCAAAACATGGCTGATAGTCTTATTTGCAGAAGTTTTCAGAATTAAGTAGTTATTTAAAAATAATTTATCTATAACAAGAATAACTAAACGCAAAAAAATTGTATTTGTCATTTGTTGTTGTATTTTTGTTCCTTCCTTCCAAATAATTTTTTAGAATTTTGAGTACCAAATTTGATTGAACAAGACTTGCATGTTATGTTATTCGTGCTAGATACTCAAGTACATACATTAATGTTCAGATGTTGAAAATAATGTTAAGAATTAAAAAACTAAACTAATGTTGTATTGGGTATACAAAGAAAAAAAAAAAAATAATATGACTGTGAAAATTTAAGAATCAACGTTTAATTGGTTATAGTATATTTAATCCTGCCTATCGTGAATCAAACGTAAATAGTTTTAACACTTGCAATTTTGCTTTTCCACATACATTTTTTTAGGAAAAAACGAAACAAATTCCGATATAAATTTTATTTACGATAAGGTTGGATGTATATTATTTTTAAGAATAAAAAATGTAATCAATAATTTAAATAAAGTTTACAAAACAAATAAAAATATTGTGTTTTGTTTAAAAGATAAAAGCCTGGTTAGGTTTATTTTGAAATAGGGGTGATTTTGTTGTGATTGGCATTTAACGGGTTCCTTGTTGGTATACTTTTTAAAATGGTTTTTAAAAATATATTATATGTATGTATGTATATATATATATATATATATGTATACATATATATATTACTGCACACAATTTTTGATAAAATTATCTTATATTTTCATTTTAATATATATGCATAGCTTATTGGGCATGTTAGTAGAAGTTATTCCGTAAATCGCGATCGTAAGGTCTTTAGCGACTTCAAATTGCAAAAGTATGCTCAATGAAACCAGAATATTCGGGTATGTGATGAAAATCGATCGATTTCAAAACAAACTTTTTTAAAAGGTGTGATGAATTTCGAGCGATCTTAATTTCAATTCTGAATTATAATCTTAATTTTTTATTTAAAATACTGTACAATTAACTAACACAATTTTAAAGAATATAGACGGAAAATAAGAGGAATATGTATAAGAAATCAATTTTAAATGATCGTAAGAACGATATTGTTTTCCAAACCCACTTCCATCACATACCTGATTATTTAGAAACTATTGCAGACCGCAAATAAAACGCACGAGTTTCAGAATACCATACTTGGCTGTATGATGTTACGTTAGGTAAGGTTCCATGGGCAGCCATCGAGAGACAGTTCACTTGGGTCTTTCAGTGGTCCCTTTGTGATACCCAGCATCAATGCCCATCCTACAGAGCTGTTACTCAGATGGCGTCACTGCAGAGTTCAACCAATTCGTCTTCATAATGAAGAAAATAAGCGACCTACGTTTTATGCTAGATAGATCCTCGAAGCAGGAAAATACCAGTTCTCCCAGGTATTTTTCCCTAATGCCTCTTATCCCAGGACATTGGCAAACAAAGTGAAGCACAGTATTCTCTTCATCATGACAGCTTCTACAGTAGTTATTGGATTCCAGACCCATTCTCCAAGCTAGGAGAATGCCAGTGCCCAGTTATAACTGATGCTCTAATTTGTTCCCTATTTAGCCCTAGTAGAGAGGTAGTTCTCCGTTCATCACTCGCGCTAGATAAATGACTTACAGTGAATCATTGGAAGGCCAACGAATTGATCAATGAATATGTAATCCATGCAATCACCTCGTTTGGCCAGCTCATCTGCTATCCGGCTGCCCGGGCAGTCGGAATGCCCTCGTATCCATATTAGCGTTACCTTTGAATGCTTCGCCATCTCATTCAATGAAATCCGACATTCTACAGTTAACCTAGATGTCGTGTAGACATTCGCTAGGGAAGCAATGCCAGCCTTGATATCAGTAAATATACGTATATCTTGATATGGGCAGTTACAGCAAAAAGTCTACTTTTTGTAACGTAAGGCCAGCAGTGTGACCAATGCTGAAAATGATTTTTAAAATATTTGTAATGCTAAATTTTGCTGAAAAAATGCCAAAATGGCCACACTGAACGGCAGAAGTAATTTAAATGTTTCTCATAAAATTGTATACATATGCATGTATAATTTACTTTTTTATGTTTTGGCGTAAACTAGCTCTACATTTAGTTGCAATAGGTATAAGATTTGAACAACATGGTCCTAAAATACAAGCTTATTTGCTTTCTGGCGTTACACCACAAAAAGTAGGCTTTCACTGAAAATTCCCATGTGTAGCTGAAACGAGCAAAGATGTTTTAATTTGATAACTTGGAAAATAAATCTCTATAAGTCCAAAGCTTACTTAAAACGGTTATATACAAAAAATCTTGCTCAATTCGTAGACTTATGCAATTTTGTAATGCAAGTCAAAATCCACTTCTGTGTTTCGTAACGTCACGCCAGCTCATATTTTTGCTTATACATATGTATGTATCTTCAAATCCTTATGGTTGATTGTTGTAAATTTTTTTCCTGCATATAGTGCTACTTCATTACTTTGCAAGTATAAACTAGCTCTACATTTAGTTGCAATAGGTATAAGATTTGAACAACATGGTCCTAAAATACAAGCTTATTTGCTTTCTGGCGTTACACCACAAAAAGTAGGCTTTCACTGAAAATTCCCATGTGTAGCTGAAACGAGCAAAGATGTTTTAATTTGATAACTTGGAAAATAAATCTCTATAAGTCCAAAGCTTACTTAAAACGGTTATATACAAAAAATCTTGCTCAATTCGTAGACTTATGCAATTTTGTAATGCAAGTCAAAATCCACTTCTGTGTTTCGTAACGTCACGCCAGCTCATATTTTTGCTTATACATATGTATGTATCTTCAAATCCTTATGGTTGATTGTTGTAAATTTTTTTCCTGCATATAGTGCTACTTCATTACTTTGCAAGTATAAAAACCGTTTTTACAAATTTGACTTCTTCATTTATTTTTTTTTTTAAACATTTTGTCCTACAAATATCACGTCACGTCACAATGTAAATGCCCATATGCGATAATACCTCAGCCATTTAGCCGTCCGCCTTATAGCCAAGATTTGTTGTATGATATTACTGCAGTAAAAATTTAAATTTTTTTTCTATACTAAAAAATATGTCGAATATATGTATATGGCTTGGCGTCGTATAACTGTACCGAGTTACAGTTTTTTTGGTTGTCAGCATTGACTTTGTGCAATCGTTCGTAACCTCAATGTTTTAACGTGTTTGTCTGGTGGAGAACAATTTACACCTCAACGTTACTGGGGGAGAACCATAAAAAACACAGACGTTTACTGGTGGAGACCAAAAATACTCTGGAGTGGACAATATGACTTAAATAGTCAGCCAAAAACTTAGTAGTTTTAAGTAAAATAAAAAAAAAAGAAAAAAAAAAAAAAAAACCATATATTATATGATACAAGCTCAACTAAGTGCGCTTTGATACCCTCATTAAAATAAGTACATTTTTTTAAATCGCGTGCATTGTTTAGAAAGCTGTTTGTAGTTTCAATATTTTTACTGTTACCAACCTGCAGTTATACAGAAATCTATGCGGTCGTTGTATTGAAGGTCTGCTTTTTGAGAGATGTTCTTCTCCAATTCCGACCATTCTATTTGTACCAAATTTGGAAAATTTTACACTTATCATTATTTACAGAGATACATATACAGAATTGTATTTTGTGTCATGCCCACTTATCTAATCCCACCCACTCTTTGACTTACATATGTTGCATATTGGTAGCCAAGCTATTTGTTCCCAATTCGGAAACTTAGATATAATTTTTTTTTTTATGACACGCCCACTTATCCAATCCTGGCCATTTTTGTAGAGAGGTTGTGTATTGATAACCCAGCTATGTGCACCAAATTTGGAAAATGTTTCTCTTACCGTTCATTGCGCTTACAAAAATTTATTTTGTGCCACGCCCAATTCTCTAATCCCACCCACATTTTGTCGGAAGTTGTGTATTGCTAATCAAGATGCTTGTACCTTATTTTGAAACTTTGACTCTTTTCATTCTTCAGATGTTTAGAAATCTATAAGGTCTTTGTATAGGAGGTGCCACGCCCACTTCTCCAGTCTAGGTCAGATGTTGTGTATTGATAACCAAGATATTTCGACCAAAGTTGGAAACTTAAGTTCTTGCCGATTTGTCTGCAATGTAGTAGGCTAATGTGTATGGGATGCAGATTTTGATGAGTAAAAAACTTGACCTGCAGTTTCTACACCTTATTATTTTTTTCTATGATCTTTTTTTATATATTTAAATGTATATATTTGGCTGTGAAAAAATGCCCTTTAAGTTTTTGTTTTTTTTTAATTCATTTTTTTTTATACCTATATCGGGTTTTTATATTAAAAAAAAAGGTTTGTGAAGTAAAGTACCTGTTTTGTATAAACAAATAAAAATAAGTTTTAGTTTCTTTATTTTTTGTAATTAAAAATGTTGTAGTTTATTTTTCAAAAACAAATAATAATAAAAAAAATATTTTTTACTAAATTTTTTTTTTGTAAAATGTATAGGGGTAAAATTTACCACCACGTCTTACATTTTTCTAGCTTTCTATCAAAAATGGTATCTGTTTTTTTTAATAAAATTAGTGCAAAGAAAAAAAAAATATGTTAAATGATCTCTTTCTCTCTATCAATTAATGTTTTTATGGATGATTATCTTTTGTCCCTGAAAGTATACGTCATTTCCCGGTAAAATCTTATATTTTAGAAAATTAAAATGAAGTCAGTCACGTTTTGTCTGTCGTAATGAGCTTTCACACTTAAGTTGGCCATTTCCCGGTGTTATTTTGTAAAAAAGTTCAATATCTTTTATAATTTTGTGTAATTTTTTTAAGTTTATTTTAAGTATTAATGTCCCTATAGCCCTTAGTTATTTTACTAAACACCAACACTACTTCCATAGGCACACCACATTAACTTCTGATTCATGTCAATTGTTTTGAAGGTAAGTATTTAAATTGTAATTTAAGCGAGTTTGTAGTTATTTATCATTCCACTGCCATCTTTCGCATGCCAAAAATATTTACATAATATGTAAATATTTTCAAAATGTGTCATAATTCGGTTAAATATTAAGAAATTAATGTGTACCTACGATAATTGTGTATCTTTGAAGGATTAAACTTACCTATTTGAAAGACTAAATTCTGCAAAAAGTTTTAATGCCAAAAATTATGTCGAAATTAGCGCGTATTATCAGATTCAACCAAACAATTAAAGTATGTAGCCATATTAAATGCAAGCAGACGTAACTACACAAAAATTGATTTTTTATTTGATTTTTGTTCGTTTTATTAAACAACATGCTCATTTTTAGACCCCTGCGATCAATAATGGCGACTTTATTAAAGAAATTCAAATGCCAAGAACACTTTGTTCCTACTGATTTTGTAGTCTTTTGTTTCTCCGATAAAAACATTAATAAATGTAGTATGTCCGCTTGCATCTAAGGTGACGATATACATATCATTAAATATACCATTAAAAATCAAATGTAAAATGAATACACAAAAGTGTATTTAAACACATTTTTAATGTATTATTTCCTTGCTATTTATATCTTAAGTCGCCTATTTGAAAATAGGCGACTTTTTTGTGCGACATTTTCAAAATTTCCAACTTTCAAAATTTCCGACAGAGCTGCCGTTTTTGGTTATTTCTAACCAAAATTGGTAATTTTTTTCTCGTATGAATATGATTTTCTTGATACACTTGCAATTTACGTTTTTTAAATTTTTAACGTTTTTATTTACATGGGAGATTGTCGCGTATTTCGATTCGAAGGAAATTATTTACGACTTCAAATAGGCATGATGGTGGTGAGAATGGGATCTTGTCGGATATACAGTGGCTCAAACGTATAATTGGACACTAGGTAAAACATTACTTAAATGCGATTTTTTCGCTTCAATGAAAATATGTAATTCTAAAAAACACAGAGTTGTAGACTATTAAAAAACCTTTAAAATAATGTATAATACTTATAGCCTATTTCCAATGTGCGAAAGAATTTTTTCGTTCGCATAACTACATTGAAAACAAAAACGAATTCTAAAAATTTGTTTTTGGTTTCAATGTAGTTATACGAAAGAAAGAATTCTTTCGCACATCGGAAATAGGTTATTAGTATGTTTTATTCTAAACCATTTTAAAAATGAAGAATGAAAACAAAACTAACAAATTTCATGTCAACCGCATAATTGGGCAGTCAAATGTAAGATACAGTTTTATTACTTGGAAGAAACCCCTTTTGGTCTTACCACTGCTTTCAAACGTCGGGGCATGGACTGCACGGGATTAGTGCAAAATTTCAAAGTTTTGTTGCTCCACTCACGTCTTATTCCCTGCTTCAACTGTCCCACTGTGTTGAAAGTGGATTAATACAGCTTACGGACAAGTTCTTCCCAAACATGCTCAATAATGTTGACATTTGGGAGTTCCGACAGTAATTTTGGACAATTAGGAATGCGTCGTATTTTCGCAACGTGTGGAGTGTGCTTCGGTTCGTGATCGCGATAGGAAGCAAATGCGTCCAATATGTATAATTTTTCGGAACTTTGCTTCACATTTTGTCACAATGGACCATTTTGTTCTCTGGATGAGGGCGTAAAGTTTACTTCGCACCAGCCTTTCTGCCTAACCTAACCTATTCCCATATAGCATCCGCCAAGTCAAACATAAGGTTAAAAAGAATGCATGTGATTAATGCTAAAACACGAAAAGCCGTAAAACATTACGTTATGCGACGCCACACATTAACCAATGTGCTCTCCAACGAGAGCAGTTTTACGAATGGCACCAAAAAATTTCTGTACACTTTTGTCTAGTCAGCTGTTAACGTTTTTAATCGAGGGATTGAAAAGCAAAGGGGGCAAGTGCCAAAACTAACAAAAATGAGTTCGATGCAGCAATCAACACTAACTGCTTATATCAATTACTGTAAAAAAAACTAAGAACAGTATACTGGCCCCAAATTGGGCTATGTCGACCTAAACTTTATATTAAGTTTACATTCAAGGACATTTTATTTTGGCACTTGTTCCTAGGCTTGCCATACAGTCTTGATTTTTCTTGATGTACAAGAATTTTCAGTGCTCGTCAAGAAGCAGGAATGAATATGTTTTGTCAAGATTTTTTAAAGCCCAAATAAATAAATTTAAATTTTCCTTTAACAAAGCTGTGCAAAAAGCAAATAAATATTTCATGATTTTGTTTTAGTGTATTTTTTAAAAATCTATCAAAACTACGTTTCATATATTAAAAGCTCAATAATGGTGATTTGGAATAGAAACCCATGGCGTTGAAAAGCAAAGGGTTACAAGTAGGCTTGCCAGATTGAAATTTACAAAATTCTTGACATTCGCTTAAAGAACTCTTGATTTTGAAAAGAATTCTTAACATTAAAAAGTTTCCTAAAATAATCTCTTGTTAAAACCAGATAAGTGCAAAATATGCAAGCAAATGGACTCACTATTTGCATCAAAAATTTCTGTACGCTTGTGTTTGAATCAGCTGTTTAACGTTTGGATATACTAAGCTTGTCATTTTGCGTGAAACTTTTTTTTAGGTTTGAGCGATATACTTAAATGCATACATATTTGTATATTTATTATATCTTTTAATAATACTCAGGATTTTTCTTTATAATATATTTTTTATTGGCCTTGAAAGGCTTTTGTATTTTAAAATAAATTAAAATAATTCAATTTGCTCGAAAATACATATATTTTTGCACAAATATTAATGCAAAAAAGTTATTTAATTTATCCAAAAATTTCAAGTATAACTTGTGTAAAAAAAAACATAAAAAGCTAAAGTTCCTGACATTTCTATGTAAATTTTATTTTTAGGAATACTTTTTGATACAATCAAGAAAACAAAAAGTTCATTTGAACAGCTGATAAAAAGCAGTTTTTTAGGTTTTGTACATTTATATTTTGTTGTCAAACAAAACTTCGAATACACAAAAACATGCGGGTTTGAGAACACCAATTTATTTATGAATTTTGTGGATTCAAAAACTTTTACGTTTTCAATTCGATTCAAAAAATAGAACATACCTGAGTTTGACTAAATAAATATGTAGCTTATTACTGTTGGTAAAAAAAGACGTGCACTTACGGCTTTTTGGTTTCAGAAAAAGCGGTCCATAGGAAAAAAAACTACTTAAGGTGGTTTTACATGATATGTATTTTGCAGTGGGTTTGTCAGATGTAAAAACCATTCGTAATTGCACATGCCTGTCAAAATTTACAAATACTTTATAATTCGATATATGCCGCCACAAACAAATCACTTGCAAAACAGCTGATTACAGATAAAAATAGAACACGCTCTAATTGAAGTATTTAACACTTTTAATTCGATCTGACATTTACAGAACCAAATTTTTTTTCGTTTACACGACATGTATGCATTTTTCAGTATGAATTTTGACATGTATACTGCTAAATACATATCGTGTAAAATCACCTTAATGTTTCTACAGCTTTTTCGATTGATTCACATCCGCATTGGTTTTCTATCTTTGATTCTAAAATTTGATTTAAAAAAATATGTAAATAAGTTTAAATTTAAAAAGGTTGTTGCTTTTCCTGAAAAAAGAAAAAGTACAGCTGCGGCCTTTTGGATTTTAGGTGACGATATGTATATGTAAAAATTTATTAATAATAGTTTAACTATCAAATTTAATTTGTTTAAAAGAATGAAATATCCCAGCAAAAACTTTACTTACAATCCTACTTTTAAATACTTTGAAGCTGTATTCTCCACTTTTTGCATTATTAGTATATATGTATATTAAATAATTACTTTATTATTTTAACGGGTGGTTAAATATTAAGGGCCGATGTTGAATGTGAACCACACCTAAACGTCAAGTTTTTTTCTGCATTTCATTTGACATTTCTCAATTTCAGACTAACTCAATTTGAACAATGGAAAGATACACAATCGAGCAACGCGTTGAAGCTATTCAGGCTTATTATGAAAATGGGCGTTCAAATTAAAATGCATATCGTCAATTTTCGAAGAAAACCATCTTCAGTGATGAGGCACATTTTCCACTGAGGTGAAAATGCGTTCGTCAATAAGCAAAATTGCCGCATTTGGGCGAATGATAATCCAAGAGTTATTGTCGAAAAAACAATGCACCCACAAAGAGTGACTGTTTGGTGCGGTTTATGGGCTGGCGGCATAATCGGGCCGTATTTTTTCCAAAATGGGGACAGTCAGGCAGTTTCTGTGGCTGGTGTTCGCTATCGTGAGATGATAACGAACTTTTTATTGCCCGAATTGGAAGATGTGGGTATGCACGATATATGGTTTCAACAGGACGGTGCCACTTGCCACACAGCTAACGAAACAATGGCTCCTTTGCGCAACAAATTCAATGGCGGTGTTATCTCACGTGGTGGCGATGTCAATTGGCCGCAAAGATCATGCGATTTGACACCGTTGGACTTCTTTCTTTGGGGTTATTTGAAAGAAAAGGTGTACATCTATAAGCCAGCAACAATTCAAGAGCTAAAGGATGAGATAATTAGGCACATTAACGGCATAGAACCTCAATTATGGCTCAGCATCATCAAAAATTTGGACCATCGGATGGAGGTGTGCCGCCGACGTCGCGGCGGACATTTGGCCGATATTTTGTTTCATACATAACCGAACCATACCAATGTTATCATAATAAAAAGAAATGCAATTTCTTAAATAATTTGTGTTTTATTCAAAATCAACATCGGCCCTTAAAATTTAACCACCCTTTATCTTAAATAAGTCATAATTATACATTACAAAAAAATACCCTAATTTAATTGGGTTGTACACGGAGAGCTGATTATCATGTTATATGGTAATTTAGTAATATTAACTAGAACAAATTACATTTATTTAATTTTTTTTATATATTTTGTTTCTGTTAATATAACTAGATAACCATATAACCTGATAATCCGTTTTTGTGAAGAGCCCTTATGACTTAAATAAGTTATTATTATATGATTTTGAATAATTATTTAAATCAATTTGCAATATATTACATTAATATTTGTTAGACACCCGGTAATATTAAAAAATTTAAAGAATAATTTCGATGTGAAATTCATGGAAAATACAAAAATCAATAAAATGTATATAAATATATATACATAAATATGTTCCAAAATTATCCCCACAATATATTTTTCTTATTTGAACACGAGTAGTGATATCGATCTAATGTAAACGATGTTTTTTGAACAACATAATATTTACATATACATACCTATGTACATATTATTGCACACATTGTTATTACAGTGTTAGAGCTACATATTAATGATTTTGTGCAGCCTAAACACTATTTACTAAACGTTTTCTTACATTTCGGAAAACTTGTTATTGTGTACAATTTTTCAGCAAAAAATCCATAAGATTTCACATGAATATAAGAGCAATTTTAATTAGTGTGTTTAACTTTTTTGAAAGTCAATTTGCAGCTTCTTATTTTTTGTGTCTTTTTGTAACTACATATTTTTATAAAACTTTTTAGTATTAAAGAAAGGTATTATTTTTTTAGGTTGAAATTGACCAAATTATAAAGAAATACTTTTGGGACATCGCGAACAAAATAAGTACTTTTTCTAGTAGCAAAATAAGTAGTTTTTTCGTCAAGTTGTCATTATTTTTCTACTTATTTTGTAAGCAAAGTTTTTGCTGGGATATATAGCTTACTGAGCTACCTAAACAAGGGCGGCAAGCATTGTTTACATGATGTTGTCTAATCAAAACCCTAGAAAATTACGTTAATTAAATATTTTAGCAATAATTTGCTGATGGGCCTATCTTTTGTCAAACGGCAACAATGGATGGCAACGAGGTGGCAGACGAACTCGCGAGAGGGGGTTCGAATCTAGACTTAGAGGTAAGGGACAGAGGGGTAGAACCCCCCTTATGTCACTACTATGGGGTGATACGGAAAAGATTCCGTGATGCCGTTAACCGGTCCTGGAGGGATATAACGGATTGCAGGGTGTCGATGGCCTTATGACCCGGATTGGACGCAGGTGCAACCAGGGTTCTATTAGGACTGCATAGGAGTAGTCTCAGGACCCTTATAGGGTTCCTGACGGGCCTTGTTCTGTGAGGGCTTTTATGGGTAAATGGGACATTGCGATACCGGACTTCTTCAGGTTGTGCGGGGATGCCGAGCTAGAGACAGTTGAGCATGTACTGTGCCACTGTCCTAGGATGCACGGCCCCAGGCAGATATGGCTAGCGGCTAGATATCACGACGAACTGGGTGTATCGCTGGATGTAATCCAACCGATCTACTGGGGTTTGTCAGGGAAATAGGACGGCTGTTTCTGATGGGGGGCCATAGGGGGAATTTTGTCCTACGTATTTACTAATCTGCACCAAACCTTAGGTCTATTTTCTACTCTTCTTCTTTTCTTCTCTTTTTCTATTTTTTTCCTCTTTTCTCCTTTACTGAAGGGATTCACAATGGACCTCATTGGTCTTCGAGTGGATGTGCGCCCTTGGGCACATAACCCTTCTTAACCTAACCTAACCTTTGTCAAACGGCAGAGTAATGTTTATTCGAGAATTATAATTAACAAGATGGTTGTGGTAACTAACTATTAGAAACGTAAGGAAGTTTATTTAAGATTAAATACATATGTAAAAGAATTGTTTATTAAATTACTTATAATTATAAAAATAGTTTTCTTTATTCATAAACATGACTTTATCCAATGCAAAGAATCAATAATATTGATTTTAAATATATATGCAGCATAAATATTTAGGAATGTGTATATTTACATAATAAATGTATTTGTACAGTACCAACTCGGTTTTATTGAATTTTGCAGAGAAATGTCAAAAATTTGAACAAAATCTACTTCATTTAAAAGTACAGCAATAACAGGTAATAAGCAGTGGACAATGAAAATAAATTGGAATGGCTATTTTCAAAAAAATTTTTTTTTAATTCAAGTTGGTACTTTTGTTTTATTTTGTTCACTATTTCAATCATTGATTTTGTTTACTATAACAGCATATAAATAATTTAAAAACAGCTATCATATGTTAATTAAATTAAATTTAATTTCATTTTGATTCATAAAGTTTATATGTATACTAGTTTTTTTTTTGTTATAGGTTAAACGTATTTTATGTTATATAGCTTTTTTAAATTGTTATTATAGTTTTTAAAAACACGCGTTCACAGTTAACATTCGTATATATAAAATAAAAATTTATTTAAATAGTATATTAAGGTAGTCAACATTTTGATTCACAATTTAGCTACAATAGGACAAAATAATATTAAATGTTGAATTTAGGACCAATTTATACATAACGAACAGAAATACTAAAATAAATTGATGGATATTTAGAAATTTGTATTAAATATTTTAAGATATCATTTACCACTGTCAACGTCATCGTCTCGTCTGCCTTATCAATCGTTATATATATTATATAATTATGAATATATATGTATACAAATATGCATGAACGTAAGTAAGAATGAAAATATGTATCGCTATTTATGAAAAGATTGTCATGAAATGAAATTTTTTGATTTCTAGGTGGATAAATAACTAAAAAAAATATAAATCCGATTTTAATTCTTATTTATAATATCTTTTCATAAGGAAAAACATTTTTGAGCATGTGCTGAGAACCGTAAAACTTTTAACATTTGCGATTCTGACTTAAAATCGCATAATAGGTGTTCTGTAAATCACAACCACAAGAAGTTTTGCGATTTCGAATGCTTAAGGGAACTAGAATATTTTTAAAAAACAATGGCAGATCGCAATCAAAACGCACGAGTTTCAGAACACCATAAACTAAATCTGGCGTTTTGCGATTTCAAATTGAACGATTGTCACAACATAGCCGTTTTTTTATAATAGTTACACATTTACCCCCATATTCATAAAAACTATTTTTGATTAATAAAATGTTTTTTAAACAAATTTTCATAGAAAATTCGTTTCATAAACCTGCTATAAACCTAAATTATTTTTTATGAATATGAGCGTTAATATTTTTTATAACTACAAATTGAAAATAAATAAATTTATATTAAAAAGATCTGGTAAAGTAAAGTTAAAAATTAAAAAAAAAAAACACTTCATTAATAATTTAGTTACGACAATCTTCATGCAAATGAGCAATATGCAGACTTTATACGTACAATAAATGTTTTTTTTTTGGGTTGTTTTAATTTTAATCTAGATTATGAATGCGTCAACATTCGTACACTCACACACACACACATATTTGTATATGCACATACATACATACATACCTATTTATATATGTAGTTTAAGAATAAGAAATTAAAAACAGATAAACAAATACATTTTTTTAAGTACAATAGTTATGGAAAAAGGCCACGTATTAATTACGCATCTGTTATAATTCGTTGTACACTTAGTTCAATATATTGACTAAAAGCATTATCAAAATGAGATTTTATTAAAATCAACATATTATTAAAAGGTAGACAACGTTTTTGTGTAAACGTAAATTTTGTGATGCATGTTAAGAATCTTGTTTAGGAAAATATTAGTCAACTCCAGCAAATCCTTGACTACCTTCGATAGCTTTGATTAATTTATCTTTGAGTTGCAAATAACCTTCATAAGGTGGCAAATCCAAGCGATTAAAACTGAAATAAAGGAATAAGAAATGGAACAGTTTTGATTAAATTGACAATACTTAAGGCAAATATGTACTCAAATATAAATCCGATGATTACTGAAAGCGTAAAATATCGTATGCAGATGAATGTGCCATCCTTCAAAAAGTGAGGATGGATCTTATGGTATTTCTGCCCTTTTTAATATTTGAAAGCATTTCAAACAGAAATTCTTTATTTATTTTTTGTAAATTGTGTTTCAAAATTAAAATATTTTTAGATCAAACTATCTATGGAAAAATCGCAAATCAATTGTTTGAAATAGTCTAATTTATGCTATCCCGAAAAAGTAAAACATCAGAATTTATTACTCTTTAAATCAATTTTTAAAATAGGAGAAACGCAGCTTCTTTGGATTTCCACTATTTTTTTTTTTAATTTTGTTTTCGTTGATAACTACTTTAAACTGCCCAAACTTACCATGTATGAGCCCTTGGAAAATTGTTAGGTGTACCCCATTTTTCAATTGTAAACATTTGCGGTCCATTTGAACCGTACAACTCCTTAAAACCATTCATTGGCACGCGAGAAGTGCCGGTTACAAACTGTAGCAAGCGAGAACGCATTTCGTTCGAGAACGAGAGGACGGCACGCCAGAACCATTGAATGATAATATGATTTTGATGATAGTCTCCTTTGTACAGAGTATTCTCACGCCAATCTTTAACATCTATGTTTTGAATACCGCACATCAACAACTCCAACTCATGTTCGTCGAAAATTTTAATAAGATTTAAAGGAATCACTGAACCGAAACCGTCTAAAAACGCAGTCATTTGTTCTTTAACTCGCGCCACAAAACGCCATTCAATAACGAGTCTATCAAAAAGGAATATTTACCATCATTAAAGTAAAATACATACATATGTATTTGAAACAAAAACTTACTTTATGTATTCATCTTTGTTTTCATTAGTCACGTCAATATTAGCACCCTCTCCCTTTAGTTCATGTTGGCTCTTTTGGCCAAAAGTGTCCTCATCCACGCAAAATGTTAGCTCCAATTGACGTGGATCATTTTCCTTTATCCACATAAGAGAATTGTAATATTCTGTGTCAACAGATTCCATATCTTTTAAATCAATGGCTTTCTGCAACATCATTTTGTAGAAAGGACGAATGAAAAATGCATCAAGCAATTTGCCGTGATAAACTGCCATACCGGCAATACGGCCAATAAACCTACAAGTAATTATGACAAAATTGGTAAATATTTAAACAACAACATAAAAAATTCACTTAGAACTTACTTGAAGTAGTGTAAATGATCTTCGTTACATAAACCACTACCATTGTTAATTTGTAAAGTATAATTATCCATGGCTGAATATTCAAAAAGACCATAATATGGATTAAACATTTCTTTGGAAAGTAAATAAAACCACTCTCTAGCAAGACCACCATAATCTAAATTGGAATGATCAAATTTAATATTCGAATTTAGTAAATAATAAAATACCCATTTTTACCTAATCCTGTTTCCCCTTCAAATTCTACCCACAATTTTGTCTTTAATAAATCCGTTTTAGTTACTTGACTTATTATTCTGTAAGAATCCTCAAGTATAGAAGACCGGCGAACACGAATTTCAAATTTATTCGGTACATTTGTCTAAATTAAATTTGAAGAAATAAAATTAAAGTATTCGGAAAATATTATTAAATATTTACCGGTTTCCTTAGATGGCTCTTAAAGTATTCATATTTTTGCTTATAATCTCTAGAATATGGTACGGCTTGTCCAGCAATATTTGGATTTGAAAGTCTTGGATCCTCCCATTGTGTAGTTCTTGTATCTACAAAACAAAACAAAACAAAACATAAGAAAAATTATTTTAAAATATACACACTCAGAAACTTACTATGATCTATATAAAATACACGACCATCTGTATGCACACGCTCTTCCCAGCCCTCAGGCAGTGGTCCTAAGTCATCTTCAACACGTCTTGTTTGATTTGGCATAGGGCTAGCCCGACCATTGCGTGGATCTATCCAAGTAGTGCGTCTAGCGGCATGATCAATAAAGAATGTACGCCCATTAGGTGCTACTTGCATTGACCATCTTGGAGGCAAAGGTTCTTCATCTCCGGCAGTGGTTGCAGGCTGTTTTTAAATATTTTATGTTTACAGTAAAGAGCACCGTTTACAACTTCAATTTTATTCAAGTATAATTACCTGTTCCGTAACAGTAGCATTATTGTCTTCAAGAGAATTTCGTCTGGTTGATGAAGCGGATGTTTGAGAACGGTTTCCGCTATCAATTTGATCACCTTCTTCATTCTGCCACAATGTTAAAAAAAATTTTTTTTATTATTATAAAAAATAAAAAAATAAACATTCTGCCATGTTCTGGAAATAGAAATCGAGTAAATTTGAAATCGAAGGAAATTTTCAGTTAAATATTTCTAAAAGTGACCGTTGGTTTTCTTGATTTTAAGAGTAATTCTAATAAATATAAGTGGTACTCAAAGTATTTATAATTTGTTCGATTTCAATTTCGCTTGAATTCGATTTCCAGAACATGGCTGATTATATATTTTAAATTCATAGTTGTTGTAAAAATTAAAAAGAAAAATTCAGACATTTTGATACTATGTAATTTGCAAGAAAACAGTTCGAGTTTGCAGAACATATTGAAATTGCTAAATTTATTTTGTAATAAATTACACCAACTGAATATTTTGCAAGCATTATACACAAATTTTCCATACATATGCATTTAGGAAATGCAAGCTCAAATTACCGATTTCACTACGTATGCATAATATGTACTATAAATCTTAAAAATCAAAATTTAATGCAAACTACTACAGTACTTTGATTTATGATTTTAGTTTTAAATAAAACTGTGGCAAAAAGGAAAAAATGCTTAAGTAGACTTAAGCTAAATTTCAGTTAATGGTACCTTTGAAAACTTCGCGTTCAAAAGTACATACGGCAAAGTTTCGATTATTTTGTACTATTTTTCAATAAGTTATAGCAAAATTTATTTTTGCTTATCTTTTTCAATGCGAAATAACATCCGATCTGTGGCATTATAAATATTTAGGAATAAAAACTTTTAAAAAAACGATAACCACAAAAAAGTGATGATTAAATTAGAAATTTTTAAAAATCACCTTTAAAGTTCAAAACTAAAAACCACAGCAAAGTTTTTTTAAAAATCACCTCAAAAGTTCAAATCTAAAAAAAATAGACTTAAGCACTTTTTTACTACTACAGAAATATTAAAATTTGTACTACAAACAAATAAATTTTATTTATTTTTATTTTCTTAATTACAAAAACGAGCCCTTAGTTAGGGCTACTGATTTCTTGCGCAAATCTTGAATTTATAAATAAGAAGCAAAACAAATCTTTTTTCCTTCTCTTACGTCAATAGATGGGCAAGAAAATTTGCTGTGTGTAAATTAGGCATCAATTTTATTAGAACTTTGCGAAACGAAAAAAAAATTAAAATAGTTTCTAAAAATTTTAAAACTAGCTGACACTGAAAGAAATAAACATGAATATAAATATAAAAAAATTAAAAAATTAATTACAAACAGTCTCTCCAAATACAAGTTTGCACCAAAAATATCACAAACTCTATGTTTATTAGAATCATTTATGCTTTCATTGTAATTATTTATTTGGCTTTGCTGATTATGACCTCTATGATTGACAACATTCTCACCATTATCCAAAGTGTCATGATTGCACTTTTTTCCAAAACGTATTAAATTGTTTATTTCATTGTCCAAGCTTTTTTGGACTGAACCGCACATGCAACATTGACTGCTGAATTCATTAGAAGGTAAGCTTTCGCTATCGCTGCTAGAACACGATCTGCAGGAGCTGTCTGTACTACAAGACCTACTTAGTGTATTCGTCATTAAATCAGAGCTTGTGTTGTTGTTTTGATTTAAGTTAATATTAGTCAAAGTATTAATGGGCTCATTGCAACCACCATTCAAAGAAAGTCTTAAAAGACACTGCTTGAAAATAATCAAAATATTTTTAAAGGTACATTGTTACTTATTCACATCTTTATTGAAATATTATTAATAATAATTTGCTACACAATAAAAATGCAGGGATTCTTATGTACCAATTCTGTTTTGTTAAAGTTCACTGATTATTAAAGTTACAAATTTTCTGGAGTATTAGTTAATATAATTTATTAAACCTTTTGTAAATATACAGTAATTGTTTACTTTTAAATATATATTCATTATTGGTGATGTTACGAAAATCCATTTTTAATATTATCTGCGCCAATATTCGCCGAATACGAATATATTGAAATTAAAGCGGTTTTCACCCTTGGTATTAAGTTTAAAAACTCTGTTATATTTTCTACGATTTTATACTACAACGCGTGAGTCACTGATGCATTTTGAGTTGTTTTTGTTTTGGACCAAATTAACTATTTGAAAGGGCCGAAATATATTTAATAGGACCAACAAATATTTTATATACTTGATTATTATGTTTGTACCCAACCAGAAAAATACTCCCTCGGACTATTTTGCTGGCTGAGTATGTAAATAAAACTAATAGTTAAACCTAGTAATATAGTATATGTATTTTATTTTATTAAGAACAAGACCAAAAATTCTCATTGTTATACTCTCGACCACAACTAGTTGTGAAGCCATGTTCGTCTGTCAGTTCGACTATTGAAATCACTCTCACTTTTGAACAACTTTAAAGAAAAGAACAATATTGATTCCAAATGGTTTCTAGTTCTCCTAAGCAGTTTTGGATTGAGATCCAGCAAAATCGATTGAGTAGTAAAAGAGTCTGATAATTTTTTACAAAAACTATCTGATAATTTTTTTTTTACAAAAACTAGCGGATTGCACATATTGATATAAGATTTTGTTCATAGATGTAACACAAAATTTCGAAAAGTTCGGTCCATAATTTACAATAGGCCCTTTACGAAAAATGCTATTGCAATCAATTTTTGGCCTGCCACGGTTATATAAAAAAAAATGTTTGAAGATCGCTCCGTTATTTACCTTAGGCCCCATCTAAATCGCACTCCTAAAATATTCTAACTGTCGTTGGAGAATATCAAAGATTCGGCCCAGCCGAATATTGCCCACAAACTTGTCACTCAAGATATCTGCAAGAAACGTCGATTTTATACAAACATGGTTTAGATGTTTTTTTATGTCACAGATCAAACCGCTTTTGTGGTTTATTTGACCATGAACAATCAAAAGAACCTCGTAAATAAAGTATGTTCGAAACAGAGAAAAAATAGCATTAAAAAAATTTATAGAACGATTCAAAGTAGTTAGTTAATTTTGACCTGAAAGGGCCAAAATAGAATTTCCCCTGGCCATCAAACAATCAAAAGTATAAATATATTGTAAATAAATGAATCTGCTGAGAAAGAGAAAGAGAAAGTTTCAAGTTTTATTCTGGTAAACTGCGCTGTCAGTTGTAGCGATTTATAAAACTTTTTGTCGGTGAAATTTTGTGTTTGGCGACATGGCGAAATTAACAAAAGTTGGCGATTATTTTGACAATTTCTAAAACGCATCTTACCTTCTTTTTCGAACTTATATGAAAAAATTTATGAGTACGGTTTGAGTTTTTTCTATGAAATTCATGTAATGAAATTGTTTAGAAGACATAGTTGATTTATCCTTTGCTTCATTTATTTATTTGCTTCATTATATTTATTAAAGTAACGTTATGTTTCAATGAAAATCGAATACAAAATTTTACCATATTCTGACTTATTTTCACATAGAAAATCACGCTTATAAAAACTGATTTTTTTTACATCAAACTCTACTCATTTTGCATACTTGATAAAAATATATATTTCTGTAAAATTCAATTAACTGATCTCGCAGGTTCTAGGTTTTAAGATATTTAGCCTTGTTATGACAATCGCACGATCTAAAATCGCAAAAAAATATCCTAGTTCCCTTCAGTATACTTTTGCAATTCGAAGTCTCCAAACTTTTTGCGATTGCGATTTACAAAACACCTATTGTGCGATTTCAAGTCAGAATCGCGAATGCTAAGCGTTTTGCGATGGTCAGAACATTCCCGATTTATTTAAAGCGTTAAAAATACTAAAATTTAAACACACTACTAGAATAAGGCTAAAACTTGAACATTTTAATAAAGGTAATATGCACTTGTACTCCTATGCATTCGTGTATTGAAGTATTGGCCGTATATCCTCCTTAAAGTATACCGATATCCGCCCGGCTGGCTGGCAGTTGTTACATGTAAGACCTGAGTGTTTTAACATTCTTATTCACTTTATGGTCTTACTTGTATAATATTTTTAGCTTTTCTAAAGTATTTGGAAAAAGTTTCCTGACGAGCTGGCCTAAGCAACCAGCGAAATGCGCATAGAAACTAGCTTTCCCACAACAATAAATTTCAGTGATTTCATTCAAAAATTGGGATTATTAGCACATCATTAATAAATGAATTAATTAATAAAATATTTCATTCCCGAAAATAATTTTTAATAATGATCCTAAATTTTGCAAAAGTGCACATGTAATAAACTTCAGATTGCCGCTACGTTGCCTTTTTGGGTAAGAAGAAATTGAATTTGGTAGCTTCAGACGACTATAACTACTACTTCTACGATCATCGCAAGGATTAACACCAGTTGGATCAGCTTTATAATCGGGTTTGTGGTGTAAAGATGTAGGGGCCTTTTTCTACTTTAAAATTATTGAGCTACAGTTTCTGTCGTTCGGCAAAATTGAGGCGTATTTCTTTGCGTGCCAATTCAGCAAGTTTGTATAAATTTTTTTTTTTTGCTGTTATTTAGAAAATAAAGCATAACTCATCCCTTGTTTTGGAA
Source organism: Pollenia amentaria (assembly GCA_943735925.1). Classification (NCBI taxonomy): domain Eukaryota; kingdom Metazoa; phylum Arthropoda; class Insecta; order Diptera; family Polleniidae; genus Pollenia; species Pollenia amentaria. The sequence continues at coordinate 215,141,760 of OX031009.1, read as the reverse complement.
AGCTTTTTAATGTAGCAAAATAGTTTAACGATCAAAAAAAAAGCATAAAGAATCTGAAAATTAAGTGAAAAAATTGAGTTTTTTTCATTTAATCGACCGTAACACAGTCATTTCCTATATATGTAATTGCAAAACCATATCAATCTATTAAACAAAAAACTTATATGTTTTTAAAAAAGAAAGAATTATATACATCCGTTTATAAACAACAAACTTATGATTTTGGGAGTCTGTAATTTTAAATATGACGAAGAAGCCAAAAAAAAAAAAAAAATGTAATTAGTGTCGTAATCTATAAAGCAAAGCGAAATTGCTATGTATATGAGAACACCTGCATTAGCTTTTTCTTCACTTTTGTATAACTGTGTAACTGATTAAATAACTTTTTACATTTCTTCTACCCTAACTATTTTTTATTGATATTTGGATTTCAGTTTTAAATTACATAAATCGCGACGTTAGGACAACAAGGTTATATATGCACCTCAAATACATATAAGATAGAACCTTGTTGTTCTAAGGTCGGTAAATCTTGAAGAAAATATAATTGAAAAGTTTTTTTGCAAAACAACTTTGGCTTATAAACCCCTAGCCTTTAAGAAGGCATGAAAAATATAATCATTTTAAAAATATAAGAAGGTACATATCGTTACCTAAAAAGCAAACGTACGTCACTACACAAAAATTCAAAATTGAGCTTTTAACTAATTTTTTTTTCGTTTTATTAAACTACATTTTCAGACCCCTGCGATCAAATCCCAAGAACGCCTTGTTACTATTGATTTTGTGAAGTTTTTTGCTTCTCCTGTAAAAAAATAAAAATGTAGTTCCGTCCGTTTGCATTTAAGGTGACGATATTCTCAAAATGAGTATATGTATGTTTTAAAATTACAATGCAAATTTTTAAGAATTTTAATATATGTACAAGTCACCTAAAATCCAAAAGGCCGTAACAAGGATATGTTTAAAAAATTACGATCTTATTAACGGAATTCAAAAGGCTGGAACTACATTGTCAAAGAATGCAGGCACTAATTTTTTATTTATTTTATTAATTAAATAATTATTTTGAAATAAAATAAATAATTGCGGTAACTTTTCCAAAAAAATGTAGTTTGTTAATAACAGGCGAACCAACTGTTAATATGATTCGCGCCTTGGGATATTATCCTTCGGGAATAATTTATTATAAATCAAATATAAAAGATGAATATGCCGTTTTGCAACAACGTACACCGCAAAAATAATACAAATTTCAGAAAAGAAATGGAAACATCTTCAGGTACTTAAATTTTTACTACCGGCTGATTGCCACTGTTTACACATGTGGTTGTAATTATTTTTCTATATACATATGTAGTGTATTCAAAACAAATGGAAAAGGAAGTAAGAAGCATCGTTTGACTAAAAAGATAAGTATTTTAATACTTTTATTAAAAAAAAAACAGTGCTCTTGCGGATTTTTGGTTTCAGAAAAAGCGGTCCATAAGGAAAAAAAACTACTAATGTTTCTACAGTTTTGGTTTTCTATCTTTAATTCTAAATTTTGGTTTCAAAAAAGAAATAGTTTTAATATCATAAAGTTGTTTGCTTTTCCAGTAAAAAATAAAAAGTGCAGTTACGGCCTTTTGGATTTCAGGTGACAATATGTATTTTTCCTGTTTAGTTAATAATATCAAGGTTCGAAAGACTGCAACCATGTTCGAAATATTAATTATATTTAAGGTAACAACTTGGTTACGAAAAACTGTATCTAAAAATTACCTAAAATTCTTGCTGAAGAATATTCTTTAAATCTAACTAAGAATCTATCTTAACATTAAAAAAATATATTATTTTTTTAAAAAGTAAATAAATATAAATGATAATCAGGCCTGTTCTAAAAATCCCTTTTATTCAAATCACGTGATTTGAAATCACATGTGCCTTTAAAAATCACACGTGAGACATATTTTTGTGTTCCGTTTTTCGTGTGTTTCGGTGTGATTTTCAATTGTCGAAGTCACACCGAGAAACACAAAAACGAAATGATTTTCAGAACACCACAAAATCACACGTGTGATTTTAAGAACAGACCCGTATATTACGGAAAATATTTATATAATAACAACTTACCGATCCCCCTCTGTTCGCCTCAGAATCATCCACACTAATGTGAAATCGTCTTTGAAAATCTGATGCAGCAGCTTCCGTATTAATATTTGCATGATTTGTATTTAAGCTATGTACAAAAACTCCAACATAGTATTTATACAAAAATTTATATTATAAATTACTTACATAGTTGGTCTTTCCCACTGTGTAGTTCGGGCAGTATGATTAACAAAATAGGTGCGGCCATTGGCATCTTGACGTTCTTCCCAACCAGGCGGTAATAACTCATTTCCACCATTAATAGCAAAAGCATTCTATTATTCATTAAATAAAACAAAAAAATTTAAATATTGGCTATATATACTAAGAGTAAGCATTATATTTATCGCTTTAGAAAATAATTGATGTTTTTTTTTCCTTTTTTAAACATTTTAAAAATTTATCAAATTTCTTTAAAATATAAAATTGTTTGACTAATATTAAAAGAGGATTTGGAGTTAATTACCAAATAAACTATACAAACGACTTGATACACAATTCAAAATTTACCGTTGATATAAATCAGTTGCATTGTTAATTTGGGTTGTTTGCTTGCTTGCATAAATATTTGAAGCACGTTTTTTTCGTACATGTAAAATGTTTGTCAAACTATTTGTGCTGTCTAATGCTAAATTTAATAATTTCAGTGAACATTTTTTATAGTAAAGAATAAGGAAAACAATCATAAATATAACCAATAAAATTAGTTGAAAAATTTAATAGAATTTATTGAAAAATTATTGTTTGCACGAATTAATCGTTGAACAAATTTAATTAACGAATCGTTTATTTGCAAACGGAAGGTGAGTTATTATCAAGCCCCATGTGTAGTTTATTTGGCCCTTTAGATTAGATAATCTTTTTATAAAATAAATCCAACTTCATTCTGCTTTGACGTTTTAAGGTCACAAATTAAACCATTTAGCGTTACAATATGATTGACAATTTCTTTCAATAAGAATATGCCAATTTAAAAAAGTCATTAAACTAACGAAAACAATTTCTTTTAATAACAATATGGCAATTTAAAAAAATCATCAAACTAACGAAAAAAAAACTTTAGACAATTTTGCAATTACTATATTCTTTTTTGATTGAATAAGTTTATTTCCAAATTGTAAAAATTTAATAAAATTATAATCTTTTCAATCAAATCAATTTTGATTGAATAAGTTTATTTCCAGATTGTAAAAATTTTATAAAATTATAATCTTTTCAATCAAATCAATGTAATTTGTCATCCGAGTAACGATTTCTTTGTAAGCTTCGCTGAATCTTTAACCAATTTTTTGTAATCAAATAAAAAAATCCGATATGTTTTAATAAATTTTTATTTGTTTAATTGGGTTGTTCACGAAAGGCGGATTATCAGGTTAAATGGTTATGTAGGTTTACTAACAGCAACAAAATATTTAAAAAAAAATTTAATTAGAGTATTTTATTGTTGTGAATATAATTTAATAACTATATAACCTGATAACCAGCCTTCCGTGAACAACCCAAATGGTTCGGTTATTTAATTTGAATACTTTAGAATTTTTTTTGACTATTTCGATTATAAAAACAAATATAAAAAAAAATTTTATTTTCACCGCTAATCTTCAAGTTTAATATTTGCTTCTTTTATTACTACCAAATAAACATAATAAATATAAATTGAAAAGATTTGTACCGTAGGAGCTGATCCCGTTAGTGATACATTTTCCACATGTTCCCAATCGCCTGTGTTAGATGTTGGTTCAACCGTTTCTCGTTGTTCGTGTATGAATGCATGATAGATTTCTAAAGTTCCTTTAATTCGTGATTTTGCACTACAGTTATAAAAAATATAAATAGTCTTAATAATTTAATTCAATATCAGTTTTACATTGAATAATGTATTTTAAAGCAAAATAAAATGAATCTAAAATAATGAAAATAGACACGTTGAGCACACATAAGAACATACATAGGTATTTTGTACTAAATAACTACAAATATAAAAATATTTAAGCATATTTTAACACTTTTGAGCACAATGTCATGTAAGGATGAAACACATATTTCTTAAGAATAAAAAATTAACTTTTTTTATTTGTTTCACTCACACTTTAATGGATGGTAGTCTTTCTCGGTTTTTAAAAACAAAAAACTAAAATTAAATAATAATTATTCAAAAACAAACATACCCTACTGACCTTCTAGGCCTTAAAGAATAACTTTGAGGTTCAAGAGTCGTTCCTTCCTGTTCGGTTGGCAAGTTAGTCAATGCCAGTTCAACCATGCCCAGGAAATCATCTCTGGTTAATCTGTTTTCATCAAACACTTGAAATACTAATTTATGTTCAGATGGCTTTACCTTTAAAAAAAAGTTATCATAAATTTAATAATTTGTAACCTGTATGTAAATACTAGATAAGTGTTAAAAACTTACTCTAAATAAAAATTCTTCGTTCCAAGTGGGATTAAGAGTCTTAAGGGATCAATAAAAAGTTACTTTAGAAGTTACACAATTTTACAACTCATTGGTTTATTTTAATTTACCTTTTTCTTAGTTTTCGTCAAAACAGAGTCAATATTTATATCACCATTGATAGTATTTAGATCAATTCTCACATATGGATCACTATTTGGATAGAATTTATTAAAAATATAAGGATTTAATTAAAAAATATTTACAAACTATAATACCTGGCACCAAAAATATCCTTTTTAGCTAATGTTTTTCCATTTAATACGACAATACGCAAGTGGCATGTATCAGATGTGTCATTCTAAATAAAAAAAAAAGTAAGAGTATAATATTATTACTGAAAAACGAGAGTAACAAGTGCTATAGATATCTATTGTATGCAAATTTCCACAAGGAAAATTTGTTAGGAAAAGTTGTTAGTTAGCTTTTGTTTTAAGTTTTATATATAGGTCATTAAATACAGAATAGCTTTTATGGTATATAGGTTATATAAACTTTCTATGAAAATTACATGATATTTTAACTTTAATTATCTCAATAACATTTGAACGCTGGTCTTCAAAACCATTTATCCGTGCCAACAAATTCTGTAAAATTTATATGTAGGGTTTATTGTTCAAACATCATAAACTAACCGAATTAAAAACTGGTTTAATGGGATTTTTTCTAATATGTATAACCCTCCCAACATCCTCTGAAACGTTTTTAGCTACATATTTTTCAATTAGTTTCTGATTTAAACGATAACTGACTTTTAGCAATACCAATTTTTTTAACTGATTTTGGAATATCATCATACCACCCCATCTCAATTTTCTTCAGCTCAAAAACTAATATTGAATAAGTTCCCGAGTTTCATTTGTTAAATATATACAAGGGTTGGTCATTTTTTTTTTTGCCAACCAATGGTATAGCAGAAACGTAATAAGAAACCGAATCATGTTCGATTTATACAGTTTATTAAAAAAATATTCCGTTTGAGATAACTTTTTGTTCGGTTAATTGTAGAAACGAATTATGTTAACGACTAATGCAGTTGATAAATAAAAGATTGTGAAACTATGAAACAAAGTTTAGCATTTAAAAAAATCATAGTTTTCAGTTATTTTTTCAGTTTTTTTTTAAATTTTATTTCATAAAATTTTTGTATGAAGGTTGGCGCTAAAGCTAAAATTATTTTTGCTATAACATATCGTAACGGTACCTTTTGGGACCGTGACATTTTAGGAGATGATGCAAGTGTTGCCAATAAATTCACTTATTAAAAAACACGTAAATTGAAAATTATGTCGCTTAAGCTATTTTTGCGGGAAGGGCTTGATATAAAAATGACTGCATGTTTATTTGTTTGTACCTTGTAGCCGTTGTTGCTTTGTTGAAGCTTTGATATTGTTACAAGTAAGACCTGAGTATTTAAAATTCTCATTCACTTTATAGTCTTATTTGTATAATATTTTTATCTTTTCTAAAGTCTTTGGAAAAAGTTTCCTAAATAGCTGGCCTAAGCAACCAGCGAAATGCGCATAGAAACTAGCTTTCCCTCAACAATAAATTTCAATGTTTTTATCAAAAAGGAAAATTGGGAATATATTAATTGTTTTTTTTAAATTTATTTATTTTTCTTTTTGATAAATGTATTTTTTTCCAGTTTATTAAAGTTCTCTGTGAGCACAAAAATGAATTTATGAAACATTAGTAAGGAATTCCTCTAAAAGTCCCTATTATGACGACATACATATAAAAGAAAAATTCAGAAGCTAAAGGGATTTTGTCTGCAACGAATCTCTATGATGGCGACGGTTCATCTACGATATTTTGAACAATTGCTTAAAAAGTTCATGCCATAGAAAATTCAGCATGTCATTGATGACTTAACATTGTCAGTATGTATCATGATAAATCATCACAACATTCGCCACCAGGTATTTCATACTAACACAATGATAACATTTTTGGCTTAAATCTAGTTTACCGAAGCAGCTCCAAATAAAAAAAGTGCCTAGGGCGATAGAAAATTGAAAAATAAAAAAGTTGGCGCAAACGCTTAGTTTTCGAGTTACGGACGTTTAAAGTTCTCATATAAATATGCGACTTTCCACTACATTTCCAAACGTATATGGCTAATATTGATATCATTTCAAAGCTGTTCACTATATCTTTCTGGACATACAGAATTTATTTGAATATTCTTAGTTTATTAAGAAGTGGGACGAGTTTGCAAAAACACTAAAGTTTTTAGTAAGCATAAAAACAAATTTATTAATTTTTTCTAATTGTTTAATGTATGTATGTATATACTACATACTAATTTATTAAAGAATTTTAATTAAAATAAAAGTAAAACCTTCTTTATGTTTATGTTATACTAAAGAGGAGAGAATTATTGCCCCTGGGCAAAGGCCGGCTATGCAGAGCAGCCTTAGTAAGCGAAGCTAGTGTTTGTTATACAATATAGGAGAAAAGAATCTTTAGTTAGCGAAGCCGGTATTTGTTATACATACCATAGCTTTAGTAAGCGAAGCCGGTGTTTGTTATAGTAGATCCTTACGTCCGGCCAAAGGCTGGCTATGCAGAGAAGTTTGTTTGGCGATGCTGGCGTTTGTTATTTTATAAAATTTGTATTAAACTTTTATTTAAATAAACTACATTCCTTTCTAATGCACTTCCGTAATATTTGGACGTAAAAAGTAAAAAAAAAAACTGTAATGTGAGCTAGAGTTAAAAATTTTTAAATAAATTTGAATATGCAGAAAAATCTGATCAAGCGCTTTCAAATGATAACAATATTGGCCATATATGTACGTTTAGGATTGTAGTGGAAAATCGCATATTTATATGAAAATTTTAAACGTCCATAACTCGAAAACTAGTCGTTTGCGCCAATTTTTTTATTTGATTTTTTCTTTTTATTTCACCATTTGCTATCACCCTAGGTATTTTTACTACCACATTCTCATCACTTAAGTTTTTTTTTTTTGACAACAGACTTTGACAACCGAGTTTCATATCTATGTATGTAATCTACCCCTGTGTGGTTCATTGAAAAAGGTACGACTTATTGACCCGTACTCGTATTACATTTTCACCAGCCCGGCTCTTATTTTTGATGTATGGCAGCACTAAAAAATGACAGCTATTAACGCTGCTCTAAAAAAACACCATCAAATTGATTTGGATATATCTCATAAATTAAAAAAACTAGCCCTTAAAAGACAATTTCAACTTACATCATTATAGCCATGAATTTGCCCTTCAACCAGAGCTTCAGCCATTATTTTAAAATTTCTTTGAATATGTGTGAATTAATTTCGAATGTAATAATTATAATTGTATTTTTTTATTTGTCTTCTTTTTAATTATCTTAATCTTTTAAGTTGATACATGTTGCAAAAAATCACACAAACAACCAACTGACCGCCGCGAGTAAGATGATTTTTTTAATTAAGAAAGCACATCTTTAATTTTATTGTTTAAATTTTTTAGTTTATGGAATTTGACTTTTTTTAAAAATGTATGTATAGTGTTTTAGGCAAATGTACAAAAGTACAATCAAATTTTATTTTTTGTTAGTTTGGTCGTCTTAATTATTTCATAATTTAATTAACATTTGTTTCACAACATAAACAGCGATGACGACATTTGCATTTAATAAAGAATTTAATTTTTTCCATGACTAATTGTCGAAAATGAAGTACAAAATAAAATTAATTACTTTCACGCAGTAACACTGCCACTTTAACAATAAGATGTTCTTGTAGTTAATTTTAAGTTGTAACTACTCCTTCCCGTAGTAAGCAATTCAAGGTAATAAACAACTTTTTTATAATATTTTCTCATAAAATATGCAAATACACTACTCAAATCAGATCCTTCATATTTTTAATAATTCCAATGTTTTCATTATTCGTTTTAATATATTTAAAAAAGTGCTAAATCTAACATAGTTATTATAATTGAAAATTCTTTTTATAATTAAACTACGACACCCTATCTCATGTCCGCGCATACACACACGTACAAGATATACTATAGAGATTGGTGTTGCCATATAAGGGGATTTGTCCTCAAATTGAAGATTTTAACATTTGTTTGCGAACAGATCTTACAAGAGTGGGGCTTTTTGAAAAATGTAGGAATATGACATTTTATTTAGTTAAATCATTTTTAAAAATAAAATATTCATTCCGGAAAATCTAAGTTATTTAAAATAAAGTAAAATGTAAAAAATTATTTAAAGGTTTTAATTTGACAGTCATGTTTTCTAAGAAAATTTTGTGCAATTTTACAGATAAATACGATTTTAAACTGTAATATCTATGACCGTTTTTGACATCGCATTTGAATTTTCGTTTTTTATAACTTTTCATTATTATTCTATTTTTTAAACTTTGGAACTATTTTTCACTCTTCGGTTAATTGCTTAAGTTTTGAACATTTCTAAATGATGATAATTGAATTTTGCAAATAGAGACATGTTCTGGAAATCGAATTTGAGTGAAATTGAAATCGAACAAATTTTCAAAACGATGATGTTTTAAAGGTTCATAAAAATATTCTGTTTTATATACGTCATACTTTGAGTACCACTTATATTTATTAGAATTACTCTAAAAATTTCCTCCTATTTATTTCAGTTTTACTCGTCTTCAATTAAATATCATTAATAAAATGATTTTTCAAATTGATACAATTTTCTTGCTAAAAAGAATTTCTCTAAAAACTTTTTTGAAATGAAATACAAATGTGAAATTTTAAACCCTTTTTGTCACTTATAAAAACTTGATGTTCTTCTCAAAAATTGATTTTCTGTTTACATATACAAATTCGTATCATGTAAACTGGAAGTCTAAGAACGTAAAAGATAGAACATTGAGATCATTTTTTTACCAAGTGTCGATATTCTTTTCAAAAAACACATTTAATATATAAAATGTTATAGGATGTTCTGATCACTTATTATTCAATAATTAAAATTCAAAAAAAAATTAATTTTAGAAATTATTAATTGAGAAGTTTGATTAAGGTGCTGTTTCCAGGTGACAGGCAATTGATTGTAAAGTAAAATTTTATGAAAAGCACTCAAAAAACTGAGTGATTTTCATATAAATTTTACTTCACAATCAATTGCTTGTCACCTAGAAACAGCACATTAAATTAAAAATTTTTGTCTCAAGTTTTTTATAAACTTAAAAAATTGGGGACAAATTTGGGGATTTTTGTATTAAAATGGTGATTTTTGGGGGATTTAAAATGTAAACTGGCGACAAGAGCCCAAAGTTTTCTGGCAACACTTATAGAGACAGATGTCTAGTCTACATCAGGGATGACATTTACAGTACAAATGTACTTTATTTAGTACAACCCTTTTACATTGTACAAAATATGGAAATAAACAAAAACTTAAAAATAAATTAACAAAAATATAAATAACTAGCTGACCCGGCCCGCGTTGCTGGCCCTAAGCAAACATTAGTGTTGTATTACCAGACGATTTAAATTGATCTTTAAACGAAATTTACGGCCTTTAAATAAAAATCCATGAAATACCTATCATAAAGTTTTTCTTACGAAAAAAGTGAGCGTAAAAGTGGGCGGGGCAAAATTTTCTTTCCGCAAAACCTAAGTTAGACCATGGCGATCATTTTAAAGAAAAAACCGTCCAAATCGGTCAAGCCGTTCTCCAGTTATGCGCTTAATAGAAAAAGTAGGCGTGGTAAATTTTTCTTTCGATGAAAACTTAAAGTTGATTAATACGAACATTTGAAAGAAAAATTAGTCAACTCGATGGAGCCGTTTTCTGATTTTAGGTAAATCGAGAAAAGTGGGCGGGGAAAAATGTTCTTTTCGTAAAAACCTAAGTTGGACCATGGCGATCATTTAAAAAAAAAATCGTTCAAATCGGTCAAGCCGTTCTCAAGTTATGGATTTTGCCACGCCCCTCCGCCCCAAGACCGAAAATCAGAAATCAGACTTCAGAGTGTCACCCGCCTGAATATTCTGAAGAATCCCTGAAAATTTCATCAAAATTGGCCCAGCCGTTTTGGAGTCCATACGTTACATACATACATACACACATCCTATTTTATATACATATATAGAAGATAGATAAATCTGCAAGTAAAGTACGTTCAAAAAAATTAGTTTAAGGTTTATTTTACCTATAAATTTGAAACTTGTAGTTTTGGAAGATGTCGCCTAGGTACCTACATATCGCTGGTTATTCGGCATTTTACGATGGACAGACAAAGTTTGTGGGCGAGGGTAGAAAAAGTAAGTGATAGCATACAGCATCGGCCCCCTTACCAACAAACATTGTCTGGTAAGAATTGTCCATAGTGTAAATTGGGACCAAGGTCTATCCAATAGGTTGTCAAAATCTTACTATTACATAAAGAAAACAAAAGGAAAAACGTGTTTTGTATGCATGTATGTGTGGCAAAAAAAAATATACATGTATAAGCAAAATGTAAACAACTTTTGACATCGTTGAGGAATAAACCAAATTAACATCTGGCTCCTTTGACAAATTTTATTTTCAGAGATCTAGTGGCTGCACAGATCAATATACCCACAGAATGGGGGTCGTCGGAGATCGTCGTAGCGACGGCATACTTCCCCGGCGAAGAAGAGTTTGCTCCACCGAAGGAGGTGGTGGACCTGGTACGTCACTGCAGTATGCTTGGTAAGCAGATAATTCTTGGCTGCGATGCCAACGCTCATCACACCGTTTGGGGCAGCAGTGATATAAACAAAAGAGGTGAGTTATTACTAGACTATCTGGTAGGTACTAACTTGGACATAGCTAACGTCGGCTGCAAGCCGACCTTTATTAATGCAATCAGAGAGGAGGTACTGGACCTCACACTGGTCAGCGGCGCCCTGCGAGACTCAATTCGTAACTGGCGGGTAACGGATGAGGCCTCGCTGTCGGACCACCAACATATACGGTTCGACATACCGGGTAGGGCGGATCTGCGCAAAGGCGCTCTTAATCCTAGACGAACGGACTGGAAGGACTTCCAGTCCCTCGTCAGCCGAAAGGCTGGGCTCCTAATGACCGACATCGGGTCAGTCGATGATATTGAGCTAGCAGCCAACCTTGTAGAGGATACACTGATCTCATCCTTTCGGGAGAGCACGACCATACGCAACTTCAGCTCCAGCCGTAGAACTCCATGGTGGAACGACACGCTCGAACTGAAGCGGCGACAGGTCAGAAGGTTATTCAACAAGGCAAAGAAGACTAAGAATTGGCAGGAGTACAAATGTGCTCTTACTGATTACAACAGATCCTTACGCAAATCCAAAAGGGATACATGGAGGAGCTTTTGCAGTGGCATAGCAAACCTCCCTGATGCGGCAAGGCTTCATAGGGTAATGGCCAAAGGACACTCCAACGGAGTGGGCCTAGTGGAGAGAACAGATGGTACCTTCACTACAAATCGTAGGGAAACTCTGGAAACCCTGCTACAAGTTCATTTCCCAGGCTCTACCATTGTGACGGGTAATGAACACGCTGAGATCGAAGCGGCAATCCCAGGAGCTGGACGAGCCACGGGATTGGCCGGTAGAATTTTTGACAAGGACAGGGTTCGCTGGGCAGTTGGCTCCTTCAGCCCTTACAAGTCACCAGGTGGTGACGGGATTTTCCCGGTATTAATACAGGAAAGTCTTAATATTATAATGGACCCGCTAATTGGTCTGTTTAAGGCTAGCTTCACCTGGGGTCATATTCCGACCGCGTGGAGAGCGGTCAGAGTGGTGTTTATCCCCAAATCTGGCAACAAGCCGCTAGAGAAGCCGAAGTCCTATAGGCCTATTAGCCTCACATCATTTCTGCTTAAAACTGTTGAGCGGCTACTGGACCTGCACATCCGGGACGAGCTGAGAATCTCCGCGCCATTGCACGGAACGCAGTTCGCCTATCAGAAGGGTAGGTCGACGGAAGTAGCATTGCACCATCTGGTTGCGCAAATAGAGAAGGCACATAACAACAAGGATATTGCACTATGTGCTTTTCTTGACGTGGAGGGTGCCTTCGACAACACAAGTTACGACTCTATCAAGGATGCTTTGTCGCAAAAACGGATAGATGATTATACCATCAATTGGATCGGCGCCATGCTGAGACAACGGAGAATTACCGCCTCTTGGGATGACGCTAGCGTCAGCATTAGTGCTGTTAAAGGTTGTCCACAGGGTGGGGTACTTTCTCCCCTGCTATGGTGCCTTGTGATTGATGACCTGCTCGTCAGACTTGAGGAATATGGCCTGCGGGCCATTGGTTATGCGGACGACCTGGCCATCATTGTGACCGGAAAATTCGAGAGAACAATCACTGAGGTGATGCAGGGTGCTCTCGACAAGGTTCTCAAATGGTGCCATGAAAGGGGGCTGAACATCAACCCCCAAAAAGCGGTTGTGGTCCCGTTCACGAGAAGATATAAACACAGTTTGGGTAGACTGACAGTGAATGGGACGGAAATCGAGTACTCCAATGAAGTGAAGTACCTGGGAATTGTTCTGGATAAACGGCTAAACTGGAACTCGCACTTGGATGCGACCCTGAAGAAGGCACTTAGGGCCTTCTGGGCCTGTAAGAGCTTCTTTGGGAAGACCTGGGGCTTTGGCCCTAGCATGATTAAGTGGCTTTATTTCATGATGATCAGACCGATAATCACCTATGGATCCCTGGTATGGTGGCCAAAGATTCAGCAGGTGTCGGCGATTCAAAAGTGCGGAAGGCTACAGAGAATGGTCTGTGTAGCTCTGACGGGGGTGATGCGCACATGTCCAACAGCGGCACTTGAAACTATTTTGGGCATCTTGCCATTACACATCCATATAAGGAAGGTCGCAATATCGAGTCTCCTTAGGATCCAACAAACATCCGGACTGTCAGATGGGGTCAACGGACACGCTGGTCTGATGAAATTAGCTCCTAGTCTATCAGTCTGCACTAGGGCGGACATTAAGACCACGGAACTGAGCTTTAACAGAAGGTTTAGCACGATCCTCCCAAATGGGGGAGCCTGGGACAGTGGAAATCCCTGTGAGGGTAACCAGGGACTACGCTGGTATACCGATGGATCCAAATCGGAGCACGGGGTGGGTGCTGGGGTATTTGGACCAAACACGCGAATCTCGATAGCCATGGGAAGAACACCAAGTGTATTCCAGGCCGAGATCCACGCCATCGATGTGTGCTGTAGCAACATTCTTAACAAGGGAATGATAGGAAACAGCATTGCGATATTCACTGATAGCCAAGCGGCCATTAAGGCACTCTCTTCCTGGAAATTGTCCTCGAAGTTGGTGGCGGAATGCCGGGGAAGGCTACAGGAGCTGGGCTCAAGAAACAGAGTGACACTCTGTTGGGTGCCGGGACACTCAGGGGTTCCGGGTAACGATAGGGCTGATGAACTGGCTAGGGCTGGAGCAAATGCCCAAATGGTGGGCCCCGAGCCCTTTTGTGGGTTAAGCTGGGCCACTACCCAATCTCTATTGGGGGAATGGGCTCTCAGCGAGCACAGAAAATACTGGGTATCGCTACCGGGAATGCGTCAGGCGAAGGAATTTATATTTCCCGGGAGTACACTGGAGACAAAGGGTCTCAACAGACGAGATTTACGGCTGTTGGTGGCTTATTTGACGGGCCACCATACGGTCAAGCACCACCTCTTTCGGATGGGTCTGGCAGAGGACCAGGAATGTAGACTATGCCGTGAAGAGGACGAAACTACAAAGCACCTATTGTGTGACTGCCCCGCGCTGGCATGGGCCAGAAGGAGACACTTGGGGCACGGTACGATGGGCGCGTCCCGAGTCGGTGTAATACCGGCAAAAGACCTTCTTGGGTTTCTCTGGGAAGCAGAGGGTCTTTTGGCCAACTAAAGGGGGGTGGGTACAATAGACCTGGTTTGGTCGCGGTACCGTCTCCGTTGGGAGAAATCTCCCCGCTCTCTCTCGGAAAAAAAAAAAAAACATCTGGCTCCTTGCGCAGACCTAGTGGATAGACCTTGATTGGGACTTAGTAATGTTTTACAATTTAGTGTTGATCCATAGACGGCAACAAGTTCTTAACCACATTGCTTATCTAAACTATTTTAATAAAAAAATATAATAAAAATAAGAGATTATAAACTCGATTTTCTCTATATTTTTGCTTTTTCAAATGGATAATGAAAAAAATAAAGTGCAACAAGAAAATGAAAGCAGAAAGTGTTGATATATGTATTAACCATAGTATAAAACATATTCGCTATCGAAGAAACTTAAAGATTCAATGTCAAAATCATATAATTATAAAATTATTTCACAATTTTGATTGTGAATGAAACTACAATGAAACTAATATTTTTATTGGGTGGTGTTTACAATGTAAGGAACAATTTTTTTTAAACGCACATTTCCAGAATTTAAAATATGTACAAATTTGCACATACATACATACATATGTATAATTTTTTATTTAAAATTTTCACAGGCGTCATTTACAATTTCATACAAATTGTTGCTTACCCTACGGCCACACGTGCAATTTGTGATGTCTTAACACAAGCAATAACGCCGGCAGAATAACTTCGTCTAATTGCCAATGTGTTTTAGGTGGAGAACACGTAAATATCTTACAACATAAGTTTAAAAACAAGCTAAAGACAGGTTGTGTGTTATATTCATAGCGAAGAACAAGTTTTTTCCACCAATTTGCTTTTAAAATGAATTTATTTTCGGAAAACTTATTTTGCATTTTATTTTGCGCTTTAATTTTAATTATTTATTAGCCACGCGCGTATTATTGAGAAGTTGTATAAAAAAGTTAATAAAAAGCAACAAAAAAAAGCTGTCTGTCAAACTTAAACGTCAAATTATGTTATAAAATAGCTTTCAAGACAGATTGCTTAACAACGCTGTTAAAACACAAACAAAACACTAACATGAGGAGGCTATACCTAACACTAACATGATGTTAGTGTTAATGTTAACCATTTGATGTCAGTTGTAGCCTGGGTGTTAAGATGACTAAATGTAATTATTATTATTGTTTTGTAGATTTTTTTATTTCTTAGGCTGGGGGCCAATTGTTGAAAATTTGTATTAATGTATAGTTTATAGATGTTATTCAGGATGTATGTACCTATGAAATATGAAATTTTTGGCCGTATAGGCTTATTGTATTACAATAAAATAATTAAATAAATAAATAGGTATATAAAAATGTATATACATCTACTTTTATTTTAATTTTAAGCAAAACTTTTTTTCATGAAAGGCAAGTAATATATGACATACTTTGGGTGAAAATTATATTGCCCTAAATTAAAAAATGTTTAATTTTGGGGTCTAAAACCTAGCGAGTACAATATTAAAAACTTATCTAATACTATGTTTCCACTATGAGCAAAACAACTTGCTTTGAGCAAAACACTTGTTTTGAGCAAAACATGTAAAAGTGTCCATAGTGTTGAAGTGGTTTTGGTTTACGAATTTTCGAAACCAATTTGACATTTATGTTGTAAAGGCCGGGATTCACTATCCTACACAATCGTACGATTCATTCACACGAAAATCTGACGGAATTCTATCCGATAAAATAAAGATGTCTGTAAAATCTAATATCAATGCCGCACTATCCCACAAAAAAGATGCAAACTCAAATGACTCAGCTACTTTACAAGAAAATGCAACTCTGATCGCATAGAATCTATAATTTTTAGCTGCCAGATAAAATTGGTCGAAAATCGTCAAATTTTGAGGAAAAAATCGTCACATTGACTAAGTTAAGTCGTCACAAAAAACGTCATTGTAAAACCACTAATTTTTTATAAGTTTTAAAAATTAATTGTTATTGTTTGTTTTCGTTGCTAAAAAATTTTTAATATATTCTGCCTGTTTTTGAAATTAAATAAAAGTTATCGTTAAGACACTTATTATTGAAGTAACACAGCCAAACATTTTTCAAAAGTATTGGCATTCATAAGAAAAGTAAGAAAATAAACTAAAACCAAGAAATATCAAACCTATTTTTCTCGTCGAAGAACCTGCTTTTCACCTGCTGAAGAACTTAAGTCTGGTAAACACGAATAAAATCAGACTTTCTGAAAGAAAAGTGTCATAATGTGAACCCAGACTAAAGAGAGTGGTTGTAAAATGCCTGTAAAAAAGAAGTACTAACTGATCAAATAGAAATCTTATCGTATTTAATATGATATGATGAACAGCTAGACATGAAAATTACTGCCAATCAAATAATTCAAATAAAATTATATTAGAAGCTTCAATAAAATGTGAAGTTATATTAAAAACATTTGTAAATTTGAACAAAATTTGTCTTTTAAAAAATCGTCAAATTTGGGGTATAAATCGTCCTATCGTTAATAGACCATTTTTGTACCTAAAAATCGTCAAAATGGCGATAAATCGTAAAATCTGGCAGCTATGTTTGTAAGTCGGGACCAAGGCGAATTTATTTACCAGGTGGCGTTAAAAGCACAGCTGTGCTACTTTATTTTCTTACTTAGAGAGAGAAATGTCAAAAGTTGCTTGTGTTTTTGACATATCGATCAACGAAAGCAACAAAAAATACATTGTTGTGTTTTTGGTGTTGTTACTTGTTGTAGTATCGACACCACCGAATACATGAATTCGCCTTGGTCGGGACAGACTTCTCAAAAAATCTGTCCTCAATTAATTTTTGAGAAACACAAGCATTATGAGTACGTTTTTTTTGACAAATCGTACTACTGAATAGGATAGTGTATCACCGGCTTAAACAAACATGAAAGCAAAACAATATGTGTGTTTAAAAAAAAAAAGTTATATTTCATTAGCATGGGGTTTGCTTGTTTGTTTTTTAATACACATATATATGTATGACATAAAGAACATAATTTAGTACATTTTTATTGTATTATTTTGAAGCTGCAAAGAAAAAAGTTATATTTCTTTAGCATGGGGTTTGCTTGTTTGTTTTTTAATACACATATATATGTATGACATAAAGAACATAATTTAGTACATTTTTATTGTATTATTTTGAAGCTGCAAAAAATAATCAGCTGGAGAGATGCATAGGCCTTCTTAATTAGACTTGTTTTGGTCAGAATGTACTTATAAAGTGGCCTCAGTCCTACAAAAACAAAAACCGACATACATTTTTTTCTTCGTGTTCTGACGTTTGGTGTCTTCGTTTTGTTTATATACATTTTTGTAAAGACACTGACATTCACCGCCGCAATACTAGCAACAAAATGCCTGTTGTTTTTTCAATTGTTGCATTATTGTTGTAGTGAAGTCACTTTATTATAAATACATTTTGGTAAATATTAAATTTTTTCAAATTTGTCATTCACTATTAATGGAAAAGCAAGGGTTGTATTCATAATTTTCGACATGTTTTGGAGACAAACTTGTTTGAGTTTTTCGAACATGAAAAATGTATGGAAGAACAAGTAGAAAAATACTTGTTTTGCTGGAAAACTAGTTTTGGGGCATAGAAACGTACTATAACTAATCATCTCACGTCTTTGTGCTGCATATGATGAAAGGGAAAAGAAAATAAGGTTATGACATATCAACACACATACAAGTATGTACAAAAGTTATATTTTGTAGAGTTGTGTAGTTCATGACCGAACTAGTTCAATTGAACTATTCAATCAGATGAACGATGACCGGTCTTTTTGGATCACCGTACGTTTTAGTTCACTAGTTCGTTTTGGGTCAGTATGTCTTTTTTTGTCAGTTCACTTTCGGTCTTTTTTTGTCAGTTCACTTTTTGTCTGTTTTTGTTGCTTACTCGATAGAATAACTGATTGAAAAGAAACAACAATACTATTCTTGTGTATTTTTATTCTTGTGAGCTGTTTCTGTTACTCATTGCCACATTGCTTTACACATTTTCATAATACAATCAGGGTTGTCGAGTATAATAATTTCTCGAGAAACGGCGATTATCAAGCTTTTTGCCGACATGACGATTTTTTGCGGCTTATAAGATATATGTCGATTTTGTTTCCTATTTGATAAGCCATAAATTTGTTTTTAGACTCTTGGAAAAATTTTCCGTTTTTTATTTGGAAATATTTTTTCAATGATGGTATTCCATCTAATTTAAATCAGTTTTGACTAAAATGTTATAGCTATACGTCCGGTACGTACCATTTCAAAGAACTTGCTTTGACTGTCTTTATATGCATATAATTTCAGCTGCTAATGCCTGTGTTGAAAGAGTTTGATTAATAATGAACTCCACAAAAACTCACTTTCAATATATAATGCGAAGTTCCTATTGCATTATATATTGAAAGTTATTAAGAGTTATGAATTATATGCAATATAATTAATCAAAAAAATCCTATACAATGGATTGAAAAAAACAATAAGAATTGTCTTGCAGCTGAAATGTATACCGTTATAGATATACGGGGGATTTCATGTCAAGTGACCCAACTTTTGAAATCGATGTCTTCCGATTTGGATTAAATTTGCACCAAGGTTAGTCTTATTGGGTAGTTTAGACACAAATTTTCAACAATATCGGTCAAAAAGTTTCTGAGTTAGAGGGGGTCAAAATTTGACATTTTGGCCAAACCGGTGTTCTCTCTCATCCATGTAACTTATAATCTATTGGTGGTAGCAAAATTTGTCCAAAACAAATTAGATAGCTTTCAATTAGATTAGATAGCTTTCAAGCTTTCAAAAAATATTTTTTTTTTGTTTTTTTTTAAATTTTTTAAAATTTTTTTTTTAAATTTAAAACTTATTTTTTATTTTTTTTGAAAACGGTATTTTTTTTTTGCTCAAAATAAAGCTTAGGTCTTTTTCTTTAAGTTAGTTATGGTCGCTATTTGGGATGCGAGTGGGTTATGTATAAAAAAAAATAATTTCTAGGTCAAGACGAGGATTTTTCATTTTTATTTTGTTCATATCATGGCGACTTTTTTATATTTTTGTCGAAATAAAGGTATTCGGATTTCGTATTTTTGAGGATTTATAAAAAATATTTTTAATAAAAATATATGTTTTATTGTCAAAAACTAATAAAAAAAAAGGCTTTGGCGTTTCTGACATTAAATTTGGCAAAAAAAAAAAATCTGACAACTCTGGCTGCCGTTCCCAACAGCCAATTCACATGGAGGCTTTTGCGACGTCGCTTTGTCGACCAGAGAACCAAGCCGATCGGCGCAAGCCGAACGGCTCGCCGCCGCCGCTTGATTTCTCCAAGCCGCGCCGCCGCCGATTTACACGGCTTGGAAGGCTCAATTAAAGCCGCCGATGACAGCAGCTGCGCCGTGAAATTTCTTAATTTTTGTAACTAAGTTTATTTTACTTCAGGGTTACACGGTCAAGTTTTGTCTATCAAGTTTTAATACGCTCACACTTTTTTTCCAATACACTAATACTTTTAAAAGTTGAAGCGAACTTGCCTTTAAAATTGTCTTTCAAGTGAGTGTATCAATTTACGTTCAAGAAAACAGCTGATTACAAGTATGATGAGGAAATTGTTCGTTTGTCTTTATAAATTGTGCTCTTGATGAGCTTCAAAATTGCGTGCAGCCTACGTCACAGCTTCCAATTTTTGGAAATCTTTACAAACTGTATACATATGTAAAAGACTATCAAGAAAAAGTAGATCGTGTGGCTGCAGTGTTACAGATTTGCGTTTTAATGTATTAGGTGCCTATTATGAACTAAATTCGATTTTCGACAGCTGTCGAATTAGTTGATCGAACGAATTTTCATTTGGTATTATGGCACACATTCGATAAAAAAAGTACTATAGTGATTTAGTTTATTCACAGTAGTACATTTTCTATCAGCTGTCACTTTAAATAAAAAATTTTTGTTAACAAATTTAAAAAATTAAAAAATAAAACTAATATGAATCATAACTACGACGGACTTACAGTACGATGATTCATCTGATGAACGCTTACTGGCACTGGGGTGTACCTGTAGCCTGAACTTTTGTAAAAATTCCTTTTGCCTACAAAGGATTTTGTTCCATAAGGGAAACAAGCTTTTCCAACTGCTGCTTACTACTGTCGACTTTAAACTTGCATAAAATAACCAAAAATAATTAAGAATGTGGAATTTGCACACCAAAACTAATAAATTAACAAAAACTTACATTTTAAATAATTTTTTTAAATTATTTACACCGTCGAAAGCAAATTTGTTTTCGTTGAAAAATTCGATGCACAACGAAATTTTCGACAGTGCTGCCAACTTATAATACCAAATTAACATTCGATAGTCGATGTTCGATAGCCAGCGAAAATCGTTTATCGAATGTAACTCATAATAGGGGCCTTAATTTCTTTGTCAAAAATGGTATATTTTAGCATCAATGTGCAACATTCAAGTGCCGTTATATTTTCTTGAAATTTTTCAAAGCGTCATTGTACTTAACAACATGCAAAAATCTCTGCAAGAATATTTATTTATTTATGTACAAATTCATTATAATTAAATTACAATAAATCTCTGATAGTAAAGTTTTTAATGTGGCAGAAAAAACAATAAAATATTACCAGCAGTTGTTAATAAAAACAAAAAATTAAAGAAGTGTCTCACATTAAGACACTGTATGGATTTTTTATTTTGGTCATTTGGTTCAGGTTAAGGAAATTGTATATTTTAATTTTTTTTACCTTAAAGCTTACATTTTTATTAATAATAAAAGAAAGCTTTACTTTTTTGAAATGGATATGGGTATGTGGTCCTACAGATAACATCAGTTTTAAACAGTAATGAGGAAAAAACGAAATGGCAGTATCCCTTTATAATTATTTAATGTTTTGTACTTTAACATAAAAATAAATAGATATAGAAATGATTAATAGTTTTCCTTAAATAACAATTTTAAACATTTCAAGCCGACATTTAAGCCGCCGCCGAATCATTGACGCAAACGCCGCCGCCGCCGATCAATTATACCCGCGCCGCCGCCGCCGATCAAACACCCTCGGCTTGGTTCTCTGTTGTCGACGTCTCTTTTGGTTTGACCCAATTTACATTAAACGATTTTTGTCGTTGCGATTCTTATCTTATAGGCGAGAGAGGTGAGAGGTATTAAAAGGGGTACACAAGCGAGTGTACTCATCGATTCGTTATGTTCTTTCATTCGTAGTGTCAAATTATATGTATACACAAGAAGTTGTAACGACAAAAATCGTACAATGTAAATATAAGACCGACTTCAAAGAAGAAACGACAATAATCGCAACGACAAAAATCGTATAATGTAAATTGGGACTTTGATGGCGAGCGGTGTAGAGAAGAAAGAGGGGTAAACAAAACGACTCGTTTTGTGTTTTTCATGTCGTTTTCTTATATTCCTCTTCAAACTTATTTCTCTTCTTCATGTTTTGTTTTATTCTTTTTCTTACTTTGAAAACAAACAAATTGCAAACAAATACGGAAATAATAAAAAACAATATAAAACAAAAGTTTGAGTTTTAATTTAAACATATTTCTTATTTAAAAAAACACTTTATTATATTTTTCTTAATGAGAAAAATCAACTAAAGCAGATTTACCGATAAGGCAATAAAAATCAACCCTGGTTGCAAATAAAAATTAAAATTGAAAAAAGCGACATGCCACTAAAAATCATCGTATAAACGCAAGAGGTTTTTGGAAGTTGCTTCAAAAGGGAATTAAGAAAAAACGACGTCGTAAAAGCCTCCATGTAAATTGGCTGCAACTTTCCTACAATTAACATGGGCGCTGCCAGTTGTTATTAATATAAAACCCGCCAAATGCAAATTTTTTCATTTGTGCAAAAAATTTTGTGCATATTTATTTAATTTATTTTTTTAAAATAAGACCTATAAATAATTAACCAAATTCGATATTCGACAGCTTTATTTTTATAAGCCTAGTCGAGTTTTAGAGCACGAAATTAGTATGGAAAAACTGCTTTTAATGTATACATTACTTAAGCATTCGTTTATGAAACGTAACTCTTCATTTAAGTAAAATAAAGTTACTCTTCTTCGAATCGACGAACTTTTAAAAAAAAATTCTAGCGGAACGATTTTTAAAGTAAAAAATCAACAACAAATTTTTAAGTTAAGCATTTTATTAAAAAATAAAATAAAGCATAAAATATATGAGTTTTCCTCTCTTTCAAAGGAATTTTTATTTGTTCGGTGAAATCTTGCAACTTAATTTTGAAGCAGATACCTTGAACCGATTAAGCTGACATTTTGTAAATACGTTCAGTTTGGCTGATAATGCACGGTTAACTTTGTAAAGTTATTCTAAATCCAGCTTGGTAAGACACCCAAGATGTCGGACTAATTATTTTTAATGCATTCCTACAATATGAGTATAAAAGGAGGGGCTTGCTGAGAAAAGGTCGACAAATAAAGTGACGTTACTCTAGATCCAATGCAGCGGACTAAGTTTTGAATGAAATAAATTAAAAGTAAAAAATCTTTTTTTTTAAAAAACAAGCTTTTATTTAAATGCGCTGAAAAGAAAAAAATATTTTAAAAATAAGAAACCTTTTAAAAAAAACGCTTTTATTTAAATGCTCTAAAAAGAAAATTTGAGTTTAGAACTTTTACTATCAACTTATAACGTCATTAAACAATTTGTATGGTATACAAGCTTGTCGCGAGATTAACTTGTGTAGACAAACAAGTAAATTATATAACATGATGTGATTGATTTTAACTATACAAATTTTCAAACAAAGTAAATACATACATATAAATATGTAGATTAATGACGTTATAAGTCGATAGTAAAGGCTTATTAATTTTTTTCTTTTTAGCGCATTTTAAAAAGGTTTTTTAATTTTTATAAAATACAAACATAAAACCCATAACATAATAATATGATAATAACATAATAATGAATAATAATAATTACTAGCTATTTGTTCATTGTTTTAATATTTAGAGTTGGTGCAATCGCTGCTATTTTTATTTAATTTTTGTTTAAATTTAAACGTATTTTGTTCTTAAAATACGACATAAATTCGAAATTTTTTCTTACATTATTTTTGTTTAAATTAATTTTTGAAGAATTGCGCTCTTACTTTGAATAAGCCTCACAACAAATTTTTTTTCTTTCTATTAAAATAAGGTTATTTAAACAAATGGAAAATGAGAATACCAAGCAAGTTTTAAAATCGCCACGTTTCGCGAGAAATCACTACATGTGGCAGCCCAGATTGTACTATGAATTTTTTAAAACAATGTGGCAAACCGCTACTGGCAATGGGTTAAAGAAAAAAGTATAAGCACTGTAATAGTATTGTTGTTTGTCCCAATTTACATTATACGATTTTTGTCGTTGCGATTATTGTCGTTTCTTCTTTGAAGTCGGTCTAATGTTTACATTGTACGATTTTTGTCGTTACAACTCCTTATGTATACATATAATTTGACACTACGAATGAATGAACAAAACGAATCGTAGAGTACACTCGCTTGTGTACCCCTTTTAATTCCTCTCTCCCCTCTCGCCAATAAGGTAAGAATCGCAACGACAAAAATCGTATAATGTAAATTGGGACTTTCTTGTCAATCATTTATTTGGTATACAACAGGGATGTTAAATAGGGGTTTAAATTTTGTACAAAAAAATGTACTTTTTGGACCTTTACGGAACCATTTTTTTTTTTAATTTATTAAAATAACAAAAAGAGTGAAAGTTATAAAAATAAAACAAAAAAAGCAGGATAAGATAATGTCTTTTGCATATACTTGTTAAGTTAAGTAGTACTTCTATATTCCAAAAAAATACTGATGTTTTGCTTATAGTGCCATCGTCTGTGGTAAAAAAGAAACAAAGGTAGAAACACAGGATTTGACTAATGTTGCCTCGTCTGTGGGTACCATAAGTTCCCTTTTACAATGTGGCAAGTAAAAGGCAGACAGGCGAAGTTTGTAGGCGATAAAAAGGGACTAAGTGCTCTATATACCAAAATACTAGTCGCATATTTAAGCACCCATTACATTAACGATTTGTTGTACAACATAAATGCAATGAAAAGGACTCATTAATTTGCTTGTTATACAAAAAAAGCAAAAAGGGGGAGCTATGACAAATTTTTAAATTGTACCAAATGAGTCACGGTAGTACCACGGTACTTTGGAAGGTCAAAATGTACCAAAAAAAAAGTACAATTGTACCAACTTTAACATCCCTGGTATATAATATGAAACCGAACAAATAAACAATTGCGAATTTGGTATGTGCTTATTGTTTTCTATTCTTGGGTACACTCAAAATAGTTTTACAGTTACTAAATGAAATTTATTAAAATCGTTTTCCGTAAAGTTAAGAAATTAATGAAAATTTTGTTATATTAAATATAATTAAACTAATTTAACATATTTTTCCAAAAACAAACTACAAAAAATAATACGGGTTTTCAGGATATCGCTTAAAATTACCTTTTTTTAAATATCCTTTTTAATTTTTGTGTAATTTTAAGCGACTAATGTCATTTCAAACTGAAATGTCAATACAAAAATAAATTATAAAAATAAAAGATGAAATTTGTGAATAAAAGGTGAAAATTGTTTTTTAAACATGCATAAAGAAAGCAAAAAAGAATAATTTGCTTAAATTATTGTAGGAATTTATTGTTGGTGATTTTATTAACATTTGAATTATTCATTGAAAACGGTGGCAAAGGTGCCCGTAGACGACATGTTTTTTACATCTGACTTGTCAACTTTTCAAGTCATATGTAATTGTGAATGTCTGTCAAAATTGCTGTTTTACAGAAGGTTAATAACATTTGGTCACAAACGTACATGTAATTTGCTTCTGACATTGTCTATGTTTTTTCTCTGTAGCTATAGAATAAAACAAAGTAGTTCTTGGTTTCAAAATAGCGTGCTGCCGGCACAAACATTTTTATTTGCGCCGTAAAAAAGTTCAGCCATCTAAACATTTTTTTTTTTTTTTTTCTTTAAATTCGAATATACCAATTTAGGATATTATAATGATGCGTTTTTATTTATATATGTACTTAATTTCTATTCAATGGTGAAATTATTATACATATATCGGTATTGTTAAATATTAACTTTAGCCGGCTAATGATTCCGCGAACAGTGCACCGCCGCTGCGGGTTTCTTCCCGGCATAGATTTTTGACACAGCTGATGTCAGATGGTTTGTCAGAAAAAAATAGAGCACGCTCTAATTGAAATTTTGTCAGATGCAATGTTTTAAAGGTAACACACGACATGTATGTATTTTGCAGTGGGAAATTTGACAAGTCAGGTGTAAAAAACATGTCGTGTACATCCAACTTAAGCAATTAAAAAAATTCGTTTGTATAAATGCACAATTGAACAGCACAAGCTTACGGGTCAGAATTGTTGGGCAAATTTACGAAGTTTGTGTAAATGAATTCTCATACAATTTTTGACAGTTCATTTTGGATGGTTTAAAAATGCACAGTTTGCACAGATTGCGACACTTTTAAGAGATATAATGAAAACCCTAATTAATTTTTATTTCTGTTAATATGTTCAGTTTTATGCATAAAATAAAACTGAAACACATGTGTACAAACATGTGTACATAAATAAAAGAAAATAAAAAACAAAAAATATTGGTAGGTAATAATGACAGGTTAAAATACTGATTTAGCTGTCTTAGTACGTAATTTAAATTTAGTTAAAATTAACTGAAAACTCCTTTGAATATGTTTTTGTAGTTTAAATTTTTTTAATTTAAAATAAAGAGTTTCTACGTTATAAAATTAACATTAATAAAATTAACCGTAAAATTCCTTTATTTAAAATGAGATGATCCGTTTTCTAAATACATTTTCAGTTTTTAAACTTAATATTATTTTGAATTTACCTACATAATATTTTGAGTGTATTTCACACGAGTATGCTATATTTGTTTCTTTAAACACATTTATCATCTATTGTAAAGACCAAGATGACAAGACAAGTGTACTACTGAACGAAAAAGACAAAAGACACAAAAGACAAAGTGACCGGTGAACTAAAAGAACGAACTAGTTCTTTTTTTTAAATGAACTAAAATGACCGGTCACCAAAATGAACTTTAAAGCCCAAGCCTAATATTTTGCTTTTCAAAAGTGATATTTATCTATCAAATTCTACTATTGTTTTTGATGTTTTGGTATTAGTTGTGTTAAAAATAAATAAATAAAAAAAAAAAAAAAAAATTAAAATAAAGTTACTCTTCTTCGAATCGACGAACTTTTAAAAAAAAATTCTAGCGGAACGATTTTTAAAGTAAAAAATCAACAACAAATTTTTAAGTTAAGCATTTTATTAAAAAATAAAATAAAGCATAAAATATATGAGTTTTCCTCTCTTTCAAAGGAATTTTTATTTGTTCGGTGAAATCTTGCAACTTAATTTTGAAGCAGATACCTTGAACCGATTAAGCTGACATTTTGTAAATACGTTCAGTTTGGCTGATAATGCACGGTTAACTTTGTAAAGTTATTCTAAATCCAGCTTGGTAAGACACCCAAGATGTCGGACTAATTATTTTTAATGCATTCCTACAATATGAGTATAAAAGGAGGGGCTTGCTGAGAAAAGGTCGACAAATAAAGTGACGTTACTCTAGATCCAATGCAGCGGACTAAGTTTTGAATGAAATAAATTAAAAGTAAAAAATCTTTTTTTTTAAAAAACAAGCTTTTATTTAAATGCGCTGAAAAGAAAAAAATATTTTAAAAATAAGAAACCTTTTAAAAAAAACGCTTTTATTTAAATGCTCTAAAAAGAAAATTTGAGTTTAGAACTTTTACTATCAACTTATAACGTCATTAAACAATTTGTATGGTATACAAGCTTGTCGCGAGATTAACTTGTGTAGACAAACAAGTAAATTATATAACATGATGTGATTGATTTTAACTATACAAATTTTCAAACAAAGTAAATACATACATATAAATATGTAGATTAATGACGTTATAAGTCGATAGTAAAGGCTTATTAATTTTTTTCTTTTTAGCGCATTTTAAAAAGGTTTTTTAATTTTTATAAAATACAAACATAAAACCCATAACATAATAATATGATAATAACATAATAATGAATAATAATAATTACTAGCTATTTGTTCATTGTTTTAATATTTAGAGTTGGTGCAATCGCTGCTATTTTTATTTAATTTTTGTTTAAATTTAAACGTATTTTGTTCTTAAAATACGACATAAATTCGAAATTTTTTCTTACATTATTTTTGTTTAAATTAATTTTTGAAGAATTGCGCTCTTACTTTGAATAAGCCTCACAACAAATTTTTTTTCTTTCTATTAAAATAAGGTTATTTAAACAAATGGAAAATGAGAATACCAAGCAAGTTTTAAAATCGCCACGTTTCGCGAGAAATCACTACATGTGGCAGCCCAGATTGTACTATGAATTTTTTAAAACAATGTGGCAAACCGCTACTGGCAATGGGTTAAAGAAAAAAGTATAAGCACTGTAATAGTATTGTTGTTTGTCCCAATTTACATTATACGATTTTTGTCGTTGCGATTATTGTCGTTTCTTCTTTGAAGTCGGTCTAATGTTTACATTGTACGATTTTTGTCGTTACAACTCCTTATGTATACATATAATTTGACACTACGAATGAATGAACAAAACGAATCGTAGAGTACACTCGCTTGTGTACCCCTTTTAATTCCTCTCTCCCCTCTCGCCAATAAGGTAAGAATCGCAACGACAAAAATCGTATAATGTAAATTGGGACTTTCTTGTCAATCATTTATTTGGTATACAACAGGGATGTTAAATAGGGGTTTAAATTTTGTACAAAAAAATGTACTTTTTGGACCTTTACGGAACCATTTTTTTTTTAATTTATTAAAATAACAAAAAGAGTGAAAGTTATAAAAATAAAACAAAAAAAGCAGGATAAGATAATGTCTTTTGCATATACTTGTTAAGTTAAGTAGTACTTCTATATTCCAAAAAAATACTGATGTTTTGCTTATAGTGCCATCGTCTGTGGTAAAAAAGAAACAAAGGTAGAAACACAGGATTTGACTAATGTTGCCTCGTCTGTGGGTACCATAAGTTCCCTTTTACAATGTGGCAAGTAAAAGGCAGACAGGCGAAGTTTGTAGGCGATAAAAAGGGACTAAGTGCTCTATATACCAAAATACTAGTCGCATATTTAAGCACCCATTACATTAACGATTTGTTGTACAACATAAATGCAATGAAAAGGACTCATTAATTTGCTTGTTATACAAAAAAAGCAAAAAGGGGGAGCTATGACAAATTTTTAAATTGTACCAAATGAGTCACGGTAGTACCACGGTACTTTGGAAGGTCAAAATGTACCAAAAAAAAAGTACAATTGTACCAACTTTAACATCCCTGGTATATAATATGAAACCGAACAAATAAACAATTGCGAATTTGGTATGTGCTTATTGTTTTCTATTCTTGGGTACACTCAAAATAGTTTTACAGTTACTAAATGAAATTTATTAAAATCGTTTTCCGTAAAGTTAAGAAATTAATGAAAATTTTGTTATATTAAATATAATTAAACTAATTTAACATATTTTTCCAAAAACAAACTACAAAAAATAATACGGGTTTTCAGGATATCGCTTAAAATTACCTTTTTTTAAATATCCTTTTTAAATTTTGTGTAATTTTAAGCGACTAATGTCATTTCAAACTGAAATGTCAATACAAAAATAAATTATAAAAATAAAAGATGAAATTTGTGAATAAAAGGTGAAAATTGTTTTTTAAACATGCATAAAGAAAGCAAAAAAGAATAATTTGCTTAAATTATTGTAGGAATTTATTGTTGGTGATTTTATTAACATTTGAATTATTCATTGAAAACGGTGGCAAAGGTGCCCGTAGACGACATGTTTTTTACATCTGACTTGTCAACTTTTCAAGTCATATGTAATTGTGAATGTCTGTCAAAATTGCTGTTTTACAGAAGGTTAATAACATTTGGTCACAAACGTACATGTAATTTGCTTCTGACATTGTCTATGTTTTTTCTCTGTAGCTATAGAATAAAACAAAGTAGTTCTTGGTTTCAAAATAGCGTGCTGCCGGCACAAACATTTTTATTTGCGCCGTAAAAAAGTTCAGCCATCTAAACATTTTTTTTTTTTTTTTTCTTTAAATTCGAATATACCAATTTAGGATATTATAATGATGCGTTTTTATTTATATATGTACTTAATTTCTATTCAATGGTGAAATTATTATACATATATCGGTATTGTTAAATATTAACTTTAGCCGGCTAATGATTCCGCGAACAGTGCACCGCCGCTGCGGGTTTCTTCCCGGCATAGATTTTTGACACAGCTGATGTCAGATGGTTTGTCAGAAAAAAATAGAGCACGCTCTAATTGAAATTTTGTCAGATGCAATGTTTTAAAGGTAACACACGACATGTATGTATTTTGAAGTGGGAAATTTGACAAGTCAGGTGTAAAAAACATGTCGTGTACATCCAACTTAAGCAATTAAAAAAATTCGTTTGTATAAATGCACAATTGAACAGCACAAGCTTACGGGTCAGAATTGTTGGGCAAATTTACGAAGTTTGTGTAAATGAATTCTCATACAATTTTTGACAGTTCATTTTGGATGGTTTAAAAATGCACAGTTTGCACAGATTGCGACACTTTTAAGAGATATAATGAAAACCCTAATTAATTTTTATTTCTGTTAATATGTTCAGTTTTATGCATAAAATAAAACTGAAACACATGTGTACAAACATGTGTACATAAATAAAAGAAAATAAAAAACAAAAAATATTGGTAGGTAATAATGACAGGTTAAAATACTGATTTAGCTGTCTTAGTACGTAATTTAAATTTAGTTAAAATTAACTGAAAACTCCTTTGAATATGTTTTTGTAGTTTAAATTTTTTTAATTTAAAATAAAGAGTTTCTACGTTATAAAATTAACATTAATAAAATTAACCGTAAAATTCCTTTATTTAAAATGAGATGATCCGTTTTCTAAATACATTTTCAGTTTTTAAACTTAATATTATTTTGAATTTACCTACATAATATTTTGAGTGTATTTCACACGAGTATGCTATATTTGTTTCTTTAAACACATTTATCATCTATTGTAAAGACCAAGATGACAAGACAAGTGTACTACTGAACGAAAAAGACAAAAGACACAAAAGACAAAGTGACCGGTGAACTAAAAGAACGAACTAGTTCTTTTTTTTAAATGAACTAAAATGACCGGTCACCAAAATGAACTTTAAAGCCCAAGCCTAATATTTTGCTTTTCAAAAGTGATATTTATCTATCAAATTCTACTATTGTTTTTGATGTTTTGGTATTAGTTGTGTTAAAAATAAATAAATAAAAAAAAAAAAAAAAAATTAAAATAAAGTTACTCTTCTTCGAATCGACGAACTTTTAAAAAAAAATTCTAGCGGAACGATTTTTAAAGTAAAAAATCAACAACAAATTTTTAAGTTAAGCATTTTATTAAAAAATAAAATAAAGCATAAAATATATGAGTTTTCCTCTCTTTCAAAGGAATTTTTATTTGTTCGGTGAAATCTTGCAACTTAATTTTGAAGCAGATACCTTGAACCGATTAAGCTGACATTTTGTAAATACGTTCAGTTTGGCTGATAATGCACGGTTAACTTTGTAAAGTTATTCTAAATCCAGCTTGGTAAGACACCCAAGATGTCGGACTAATTATTTTTAATGCATTCCTACAATATGAGTATAAAAGGAGGGGCTTGCTGAGAAAAGGTCGACAAATAAAGTGACGTTACTCTAGATCCAATGCAGCGGACTAAGTTTTGAATGAAATAAATTAAAAGTAAAAAATCTTTTTTTTTAAAAAACAAGCTTTTATTTAAATGCGCTGAAAAGAAAAAAATATTTTAAAAATAAGAAACCTTTTAAAAAAAACGCTTTTATTTAAATGCTCTAAAAAGAAAATTTGAGTTTAGAACTTTTACTATCAACTTATAACGTCATTAAACAATTTGTATGGTATACAAGCTTGTCGCGAGATTAACTTGTGTAGACAAACAAGTAAATTATATAACATGATGTGATTGATTTTAACTATACAAATTTTCAAACAAAGTAAATACATACATATAAATATGTAGATTAATGACGTTATAAGTCGATAGTAAAGGCTTATTAATTTTTTTCTTTTTAGCGCATTTTAAAAAGGTTTTTTAATTTTTATAAAATACAAACATAAAACCCATAACATAATAATATGATAATAACATAATAATGAATAATAATAATTACTAGCTATTTGTTCATTGTTTTAATATTTAGAGTTGGTGCAATCGCTGCTATTTTTATTTAATTTTTGTTTAAATTTAAACGTATTTTGTTCTTAAAATACGACATAAATTCGAAATTTTTTCTTACATTATTTTTGTTTAAATTAATTTTTGAAGAATTGCGCTCTTACTTTGAATAAGCCTCACAACAAATTTTTTTTCTTTCTATTAAAATAAGGTTATTTAAACAAATGGAAAATGAGAATACCAAGCAAGTTTTAAAATCGCCACGTTTCGCGAGAAATCACTACATGTGGCAGCCCAGATTGTACTATGAATTTTTTAAAACAATGTGGCAAACCGCTACTGGCAATGGGTTAAAGAAAAAAGTATAAGCACTGTAATAGTATTGTTGTTTGTCCCAATTTACATTATACGATTTTTGTCGTTGCGATTATTGTCGTTTCTTCTTTGAAGTCGGTCTAATGTTTACATTGTACGATTTTTGTCGTTACAACTCCTTATGTATACATATAATTTGACACTACGAATGAATGAACAAAACGAATCGTAGAGTACACTCGCTTGTGTACCCCTTTTAATTCCTCTCTCCCCTCTCGCCAATAAGGTAAGAATCGCAACGACAAAAATCGTATAATGTAAATTGGGACTTTCTTGTCAATCATTTATTTGGTATACAACAGGGATGTTAAATAGGGGTTTAAATTTTGTACAAAAAAATGTACTTTTTGGACCTTTACGGAACCATTTTTTTTTTAATTTATTAAAATAACAAAAAGAGTGAAAGTTATAAAAATAAAACAAAAAAAGCAGGATAAGATAATGTCTTTTGCATATACTTGTTAAGTTAAGTAGTACTTCTATATTCCAAAAAAATACTGATGTTTTGCTTATAGTGCCATCGTCTGTGGTAAAAAAGAAACAAAGGTAGAAACACAGGATTTGACTAATGTTGCCTCGTCTGTGGGTACCATAAGTTCCCTTTTACAATGTGGCAAGTAAAAGGCAGACAGGCGAAGTTTGTAGGCGATAAAAAGGGACTAAGTGCTCTATATACCAAAATACTAGTCGCATATTTAAGCACCCATTACATTAACGATTTGTTGTACAACATAAATGCAATGAAAAGGACTCATTAATTTGCTTGTTATACAAAAAAAGCAAAAAGGGGGAGCTATGACAAATTTTTAAATTGTACCAAATGAGTCACGGTAGTACCACGGTACTTTGGAAGGTCAAAATGTACCAAAAAAAAAGTACAATTGTACCAACTTTAACATCCCTGGTATATAATATGAAACCGAACAAATAAACAATTGCGAATTTGGTATGTGCTTATTGTTTTCTATTCTTGGGTACACTCAAAATAGTTTTACAGTTACTAAATGAAATTTATTAAAATCGTTTTCCGTAAAGTTAAGAAATTAATGAAAATTTTGTTATATTAAATATAATTAAACTAATTTAACATATTTTTCCAAAAACAAACTACAAAAAATAATACGGGTTTTCAGGATATCGCTTAAAATTACCTTTTTTTAAATATCCTTTTTAAATTTTGTGTAATTTTAAGCGACTAATGTCATTTCAAACTGAAATGTCAATACAAAAATAAATTATAAAAATAAAAGATGAAATTTGTGAATAAAAGGTGAAAATTGTTTTTTAAACATGCATAAAGAAAGCAAAAAAGAATAATTTGCTTAAATTATTGTAGGAATTTATTGTTGGTGATTTTATTAACATTTGAATTATTCATTGAAAACGGTGGCAAAGGTGCCCGTAGACGACATGTTTTTTACATCTGACTTGTCAACTTTTCAAGTCATATGTAATTGTGAATGTCTGTCAAAATTGCTGTTTTACAGAAGGTTAATAACATTTGGTCACAAACGTACATGTAATTTGCTTCTGACATTGTCTATGTTTTTTCTCTGTAGCTATAGAATAAAACAAAGTAGTTCTTGGTTTCAAAATAGCGTGCTGCCGGCACAAACATTTTTATTTGCGCCGTAAAAAAGTTCAGCCATCTAAACATTTTTTTTTTTTTTTTTCTTTAAATTCGAATATACCAATTTAGGATATTATAATGATGCGTTTTTATTTATATATGTACTTAATTTCTATTCAATGGTGAAATTATTATACATATATCGGTATTGTTAAATATTAACTTTAGCCGGCTAATGATTCCGCGAACAGTGCACCGCCGCTGCGGGTTTCTTCCCGGCATAGATTTTTGACACAGCTGATGTCAGATGGTTTGTCAGAAAAAAATAGAGCACGCTCTAATTGAAATTTTGTCAGATGCAATGTTTTAAAGGTAACACACGACATGTATGTATTTTGAAGTGGGAAATTTGACAAGTCAGGTGTAAAAAACATGTCGTGTACATCCAACTTAAGCAATTAAAAAAATTCGTTTGTATAAATGCACAATTGAACAGCACAAGCTTACGGGTCAGAATTGTTGGGCAAATTTACGAAGTTTGTGTAAATGAATTCTCATACAATTTTTGACAGTTCATTTTGGATGGTTTAAAAATGCACAGTTTGCACAGATTGCGACACTTTTAAGAGATATAATGAAAACCCTAATTAATTTTTATTTCTGTTAATATGTTCAGTTTTATGCATAAAATAAAACTGAAACACATGTGTACAAACATGTGTACATAAATAAAAGAAAATAAAAAACAAAAAATATTGGTAGGTAATAATGACAGGTTAAAATACTGATTTAGCTGTCTTAGTACGTAATTTAAATTTAGTTAAAATTAACTGAAAACTCCTTTGAATATGTTTTTGTAGTTTAAATTTTTTTAATTTAAAATAAAGAGTTTCTACGTTATAAAATTAACATTAATAAAATTAACCGTAAAATTCCTTTATTTAAAATGAGATGATCCGTTTTCTAAATACATTTTCAGTTTTTAAACTTAATATTATTTTGAATTTACCTACATAATATTTTGAGTGTATTTCACACGAGTATGCTATATTTGTTTCTTTAAACACATTTATCATCTATTGTAAAGACCAAGATGACAAGACAAGTGTACTACTGAACGAAAAAGACAAAAGACACAAAAGACAAAGTGACCGGTGAACTAAAAGAACGAACTAGTTCTTTTTTTTAAATGAACTAAAATGACCGGTCACCAAAATGAACTTTAAAGCCCAAGCCTAATATTTTGCTTTTCAAAAGTGATATTTATCTATCAAATTCTACTATTGTTTTTGATGTTTTGGTATTAGTTGTGTTAAAAATAAATAAATAAAAAAAAAAAAAAAAAATTCTTTAGTTACTTGTATTACCCAAGGTACATTTACACATGTAAATATACCGTGGTATCGCCTTATTAAAAATACTTCTCTCTTCAGGTTGTGATGCCAGATGTTCTTAATTTAAAACTAATTTTGACAAATTATTGTTCACTTTCAAAACCAACGTCATTTTGACAACCCCCTAAAAAACAGATCTTTGGTACTACAAACATATTAGGTCTGTCTGGGTACTTTTCCAGTAGCAAATACTCAGTAAATTTTTTTGGGAGAGTAAAACAAATTTTACTCTTTCGGCTGAGAATATCTCAAAAAGTACGCAGACAGTATCTAGTGAAATCTTGCAAGAAAACAGCTGATCGGTGTGTAAACAATTGAAATAACAAACGTGAGCCAAGATAGCGTTGAAGAAATAGCGTCCAATTTGGGAATTTAAAAACCGGGAAACCAAAATACCCAAATAATGGGTATTTGCAGTATAAACAAAAAGTTAGCGTCGAATTTAGGAATTTAAAATAGGGAAGTACAAATATAGGAACAAATCTAGTTTACCGACGCAGCTCCAAATAAAAAAAAAGTACCCAGGGTGATGGAAAATGGAAAAATAAGAAGAAAAAATAAATAAAAAAGTTGGCGCAAACGCTTAGTTTTCGAGTTATGGACGTTTAAAGTTTTCACATAAATATGTGATTTTCCACTACAGTTCTAAACGTATATGGCCAATATTGGTATCATTTTAAAGCTCTTGAACAGATTTTTTCTGGATATACATAATACATAATTTATTTCAAAATATTAAACTCTTTAGATCACATTACAGTTTTTTTCATTTTACGTCGAAATGTTACGGAAGTGCACTAGGAAAGAATGTAGTTTATTTAAACTAACTAAAGATTCTCTGCATAGACGGCCTTTGCCCATGGGCAGGGATTCTCTCCTCATTAGTATAACATAAACATAAAGAAGGTTTTACTTGTATTTTAATTAACTTTCTTAAATAAATTAGTATGTAGTATATACATACATTAAAGAATTAGAAAAAACTTTTGTATTTTGCAAACTCGTCCCACTTCTTAATAAACTAAAAATATTAAAATAAATTCTGTATGTCCAGAAAGATCTAGTGAAACGCTTTGCAATGATACCAATATTAGAAATATACATTTGGAAATGTACTACAAAATCACATATTTATAGGTATAAAAACTTAAAACGCCCATAACTCGAAAACTAAGCGTTTGCGCCAACTTTCTTATTTCATTTTTTCTTCTTATTTTTCCATTTTCTATCACCCTAGGTCCTTTTTTTTTATTTGGAGCTGCGTCGGTAAACTAGATTTAAGCCCAAATATATTTATATTTTTAATAAAAATTCAAAAAATATTTACCACAGGCTTTTGCAGGGTATAAACTATATATTTTCTGAAAGTAAATAGTTTTCTGGACAAAATGAGCGATGCGTGCAAAAAATCGTTCGGACAGTTTCCGAGAAATCTGGGTTCATCCAAAATGGTCAGTAAAAATCTTTACTGATTTATGCAATGAACCACAGGCTTTTGCACGGTATAAACTATATATTTTTTGCACGCATCGCTCATTTTGTCCAGAAAACTATTTACATTCAGAAAATATATAGTTTATACCGTGCAAAAGCCTGTGGTAAATATTTTTAGTATTTTTATTAAAAATATAAATATATTTTTACTTCCCCTTTTTAAATTCCTAAATTCGATGCTATTTCGTCAACGCTATCTTGGCACACGTAAACTCTTTCATTCAAACAGTATATAAAAACAGCTGTTCAAACTAGTTGCAAAATCTTACCAGAGGAAATTTCTCCAGTAACATTTTGCAAGTTCTCTAAATTCTAACTGTCAAAAAATTCTCTTTTTGGCTCTCTCGCTGTAAGAGATTTGGAGTACGCAGACAACATTTTGCGACATTTTGTACAAAATTATGCAAAATATGTGTACGCAGACAGACCTATTATCGGAGTTAAGTGTTTGGTGCAAATCACAGATTTGTGGTGCAAATGGCCTTGCGAAAGCGGAAATGCAAAATATCGTTGCCAGAGAACCAAGCCGAGGGCGTTTGATCGGCGGCGGCGGCGTTTGCGTCAATGAATCGGCGGCGGCTTAAATGTCGGCTTGAAATGTTTAAAATTGTTATTTAAGGAAAACTATTAATCACTTCTATATATATTTTTTTTTATGTTAAAGTACAAAACATTAAATAATTATAAAGGGATAGTGCAATTTCGTTTTTTCCTAATTACTGTTTTAAACTGATGTTATCTGAGGACCACATACCCATATCCATTTCAAAAAAGTAAAGCTTTCTGCAATAAATTATTAATAAAAATGTAAGCTTTAAGGTGAAAAAAATTCAAATATACAATTTCCTTAACCTGAACCAAATGACCAAAATATTGCCAACAATCTGCACTTCCATACAGTGTCTTAATTAAAGAGCAACACAAGCATAACAAATATTGCTTACAAGCAATTTCATTAAATTCAGATAGTAGGTGTATATTACTCTCTCATTACAAAACACATACTTCCAAAAACAATTGTTTTGCTTTACGATCAAAATATAGAAGAATAGAACAAAACTGCACTAGAACAATGCTGAACTAGAATAAAGCTGAATTAGAACAAAGATGAAGTAGAACATTAAAACAGAAATAGAACATTCCAAGCATGTTTGAATGTTTTGATTGTAAACATAAACCAAAGAGAAAATTGCAAAGGGAGAAACTTTTGATTTAATTTCGTTTGAGTTGTTTTCAATGGGTTCGGTTGAAGGTTCCTTTAAAATATTATTTAAAATTTAGGAAATAATATAACTAAATTATTAAGCTTAAAGTCTTTTTTTATATAAAACTTTAAACGTTTATTTAACCAATATTTCGGCACTGCTTTGAGTGCCTTCTTCAGGGTTTTTTCTTCTTTATTTTATAAATTTTCAACAATTTTTAACAAATTTCACAATAACTGACAAATTAAAAAATTTTTTAATTAGAAATATTGGTTAAATAAACGTTTAAAGTTTTATATAAAAATAAAAAAAGACATCAAGCATGATAATTTAGTTATAATATAATAATAAAGGTCGACTAAAATAAAATATACATTTA